>OZ022222.1:3230661-4500659 GCA_963978815.1 Aleochara curtula | reverse complement strand
ATCCAACAAAGTGGCCACTTTCTAGTTCAACTACTATTTCACCACAAGCCGACTTAATGGTACATTTGCCTCAAATACGCGAAGATCATATTAAATACATTAGCGAGTTAGCCAAATACAGCAACGAAGTGACAACCACATATAAGGAAAGCGGAAGTGATAACGAAAATCGCGAAACGGCTGAATTAGCTCTGAGAGGATTACAACTTTTGAGCGAATGGACAAGCGTTGTAACTGAGCTATATTCCTGGAAACTTCTTCATCCAACAGACCATCATCAAAATAAAGAATGTCCAGTTGAAGCTGAAGAATATGAAAGGGCTACAAGATATAATTATTCTGAAGGTGAAAAACTCGCATTGATTGAAGTGATAGCTATGGTTAAAGGATTGCAAGTATTAATGGCCCGTATGGAAACTGTCTTTACCGATGCAATTCGACGATACATCTACGCAGAATTACAAGATTTTGTGCAATTAATTTTACGCGAGCCATTGCGTAAAGCAATAAAAAACAAAAAGGATTTGATTCGTAGTATTATTATGTCTGTGAGAGAAACTTGCGCTGATTGGAATAGACAGTCTTCTGATCCTTCTAGTGATCCAGCATTAAAAGGCAAGAAAGACGCGAGCGATCAAAGCTTCGAAATCAAAGTCCCTCGCCGAAATGTGGGTCCTTCATCAACGCAATTATACATGGTACGCACAATGTTGGAGTCATTGACTTCCGACAAATCTGGCGGTAAACGCACATTGCGTAAAGACATTGAAGGGCAATATTTATTTCAAATTGATACATTTCATAAGAACTCTTTCAACTGGAGTTATTTGTTGAACTTTAGTGAGAGCTTGCAGCAGTGTTGCGATTTATCACAGTTGTGGTATCGTGAATTTTATTTGGAGATGACGATGGGCAGAAAAATTCAGAAATGCACAGTGAGACATTCACACAATGAAGAATGCAATGATCTTATCACAATGGAGAAACGAATTCAGTTTCCTATTGAGATGTCCATGCCTTGGATACTTACAGATCATATTCTCAAGACGAAAGACCCATCCATGATGGAATATGTTCTCTATCCACTCGATTTATACAACGACAGCGCTCTCTACGCTTTGACCATCTTTCGTAAGCAATTTCTCTACGACGAAGTTGAAGCTGAAGTAAACTTGTGCTTTGATCAGTTTGTTTTCAAACTGTCCGATCAAATCTTTGCATATTACAAACAACTTGCAGCAAGCATTTTCCTCGATAAGCGCTTCCGCGTCGAGTGCGCCACCCAAGCAGGTGCTTATCTATTGCCATATCCACGTGCAAATCGCTATGAAACTTTATTGAAGCAACGCCATGTTCAACTCCTTGGAAGATCTATTGATCTCAATAAACTTATAACACAACGAATCAACTCCGAAATGCAGAAGAGTCTCGACTTGGCTATCTGCAAATTTGAAGCAGGAGATATTACAGGTGTGATGGAATTGGATGGCCTCCTGCAGGTGAATCGTCTGTGCCATAAACTTCTGAGTAAATGGCTTGCACTGGATGATTTCGATTGTATGTTCAGAGAAGCCAATCATAATGTGCTTGCGCCTTATGGACGTATAACGTTGCACGTTTTCTGGGAATTAAATTACGACTTCCTTCAAAACTACATTTACAATGCGGCTACAAATCGATTCATTAAATGCCGCGGTGAAATTTCATTCGCATCGCCCGTGCAGCGCGATAAACCGCCCACAATGTCCTCGCATCATTTGTGGGGCACGAAAGCCTTGAACGCAGCGTACACGACACAATATAGTTTGTACTGCGGTTTTGTAGGACCGCATCATTTCCACACAATATGCAAATTACTGGGTTATCAGGGTATAGCTGTAGTAATGGAAGAACTTCTAGCAATTGTCAAGAATTTGATTCAAGGCAATTTATTGCAATATACAAAAACATTAATGAGTCTAATGCCGAAAAGCTGCAAAATGCCAAGATATGATTATGGCTCTCCTGGAGTCCTGAGTTTTTACAATGCACAATTGAATGATATTTTACAATTTTCTGACGCAAGAACTGAAATGTTCCACAACTTCCGTGAGTTTGGCAATATTATTCTCTTCTGTTTATTGATGGAACAAGCGTTGTCGCAAGAGGAAGTGTGTGACTTATTACAAGCCGCCCCATTCCAAAATATTCTTCCGCGCCCTTATTGCAAGGAAGGAGAAAAGCCCGAAACGAAACAAAAACGTTTAGAACAGAAGTATTCCGCCTTGCAGATTGTTTCAAATATAGAAAAACTCGGCACGGCAAAGGTATAATTTAATAAGATAAAATGTACAATTTATTTAAGTAATTCATACAATTTATCTTGCAGCAAGCTTTGATATCGCGAGAGGGTGACTTGCTTACACGGGAACGTCTTTGCTGTGGCCTCAGCATTTTTGAAGTTGTCCTCAATCGTCTTCGCAGTTTTCTAGATGATCCCGTTTGGGTTGGTCCACCACCAGTGAATGGCGTTATGAATGTTGACGAATGCACAGAGTTCCATCGTTTATGGTCAGCCCTGCAGTTTGTTTATTGTATGCCTGTTGGCGAAACGGAATACACAGTCGAGTATGTCCTCATTATTATATTTATCCAATGTCTTTAACTTTATCATTATCAGGGAATTATTCGGCGAAGGGCTGCATTGGGCTGGATGCACCATGATAGTCCTTCTTGGCCAACAACGACGTTTTGAGGCGCTTGATTTTTGTTATCATATTCTTCGTGTTCAACGAGTTGATATGAAGGACGAAATTGTTACAGGCATTGTAAATAGTTTTCTCTTTTCTCAATTGAATGAAATTATACGTTTATGAATTTTACAGAGCCTGAAGCGCATGGTTGATAGAATTCGGCGATTCCAGGTCCTTAACTCGCAAATATTTGCAATACTAAACAAGTTCTTAAAGTCTAATGAGAATGATGAGCAATCTGTAGAACACGTGCGTTGCTTCCCTCCGCCTAGTTTTCCTCTAACTAGCAATCATCAAATGTACCAAGGAGGTGACCACATGCATCAATAAAGTGTATAATTCCAGCGGACAATGAAACAATTATTGTCAACAGTATTATTATGGCGAAGCAAACGCGTGAAACATAATATTGAATGCAAGTACGAAGCAAACACGTGGAGAAAAGCCACGCGTTTGGATGCAATGATAAGTATCGTCTTTCTTTTCACTGATAAACGAATAGTTAATTGATACATTTAGTTTATGTCTGCAACAGACGCATGCAGATAAGTAGGGTGTGAATTACATTTATTGCATATAAATGCAATGCTAGCGAGTTTATCTCCTATTGCTGTCATGTTCGTTTGTAATTTAATATCGATGTAAGTGCGCTATATCTCTTTTCTAATGTAACTTTATAACATTGATTATTGTAAATTATATACAACATTACAAGTTGATTTGGTTTCCTTGGTGTTCGACCTTCCCACTGTAGTTAGTGAATCGGATAATATGCGCGATAATGGCACGCAGAGAAACGCAATATATTGATATAAATATTTGTATTTATTCAATTTCCTTAAAAAAGGGATCGGAAGGGCGGTTGCAAACAAGAATCAATAGAGATGAGTCGAGATGTTAGGTAATCAGTTTACAAATTCTTTACATGCGTGTGTGTGTATATATAATTATAAACGGCACAAAAAATGACCAGTTTAATTGTTTTGTTCCTGTAAATGTATCCTCTATGTTTGCACTTCAACCTTATTAATCATTCTGGTGAGTTTTGTAATCGTCCGTTATTGTTTCATCTCGTCTTCAATGTAGTTTTTTTTTAGAATATCATACTTATTTTGCTACACGGCGTATTTGCTTTATTATATGTTTCTTTATAAGTATATTTGTTGATTAATTAGCATTGTACAGTTAGTTAGTTTTTGCACGACGACGAATAACATTCATTTAATATGTACGTTATTACACATTCAAGTGTACTTTTTAAACAAAGCTGCATTAATTGTGGTTTATTTTTCTGATTTGTTGCTGCACTACGATTATTGCCTTCTGCCTCCTCCAACGTCCGATGCGATTTTACTTATATTCGAGAGCTCAACACCGAGATGATGCAAATGATTGCTTCATTGTGACTGAGTTTGTGTTCTATTTGCGTGGTATGTATACATTCTTTATTTATATGTATTATGTATATATAAAATATACGTTTATGATATAAATTACTTTACAATTCAAATCAGAAGAATCTTGCAAACATTTCTACTCAAACCGTCTTTGCACTGTTAAAATTTTTATCTTTTCACTCAATTCGGTATACTAAAGCCAGCATACATCTAACGTAAATTGTCATCGAACTTTATAAAAGACTCGAAATTATATAAAATCAACGTTAGTAGAATATATGCATATGTCTAGAATATTTTATAATAAAAGTACAACTAATTTTTCTAATGCTTGATTTCCATAGGCTTGCCTCATCTTCTACATGAATGTTTCGCCGAAAATTACAAATTTCAATTGGCAATAATAAGCATTAAAAGTAAAATAATCGAGTTTCTTTATCAAAAACGTTGCCGCCTTCTAAAATAGATCATTACAATACATACGTAATAAAAATCATACGATTAACTGCCCATTCGTTATAAAACTGTAAAGTATTTGTTTACCGAGGCAACCGACTGACTTCTGAGACAGTGTTAATCTTATAAAACGATATGTGTTTACTAGATAGAAGACAGCTCAAAGTGTAAAGTACAAGGGAGAAAACAGTTTGTTTGTTATGTACGATGGCTAACGATGTAATTAGAACTAATCGAAAAATACTTATTTTGAGAATTAACTTTGAAATAAAAAAAAACGAAATTTAAACTTATTTAAAGAAACGCTTCTCAAAAATGTTGTTGACATATGCATTCGTTTCGAGGAGCAAATTATGTAAACTGCATCTGAGATAATATGACGTTGATTATGGCTTAATAAAATAACAAAATAGATTCTTTCTTGGAATTGTCTGTGGTTTGTTTGTCAGCTTGTCACACGTATTGTGTATGTAAAGCAGTCGATTGTAATGAAGAAAATTATTTCAGTCCAAAAGTGTCAAATGTGTTCCTCTATGTAGTGCATCCCCTTTAGCGCTCCGTTGAGATTGTTATCATTAAACATGCGCGTTCTTACTGAACGCAGCACGAGTTCTTGTGACCGTTCTTCAACTTGAGGCGCGACTTCGGACGGTATTTCTGCAAGTATCCCAATTGCTTCGAATTGATTGCGCCTCGACGTTTCCTAGAATATTGCAATTCGATCAATTTACATAATCCTTTCAGGTGAAGCGTTGCAAACTTACTCTCTGATGAGCTCAACGGCTTCCTCGTATTTGAGTCCAAGTTCAATTAACGCCAATGCTACCATAACCGGCGCCCGACCAAGGCCCGCTACACAGTGCACCGCGACGCACGCTTCCGGATTGTCATGGTACTGCTTCTTAAGCACCTGGAACCATTCCTCGGTGATCTCATTCGGTGGAAAGGTTCCATCATTGTACTCAAGGTCGTAGACACAGATGCCTGCATCCTTGAGCTCTTCAATCTTGTACGATGGTTCACAGACGCGAACGACGGTCGCGACGTTGTGCTTCTTCAGCTCCTACAGCACAAATTTATTATACGTAATGTTGGAAATGAAAGTGAAGATTCATTGCAATTCATTAGCAATTCAAATTCAAAGCGGAATTCTTTTCGTAGCATAGGGAAATGACGAGAAAATTGGATATTGCAAGGGCAATAACCGCAAGGGTGCAGGATAGCAACAAGCAGCTAGTTATTTTCGAGCGAGCGCGAAAACACAAGGGGGTACTTTGGAAGTGCGATATCTGCCGCTTTCAATTTTCACAGCAGCAATATTGCTTTTAAACTCTTCGGTTGCTTTTTGCAGAATTCAAATTAAAGGAAAATTGCTTTTGGGTTTTATCTTAACATCGCAAAGTAGTACTTATTATCATGTAATTATAAATAGCTTACCTGGATGTATGTGGGGATGGTTTGGTCCGATGGACGATCAGTGATGAGGAATCGGAATCCCTTGTATTTGATTTCGGCTGGCGCCGGGCGAATATCCTTTGGCCGCATCCCGCTGATGCTCATGCCACTATCACCACGTAAGTAGCGAATGTTGCTGAAGAACTTAAAGACGACTTGGCAAATAACAATCCGTTCCACTGGTTTGACGTCTTTAATGCGCTTCCTTTAGTTGATATCTTCAAATTAGTTTCCTCAGCTCCTGCTTCTTGTTAGTTGTTAATACAATGTCTACGTTCTCGTTAAATCCTTTTAATAAAACGATCAAACCCAAAGGCGCGTATGCAAAACTCAATAAGAGTTTGCTCAAGAGCGCTCTCCCAAAACGCTCCAAAACCGAAAATCTCCACAATTAGATGTATAATTAGTTAAATACAATATTCTCTTGTATAATTAAAAAATAGCTTAATCAGTCTTAGATTTACGGTGATTTTAATGCAGTTTTTTGGTTTGGTTATGAATATTGCATCTACCATAAAAATCCCGATTCAAATAATTCGTCAGAAGCTCTTAGAAACAAATAAGTTGTACGGACACGAAGCAAAGTTTTAGTGGTGCTGTTAACCAATTCGCAGTAGGCTGGTTGCACTTAGAATCGTGTGATATGCGTCGATATAAATAAATTTTATTCAAGATTATAGCGAGTCGAGAAATGTTTGAAAAAAGGATCTATAAAAATCGTTGTAAAACTAAACCGACTTGTAAAAAATCGCGATCGATGGATCGAAACGTAGCAAAACTTGTCGAGTTCGAATAGTTGAAGCTGAATGTTAGTTGTTTGGTTAGTCAGTGAAGCGGAATAGTTGAAGATGTACTTGCCTTCTCTTCACTTCTGCTTCTTCTTCTCGAGTAAAGTGTCGTGTCTTAGCAGGACTGTTTTTGATGCTTTGTTTAAAAATGTCGACGCGCGCACACACAATATGCTTATTTCTTCTGCATGTATCTTTAGCTCTTCTGGCTATTATTCCTCTTGTTGCTCAAACATGAACGTCGTACAACAGCAATGAAATTTAAAATTGTTTATTAAACGTCTGGTGATCTTTCGCTGCTCCTTCTGTTCTCGCAGTTCACTCTGAATCTCCTCTTGTTCCAGCCGCCTCTTCCTCTTCGAGCCTCTCAGTCGTCCTCCTCCCCGTTAAATAATTCTTTAATATTTGTGTATTTATATAATTTTTATATTCTTTATAGATTATATTTATATTTATAGATTTGTTATATTTGTTCTCTATGTGGCAGATTTATGTGTATTGTGCCTGGCAGTATTCTGCGCTGTCTAACTGGAACTCCATGTATGCCTGCACAGCCTCACCGAAATACTAAAACAAAAACCACATAAGATTAGTAATGCTCACTCCATAACGAATAATGTTGATAATTACTAACTAGGTATTCGTATTACACATATGGAAATCATGATAGTTACTCAATCTATTATTTTAATGAAGCTGCGCGCAAAAGATTGCAATATATGCAGATTTCAGTATTCGTCTCACTGCTGTCTGTCCCATCACTGCACGTTACTATCCTCTCTCGCGTTCAGTGTTCTTAGAAATCCCATTAACAATAAATAATGCTGTATTGTACTTTTTTTTCGAGTGTATTTATACAAATCAAGTGCAGTGTAATCGTTGCGCACTTGGAGTGTATGTGACAACAACGGCAAGCGCGCGTTTTGTTGATCAAGTGGCATATGATAAGCGATTAATTAATATCGAGATGTAAAGAAACACATATTTACTTTGCGCGCGTCTAAACGAACATAATATTTCCCTATTTACTCAATGTTTAATTGATAAACAATGTGCTTTTCCATCATGAAATACTGGGAATTACACTCGGACTAATGCGCGCATTTTCTTAGAGAAAAATAATAGCACATAATAATGCTCAAATTTCATGTTTCCTACAAACCCGCTATCATATCGTGTATATAAATTATACACGATATTGGCAAATATGCAAAGAATTCTTTGTAATTCACAATTTAGTAAGGTGGACTGTCATCGAACGCTCTCGAAGAACATGGAAGTACATTAAACCAAACCAAATCAATTAGTAGTTTATAAGACACGTAGCATAATTGCCATTGGGAATGTTTACTTAACCATTAATCATGTGCGCAAACAGCGCAATGAATTGATGTCGTTGCGTGTCGTAGGAATGAATCGATAACTTGACTTAATTAATCATATCTTTTTATATCCCAAAAATTATCATACGAAATAAACATTGGCTATAAATACTTCTTAAAACGCATTTCAACAATACAATTTGCAAATGAATCTCCATAAAGTATTCGCAAGCGCGCACGCAAAAGTGAGTTTTAAAGTTTTAAAAATACGCGCCTTGGCTGGGAATGAACGCGTTAATATAAATAGCGCTATTTTTAAGTAACACTTTTAAGCATTTCATTCTGTGAAAGCATTATTACCACTTGCGCACAGAAATAGGAATCTGCGTAAAAATTAGTACATACTCTGGCGTTGTTGCAATTAAAATTTGTCAATTAATGCTACTCACGCGATTATGAATGAAATCTACTTTTGCGATTTGTAAAACAGCATGCTGTTGCATCAGTTGCAGCACATTGCAGCATAACAAAAGTATTAAAGGTAATTAGTTTGTTTGTGACAACAATTAAGGTTACGACGACGAGTATATTAATGAATAATAATATTTTCGTTGCGCATCACTCAATTGCCAATCACCTCGGTTATTCGTATTTAATGATCCACAAATGTCAAGTTCAATTCACACTTATCAAACGTAAGAAAAGTGCGCAAAATATAAGTAGTAGGTACTTGAGTTTTTGACCAAAACATAGCGCGCGCGCGTAACTTATTATCATCGAATCAATGATTGCACACTAGATCATCCTTCCGAATTGGAATCAGTCAAGTGGTGCATGACATTAAGGAATGCATTTGGCAATTGAACGAACGAGAGCAAGGATTGCATAAGTAAAACAACAAACAAAAAAGCGAGCGAATTCGTAGAAATGCGAAATTCAATCAGGCTGCTCTCAACGTGAACAGCACAAGGAGAACGGTGCTCACGTGCCGTTCAAGTTATTGGCATGTGCAACTCTATTAACAACTTCAGATTGACGTTTTTACTCGCCATTTACTATTTTTATAACACATAACGCCCTGGCTCTTCCTAGTACGAATTTATGATTAATTTGTTTACATAAACAAAGAAATATGCGACCGTCCAAATTGTTATTACAGCGAAAGTGAAACTCGTCAGCAAACAATGGCTAGAATGCAAAACCAAAACTTTTTCTCTTCGTGTTATCAACAATTCTCGTGAGCAATCGATGGCGCATTTAGTAAGTCATCCGAGTGCTTCTGTTGCTAGTCGATTTGTTGTTGACAGAGCGCGTCTGTTGGCACGTTGAAATGTCAACAAATAAATATAAATAAACGTCTGAATTGTTTATGATCGCGCCCGACTGCGTATGCGCTTATATGCATGTAAATTATCAAACAAATTGTGTAAATATACATGTTAATTTAGCATTAGTATAAATCTCAAGTCAGTAGCCACTCACTTGACGACGTCGTTGAATTATCCTTCAAGAAATCAATCATTACGCACGGATTCGCGCGCGAGTTTATTGACAGCAACAATGAATGTCCCGCCCGCTTTTTGCAACAACTTTTATAGGGGAGCGTGTGTAGGCTGGCGTCAGAGAAATTGTTGAACTTTACGGACCGAATTTCGCGTGGCGGGCGCGTTCAATGAACGCTTTCAACTTGTCGCACGGTTCTCTGTTTGTGCGCGGCTCATCAGGAGGGGCCCCCCGGTCACATGCGAAAAAACAACAACGCCACCCGTTTCTAATTCGCATGCTGCAAAAAGCGTCAAAATAAACTTATCGTATACAACGTAGTTACATTTTGCACCAATGCCAACAGATAATTTGGCGTTGTACTCATTTGCAAGCGTCCAAAGGACCTTAATAGGATTTTAGTCATTTGCGAATCGCATCAAAACGTTGAAGGAAAGTGCAGAAACTTTCTCTGGACATTTTATTTCGGTGCGCTTTCAAATGTAACCTTGCACCTTGGTTTATTTCTAAGGTTATTTAACGAAAACATGACGACGCGCCTGACTGAATTCGTACATCATAGGTATTAACATTTTGGCTATTTCTAGAACAATTCTATCAGACTTGCTTGCACATATTGGCAGCGACAAACTTTTTGAGTTGCGCGCGTGTGATACTTGTTTGCATATGGGACGCATGCAGTTATCATGATTAGCTGCGCACCGATGATGATGATGATGATGATCATTTCGCATTTATGGATATTAGCATGCAATAATAACAAATTGCACGCACGTATCAGACAAGGCGAGTTCGTGACATGGGCGGCACTCTGGTGACTTTTCTCATTATTTTAATGACGGAGGGACCCGGCGCCCGATACGCTATCGCAATAATCGAGCCAGCAAGTATCATTGGGGCCGCAC
The DNA here is from genome assembly GCA_963978815.1 of Aleochara curtula. Taxonomy (NCBI): domain Eukaryota; kingdom Metazoa; phylum Arthropoda; class Insecta; order Coleoptera; family Staphylinidae; genus Aleochara; species Aleochara curtula. The sequence continues at coordinate 4,490,101 of OZ022222.1, read as the reverse complement.
ATGAAACGCGCCGTTTTGTCAAAATATGTCGTTGAAACTGCGTTCAGTGCGATGACTTTTTTTTTCGGCGCCGTATTGCGGTTTGTATTGGCAGCGGCTGCGTCTATAAATAACAGAAGAGCCATTTCACGAGTAGAAAACACACGCCATGTACGTGCATGTGGTGCGCGTGTAATGCACTTTCGGATGGCCTGCTTGACGCCAGCCTGCCCATTCAGAGAGAAGAGAATTGGTTGAATTGATGCCAGAGGCCTTAGCACGACGAGCCACAAAGCTGCTCATGAGCAACACACGCACCAAACGCAGACACTTGCTACGCACATGAATGCACACCGATCCTTGCAGGTAACAGCATTAAGAACACGCAGGAAGACGCGCTTTGTTTGGAATGCAGTGCCATGATTTTTGAGCCCTCCGCGTTATCGATGACACCTCTCGCTTTGTTAACCTGAGCGCAATGCGAAAATGCCAAAATGAGGCGCTTTAGCACGCACAGTATAATCGTAGAAATTCGATGGAAAGCCCAGGAGTCAACGCCTTACATAATAATCCGCACGGAAAATTCAACGTGGTGAAGAGATACGCTGGATACGCTTCGGGTTTGGTCCCATTCGACATAAAACAATCACGCGTTTCGCAAAATTTGTGCGAACGCATCGCGCAATGCAATAAATTACGAAGTGTTATCACTTACCACACTAGCCATACGCATTGAAGATGGGAATCGAATTCTGCTTAGTATTCCACGCGATGTGGGTGAAGAACTGCAAACAATACTCTCGGCTCGAGGAGAGGATGTACACGTCGCTCGGATGTACAAGCACTGCGCGATTAAACCGTACGAGAACTAGTTGTGCCTGGCCTGCCCGTTCTCAATATCACATTGGCAAGATGGTCGACCGAGTTCTGACGTCAGAAACCCAACCGCTTGCCCCGCACACCCATGCTACCAATGACGTCATGAAGTCGTCATGCCGTTTTAGATCCCCTCCAACTTGCGCTCCTTTCGCATCAAATCCTGATAGATTCGCGAACTAACGAAACTTCAAATGTACTTGTAATTGGCATTTCATAGACGATTGCAACTAGCGGGAAAAAAAGACGCACCTAATGAAAAAGTATCAATAATATTTGATATTTAACACGTAATTACACGCGGATTGCGTGGATAACAATGCATCGTTGAGTTGCACAACTTGCGTCATTTGCAATGAATGCAAAACATGTAGTTTGATAACAATACTCGTGAAATTGTGGTTTACGCTTTGAAATATATCAATGTGTGATTTTCGAAAAGGAAAACGTAAAGGTTTTCTGTTAAAGTTTTCATTGGGAGTTTTGCGGTAAACGCACGCTGCTTTAGCCTTTTGTGAATTCTATCGCATTGTGTATTGATTTTTAATGTATAATTTGTTGACTAATATTGCGAAATGTTTGATCCATGATGAACGCACGCAATTGTCGCGACATGTAACGTAAAATAAAGTAAATTGTAATTGGCAGCGATGACGCATTCGCATGCTCCATTAAAGCAGAATCTTCCATTATGCGCGCAACTTCATTGAATTTACGCCTACGAATTGAAAGGCTTTACATTTTGAGCATCCCACATATTCCCGGAAACGCACCCGGAGTTCCTGAAAAACACGTTTCCACTTGTGCAGTTGGAAACTACCTGCTTCATGGAAATTCCAGGAAGTTTAACGCATACTTTAATATTAAAACGAAATTAAATTTTGTTTGCTATTGTGATAGAGTTATGGCGTAAATAGTAATTAGATATTAAAACGTATATTTAAATTAATATAATTGTAATAATATTTAATTTTATTTGTAATAATATCTAGTCAATTTCCGGCTAGTAAAAGCAACGTGAGTTGAATAAACATCGGTTACTCATAGAACGTATAAATTATCTAATCAAATTGTTCAAATATTTCGTAAATTCGTGTATGAATCTTTCAATACTTTATTGAAATTAAATTGTGACAACGTTGGCGCCCTCTTCTAATAATTTCAGAAATTATAAATAAATCAAACACTGAGCGCTTGCGCATTCTGAAGCAGTCTATTTGTGACAGCCAGCTGTTGTGATATTAGAGCATGGTTGATTGTTGTAAAATTTTACAGATTTTTGATCAAATCTAGAAAAACTGTATTGCATTTATTATATATTTTGCTCTTAGACTATAGCAGCAATGACTATTCTGCCAGCAAAACGGGCGAGCCCCACCGTCGAGGACAAAACTGACACGACCACAAATGTACGTAAACACATAATATGTAATCTTATTCTTCTCGCGTAATATGTGGCTCGTAGAGTCAGAGGGACTAATTGCAATTTATTGATCATTGCGTATGCATGAAATGCTTGTATTAATTGGATGTTTGCTTATCTAGGTGCCGTCAGAACGTCGACGTGAACATGGGGCTCATTCACAGGCAATTGCAGATCCTAGCAAGACAACGACGCGTAGACCGTTTCGCAGGTAAGCATTGTAAACGTTATGCTGGAAAACAATGTTATCGCTTATATTTACATATATAGAAGTGCTACACCAGAGCCAACTGATCATTGTCTAAGAAAACGTTTTAAGGAATCGAAACCCTCTAGACGAAAGCTAGCACGGGAACGCGAACGTTTGGCTACTTTGGGTGAAACTAAAGCTGAGGAGGCGCAGGCAAGTACAAGTCAGTCTGCTGATATTGTCAAAAATGATGAGACTACTGCAGCACCTAGTGATAATGCTGAATTAGAGGATGCCACTGGTTTTAACAGTGAGGATGAGTATGGTGCACCTATTCATAATCCAAGCGCTATAACTGATGAAGAATGGAAAAATGTAAGTTGACCTCATAATGGTAAAAGAATTTGTAAATCAGTGTGATCCATTTTTAGCGTGACGCACGTTTTGCACGTTGCCTTCAAAAGCTGGGCTTTGAAATCAAATCAATTCGCGATGATGGTGCTTGTCTCTTCCGAGCCATCGCCGATCAGATCTATGGCGATGAAGAACTCCATTTTATGGTGCGCTCCTCCTGCATGGATTACATTGTCAAGAATAAGGACTTTTTTGCGAACTACGTGACTGAAGACTTCGATAAATATGTGGCTCGCAAGCGTTTATGGAATGTGCATGGAAATCACTTGGAAATTCAGGCGATGAGCGAGATGTACAACCGCACGATTGAGGTGTATTGTTATGAGGTGCAGCCAATCAACATTTTTAACAGTTCGCGCATTTACAACAAAGACGAACCCATTCGCCTCTCCTATCATCGTATGTGTCACTACAACTCTATTTGCAATCCAAATAATCCATCAGTGGGCGTTGGCCTCGGTTTGCCTCAATATCACACTGTTGATCTGAATCGACGTCGAATGATTGATGCGGTACGTGCCAGCGAAAACACAATGATCGAGCAGACGATGCTGGAGGATAAGCTTAAAGCCACCGACTGGGAGGCGACATACGAAGCAATCGAAGAGGAAGTTGCACGTGAAAGCTACATCCAGTTCTTCCGCGATGCCGAGAAGCGCCTTAAGCCAGAAAGCCACATGGCAAGCAGCAGTTCTACAATCACTTCTGGTGTTTGTTCCAGTCCTAGGCAGTCTGCTCGTCGTGGTTCTGTCTCGCCCAAGAATTGCCAATCACCGCAAGGTTCAGCATCTCCGAAGTGCAGTAGTTTTAAAGCAGCAGCTAAGAGTCCCGCAGCGACGATATGTCAACCACCTGAAGGTGCAGATCCACTACAGTCGAATGAAAAGATATTCAAGCCAACATCACCGCAAAACAACTTCTACGGTGAATTTGATGAAATCTACAACAATGAATATCCTCAAACATCCCGTGCTGAAGTCACAACTGCTCGACGTAAGTAGTTTAAGTTCGTTTTATAGACAAATACGAATTCCGTTTATTTTTTAGAGGGTAGCAATTGGGACGATGGGATAATGGCTCAGGTACTAGCTGAATCCTGCAAAACCTATCTCGATGAATTGAAGCGGAATTCAAAAAAGCAGGGATCACCAGGTCCATCAACATCTAGATAAAAATTTTGGTTATTTAGACCGAATTCATGTCTTGTGGGGGTTCACATTCTTATAATGTTTTCGTTGATACGAATTATTTTCACTCATTTTATCCTGGGTACACACTATGATGGCTATTTTGTTACGTCATATTTACAAACGCAAATTCAACAATTCAATGAAATTGCCAAATTAACTTCACCGATCGCATCCGCTATTAATCAGAATCGAATAAACCAAACAAGCTCTTGCAACTGGCGTGTTACTGAGTAGTGATTAGGTTTAGAGTGATACACAACAAGAACAAGAACAATACATAGTAGTTTAGCAAAACAAATGTTGGACGTTGCAATCTTGGAAGAGATCAAAAATATGGTTCTGCTCTACTATGTGTTATAGCCTTTAATAACATATGGATTAATTCAACAACTAGTTGATTGAACAGAATATTGATATTTGTATTATATTTATACATAAATTAATATTAAGATAAATAATAATATGATGGAAACATACACTTTCGTAGAGTAGATTATTTAGGCTTTTCAAACGGAAACGAGATTCATAAGCGTGTGACAACTGATTGAAACATCCGATTATTAATAATTTTTTATTAGTTAGAATAATTATATTCGATTTTATTGCATTCACCCGCATTCTTCATTAAGTTTACTACACTATACTTGATTAGTCCAAGTATTATCATGATTTCAGTCTGATCGATAAGGAGCCAGATTCCTTATGGGAAATTTTTTATTATGAAAACTGCTTAGAATATAGTGATGAAAGGAAAGTAGATGTTGGAGTTTTGAAATTATTCTTTAAATTATCATTCGTTCATATAAATTGTGATCATTTTCAAATAAATTTGTTATCTTTTCCGAATAAGTTTCTGCTTACTGTTTGGAAATATGTTAGTCGTACAAGTTAATACTAATTTACATTTTAAAGTCAAATGTGCCATTATCTTAGAAACAGCTCTTTTCCATGTGGCACTTGCAAATATTATGACAATTTTCAATAAAATTACTGTGTCATAATAATAATTACAATCTTCTTACTGAATCATGCAATACGATAAGATGCTATAATACTACATTAATATTTAGAAAGATGTGAAATTATTTCTTATACATAAATATTTCTAGTAACCTCACGATTGAAATATACTAGACTTAATCAAGTATTATGAAGCAATGACTTTTTGGTCATTTTCAGAAATGTAAATACATCTTTGAAACTTGAAGAGATTATTTTTTATTATTCCAAGCTTAGAATAGATGTAATAGATTTAACAACAAGCCTCTTAATCTAAAAATCAAATAATCCAAGGAACGATTTCGAAAATATGTAATGTTGATATACAAAATATATAATAATCCAATATTCTGTATTAAATATTTCTTTTCTGATTCAAATTAATTCATGATGAGATTCGGAATGTTTCGGCATTACCCGAACTAACTTCCTGCAATATAAAAGTTTTAAAGTTTTTATTCAATAACAGATACAACTATGAACTCTCTTATATATATTTTACTATTATTCATTGATATTACATGTATTTTTTTACAAAATAGAAGTAACTCTTTAGCTGTATATAATATATAATAAGGCAATATATGTGTACAACGTTTTATCATAAAACTGGTGTTGGTCTTATATGAAAATTAGTCTTCAAAGTCTTTCATGCACATATTGTAATTTGTCATTTTATTTGTAATTTCTATTGTAGGCCGTGATTAGCATTTGAAGCATTTTGAATTTTCGGAATCCTGCTTTTGTTGCGTTAATATAAATTGTTCTTTATCTCTTGCGCTGTTGTTCGAGTTGATAATATCATTAGCCAGGATCTAGAAGTAAAGTTTAAGTTAATAAAGGCTAAATTATATAATAAACCGTGCATACTTCTGTTATCAGAGCATTTGTAGCTTCTTCAATATTAACATTTTCTTTTGCGGATGTTTCAAACCAAGCAGTGAATCCTTTCTCCTCGCAAAACTCTTTCATTTTTGCTGGACTATTGCAAATCCCCTCTTTTTGTTGATCGCACTGCAAGCAACAAATGAATAATAATGTGTTAAATTTTTTTTAAAGGACAACTATCATTAACATTTACTTTATTCCCTAGCAGCACACACGGTATCGAAGAGCCATCTGGAAGCTGAACTTTGGAGTCCAAGTCTGCTTTCCAATTAGTCACTGATTCGAAGGTGTTTGCGCGGGTTACGTCGAATACAATAAAGGCACCGACGGCTTCTTTGTAATAAACACGAGTCATATTACCGTATCGTTCTTGTCCTGTGAAGAAACCATTCGATTAATGCGATTAGTCAGTGTTGGGTTTCATGTGTGGATAACATAGGCAAAACACCGGTCGGGCGGTATAAACATAACCTCAACAGTAGTGTTAGTTCGCGCGTACCTGCGATATCCCATAGTTGAAGTCGTATCACAGTGTCAGCATCCCAGTGAAGAACTTTTAGTGCGAAATCAACGCCAATTGTGGCTCGGTAGTGTTGTGAAAAGAAGTCATGGACGTAGCGCTTGATTATCGAAGTTTTCCCAGATCCCAAGTCTCCAATGACGAGTATCTTATACAGGTGGTCCTTGGTCGGCTTGGGGGCCGTTGTATGATTGGACTGCAACACAAAACCAGGTATGAATATATATTTCGTTTAAACTAATGTCACGCAGTAACAAGATTAGTAAATATGATATAGCACGCGGTAATGATTGAATTTCAATCGATATCAATAGCATAGGTTATGTTGAAAGTAGGTGAGAATTATATTTACTGCGACTTGTTGCAGATCCATGAGGCTGTACATAAATTAACCAAGATATGACTATATTTACATAATGTGCTCGTGTTACAATCATACACGAATATCTAATTTCTTTCGTGTATGGTTGTGTAGCTCCCTCGTAGATAGTGGGCTCTCTTTCGTCAGAATTTGTTTACTTTTGATGTCACACATAGATATTATTATTTGAACTTTATGTTTTCAATTCGATTTGCGTCCTTATCGTGCTCGACTTAACTTAGTTTAATTATAATATCTCAACTGCAGTAAAGAGTATTTTAAGGCAACGTTATCAACGAATGTTACATTGCCAAAGCAATTCGGGTTCATGTTATGTCTTGTTTTAGGCAATTATTGTAAATTGGACGAGTAACGTTACCCCCTTGGCGTCGACGATAAGTTCGCCGAATGCAGGCATCGCCTCCAAGTTCTCCAATGACTTGGTACGTTCGGCGAAAGCGTCTGCTTTGATTTGCCGAAGATGTTCTTGCTCAGTTTCAATTTGCACAATCTCGATGCTCACCGGCGATGCGATGCATTGCGAATCACGAGTATCGTCCACCTCGTCGGCGAGGTTTTCCGCACTTTTCCAATGCTCACTGAGATTCGTTTCGGATGCGACTAATTCGAGACCTTCTGGCGAGCGTCTCGATGAGCTTGTTTCGGCCTCGTCTCCAGCTTTTTCTTCGCTCTCAGCTGAGGAGACGCTCGGCGTCGAGACGCTTTTCGATTGCTTTAGTTTAAACTTGCGCATGAATGCACTGCCGGTTTTCTTCAGCTTAAGCCGACGAGTGTCGTCGTCCTTTGCGTCTTTCATGGCGGGGCGCGCGCTTCGCGAACTAACACGGGGTAATAAGCGCTAACACTCAGGTGGAAACAAGGTATTACCTTCTCCCACCCACAACTATTGAAAGCCTACTGCAACTACATATTATATTACACTGTTGAAATGGGATATTTTCAATGAAAATTTCATATACACTGAGTATGAAGTTGTGATTCAGCAACTTCTTTGTTTCATTAATTGAATTATGAAGCACAAGTGTTGAATGCACTGCAAGTAGGCGAGGAATGAAGCCACAAAGTCTCAGTTGTATCCTGAATTGATGGAAAGAAATATTCAAACCCCTATTTTCAACATCGCGGTGTTTTGAAGCCATACTTGGTAAGTTGCAAATAAGTTCGCCCCTGTTTAGGTATATATTAATTAATTCTTACCGGTATTGTTTTGCAGGAGAATTGTTCATTTCTGCTTATGAAATGTTCACGTGGATGCTTTCGTAACTGAGAATTGCTATATTTTGCGTTATTTTGATTCACTACTATGAATTGAGCCTCGTCCTCATCGTCATCGTCTTCCGGTTCATGCTTGATTTGCATGTAGCGTTCTCGGCGTCTTGTACGTTCGCCACGTGAACGCCGGCTAAAACGTCGCGTGCTCGTGTTCCCTGAGGAATTAGGGGTACTACCGTTCGACCCTGTCTTTGGCAGTAGCGAAGCGTTTTTTGTGGCGTCTTCAACCATGATAACTTTTGGTTTACTCACTGTGGAGAGTATCTACGCGCACGTCAATAATATACAGTAGAGCAAGAGGCGTCAAAACACGCCGTGAAAAGTTGATCAGTTCGTGTTTCACTAGCGCGACAAATGCGAATGGATTCACTCGTATCGATAGTATGTGCTGCGAGACGACAGATACGCGTATTGCGCTGGCTATTCATTCACTAACCGGCTCGGGTATACCGTCTACAATTGCGATGGATTGGCATACACACAAATAGATATTCAATGCACATCCACATCGCTGGCAGCAATCTATGATAACATACTGACTCATCATCTGTGTTAATTGATGGAGTTCCATGTGGCGCTATTGTAAGCGGCAAAGTCGTGTAAAGGACTAATACAATGAGGCGAATTGATGATAAGAAGTTGACGTGCCTTGACCAGCTCTTAGATTGGAAAATAACGAGAGCGTATTGGATGTAGTTGTATTGAAAACATGCTGCAAGTTCGGACAGTGACCTTTTATCACTGCGATGCGATGTGATTAACTTTATAATTAGGCTGTAATCGACGGCATTGGCATTGCAAGCCTTGCAACTGCCATATAAATCACACGCACTCAGGTTTATTTAACATTGACTCGTGTTCAATGAGTTGACATGAATAGTTTTCCATGTGCTCGCAGTTAACACACGTGTGATGTAAATTATGCGTTGGATGGATTATTTATGAGTATTGATAACATTCTGGCTTGGTAATCAATTAGATCCGTAAACAAATCGAGATATTATTTTGACATGGGGAATTAGAGCAATTAATATATTAAATAGAGGAAGTTATGAAATAACTGCTCATTAGATGATATTATTATCGTCATTCAAAAATAAGATAGATAATTAGAGATTCGTATTTTCGAACAAAATAAGTACAAGTTCCGAGTCAATAAGTACAAAGAATTATTATTTCAAGTCAACATGGAGAAAGGATCAAAACAATTTGCGTTTGATATCAACACAGAGATTAACAACATAGCAACAATACTGGAACAATAATAATAATTGATACAATGTAATGGCAAATTATGAATGCAAAATTAATGCAGCACAACATTGGTTAAATTGAATAGTTACCGACAGTAAGCTATCTTAATTTCGGTAATAATACGAATTACAAGGCTTGCCAAAGTCAAGGATACGCTGACGATGAACTACTTAAGAAGCAATTTACATGCAAACAATTGAAATGGATTCTCGTTATCACTTATTCATCGATAAGCTATCATTTTTAACGACACAATATAAGCAAATATACGATTGCTTGAAATGGTTTAAACATATATATTATGGATTGAAATCAAACGCATTCAGCAACATGCGTTAAGGAAATACAACACGTGACACAGTATATATCGAGGAAATATGGGAAAATGCTTATCATGTCTGCGTATTGTTAACGGTTCTCAATATGTCAATATACAAATGCTGTGGACGATGAAGTAAACGAGAGGGCATTAATCGTACAATAAACACAGTGGCGAGTGCAAATAAAATCAACACGGCTGATAGAGAAACTTCAGGTTTCGTATCAGTGCGCGCGATAAATCGATGGGTAAATTGAACGCGCAATTATGTATGATATTTTTCCACACTCGAATGCTGCTGTACCACATCAAATAAGTACTTCAAGTTTACTACGCATTTCTAAATATAATTACAACAAATAATAATGTAATTATTGAGACTTTCGCACAGTAATTATGCATTTGAGTAATGCGATATCATGAAAACTGTGCAAACAAGTGGAAATACGATTACGTACCATGTCTCAATGCGAATAGAAGAATATTGAAGTCAAGGATGAAATCCTGAATGCGTGGTAATCCTTGGCACAAAAAGCAAAAACACTGCACTGAAAACTACAATCTCGAAGAAAACGTTTTGATATGTAATTAAAGCCTGCGGAAGAACTAATTGTCACCGACAATGTATGCGCATTGTTTACGTTATTGTCCTGTGCCTGCGCGCGGAAGAATATTTTGGGAAATCGAACAAACTTGTCGCTCCTTTGGGGTGGGAGGCAGGCACTTGATGGAAGCTCAATTACCCGGAGAGAATAAACCGAAGACTGCGGGTGACAATTCGCCGGCTGAACGATTCGACTGGTGGCTCACTGACTCGACACGGGAACTTTCACTGCGCGCCTCCAACGATCCTCCCCGTCGTTTAATGTGCGCTCATCGTCCGTTTCAGCTGAGCATATCGTTGATAAGGGACCGGCACGCATGACGACGATTAGAAACTCACGCACAACAGAAGCGCGTGAGTGTAATGAGATTTTGTTACTTTTAGGTACTGATATCCTTCTGTTTTCAGTGCGCTCCTGTTATCCTGCCGATAATACAGCATTCGAAGGATTCTAGACTCTATTATGAACAAATAGAGGTCGCAACCGGGATCGTTGGTAGGAGAATTCGTTGTATTATTCGAAATTGAATAATTGATTGGGTTTTTGTTTTAGCAGTAATGCATTTGGATGCATAATAACAGTGTGAATAATTGGACCACACATATAGTCCACCGCGCAGTTAAAACAAGTCCACGTAATTTTCAACGATACTTAAGTACCGTATCATGTTTTCGAAGAACGAACTTGTGCATTAGCGGCACGGCAACTTCAAGAGACGATAGAGTGCATTGTGTATTGCAATCATGTGTGGTGCTTATTTAATTAAGTTTCGCAGCAACATGCCTGCGATGCCGTGGACTTGGTGGTGGCAGCGTCCCTTGGGATGCAAATGCGCGCGCTTTTGTGATCAAAGCAGCCGTGAGAGACCAAACAGTCGGCGCGCGTCGTCGTGCCAGGATCCGCGAGTAGCGCGCCGCGACGCCGCTAACCTAACCGCCGCCGAGTCGGTTGCCGGAGCAGACCGTCGAACGCCGCCGCCGCCGCTTCGGGCGGTCGACGCGCGAAATCCGAACCAAACAAACATACGCAGCGCGTGCGGCAACAGCAACTCGTGTTTTCGTCGTGTGCAACAAACGTCGTAAACAAATTCGTTTTCCATAATTCTCCACCACCAACGATTCTTTCCATGGATAACGCCGACAATGTGATCAAGTGGTGGACGTAACCGTTTCGAAGATGTCACGAAGAAAACAAGCGAATCCAGCAAAACTTGGTGAGTTTTTACTTTGCTTTTTCTACAATTAACAACACTTATTGGCATATCTATAATTTGCGCTCGTTACAATCGGAAAGTTCCCGTAACAAAGACGGACTTTGATGCTATTGACATTTATCTAACTGAACAAATATTATAATATGGATGCAAACATTTATAATGTGATTGAACAATGTGCGATCGGTCGCTTTATGAGCAATTAGCGTTTTATTTCGGTGCAAAATGGAAATTAGTTATAATTTAAAAACTATATGGACGTGTGGCGTGTGCAATGCATGTGGGATTAATTGGCGCGTGGGGTGGTGGGTATAGGATAGAGGTGGCATGGTTCGAGCTATATAGGTACGTACAGCACGCGCGCTTGTGTAATAACATTGGGGCGGCCGTGTGTGCGCTTTCGGAGGCGGCAGCGGCAACGGCGGCGGTAGCAGTGGACTGGAGTGGTGTGCGCACTGCTGGTGGTGCTCGATGCTATCGAGTACCCAAGAGAGGCGCCGAGGGACCGGGGGACGGGCGCGCATCGGGCAACTCCAGCGCGCCGCGGCGCTGCAGACGGGGAAATATGCGCTCCCATGATACAATCCCTCGGGAGCCGTATACCTCGCCCGCCAGCTAACTCTCTGCGCGCGCTTCGCCGAACTGCCACGTATAAACTACTAATATTACAGTTACGTATTTTGCTCTTAAAACGAGATCCTTCAATTAAAAACATGCACGCTCGTTTCGTTCGTTTGCTGGCTGGGTGCGAGCGAGTAAGTCAACTAACCAACCACTGCACCAGCAGAGCGTCCCAGGACTAAAGTAAAGGACGAGCGCGTCATCAATGGCAGGAGCGCGCGCGAATGTGAGGCAGTAAAGTAAAACAAACTCGTTCGCCGTCGTAACGTCTTTTTTGGTTATATAGCGCTACATTATTTCTATTTGCACACGAAGCATGTGTGACTTTTTCATAATTAGTCATTGTCCTTTCGAATATCAAATATCGGCGTTCGAAGCACTTAGGGAAATTGGGTTAGATTTTAAGAACAAATGTGTTCTTCAGGCAAAGTTTTCTAATTCTTTGCTGTGAGTACATATCACAAAGTTTCTGCATAACGCTCTGTAACTTGTATAAATCTCCAAGGAAATTCGTCAAGTCATGAGGGACTTTGTGTAGGCAACGTCTGGAAACTTGCTAAAATGTTTTTTTTCGCCATCAACCCTGCGTTTTCCATCTTGAAAGGCGGCATATTTTCTTATTTCGTAATATTTTTATGAGTTTTTCTGTTTATAACTCTCCATGGTTATACGTTCAATAGGTGGTAATTTTTTTTTATCTCGAAAGTATCGATATGGTCCTGGAAATTAAATATTTGTTTGGGCGTCGCGAAAAAATACGTAGGAATTTTTTTACCATTGCGTTGTTGTTATGCTTGCGTTTTATTGTCATTTTCGGCCACCTAGATATGGGGTTCGGACATGTCTGGCGCGCTCGTTCGGTTGGCAGGTGAATTTTAACGTGAATGACGTTCCCGAGGGAATTGCTGTACCCAGAGTGGACCTCGGCGCAGACCTCGCCTCCCAGTGGGGATTTGGAAGTCACGAGGTCATTCACAGGCATCCCCCGCGGCGACAGAGACGGAAAATTGTTATGAGTACGAGAGGTCACGTATGAGAAAGCGAGCGCATGTGGAGATGGAGGGAGCGGGTTCTATAGCTTGGGTATTCCCGGATGGATTCACTCGGTGTCTTGTCCTCACTCGTCTACGTCACTATTGTGACGGCTGTGTGGGTTTTGCTATTTAATTATTGCAACAAAATCTGTGATTTTCTCGCCTGTGTGTCGGTTTCAATACAGTTTGGATTTTTCTTTAGCTCTGCAAATTTAAAGTTTTAGTTTGATAATGGCGCAAGTTAGGTAAATCTAATCAGGATTAGAAAGGCCGGAATTAATTTCATTTAAGGACTCCCCTTGGAGTAATTTGCGTCGTAGCTTTGAAAATCCAGAAATATTTTACATGTACTTTTGGAATTTGGCTTGTACTTAAATGCGTACTTCTTGTTTAACCACTATTTATTACCGGATTTTACATGAGGATTCAGGAAGCGTATATTGTTTCGATATTTTGCCGGTCATTTAGTTTGCTTTCCCATAAAAGTATGATTTACTTAAACAGCCATCCCCGTTTTCTCCCCATCTGCGGCTGCTCTCTTTGCATGGCGCCTACGGATTGCAATCCTGCCGCGTTCCTCTCAAGGGTGCAATAAAACGATAGTGTGGCGACTAATGCGAGGCGCACATTTGGGCTTTCTATTAATTTGCAGGGCAGATTTTATTAATCTTCTGGCCCATGGTCAGTTCGATTCGTTCGTAAAACGCGAATTAAGAAATAAATGCATTTGCAAGTGGAGCGGTATGGATAAACAAATTCGGTTTGAAATGAATGCGCTACGGAAGGGGCGCATTATCCCATATGGAAATATATTTCCTTAATACGTTGCCATCCGTTTCCGGCTTGTGATGCGTGTATGTGTGTGGCGGCGGAAAACGGAAGCCAAATTCAAGTCGGAAAATAATACCAAGGACTCTATATGCATGCATATTTCCATGTTAGGGCTAAAATTTGTATCGGTAAATGCACTGCAATAATACGTGATCCTTGGGGAGTTTATCGTTTCCATGAAAGGCCCAAGATCGAATACGCGTAGCGGTCTTGTCGTCGTCGCGGTTGTAATATAAGAAAATAATGTTCATATCGCGATATCGTGTTGTTCCTCAATGTTGAAAGACTTTAAACAATTGATAATTCGTCTTTTAAGTTTGAAATTTAATTAGAGCTGTCTTTTAAAATAGGCACATGGATTAAAATTGGATTAAATTTTAATTAGGCAATGGGAAATTCCATTGAATAGATCAAAATTGCTTATGAGTGGAACATAAAATAATAATCATACGAGTAATTACAAATTAAACAATTGCACGTGAATTACTATTGTGATAAAATACGGCTGACGCGCAAACGGAAGAGATGCCTGCATAAAATATCAGCGCATAATTGATGCGCGCCGCAATGCATATTAATTGAAATATAATAAATCAGCGTGGCTGGCGGTGGCGGCGGCGAGTGATCGGTCAGCGCTTTTAGCGATGGATGGCGCTATGAATAATGCCTGCGCGTAATTGCTGCGTGGAAGAGGCGGCAAGTAAGGATACGACACCTTTATGTGCAAAATGCGAAGAACACACACGCGTCGCAACCGCCACCATCGCCGTCGCCGTCATCGCCGCTGGCCGTGTATCGGGTAACTAAATAATATACAAGATAAAGCGAGTGCTGGCGGGCAGCGGCGCGGCGGCGTCAGCAGCGCGAACAAGGAAGAAGGAAGGTGATAGCATGGTGACTTAGCTTAGCATGAAAATAAGTTAGCAAAGGGATTGGAAGATTGCGCCGTGGAGGCCCAATGGGACCTACATAAGAAATGAGATAAAGTAACCGGCAACGGGTGGCAGCGGCGGCCACCTCCAGTGAAATTGTCATATTTCCATCTTCGTCTAATTAGCATTCTTGGAGTAGTCATTTCGCGTTGTCATCGTCGGCGGCAATGGCGCGTCGGCAATCCTAGTGGTGGTGCGCACTCCACTCCGGGGAATTCCAATGCAACGGTAAGCCGTGCCGCCAGCACGGCCGCCGTCACCTGAATTTACTAACATATGCTTTCTCGCGAACGCCGCAACCGCCGCCGTCCAATCTTCATTTATCAGTTTTTTCGTGCGTCAGCCGCCAAAATTATTAATTGCGTTTTCGTTGTCGGGAAAGTTTATTCGCGGTGAATTTTGAGTTTTAATTATTTTTTTCCGGATTTCTTTGTTGGACGCCTGACAAATTACTCAAGTGCACAATATTTTTGAATTGGTAATTTATTTATTTAATTCATCAAGTATCTATTAGTTACATTAGGTTTGGTGAATGTATTAAGGTGTAAAATCAGAGCCTGTTATTCTGGAGCCTGGTCCTTTGCATGCGTCTCGCGCATTTCTTTGCCTTTGCCCTTGCCTTTTCCCTTGGCATGCTTTTCGCGCATTTCTTGACCTTTGCCTTTTCCAGCGGACATCTCCGCGCCTTTCTCGGACATATTTTCAGCACTGCGCTTTACTTTGGGAGCTTCAGTTGATGCGTTTTCCTCTTCTGTCTTACCGCTGCGCATTTCCTTGCCTTTGCCCTTACCTTTACCGGCGCTCATCTGCTTGCCTTTGCCTTTTCCGGCAGACATTTCCGCGCCTTTGTCGGACATATTTTCAGCACTGCGCTTTACTTTGGGAGCTTCAGTTGATGCGTTTCCTTCTTCTGGCTTATCGGCGCCCTTGCCCTTGCCCTTGCCCTTGCCCTTGCCCTTACCTTTACCGGCACTCATCTCCTTGCCCTTGCCTTTTCCAGCGGACATCTCAGCACCTTTATCAGACTTATTCTCGGCACTGCGCTTACTCTTCACGGACAGGTTTAAGTCAAAGTCTTGTAAGTCAAACCCGAAGTCAAAGTCGTCATTATTGGTATCTTCGCCCTGTTGGCAAATAGTTTTTTAATAAATATTTGCACGCAAATTTAAATGTTTGTAAAACTTACCAAAACGGTTGCGATGGCGAAAAGTGCCAAGAAAGCGAATACGAGTTTCATGGTGGAGTTTTTGGTACACTAGTTTTTTACTTTTACTAGGTGATTGCTGATCACTGACTGATACTTTAGATTGAAAAAATTCGGTATTTATAGTCAATTTTGTGTGTGAAATTTCATTTATTTTAATATCATGTGATTCCATAAAGCTTAAATGTTTCAATTGATAGCTGAATTGAATTATGATGTTATTTTAAATGGTAGTATTATTTTGGTAATGCTGTAAATATGTTTTTGACACAAAATTGTTGATTCGCGTGAATTTTAATGGGAAGTGTGTAATTTGGAGCATTTTTGAAAATTCGATTTTTTAGTTAAACCAAGTTGAAATTAAGTTGTACGTGGTTGGTAAATTTATCATTTGAAGACATTTTGACATATTTGGCATGAAATACTACCTCAATTATACCAATATCGCAGCGCAGCTATGTATGATAGAGATGAACCGAACCAATAATGATGGAGATTATCATTTGGCTGAGAATAATACGAGTATGCCAAAGTTGGCGGCAGGTTTTGGGGGGCGCGTTTGAGTATTATTAATACAGCGACACATACCTACGTGCGACATGTACGTATATAATGCGAGCGCAGCGCATCGGCGGTGGCGGCGCAGAGTCAATGTGATTAATGGGCACGCTCTCCAGGGAAGTGATACCCGCCGCCACCGCCGTCGCCGTCGCCCGGCTGCCGTTGTCTGCGACACGCTATCGGGCCTCATGTGACAGTCGCTCACTCGGTGGATTCAAAGTCTACTTTTTAGTTTTTTTTTCGCCCGCACTTTTCGTTTATTTTATTACGACTCATCCTCGCACCACCCTGAGCGCCAAATTCAATATTTAAACAAACGTCCAAACGGAGATAAGGCGGTTGCGAAAAAGTTTCTACTTTAGTCATCATAAAAGTAAAGGGCGGCAGGCAAACGGAAGTAAGTTGTGGGTTAGGCTGCAATTTCATTGTGCGGAAGTGGGGAACATTGTCATCAGCGCGGAATATACGCCGCCAACGCTGGCGGCGTGGGGGATTCCCGTGGGAATGCCGCGCAATACCTTTGTGGCTGCGCTGCCGCGGAGCGTCGAGCATATGTTCGCGTGTGTCGTATCTAACAGCCAGCGCCAAAAACTCTGATTAGTTAAACTCCCGCGGGACTTGCGAACAGCGGCGGCGGCAGCAGCAGCAGCAGCAGTGGCGGTTGGGCTACAGCTGGTCTCGTGCGCCGCCAGTGTGAGTGCTTTCCTTCCCTGCCACCTTTTAAAACCATCTCGTTTACCTTTATACGACTTTTCTGTTTATCTCTCTACAGGGTGTTAAAAAAGTTTTAATTCGCGCAAAACTATTACCGCGTCAGCTAGTATAGATGGCGAGGAATGAATGTATGTATTTTGAAACAAAAAGGAGAAAGTGATTCCCTCAGGACTAGGCGTCTAGGTCAACACTGCCCGCGTGACATCCACAACACTTAATTAGGTCCCCGGAGGATTTCGTTGGTGCTCGCGTTCTTTTTACTGTTATTGCTTTGATAGTGTCACAAAACGTATGACGAAGACACCGAATTATCTTTCCATCTTTGGACGGGGATGGCCTCCGTCGATTTCATAAGTTCCTTGGTCGGCTGTTTTTATTCGTTTGATTCCTTTTTTCGTTGATGTTTGACATTAGCTTCTTTTTCCGCATTTGTTAAAGGTAAAAAAAAGTTTCATTCCTTGAAGCTCATCTAACAAATCTACTTTGTAAATTATTACACGGAGGGCGGTGCGGTGCGCAGCTCTAGTCATAGTTGTTAATAAAGAAACAAAGAATTGCTTTTGGTGCACAGGTGAGAAGTACCTTGGTACGTACGTGTGCTGGTCTTGATCAAACACACTTGAATCGTATTCGTGAAGAAGGACGGAGAGCGAGTGTTTACGTTTGTGTGCCATGTCCATTGGGGAACGGCTATGCGCGACGAAGAAAGAGTGTGATGGAGTGACGCGCGGCGGCGGAGGCGGCGGTACGTGCACGGCGCCGAAGCTGCCAACAGGCCGGGTCACTCGGGACCGCGCGGAGGTTCGATTTCCCAAAGGATTGCATTAATTTTCTGCCGCCTTGCGCGCATACTGTGCACCGGGGAATTCATGCTCCGGCATCGCCGCCTCCCCGAGGATTGCCGCCGCTGCTGCGCTCACTACGTCATAACTTATTCGCCTACCTTTTTTTGCACAATGTTACATATTACCGTCCGCAGGCGGCGGCAGAAGCAGCGACGGAATGAAGAAACATATAGAAAGTGTTGCTTTTCTTCGCAGCGCACTCCGGGGGCCTGGCGTCGGGCGAATATTGTTGGAGAGCGTGGGGCTGAAGGAGGAAAAAGTTGAGCGGCTCCAAACACTCTTTTTAAATTAATAATGCGCCAACTAGTAACTAACTTTGTGCTTCTTGCGCTTTTTTCCGGGAGCGCGGCGGGCAATTTCAACACCCGTAGGGCGAAGCGCGCGCGCAAAATAACCAAACAATGTTATCGTATTCATCGCATTGGGATGTATACAGCTCCCCGGTCGGGCGCCGGCAATAACGCATTTTTCTGCTCGCCATTGCCGCCGCTGCCGACGTTTCATATTCGTACGCTGCTTTGCACCCACTTTCGCACTTTTACATCTTATTTAACTTTTCGCCGTCGCGCGCGCGCGCGTGTGTATGCAGCTATGTCTGCCACATGAAGAGTATTAAGCGGCTCGCGGCGGCCAAACAAAACGAAAAACAAAAACGACGAAAAATATTTTTATATTTACTCACTCCCATAGGCTTTCAATCGCGTTATCTTGCAGTGCGCCCAATTTCGCCTAATACCACTCTGGCGCACATTCGCATCCCTCGGGAACAGTTCGATTGTAATGGCTTTCCATGACAATATAATACACCTGAGGCGGCATCTGCCGTCGTTCCACGAATTACTCACATTACATATTCCGCGGCGTAAAAGTTATGCAAGCATTACTAATAAATTTCTTATTGTTCTTTGTTTGCTTTCAGGTGAAAGCGATGTAGTTGCACCGCCCCCGCTGGATGCCAGCAACGATGCGCCGCCTCTCGCAGATGTCAATTCAAGTCACACTTGCCAAAAACCAGCAGGTGAGTCGATTGCATTGAGTGCAATTGATTCGGATCATGAAGATATTGAAGAGGACGACGACGAGGAGGAGGATGATGTTGATTTGGACGTGGATGAAGACGACGACGATGAGGATGATGATGGTAGTCTACTAAATGGTGAGTGGCTTTTATTTATCCTCGTTTTCTATTCCACTTGAGTGCATTTGCGAATTATCTTAATGAATAATGCGGTATGAATGGCATACGCTGTGCTGTCACCACCTCTTAGATTTTTGATGACCATTAAAAAGAGCGTACTAAAGGGGGATGCATCATACGCGCATGTCATCCTTATAGATAAATATTAAATAATTTGAATATCAAAGTGTCTCACGTTACGAAAGTCAAGAGGGGGGGTCCGAAAAATCTGATTTTTGTCGGGGGGATTATTACGTCTGCCTAGATGTCTCCGAGTTGGAGGCCAGGAAAAGGGAATTTTTGCTTTTACGCGGTATACAGGGAGCGGAAAAATGTGCACGTGAAGATTGCGAATGGAATACGATCAGACACGGTATATGAAATATTATAGAAAGCCGGAAATACCAACGGGGATGAAAATTCATTGGAAAGCCTGTGAATGATGTAAATATTTAATAAGGCGCCAGATAATCCTTAGTGAAGACCTCACACCCTCAGCGGAAAATGCGTTTTCGTAATAATCTATCATTAATAATGCAGAATCCTTAAAATCTGCCAGGGAAAAATCCTTTTTGCTACCTTTTTTGGATTGGGGATGTTTGAGGAGTGGGTAATTCTATTAAGATTTATTTATAGTTGGCCATATCGCTTGATCAACATTTGAATATCCGACAATTATTCGTACACTTATTTATAAAGTGATTGAATATGCGCGATGGTCACTCATGTATAAAGCAATTGTTATCTGTCATATTTAGCAGTGTTAACGCGCGTTTCATATCCAGCCCAAACCGCCTCCTGCGCTCGGACACGTTTATGTCTATTGACATATTTATTTATGCGGTGCACTCGAACGCCGTATGCGAATTGTCATCGGGCGCTCGTGTTATGAGTACCTATATGCGAAGAGCAAGTCTCGTCCCCAGACTCTTGTCACGCGGCGTGCATGCCGTGACGGTGTTGATATGTCCATTCGAGAGGGTGGTGATGGTGGCGGCGGCAGCAGCAGCAGCAGTGGGGTCGCATTTGCTTTATGCATCGATTCTCTCGCCTCTCAGTGTTGCCCCATTCCTCCGGTTCGGCCACTTTGGTTAATGTGTGTATCCTATATGTCACAAAGTTTCAATTAAATCAGGTAAAAGGTTGGCGTACAGCCCTGGACATTACAACATTTTACACTTAACATGTCCGCGAATTTTCAAACTTGCCGCACGCGCCGTCCCCGTGTCACGCTTGCTACCGTTAACGTGTGTCGGCCGCTCGGCTCGCTTCTCTTTGACTGTTTATAATTAACTCAACTAATGCAGTTTTGTGCGCGCACGCGTTCGCGGCTCATGTTCATTTATTAGTTGACCAGCGGACGCTTTTCGCTTTTTCAGCAGTGCCATTACCGCCGCCGACACTCGTTCAAAATGCGCATATTCACGTCACGCGAAACATTTGCGCGTTCGATTTGCATTAATACTACCGAATTGGACGAAATGTGAATGCACTTAAAACGCCACGCGAATGAAAATCACCAACGTCCCACGACATTTACCCATCTAATGCGGTATTAGACATTTCCGAAATAGTTTCGCGAGCATACTTCAGAAACAAACAAAAAACACCTGAATTTTGTTCAGATTGTTCAGATTCGTAGAAATTTAAAGGGTTGGGTGGGTGCAAAGCTGAGAAGGAGGATGGGTTGATTATGATAAGAATGTGCAAAAGGCGTGTGTTGCAGCAATCTCTCGATATGAGCGTATCAATAATGCAGCAACAATCAGAAATGCGACGGAAGTGCTCTCTGGGTAAAAGTTTGCAGAGCGCGTCCGGAAAAAGCGCGCGTTTGGTTGTCGGGAATCGTTCTCCGTAGGCGCCCCGGAGCGCAGCGCCCACGCTTGTGTTGTGCAATGCGGCGAGTACATTGCGAGACGCGCCTGCATATTCGTTATGAATTTGCGCGCATGCCGAACGAACATCGAGCGCCTTATTAGATTCGCCGCATCAATTATTTACGCCCGCCGCTAACCTCCACAAGTGTTTGGGGTTTATTTAGCGTCCCGCCGGAAATAAGGTCACGTCCGGCGGTGCTCTTTTTTTGCTATCACACGGATTCGTATGAAATTTTGATTTTTTCGCGAGCGGCAATTTTTGGGTAGTTTTTAAACATTTTCTTATTGATTCGAATTTATTGCGTGGCGCGCAGATTGCTTTTCGAACATATGCGCCGCTGACCGCGCGCGTACGCTTGATGCATGTGTGCACGTATGGCGCGTATTCGCATCGTCGTCGTCGTTGCAGCCGCTGCCGCTGCCGTTGCCGCCTCCATAGACGACGACGGCGCCAGGCCGATGCGTCGCGGCGTCGGACAATTGCACAACGCCCAACCGGAGCAATAGGCGCCCGGGGACCAGTTACAAGGCACCAGTAATGCATTGAATTAGACAGTAATACAACAGCGCGCCGATTGCTCCCGGGGGACGTTTGGCTAGCACCGATCTGGGGCTTTGCCATGGAAGACCAGGCAACGCTCTTCTCGCACACGGTGGCCCGCCGTCGCCGCCTTCATAAACTCGGAATTATACGCGTTTTTAAAGCTTTCAAACGCCCGCCTCCGACGCGTATAACTTAAGTTTAACGTGCGCGCGTATTTTATCTCATTTTTCACCCATTGCCAATGGTTTGCGCCGTGTGCAAAATAGGACAAAACGAGAGGGCAAATGTAAAAATTATTTTTTGAAAGATGCAATAAAAAGATGAAGAATGATGCAAGCCAAGAGGTTAGAGCGTGTTGTACATAGTCATGTGCGAAAAATTCGTTAACTTTAATAAAACGCATTGAAAAACTCCCAGCTGAGGTGTCATAGCCATAAGTACATATTCGTTGTGCGCTGCGAAACAAAACTTTAGTGCTGTTTTGTGGCAATATCGGGTGCTTGGGGACCATTGAGGCATTGTTTCCCAACAATAACAGCGCTGCCTTACACACCGCCACCAAGCGCGCGCGCGCGTGCACCGTCATACCGCCGCCCCAGTCTCGTCGGCTTGCTTCTCAGCCGATACGACCATCCTTTGGCGGTTGCTTCGACTATTCTTCAAGCGATTATAAATGTATTGCATTTTTAAATTTCATTTTGGGTGGTGGGAATTATTTAGCAAACACGTATGCTTCAAACATGCGTTTTTATTTTATTTTTAATTTACCAATTTGAAATAGCGCAATTTTTAGAGGGTCTTCTATCATAATCTATGGAAATTTGGTTGGAATTCATATAAATGCAAAACTATGTAGAGCGAATATTCGTATTTATCGATTGAATCATGAAACGAAATAAAAAGAAGAAGCAGCGCAAACTTGCGTTTGGCAGCGCAGACAATTGAACAATTCGAATGCATGAAGCGACGACCGGTCGCGAATAAAGAAATCCGCAAACAGTCGGCGGATTCTTCGTCGGTCGTATTGCAACGGTGCTCGCAGCTCTAATTACGAACATCCGTATTCCTCAGGTTAATTCCGAAGGTAGGAAAACATTAGCAATGGCATTATGGGTGTTCGGAGGGCCATTCGGGCCCCACGGTTATAGCCGCACCGGGAGCGCTCGCCCGACCCGAGCAATCAAAAAGCGTCGACGAATACCGTGGTCCCGCGGCGCGTTGTCAGATTCGCGTGCTGCGCGCGAAGAAGCGGCGGCGCGCACTCACTCGAAATGGGGAATTAAAAGTTACTGTCCGTCGCTCGGCCGACGAATGCAATGCCCTCCTCTCTGGCTTTTTTCCCTTACTCTCAATACATCGTTTGCGTTCATAGAGTGGAAAAACAAAGCATGCGCCATTCATCCATTCCATTCAGGAATTAACCCGAAAACGATTGCTTAATTCACGCAACAACTGTAGGGGTTACGTAGGTTGGTTGGTTGGTTGGTCTTTGAACGAAATATCCCCAGCGTTGTCACCCTTTATTCGAGGCCCTAACTTGCGATCAAGTTACCACAAGTACGGCACGGATTGACAACTGAATACAGCATTTAATAAAATTGTGTGGGAGTTTTATTTGGGTGATTTATGCGCACTGAGTGCAAGTCGGATGTTTTGTTTTATTTCATTGATAAAAACACAACCCAGTATTTGAAAAATATCAAATTTCAATTACGTCTGATCAAGAAGTAATCATAATGTGTAATGAGATATTTATATGTCAGGTTTCCTGTCCGCGGAACGAAAGAATCTTCTAATAATTCGTATTACTGATTAGGTATAGAGTGAAACTTTGAATTGAGTTTAAATAAAAAATGAGTATTCTTGTTTTCAACGATGTGGAGAGCAAAGGACAGTCGTCGTCCTTCATACGCAAGAATGCTGCGATGCCGGGCGGCGGAGTCGCGGGGGGTGGGCGCGTGGCGCGTTGGCGGCGGCGGCTGAAAGTATGGGGCACTTGCATATCATCTTAAAGTTTAATTGAGTCTTTGCGCTTGGGGAGGAAACGACCGAGATTGCTTGGGGATTCCCCAAGGAGGCTCGCGCCTGACACCCTCGGCAGTGTCTCGACGGCGGCGGCAGCAGCGAATGTGAATGCGCGCCGCCGTTGCCGCCGTCCGCGTTACCAACACACGTACGCGCGCACGCGAACGTCTGTTACCACTTACGGCGATGCTGCAATCTTCACCGTTGGTGTTCTCTCTTAGCGATCAAACAAATTATAAAAGATAGCGCTCGCCTCGGAGGCGGCAGCAGAGGTTGGCGGAACGCTGATGCATTGCTAATGTATACGAAGGTATTTCGCGATGCTTTTTACTCGTCGCTCGGTCCTGATGATTTTTACAAGTTTTCAATATTTCCCGCGCGCTGCATTTGAAATCCATCATTTATTTCGGATTGCAATATTTCGAGATCGAGATCAAAGAGAAGTGAACAGAACCCAGCGTGTGTGCTTGGTTATGATTACTGCTGATTAGGGTTTTTGGTATTCCGAACGAAGGCTGCAAGCGATGCGATGCGCGTCTCGGAAGCGAGAACGAACGTGGCGCTGGAATCATCTCGAATAATTAGCGAAGAGCGAAAGATTAGATTAGAGTTTGAGTTGTTAGAAGTGCGGCTCGCGATGCATTCGCCGTATTAGCGAAGTGTGCGCAACGCCTCGGGGGCAGCGCTCGCGCCCGCCAAGTGGGAGGCATAAAATATTATAAAGCATTTGTCTTGAGATTATTATCTTATTAGAGGAGCGCACACGGTGTGTCACACTCGGCGGCGGCGGCGATGCTGGCGCAAACTCGATGCAGGCAAAGGCGGGCAGGTAACTTTCTCGGGGGCAGCAAGGGAATTAACTCACTTATTGAAACTACACTAGAAGTAGTAGTGTATTACGTTGCTCGGGGAGTGCGTCGCGTCGTCTCCTCCAAAGTCAGCCGCCAGCGTTGTAAACTTGTAATGCACTAGCAGATAGTACTTTTTGAGGAAGTAAATTTCGGGCCAAAAAATGTACTTATTCTGGTTTAGTTTAAGATTTTAGTACACGTGAATTCGCAGCTAACACACATATTATACGCTGATTGATAAAAATGCGACGTTGATTATCGTTTCGAAACGATAATTTGCATCCGAGACGCATCGCAAAAGCGTAGGACATGCATATGCATGTTAATGAATTGCCGATACGCGCATAGCAATTACTTCCGGCTCCTCGCGACTCGATTATCGATAAATAATTAATTAATTTGCACTTATTTATTGGTGTGAGAATCGATTTCGTGGGAAAGTCGCTTTGCGTCCTATTCATTATCTTTCATTCGGTTCATTTCCATACATCAAATCGATGTTATTTTTAATTAATATTTAAATTTATAATTTCACTGAATCCAGTAACTGCTAAAATATTTACAATCATTTTAAAAGTGAATGAAATTTAGGAATGGTAAAAAGAACTTACTTTGTCATGATGGAGCAACAGGTTAAAGTATGTTACAATTCAATACGTGTACATAATACTTGAATCAATAAGCAATTGAATAATGGGTTAATTATTAATAGGTTCAAATTAAAAATATGTCGGTAAAATATCGTTCGAAGCTCGAGAGAAAATCAAAGACTGTTGCGAAATGTATATAGGAAACACACAGCTAATGACTACATAGATTACAATAACGATGAGGGTCTCGTAACGAGCGTCACGCCATTTTCAGTTTATGCTCGATCTATTCCTTCCCACTTAATTAAGATGTAAAGGTTAGGGATCCATACGCAATATTTCTTGCTACACAATTGAAGAGTGACAACTAAGCAGTAGTTGCATAGGTGGTGACAATTGAGTCAACCATATGCATTGATAGCACGTGTCACTATTATTCGAAACATGCACGTGGCTGCAATTGAATGCAGTTGTTTATTTGTATATTTACGCATCATTACTTCGCGTATTGACTGAGTGCATTCATTGCCTGATGTCTCAAGTCACTTAAAATTTATTCAGGCGCCGACGACAGATGAAAATTTCAAATTTCAGTCGAGTATTTTTAAATTACACTCTCATATCGGTCGACTTGCTTCAGTTGTAGTCTCGTTTGCGGCATTTTTAAATGTTTTGATTCCTTGTTGGATCTTTAAACTGGTGTAATTTTCGGCAGATGTTTAAAGAACATGCCAAGCGATGAAATCACATACGCGTGACCACAATAACAAGTGCATAGACATATGCTACTGTAAATTTTTCTTTGGAGTAAGATTTCAGTCGAGAAAAGTAGGTAATTTCAATCAAAAGCAGGAGAGGCAATTGGAAAATTGTTTGCTTGACCCACCGCATGCTTTGATCAAATTCGTAGCGATTGGAAACAATCATCACCTGTGAATTTGGTGAAACGTGTCGCCGTTTAAAAGCCATTTGAAAGTTTTTCCATGCATAACCAGCATCCACCTGCACCTCTTGCTTTGCGCGCTGTTTAATCATCCATAGAGTTCAATCAAGTTTTTCTTTTTCTTCTTCTGCTTCTGCTTCTTCTTCGTTTTCTTTTGCTGCGTGTAGGTTATACACTTCGATTTGCTTCCTTTTTTGGCTTAATTGTGTTGTCTTCGCAATCCGCTCTAGCGTCATGCTTCGTGTGACGTTACAATAATCAAATATTGCACCAGTCCATCGACTCTACCTGATGCATCTGCCGCATTTCTGCTCCAAGTGCTTGTTCTTTTTCTTGCCGTTCGCAGACACTATCTCTTTAAGTGTACCGATGTTGATCAAATTGGTGTGCGGTTTGAAGATGCGCCGCGTGCCGTCAACAAACGTCGCGCGCACATTGAACAAATGAATAAATGAAACGGTTAAGGCAGTAACAGCAGCAGCCAGCACTCACTCGGCGTTTATTAAAAGTGGACGAAAATGCGTGCGACAAACGAAGAATCCGCGCGTTCAGCATCGCGCGCAATTATGCGGTGTGAAGTCAATTAGGTGTCTTCGTGGCTAACGATCGCCCGATGTAACAGTAGTAGCCGGCCAAGCTGAAACGCACTGCGCGCCGCATTAATGGTCGTTGACAAGAGCATGCTACCTGCGCGCGATGACCAAATGCAGACGCATTCGCTAATCCTGAGAGTTTGTTTATTATATCTTTGCGCGTATTTCCTTACTGGCTGGTGTCTTGTCTTCCTTGCTCCATAGATATTTTTTTTTGCGGTATGCGCGATGATAAAGAATTTGTTGACATGTTAGGGCACTCGTTTGAAGCAATGAGAATTGATATTAATTGATATGGAAATGATTGAATTACGGAGGTGAACCTGTATTCAAATCAGCATGGATGCTTTGCTAATGTTATGCATGTGAAAATCGGTTTTCTTCCGGCTCGCTGGAGGCACATACGACACGAAAGAAAAAGAGTGATAGTGTCACACGGTGCAAGAACGCATGCTTGTGCGCCTTTACAACTTACAACCTAAAGTGAGTATGTCCTGAAAAACAAGTGCAATGAGTGTCAATATATGTATGCGCGACATTGGGTCTACTGGTGACGCTTTTGCCGTCTCTGTAGATGTCAATATGGCTATGACGCGGTGAGATGATTCCAAGTTGATTGTGCTCGCGTATAACGTGACTGGAATGTTGACTAATTATTATTGCGTTTGTGACGTTCACACTACCAAGTATATTTATTCATCTCTAAGCGGCATTTAATCGCATGCGTTTGAAAAGAATAAACTAATTAATTAATGACATGAGAAACTCCCAGGAATTCTGTGCGGTTTTTGAACGGGTTGACGATATGACCCACAACGGCGCAACCCCCAGGGAGTCTTCGATGTGAGGGTACCCCCCACATTGAGGGTGCAAATCACCCTTGGCTGCAATAGCAGAGAAAAACAAAAGTGTGATTATTAACCGTGTGTGTGCCATGCGTAAATCAATTATTCTGAATGCAAACAAACGGCATCGGAAATAAAGCATGGCAAAAGTGCGTTGGATAACAATCGTAGAAATACAAAAAACACAAGACGAATTCGAGTGTAATATTAATCATTACTCAACTTCTTTCGTTCGGTGTTCAATCAATTGATTCGCTTGGAATTTCGTTTGAGCTTGGAAATCAAATTAAAATCAAGCCTAATGGTCATTTATTCGTATCCGTGATTATACAGCGTTCAAGCGCGCGCGGCATTAATAAATAAATGATCGTCGATGAGGAGCATTGATGATTGATTAGTGTCAGAGCATGCTATACAGGGCGACGCGTTTGAAAAGAGCGTTGATACATAAAAATGTTACCAAATTTGGAGAAATTATATTTGAAACGAAAGAAGAGGCATTTGACAGAAGAAATTGATTTAGAAAAAAAGTGCAAACTGAATCGGTTCTCTCAATCAGTTTGTACGCTTTTAAGGGCTGCTCACGCTATTTACATTTATAGATCGGCTTTTTCTTCCCCATCTCGTGTTTTACTTGCTGTTTTTCTAATATGAAATTAAGTACACTTGATTCATACAGGTGCTTAGGGGAAAAGGGAAATTATTTGATTATTTTTTTGATCATTGAAATGCCGGTATGGGAATTTGAAATTTTATCAGGGTCTTGCATTGATTGTGGATGGGTTCTAAGGGAATTGTTATAGAAGTGTGCAAACTGTTTGGATGCACTATAGGTTTATGCACATACGACCATTTCGCTTGCGCTCCTGTCTTTTGGCGTTTCGTATCGGTCGCATCTATTGCGTAGAGTTTTAATCGTCGTGTAGCGTCGGACGACGTGCATCGACGACGTATCATCGGCCGACATTACGAATGGTGCGCACTGTCCGTATATAGAGCGTGGGAAGAAACGAGATTCCGCGATCACATCTAATGGCCAGCAAGCAGAAGCAGTGCGCGCAGCACAGTAGTAGTAAGCGCAGTGAATAAAACAACATCGCGCTCGCGCGGTGAGCTCTCCTCAAGATTCTCCCGCATCTAACAGCATCTCTCGTGTACTGCCTGCCAATGAGTAATGGACAATGGAAATTATTTCGCAATATCTTAATTGTCCCCTGCACTCTGCGCACTGCGTTGCGAAATGCGCTGTTTAATGATTCGAAATACAAATAGGTTGACTACCATTGGCCGGTGAGCGCAGTTGTTAAACTCGGGGGAGTACAAAGTGCTTTTCAACCCCAAAAAATTAAGGCGGGAAGAATAGGGAACGATGGAATAGACAGGAAGCGTGTCCTTTATTGTAATGTATTGTTGTGGGACACGTAAGAATTTAATGAGACGAAGGAAATTCCATCCAAAATGGCTGAATGTTTTTCGTTTAGCAAAGAAAACGAGGATATGGCAAATAATATTTATTTAAGAATTAAGTTAAATGTATTAGGATTTGAATCGATAGCCGCCATATAAGGATTTTTGAGCGATTAGGAATTAATAGATGAATTCACAAGCCTCCTCATCAATATTCTAGCATTGCTGGTTGAAATATTCAGATCTCACGATGATAATAATGATAATTTTAGTATATCACCTGTCAACTACAACTGGTAACAGAACTTGCCGAGTGCAAGTATATTAATGGCAGATAACTGTAACGAGTTGGTTTCTCTTGCGCGCGCGAAGAAGAAGAACGCCAATCTCTCGTCGTTGATATGCATAGTTAATACGGGGGGAAAACCGCGAACATTAGCAAAGCCACAGTCGCGGACGCCGATGGGACGTGTCGTATTGCAATTGACAATTGTCGGTATATGAAATTCGCGTTGATGCTAAATATTCGTGATCATGGTGGGCATGATGGAATTTACATCGCCGCCGCCTTCTTCTTTCCCCACGTTGCGTAGTTGGCGTTCGTGTGTGCGCTCGAGCGGGTTAATACCCCATACCGCGACGCACGATTGGGGTGTCCGCAGCCACCGCGGTGCACCCGGCGGCAAGCGAGTGCGTGTGCGGACGGAGAGGGACCCCACAGGCGGGGACCCGAGAGAGTCCCCATCGTCGTCGGGCACATGAAGAAGAAGACGACGACGTCGGCGAAGAAAGTGGGAGCCACGCGCGCACTGGCTGTGCCGGCAATCAGCAAGAAACAAACAAACAACAACTGCGCACCGCGCCGGTGAGTGCGCTGCGGGCTCAGGCTGGAAGAGAAGAAGTGCCTTAACGCGCGTGCAGTGATTTGTTCCTGATCGATTATGTGACTTAAACACTTTACGCATCAAAGTTTTGTTTAGTTGTGCGTTCTGCTAGCTGTGCGACGACTGGCCGTTGCTAATTGTTCGTATCGCGAAAGAATGCTTTTCAAAGGAAGTAAGAGTAATCGATTGGAAATGGTTATTGAGAAAATTCAAAATTCGAATAAGGATGTGTTGGACGCGCCAATACCAACACCTTCCGAATCAGTTGCGACAGGTATGAAAAGTTTAAACTTGCGGAAAAAAGTGTGATGCTTTTCTAGTTTTCACACGAAATTTGTAAACTTCCTCCTGCGTGTCAATTGAATAATTTCCTCATTTTGATGGGTCCTTGGCCATTTACTCCAATTTACAGCAATCAGCACTCCCTCGTGTTCCATTGACACGCATTACTCAAGCAAGCAAAGTGCTGAAAGCCGTGCCCAAAACGAGAAAACCACACACACACAAAATAATTGCAAAACGCCATCAAATGATGACTCTTTTCCTCTGTTTTTCCAAGTCATCGTCTTGACATGTCATTCGAGTTAAGGCTTATTTGCGGCTGCCCATTTGTATCGCGACGTAATGCAAATGTCAAATTGTAAGTAATGATATTCTGTGCCAGTTGAAATTTATGAATGCATGCGGCTCGCATATGGGCCTGAGGTGATGTAGGTATCTTGGGCGGTGATCAAACATCCAATTGGAAATGTGACGCATGATAACACGCGGTGAGCGCGCCGCGACGCGTTAAGTCGCTCTTCATAACTATCCATCTCAATTTGAATGCGCGCGTGGCATTTCATCAAGTCCATATTTCACTCGATTATCCCGGGGCATGGAAATGGTGCAGATTGGAATTTCTTCTTGCATTTGCCATTGCCACCGCCGCCACTCTCGGCCGAAATAACAACCTTAACGAAATGTGGAACCATTTGTCTACATTATCTTGTTGATGCTGATACCTAAACGTGCACAAGCTCTAAAGATACGAATGCCACCCCCGTATACGCTCCCTGTCCGTCTTGATGTAATAGCTTTTCGACGGTGTAAAATGCGTGATAAAAGTCAATATCTCTAGACAAATACCTAATAATTTCATGGTTTATAGTAGTTTTTGTTGTGAGATTTAAATTTCATTAGTTATGGGGTTTTCAGGACAAGGCGGAAGTACGCATTCGAGTAGTTCAGACCAAGCCTCGCCGGTGAGTTCCTGTCCGAGCTCCCTCAGCGATGTCGCCGACTCGGAGGAAGCGTTCACAATGGGCGCCACCGCCACAACACCCTACGAATGCAATATTTGCAAGCGGGCTTTCGCGAGGTCCTCCTTATTGAGCAAACACGTACAAGTAAGTCGGAATATTTTGATACATATTTGTATAATGTGTTTATTAAGTGTTGAACAAATGTCTATTTTGAAATTTGAACATCTCCCCCGTGCATCTCGTGTCAAAACATGTATCAGATCGTGTTGCGCTTTTGATGCTCTGCCGCCAAGATTTCGGCAAGCGATTTCTTCATGTTGAAGCGGCGAATTGGCCGATAACATCTCTATGTGTTTAAGAACCTAGTAAAACATGACGCGCAACGCTGTTTGATGATATTTTTGAGGGCGGCTTCGTCACAGCATCGCACCATACCTGTGCGAACAGGTGTTAACGCGCCGATCTTCTTGGCTGGATGTGTTGTTTGCCGAACACCACCACCGTGCACCGCCAAGTAATATCAAAGTCATTCATCTTTTATGCGCTCGGCGTAGACATTTGTTCATAGCGTGTATGTGTGTTTCGGTGTGCGGAGACAGAGGATGAGAGGCGATAAGGCGTGTGCGCATAAACGCAACGTTGTCTTGCTCCAGATGATGATATCTTAATATATGATAATGCGTCGCACTTTGCCTGCATTTAAAGCGGATGACATTTTACGGACGCGGCTTCGGTAAATGTTTGAGATTTGCCGATTGTTTTTATTGCTTGTAATAGATGCGTTCTTGTTTTGCGCCAACTTTCACGTGTTGATGGTTTTCATGTATTATTCGAGATATTTCGGCCGCAATTATTGTTGAACTCTGCGCGATTTTCACGCAACATTAGCAACGTGTTCGGACATTTCTTATTTAGGGTGATAGGACGCGCGCATTGATGAAGGAACTTTGCTAATTGAAACTTTCAGGTTTTGTCCTCGGGTCGATGCCGCGTAAATAATTGAATTCGAGCGACGCCTCACACTCGTTTTGTGGCGCGCTCTGGGAGGCGGCGCGGCGGAGAAACTCGGCCTTCGAGTCTTCTGGAATATTAATGCTATTTCGATATGTATACGGACACGTGCATTATATGCCGACTACCTGGGGAAGTAATACATCAGCGCTAGTCGGCTCGAACGGGGGTGGCAACAACAGCGGCAGGAGTAGCATACGCCAGCATGCTCAGAGCGGAGATAAGGGTTTGCGCATTTGTTGAATATTGTATCTGCGTTTACAGCCGATTATGACCACGCTGAGTCCAGCGAGAGGTCACCCTGACCGGGAAGGAGTACGGCTTTCAGTTTACCGTACGTACAACAAAATCACATGAGAACTCATTACACGTTTTGCAGTCATTTGCACGGATTGCAGCAAACTTTCATGTTTTATTGTTTTCCCTCTGTGTCAAAAGGTTATATGACCAACGTATGCTATTAAAAAAGTGGCAATGCAGAGCTGTATTAAATGCGTAACAATGATATTACATTGTGCAACAGGTTTCTTAATTCGAGCGCGTCTATTTTTGCGGATTTCTGAAGTAGGTACTTTTACAGCTGGACGAGACTTTCTAGCGGGACATTTTCCTCCATTACCATTAAATTGCGCAACTTTGAAAAGTATGCTCGAGCAATAATAAAAATAAAGCGCAAATAATATAAACTTTAATTAATATGACTTTAATATTTTGAGATTTTTGTGAAAGTTACAATATCAATGTACTAATATCACATTTTTGGTTTGTTTACAGACACACACAGAACAATTGCAGTTTAGTTGCCCATATTGTCGACGTTTGTTCAAACATAAGAGATCGAGGGACCGTCATACGAAACTTCACACGGGCGACAAAAAGTACAAGTGTTTGCACTGCGAATCAGCGTTCGCGCGAAGGTAAAGAGGAAAAAACTATTTCAACTCTATTATTTCTGTCCACTTTGATTCACAAGCAATTAATTCCCATGCCTGCCCACTTTGGAGCAAGCCCTTAAGCAGATGATAATGCGCAACTTTTATAACTTTGTTAGTAATTAAAAAGCACAGCTGTCTCTTGCTTAGCCGATAATAGAAGCAGGAGCGCGACGATAATGTGACAAGTTTATTGATGCTAACGTCTTCGATTCTTTGCTTTTTCTGCACTTCCAGTGACCATTTGAAAATTCATATGAAGACACATGACAACAAGAAACCACATCAATGCGAGCTATGCAATCGCGGATACAATACGGCCGCGGCACTCGCTTCCCATCAGCAGCATCATTCCAAACAGGAGCAACGACGATGCGGAAGCACGTCAAGCAGGAGCAGCGCTGCGAGCACGCCAAGTCCTGGCAGTTTTCGATGCGTGCAATGCCCGGAGACTTTCGAAAAAGCCGAAGCGTTGCAAGTATGTGCATGAATACATCTTTTGGGATTAATTATTAGTTAATACATTGTGGACGTTGTTTGATTATGTTTGTAGAATCATCTATTAGTCAGTCATAAAGCGATATCAGCATCGCCAGTGCCCAGCGGGCAACCGCCGTCCATTTCGGGCCCCGACGCGGAAACCACAAACTTCATGCTCAAATCCCCGCTTGTCGACCTGCCCAAGATTGCGTGTATGTACTGCGGCAAGGATTTCCTCACCATGCACCACATGTATCAGCACATTCACGCCGAGCATCGTGCGATATTTAATAGTATCTCGCAGAATATGAGCTATGCCGCTTCGTTGCATTCGCCTGGCGGCGGCAGTGTAGGAGGTATTGTCTCTGGTGCGCACGTGGAGGACTTGTCGCCAAAACAACAATCACGGACTGCGAATACGTCGCCAACGTATGCGTGCGACCGATGTACAATGCGTTTTGATTCTTCTGTTTTGTTGCAAGAGCATATCGAACATGTGCACTGGACACGTGTACGACCCGCTTCATCATTGTATAAGTACGAATATAATGAGAAGACGCTCAATAATGTGCAACAAACTACGCAGACACGGCCGACGGATTTGAGCAGGAAACGGCGATCGGACTCTGTTTCTGAATACGCCAAGAGCGAGAAGCGCAAAGTGGATGAAGCGACGCCGCCGACGACGGGCAGTCCCTACGAAGCGAATGACAAGCCGTGTATCTGCTCGTATTGCTACGCGCAAATGCCCAACTTTAAAATGTTCCTGTTGCACATGGAGACGCACGTTGCGATGAATGCCGGCGCGCCGACTATTCCGCCGCTCAGCAGCTTTATCGCATACTGTCCGCTTTGCGGTGAGCCGGCGCGGAGCACACTTGAGTTGGGGCGGCATATTTTCGGGCATGCCATTGCCAATGTTACGGCACATTGCTGTCATACTTGTAAGAAGCCCTTTGATAAACTGGAGCCCCTTCAGAAACACTTGATGGATGCCCATTCACAGATTGTCTACAAGTGTACGATCTGTAATGAACTTTTTGATAATGAAATTGGCCTTCAGGTATGTTAATAGTACTAATTTTAGTATTACATTTTTAAGATATGAAATTTGAAAATACGGTTTATTAATATTAATGTAAACTTGGAAAGTTTATATGATTGATGAAAATATGCACCAAGAGGAGACAAGGTGCACTTTACAAAAATTGCATTCTCTTATATGAATTTTTTCTGGCTTGTTGTAGATGCATTTCAGTAATAAGCACACGCCGGAATGCAAACACTATCGGTGTAATTTATGTGCCGGCAGCGAACAGGTTTTCCACGACCGCCTCACCGCTGAATTGCACGTGAATATGAAGCATAGCCTGCAAGCGCCGAATGCGCCGCCAAGTTATCACCTCGCACGCTTTCCCAGCGATCTGGTCGAACAGCAGCAGCATCGCGCCGTCAACGATTTTGCGATCTTCCAGTGCCCATTTTGCCAGAAGATCTTCAAAGATGAATACCTGCAGTATGTACATATTCTCAAGGAGCATAACGAGGCGCGAGAGGTTGGTGTTCCGTACGGAATATGAATTGTTTTCATCATGCAAAACGATTTTCAGGGTGAGAGCTATTTACTCGACGCCGCATCGGCGGCGCGCCAACTGCAATACGGCAAGACGACGCCGCCCGATAAACTAAAGCATCACCACGTAGTCGACGTCAAGCCGACGAATGCGAACAATTACAATTGCGAACTTTGCAGCCGCACGGATATTGCCAGCGAAATGGAATTGGCGGCGCACAAGAAACTCCACCATTCGAAAACGAAAGTCAGCGCCGTTAGCTTGCAGTGCGCGTATTGCAATGAGCATTGTAAGTCGCGAGCCGATTTGGAGAATCACATGAAGTCGCATCAAGTAACATGCGGCAAAGGCAAACACAAATGCAACATTTGCGATGAGATCTTCACTTCGAGCGCCACGCTGGCTGAGCATAAGCTAACGCATTGCAAAATAGTCGCTGGTAATAGTTGCACGCAGTGCAAGACGCTTCTCGTCGATGAGTTGTCATTCTACAATCATCAATTGCAGCATAGTAATCACGGCGGCAACGCCAGTAGTGCGCTGACAAAAACGAACAACATACAGATATCTCTGCCAGCAAATTGTATAATATGCTGCCAAACGCTGCAAACTGATGTCGAAATTAAATTGCATGCGAAATTCCATTTGCGACATTCAACCGCCCAAAAGGATTTCGTTTGCGCGGTCTGCAATAAGCTATGTGATTATTCAATGGCACTGAAGCCGCATGAAAATTGTCGTGGCGTTTTAACTGTTAATATTTGCAAAGATTGTTCCAACGCAACGAATGGCAATAGCAATAATAGAGGTCTTTATCATTCGAACAGTTTGAATTCGGCCGAGTCCAAGGAGAGAAATTTGTTTGCGTGCCTAAAGTGTCCTCAGACTTTTGGTAGTGAGGATGAGATACAAATGCACGCACATGAACATATTATGACTGAGGAGCCAAATCTAGAGTGTCACCTGTGCAGAAATGTCTTGTCGTCACCGACAAAGTTGCAAGTGCATTTAATCGAACATAATTTTATGGGTATGGGACAGTATCGGTGTTACGTGTGCTCATCAGTGTTTACAACCGCTTCCGGTTTGCGCAGTCACATCATTGGCCACGGATTAAATCATCGGCCGTATGAATGCACTCACTGCAAGATGAAATTCTATTTTGAGACTGAACTTGAGAACCACAAGTACGTACATTTACACGTTAAGTATTCGAAGAATGGTGAATTGTCCTATGATAAATACATTGAGTGCAAACAATGTTCAAATTCCATACCGGAAGCGTACCACTCGGAGCACGTTCGGAATTGCAATAATAGCAACAATGATAACTCCTACAATTCAGCGAACAATGCAAATAAAACGGCATCCGCCGAGACCAATGACCATTCCGCTGGTGTCAATATTATAAATATTAAAATTGAACAGAAGGATGATACGGAAATGCTAACTAACAGCAGTCAAAACAATGATATTAAATGTGAACAGAATTAATACACATTCGCAACAATGCCAATAACGAACAATATTAGTTGATAGAGGTGATAGATTTTTCTACAAAAAAAAACTAACATTTATAAATGATAACTAAGTAGCTATATTCGGTAGTTAAATGGAGAGATTATTACATTTGTGATATTATTTATTATTTCATTAAGAATTAACTATTGATAGGTATCATGTTCACGATCACTAAATCACATCAGTTATCAATCATTCACATTATTCTAAACGACTCTAATGTAAAATTGCAATGGCACTTGATTATGGTTGGTGGTGCATATAAGCCTTGAAAACAGCCGCTATCGATTAACACGTCCTGCAATTGAGCGAAGCACGGAATAATGAAACTGTTGCAGCTTGTTTGTATAGCAGAATGATGCATTTACGTTACAAATGCACCCATTGTTACGGTTACCTAATATTTAAACACTTTTTTGTTGTTGTAATAGCAATGCGCATAACTTTTTACAATGCATTTGGGGGCGGCCGAGTGGTGATTGTTCATTTTAGCATTTTTCAGCGGGTTGTTTCACCAACATCCTCATTATTCGGTTTGAACGTGTTTACAAATAAGCGCAATAGCCATTGTTTGTTGACGTAGCTGTTATCTACCGTCCACATATGAGTACTTTATTCCGTTATTTTGTACCAATTTGCAATTTTCATTGTCATTAAAACATTGATGAATTGGACCATTAATTGCATTTTTAACAAAACATGATACACAAAGGCTAGAGGTCTTTTATTTAATTTGACAAAATACAATTTTATTGTAGTTTCTTAACAAAATTAATTTACTAGAATATGTATTTCAAATATCACATTATTTCTAAGGCCGATTTCGTCATATACATTCGATTGTATTTTACCGAATTATTATGATTGTTTACATCAGTCAAACAAAGATTTTTTACGGGCGCACATCGCTCCAAGGCTGAACGATTTGGCATGTTATCATCTCAAGGAAACTAAGCAGCAAAACGACTATGTTAATGTGCTACTGACTATAAACGTGACTCGGTTTCAAGTAAGTCTAATTCATGTAAGTTTGCATGGAATTTGCAGATAAGAAGTTTATATTCCTTTAGTGCCTGCCTTGCTTGTCTTTCAGATAGTTCACGAAGCGGAGTCAACTATGCGATATTTAACTATAACGTCCATTTATTAAGAAATATACAATATATCGCAGTTAATTAAGCGCAATGTTCGCAGTTAATAAATAGTGATTCACAACGAGCTACAATATTGATCTATGAATATAAATAAGCAATGAATCTACATATTGCGGAGTGCGTTTACCATGCGTATAGCGCTAGCCAAGAGCGACATTCAACACATCGCTCGAGCCAAGCAAATCGTCGCGGCTTAATTTGTGTTTGCGTATTTTTGGCGTTGGAGCCACTTCGATGTTATCGGTTGGCGCGTCTAATTGATCACAGGAGCCAGTAACGTACAACGTGCGCGTTTCATTAAATTCAAGATTATCGATTGAGCCAGCAATATAAAGGGATTTACGTTGCACAAAATCAATTTGCGACTCGTCGCCCTCGCCATTCGTGGATTGTTCATTAGTATGCGCTTTGGTCAATGTCTCCTCATTATTCATTGGTGTCGTTATGTCTTCAATTTCTTTGGCGTTTTCTTCGCATGTAATTGCTTTACCATTATTATCACAGTCGTTACTATCAGTTGCGTTTCCTTCATCTGCTAATATGCTTGCATGCGCATTTCCTTCCCGTTCCTCACAATTTGTTTGCGCAACTTTGTCCATTTGGTTATTATTTATTTCACAATTTCTTTCATCTGTGATGTCGTTCTGTGAATCGTGCGAATTTGAATCAACAACATCTTTTAGTTCTTCATCAACCATTTCTGTTTCAGCGTTATTAAAGTTTTTGTTTGCAATATCCTCAGATGCGTGTGATTGCGCATTTTCAGGGCTATTATCATTTATGCTATTGTCTTTATCATTTGTGTCAGTGTTATCAACATGAGGCGTTGGTTGATTAGCAATCTCCTCAGTCGCAGTTTTGCCATCATTATCCTTTTCCTGATCATCATACTTAATCGTGCCATTTGTCACCGTCGTAACGGTTTCCGTAATATTTGCTGCGTTTGTGCTACTGCTCGTCTCTACGTCTGTTGCGCATAACTTTTGAATCTCTTTACTAATCTCTTGTATGTCTTTTAATCGCTCCGGATGTTCATCGATATCCAGTTCATTCTCTGATTGCGTGTACGCAGTCGTCGTTGAATAATCCGTTTCATATGAACTGATGCTCCATTGCGAAGAGCTGTGATCGCCAGGAACACCCAGTCGATTGCCTAACGCCTACGAATAAAGCCAAATCAAGTTAAAAATATGCAAACTCATTTATTGCGGTTAAAAATATGCGACAGCAATGGTGATGATTGCCATTGGTAAGTCAGGAATATGTTTCTAGGACATGACCTAGTTGGGATAGAGTTAAACTTACCCCAGGTGGCAAAGGTGCGCGCTTTTTACGTCGTCGCCGCCTAGTTTCGGTACCATTCCGTACTTTCGTCAAGGAATCGATTGTATCACCCGCGCCGTTTGCTGTGGGCGTTGTTGCATTTTCATTTTCTTCGCCAAACGGATTGTAGGGCTCATTTTCCGAAATTGATCTGGTTGTGGGTGCCAATGTGTGCGCCTTACCTACACGCTCGTTGAATCGAGACCGTGGAAGGAGCTCGGAAGTTGTTTGAATTGTTCGCGGCGTGTCATTTGTCGTTTGATGATGTCGAAGAGTCGCTCCTTCGAATGCCGTGCCTTCAATGTATTAATAATAATCTATTAATATCCTCATTCGTAATAATCAATAAATATAAAAGTAATACGAGCTCAAAGCACTTATTTTTCGTATTAAAAACTTATATTTCGCCTAGATATAACTGTACATCACACTAATGAAATTGATTTTATCTTATCAGCGCTATTAGGAATGCGGTGGAGCAATAAAATAATTCAAAGGATATATTTTTGTGTACGCATTTACAACCGCATATAGGACTAAACTTTCAATTACATCAACAAGATAATTTGCAATAGCAACTCATGTGCAAATTATATAATGAAAATGCACTCATAAACCACTTGAGTTTTTCTCTCGCCTAGCAGTTGAATTATGCGTTCAATGTTTATGTATTTTATAAAATTAGCAAACACGCCACTGTTGATATTGCAAAAGAACTTTGATACGCGAAAATATTTAAATTAAATGTCAAATGCATGACTCAACGATTCTATCTATATGGCTGTACAATAACATGAACTGTTTTTTTTTTTGCAGAGCATTGAAGTGCGTCAGTGTGCCAAGTATTTTCTAGAAAAGACTATATGAATAAAACAAACACACTGTACAGAATTAATTGGCTGATAAGCGCGCACTTAAATCCCATATCAAGTTTACCTACATATTGAACGTCTATTTGTACAGTTATTTAACACGTTCGTCACTGAAAAATCTTATTAATTCGGGCGTTTTCACCGCAAATCTCACCTTTTTCCGAGGTAATGTGAATATGCTGGTCGTGATCCTTCTTTTTTCGAAAGCGGCCGCCACTGTAAACATATAAAAATAGGACAACGTTATTACTCTTCGCAGATATACCGGTGACCTTAAATGGAACAAATCGTTCATTCGCGATTTGCGCAATTTGAAACGCACGTTAATTTGCATTGTACTGAGCCGGTGAATTGGCGCACTTTTTATTTTGGTTTATGATGTAATTAGCGTTAATTGAAACGCAAAGGTCACATCAGTCAATGCGATATTGTGACTGCAATACAATTGACAACAGTTTAGCACCCAGATTCATATTCTATAACAAGTCAACTCGTTGATGATTGAGTCATGTTTATTAATTGTTTGACAATCATCACAAACAAATTACATGTGCGTATGCGAGTAGCGCACATCGATAAAAAAACATGAATTGCGCACCTTCCGCGATTTGTATATTAAATTCGTGGATACTTACATTGCGTGCTTTAATGTGCGAAATGATCCGCGTATTCCGTTGTTGCGCTTAAATGGATTCAGATGGTCTGGGTAATCAGCCATAGTTTAAAATCACTTTATAAATTGCACCACAATAGATTTGTTAACGCGCGTAAAGTTATCACCGCCGACTAGATGCATTTAAAGCATGTAATAGCATTTAGTGTAAAGAAAGATATGCACTTGGCGCTGATATTGCGCGACTTGGTTTCAAAATGCGGCGCGATGTACTGACATCGAAACAACGCATAGTTGCTATCGAATCGAGTACATACATATATGCATTAAATATCGCTCCTCGTCATCGTCATCGCCGCCGACTACTGGTTTACCCCACTCTGCGTGGCGAACACGAAATAAGTCGCGTGCTTGCCGCGACGATGTTTCATGACGCGGTTACATCGAAACGCGACGGACCAACTTGGAGTGAAATTGATTGCCAATAATATTGTAATACTGTCTCTACCCTTTACTCTATAGGGGCAAACGCACCAAACATGGTGAATATGTAGATCAAATTTGATCAAACAAGATCAAACTTTTCTTGAGTAAGAACACTCCATAGCCTAGTGGTAAAAGCTGTGAAAGTGAGCTGAGTGTCTCATGGGGTCCTTGTATGCCTCTGGGGGCCGATATACTTAATTTTATATATGATTATTACTTGTTTATACAATTCAAAACTATACCTAGTCAATAAATATAAATTTGAAGCTTGACGCGACATGTACCTGGTAAACATGTAAACTGAAAATCAATGATTTGTCTAAAATAATTCATTTAGAAATATAAAACGATCACCTATTATGATTTAAAGTTCTGAAATATAATAGCATTATTTTAATTCAAGCTATTTATTAATTTAAAGCCTTTAAAGAGCTATAGTACCAATGTGCGAGAGGGAGAAAAGGAATCGGAACAACTTCAGTGCATTCGTGCATCATCGATCCTTATGCTCGGTGCAACAGTTTTCTGACGTTTCTTATAGTGTTTGTGTAGTGTAGTGCAGTGGCAATGGATTTTGTTTATTACTCAGGTATGTAGCAATAATTAACTCATTATTTATAAAGGTTCATCTTCAATGCTCTTGATGCGTATTTTCTACTAAGCAAATGTCTGTTGTGGTATGGCCCACGACAGTTTCGCTACTGTTTATTATGGTCACCTTATAGGTTATTTTTCATCTTCCTGGAATATAAGATATAATACTAGTGTACAAGTGCAGTCACTGAGTTTAACAGTGCTTATAATTGAACAGACAATGTAGCTGTTTAAATCTTATAGTTCACTTGCTTTCAGATAGTTAAGTATAAACTTATTACTCTATGACTACGCAGAGTATCACCCCACAATCTGAAATTGCAAATGAGAAGATGTCATGTTAAATCACAAGTGAAAAGATATTGCGATCTTGACAAAATATGCTATTCCACAATAACATACTTTATGTACTATAGAAGTATGCATTTGAGATGGTAGAGCCAAAGTCATTATTACATTACATACTGCAGAAGTATCATCATGAGAAATGTTTGGTTAGTTGAGTCTATAGATGTGGCATATGCATTGGCATTCAACTAATGCATTGAAAAGTTTATCTTGAGACAGATGTATTCCAAAGTTTGGCAAGGCATGTATGTGATCTCAAAAATTTTAGATTTACATGAAAACACCTGTTTGTTAATGGATGTTAGGTTGAGTTCCTTGAAGTTTCATTTAGTAATTATTGCAGTAAATACTTAGTGATTATTGAAGAAATTAATAATCGTATTGATGCTCTAGAAGTGTATTTGGTATGAAGTTAAATATTGGGTTTTCTACTTAGAAGGTGGAGTTGAAGTTTACTGGTTAGTTGTGTGTTTACATTTAACAATTTCATATTGTTAATGCTTAGTGTAATAGGGATTTAGTTAATAACTATTGTTGTTGTTATGCTAAAGAGGTGTGCATAATAGTTATAAGTAGTAATATTTCTTATTGTTTTATAGGTTGCTGAGATGTTTAAAATTCTCCCGATTTCAAAGTGGATTAAAAGGATACTGCAAGTGAAGGGATTATTATCTATGTAAGTAAACCAATAGACTTATTGATTGCTGATTAATTTAGTGATTAATTCACCTGGTATAAATTAAAAATCATATTGTTGATCTACTTAGCATATTTGGTATGAAATTGAATATTGGGTTTTCTAGTTACAAGGCGGAGTTCACGGTTTAGTTGTGTGTTTATATTTAACAATTTCTTATTGTTAATATTTAGTGTAATTGGGATTTAGTTAATAACTACTGTTATTGTTGTGGCAAAGAGATAAGCATATTTGTTATAGGTAGTAATATTTCTTGTTGTTTTACAGGTCGCTGAGATGTTTAATATTCCCCCGCTTTCCAA
Organism: Aleochara curtula; assembly: GCA_963978815.1. NCBI lineage: Eukaryota > Metazoa > Arthropoda > Insecta > Coleoptera > Staphylinidae > Aleochara > Aleochara curtula. The sequence goes on along the minus strand of OZ022222.1, from coordinate 4,446,948 downwards.
GTGGATTAAAAGGATACTGCAACTGAAGGGATTATTATCAATGTAAGTCAACCAATAGACTTATTGATTGATTATTGATTAAGTGAATCTTATAGCTTTTCTCAGTGATGAGTGATTTTCATCTTCAGTCTATGACCCAAACCATGGAACTAAAGCAAGAGAGGCATAAAGAGGATCCGGGAATTTCAAGGAATTTGAGAGTGACAATTAACCTCAGGTTAACATCCAAGCTAAGGTAGGATTTTATTTCATTCTTTTGCATCAATTAACTTGGCTCATATACTGATAAATCTAAATTTACTACATATAATCATAAGATTAACAAACAAGTTAATTACGTCCACTGTTACTCATTAGTTAAATAACACTTGAACGTCTTTGTTACAGGTAGTAATATTTCTTGTTGATTTACAGATGGCTGAGATGTTAAACATTCCCTGATTTCAAAGTGAAGTAATTGGATACTCCAAATGAAGGGATTATTATCAATGTAAGTTAACCAATTAACTTATAGATTGATTATTAATGAAGTGAATCTTGTATATCTTCTCAGTGATGAGTGATTTACCACTTCAGTTGAATGCCCAAGCATGGATCTAAGGCAAACAAGTCAGTGGAGAGGCCTTCCTCGATGCCTCTCGGGGATTATATTCCCCAATTTCAAAGTGGATTTAAAGGGTACTGCAACTGAAGGGATTATTATCAATGTAAGTCAACCAATAGACTTATTGATTGATTATTGATTAAGTGAATCTTATAGCTTTTCTCAGTGATGAGTGATTTTCATCTTCAGTCTACGACCCACACCATGGAACTAAACCAAGAGAGGCATAAAGAGGATTCAGGAATTTTAAGGAATTTGAGTGACAATTAACCTCAAGCTAACATCCAAGCTAAGGTAGGATTTTATTTCATTCTTTTGCATCAATTAACTTGGCTCATATACTGATAAATCTAAATTTACTACATATAATCATAAGGTTAACAAACAAATTAATTACTTCCACTGTTAATCATTAGTTAAATAACACTTGAACGTCTTTGTTACAGGAAGTAATATTTCTTGTTGATTTACAGATGGCTGAGATGTTAAACATTCCCTGATTTCAAAGTGAAGTAATTGGATACTCCAAATGAAGGGATTATTATCAATGTAAGTTAACCAATTAACTTATAGATTGATTATTAATGAAGTGAATCTTGTATATCTTCTCAGTGATGAGTGATTTACAACTTCAGTTGAATGCCCAAGCATGGATCTAAGGCAAACAAGTCAGTGGAGAGGCCTTCCTCGATGCCTCTCGGGGATTATATTCCCCAATTTCAAAGTGGATTTAAAGGGTACTGCAACTGAAGGGATTATTATCAATGTAAGTCAACCAATAGACTTATTGATTGATTATTGATTAAGTGAATCTTATAGCTTTTCTCAGTGATGAGTGATTTTCATCTTCAGTCTACGACCCACACCATGGAACTAAACCAAGAGAGGCATAAAGAGGATCCAGGAATTTTAAGGAATTTGAGTGACAATTAACCTCAAGCTAACATCCAAGCTAAGGTAGGATTTTATTTCATTCTTTTGCATCAATTAACTTGGCTCATATACTGATAAATCTAAATTTACTACATATAATCATAAGGTTAACAAACAAATTATTTACTTCCACTGTTAATCATTAGTTAAATAACACTTGAACGTCTTTGTTACAGGAAGTAATATTTCTTGTTGATTTACAGATGGCTGAGATGTTAAACATTCCCTGATTTCAAAGTGAAGTAATTGGATACTCCAAATGAAGGGATTATTATCAATGTAAGTTAACCAATTAACTTATAGATTGATTATTAATTAAGTGAATCTTGTATATCTTTTCAGTGATGAGTGATTTACAACTTCAGTCGAATGCCCAAGCATGGATCTAAGGCAAACGAGTCAGCGGAGAGGCATTCCCCGATGCCTCTTGGGGATTATATTCCCCAATTTCAAAGTGGATTAAAAGGGTACTGCAACTGAAGGGATTATCATCAATGTAAGTAAACCAATAGACTTGTTGATTGATTATTAATTTTGTGTCTTCTCAGTGATGAGTGAACTTCATCTTCGTCTAATGCCCTAACAGTGGAACTAATGCAAGAGGGGCATAAAGAGAATCCAGGAATTTCAAAGAATTTGAGAGTGACAATTAACCACAGGTTTGAAGTTTATTAAATGACTGTGGTATGTAAATAATGCTGTGGGGGTGGGTTTAAAGCAATATTGCAAATTAGGGACTATCATAGGACAATCATGTGAGTCAGGGTTGTGGACATAGAAAGTTAAAACTTAAGGGATTGCAACTCTTTCCAAAAAATAGTATTACTGCTTGTTGGAATTGAATAAGAGCAACAGAGATAAAGATACCCCATTGATAGTCAATATTTATAGCTATTTTGCAACCAATCAAGACATGCGGGATTGTAACTTCTTTCCAGAGCTAGTATTCCTCTTTATAAGAATTGTATTAAGTGCGAGAGAGATACATATACCCCAATGTCAGTTAATATGTCTAGATAGTTTACAGCCAATCAAGACATGTGGGAGATCAACTTGCCCGCAGGGATAGTATTGCTTTATATAGGAATTATATTAGGTGCGAGGGAGACAGATATACTCCAAAGTTTGTCAAGGCATGTATATGATCTGAAAAATTTTAAGATCACATTCACATGAAAACACCTATTTGTTAAAGGTAGTTAAACTAAATTAATCGGATTTTTTTTAGTGATTATTACAGTAGTTTTTATTTAAATTAAATATACCTCTTTGCATTCATATATTTCTGTTACAAAAGTGTCTTTTTCACAACCGAAAATTAAAAAATTTTGATGCTGAAACAAATATTTTTAATTTAAAAAAATAATTTTAAATATATCTCTTTGCATTCATATATTCCTGTTACAAAAGTGTCTTTTTGACATCAGAAAAGTGAAAAATTTTGATGCTGAAACAAATATTTTTAATTTAAAAAAATAATAATAAATTTACCTCTTTGCATTCATATATTCCTGTGACAAAAGTGTCTTTTTGACATCAGAAAAGTGAAAAATTTGGAGCCTAAAATTTAAAAAAAAATTAATCTAAAAAAATAAATTATGTAGATAGATAGAGGATTGCGAGCTGATTCAAATGAGGTATTGATCAAATGTATAGCAGGCTTGGTTTAGAAGTTATTTTATTTAATAAGTTTCACTTTTGTTCAGTTATTCTGGCGAAAAAGTTTTTGCGTTATCTGTGCTGATAACTTTGAAACTTTTTCGCGGTCAAAAGATAGAGAAAATTTAAAAATTTGGATTATCAAGTGGCGCCCTCTTCAGATGCATAGTGGAACTAAAAGATAATCTGCACAACTATACTGTAGGCAACCCATCGTACATATACGCCATCTATTGAAGGCAGACGGAACTACTAGTTTCTTATATCACTATAAGAAGGCGCAAGTCTAAAGAAATGCAATAAATCAATTTATTCCGAAACTACCCTAATTAGTGACATTAATCCGGTGTTAACTAACACAGGGAACGCTCCTCTATGCTCCCAGCCATTTGCGCGAGCTATCAGCGATACATCAGAAGTTAATATCAACAAACTAAAAACTACAATAAAATAGGTTAAGATTGTAAACAACATTAGTTAGGATTTAATGCACATGTACTTACGGAGTTAATCCCGGTTGGTGCACATGTAACCAGGATTAGACGCCCAAATCTGAACCATAAGAGCTAGATCAAGAACACTTGAACCATATGAGCTAGAATTAAAAGGAACTTTGAACACATATAGGGAATTACATGCTTACCTACTCGTTAAATTCAGAGCCGACCATCCTTGTATATTGGGGGTAATAGTCAATTATCTGAAAGGAAACAAAAGATTACAATTGTAATAGTAAATAAGAATCCCATTGAAACAGCTAAAATCTGTAGAATCAATGTCAATGTAGCATAAATATAACTAATTCAGGGAGACCAGGCTTTAATAGCTACGAACATATCTGGTCTCATTAAAATTTGAATGAACCTAACTGCTCCAGACAAACTTAAATTAGGGGACTATCTAATATTGTGTATACTCACCTAATACAGTATTAGTATGTATGTTGTATTGGCTGCTTACGCACACTTAGGCACACCAGGGCCCGTTGTGATACCAACTACCAACTTTTCACTGTTAAATATGAAGGGAGGCATACATAACTAATTGAAAAGTCGACAATACACAGTATTAATCTTCCAGCTTCTTTTGAACAGTTGAACTTCAGAAAAATCTAAAATAATTATAACAGAATTTAAATTAACTTCTAAACCTCAGGAACAGTAAGAGTGTGGATAAACTATGAATCAAGCATCAAGATAGCATGATATATCATGCTGCGTGTTCCATTATCAGAAGATTGGGTAATACCAATTCATTCAGTAAGATTTACATTGCTCGATTTAATGTAGCAACCTGTTAAAAGCACAATTTCTACACGCTATTTCATGGTCAACAACAGCAAATTTGGGTTATCATTCAAATTGAATAATAAATGCATTATTACAGTAAGGTGAATCCTGCAAATGCTTGTTGGAAAATTTGGATAACAATACAAATTTTTCTACTGTACACACATGCATGACATGCTTCACTATACACACATGCTTTTGAATGCCAATAGTAAGATTCATGAGATGTAAAACTACATGCACATATAAGTATATTAGAAGAGAAATGTGAGGCATGCTTAAACCATATTAAAATATTACTCACTTGAAGTAAACCATAAAGGTGTTGTGCATTCCAAATTGCATGGGTCTATATTTGGTAGAAGTATATACTCCACTTTGCAAATCCATTTTAGTCAACTCCACAATATTGGAGATCTCATGTGCTTTCCACTAGAATGTAACACCTATAGAATCCATTTATTTGCAATTCAATGCCCATGAACTGTCTCTAATGCGCTCTGTAAACTTAATCTGTGTTAATAAGCAATCAAATCTATATGTGAGTTTACTCACAAATATATGCTTAATAACTGAGTATACTTTTTCCATCACCACTTGAGAAATCTAAAACATAAAGAGTAAGAATTATTTACATCATTTATAGGATTGTTAATATGATTTTAAAGATGTGTCAGCTGCCAGACATATGTTAATAAGATGTTAATAAGATTTTAAAGATGTGTCAGCTGCCAGACATGTCCAAAACCTGGATATTATTGCTAAATAATAGCAATAGCAATAGAGGCAGGAAACAATGTGTGGATTAGAAAGATAACAAAGTGTTTGAATGAAGGTAAAAGATCAAGTGGAAGACCACACATGAAATAGAGGGATGACCTAGGCAAACAAGCAGGCCCAATGTAGCAAAGAAAAACACAAAACAGACAAGTCTGGAAATGTTTTGCATTCATGCAGCTAGTAACAAAATTTATCATCGCTAACATGTTGTAAGTGATGACTTACTAAATGGCCCAAACAATGATATTAATGGTTATGACCATTCAATTTGGACTTTTATAACTAGTAATTTGCAATATTAATACAAATTAATAAATTTTATACAAGATATTGAAGAAAAATCAAGATTAGCATGTTGCATCTTGTTTGTTCACTTTGAACGATTACAAATATTTCTACAAATCTATTGCAGGTATGCAGTAGTACAGTATAAGTTATATAGGGATATTATGTGTGTTACAGGAATTACACAGAAGCAACTCATGAAACTTTAAAAATGAAGATTGCGCTTACCTCTTAACGGGTTTGAAACTATCTGTTCATTATCTCACTTCAAATAAGAATGTCATTGCTCCTTTAATTGCTAACAATTAGCCAAATCTGTGAGGGCAATTTCATGTCCCAATGCCTGGCAATGTCTGGAGTCACATCCTACAAACAAACAACATATTAATAAAAATATCATCTCAATGTATGACTCGTAATTGTAACTGATAACATTTTGAAAATAAAACAGATACGCTGAGAAGCGTATAGAGGCTAAAGGTAACATCAAATATTTAAAACATTGCTGCAACTACAAACAAATAGGATTTGCAGATTTGTAATTTAATATATTACCTTTATAAGATTTTGTGCAACACTTGTAGGTTATACGCACTACGCCGATGGACAAATATTGTGTCTGAAGACCAATTAATCTCATTGAGCACCAAACAATTAGGGAAGAACGTCACTCTCATTAGATTAATTTAAATTTGCCCTATGATTGATAATTGATGAAGATTATCACGAAAATAACAAGATCAGTAAGGCCGTATCAACCTGCTTGCAGGTGCACTAACAATGGCTGACTTGTAGGGCTGCAACCTATTATACACCTATTATTATAAATCAAGTACAATTTAAATTTTCAATGGTAACTAATATCTTATTAGTAATGCTAACTAAAGAAGCCTATATGGGCAAGATCAAATTCATTCCCAGCAACAACACTCCACAGCATAGTGATTCAGCGTATGGTTGTGATCCGTGAGTCCCTGGTTCGATCCCGAAGAAATCAACATTTTAAATTTAAAAATTAAATAAATTTGAGACTATAAGGGCAAGATCAAATTTGGTTGTAGCAAGAACACTCCATAGCACAGTGGTACGGGCTGTGGAAGTGATCCGAGAATCTCAGGTTCGATCCCCGACAATTCCACTTTAATTTTAAGTTTCCAATTTAGTTTAAGACTATAAGGGGAAGATCAAATTTAGCCAGAGCAATAACACTCCATAGCCTAGTGGTAAAGGCCATGGTTGTGATCTGTGAGTCTCAGGTTCGAATCCTGACAACTGCAACTCAAATTTCTAAGTTTTAGATTACTTGTACGCTCGGGGGGCCCCAATGGACTTAGCTATATGTCCAGAGGGGCACCCGGAGGCGTACAAGAGCCCCATTTTTAATTTTTGAAGCCCGTGCGTTAAGATTGTCTTGTGACGGCCCACCCCGCCGCTTCGCTCCCCGGCAGTATACTGCCTCCCCATTCCCGATTTTCGTTACCAACAGGCCGATATTTTGACGTCACTTGAGAGGTGGGGCACCTTTCAGCGCCACCACCGAAGACCACTAACACTTGTATAATGAGTAAGTCAGAGACTTAGAATTACTCTACAAGTATCAAGCGCCTTAAGCAATCGTATTCCAATTTAAATTTTCTAAAAATTCTTTTAGACGACCCTGGGATTCGAACCCGAGACCGCTCGGTTGTCAATCAAGTGTTTTACCACTAGGCCAACAACCAACTTAAACATTGAAAATTAGAACTTATATTTATCGCGTTAGTTACATATTGGAATAGTAAAACTGCATTTTAAATTGATGCAAAATCCCAACTCTGCGACTATTTATATGAACTATTAAGGGAGTTTAACTCGGATCGGTCGTGTTAATACATGTTATCATATTCTTTCAGAAGTTTACAAATCATGTAAGTATTACAAGGCAAATAAACAAACTAACATTATAATATCTAAACCTTTAATATATCAAATGCATTTGAGATGTATTGCTACTTAATTGAATCAAAACTTCAAAGAAGTACAATTCATTCATTTGAGTGAAGATTTCATACATTTCTTGATCATCACAGTGATTTTAAAGTTACGCTAATGAGTTGGTAACTAACTGCATTACATTATGTTATTTTAACAACCTTTAACTGTTATAGATAATAATTTGAGATACACAGACGAATATAAGGACTATATATAAATTATAAAATGATAATCACATAACGCAAACGTGAAATGTTAAATTGCAGTTAATCACACTGATTCAAATTGAATGGAACAAACATGACGTACGAATAGCAAAGGTATTTTCGGAAAGCAAACGCTTATGATTAAACATATGGGACTGCAAATTAACATGCAGATTACGTAGATATATGCTATCCACATCGATGTAGTTGCTCCTTCATTATTCGTCAATGTTTTCATCATTTTACCATCGCCACCTAAAACAAAATATAACATTAATAATATAATACACAAAGACATATGTTTAAATAGTCTGTGTTAATTTGCGCTAACGTATTGCGACTCATCAAGTTTGAATTAATGAGATAAGATGAACATATTTAATAGCAAAACTAATTTTAGTAAGTTGTTATGTGAACTTTACACTTGGATAATTGCACAGTTAACATTGGAAATTGTGCGACATACTTTATTTCAAAGTACAATTTACGTTGGCCGTTTTATCTAATAAAAATTGAAGCCTCATCAAAACTAATCAATCGTTTTCTAAATGCGCATTTTCGTTGAAAATATACTACAAAATTTTGTAAAATATTAAATGTTTTGGCAGCACGAACAGGATTTAGATATAACATCATTCACATAATGTCCGCAAACTAATTAATTATATCATCAACGCGCCGCTCAAGGTTGATCAGATAGTATACAGAAATAAATGTACATGAAAGTTTTCCTAACGTAACTTTTTCTATTGCCATGGATATTTAATGAATGTAGAATAGCATAAACAAGTACCTAGTTGAATATTCAATCCCTATTTGAAGCACTCAAACGCAAACAGCCAAACAATGATAAATAGTTTTTAAAGTTTGCTTCCACCTTTTGTTAACGCCACGTATTCCACATGTGCACAAAGTTTCACAGACTTGCTTTGTTATACTATGATTTACGCGAATCAATTAAATAATGCCAGTGCACTCTTTGTATCCTTTTTGCGAAGCTATCACATGCATCGCTAAATCGCGAATGCGCATAATGTTCGCGCTAAGGTTGTTCAATGTTTGTAAATTTGTGTCAATTGCCACCAGCAAGCATAAATACATGTTAAATTAGCATCTGTCGAAGTATTGCGTTGTCTGAAGGCCGAATGTTGCAACAAACTAAACGTTCAAGACGCAAAAAGCAAGTGATTAACCGTGCAATGTTGGAGTGCGCTTTTTGAACGTGCGGTATGCGCGAACGTAAGGGAAAAAGTGCATGGAATTCGACACGATTTCCCAAGTTGAAACGTTTGCATTTTTTTGCTACAGAATGTCTGCACGATGCTTACAAAGAACAAGAAACACTTACATAATCCAAAAGTAGGCCTCACTTTCTTTTTCGCTCACGCGGCGTGTACGTTGCACGCCTTCTGGCCTCGGCGCCGGCAATTGCTGTTGCTGCTGCTGTGGATGCTGTTGGGGCGGCTGGTTTGACCCTTCACCGAACTTGTTCTGAATATGCTCAAAGAGCGTGCCCAGCAGTGGCATTGCGATTGTGCTTTGGACGCCTGCGGCGTGTTCCACTTTACTTGTCCAATATGTTGTGCTTGTATCAGCTGGCTACGACACTCTGAACGCTAGTAAACGTATGTGAATGCATTAATCGAAGGCAAACAAAAATATTGTACGCTCCCACCAAGCGTACGCACATAGCGCTACTCGCCAGCCTCTGTGCAATGCAGCATGAAACGTAAACAATGCTGTTTGCGTTGTTATGATACCGAGAGGCGTATGTACGATGCATTGCACTATGTGTTTTATAAATAACTTACCAATTTGCTTGTAAATGATGTACTACAACAGTAGGAGCGACCAAAAATACTTGCAGGCGAGTTAGTCTATGTTTTTGTTTACGCTAGTTCCAAAACTGGTCTTCTGCTGGCGTCGATGTCACTGCTCTTAATGATCGACTGGTGTCTCTTTGTCCTCCGAAACCAACCGTTTGCCTCTGATATTCCCCTCGTACACCAACGTCATTGGAATGTTTTCCTCATGTCCCCAGTGCACGCATGCACACAATAAATAGTGTTGTGTTGCTATTGCACTGTGTGCATCTTCCATTTCACCATCACAGTGGGATCTGAAACTGGTTGGATGAAGTAGGCCCAAGCAAAGTAAATGTGGTATACCTTAAGCATTTGGCCTCATCTTTGTTTGAAGGAGTGGTGGAAAATAGGACCGCTAAGTGGAAAATTTCGATATTCGCATGGAAATCTCCTCAACCACGTCTATTTATTCACCCAGCTAAAAGAATGAATGAATGTTAGTATAGTTTCTGTAAAATGAATTGTAAAGAAAATGACATACAAAGCATAATAGGTAAGCAAATAGCAGTGAATATTACAAGCAAACTCAAAAAAAGCGATAAAAATTAGATTTACCTGAATTAGAAGGGCCCTATCGTGGAAATTTCCACCGATTAATCACTTGGACATTTAGGAACACTTACTGCACCAGGTACTACATTCCATGGTTATGTTTTGTTTACATTGCTGATCAGCTGCGAACGACCATTTAAAAGCTGCGCACGACCATTTAAATGCATTCCTGAATGTTGGTCTGGTTGCCTATAGGTCGGCTCATACCTGAAATAAAAAAGTTTGGAATTAACAAAAAGCCGATAAAATAATTAATATGACGAGGACCTACATATCGTAATGATAATCTAAACAAAATTGATAAGAATTGAAACACTTCTCTGATATTGTTACTTCGTTTACAAGATTGAGAGATATGGTATATAAATACTTTGTTTTTGCGAAATTACGCACAAACAACATTTTAAAGATATATCTATGTACATTGATTATGAGACAAACGCATTCCATTATAAATAACTTGAAGTAACGTTGCAAAATATGCAAAATTATATGGAGTGCTAGAGATAACTGTACAGCACAATTGAAAATAATTAATTTCGTTGTTTCATGCAACTGCTGGATGGCGACGACTGAGGAGCATGCAGTTTAATTATAATTTATGTGTTAAAATTATTATTTGAATGTTGTATGATTTATGCGCTGGCGCTGTAAACGCAAAACAAAGCACATGGCGCAAAATGAACGGCGCAAAATAAGAGCAACTTGTTCAGTAAAAGTACGAGTCCATTTCAAAGTGATTAAGCATAATGCGGAGCAACAATTGAGCAGGAAATGTTTTGAATTAACTATTAAAACATTCAACTTACACTCACGGCCTATACCACTTTGCACACACAGACAATTATTCAGTTATATAATTTTTGTTATTATGAATTTTATCTAAAAACCTCTCTCACGACTTATTGTATGAACTTCTGTAAGAGACAATAATCAGATAAACTACTACAGCGTGAATAAAGAATTATACTTGTCCTTGCCATTTAAAAAGCAAAAAAAAAGTAATTATTAAGCTTTGAATTTAAAAATGTTGTAAATGTGTTTTTCGTTAATAAAATCTCACTTTAATCTTTTAGTTCTCCTATATCGTATTTTTATATTAGTGTCGATTTTTGTTTATCTTATGTTGTTGTTGTTTTTAATGTTTGTTCTCGTTAGACCACCTTTGACCATCACGACCGTTTCCAATTCGTGTGGAAAATCCAAAATCGCTTAAAAATACATTCACGTACGATTCTAATAACCGATACTCAATATGGCAGAAAGTGATTTATGACTGGCGAATCATTGAACCTTAACGCGCATTCGAGAGTTCAATACTTGTCCGGCATATTGCACGATCGCCAGCTATCTCTGTATTGTTTCGTTCAATCAAAAATTGATGCGCAGGAAAACTCGAAAGCTGGGGAATGAAAGCGTGAAAGATTGTACGAAGCGTGAGTGGTAGGCAATTTATAATTGCATTTGAAATTCTCATTTAGCGCAACGTCTTCCTAATCTAATTATTCAAATTATAATGAAGTAAACAAAATCCATCCAGGACATGATAGATGATTAAGCTACAATTCGCCCGCATTGCATGTTGGTATATTCCTGAGAATCGCGTAAATCATCCCAACATATTTCTTTGTCAAAAAAATGTCGTCGTAAATATGTCCACGCTTTGCTGCTTTGCCGTTGCCACGCGGAGGCTTGTGTCGAGTTGCTCGAGTTACTGAAGCAGGATAGAATTGTACTGTTCTGTTTTTGCAATATAAAACGCGAATGAAGCGTCCACGTTCACGTTGAATTGAGATACCTAGATACAGAATGCTGGATGAAGAATAAGACGAAGCGATTAAAGCGAAAAAGTGATACACAAACATATTACGTTGCATTGGTACAACCAAGGGGTATCAATGTCCGTTTGTCGTTTGAAATTAATTTATTATTCGCGTGCGCCATGCATGGAGATTATAAGCTTGAAGTCGGGTTTGTTACGAACCACAAACGCATGTTAGCAAGGTACAGACTGACGAAAAACTTTAAGCCGTGTGCAGCTTACTGTTTAATCAAGCTTTCAACTTCGCTTGAAATGTTGAGCATATCAAGTTTTATTTTTATATAGTTTGTAGTAAGTTGTTCTATTGCCAACTTAATCACTATAAAGTAGTAATGACTGAACTTAAGAATTGTTTCTAAAGTGATGTAACTTTATGATCTCATTTGAAATTATTAATACCTTTTGTTTACAAACATTATGACATTACGTGAATTCTCATTTTAAAACTCAACCCACATCAGATTAAAATAATTATGAATTGTATAATTAATCTCATATGCATAGCAAAAAACATCATGTTAACGTTTTAACTCAGTTTCTGCAGATTTCATAAAAATGTTATACAATTTTTAAATATCAACATAGACTCTAAATTGGCAATTTTCAAATCCAAATACGCTAAAAGCACCTAGTACAAAAAAGGTTAAAAACCTAATAAATCCATAAGCAAATAGAATAGCCTCCAATAATGTTTAGCATGCAAATGTCGTGATGTTATATTTTGGCAGCGAATAAATTTAACCACATAAATGGTAGCCAAAAAACGCTAATGGGAAGGGGAGCTAATGCTATATAAAGCACTACGACGAGGCAAAGAGCAAAAAGCTGAGTACGTCAAAGACCATCAAAGAACTTTACCAAATACTCCACTTACTCAACGTAATGAAGGTATCACATGCCCATTAAAACAACTTATTCAATCCGGTCCAAAAATACGTCGAGCATTGCAATTAAAATGATTTCTTTACAGGTGCACATAATTAGCATCGTGATTTGTGTTCTTGTGGCCAAAGTATACACAAAGCCATCCGTGATTCCTGCAGGATATCCATACAAGTACCATGTACTTGGTGCATATGAGCCGGTTGTATACGTTTACAGTGACCCGTACAGTGCACCGATAATTGCATCTCCAATCAACTATTATATTCCGTCTTTGGTAGCGCCGTCCGCGGCTTATTACAATTCGCATGAGCTCCTTGCCGGAGGGCATGTACTTAATCTGCCAACTCAAGTGGAATTACATCCTGTTACTGCGGTCCCATCATATGAACCGAATGCCGATGGCTCAGTCGTGGACGATCTGACCGATGACAATAATAAAAATGATCAACATACAACCGACGAGCAACAATCAGTGGTATCAAATGCACAGAAGCCGGAAATATTGAATGAAGAAATTGATAGCGCTAATGATGATGATACAATAACGATTGAATCTGTTTAAGTTATGCGATTTTGTATACATTAATTAAATATAACCATTGATTCTTACTTAGTAGTTGAAAACATCAAGTTTGTATGAACTCTTATCAACTTAAAGATGAATGAAAGTGAGTATAAGAAGCGGGTTAAATGTTATCGTGATATTGTTTCTAATTCCCAATTTAGTACCATCCTTTCGTGCGTTGTCAGCGTTTGTGATACGCGCTCGCGTTTTCGGTGCAACTAGAGCAATTTCGCCATGCTGAACTCGTCGTTCATGTTAGTTTTAATCGCGGTATTGTGCATTTGTGCAAGGTATACATTGGCGGCACTATACGATAGTGATGGACCAATATTTCGAACCATTGTAACATCACAGGACGTGAAGACTGGTGAAGTGACAACTACGAATCAAACGTATGATATGCCGTACAATCCTCCAGCTTATCGAGGCTCCTATAGTATGGCAACTTTTTGTCAGTGTGATAATAACACGGAACTGATTGCAACTTTGCGATTTTGCAGTTGACGTCGTGGTGGTTGATAAGCCACACAATTTGTTCATTGGGCGATGTCTCAACAACGAGGAGGAATTGCATCGCGAGGTCATCGTGATAAATAATGATGGACGCAGTCATGTAACTGGATTGATAAGGGTAAGAAGCCTAAGTTTAGAAGTACTTTCAATCATATACTTAAAAAATGAAACAACTGTTGTAGCTGAATGTTGATAAGCCTGGCTCGGTGGAAATCGCCTGTGTCAATGTTTATGATGAACAGCCTGGTGCGGGCGCTTATCCATCATATGTCGGAGGCGGCGTGGGATACAATTATGTGGAAATTGGCGTAGCAACGCAATTCGGCAAAGGATTCGCAATTTTTGTGCAAATTTTCGGCAGAGTGCTCGACCAGCATTAATAATCATAATTATTGCTTCATTTCATGTGTTTCGTATCAATATTAATATCTTATAATAATTGTAACTAAGTACAATAAATAACATACTTTTTAGAACTCTTATTTCAATCGGCAATCACGTATTTTTGCGACCTTTGCGTAGGGCAACCGGCAAAGGTGGAATAACGTCTGGAATATCAGGATTCTTCTTAAAATTGACAGCGTGCGAGGGTGGAATGTTTTGTGGCGGTAGTGGTTGCACTTGTTTGTTAGCGATATCATCTTGCTGCGTATTTATTGGCGCAATATCCTGTTGTTGTTGTTTTTGCTCATTCGCAGGTGGAATGGATTTTGTATACATTAATTAAATATAACCATTGATTCTTACTTAGTAGTTGAAAACATCAAGTTTGTATGAACTCTTATCAACTTAAAGATGAATGAAAGTGAGTATAAGAAGCGGGTTAAATGTTATCGTGATATTGTTTCTAATTCCCAATTTAGTACCATCCTTTCGTGCGTTGTCAGCGTTTGTGATACGCGCTCGCGTTTTCGGTGCAACTAGAGCAATTTCGCCATGCTGAACTCGTCGTTCATGTTAGTTTTAATCGCGGTATTGTGCATTTGTGCAAGGTATACATTGGCGGCATTATACGATAGTGATGGACCAATATTTCGAACCATTGTAACATCACAGGACGTGAAGACTGGTGAAGTGACAACTACGAATCAAACGTATGATATGCCGTACAATCCTCCAGCTTATCGAGGCTCCTATAGTATGGCAACTTTTTGTCAGTGTGATAATAACACGGAACTGATTGCAACTTTGCGATTTTGCAGTTGACGTCGTGGTGGTTGATAAGCCACACAATTTGTTCATTGGGCGATGTCTCAACAACGAGGAGGAATTGCATCGCGAGGTCATCGTGATAAATAATGATGGACGCAGTCATGTAACTGGATTGATAAGGGTAAGAAGCCTAAGTTTAGAAGTACTTTCAATCATATACTTAAAAAATGAAACAACTGTTGTAGCTGAATGTTGATAAGCCTGGCTCGGTGGAAATCGCCTGTGTCAATGTTTATGATGAACAGCCTGGTGCGGGCGCTTATCCATCATATGTCGGAGGCGGCGTGGGATACAATTATGTGGAAATTGGCGTAGCAACGCAATTCGGCAAAGGATTCGCAATTTTTGTGCAAATTTTCGGCAGAGTGCTCGACCAGCATTAATAATCATAATTATTGCTTCATTTCATGTGTTTCGTATCAATATTAATATCTTATAATAATTGTAACTAAGTACAATAAATAACATACTTTTTAGAACTCTTATTTCAATCGGCAATCACGTATTTTTGCGACCTTTGCGTAGGGCAACCGGCAAAGGTGGAATAACGTCTGGAATATCAGGATTCTTCTTAAAATTGACAGCGTGCGAGGGTGGAATGTTTTGTGGCGGTAGTGGTTGCACTTGTTTGTTAGCGATATCATCTTGCTGCGTATTTATTGGTGCAATATCCTGTTGTTGTTGTTTTTGCTCATTCGCAGGTGGAATGGCGGGAACAGGCGCATTTTGAGGGTTTTGATAGTGGCCATAGTCCACGTAGACTGGCTGCTGATAGTATGGCAACACAGGGTACAGCAGCTCATTGTGATAACCATAAGCGGCAAGATATGGATCGTATGCAACCGGATATAGACCGCCATGATACGTGAGCTGCGGCTGCTGCAATTTTTGTGATTGTTGCGTTTGCTCATTGTATTCCGTTTGTTGTTGTTGTTGTTGGGATGGTTGTTCTTGTTGTTGGCGTGTCGCTTCCTACTTTGCACACATGCGTTCGATTAAAACAAATTGTATGAATGCATATCGTTTACCTTGGCAGGGTGTAATGATAACGGTTGCGGCACGTGACTATGCACGAGAAGTGGTGGCAATGCAACCCCCAAGGCGGTTGAACGCAGAACCGGCTCAATTATGGGAAATGCCTGACTGGGCGATAGATTTTCATCGGATGATATAAGAGCGTTGTAGATTTTTGGTATGCGTGCAGTTTGCGTACACGATGCGCAAATAAGGAGTGCAATAATTGTTGTTCTTGGATGTCTTTTCATGATTGCTGCAAAAACAGGCGTAACTATTACTTCCGCGTTTTGCTTTCGCTACTAAGACGTTTGCGATAGATGGTTCAAGGCTTGATATATTTTAGCATTTCGATATTCATGATCAATATGTGCAACGTAGGTACAATTAGTTTAGTGAACGTGTTCAAGGCCGCAGTGTCGATTCGCAGTACGCGAGTAATTGTTTCTACTGGCAATTCGAGTCGGTTGAATAATTTGTGCGTAAATATTCCACTAAAATTTTCGGCACGCTCATTTGTTAGTTCGTTAACAAAATCGTTAACACGCAACAGCGACGCATCGTTGATTTAAATTCATAACATATAAAACGGAACGCAAATGGCTCTTTCATCGTCGCGCGGACGGCGTAACAGACAATAAATTGAACAAGCACAAAATCAGATAAAAACTTGCACGCGCACGAATATGCGGCTGCCCATGCAGACGGCGGCGGTGGTGGCGGCGGCAATGTTGAGTGTATGGAAAAAGGGGCGCCGTGCAATCATCGCGAGCACGTTTTAATGCATGCCAGCCGGCCACTTAATTAAGGTCCAACCCCCCGCATTTCGGGGTCTAATGGGATATTTAATACGCGAGGTTCAAACGCACGCATTCCATTCGCTTCCTGCCGCGCGGGCCGGAAACGGAAATTTAATATTTGTCACATACACACTCGCGTCCTTCTAAACTAAACCCGAAAAGAAAATATGTATCTACCACACGCGCAAAAGATTTTAAATGAACTTGTATTATGTGGAAATCCTTTTAAAATTATATTCTTTGCCCGCATGCGCGTACATACTTGAATTATAAATTTAGCCAAGTATATATTACCGTTTGTTATATCAACTGTGACATACCACTAAAAGCACACGTTTATTGCTTTGAACTAAGAAGTCATCTGCACTTGCAGATCGCGCAAAATGCGTGCGCGCATTGCGACCAAGCCTTTATATACGAGCTGCTCGGTGTGCTCCAGATCCAAATGGTGGATGTTGGATGCTTAGAGAAATATCACATCGCCCATGGCGCTTTTTTATGCGGAATTCCCTTCACTATTTACCACAATTATAATATGCATGTACGCGTGCGCGCGAGCGCTTGTTTATTGCCATTGTACGAATCGAACGTGCAGAGAGTGCAAGAGCAACTGCGCACACGTCGCGTTCTCATTCAAGTTCATTCAATTCATTCAAAATGCGCGTCATAATATATATATTATGGCATTAGCAAATATGCATATGGAATGCGCAGTGAAAGAGGGCAATTAAGACAGATGCATTCGCTCCAGACGACCTGGAAGACTTGTTTGCGTCGCACATGCATAAAATATCGATGACAAATTGCGTTCGCGATTTGCAATTGAGATGCATTCTGATTTACAATCCAGCCCACGTTCAATCATCGCCTGGCTTTACTATTATGATACAATTAATCTACAGCGATCTGAATGAAAGAGGTTAGTGTGCCGTAAAAAATTCATACCTATATTTTATATGCCAAAAGCGATAAACGTAAATCTTATTAAAATTCCTCCTGCCACGTATTAAATAAGAAATTAGTTGAATAGACTTCTGATAAAACATAATAGTCTTTTGAAATCCGTGTGCTGTATTTCTTTTGTAAATAGATTTAAACACAAATTCTCATCATGTCTATCGTATCGTGAGGATGAGATTCAAACGTATCCAACATGTAAATCTACATGTGTTTCACTTGCATTCGCATTCATCTCAATGTGCCATCGTTGTGAGCTTAGTAGTGCGCTGACATTGTGCTTAATTTTTTAATTAAAATTTGCGCAATGCAAACGACCGTTGAAAAATCCATGCAAATTCGCGCATTCGCCCGTTTTTATGTATTCTATGCCATTTTTATAATCACGCATTCGCGAAGAGAAGGAAAATGTGAATTTATTTGCACATTTTACACGCGCATAGTGTGCGCACTTGCAATATTTAATTATCGCAATTAGTGCGCATAACGACGATTTATGCGTTCGAAATTTTTACGAATTCAACATGTGCACTCGTGAAGTGCGTTACGCTCTTCTTGATCTGGCAGTGAACCCTCAAATGCGTATTGTTCCCTCTGTTGCTGCCGTTGAGCAGACTATCGCAATTAATACTAATTATCGCGATTGACTTGTGCAGTTGCTGCTGCTAGGTGATTGTCATGTTGCTTTGTAGCTGGTACATATGTGCGTATCAAACGAATGCTTGTAATCGGATGCAGCATACTTGCGCTGCCTTAATGATGACGTGATGGGTGAATCGATACTTGTTATCTCTTCGCGTATGCATATTTCATTCGGGGTGCATATGTGCAATCCCTCCGAGTGTGCACCACCCTCTCGTGAGCCCTTAATGTGCGTTGCGATACCTGGCATACAATGCGAGATACGCCGTAATTGCGATTACAAATTACAAATTACGGATTGTGAGATTGCGCGAATGCACGCTTGCTACTGCCGCTTGATCAACTATTATCATTACTATTCAGTTGCCCGCCAATAATACTCGCTCGCGTCTAACTGTTAATTGTAATTATAATAAAATCAACTGCTAAAGCATGTTCTGCGATTGCTCTATCATAAGTAGCACATGTTTGGATGTAAGCGAGTTCATTAATATAATACAATTCCAAATTACTGTTAATTACCTACTGATGAAATTGAAGAAATAAATTCCATCATTACTCAGTGGATATCAGGCGTAGCACAACATGTAGCACAAATGATAGGATGGAGAAGAAGTTTTGGGAACAATTTGCATTGTCAGATAAAATTCAGGTGAATATTGCGGCGCTTGTTCTTCTTCATGGGATGATAATATATCATCGCATGCATATGCTACGCATTCCGGATGAAGGCTAACGGTACGACCAACCAACGCGTCTTTTCCTGCGATGCAAAGACGTACTGCGACATTTACAACAACGCGATTGCCACCACCACCACCACCACCGTCGTCGTCGCCGCTGCCGCTGCCGCTGAGGTGAAAAGCAAATGCGTTGCTCATATACGTGCTCGAGCTAGCCGCCGCACAGGAATAGAGCTAGCGTATCGCGTACTTTTTTCTTCTTTCCTTCGCGTTGCGCTAAAGCACTTCGCGTACTCTACTTTATGCAGAATTAAACTTACACGTAAACGTAATCCGTAAAGACTTACGGCGCGGCATTGCTACTGCCGTTGAATAAAGCACGCAGCCGTCCGAAGAGCACTTGTAAAAAATGATAACGCACCGCGTGAACTCGATGTAGGCATGTGTACACGTTGCCTTCTTCTTCTTCATTATTTATTTACGCGCCAAGAAACATTTGTAATAAATGCATCAAAGATTAACACGCAGAACGCCAATGTGATGTTTGAGAAATTCGAAATTCATGACTAAAGGCATTTTTTTCTTAAATGTTGTAAATCAACCGGAAATTCGCCCGGAATAGAATGTATTAATAAGGGTGAAGTATGCAGTGCGGAATTTGAACATATTGTATGTAAAATATGCGTAGGTAATTTTTTGTCCTGTGTCGCATTTTTCCTTTTTTCTTAGTTCGCCGAGAACTCGCTCGATTTGCACAGATGGCAAGCAAAATACGTGTGGGTTTTCAACGCGTTGCATTCGGTTATTTAATGTTTATGAGTGCTCTAAATAAATATTCAGCGAGTGTATTTTAATGGTTGCTATTTCATACTAAAATATCTCTCTGGTCTTTTTTGTTTAGTACGCAATTGATTTTCTTTAAAAGTTGGATGCAAGACTTAAGGTTAATCTGTTTAAGCATCTGCTAATAAACTAGTTAATATGAGAAAATGTTAAATGTAATTAAGCATTGAATCATGAAAATTATTCATTATATTCTCTGAGGAAACTGACTTCCACATTATTAGGTTAATTAATTTCATTGCATAATTAATCAGCTGCAATTCTGCAAGACTTTGCGCAGTGTTTGTGTGCCTTGTAAGGTCGCACCGAGAGCTAATTTGACCGCCTGCATTATTTAACTAAATGTCTGTAAGCGAATAAATTTAGAACCAGTCGCAATTGTCAAGCAGAGCAGGAGTAAAGTGCCTTCCTGAATGCGAAATGCCTGTCTGTGCTGCGTTGCGCTTTGCGCGATTTTTGCAAATAAATGTTGACGTACTTAGCGCTGCGCACTTAGTTCTTTTAAATTTCAAATCCGAGCGGCGCGCGGATCTCCGCTGCACTTGACTTCATTTACGTCGAGCGTGCAATTCGCCGCATTACTTAAGCGCTTGATGGTCATACACACTTTTCATTTTGAGCAAACCTTATTAAGCATGAGTATTAATCTTCTCATCATCAAAAAGCGCCTAAAAATTTCGTAATACCTTCTCAAAACGTCAGCGAATTGCTTTTATTCAATTGAATAAGTTAAGTTAATACTCATTTGCTACTTTAAACAAATAAAATAAATCCTTGCAAATTATTCAAGAGATTTTTTTACATAATCTGCAATTTATATCCTCATTAAAATAATGATCCAATTTGCATTATTATTATTATTATTACTCATGCAAATACTTGAAATATACTTTCATTAATAAAAATAAACGACATAATTAAACAATCATCAGACACGTAGCCTCCCCGCTTATTACGATTCACGCCAATTTTTCAACTGTAAATTATATTTGCGCACGCCATCGTCGTGCGTAAACAATGTAAACGCATTAATTACATTTCTATTTGGACTGGATGCATGCACATTGTATGATTATTTGCACACACAACGAACGAATGCAAATTTAGTTGAGTAAAAATGAGATGCAATTCGTTCGATGCTAAACCAAAATAATAAATTACTCCAATTGTCAACCGGTTCGGTATTTATTTATAGAAATATGCATTCCAGTTCGGTTCGCATGTAAAATACAATGAATGCGTGAACATGTGCGTGCGCGTTTGATGAAAATGACAAAAAGCAATTTCAGTCAATTAATGAAAAAATTGACGATGTAATATTATTAATAAAACCCATTTGAAAATGGAACGAATGCATTTTCGCTATTCATTTATTACTCGACGTGGCTTTGCAGTACAGTTCAATGTTGTATAATTTGCAATTTCGTTGGCATTCGGGGTATTATTTTAAATAAATAATGTTCGCTAACGCATGTAAATTTGACGCTCAATTCTGTACTGCATTTAATCGTATAGAGGAATTTGAATTGATAGGTAATAATTTAGTCTTTAATTAAATTTTCGAAATGCTTTCTAATAATTAATTAAAATCGAATTTTGTTAAAAATTTCTGAAACAAACAAATGACTAAAACTATGTATTATTTCATGGCGTGGATGAGCGAGAATGTTAATTGCTAATTATCGAAATTTGCATTGCACAAAATATTCATTGTCACGCACAAAATAGGAAATTAACAAAATGTACGTAAAAAGCAACGATGTGAATATGCGCGGGTTGTATTAATTTCATTACGCGTATACGTGATGTGTACGCATTGATGACCGTCCCGAAAAATAATTAATATTTGCTGCGCGCACTCGCACATTATCGCGCGCAATAATAAATTATTTATGCATTAATTTATTTGCGCCGTTAGCTGGGGAATGAATGTGTCAGAGCAATTGCATAATGCGCAATCGATAACGCGCGCGTTGTTGCATTATTGCGACAACGACAGCCGCCGGACGAACGGTGGATTTGTTGTGTTTGTACGGACGTAATGAGCGCATGTCGAGTGACATTGATAAGTGCGACTCATTGCATGTGACATTGACGAAGAGGCGACGCGCGGTCTTTTTCATTAAGATCACAACACGGCGAGCGCGCGTGTTGTTAGGAAAGAGCTGAATAATCGTCGAATAAATTGCCGGCGCGTGCATCCCGTTCCCATGGATGGCGAGTGCATTCTTTTCGATTAAATTCCTTCGGCGAATGACGCAGGTTAACTTCGCTTCTTGTTTGTTTGTTTGTAGTAATTTTGCTTGCACATTGTCGCATTTATGGTGCACAAACAACAGTAATGATAATGTTGACTCGTCATTTAAACTATTGTCAGTTTTAATACCGCCTTTGCAAAATAATGATGATAATAATAATAATAATAATAACAATGGCGCAAATAGATAACAAAAAATCCTACCTTTTTCAATATGTTTCCAAGATCTACATCAGAATCTGTAACATAAAAGAAAATTTATTGCAATTTTAAAATTGAATTCATAGTTAGTGCATTTTCATGTCCAAAATCATAACATTTTTTCAACATTTACATTCTAGCGAATATCGTTAAAAAATCAAATAAATCATGTACAATATGCCGTAAAAATTCATACCCATGTTTATAATCAACAACTAGAAAACGTGTAATAAAATGTAGAAAGGTAAATGGCGGAATTTATTTGTGGCTGGTTGCTGCGAGTATGGCTGATGAGGACAACAGCTAATGGAAATAAATAACGAGCAGGAAGAAGGAAATCGCTGATGAAAGCTTTTGTGGCAAATGACTTTCTATGCATGTAAAAATAGCGGTGCAGATGCGCAGGACGAAAGGAGCGAACGGACAGGACGACATAAACGGCAACGACAACGATCGAAAACGCCAACGAGCGTCGTGAGAGAAAGGACTGAATTGCATGTTGCGCTCATATTACACGAGGCACGAGAATGGAGTGAATGGTTTTAACCGCACCGGCGAAAAATGAAGACACGACAAGCAAGCCGTCCCTCGACTTGTACTCGTGAACGCGCGTATAAAATTAATTGAAAAGATTGTCTTGCTACTTCTTTTTCTCTGCTGCCACGCTGCCGTCGACAAATCCGCTATTCTGCTCGTGGTTAAACGAAATGTTAAAATAATAATTTAAACGCAAACTTCACCAGGTCATTAGATCAAATCGTATATAGGATTATCGGTTATCCTCGCAGTTGCCAGGATAACTCGTCGTTTCAACAGAGGTTGCCGCGCGAAACGTGTTTTTGTTTAAGTAAACCAATTACTTGATGGATGCAGTTAAAGAGTTGTTCTTCGCACGTAACTTGTTACAAGAACAAAATAATGAAATTGGGGTGGCAATGATGACCCGCAATGATGATTTTGACGCACCGATTGACTCGGAGGCGGCGCTGGCGTTAATGGCATCTCCACTTAGCTGTGTTTACATATGCGCAGCGGTGCCACCGCAATTACTGAAAATCAAATCAGTATAATACAGTGCGAATGGAATGGAAATGAAATGCGCTCGCGTTCATGAGCACAAGAAGTGCACTCACTTGTTTGGTGGCGACGGCGGCGGTGGATCGACGGTTCAATTGCGAGAGCGGACGCCTTAATGCGATATGCCTGTCAAGGGGGCGGCTATGTGTGCTATTAGCCATCAGTATCTGTGTCAATGTGTGTGTGTGTGTGTGTGTGTGTTGAAGGCGACGGCGGCTTCCACTCGCATAAAATCCCCATTCACAAGAGCGCCAAAGTAGGACTTATAAGTCATTTAGTTAATAGATACTTGAGAAGACGCGCGCGCGACTTGGAGGAAAACTTAATGGGCCAGAAGTCGGCAGCGGCGCCGCTTCCAATGGTATAAAACAAACATTTGTTCGTCGTTTTTTTTTGCGCGAGCCTTTTCCCACCCAATTTTCGTATTCGTGGCATTTTTTCGCTGGTGGGGTGGCAGGCATATACAATAGTGCATACGTACATTCATAGATAGCTTGCTCGCACGTAATATAAACGTCAGACGCAACCAGACAAGCCGACATCCAGACATGTCCAGACTTCACGCGTAATGAGCGAGATAAATGTCTGACATTTATCTTCGTTAAATGCTACATGCGCGACGAAGGAGGGGAGGAAATGGACGAGCGAGAAATTAATTCGCCGCCCCCACGTTTGCCGGCGAGCGCCAGTATTTATTTAAATAGTCTGATTATGCGTGAGCATCAGTCTCAATTTGCAATAAGCCGCCGCCGCAATAAAATAAAAGCAACCAAATGTAATTTCCGTCCGGCTAACGCAATTATTTTACAAGCGTTCGGTTTCGGCGTTGCATTAATGAGCATTTCCGGTTCGAGGAGCAATAATGGAAAATGAATGTACACGTAAAGCGGAAGTGCACTTAGATGCAAGACAAATTCATGCAGCGTATTCTTTTGTTGTTGCGCGCGCGCCAAATTGAAAGAATCAATTGATTTCAATTCCATCTTTCGCGAAGAGCCCGCGAAGTTGCCGGAGCCAAAGTCTGAGAGCCGGAGCGAATCGGGAAGTGCATATGGAATATCGAACATCAAACAGAATCGCGAAGAGCTTCAAAGTTGTTGCGAAATGTAAAAATTTACTTCGATTTTGCTATTTGCAACACGCACCAGTTGCAATCGAGCGACATGTAGTTTTATTTTAGGTGCTTTGCGCTCATATTCTTTTGCCGGCGAAGGCAAATACGAAAAACACGTGGGGAAATGGAATAAGAAAACCGGAAACGTTGGAGTGTTTCATAAAAATGGCTGATTGACTGAAGCACGATGACAAAGACTTGTGGGAAATTTAATTTTATATGATTGAATACAGCAAAATTGAAATTGTAAATGTTTAAAAACATGTTTTGATATTTTGCCGCAAAATCCAATAGAAAGAATGAATTATAATTTGTATCTTTGCAGAATATTGACTATAAATTTAAAATAAGGTAGGAAAAATATGTAAGTTTGCAAATAGGGTTGTTATGCACTTTGTGCAGTGATGGTGCATTGACTATGATCATAGAATATTACCTAGAATCCGAACGCGAGCATAGAGAAACAAGCAGCCCGATGAAGGTGGCATGCGCTTATTTGAAAATCACTTTTTAGTTGTGTTGTGCTGCTGTGCGGTCAGGTTTTGAGTTCCAGGTCGGGGTGAAGAAGGACGCCAAGGAAGAGGTGGAGGACACACGAAGGAAGTGCGCCGCATGTTTTCGTCGTCGGGGTGTAATGTAAGGTCCGTGTCACGCCTCTGCGAAGCATTCATTTATTATGAAATAGGAGGCAAATAAAGCGAGGAGAGAGGTTCACGTTTCCATAGTTTACGACCGCAGCGAGCGAGGAAGCGCGCGCGAACCCAGGACTACAGAGGTGGGCGAGCGGCAATGAGGTAGCCAGGTGCACTAAGAGTGCGCGCGAATTCATAATGCAGTGCGACGACGAGTTTGGCACACCGCATACACAGCAAGGACGACTGCTTGCTACTCGATATTGAAACGATCTCGAAACCGGGGATGCGGTGTACTTATGTACGCGTCAAGTGCTCGGGGGTGGCGATCACCTGACTGTCCGAGATTCCAGGCGAGCTCTTCTCACTTGCAAACCGCACGTTGCAACCGTATTAACACTGTGAATATTTACGTCATTTGCAATTGGTTTACTCACTTCTATCGTCAGATATTTCTCTACATTTGAAATATGAAATTTTGTTTCAAACGCTACTTAAGTTTGAATAATTCGATTTACCATTACAACTTTTTCGGAACTTGAAGCTGAACGGGGGTGCCTGATTAAGTGGAAGGGCCGAGATGTAACAGGATCCAATTTTGTTCAATGTTTCGTAGGGTTTTCCCGACTTTGGTATACTTATCCTTGATTTTGAACTAATGTGAAGTAAGCGTCATTTGCTATCTTCCTGAATTTAGGCGCAATGATGTTAAATGTTTGATTTCGTTATCATAAATTGGAGAAAATATATGTACCGATAAATATTAACATTAACGACCTATATTCTTTTCCGTTCCAAGCAATAATCGCATATCTATCCAGGAACGAGTGCGAGAGCTCTAAGTGAGCATTTTCGTGATGCGCACTGAGATATTCATTTATTATTAATCTTTACGAGCGTGATGGATAATTCCAGCGGCCTTGTTCGTAGCGCCAATATCGCGTAATTCCTCTTCAAGTGTATGTGAATTCCATTTTCCACTTCCTGTTTCGAATGCGTGTTTCCCCACGCATTATTATGTTACAACATTCAACCTGTAGCAGGTATTAGGATGCGAATGCCGTATTGAATTACAATCATTCTCCCAAAGTATGATCAGTACAGGCGCAAAGGTCTAGCATTGTACAAATAATATCAAAACGGGCTTCTAGGATTATAACTGCAGATCCATTCTAATTAACTGTAATCTGTGTGTACATATTGCAACTGCAATTCAATTGCAACGAAACTGATTCGAAGCAAAGAGCACGTTCGAGGAGGAACCATTGCAGAAATTGCACTTAAAAACTAAATAAACAAAAGCGTTCGATTGATTGCTAAATAAATTAAACACTGCTGCAAGCAAGAAGTTGAAGCAAGATTCAACTGAAAAATTATCTTGTGTTGGAGGGTTATCTATCATATACGTTGGTTTCCCGGAGAAGTCGTTTCCAATCACTTATTACACTCATTCTAGGATTCTTGTTTCGTTCTGGTTTTTTTTTGCGCGTTCGTCTCTCGTTTATACGTTAAACTCGTATGTTGTTGGTATTATACTGTCGGTTAGAAGATGTGCGCTTCGTGTTTGCGCAGGAAGGTGAAACTGTTGACCGTTTTCCGGCGAGGTACGGTTTACGACGGTTAAATTGCGTCTTGCGAGCACACATGACTGAAGCATGCCCAAGTTGCTCCTCTTGAACGTTATTTAACCGGGAGTGTGGCGCGTCCCGGCCAATTTTCTCGAAATGACTGCTTGATTCCGAAGGTATACACGAGTTTTCCGGTACATTGCGCGATAAAATGTTTTGGGCGCATGAGCGATGCTGAATAAATGAAGAGTCATTTAAATTTGCGACAATACTGCATATCATTTAAATATTATCCACGGCTGGAAACTTTTGCGTGATAATCAATGCAAGACAATGTGAAAAATGCGCAACAGCTGCCGTAATCGGGCATTGCTGAAATAATTTGCATTCATAAAGTTACCAACTGATTCAGCTCTCTTCAAATATGGCACAAATATGAATGCATTTTAGCACAAATTCAAGGAAGCCACAGTCGGTTGTCAGCTGCTGGCAAACTGACAGTGTTGTTAGGATAGATGAGCAATGCGTAATTTCAGAGTATTGCCTCTGTTGCCGCCGCCACTGCCACCACTTACTTCCTCTTCATCATGGGTCTCAAACTTTTCATGAAATTTGCGTTTTCTTCAAATTCTCCAAAACTAAACGATATTTTAAATCTCTACAAATTTATCATTTGTAATAATTTCTTCAAATTCATTGCGCATCATCGCAATTAGCGTATTAGAATGATCTGGAGCGTTGCTCCTGAACACAGGATAACATACGCTTGGAAGTATTGCACAAACTTTGAGCATACAAAAGTTTCTTCTTCAAGTCTCTGTTCAACTTTTGTTGCGCTAAATAAAACAACTATTAACTTCCCAATGAGTGGGTTCATTGAACGCTATTTTCTTCCCGTCTAATCAAGTTTGCCCCGTCAATGAAGAATTGCAATTTTGTTTATTTGTTTCGCAAATATTGGACATGATAATAATGTTTCAACACGGATTTTATGTGAAACGATTAACATAATAGCGCCACTAGTAAGGTGAAAGAGTAATGCGTGTAAACAAACGCACGTGACTCTGGCAGTCGGGAAGAGAAATGACGATAATGTTGTACTTGGCGAGTGACACGGGTATTGTGTCTGTCGTTCGAAGGACTCAGGGAGACCGCGCTGCAAGACACAAAGCGGCTCGTAATAAAACTGCACCCTCGCCAAAGAGATGGGCCATCTCTTTGCAGGAGGGGTTGTAAGAGGTTTGGTGCCGCAAGTTAGGTTTATCTCGCATAAAACATTCGACAGTGGAGTGCACCACTATACAGTACTGTACTGTGTTTTCGGTTAGTTTTCGCGCGATTCCTCCAAGGTATACATACTGGGTGGATAGTGAAGGACGCCGCCAACGACGACGAGGAGGTCGACAAAACGCAAGATGGATGGATGGGCTGAGCGCTTCGTGACCTGGATGAATGTTTGATGGGCGCCAGGCACGGCCGTCGCCGCCCGAGCGCCCACCGCCGACGGCATGTCTTATGCAGCGCCTGCATACATAATCTAAAACTCTTCTTGCGGGGCCTGCTAACCGTTTGCAGCAAGTACAAGTTTCTAAAATTTACGTCAACTTCTTTCCGCGCTTCCTCCCTGCCGGAAGGAGACGAGAGGTAGCAGATCTTTGCAGATACATGCGTATAAATGCAGCATTGTCACTTTGCTGCTTCTATCTATTCCCAATGGAAGGCAACGTGGTGGTGAAGAACCGAATTGTGAATGCAAGCAGCACGTGTTCATTTTCCGTCATGTTTAACCGCATCATCCACAAAACGAGCAAAACTTTAATCCTCCGAAAAATTAGTCATTTCAAAGTTATCTTGATTTAGTTGAAAATGTTAATTTCTTAATATGCATTTCATTAATGCATATTAAAATGTTCATTATTTTTCAGAATAGTCGCTGCTGGTAATATTGTAAAAAGGTTGCGTGCAGATGTGCGCAAGGCAAACGCGCGCGGCACACGGTACGGATGCGTTCAGCCGCCTCCGTTCGGCGGCAGACAGTTTGAGTCCAGCGCCTGTCTGACTCGGTGGTTCCCGGAGAGATCCCGTGCCAGATACGAACGCACGTAACCCCGGAGGCAGCAAGCGCGCGCGCGCTCCGCGTTATTATTGCTGCCGCCGCTGTCGCCGTCGTCGCCACTGCTGCCGTCGCCAATGGTTTGATCATAATGTGATCGCGTTTGTATCAAATCATCAACACGTGTTCCGTGCCGATAAAGTGATTATTTTCATTCACCGGCTTTTCCGCCATAAAATATCCCGCGCAGCCGGAAAATCTTTACGAACCAATAAAGCAAAAAAAAAAAACATGGGGAACGCGTAAAACTTGTCGCCGGACTAAACATTAATTATTTTTTATCAGCAAATTCACGAAACAGTGCTGTTTTCGTCATGAAAATGTTGTTTATGAAACTTTGACTTATCAACCGCACTCATCAATCAAAGGATTGTTATCATTATTCTAAATAAGTGAATCGTGTGTACTGCAATCATCTACCATCAGCACCGCTGAATTACTTCCGGGTATTTCCGGATAGTTGGCGGGCCATTCACGATGGCGCCCAAGTTAAGGCATCCGAACCGTTCTGTTATCATTGCCATCATTTACATCGCTACTATTATCAGTCAGGGTAAGTGATACACGCGCCGTCAAAAATGTACAACTGCAATTTGCAATGCTGATTTGAATACGAATGAAGTCGTCTAACATGGCATTCGAACAATTCGTGACGATTAACAGGTGTCCCATTCGCGTTCGAACTTTGTCTCCCGTCACATCCGCCCATTCGTATTGGTTTCGCCAAATTGCGAATTACGCGCCGCCCTGGAATTAGGAGTTACGGCCACGACATTGCCGCCGCCGCCGCCGAAAGAGATTCACGCACTGCGGTCGTCATTTCTTCTTCCGCCGACGCTTTCTTCGCGGCAATTAAGGGAAGAAACCCGGATAATGACTTCATTTCGTGCTATTTTTACAATAAACATTAGCAAGTTTGCTTAGGCGTGCGCCGCAAAGGAAAAGTGCGAATGGAAAACTTTTTCCATTTCAAGGTGCCGACTGAAAGCAGCCAGAGTTTGACAATATTCGAGAAATTCCAGCAAACGCGCGCGAGAGAGCAAGAGAGTTGTAAGAAAAATTGCTAATCGCGAAAAGTTGTACTGTTACTGCGCCATGCCGAGAGATATGAAATGTGCTAATTTTTTACACCAATTTGCAACTTTGCAATAATAAGTTAATCACTTAATGCACTGACTTTTTCCGAGTTTAAACGCCTAATAGTTTTTTTTCTACTCGTCCGAAAACACATTTACCAACAAAATATTAACTTTCAATTTAAATTGTGTAAAAACGAAATAAAATCCTACCTTTCCCATCATGTTGTTAAACTTTCACCGTTTGCCATCGTCCATTTCGTACCTGCAATAAAAAAACAGTGGATTAATAAAGTTATTCAATTAATTTTTGCGTAATTACAACAAAATGAAATTTACTAGCTTCATAAAAATTGATTGTGAATAAAATGTAAGCACCATAACTTGAATCAAATGATTAAATAATAAATTTTCGAGTAAAACACGATTTTTCCATAAGAGTGAACTATAAATTATCAACTTAATCACCCGTCGATAGTGTGTAGTAAGTGCAGGACGGCCTAAGCTCCTGATAACACACAGCAGCTACAAGTACATTGTATCATTATAAACCGCCAACGCGCGTTTTCCACGCAGCAGCCTTCGGAGGCGGCGCGCGTTGCTCTCAGCCGAACACAAAGCGTATAAGTGTGCGAATGAATAATTTTCAGGCTTGCGGCTTCCGCAAACTTATTAATATTAGCCCGTATTATGCCGCAATGTAAGACCATAACCGTCGGGAGAATGATAGAACAAACGCTCATACGCTCGCAGAGCAAAGAAGAGATCCGCCGCCGCCCCCTTTAGTATATGTACTAAGTGGATTTGGAAATAATCACCTCGGCGACAGTGGTGCGGGCGTGTTACTCATGCTTTCACGAGATGTGCAGGTTTGCCAAATATCTTTGCATTGCTTTGCTTTGCTCGCACAATAGGAAAGAAGAAGCAAATTCGAGAAATTCAACTTCAAACGCATACGAACACTTAGAGCGATCTGCAATGTAAACCAAGATGCGTCCAAATGCACTTTCGAGATGAGTGCAGCAACCCTAAAGTGGCATGGGCATTGAACGCGTCAATCCATGTTTGTATAAAACGTATAAAATTCGTTTATTAAATTTCAGCGTATTCCATGCGTATTCACTACGTACAGCATGCACATACGAGTGAATTGCTGGAAATTGTTGAGATTGTACGTTCGGTGTGCTTTTTACGAGTGGAGGCGTCGCGACGCTCACTCTATGTGCGAAATAACAGCGAGTTACGATCCAGGTGGGAAATGCATTCGAGTGGCATGCCGTATTCCGGCCGCGAGAAAGCAGATGAGAAGAAAGACGGTTGCAATTCAAAGTAACTGTAAATGTTCCTTGCATTGCGGAGATGCCGGTGGATACTTAATATTTGTTTATGCGTGCTCCCCGCAACAAATAAAAAATGCTAGAACATTTCACCAATAAAAGAAGCACAAATACTAGCGGAAATTGAAAATAGTGAATATTGATTACGATTAGAAAACAGTATGCAACAGTAATAAAAAATTGTCAAAGTTGTTTAAATGGCAAACGACTAGGAAAGAAACTCAATACAGACAGTAGAAAAATAAACAAAGGTGAGAATAGAATAGGTAGTAGGCGTATACCAACCCCGTTTTACGCTCCCGGAGAAACGAAACAATCGTCCGGTTTGATCGTTGTGCAGAGCGCGAAATGGACGTTTTAATGTTTTATTCAAGCGCGTTCTATAAACTTTCACACATGCACACATTCGCCAATAAAGTGGCTGTACGAACGCTGTTGATTTTACTATCTTTGAAGGGCTGCTTTCAACTTCTAGTTACCTTCCGCTCAATAACTATGTTTGGTCAATTTTAAAATTCGTTGCAGATTGTGTTTAAATTGCATATTTTACTATTTTACCTCGTTATTTGGACGCGAATAATTCGTAAAACTTTTGAATACGACCCAAATCGTATTTTGCTACACACCTCCATGTCATATGACGTTTTCATTTCGCGTAGCCTCTTCCTCTTCCTCGTCCGGTGTATATTCTTCATGAATATTTAGAGAGACGACCGACGACTGCCGTCCGCGTGGCAAGCACACAAACAGCGTTGCTAAACAACTAATTTCCATGCTTATACAGCTTATGCACACCGCCTCCGCGCAAAAGTGCTGGCAAGAGGCGGAAACGCGCTGAAACGGGACATGGGGCAAAAAACGCAGGCGGAATGGATGAGCCGCGCGAAAAATACACCTTTCTCGATGAAGAAGTGCCCTTTGGGTTTTTTTTTCAATAATACTCTCGTTGACGCCCGAAGGGGAAAAGGTCCAATGTTCATGCATATTGCTTTTAGCCGTTTGTTTGCATAGGCGCACACGCATTTGATTGACAAAACTTTTCTCATTACGCGTTCGCGTTGCTTTGTTATTTAAAATCCGCCATTATGCGACTACTTTTCGATGTAAGTGAATTACTTAACAAGATTTTATTACTTTACGTATTGATGCATAAAATCCATGAGGAAAGTTTTATTCTGATGTGACGCATTTAACGCTCTTTCTTTTTCTTTCGTAACGAAACGAAAACTAGACGATTAACTGTATCAGGAGTAATTTTACAAAATGTAACTTTCGCAATATAGCTAAAGAAAAGAATTAATCCATCTGTTGAACGGAATGAATGAATGAATAAGCCGAGACATTAGAAAGTTGAATGCCGTGTGAATGCTGCCGCCCCCGCAGTCTTCAGCCGGTTGCCGTTGCCGTCTTCATATTAATTAAGCCAAACTTCCAACTTTGTACTGAGAAGCGCGCAAAACGTTTGGGCGGCGCACACATACACAACATATCGCTTTTTCCGAATTGCAAAGTACTGACAAAGTGAATAATTACCGCCATCAGCCCTCATGGCGGCGCGCGGCCGGAGACAAAGAAAACGCCGTTAACGTCACCGCCGCCGCCGTCGCCGCCGCTTGCACTATATACACACGCGCAATTATATCGCGCGAGCGCTACACATGTCTTAATGAAAATCATTTATCATTACACCGCGACGCGCAATACTTGTGGCTTATACGCGTTTGTCATTCGAGTAATCTTTCTTACGCGCTTTGCTCGACTTAATGCACAATCTTTTGTATAATCTGCACGGCTTATAAAGTCGAATTTTTCGTGAAAAATTGATGTTTAATATGTATTATGTTCGATACATTAGAGGACCAAGCATGCACATGCTACATGATTAATGGTCTTTTAATACAGACTTTATTACATTATAGGGCGTTTAGTATTCGAGAAAAATCCGAATTCAAGGAGGGAAATTTAATAAATAGAAATGCATTGCAATTAGACGCGTTCATTATTCATCTAATAAAACGCACGTCCGATAAAGGAGAATTTGTTAATTAAACTGCTGCGACTGGGAAAGAATGATTTAGGTATTTTGCGTTATTGTGCTACTGAGCGTACAGCGACTGTTGCGTTCGCGCACGAGAAGAAGAAAATGTACGAGTGGCGGCTGTTGACTGAATGCGCATTTAAAACTCTGAAGCGTAACGCGGCACGGCTACTAAATGTGCGCGCCAGGGCCGGAAGAAAAACAGTTTGGCTCAAAACAATGATGCGCCCAAAAATACGATACGGCCGCAGCATTGATGCAGGCGCAAGCAAGAAAACGGAAACGGTCGCAATACAATGCGCAAGAGAACGGGAGGAACAAAACAAGGGCAGCTACGGGAAACGATTCGAGAGCATTTAAATTCAGCACCCACCCCCTTGGATCATCGAGATTGATGCATTGACTCGCTGTTTCTGACAATTGCATTTCTTGTACGCGTTTCGCCATTATGTTAAACACGAGTAGGTTGGCTATGCGGAAAATCAAAAAGTGAAAAAAGCACACACATGATTCACGTTGACATGTTTTTTGTGATTCGACTAATTGGATTTCAAAGGAAACGAACAAAAAACCAGATTAATTTCAAGATGTTTGAGGGGGACTTAGTAATAAAGTGGTTGATCAAGGAGCTACTTAGTGTGCTATTATCCTGCATAAAGTGTATATGTGGTGCTACGGATGTGCCAGAAGGGCTGACGTATTAAGCAAACATACTAGAGCATTATCTGTTTAGTGTAAACCAGCCACACTTTAATATCTTCGGTCAACAGTTTCAATATAATTAATGCTGAGATTATCACTCGCGCGTGGTGGTGGCTGACAAGTAGGCTAAGACTTCGGAGTGCAGCACAACTTGTTCCAAACCGTACTAAACTAATATCTTGCGTTTTACTTAGGCTTGTTTTCGTTCTTGTTCTATTCCAAAGCTATTAGAAGCCAGTGATTTTAAATCTCACCGCAAAACGTGTCAAAATTATACCAAAATTAATGCAAATAAATCATAAAGAAATTAATACCCATTTTTAATTATCCGGAAGTACCAGAATTTACTCTTACCGAATAATAAAGAATAATAAAAAAAAATTCAAATTCACTTCCCTTGTAATTAATACGATTAAATAGCCTTTGTCGCAATATGTAATTAGAATATTACTCCTGCTCAAAGCATTTAATATTCAAGTGATTGTGTCAATGCGGAGGCGGCGATAGGTGCATGGAGTGAAATGATAACAATAAATAATATCGAAATGGCATGTCAGCGGAAACGAGCGCATTAAAAGCACGAAGCATTCGAACGCGCCAATATTTCACGCATAAGCGTTGTCGCCGTCTTGCATAAATGCTTTTGCTCGTGCACAATGTGTGGCGGGCGGCGAATTAATATTCCACTGATGTGTGTGCTACACACGTATCAATGGAAATCTATCGCTTTATGCACGCAGATATCGATGACGGCAAAACTTTTCGCTTGCGCATTTTTCGCGCCGCACGCTCAAACTTTGCGATAAATCCGCACATTGGCCCCGACTGCCGCTTTACGACGACGACGACGACGGCTGATGCCAAAGCCGACGGGCACACATCATCAGGGGCCAACTTTCAACCGGAATAATAGATGCCCCATTATTTCCTCGCGCGCGCGCGCGCGTGGGCGTCATGCGGTAATAAATTCCCCCATTCCCTTGTTTTCGCCGTAAAGTATTGTTTTCACTTTAAGCGATGCGTGTGTGGGTGCAAAAGGGAGCCACTTTAGTTTATTTTAATGCTTAAAAATTTTATTTCCATCCCTGATGCTTGATACTTCCGGTTTGATTCATATCGTCTGCTTTTATAGAAGGTTTTACGTCGCCAACGTGAATGTGAAGCGATATAAAATTGTTATGCAAAATTTAACTTTTAACCTTTTCATAACCAATTCCTTCCGCATTTGTCCACCTCATATTATAATTGAACAATCTCACCCTGTACATTCAACAAGGGAATAAGTTATATGTAACATGGTAATGTGGCAAACTTTACGCATTGTGATTAATAACCTTGAATATTTTTTTACGAACTTTTGCAAAGTCGAACACTAACACAAACTTCGCCGAAAGGTTAAAACTTTTCTTTCGATATGTTACATTTTTTTTTGCGATATTTTAAGCCATTGTAATCTATTTCTTTAACCTCCCAAAGTCTAAAACCAATAGTAAATTTCCATCGTTTAAACGATAGCTACTAATGCAGCCGTAACAATTAAATTTCGCCAATTGCAAAATGCACTAATCATGAGTAATTGCTAACGATAATTAATTGCGCTGCATAAATGCACCTCTAAACAAGAGGAGAACCACACACAAATTATACGCGTGCATGTAAAGTACGCGAACGTGTGCGGCATCGAGAGCAACAGAGACACGTCCTGTAGGAGCAAAGGATAAATCAAATCAAGCACGCGTGGACGTTCGACAACATCATCATTACAAACGCATTGTTACCCGTTTGATCACAATCAATGACTGTGCTTGAATTTGGCCAAAGTGTGTTTTGAGGTCGCTCAGTACAGTAGCGAAACCAATGCGAGCGCAAATGTATTTACTCTCCAATGGCGTGGGCGGCAGTGATCAATTGATTACTCATAACAGGTGTCAATTCGCGTAAGCGCCGCCACCGGCACATGGCATGCCCGACATGACTTCATAATAATCGCAAACGCAAATCACTTCCGCTTCCGCAGTCGTCACATATGTTGCCACCATCGAAAGTTGTCTTTCTCGTGTGTCCAACACATGTGGAAGAAAAACAAACGAATCGTTCGTATTTTACGCGCGCCAATTTTCCGTATGCAATCTCCGCAGCCGCAGGCGGCAGCAACGGAAATCGCGGTAACACGTAGCGTGCCACTGAGGTGCCTCGATCGCGTTATGAGAGGCTGCACATCGATTTGCATAAAGAGATTTCCGTGCGAACTCTCATATGAGTCGTGATTCAAATACGACCTCAAAGAGTCACCACCGCCATCGCACGCGGTGTCGAATGCTATTTGCGATATAATTGTAAATTTATATTCCGCAAACGAATCGGAAAAATGGCCATCCCCTTCGGCGGTTGGGAATACTCTGCGTGAGATCCGGACGCGCATACGAACGAGGAGTATCTTTCCGATAGATGAGATTATATTTGATTTTGCTCCATTTATTCACGAATTCTACTTCTTTTGCCACGTGTGCTAGAAGGGTAGGTACAATTGTTATGTTACACTCCAACCGAAAGTTGAATGTAAGTAACATTTTTCGTTTGCTTTTCTACGATCAAATATGATTTTTATGTCGTTAATTTCTTTTAGATAAAAAATTTCAGAATAATTCTTAACGAAATAATAAAAAATTCCACTGTTCTATAGATATAAAATTTTATGATATTTCACATCAACCCTTTTCGATTTTTTCCAGTAAATTAAATTTATTATCGCGATACATTATGCAGCGATGACGTTGTGATAGCAACAATGACTTAATATAAAAGTTCATAAAAACCACTATCGGGAATATGCTAACTCATCAAACTGAACTTGCTTTTACGCTTCGAGTGACCGTGCACACTATACCCTTACTGCCGGGCCGGGAAAAAAAGTGGCAGAAAAAGCTGCAAACGCAAAATGTTTTTTATACTGCAAGTGCTGAAAAGTGAAGCGAAAAAATCAGCAGCTCGACAAGCAATTGCACCCACACCTTTCATCATTCTAACCGCTTTTGTTATGGGCGAGCGTCAAAAATTCACGCGAGAGAAAAACTTGTTGGCATACAGCAATTATTCTTGCAATGGCATCGGCGCAAATGAAGGCTCGTTAACATTTTTATCATGCGCATGAAACACTGAAAATTCCACGCGCATCAATGTGCCTTTTTGCATATGGCTCTGGCTGGCTGGCGGTTCGATGCGATGCGATGCGATGCGATGGGCAAAAAAGGGCACAATCAAAAAATTCACAAAGTGCCATTGAAATGAAGCCGGTAAATGACCGGCTGGCGAACGTATCTGAGCGATTTGCTTTTATGCAGTGCGCGCCGGTGCGCACTTTTTCGGCGGCGGCTAACAACGCCATACGCAGTTTGATAACGCCGCCGGCGCGGGAGACTGACGATAGTGTTGGAAGCAGGACTTTGAAAAGAGTGGCGGTGCGCTATCAGGATGTGTAATGTTTTGTTGAAAACGCCAATTTGGCGCATGCAGGTTTCATTGAGGGGCTGCGCGGATGTGTGCGGGGGTGCGCAATTTCCATTCAAACAAAATCTGCTTACACGCCAACCGAAATAATAATGCAGATGAGGCGAATACCATTGGAATAATTTCATTTTTTCCGCATTGCGTGCGCGTTTCATTTGCATTAAATTTGAAATGTTGATGCGGTCACTACCACCTTTCTTCATACGTATTCGGTCTCGTCCTTTCTCTTAAATTCGAAAGCTTTTCCGGGTTTTGCCCGGTTCAATACCGGAATCAAGCAAAGTCGCTGAGCCCACCGATTAAATATGTACAAATATCGTTTGCGCAGTGTGTTTAAAACTTTGTGTGCTTGCCGCGCCGAAAATCTAGGGGGGGTGCGAATTGCATTTGCATAAAGAGAGAGCTTCGCACTAAGTGAATTCAAATTTTATGAGTGCGCGTGCTACATGAAGAATGCGCATCATTGGAATAACATGCAAATGAGTTGCCTAAATGTAACAGCTGAACGCGGCCGAGGAGGCGGCGAAGGTGTCCCTTTTGCGCAAAATGCGGGAATGATCTGTTCAATTTTCTCGCTTTGCCACCAACGCAGCGACATGGAGCGTACGAAAAAGACAAGCAAGAAAAGGCGCGGATGATCTGTGGTCATTTCATTGTGTGCTCGGAGGCGGCTGTGCACACATACGCAACACATGCGTGACGGAAAATAAGTTTTCCCCAAGCTGCTGCGGGTAATAGCTGTACAAGTGGTAACAACGGCCGCCGGCTCCGAATAGAAATGCGAAAAGAAATTATCGGTTGCAAACGCTGTTCGCTTCGCTTCAATACGAATGGAAGAGGAGCGAAAGAGAAAAAAAAGGTGATGGAATAAAGAAGAAGAAGAAACGTCATTGCTCGACCAGCGATTTCTATTTGCCGCCCCATGATGCGTGCGTGGGCCAGCTGACATATTGCAATATGTGTCCATTGTTGGATGCGGCGGTGGCGGCGTGAGAGAACGTTGACATATGTGCAATGCGCACGCGGTTCAAATCGTTGCTGATAGATTAACGTAATCGATGGCGTGCGCTGCTCATAACGCGCCCCCCCGAATGACGACACAATGGCAAAACTCATTTAACTTTCTTGCCAACCCGGAAATGTTTACGTGCACGTGCCGCCGGCAGCACACGTGCAACATGCACTTATCGCACAAATGATTTCTTTCTTTCTTTTTTCGTTTGCCAGCCCATATCGTGTTTCTAATGAAATAGCCTAAAATACTATAATTATGCAAATATCAAACATAATATTGCAACGGATCCTTTTCTCAAAAAAAAATGTAATCAAATATGTATATTTTTTGCTGTGAAAATCTTTTAAAATATTCAAGCAACCGAATCGATGAAATCATTATGTATATTCTGAATTCTACCCTTAAAACAACGGTAATTAAGAGCACTTAACCTAATTTTGCGCAGCTAGAAAATCCATATGTATAGATTTAGCACACTTTCAATGCCCATAAAGCGCAAGATAATTGAGGTTACGAATTGTGTTGACCTGCCGCCTCCATTAACAAATAATTCAACGCGCATTGCGTCGGTGCAAATTGGCCGGGCGAGACAAGCTAATGCCATTATTTATAACCTTATATTATTAACCCATATAAACTGTCTCAATTTATTAGTTGCGATGCATTGCAGTCGGCGGCTATCGCACACCGGCAGCCTGCCGCCACCACTGCCTCCTGCGTTGTGTATTATGCGCAAATTGGCAGCACCGCCAGCAAGCGAGAGAAGCAAGTGCTCACTTGTTCGATGCACTGGGGGTCGACACTATCAACAAATGTTCCACTGACAGAATCTGCGCGCATGTGTGCGCTGCACTCGTAAATAATAAACTTTTCCGCCGCCGACCCGAAACACATTACTCTTAATTACGTCGAAATTAATAACAACATTCTGTTCGACCACCTTCGCCACTGCCGCCGCCACGGGCGTACTCGCCTCACTAATGCATTTCGCAACAAACATAATCACCGCCTCTCTGCCTCTCTTGTTATTGTTAATATAATCATAGCGCAGCTTATTTATATTCATATAATAGAAACCATCTTCACGTTTGAATATTTTTCTCTAGCGCGGATAAATACTCTTTCAAAATAGTTTTCCGGTAGGAAAATAGTTTAATTTGTACCTTTGGAATTAAAGTAAGCGATTTGATTAAGCACGCGCTAAATGTAAATTACCGCTGAAGGCAATGTTGGCGCGAACAAAGAACAATGCCATTTAGTGATGAAGTCAGCAAGATTCGCTGGTGCGATGGAACTAGAGAGCTCGAAGAAACTTCAACTATCGCAGAACAAGGCATCGTCCAAGTCCAAGACTTGCTAACAACAACAGAGCACAAAATAAGACTATGTACATGTGTTGCGCGTTCACAACTATCTGACTTCTCAATTGCGGCCCTTGAGAAACGGGAAGATTTTGCCGTCATCACCACCACCATCAGGAACTGTGAGGACAAGCAAGCCTCTTGGCGTAATGATTGCTTAATTAACGATTGCGCCATTGTCGCGCCTGATTAACCGCGCAACGTATTAATTCGCATAACCAGCGCGGCAACCCCGTGCGCGCCTGATTATTTTCCAACAACGAATAAGGGCGGTGTGGCATGCGCGCCATTATCGCAACCTCATCTGTCACTCGCATATATTCTCCTCGCGCAGCGTGCGCATTAATAATGCGTTCGTTTAGTTTGCATGTAATGCTCCGTGCAGCACATATTGAGCAAAGAGTAGTATAGTAAATGTGAGATGCAATTTGTAAATCAGGCGTGTGTTTACCGCAACCGCGTTTTCGCGCTTCATACATTCATTTATTCAATACATCATCATTCTGCATGTGCGCGCCGCAGTTGCAAAATGCAACAACCGAATTTGTAGTGTGAATTACGTTACTGTATGCGGCGGTCTACATGCGCAGATTGCACGTGCAATTTATGCAATGAGGTGGTTGTTGGTGTATGTGCTACTATTGTTTTACGATTTGTATCGTCATCGCGAAATGCATACGATATGTACCTAATTACATACTTATACAGTAGTCACCAATAATTTCAAAATATTATTAAAATTTCATCACTCAAATGTTAATTAAAAATGATATAGATGTTTCGTTAATCCGTAATCCATATGGTATAAAAACTACATTCGAAATTTTGCAACAAGCCATCCCAATTTGAGATTAATACCGATTA
Organism: Aleochara curtula; assembly: GCA_963978815.1. Lineage (NCBI taxonomy): Eukaryota > Metazoa > Arthropoda > Insecta > Coleoptera > Staphylinidae > Aleochara > Aleochara curtula. Next base: position 4,406,003 of record OZ022222.1, on the reverse strand, counting down.
ATCCACAAATTATTTAATGATTACTTAATGTGATTTACGTTCAGTGCTTGACTAATACAAATGATACATGATCCGTAAACAGTCTGATAATTCATAATCACTCTTAATAATCTAATGGATTTTCACTTAGTATGATTCGCAATCCAATTAAAAGACTTTCCAATTTACGTTTGAAAACATTTTGCAATCAACAGTATCATCACACTGATAATCATAAACGACGCGTTAGTTTAATGCGTGGGAATATTAATTATGCAATTTAATAAATGCGAAATTAGTTGCGACACCTTTCACTCGTAATACCATACAATATTCACGTATCAAGAATGTAATCAGCTAATTGCATGCGTTGAATTAATTAAATAGTCACTCACCGGTTTATGCTCGCCACACATGCGATCTTCATCAGCCTGTAACAGAATTAAAACAAATTAGAATCGCGCATAAAAACTTTTCACGCAGTTGCGAGTCATGAAAATTTTCTTCAAAACTGGCTGTAGCAGCTGTCATTTTCGGTTATTGTGATGAATTTACTTAAGATATTCGCATACGTCGTAAAAACTACAGCGGGGACGCACTAAATTGGTACAGATTAAACTTGGAATATGACGCATTGGCGTGTCGGCGGCGGCGAGTACGCATCTTATGCATACGGGACTTAAATATTTATGCATTCGGTAGTTAACTGCATTAGAGAGTCGAGAGTGGCTTGCTTGTGATGACTTACAGCGGACTTAGACTGCCGCCGCCGCCGGTGCGAGAAGAAGGAGCAAAGAATGTTTAGCTGGAGCGCACGCGGTCTTGATGCTAGAGTGAAACAACTAATAAAATATATTGCACTCCGGGGAAATTAATATCAAGTGTCTTAATCCCAACCTTCTGCGTGTTCCGCGTATGTGTTCGAAAGACAGAGAGAAAGTCTTATTTTCCCAGCAAGCAGACTCTTGTATTGCGCGTGTTGTTCCTTCTCTCCCACTGTTTTCCACCGTCACAGTCAGGATTCTTAATGTTATATTCTGTAAAGTACGAACGGTCCTTCTTAACTGTCAGCGTACACAAACAGCTGCGATGATGAGGGCGACATTTCGAACGAAGAAAATAGAAAAACAAACAAACAGCGCGAAAAACAAGAAAAATAACTACACGTCGGCAATCAATTGTTATAAATAACTCTACTTATTTAAATCCGTCGTCCTTTTCAAGGATATCAATCCTTACACTGCATCAATCAGAATCCTTCTTTGCTTTTGATCTCTTTCTTCCCTTATCCTTCTTTATCTGTCCGCTTGCTTCCATTTTGGTTTTATGAAATAAACCAAGACTCAAGGTCTTTTGTTACGCTGCTAATCCAACCTGACCTTACTTAACTTACCCTAAAACAAGCAGTGTATACATGCACGCAGAATTTATTTGTGTATTTTGGGTCTGGGGCTGCGTCTAAGGGTTGCTAACTTGTAAAGGAGTAACGATAGAAACGAAACGCTCAAAAGCGCCCGCCAAAATGAACAAAGATGCCCGTAATGAAGGTCAGCGCGGAGCAAGAGAGAAAATATACGAAAGATTAAGAGGGTAATTCACATTATGTGTGTTATTTATGCCACTTTAAAACAAACACCATCAGCATCAGTGCCGCATTTACGACACCTCCACCTTTGAGGTTCCATGTCTTTTCCGCTATGAGCTCTTGTGGAGCGTGCAAATTTTATAGTTTTTCGCCCCAGGGTATCGAGTAACTATGAAGATTTATTACTTTCCCCCAATTTGACTAGGAGCGTAGGAGGTGTTTAAAGTTTACAAACGTTTTTGCATCCACCAATGAAATCAATTCCCATTTTAGGCACGAAATCAGTGACACACCATATGGCAGCCTAAAGATGTTATTATAAATTTATGCATTTTTACGAAAATGTTTATATTTTTCCTCAAATTATGAATTTCTTTCTAGCCAGTTGAATTAGAGAACTTGACTTTTTAAAATCGGTTAATTAGACGTTGAGCTGTAGTAATTGAACTTTACTCGAATTAAACCAATATAGAACGATATTGTAAGCAAAAATAAACCGATTTTTACCATTCAAATCAACTTTAAAATGAAAAATACATTCCTTCAATAATACACTCATACCTCGCTATTCGGCCTAGATACGTTCCACGAAACATGACCGCAAAGCGAAAAGCCATATAAAGAATCAATTATTCTAATACAAATTCATACAAATTCCATGGGATCGGTTCCAAATTTGGTAAATATGTATAGGTACACGGTTTATCATTCAAAATTTTTATCTCATTTAAATCAAAAATGCATAATAACAAGCACATTGCAAATTTCAACAATTTTCTCCCCAGCTTCTATACGATGTAATACTTCTAGATTTTCAGCATCTCTTTTCATCAATCTCCAAAATTGATAATCGTTTCGGTGGTATTTTGTCCAGGTTTATTAAAATAATATTTATCACAAAACAAGTCCAAATCAGCCGGTTTTTGAGCACAGACTGAACAATACTCGTAAACAAGAGGAAATACAAAAGAGTATGTATCGAGATTGCTTACACAAGATTAGCAACGTAAACGAAAAAAAAGTATATCGACATTGAGAAAAGTTTTTTGTCGTTATAGCAAAACATTTTAGGCCATAAATCGAAAACGTGCCTTAATTGATGATGGCTGTTGTAGCGAAATGCCGTATAAAGAGCGGCCGAATAGCGAGGTATGAGTGTATATTAAAATATTAACGTTTTTCTTAAACAAGTTGCAATAATTTCTTTTCAATTTTATGACAAACATTCTTTTGTTCCATTCAAAATGCACATGTTTCAAGTTCGCTTGGGTTTTTTCCGAATTGTCGCTTTTGTGCCTCAGTTTCTTGATTCTATTTAAGGCAAACTGTATTTGGAATCAATTGAATATAACTATAACGATAAATAGGCAAGATTAACGTATTACCACACTATTTATTTAAATAGTATCTTCAATTGTTTATTTTTCTTTTTTTTTAAAATTATTTCTTTTTCAAATGTGAGTGTGCATTATTAAGAAACTATTTAATATCGCAGATATACTTAAACAATTACGTTATTTACAAATTTACAGTGAATATTTAGTCAGAATAAGATTGAATTCATGCGAAATACCACTCATTTAACGGGACGCAAGAAGCTGAAGCAAGAAAGCAGGTAGTTTTTTTTAAAACCCAATGCGACCATGAAGCATGCACACATTTGCAACGGAAACATAAAAGCATGTTTATGATAACGTACAAAAGAAAATGTTTTAGTTTTTTAAATATAAATGTTCATGTTGTGAAATATGTATTATAAAAGCCATAAAATTTAGATCTACGCGCTAATTTGAATGGAAAACATCGAACTATTCTTTCCTATAATATTATCAATTGAATTTTCTCTTAACACTAAATACATTCTTAATATCTCAATCTCTAGTTAACCGATTTTAAAAATTCAAACTTGTTAATTCCAGTCAAAAGCTAATAAAACATATTTTTTATAAATCAATTAATATTTGCACAAAAATGCATTAATTTGTAACAATTTTAACACGACACCACATGGCTTACTCGATCGACCGTGTTTACAATTCTTAAGAAGTACCCTCTTCTTGAATAGATATTGTTTCTTCACAGGTTCCGTCAAAACTGAATCCTATTGGTGGAGACAAATTTTTAACTGCTCACGAATACGCCTTAGCGCTAAAATTTTAATTTATGTCCCCTGTCACCGCTTGTCAAACATGCTGTGCGGCTAGCGTTTCCCAAACCTTCATAGCGGAAAAATCAAGTTACCCACCTTTGAAACTTTCCATTCGACTTGCAACAACTACAATTCCACCCCTCCACCCCCCCTAGCTACAAATTCTCTCCCTCTCATGCCATCATCATCACCATCAGCATCATGATCGTCGTAGGTCTGTTCACTGTCTTTGAAAGCAGCCAAGAAGTCTGCCTAAAAACGAACCCACCACCCCCGCAGCTCTGGTCTGGTCTGCAAACTTTGCAACTTTTATTATCGCCGTGAATTGTTTCGCTTTAATTTTGTTTTATGAAAATGGCGGTGGCGCAACTAGACTTTGCATAATAACGAGTGAAAGAAAAAATAAATGACAAGCGTCATTCATAATTCTATAGGTGTGCGCGCATCGCCGCAAAGCATTAACATATCTGCGCGCAAAGAGCGTAAACAAAAACATAAGACTGTAAAAAATTATTGTGCTCAAGACGAAACCAAAGAAACGAGCGCGAAAAAAAAGGAACGCGGATAAAAAGTTGAGCGATTAAGTGTTGAAACTTTTCACTTACTTAGCGAAAATTATGTTTGACTTGATCGTCACGCCATCCCCTAATGTAATTAACAATAATTTTTTGCACAGTCTTAATTAACTTTGTATGATGATAATTAATCGTGCTGTAACGAGTTAACTCTCCTAATGAATTATTTTCAACAAGATTTTCGCCCTTGAGACATAAAAAACTTTTACGACTCGCATTTGTTACCAGCAAAATATTTTCTTATTTAATTACTGCCGAGTCAATTAATTTGCCAATCACAAATAGCAATCAAAATTAGGGCGCAAGTTAATGCTGATGATACCTGCGCTTAAGGCAACTGCTGCCGCCACCTCAAGTACGTCACAGAAGGGAAGAGAGACACCGGAAGTGAATAGGCATCATGCATATCTACGTGTACCGCCACCGGTGAATGTAAACAGTGCTGCATCATCATGCAAGGCGGCTGAAATTCGTCTCGGCTTCAACTATAACATCCAGCAATGAAAGCAACAAGGGTGCTGTTGAAGTTGGCAGACAAGTTTCAACTGCAGTCTCACATGTGCGAGCTGCCAGCGCTGTTGCCGCCCCCCCTTGCTTTGAAACATTGAATTTGCGCTGGCGGCGATATCGAAATGCGTTGTATACATACCGAAATGATTTATGGAAATATCGGCGTGCTGTATCAGTTGTTGAGAGATGGGGGGTGGCGGCTTTAAAACTTTTCTGTTCTGCGCGTACAAATTTTGCGCCCAGTGCGCTCATAAAAGTTGAAAAACGTTACGATCGCTGCTGATCCTTACACAATTCAACCCAAGCTCTCCCTTACTTGCCGCCCAAATTTATTGGTTCCCATGCAACAAATTTCCCTCACATCTTGTGTTCTATGGCTATATATATAGGAATAAAGACTTGTGCATGTCGCAATTTTTATCTTTTATGCAGTACTTTCTCTTGACTTTCTATGTACATGAAGACACGCTATACTTTACGTTTTTTTTGCCATAACAAATGAATCTTAACAAATAACACTTTGAAATTAGTTTGGCTTTAAACATAGTTAAATTGTTAATATATATGCCAAATTTCAATTGTCTACCACCATTGATGTGATTACAATAACATTTTAAACTTTAATGTTGTCATGGTTCTGGGCAACAATTTAATGAGTAATAGTTTTAATGTTAACTAATGAACTAAGGGCGATAGAAAATTGATATAAATTTTATATGAAACTAAAATAAATTTTCAACGACTATGCCGAATTTCGATTTTGTATGAGCGACAGTTTGAGAGGAATTAATGTTTAAACATTTGAATGATTACTCACTTTCCTCTTCAATTTTTACTTGCTAGCAGAAATTGAATTGCTGTCAAAAGGTGAACATTCCTGTTCTTGCCACATCCATATCACTGAAAGATACTGATAGAGGGCAAATTTAATTTGGAGCTACCCGAAAATAATTTATTTCCGTTATTATAATTTGATGTGGAAAAGATAGAGAAGTTACGCGAATAGTGGTAGCGTACTCGCCGCGTGCGGTAAGATGTAACGCGAAGGACGACCGAAGCTAATGGTCATCCTGTGGAATAAAACAATTTATGTTCGACAGGATATAATGGCATGAGCGCTCCCGCAGAACGCGACCGCCGCTTGTGTAGCTGCACAAAGAGATATAAATGTCTTTCCGCTTGCAAATAAAATTTATTAGCGTCATGATTCTACCCTCTCCCACACTCCTCCTCGCTCTCCATTCCTCTTCCCGTACAAGTCGTCTTTGTACATTTTGTATTTCTTTCGGGTTCGTGCAATAAGAAAACTGATGGTCGACCACTAGTTTGTCGGCGGCTACACATTGTTCATTTCTAATGTGGACAAATACCTCTACAGACGCAAGGACAATTCGAGGATAATGCAATGACACTACAAGGACTTTACAAGGCCACGCCGCGCAATTCGTTTCGGGGAGATGGACTGCCGAGATAAATGCGTTTAAACCTTAAAATAATTCTTGCTTTATGTGCGGGTAATAAAAATATATTTTGTGTTTGTACCTAAAATATATTTTCGAGCACGCTCTCGAAAAATTGCTCAGCGAAATAAAATATGAAAATCCTTTATAAGCAACACGCCCAGTAATTTTTAATATTAAGTTAAAATTTGAGGTTGAGTGAAGTTTGGACAAAAGAAAAACACGACACAAAGAAAGAAAAATCTTCATCAAGCAATTGCTGAAGAAACGAGAAAAATTTACTAAGGACGTAGCCTGTTTACAACGCCAGCTAATGAGATTATGATGTTGATTGATTTCAAAGTAGATTTAGCACGACCGCAATGAAATTACACACACTTTTTCCAAAGTTTTTCCTAATGCATCATCATCTTTGAACCGAGCGTTGCTCTCCGCTTATTCAGTACGCAGTACATTCATTTGTCATCAATCTTATTTTATGAAACACGCCAAAATAATCTACGTTTAAACTTTTCAATGTTAATTGAATTTACAATCTGAAAGATTGATAATTAACTGCCACGTTGAATAAGTTAATCAAGACGTTTTTCATTGTTGCAAAAAGTTGTTAAGAAAATGAAGAAATTAATTCCACGAAGAAACGCGTTCAATTAGTTGTTCAATTTGAAATGAGAGAAATTCTTCTCGGCCGAGCAACAAATTTTTATGAATTCTACCGCAAGCATGCAAGAAAGAAACCATCGCAAAGGTGAAAAACGGAAAACGTGCGTCGCGACGCCTTGAATGAACAAGACGCAAAACGCGGCCGAGTATTTGCGCGCGAATGAGCATGGTCGAGATTACGAGAGTGCACTCAGCGAGAGCTCGAGTAGCATTCGTTCGCATACTTGAAACCGCCACCACCGTTGCCGCCGCCGCCACCGCAGTTGTGCGTCTGTTTTGCTGCGAAGCCGCCGCCGTCGAAGCCTTTTCAAGATTAGCGCTATCTTGACGTTCTTTCACGCGGCAAAACAACCGCAAGCAAAAATTGTTGCTTTTTTCTCCACCTCTTCGTCATGTTGCTCCTATTTATGCATTCGTACGATTAGTTGGCCTTTTCTTTTTATGCTTTTCGCTCGGAAAAATGATGTATATCATGCTGCGCTGCATTCTAATTGGCCATCTATAAATAGTAATGGTTATTATATGCAATTCCGGAGCTCATTTTTTCTGATTTATTTACGCAAACTTTCAAGTTTCTCGCATTGCAATTGCGCTGCGCGAGAGCTGTGTAAATATTGTTAATGTTTCTTTATGTGACTACTTTGTGCAAGTTTGTGTAATTACAGTGAAGTAGTTTTTACGAATTGTAAGAATATGCTGGAAAATGAACAAGAATTTTTTTTGATTGCGCATTAATCCACTTGACCAAGTTTAAATAGTACGCAAATAATTTTATACTGGTTAAATAAGTGCAACTTTAAAATATTTGAGAGAAAGCTTTAAGAAGGCACTTATGAAATTGTCTCAAGTGTTGCATAAAGTTTGACGCTTGAAATATGCCACATAAATAAATGATTAAGTAAGTAAGCAAAACAAGAAACGTTGCAGCGATACAGGGACGTAGTTTAAAATAAAAAGGATGGAGAGCAAGTGCAACAAATTTTCTTTGCGTGCGGATGACTCTTGGTTGAATTTCCGGCCGGTTCGAAGGGAGAGTCCTGCTGTTGCCAGACTGCGACTGTGCACCGCACGAGTTATTTACTTAAACGCTTAGCGCCATGCCGCGAAACTATAAAACTATTTTATGCAACTCTTAACTGAAACACTAATTACGGTAAAAATTCGCAAATAAACCAGCGACGACCGCAACTTGCAGCTGCCTTCACTCTCAGGCGTTTCCGGTTTGGGTAGCTGGCAAATAAAATTTATTTGCAATTTAAATTGCGTTCACTTCTGCGCGGAAAAACTATAAAAAACGCGAGCATTCGCAAGATTTCCATCTCTAAAGTATCTCCGGTTGGTTACCAGCGCACATTTTTAAATTCTAATTACTTGAATTAATTATAGTGCATAATTAATTTCAACTAAATGCGCCCCCCAATTATTTTCATATCAGCAGTCAAGTGTGAAGAATGTGGAGCAGTTTTATTTGCTCCATTAATATCAAGAAAAATACCTACACTCACAATTTGCATTTCCGAAAGCAATAAATTGTGGGCACCGCAAGGAACAAAAAAAAATATGCGCAACAATAAGTATACGAGCATTTTCTTTGTTTGTGCGAGAAAAATACTCGGTCTGGATGGCTTGTGCGTTTTTGCGTATGTCAACCGAAGTGAGTTTTTCAGCAGGCATATCCACAAATCAAGCGACCGTACTGGCGAACGAGTGGCTTACTCGTGCGGTTACCATTTCCGGTCCGCGCGGCGAAATAAAATTTTGATCAGATACGCGAACGTGTTTAAATTTTCAGCGTATACCGCGCCACTCGCTCGCTGCTGCGGTGGCGCAACAAGCAGCTGCGATCGATCCGGAAGACGCATACGAACGAAGAAATCGCCGGATATACGAATGCGAATCCTCAATATCCGCATCTCGGTCGTCCGCGACGAGTGGTTGCTTGTATATTTTACTTTTCAAGGGGGCTGCTATTGCTTCTTCGCTTCGGCGACTTGTAATTTAAGGAGTTGAGACTGCCGCTCGGTCCACAACTTAACCAATTTAACGACAACCTATCAACATTCGTCCAGCGTGCTTGTCGGATGCGCACTATTAATAAAAGATAGCCGGATAAAATGAAAGCTGTATCAAAAGTTTATGAGCAGGTCACCAAATTGACTGAAATAAAGATATATGACTGAAAACTTTACCAAATAATTAATGATTTTGATTTGTTAAATTATCCCGAAAATTCCCTTATCACAAGTGAAGTAAGTAAATATTTTCATAGCTAATTTGCTCAATCCCTCAACAAATGTTAAACAATAAAAGCAGAATAAAAGCAGAATGTCATGAATTCTTTTTCATATTGTTGTTTTCCATTTTATGCAGTCATAAATTAAATGAATATACGCAAGTGTATAATGCAGGTAGGTACTCGACAGAATCTGCACATTGGAACATAAAACCAGCGCTCCGTTGGTTGTATGTTGTTGTACTGGTAACAAGGAAAAGAACTTAATGCCCAAATAGAGGCTTGTGCATTCACATGTGTACGTGCCGGGGGTGGTGGTGGCGTTAAGCGCATACAAGAATAAGTATAACAGGAGAAGGACGTACTTAACGAGAGCCTACGCTTAACGAGTGCGTTACGTTTGCCTTTGTAGCACGCTCGCGAGAGAGCTTTATGAAACAATTAAAAGCATCGCGATCGCACGCTCCTCGTATTATTAAACTAGCAAATATGGCCCCATCATAGACGTCGCTTAGTAGTATATTTTCCTGATATGTGTTAGAGTCATAATCAGTACACGCACGCTTCTTACAGCTAATTGTTATAGCTGTCTCGCAGCGCGTCATAATTTTGCGTTTAATTTTATAACACGGGATGGATTTAATGTCTGTCTTTCCTTTTACTGTTTATGTTGCTTTACCGCTCTTGATAATGTCATTTCAAATTGTAATTCCCTTTATCAATTTAACTGTACTTACTCATGAAAATCCATGGCGATGATAAATTTCAAGGATAATTAAGAGACACTCACCTGAAACAAATGAATACATGATTAAACTTTAAGACTATGACTATTACACATAAATAAAAAACAATTGTTTGATTAAACAAGAAACAGTCCCAAAGGACACAAAGGTCACGCGCTGGGGAAGAATAATAGGGGGGCAGCAGTGAATCAAACGGCTTGACGTTCACTTCAATTGATGGAGAATGGAAAGTCCACTCAAGCATAACACGTTTAGCTTATATCCGTATCCATTTCATCCCCCATCCGTATTCAACTTTAAATAAACTGCAAATGTTATTCGCTCCTATTCACGAGCACAACAATGTAATGTTTGGATGAAGAAACTAAACATTCACGTATTTATTTCTATATTGGTTTGAATGGAGGTTGCAGAGCAAAATAGCCTTAAGGGGTGCGTAGAAGGAAAGTCGGAGATGGAGAAGAAAACAGCTGCTTGCTGGCTATGTAGTAATCAACAAGGAAGTATACCTCAATGGCGATGGCTATTGTAGTGGATGCTCGCGGACGCGGAAACGACCTTAATGATTTTCCCTCGGGACGGAAACAACAAAAAATGTTTCACTGCGCAATTACTTTATTCGCACGCAAATATTCCGTTTGAAAAAAGGCGATTACACGCGCAGACATCAATGAGATCAGCGTGAAATTAGCGCAAAAATTTTCGAAATAGGATTTTCTTCTATTTTCATTCAACTCATAACAATCTAGTTTCATTTGCAGTGGCATTCATTAAAGTGTTACTTACACATTGATGATTTAAATTATAAAGTAAAAAGCGATTATAAAAATTAAAAATTGAAATGCGAAATAAAATTGACTGAATGAAACGAAGGATCCAAGTACGAAAGAGAAGTGCGAATGATGAAACTCGGTGGAAAAGAGGAAAAATGAAAAGATTTGCCGTATAGCGCACAACTCGAACGAGGCGAAGCCATTTGATCTCATCGTACGCGACTCAAACTCAATTCAAGTAAATTCCACTTAAATGCGTTGCGCTTTTTTCGCTTCGCAGTGCAGAGTGAAAAGTAAATTAACGCGAAACTAAAACTAAAAGACGAACACGTACCGAAGTACGACTGTTTGTGGAGCGCGAATGCAATGTGATGAATCGAATTACACGATTAGCTGATGAATAAATAATACGTGCAATAACGCTTTCCGGTTCTCACTTGCGACGTACGAAGCGAGCGATTAAAATCTCATTTCTGCATTTTTAATAATGTGTATCTGCGCATACTGCAATGTGCACGTCTCGTCAATCGAAACTTGATTCATTATTTACACTCTCCTTTAATTATTTCTAAGCACAAAAATTAAAAAAATAAAAATCCAGTACTAGCTAGGTACGAATCAGTATTATGTTGAAGATGTGAATTTCATTCAAGCGGCAATAAGATAAACGACTTATTGTCAAGTGGATTTTTTAATTTATAGCTGACGTTTACGCATCCTTTTATGTTATGTCACCTGACGAGTGAATGGTGCATTTACCGAATGGAAAAGCCGCGCAATGTTTTCATCTGGATGTGTGTGTGCATGTCTATAAAATCAGGACGAAACGACGCTATAAACTTGTTGTGTTTGATTTGATTTTATATTTGTTTATATTTATCTTTCGAAGCACACATAGAGCCGAAGAATTTGTTACAAACTGGTATGTTGTAAATGTCAACTTTGGTTATTTATGTGCGTCTCAAAAATTTAATATTTTATAATTCTATTATAATTATTCCGCGAAAGCAAAAAATGAATTATTTTTGTTCCGAATAAAGCGTGTGTGTTTATTATACGCGCATGTAAATTGAGATAAATGTGCTAAAATATTTTAATATACGCGAGAGTCATATGAATATGAGTGAAATAACATTTATAGAAGGTGTGGCGAGTCTCGGAAGGACGAAATAGAATAGTAAATGTCATACAGAAATTTATACTGCTGTCAATGCTAGCTGGGCTTTGCTGATACTGCAACATGAAGCACTATAAAATTTTAATCATTTTCACGGACCATTTTTACGTTATATCTTCATATCCTTTGAATTTATCCTTATACAAGTTAAATTAAATTTTTTACCGTTTAATTACGGTAGTTTTTTTTTTGTACACCTTATCTGGCACGTACCAACTTTGAGCAAATATTATGCATTAAATTGCGTAAAAAATACAAAAACAAGAAAGAAGAAAAAAACAGTAAATACGTTTTTGACAATGAGCATTTTTCTCAGCTCTATTATTTTAATGTTTGCGCATGCATCACGGCTGAAACAGCGAGACGTCGTCCTCATCACTTCGCCTCTCATACTTTAAGTGCTGCACTCAAATATATGGGGAGTGAGTCTGAGCCTGAATGTGAACCTGAGCCAGATCCAGATCTGGATCAGGCGACGCAGACTTGAACCGCCCCAAGTCATATCATCGGGCAAAAGTGGCGCTACATTTTGGGACACTTTAGCTCATTGCGAACGCATTCCTCACTCATGCGCCAGCCGCGTCGCTAGCGACAGCGGCGCAAACAACCGCAACAACAAATGCCACCCGCCGCCCCGTACGCCAAACAGCAACATCGCGACGCGGAGAAATATGATACGCACTCGAAGAAGCAACCCGGAAGAGCGCAAAAAGTACATCGTAAGAACGAATCCGGAAAATGGCGTTTCTAGAGAGAGGAGTGTACAATGCATCATCTAGAATTTTATATATTTATTGCTATTACTCATAACTCACAACGAACGCACACACTCAAGCACCAACTTCCTGTTTTTCATTATACGCCAGCACCAACCAAATTACGCTTGCGTGTGTTGGTTCGTGGAAAACTTGGAATAAAAAAGTAATCGTCTAATACATTATGAAAATTGCTACGACAATGCAATTACATATAGCTTCTTAGCAAAAAAATAAAAAGTAAAAGGAAATAGCTACACCGTTAAAAAAAATGACACGGCTAAAAATGGGAAAAACCAAAAAAAAATGACGCCGCAAGAATGAAAAACGTTGACAATGCATGCACAACGATTATCAATCAAATCGCTATCATGTCCTTATGGCACACGACCCTCTACCCCCACAACCCCATCTCATGTTTGATGCACGCCGCTATTGTTCGTTTTGCGCGTTTCCGCAATGTGGGTGGGGTTGAAACGTTTTGTTGTCGCGTATTGTCTATGAATACAATGTGTCATTCATTCATTGTGGTGCGCAAAATTTTGGAAAAAATTACAAAATCCCGAAACAATAACTCACCCTTATACTAATTTCGCTTTTATCACAAAAAAAAAACTGCTAATATCATCGAGCTATCGGTGAAAATGTGAAATTAATCTTTATGTTTGTCATAAACCGCTAAAGTTTTCTATAGCTTTGCGAGCTTGTTCATAAAGTATGAATTAAAATGTTTGGGGTTGATTTTTCGATGCGTTACACCTTTACATGGCGAAAAGAGGGGACGAGAGAGAATGTTGTTACATAGGTATAAGGGTGGAAGAATGTGTTTTTCATGATAACATTGACGTGTGCTGTCAAATGTGTTTAGAAGCTCGTTTGAATACTCTTTAAACGGCGGCTGTAAACGATGTGAACGATGATTGGGCTCATTTCCGGCTTAACCACCCCCGCGAATAAAAGTTTTTATTTTGCGCAATAAAAATCTAGATACGGAGATGATGTATGTTTTGATTTTAAACAAATATTCCTGAGATATTTCCTCGATGACTTTTTCAAGAAAACAGCAAAATAGTAAAACATTGTCTAATGGACTTGCAAATATATTTGTTTCCGGTTTATTTGTCAATTGTATGTAATCGCATTCTTATCCCTTCCGGCCACATGCGTTTGCGGGCAATCGCGTTACTTTAAAAAACAAAAATCGGGAATCTCCTTGCGCAAAACGTGGGGAAAAACCACTCAACACATCTACTACATACCCGAAACTACCCTTGCATGATACTAGCCGCCCTATTCGACTTTCCATAGTTTAGTTGGAGCGCTGTTGCATTCGCACAGTTTCAAAATGTGGCTTAGAACCACCACTTCGATGTATACGTGAGTAGTGAAATCGCAACGCTTAGATTTCGACAGTGGCGGCGGCGGCAAAATATACGAATGTATACGTACAAACCGAAAAAGCCGCATGCAAAAAGTCCTATTCAAAATCACTCACTCGTTGGGGGCGGCAAAAGCGGGTGTGAAACGAACGCAGCACACATACATCACGTGCATATATAGCGAAATATACCTACATACACTGTCTTGCAATGTGTGTTTATCGCATGTGCCAGTGAAGAGTAAAGTGCATCGATTCGATTCTGCTTTTTATTCGCTGCATTTACACATTGCGCACCCCGAATCTTTGTTTCGCTACTCAATGCACTTCTGCATTACCTTATCGCATCCCTCAAACCGGAAGTGGAAGTAAGTCATGCACTCAGACCTAATGCAATGTGTTGGAAACATTTCAAAATCTTTTCGCTTCGAAAAAGAAATTCGTGCTTTTCTTCCATCCGTATCTCTTATCATAAAAATATTATTCTAGAATTCGTAAAGTGGCATCAACTAACTAATTGCATACTGCACTACCACAATATTTGTTCATAATTAAAATTAATTGTTAATTGAACAACCAAGAGAAATATGCATAATAGATGTTTCATCTCGTGTAATTACTATATTGTTTATATTCTCTTGTATTTTCAAATGCAATTCTACTTGCGTATCATTCGAAATAATAAAATCATAATGATATGCCGTAGTTTATGAAATATAACAACAATGCTCTTTCAATTATAATTGTACGCTATTATTGTTATTATTATTGTAAAGTAACCTTCATTAATTATTTATTATTAACGAGAGACGGTTAGAGAAATTCCTTTTATTCAATATTCAATCGGATAATTACGAAAACAGATTGATTGTTTTGTTTTTGTTTGTATATTGGAATTAATTTAATTTCAACAGATTAAACCCTGGTGCAATGCGGATTATTCTTCGTTATTATTCAAATTGTTGTGATTTGAAATAACTTAATGATTTGATAAATAACGCGTTAAATTTTTTCAATAATTTCATAAAATTGCATAAGCAAATTACTGTAAAATTACAGCAAGAGAAAATATTCATTCCAATAATGTTATAAATCATGTTTAATTCAATTCATGCTAAAATTTTGCTGACACTCAACTATGCCAATAGCCAGCAATTGCAATGAAAAAAAATTCATGCAGTTTTAACTATTTTCATTCGTAGCGATGATTATTTTTGGTTGCTTGCTTGTTAGCGCAGCAATTGAACGAGTCTCAATTTTACTCAAATTCTTGTATTTCAATCCCATCACTAGCAATTTGACTCCGTTATTAAATGAAACTCATTTCAAACACATTCCGCACATTTATTTAATTCCTCTCGCAGCTTTTACGTTTGATACGTTTTTCGCTCACTATTAAATATTAAATAATTTCGCTCGACGTAAAATCTAAATTTACAAGCGATTTAATTATTAATCCATTCGATTCGCCAATATTATTAACAATCATTTCGCATGTCTGTTCTTTGCAGTAAACTATAAATTGGGTTTATCGCAAAACTAGCAAATGTTAATAGCAGCATGCCGGTGCAATTGTTGATTGTGTACAGGTATGTACTAAACAAACGTAATTTAATCAATGTAGTTGATTACGCAAATATCCAGCTGAAATGTTTACAAATTGACGATAATTAAATTATTATTATTGCGGCGCACAATGCAACGAAATATTATACAAGTGATGTGATGCTAGCCTGGGTGCTGCACGACGCACAATAACAACAAATAAACAATATAAACAACAACGTGTAATTATGTTCGATGTGTATACCTACTGCAATTGCAAATGAATTACTGATACATCATGAGGCATTGTGCACCGTGTGTACATAATACTGGAACTTTTGTTGTTTAGCAATGAGTCGTGCAAAACCGGAAGTTTATTGTTTATGAAATGTTTGGCGTTATTTATTGATAACTAATCAATATACCTATTAGTTGATTCAGGTTGATTGAATTACCTAGTTTATTTATGCATTTTTGTAATCGACTTGAAATAATAATGTGAAACATGTTCATTTCAATGAGCAATTTTCCTCACATTGAAGTAAACTTAATTTTGCAATTATTTCCTTCGCCCTGATAAGACCCGTATCTTTATTAAATGAAAGAACAATCTTTATAAAATATCTGGAGTTTTGCGTCGAGCGCACACGCGGAATTGAATTTACCATCTACTCCTTGCAAAGAGAGCTCAGAGCAAGTCGAGTGGCTCACACTTGCAAGAGATAATCCGATCTGCTACTCACTGCGAACGCGCCGCCAACCCTGCCTGTCGTTTTCCCGATATGGGGGCGGCTTAACGAGCCGTCGTACGTATATGTGCTGCCTACGACTCGCTAACATGACACATTATCTCCATCTCACATGAAAAAATGATGCAAAAAGAACAAAAAATGAGTTGCAAAAAGCAACTCTGACTTCCTATCACTTTTTCATACTTGCATGTAAAAATCAAATGTACTTGATTTGAGTTAAAAATCATAATCGCAATGAGAAAGTTCATTGACATTCAATTTATATACTAATTAACCTTTTGAACTTTAAAGTTGTGAACCAAAACCAGAATAAACCGAAACAGAACATATTTAGAATGAAAGCAAAATCAGTGACAACAAAATTGTCGCGCTGAAACTTTGAAAAGCTTTTAAGGGTGGCGGCAAAACACTCCATGCGTTGCCACGACGGCCGGCGCGGTGTTGTGCCAAATTCACCCATGCATTCATTGTTGCTGCGTTCCGCAAAATTGCACACTTGCCAAAATGCCAACTTCCGGTGCGCGTATATTTCTGCATATGTGCGCTCTACGCAGCGCAAAAAGCCAAACATATTTGGCGGCAAGCATACTACAGACACAATAATGTATCTATTTATCTTTACATTATGCGGTATTAATCATTTAGATGGGCTTTTATACAACGATTATGAACGTGTGTTGCGCTTGCAGCCACCGCGTCGTGTCGTCGTTTGGCCGCTGTAATTAGTCGGAAATATATTAACTCATTCTCCGTGTATCGCACGAGGCTTGTTTGCATTCATGCATGTTTACCCAAAAGTAACTGCATGCGAGTATGCGCAGAACTAATCTAATTAAACTAATATTCCCGACTAGTAGCGAAATATTTCACTATTGCATTTCAGACTGCAGTCGAGCGCTTGATGCACGTACGCAATTGAAACCGGGCGTGGATGAGGAAATTTGCAAACGCGATTTGCCACAATATTAACCAATTAATTGTAATTAACTCTGCTCGCTGTGTAGTTTGCAGTGATTAATTAAACAAGATAAATATCATAATCTATTCCACATTGAGATAATGTAAAACAAACAAAAAAGGAAGGCCTTTTTCCTTTTAGCTTCAAAAGTCCTTATGATTCAGTCTCTTAATTTTCAAAGAAAAAAAAAACAAAAATGAAGGGTGAAATGTGTTGCAGCATCGTTATCATGACATTCAAAATCAAGGTGACGATTGCATTGGTGAATCAAGGAAGAAGAAAAATTGAAATCTACCAAGCATGGTGCACTGCCAGCAGAAATAGTAGAAGAAAAGCATCAAAGCAGCCAGCAAACACGGTGTGTGCTTATTCTAATTTTATCACGAAGAGTACTGCATTGTCTCACAGTTTGTACCACGCTAAAAGGACTATCTCCAAGCGGGCGTTGAACGACAAACAGCAGAAGGACGAACCAGGACGTTGTTTTCTCTCTTCAATGTTTTCACAGCATCAGCACCAGCACCAGCATGCACTTCTTGTACTGATTGTACGCTTGCTTGGCGATTGTACGCTTGCTTGGAGGAATACACACAGGCTCCTTCCTCTTACCCTTGGTTACCATCTTTCCCACTCGTACAGAGAGAACGAGTAAGATATGCATTGCATTGTCTAATTGTAGGATGGTTGGTAGGCCGCGAAATTCAACGGGTATCTCGTCTGAGTGTACACGAAAGTCGTATTAAATATGTTGCACTTCCCTGCGAGCTGTCATAACAATGTATTTTAATATAACATGTGAGCGTATGTAAACGCGCATGGAAGTGAGCCGCACCGGCAAGCACGTGCGCGCACAGAAACCGCTACCGCCGCTGCCGCCACCGTCGGAAAGCGTTTTGCCCGCCACCGGAACGCGTAAGCCGTCAGCCGTGAATGCAATGCTTAAGCTAGCAGTCAAAAGCTTGTAAAAGTTTTCATATACAGTGCGATTCAATTTCCCTCCGCCATTTAAACTTGTGAATATATATTATTTTGCAAATAATTCAATAACTTTTTGTTTATCTGTTGTAATACCAGTTAAAAAATAGGAAATTGACGCTGAATCTGAATAATGCCTTAATAATAAAAGTATGTGGAAAAAGCAATGCACGTATTCAGTTTGTTTCATTTGTGCATTTCGCATTTCGCAAAAAGTACGAAACAACTACTATGCGAACGCAATCATTCGTTATTTTTTGTTAGCGTGTGCTTTTCAGGCTTGCACACAAAGGTGCAACTGTGCCGTGCTGCGCCGTGTGCAGATGGATGAATATCATATCAGTACAGGCAACGGGGGCGGCAGAATTTCAATTGCATTTCGCCGGAATGAGTTGCTGAATGGTCACGCACGCAATCGACGTGTGGGCATTAAGTGTGCGCTTCTTTCGCTCCTGTTTTTTTTCCATAATACATTGGCGCTTTTCCATTATTGTTCCAGGCTCTATCTCCCTTTCTAGTTGTACGTATGAATCGCATTCTGTTTGTCGCCATTTTCCGGAAGGGGACGCACATTCAGAGGACTGCACTGCGCTGCGCTGTTGCAAGCATATTTATTGCTACATGCACAACGTGGATATAAATGCGAGAAGCGACAGAAAGTGCTCTAATAATAGCAGCAAACAAGTGCAGTGAAAGAAAAGTATTTCAGTGGATTTTCAGGCAGACTGTAGTAGCACAGCAATGCGTTAGTATAATGTATAAATCACTTTGACTTAAAACAATAAAATGCCGCCGCCACGGCCTCCTCTACTTGCCGCAGCCGAGGGTTTGTCATGCGCCATACAAAGAGCCGTTATATAGTGCTGGAGGCGGTAAACTGACCTTCCGCCTGTAGCGTTTTTGCAAATGCGTAAATTAAATCTAAAAACATTTCGAATTGTTCGCTGCACTGCGCGCAATGTAATAGTAACTGTACGATGAGAGTCAACAACGGCCGCCGCCCGCCGTCGAGGCAATTGCATTCGCGCCGCCAAGGGGTGGCAATGATGTTCGCACAGAGACAATGTCGTCGCATGTTTCCGGATTTTATCGTCCTCTCAACGCAGCGCAATAAACGCAAAAATATTTCGCACACATAAAAAATACATACACAGCCAACGCAATTCCCTAATGCAGACGAATTTACAGCAGCGAATGAAAATTAAATACTTCCTTGATTACTTTAATTGCGCGACATTAAATTCTATTATGATTCATAACTTTGCGCCATACCCAGATTCGTTGGAATAACAAGTTGTAATTGTTATAAAAATGTCAAAAGTACTTAACGAATTCATGAATTCATTACAAGCAAATGAGCTCGTATTTTATTCCACGTCGCGTCGGTTGTTATTTTAGGTTGATGTTCATACATTGTAGCTGTAGCTCGGTGTAGCGCAGTGTAAACAATTGGTGAATATAAAAAACTATTTGTTACTAACCTTATTGATACGCAGGTAGAAATGCTTCACTTCGATCCCAATGTATTTGTTCGTAAGATGTACATGTAACCTCTCCATGACGCCACGCCATGTACCGTATGGAAATCTGGCCAATTAATGTTTGACTCGAATCCATGTCTTACCCTAAAAATACACGAAACACACGTTAGTACTAACGCCACTGATGATTTTCACTAAGTCACTATGGTAATTACCGTGATTAAACGCGAATATTTAATAAACTCTGAGCACAAAATTAACCGCACAACGCGCTTAGCTGAGAAGTATGACTGACTGAGTAACGTATGTGCAACATGTTCCAGACTGAGTCTCATATGTCACGAGCGCTTGTCTGAGCTTACTTCGTATGCAGCCATATGGGACGCGCGCGTAAAAATAAGAATTCAAAATTCTTTTTCTGAGATAATTGCGTGTGATCAAGTGTTAAGGATTGTTTTAATGATGTACTAATTGATATTATTTCTTTGTTTTAGGTGAGTAATCTGAACGATCCAATATGCGATTGGTGGAATATCCTTTACATTTCCGAAGAGAAATTCAGGATGTCTGAATTCAAATACAATTTCTAAGGACGAGCGTCCTGAATAACTAAACCCTGCCTGCACGACGTAACATACAAACGTATTCATCCCGACATTTCCTATTTTGTATTTGCACGTTGTGGACGACTAACGCCAGAATACAAAGGCAAATAGGAGGCGCAGTGCTGGCAAGTAAACTTCAAAGATAGGCCAATACATTGAAAGTTCTCCAGCTTCAGTAAATGAACTCATCGTCCATCTACTCGTAGCAGGAGTGCAATTGCACTTCTCTTGCTCCTTCAGCAATGCGCCGTAGTGGTAAGTAATTACGGTAACGCGGACTCCACAGATCATTAGTCATCGGAAAATCTGCTTGATTTCCTTGTCGTAAGCTGTCCGCTACCGCTGGCATGGACGGTGGTGCGCAATCTCAATTGCTAATTAATTAATTCGAATTCACTAATTAATTACTGGCGTTAGGAAGCCCACTCACCCGATAATAGTTCATAGTGCTTTTCCACGCGCAAGGGATGTTTGCGCTTGTGAGCGCAGAAATAACAAGCTGGGTTATACCTCCTGGATGAATGTGTACTCCAAACTGATTTTTGCAATAGCACTATGTGTATTTTCTCATCGAGAAAACTGTAAATAAAAATAGCTACGACTGAAACAATTTCAGCAAAAAATAATAAATACTTCGGGGTACAGAGCAAATAACAAAATTATAAATAATTTGAAACAAATATAAGGACGTTGACTGCATATTAATAATAAATATGGCTTTAAAATACGCCGGAAATAATTGAATTCGTTAAAGCGAGATCATGTAAAGCGCAGATTACATGCTCCTAGAGGGCACATGGTGGTTGGGTGGGCGTACACTGCTTGTATATGCCGGAAAAGCTAATTAAGGTCTCAGTTTTCGTACAACTTTTGCTCGCATATGAATGAACAGCAAAATAAATGCTTTGTGATGTGTAATCTTAAAAGATTATTTACTTTATGCTTGAGTTTACGTTTGAAACTCAAGTATAGACTAGTTTTTCATTTCATTTTAATACCCACGTGCCATAATTAAATTTCTGCTAGCAAATTTAATAAAACTGCTCAACTTTCACAGTTTATATTAAAAATGGAAAATGGCTGGAAAGGCTATTCGTCATAGAAGTTCCACCATCATAAAACAACATCCACGTGTCGCAAAGCATCTGCAAGACATTAGAGCGCATCGTCAATTGAAGTGTCATAATTGCTTGCGGTGATTACCACCCTGAAAAGTTCAACTTTTGCTCATTTTCTTGCGCAGTCGTGCACTTGAACAAATGACACTAACTCGCGAATTTTCACCACCCACCAACCCACATTCGAATGGGAGCCAATTTAAAGCATCATCAAGGAGGGCAAGTATTATTACCTAGGGTAGTCAGCCAGCGCGTTCGAAAATAAGCGGAGTGCGTGGTAGTTCAAGTTTTCGTGGTTCCAAGTTAATACAAAAATGTCTTTTGTATGCGGTTACGCTTCAACACCCACTATACTACCGCCCCCTGCCGTCTTCACTCCCACACTACCATCAAGCACCATGGCAAAGCCATCGCCGCCAACGTAACAACAGTTCACTGTCCCGACGCTCGCACCCGCGGGAACTATTAGGCGAAATCTACTGCCCTCATTATTTGCATCCAATGTGCGCACTCGCTAGCTACCCCTATTCGTGCGCTGCGCCGCGGTGCGACGGTGGAAAGTTCGAAAGGCGAAAGCAGTTGCGTCTTTTAATGAAACTCTAATGAAGTCTCAGAATCGTGGTGGTGCGCAATGCACTTGCCGTGTAGAAATCTATTAAATCTACAGTTCTACCCCAACAGCCACATCCTAGATATTGGTCTACTGTATCAAAATGCGAAACGCATTGTAGCAAAGGACTCCATTGTCTTGTTACGAGTTTTTCTTCCATTTCGCCGACTCGTTTGTTTTGCAATTTGCTTAATTCGTTTAATTCGGCAAATCGTCTGCTCCTGGCATTTCCACCCTTCATACACATACACCAGATAAGCATATGTTTACCTCCCACGCAGTTGCCACTGTTGCCACTTTGGAAAGTTGGCACTCTTGCCAGATTTTAAACGAATGCAATGTTGCAGTTTGCCAAACCGATAAAACTGTCAACCTGCGTACTCGTACATGTGTTTGTTTTCACAAACTACCAACGCTATCTTTAATTAAACTATTTTGAAATGAGACGCCGCAAGCCATATGCGAAACAGGAGTTAAACCAGCCCCCTACGAATAAATATTGTTCATCCAACATGATTTAAATTTAGAAAACCTAAACGCAAATTTAAAATAAATCTTTAGTAAATGATAGTTAATTTATCCTGGATTAAGTAGGCTAAGTCCTAGGACAAGCAGATATTTACAAACTACCCCAACAAACACAAATCCGGGAATATAATCACACTATTCTAATAAAACGCCGGATTATCGTTATCTTCAACAAACACTTACAGTCTTTTCATAGGACATTGGCACGTGCGCTTAAATCTCATTATGAAACGTACACTACACGCATGTGTGGTAGGATGGGGCGAAACGATAGCGAATTAATCAGTTGAAGAGATACAGCGATATCGCCGAGAGACATTGTGCAGGCATCGGCGGCAACAGCGGTGGCGGCGGCGGTTCGCATGATCGCCAAACAAAGTGGGCTTTGCACGAGATCACGTGCACGCCGCATCCTGTGAAATCCATGCAAGGATATGTATGGCAAATCTTGCGTGCTTGATTTTCGCAGAATGTTCATTGTACGCCGACAATGCGCGAACATGTTCGAGTATAATGCACGTTGCTTTTATTGGGATTTGCATTAATTTGTAAGCTGGCGCGCTCGCGCCTTTGAGCCCTTTCTGCAATCCGTCGACAATTGGCTATGCCGCCCCCGTCCGTAAATTCATGAACTGCTCAAAAGCATATCACGACAATCTTTTATTTCAAAGCCGAATATTTTTGTGTTGTAATAAAGCAAGACTGAACGTATTTATCCGCAAGAAATAGGATTATTGCGGGATAAGAAGAGTTAATGTTACCCGACCGGATGGGGGTTCAAATCGAAGATTTTCGAATGAAAAGCACCCTTGCTACAGCGCGAATGAGCAATACCGGATGCGCCATGTGCGCTACGCATAAAGTATGGAAGATCTCATTTTCCCTAAGTCACTTCAGCGATACCCCGAGGGAGCAGCGAGTGGAGAAGAGCCTCTTATGTATGTACCTGCATGTCGCGCAGGGTGGTGTAAACCTATACGTGCATTGGCGGCAAGTAGTGCCGCAACACAAGTGCGATGTCTACCAACAGGCGAGGCAGGTTGTTCATGTGCCACAATAATATATTCTGTAGGGTTGCAGGTTGGCAAACATACAACGCACAACAGAATAACACAGAACGCAAGATGCCAAAGGGGTTGAATGTGCGCTGCTTACTCTTCGATTGCTTCTGCTTTCCTGGTTGATTGCCCGCCGAACATTATAATCGATGGCATCGTTTATGCCTCATTTCGAGGGGGATGATGATATTGTGTGTGCTCCATGTAAACATCAATTTATAATACATTTTCGGGGTTGATTTGAATTTTTGAGAATGCTAAACAATGAAACCCAAAATTTAATTTGTTAATTTTTGTTTATACCCTTCTTTCAGGTAATTTCGCAAAAGTTTCCATTTAGCTTTAACCGGTTCATAAATAAAAATAACACCACGCACGAATCCGAACAATATTACGAAACGTGTACATTTTCAAAAATTGGAAAAATGTTATTATTTATGACTGGATCATGCCGGATAACGGGAATTGAAGAGTTCCGGAAAAACGCTGGCTAAACGACGCGTCGCAACGCACAGGTTGCGATAAGTACAAAGAGCACCGATTTTTATGCGATGTATGCATCCAAACTTTGAAATTTTCTACCACCTACCCCAATCCGCTTCATTTTTCCCTCAAAGGCAATCCTTTTTTTCTCTGTCGTTATATCCTTCTATTGTGTTCGGTGCCTTATGCGTTTTGCGCGCTTTCGTAATGCCCTTAACCCAGGAGCATTATTCGGTATTTGCAAATAATAAAAAAGTGTAAAAGTGTACGTACACACAAAGGCGGAAAACGGGGGCGCGCGAATGACATAAACTTTAATTTTGTGCATTCGAGCCAGTCGACTGCGCGAGATTGGTTCGTCTCACGGATGGTATCTCCAGGGGGGCGGCGGCAGCAACTAGGCGAACGTCACACACAACGTAACACGATTGCGATTCCTTCATTTCTTCGGCAGTAAGCCGTCGGAAGGAATATGGCAAAAAGACGGCGACGGCGACGGCTATGGCGGCGGCAGTGGCGCTAGTGGCAGAGGTTGAGACGACGATTGCCGCTCGCGAGTTGCTCTCTTTTTACGGATCTCTTTTGTATCCGTTTTCGTATATGTTCTTGTTTCCGGGCAGACGCTGTGCGCGTCTCAATTGCGTCGCACTGATATTGTAAGAAGATAATGCAATTGAAACGATGTTTTCTAGCGTCCGGATTTAGCCTTTAGCCGCCTCCCGCGTACTTCGTACATTCAAGCCCGCTTCGCATGCACGCCGAGTGCATATTCGCACACAATTCCAGGCACTCGTTCGCGAGTAAAATAGATTTTTATAATTTTCCACGCAGCGAATGCGCCGGATGAGATTACCATTCGCGAGTGAGTGCTGGGGGTGGTTAGCCGCCCCGCGCAATAATCAAACGAGCGACAATACGAAATGCGACGTACGACAACAGTGTAAGACGACACATTTTTAAGAGAGCGCTTGTCGAGCATGAAAATTGCACGTACCTAACATTTGCTGCACGCTTTTCGATTAAATTTAAAATTTTCATGCGCGCTTGTGTCCTGTTGCTCAATGTCCCACGCTACGCCAGTTGTTCGGATGGGAATTCTTAGCGTGTGAAAGAAGTCAAACTTTCAACTTGTCGTAAACAGAAACACGTAAGAAATGTTTGACTTTATATTGTTGTTGTTCGTGCAAGTAAGAAAACGAAATAAACATGTAAAAAGCAACATGAACAAATTGAATTAAATACTTTGAATTTGTATGGACCTTAATTACTAAATAATCCTGAATGAAGGATTAGTAGATAGACAAGAGATAAGTAGCATTAATATTTGAAAACATCTGAAATATAAATATCTTAAAATATTCTGTGCAAACAACTTTTTCATAGTATTCTCATTCGTTATACATGCTGTGCAGTACTGTTTTCAAAACTTTTCTATCAATATGTAATGAGCCAGCAGTGCTCTTCTCTTTTGCGACATTGCAGTCCGAAGGCAAAGAAAAAGAGCAGCGAGAGAAAAGTTTAAGCGGGCGTGCGAGAAGAACAGCAAAATGTGCGGTGATCAGAGCGCGCGAGCGTTATGCATTCATCTGCCGCCCCGGCGATGTCATTGCCGGCATTATTGCGCTCCCTGCCCGATATTCATAGATATGCGCGAACGGTGAAGCGGCGGCGCTCGCTTTAACGACCTGCCGATGATGCTGGATGCCAATGTCAAAATTCGCGCACTGCTGCTGATGATGTTGATCCATGATCAGACATCCGCCGTTGTCGCTGTTGCCGCCGCCGATCATGACTTTGCCAGCACTGGCGGCATGCATAAACTTTATCTACGTTTTCGCATCATTGCGTATTATATTCACAGATATTCCACTCGTAAAATGTCGCTCTGATAAAATTACATACCTGCTGCATTCGCTCACATCCTTCAGACCAATGTACTTGACTTTTTTAGAATTTGCAAATAAAAATATCTACTCTTAATTAATTTTGTTAATTAATCGTAATATAATATTTAAATTCTATATCTCTCACATTTTTTTTCAAATTTTCCAAAGTATACAAAAGCAGCTGCTTTACTAGACGCATACTTGAATCAATATTTGCATGAATAATGGGATAATAAATTTGTACGCCGCATGCGTAATTTATGGCCGCAAACTTTATCTCGCCAGTGTAAAAAAATTATAGCTAAACCTCCCTAAACAACACTCTTTTTTCAATTTATTGTTACTCATTCGACCACTAATAAAATATTCCAACTAATTACTGTGATAAAGATTATTAGAGAGTGAATAAAATGGTGAAAAATATGTCGAACACACGTTTCGACGCATTCTCCGGAAAGAAAGATCTATTGCCGCCTCCGTGTTCAGCGTCCGCACGCTAATACCCACTCTAATCCAACCCCCATCGTTGCGCACGACGCAAATAAATAATGTTTAAACGCAGAGCGCGAGGCGCGTCGGTGTAAAGTTATTGTATGACAAGCGAAGAGGGCGCGTTCCGGAAAATCCCCAAAATGTGCGTACGCCGACCGCAAAACACGTACAAACGTGTGTGTTTATTTCAAAGCAAGGATAAAAACGTTTTTGTCGCCCGTCCAACTGGATAAAGATAAGTCAATCCGCTTTGACGTAGGTCAGAAGCACAATTCGTCCTTCCAGGATAACTACAACAATTCCATCCGAATATTCCTGGAAATGAAATTACAATATTAATTAAAATTGCTGAAAGGTTATCGATAAATGCCAAACGTAAATTTCAGAAAATGTGACGTTCCCTCCATCAGTCCTTCCAAGATTGAATGGACGCGTAGCAAATGCTCATTAATTAATCCATGACACACCACCATGCTGAGGGCTTGCTGACTAATTACATTTATGAATTAACAGACGGTGGTGGTGGTGTTCTGGATGGCAGTTGACAGGCACGCGCAGGACCTGTTTTTCACCGTTGGAAAAATTCATTCACCCTGCATGCTTTTCATTTTCCGAAATGCTTTTGCTCGTGGTAGCCGCGCATTGTGCTAATCAAGCTTTTTAACTGCACCCATCGGAGCCATATTAATATAACATATTATTCAGCCGCGTATTGTACTACTCCAGGCGGGGGCGGCGAACAAATGACAATAATAATAAAAAAGATATGCGTGTGCGTTCATTGTTCGCACTGGTCCACCACGCTATTCATTGTGTTATAAATTACGCCATCGTGAATTAGTTACAAATCAATGGGGGACGGTTGTATTTTTCATTTTCCAATAACGTTCATTTTAGTTTTTAATCATTTCATGCATACAATGCCCTAAAATATTGAACAGAATCAATTACTGATTAATTATTGTGTTTATACCTTTTGTGGATTGCCATAATATACGTAATAATTGTATAATTGAACCGTAAACACATAAAGTAGCAATAATTATTCAACGCGCAATGAGCGAACGAATCAAAAACATTTAAATAATTCGAATGCGCATTGCGTGCCATGCATTCGAAACGAATTTGCATTGCGACCTGGTTTGAACCGAGGACACAAAGCGTAAAAAAGTTGGACGTTGCTATCGCCGATGATGAAAACAACCCCCACACCCCATCCAGGGATGCGGTTTGTTAGAGCCATGCCGATTGATACCGTTCTGATTGTGAAATTGCGCGCGATGTGTGCGATTGCGTGACTAAAATAAATTTTCAATAATACCCGGCCATTATTTCGCATAACGAATTTTGTAATAAATTCCACTATGACAGGCATTACTAATATTTTATTATATGATCCAGGCGCGCTAGTCGTGCCTGCCAGAGCTAAACCTAAATGGGGAACGGGGGTGGCGAATTATATTTATCTGAATCTATAAATACCGTCACGTGTACGAATTGTACGTACGTAGCTAATAATTATTATGTCCATCTGATGAAAAATAAACCACACACGCACGTGTTTGCAAATCTGCCAAAGTCGGATTTATCATTATTGTCACAACAAATGGTTAACATGCGGGATGATTGCGCTCAACTTTTTCCCGCTTGTAAACGGCACACACGTTATATCAGCGTGATTTGTTTAATCCCGAGGGATGGCTGTGTCTTTCGCACGAAGGCAACTTAAGCTCACGTATTTGCTTATCTGGACGCGCCCGGATTCCAGCAGGCTACGAAATGTGCAATAGTTTCTGATATTTTCTCCATTCCAATTTGGAAATTTACAGTAAATTTTATGCATAACTAAATTGTAAAATGTTGTCGTGAGGGGTATGGATTTATGAAAAATGTAATTGTAAATGACAAAAGCCGAAAGTGACACAGTGCAGTACGTGCGCAAGACAAGCTAAGCAACGAAGAGGGATGCGGTCTCTACGTGACTTTTATATCATTCGACGGCGGCGTACGACGGCAACGTCGCATACGATATGATACTGTGATATGAGATATCTTGTCTGGCATATATATGGATACACTGTGTCACATCGCGATGATGGCAGCAGTGGCATGTGTCGGAAATCTATTTTAACACGTTGCCTTGCATCACAGCTTCCTTCTTCTCGAGGGTATTCGCAAGGACGAAGAAGCAGCAGCAGAAGAAGAAGAAGAGTGTCGTCAAGTGACTCCCTCAAGCCGCGTTTGTTTGCTTGTTTAGCCGTTGTGGCTCTTCGTTCTTGAGTGACACATTGCCGCGTGGAATACGTAATCTTCTACTACCTCACATTACCATCTGAATGTGGTGTGATACATGTGTGTAACGCCAAAAAATATACCCTGTTGGATAATACCTAATAGCTAAACGTACACGTTCTCTTTTTGTCAAACGAATGCTTGTTTCCGGTTAGCATAAACAGCTAATCAAAATATAATTCATAATTTAAAGTCATAATTTAAAACAAAAAAAAAGGTACAATACAAGTTAACTACTTAGTTGTAAGATAAAAGAATGAATAAATTTTCATTTGAAGCGAACGGAAAAAGGATAGCGTGAGAGATATTAAAACGTGAATTTACAACCAAACCAGCAATTAATTTCCTGCAGCAAGCGCGGAAAAAATAGAGCGCTCAAGTGCCGTTTATTAAATCCGCAGCACACTGCTACACATTTTTCATTCCGGCATAGTTTTTTCCGGCGAACGCGCGGAGAACAAATTAGAATTTTTCCATGCACGCCGTCTAATTGCTTCGGGTTACTTATGATGCGCACCGTCGGATGCATGTATCAGCATCTAATTGCGACATCTGGAGCAAGCGTGAACAAACGATGAGAAGAACGGCGCGATGAGAAACGCAAGCTTAATACCGGGAATTAACGTTGCCTATTCAAATGTATGCATCGAGCCGGCCCGACAAGCGCGGAGGCGGTATTTTCGCACGCCGTTGATCCTCGACGAACAAACGCGTGTACCTACAGTAAGACAATGCGCGCGAATGCAGTTCGCGTGTGAAATGTGCGAGCCGCGCAGCTGTAAAATGAGCTTTAAACTTTCGCAAGCCGGAAAAGTTGGCCACCACCGCCGTCGCCGTCGCTGCCGCCGTCTACGCTGGCTGGCGTTTGTCGGTAAAGACGCGGAACCCTCGGCAAATCGATTCCGCTACTTTGTCAGAGAACGGGCCAAGCGCGTATCACGTGCGAATTCATTTCAATGTTGCATATGTGAACATTCCTGTTGTAATCGGAAAAGTTTCACGTGCAAAAAACGAGAAAACAAGTTGGACATTTTTTTCATAGCGTATTGAAAATTTTTTATCCATTTTTTCTACTGATAATAATCATAAAAATATGTGTTTACATGAATATTTATTACTTCATTACTTTCATAAAATTAATATTCAGGTTTCCTGCTTTATTATTGGAAAAACATGGCATTCACGTGGTTTTACTACTTTAATTAATAAATTTATGGAAAAAAATTGTAAAACTTGAAGGAAAACAAAATACTTTATCCTGCTCCTTAAAGCAATACATCATGCATTGTATGGCTCATATGTTCATAGTTCAACATTGCACATTGGGTTCCCGTGGGAAGAGCAACAAAAGCTGGTGGAATCCAGGCCGAAGCAATAAGTTGAAACCGGAATGGAGCAAGTGCATATTAATAATCTATCATTTCCACTTTTATGGCCCATTCCGCGGCGCACAGCGGCGCAAGTCCAAGAATACTAAAACTTTATCTCTTTTCGGTGATGGCGGCGCGTTTTTGCATTTGCATTGTTCAGTGCGTGAGCGCGGCAAACGCAAAGAAGCAAAAATAAAAATAAATATATAACATGCATTCGCACGGGCGCCACGTACGAAACAAAACTTTTTTATGACCGCCCACGCCCCATCCTCCTCGAAGGATATACAACCGCAGCGCATCCGGTGGCACCACACTGAATGTAAAACAGTCCGGTGAGTGAGTGGATCATGTCAGTCCGTCATGGCGGCGGCGGCGCACATTTTATTTAATGAAACTCGAATAAAAAACGAGCGCCAATAAAAAGCACGTCCGAAAATCGTGTAAGGGGTTGTATTATTTTTTGGACGCATTTTGTGGCGGTGGCCGCGATGAAAATGTCAATTCAATAAATGCGAAATCAAGAACAGTGCGCACGCATGACGCAATGCGTTTGTTTGCAAATATTTTATTCGGACATTTGATGATTTTAGTGGACGCATCATAGTAGCGCGTGATAAATAGGTGATGCGCAATAAAAATGTTTGAATGATAGCTTTAATTATTCACTTATTGTGTTGTGCAAAATGCGTCAAAACGATGCAAAAACCCGACAGAAATGGTTATGACCATTGGATGCGCTGATTAAACCCATTCAAACCAAAATAATCATCTGATTTTTAACGCGTCACATGCCATTACCGCATGTGCCACAAAAATGGAAATGTTTAAACGTGTCATAAAAACTTGTTGGTAATGCAATGTAATCTCAAAATCCAGTTTTTGCCTAAAACAAAACATACTCGCGCATTGGTGTCACAAACATCTTCCGAGCATTGATCAAAGTTCATTTACTTGCACCAAGAAACCCAGTTTAGTTCGTAAACTTCCGGGACATAGTTTGCTTTAAATTTCAATCGGTGTGCGGCAAAGTCAGCGATCATGCGCAAGAAACTTGTTCATTAAGGCATTGATTTATCTACCATGCGCATGAATATTGTATGCCAAACTTCTTCCGGGTTCTTCCATCTTTTTTACACTTCTTCAACATGTTTTCCAATGTAGTTGGCGAAATGCAAAACTGAATTTCCGGCACACTGGCGTGCATAAATGATAATAATAATAAAAATAATAATTTAGGGTAAAAATTGAATGCGCCGCATGCATTTGACAAACGCGAAACGTTTGAAAAATGTTAACAACTAAATATGTCAAATGCACCCTCGCACTGCGCAACGCATTTCCATCAATGTAAAGTGCAAGGGCTGTATAGTCGAATGCATTTAAATAGAAACAAAACGAATTACTAGTTACGCGCGAATAATTGTTATCATACTAAACAACGCGTAATCGGAAGCTTTGTGTGCGTTGTGCAACCCTTGTTCGCTTCGGAATGAATGCAATTCGATGAATGAATACATTCATAATGAGTATAATCAGCCATGGAATCTATGAGGGTGTAATTAGTCTTTTCAAGCATCGACTACTACTATCGCCGATGCTACTCAACTGAGAGCAGGATTAAAAATACGCAGCCAAAGCAACGCGAAGAGTTTGCTTATTAAAAGGAACGTCTTGTTAGTTTTGCTTGAAAGGAATGGAATATTGTGCAAAGGATGCGATGGTAGCAACTTGTCGCTGATGGCAAATTCTGCCAGCTGTGAGGAAGACCAAAGCATTTGGCTGTGAGATGAAATGAACATGAAAGAAGTACAAAAAGTTGGTGCGCAAGAAAAGGGAAAATTGAAGAGATAAAATGAGGTGGATGAATGGAGCAGAAAAAAGTGTAAAATTCTTTGTAAGTTTAATAAAGATTCCTTACTTTCTGCTACTTAATTACTTAATTTTCTTTGTTGTTCATCACTCTTTCGCAGCCGAATAAAACAATGATAGTTTTTCATTGAAAACTTTTCATTTTCATCTAGTATTTTGAATAGTATTTTGTTACTTTGTATAAAATTAAGATATAATTTAGAAATGGAGAAAGCGGCTGGAGGAAAAGTTGTTTATTTTAAAAAGACGTATCCGGAAGAACCTCGTAGATTATTTGAACTTTGTTGTAAAGACTCCCAAGTGCTCCACTTCGGCAACAACGTTCAGCCGAGTCGGAGAATGTATAAGGGAAGAAAGCGTAATTTATGGTGAAAATTCGCCCTCCACCCGAATGTGAGACTTATCTCAGTGTGTGCTGTTGTGTTAAGATTTGTTATGTGCATTTGTAATGTATAATGACGATCGACTTCCCATTCTGTGGCTTTTCGCGTGTTTCTACCCCCTAACGGTAACGTGAGCGGAGGCGGCGACGATAGCTCCGCGATTCGCCGCACACCAGCAGCGCTTAAAGTTCACCGCAGTGCTTCCTTTATTTCCGCCTGCATAATCGATGATTTTTAAATTTATTACACTCTATTTCATTTTGTTCTTCTTTTATGTCCTCTTTATGCCGACTTGATGTAATGATCAATTATACTACTTACTTTAAAAAAAATGATAATGTAACGAATCATTTCTTTCATTCAAGTGTCACTTTCTTCCTTAATGTGGACAAAAAACTTATTTCATTAGTTTGTTCCTTTTTGGTTTTATACAGATGCGTCTTTTGTTTGGCTATTTTTATCGATGAAGGCGGCAGCGGCGGCAGCGGTAGGAATGGCGAATTGGCTTCTGTAACACAGCGCAAACATTTTTCGACGTTGGCGCGCCGCCACTGATGCGCGATATATCTTCGGACATAAATCATCCGGCGAAGTGAACCGCCACCGCGACAACGCATCACGCGCGAGAGGGCGAAAACGGAGGCGGCTATTTATCATTGAACGTTGATATTTCGCGCTTGAAGTTTTTGGGTCATTGTGCGCGCCAGCCATCGCGACGGCGGCGGCAGCGAAAACTACAGATTTATTTTATGTAGTGCAAAGATGAGTGCTCGATATTCGCTGGCTGCGGCGAGCGCAATTTTCTGAAAAAAACCGCCACCATAAATTGACAAACGCGTTCGGGAAATAAAAAATAAATAGCGGCGCCGGAGCGCAACACTGTCGAAATTGCACTACTCCGGTGGTGGCGGCAGCTTTTATTAAGTTAGGTCATGTTTGGCGGGGGTTGTTGTTGATGTTGCTGGAACGGGAGGGGTGGGCGTGTGTAAGAAGGGAATTAGTTTTGCATAATGATTGCGCATTAATAAAGAGCCACGCAGCATGCATACATATCCTACTTTTCGGTTGTGTATACACAATTCCAACAGCATTTAACCCTTAAATCCATATCAAATTATCAGATCCAAAGGGCAATAACCACTTCACATCACATTGAGGTCAATTGTTCATAATATTAAGAATTCATCGTACGTTTTTGTGCGATTAATTGGCAAATAAACATAGCAATGAAATGACTTTAGTCGAGTGTCGCAACTCGGTGATTGCTAATTGTGAATGCGAGTTAGATGGTTGACTGAATATGCGCGTGGTGCGCAATCCCAAATAGAGTATTCATATATTGAAATTACACTCGCCGCCTGTCGTCATAACACGTTCGTTTGCGTACGGCGAGTGCGAAGCTAACTTTATAATCACTGTTGCGCTCGTCGGCCGCCCCCGTGAAGGACTGCGCGCCGCCGCGCCGACAATCATAAAGCTAACAAATAATGCACGAGCACATTAACTGTCCCGGCCGTCGAGCCGAGTAATCAAATGCCTTCCATTATGCGAACGTCACTCATTCGTGCGGCGGCAGCAAAGGCGTACCTACACACAATAATTCGCCTTCGCATGCAAACATCGGCATGTACAACTATCAATGATTGAGGCGGCAATAGACTCGCTATATTTATATGTACCTATGCTACATTGCACAAACAGATAAAGCAAGCATACATGCCACTCACTAATCAAACTTGCCGCCAATGATGTAACACTCAGAATCAAAGAGAATTTGTTGAAATAATTGAAAGGCAATCAAAATACGTTTTAAACCTTGCACCAATAACTTTGTACGTTCGTTGAGTAATAAAAGAAGAAAGTTTGGTATCGAGCAAGCAAGTTGAGAAGAAGTTTGTGAAGGTGGTAGGTACCTATGTGTGGATGACGTCGAAAGATGGAGGCGGTGAGTTGAGGCGGTAATAAAGTGCAGGCCAATATATTTATGCCCGCAGCCAATGTCGTGATCTATTGTCGACAAAACTCGTGAGCAAACTTTTTCTTTGCGCGCAAATTTATTGAAAATTACCAGCATCAGCGTCCAACGAAATTGGCGCTCGGAATCTCAATTTTCTCGGCTGGATCTTTCATTCAGAGGGCGAGAGGCGAGAAAGAAAAGTGCATTTTCATAAGCGTTGTGCTCCATCGTTAATGCATGCGCATAAAGTTGGCGAAATCGGTTTCATGATCTTAATACTGTTGTTGTATTAATGTATGCGCATCTTTTACGAGTTCATGCAGTTGGTTGCAATGCGACGCGACGCGCTGCATCGCGGTGCGCTTTATTGCAATAATAAAAAGAAAATGAATGCGACAATGCGCCATTGCATCTTAGTATGCTTCTCGCTTCTTCTCTGCTTGCTTGAGTCTTCCTGCAGCGCCGTGTGTTGCATTTCCAATTGCAAATTGCCGCCTTAGAATAACGAGCTGAAGTAAAAGTAAGACGGCTTAACACCACGAGTTATGCAGGCAGAGAGAACAAAAATCCGTAAAAATTGAAATTCCCAAAATGCCAAGTGGCATCTCAATCGATTGCTTATGTCGGCGTGAAAATTGCGAATGCATTAAAGAAATACCGACCCGCATTTTTGAAGTTTAAATCGAGGAAAAACAAATCAGCCATTTATTCCGCAAGGATAAGTTCGGCTCTCTCTCAGTCGCTGGTCTGGTGGTTCATGCAAAGTTTGCAGATAACGCTTGACTGTGTACCGTAATGTGCACTCGGGAGGAACGCGATGAGTGATGAGCGGCTAGCGGTGGGCGCACTGTCGCCGCCGCCGCTGCCACTACTAACGCGATGCTTCAAAATATGCGACGACTACTAGCAGCACCGGAGAGATCAAATCGGCGGCGAACGACACGGATCGATGCATACATAAGTCCCACTCGAAGCCTCGTTTGTGCCCTTTGCTGCCCTCCAGAGAGAAAAACTTTGGCGTGTGCAATCCGCAACTTTGCTACCAATATTAATAGAGCCGCAATCATCACTCGAAGGCCTCGTTTACAATTTCCAGATGATTTGTCTTAAAATATGTGTCATCTTTCAATAAATTATTTGGCAATATCTCCACACTTTATATGTCCAATAGCTATGTTAAATTAAATTCCTTTCGATCCAGAGATCAATTCCTAATTAATCAAAATTCCTCTAATTTTCTTAAATTAAATATCAGGACCAAAGAAAAAAGGCATTTTCTTATTTCAGCATCGCTTCTGATTTATTAATTAATTTTAATTCGGGCATGTTTTTTACTTCCGGGATCAACCTTAGCAATACGTTGGCATCTGTAGCAATGGCGAAATGTCAAAAATTTCTGTTTTTTACCAAGAATTACGTAAATTTTTAAGTTTGTCAAAAATTTTCTTCGTTTTTATATGGGACTCTCGCAATTGCTTTTCAGTGACATATCTATGGTGATAAACTGGATTGTGAGCACATACAGCGCCTGGCATTGTTTATAGCACGACGCGAACGAGGCAACGGTCTTCAACATTTCATCCAGGGCGTTCGCGTGAATAGATGGCTTCCGGGGCGCGAGCGGAACACGTGCTCCGATAACGTATTGCCTCATCGAGCGCGTCCGCCATCCACTGTTTGCTCAATAAAAAACCGCTCAGAGCGGGAGAGCTATCAAAAAGCTCTCCTGGACTGTGAAGAGTGCACACATATGCTGGTCGAGAGCCATTCCTCGTTGTCACCGCTCGCAATTAGAAACCTTTCTCAACACGTATCTCTCAACACCATGTTGTAGTTACTGTTTCGTAAGTAAGTAGGTGTAACCTGCACTTTTCCTTCCCAACCGCCCCCATGCCTTTATTTACCGCTCAACTAATTCTTCCTTGACCAGAACTCAGCTTGTTATAAAATCGGAAATTTTGAAACGAGCGATTAATTAATTCGAGACACGCCATGCTTCTGGTGTGCTTGGACGTCAACAAAGTGACCGCAACTCTAGCTCGTCGTTAAAGTTGAGCCAGTGAACAAGACGCGCCAAGAATACACGAGATCCAAGGAAAGAGAGTATTGCTTTCTGCTCGGTTTGCGCGTTCGTTTTTCGTTCTTCTCGCATGGCGTAGGTACACACGCCAAATCTCGAGGAGCTGCGCTTGTGTGTGATAAGCGAGGAAGTAATTTGAGAGCAAATTCTTCCTGTCAAGCGACGACGTCGTTCAGACAACGGTCACTTTAAACGAGCGCGCGAACTAAAGCTCAAGGTGCAACGCGAAGAATACAAAGAACCAACGAACGAGGAAGCTTCATTCCATCCGTCCGTCCGACATAAGGAAGGTGCACACAAGATGCCTTCTTGGCGGGCGTCCGGTGCGCGGAATTGGGATGACATTTGACGGTTTTTACTCGCGCGCCCTCGACGAATTGCCTTGCAACTCCAGCATCAAGGATTACAGCTCAAGTGTGCTGCTCGCTCGCTTCAGCACGCGAACCATGATGATGATCATGATGGTGATGAGAAGGAGGAGGACGAGGATCGATTTCCCAGTGGCACTTTTGCCCGAATGAGCAGCAGCGCACTCTTTATGTGCTTGTTATTCTATCCGTGATATTCGAAGTGGCCACTTAATGTATTTTATGGCTCCAATATCGGGTTGCATCCATCTAAACAGTAAAATATGAATGCTTGCGTCAATTTTATATGATCATGACTTTTTAACGCCGCTGCTCCTCCACGCCGGGAGCAATGTAGCTTAAATCTTGCAATAACATTTTTCCTATTCGAGCGGCTCGTACTTCATTCGTTTTTTGTGCGGCGGTGGCGGTAGCGGAGGCGTCTTCTTCGACATGCCTGGCGCGCCAGTATGTGTAGTTGGCATTCCTTTGCGCCAACATCGGGTTTGCGTCTCGAACGCGCTGAAGAATGGCTCTCGTCAATCACTGACCCTCCATGCGAGCAGAGAACGAGCGCTGCATACTTCATGGGCCATTGCCTCTACTCCTCTTCTTCCTTCAGGACGTCTATGCGTGATGGAGCGTGCCATGCACTGGCACTGGCACTGCAGCAAGCAAGCATGCTACCCGTTCCCGAAAAAGTAGCTGCTTCTGAATGACATTCGTTCATTTCAACGACGATGTGTTTCGCGATGCATTCGCGAGACAGCGTCAATTTACGTTGGAAAAAGAACTGAAATTTTCAATGTACAAGCATTCCTTCCCTTGCATTGCCTGATTATGCCATCCATCACAATCACCCGCACGCGTCATTGCTGGTTTCATTCATTCTGCACATGCGCCTCCAGCCGAAGAACAATTCTGTCAAATTATTATCGAAATATTACCATTTTTCATAGCCGCCACCCGACGGCGAATGTTGCCATGCGTTACATTCGCCACCCCTTTTAGCCGTGTCACGCATAGTGGCGCAAAGGCAAATAGCATATGTGTGAACCCCGGAGATCGGAGGCCAACCACTCACAAATCAACGTGATTAATTCCTATGGTAATGGACAAAAACGTTGTACTCCACCATACGTCACGAAAATTGCTCACCGCAAAAGACAAAAAACGAATGCCATTATACTAAAAACTGGAGAGCTTTACTGTTCAATGCTCAACCAATTTCGAAATTACAAATATCGATCGATGCATAACTACGATATGCTTTAATAATGCGAAAGCAAGATGGCGGCCAGCGTCGAACATAATAATGATTTGGTGCACCGCAAAAGGGATCGGATTGAGATTTTCAATTAATAAGCAAGAGAGCTGAATGCACAGATGCTACATACATGCTCTTCACAACACATAGTAGGCAAATGAGAGAAGCAGATGCAGAGAGACGACATAATGGAAGATATTGGGTGACGGCGGCGGTGGTGGCGGTGAGGAAAAGTGGAACGTCGCGTATGAGAAGCTCTCTGACCCCTTTGCGGCGAATTAGCACGCGCCGAGAATTAGAAACCATTAAATTGTTATGTTCTGCTGCATCTTTATTACATTTACCTTTTGTATGGTCGTGCGACCCGCTGGAAGAGTTCGGCAAGCACCTCGGGCATCTACATTTACCCAACTACCGCCGTCGGGGGCAGTCCGTTAGATACAAGCATTTTGCGTTATGTTGTCTACAGCCTCCTCGTCTGGCCTAGATGTGCCAGGCCGGCCTCATTGTCCCCACGTTCATTTAGATGACATGTTTTCAGACCTTTTCCTCCGGCGGCGCCCACAAAATGCAGATTTACTTGATTCACCGTTAATCTCAAACAAATTGTTGCAAGTTTAGTTTACTTGGGCCTTTACTTACTCTTCGCGTAATGTTTAATTTATGAAACACCAAATAAAATCAGTTCAATCATCCCCTTTACTTCATATTCATAATGCCGCAAGACAGATATAAGAATTTTAATCGTAAACGCACAACGTTTGAATATTAAACGCAACAATGCGTAGAAATGTGCGCAATGTAGACTGAAAAACGCATAAAACAGATCGGCGAATTGCCGTTTGCATATTTGAACACCAAACTGAGTATTTCGCTGAGAAAGAGAATATCAAAAGAGGAGTTACGTCAGTTGTTTGCGTTCGAGACGCTTGGCCGCGCAAACAGCGCATGAATGAATGGAATCGGCATAAACAATGCTCGACTAAATTGAAATTGCATTATAAAATCTTATTACGCGTTTTATTACGCTGCATATATGCGCGCGCGTCCGACGTTTTTGCGCGTCGTCTTCTTCGGCATCCATCTGCATGAATGAAACAATTATTTATATGCGGAAGAACCGCTATCCGACGTCGTTCAATAAAACGTGACTTATGCGCTCTTTTACTCTGTTCAAAATTGCCATTGCACTATACATTATTAGATTGCGATCCATACTGAAAAATTGCTTTATGACTATATGCTTCGTGGACTTGTACAGAAGGGATGGATAAAAGTTGATAGCGTAATGGCGCAAAGAGCTTATGGAATTTTATTGAAAAATTATCTTTTATCCTTCGCATCAACCACGAAAAACCATTCAGCTGAAAGGTGGCAGGAAGCCACTAAATATGAAAGTGATGTGTGTTTAATTTAGTTAATATTTATTTCTACTTTGCTCACCCGAATGCGCCATAACCCTGAATAATTAGAGGATTGCAAGCGTGAAACACATTTTGTTTATTAAGTTGCTATACTAACCGAATGAACACGCGCATCACGTGCATGCACTCTTTGTGCAAATAACGCGCAAACGCATAACGCAATATGGCTGGGCATAATTCGAGTGTCCGAACGCATTTCACCCTGTCAAATGCATAACCAATTTAACGAATTATACCAAAATGTGGAACACCAAATATGCATTTAAACCACACGATTGCGAGACATAATTACGCATAGTTCCCGAATCGGATGCAGTAATTAACCATATTCATTTTAAATGGAATTCTTTAATATTTAAATTCGTAAAAATAAACTGTTTGTAGCAAATTTTTTATCATTTAGGACAGGGGCAAGAGTAGTTATGCGTACCCTTCGAGGGGTACGCGGTGAAACATATCAACTGTTTCAGAACTTAAATTCGTGCTGATTTGTGGTTAAGAGGGTAGTTTCATTGATTGATCATAAATGAACGTTTTTTTGTATTTTTGTTTCAGCAATGACGGACGACCCCCGGTTCGCTGAACCAATTCCAAACGTCACCGTGGCCTTGGGACGCGACGCGTCACTGCCATGCGTCGTTGAGAATCTTGGCACTTATAAGGTAAGCAGCAGCCCTTAACATGACTTGAGCGCCGCGTGACGCAATAAAAGCAAAATAGGCAATACACACATATGCTTGATATGGGTTGCGCACATCCTGTGACGACACATTTCACGCGGAAAATTTCCATCCGGTGTACGTCCAATTTTTTCACCGTTCCGTTTAAATACGAGCTCGACGGCGAACAGCGCCTTAAATAAGGGCGGCTCGTGCAATATTGTTGAAGATGATAAATGAAATCGGCCACTCTCTCGCTTCCTCATCTCGTATAAATATCACATAAAAATAAGCTTAACGCGTCTTTGGTAGACTCTTTCAGTCTTACCGAATATGGAAGAAAATATGAGAATCAGGAAAAGGAACACGAGGAAAACGGGAGAATTGATGTGATAGCATATGTGGACGAAGAAAAATAAAGACAAAAAGCTCCAAAAAAGGTAAAAAGGGATGTTACATGAACATGATTTATTCCATTACTTATCGTATAAAAACCCCGATGCAATTATTGAGTTTAAATTTGGAAAATAATTATGATATGTTAATTGTTCTGTAAAAATATCAGAACATAAACAAACATTTGTGTTTACTTATACGCACTCGATGCGTACACTTGTACAATGTTTGCGCAAATTTACATTTTGCTAGTAGGCCGCCTCCGGCGCGTAAACCCACTCGGGGACATTAGAATTGCGTAAATTTCGCCACCCCCAAAAGTGTTAATACATTATTTACACGGCGGCGCGTACACAGCTCGTTGAATCAACACAACCCTTAACATTTTATTTGCATAAGCCATCGCGCATATTGTGGTGCATAACCGCCACGCAAACATCTTTTGACATTCGCTTATTTGCGCGCATTTAATACACATGCTGCGCACCGCATCTTGCAGCAGTCAAATCAAGCTGGATGAACGATGACGATGACAAAATCTCCATCGGCGCTAATCAACAAGTGCGCGTTCATTGTCAACGCTCGGCAGCGAGTTCATCATCGTTTGCGCTGCGCTTCATCAAAGAGCTTAATATCAATTCTAGGCAGTCATCAAATGCACGCTGAGCATTCCATTAGAAGACCTTTCATATGTATAATTCGACGAGCGTATTAAACACGACATTTCAACCGCCTCCGCTGCTCTCTGCACCGCCTCATTAGGAGTATGTCGATGATGATGCGTCATACGGCTTTAGTGATTGATTACAAACAGTAACACGTATTACTGTTCAAGGCTTTGAAAGCGCTTTTAAGTCAATATCATGAAAGGAGGGAGGAACGGCCGGAAACGAAGATATAAATATGCAAAATCTGATTTAAATCTTAATAACGTTGCTGGTATCAGCATATTTGTTGTTTCGCATTAACAAGGTGGTTTAGATGCGTTAAGAGCGCGCCAAAAGTGCGTGTAATTCAGACCCTCGCACAAAATGTGCTTGATGATGTGCTAGTATCGCAATACTGATAGCGCCAAACTCCGGAAATACTTCCTACATTTGTGCTGCGTCTTTGCCGCCCTTCAGCGCTATGGTAATGTTGCTTTGACGCGTTAATCGTTTGCAGATTGCCTGCAGTTCCACCTTCAGGGCCAACTAGGCAAATGGTTATCTTCATAGCACTAAATTAAGATATGATAAGCTGTTTATTAACGTTTTTAACCGCATATTTGTGTTGCACTACTCACAAACAAAATAACGTAGACTTTGTGAGTTTATTACACAAAACCTAACTGAACAAATCCAATAATTAATTCATCAGCTATAAAGAATTTAATCATCTTTCGGCTAGTGAAAGAATTGATTTAATATCTTTTTTAGTTTTCGAGATATTAATAAAAATGCACGTTAAAGTAATAATTTTAATTTTAATAACTTTTCTAGTAAAATCGATAATTTCATAGTCAGATTTGAAATAAATTATATTAATGATTTGACAATGCGAATTATTCGGATAAATTATGTGAGTGGCGGCGGTCAAACCGCTAACGAACACGCAAATAACGAATGTGAAACAACGCTTGATGCAGGCGCGCACGATGGCCTCTTTGTGGTGGCGGTTTGTGGCGATGGCTGCAGCGGGGGCAGTTGACTTGATATCGTTACGCAGTAATCGCATAAATGAAATTGCGTAATGATGAAATATTTGTCGTTATACATAATTTCACGAAAATTGAGCAAATTTAAGTTTATAATGTTTAGAAACAAAAACAATTGCAATTTACTCGTGACGCATCATGAAACAAGAAGAAATTAAAGATATCTAATTAAACCCGCTGGAAACAAGTTCGTCCCGTCAAATTGCCATTCAACTAACACTTAACTTTCGCAATTCATTTATCGTTTGTGCTCCGAGTGCCCTCTTGTCATTCTTTCCACTCATTTTACCTTTCGATTTTCTCTGTTCCTCCGCCGACAGTAATTCACTTATTCACCGTCTTCTTCGTCTCATCCCGCTTTGTCTTCTTTCGAACTCATCTTGTACGCTACCTCACTATTTTCCTTTTATCTCTTCTATACGCACTCAATGGCTAATCGTTCCGTCCTTCGGTGCACGAATAGTCATTGCGGCATTGCTATTCGCGTATTTGTGCAGCAATTTTGTTGCTTTGTTGCATTCCATTCTTCGCCTGCTTGCTGCTCGCCTCACGCAAATCTAATTCCGTTGCAATTCATTACGGGCAAACAAAGCGGCGATTGCAAACCGCTTGCTACACTTCGTATTGCCTTCTCTTTCGTTTCCGCACACGAAATCGACTGAAATTAGGTTTGTCTTTGTTCATAATTTACTCATTCAATTGCTAGAGTCAATTGTCCTTTCAAGGAGTTGAGTCACATCCCGTAATTGTTCATAATATCCTGAATTTAGATGACAGTAATATCTATGTTGATTAATAATAAAAACCGAAAAGTAATACCTATTTACCTGACAATATTCAACAATAGTAAAATCCGATTGTAAATGTACAGATATTGTTGAAAGTTAATTGTTTAACTAATAATTGTAGCAATAACAATATTTGAAATTTTATATAACTCTCAATTAAATTTATATTATTTATGCTTTATTTGCGCAACAAACAATGAGTGAATTGAATTCACTGTTATTTAATTAATTTCGATGGATTTTACCTTTTACATTAATTAATTCTTTCGTTTAATTAATGTTTGCTTACTTTAATTGACAATATATTTATAGAAAATGTATCCTAATTATTTATAACGTATCCCCGTAAAATTCCGCCCGATATTGATTTCCAAGTCACACTTCCTGTCAAACCGGATATTATACGATTTGGGTAAAAATACGAAAGTCGAAGAAATTTCTTTTGAAGACGGATAGCAGGAAAGAGCAGCGAATAATTTTAGCGCGTTAATCTGCTTAGTGTAACCCATTTAGTGTTAATCTTCTTACAAGTGCTGCTTGAGTACGTCGAGTTGTTAATGTGTCACCACAACATTCATTCTTAGATCCTCAAAGGAATTGATTTTATTTGCAATAAAATGCAATTTAAATGTTCTACATGCAAGTTTTCAGCTATATATGAAATTTAATTACTTTTCTATTAGTTTGTGAAAATTACTGGCAAAAGGCAGGGTGCATTTTATGTAATTTTCAATGATATAGGACAAAGTGCTACATCAATATATTGAGCCATCCTTTAATGTGATGCTGTACGATATTAGTTTACTGAAAGAGAACAGAACTGTACGGAGGACGAATGCTTCATTGCTGCTTAAAACGAACCTTAATCAATGCACCGTCGATACAACAATTTAATTAAAACGGAACAAAGCGCTGAACGCACACACATGATGCTGACACCGTTCGGAGATGTCGCGTATGATGCAAGCTTGAGCTTGCTTTCGAGTGCACAGAAATGCGAATGGGGCGGAAGAGCGGGATGATGATGATGATGACAAGAAGTCATTTCCGGTGTATGTTCTCTCATCCTCCACGCCATTTTGTTCGCTGACGATGCTTTCAA
This sequence comes from Aleochara curtula, assembly GCA_963978815.1. NCBI lineage: Eukaryota > Metazoa > Arthropoda > Insecta > Coleoptera > Staphylinidae > Aleochara > Aleochara curtula. Next base: position 4,361,896 of record OZ022222.1, on the reverse strand, counting down.
ATTGTTACACATCAATTCATCACGCTACTAATAATATTACTTGTACAATGAAAAAATGCCAATTAAATAATGTAAATTCATCGTATTAAATGTAATTCATGAAATTTTAATAAAATTAAACTCGTAATTTTCCATCAACCGTATAAAACAAGTTAGAATTATGTAGGTTAAGAAGAAATAAATAATGAGGCAGAGAAAAACAAAAGCGAAGAGGATAAGGAGACGAAAGATGAGAGAATAATAAAAAGGAAAGTTTAAGAACCGCATTGTTATTAATTCATAACTGCGAATTCATAGCCTATGTAATTTCGTAATTTTTTCGCTTTTATCGTTCACCCCGTTCCCCGAATCCGGTGCAGTGGCATATTCCTGCTTTTTATATCTTCATCCCTGGAGGAAGTACTAAGGTATTAAAATTAACAATTAGCCAAAGTTAGTTTTTACGATAACGACACAATTTCCGGCGTAAAACGTTAAGATGTTCTTTGAATTGTTTTTAATGCCCAATTAGGAATTGTCCTCCTTAGATCTCTGGCGTTTTGGCACTTGTTTCTAACAGCATAATAAAGGTTAAATTTTAATGTATCACATGTCATTCATTCATTAATGCATTCGTTCTATTTTGGGGTTGGGTTTTTATTCATTCAACGGGATAAATAATAAAAACAGGGATATAATAAGAAGAAAAGCTAGGGTTCAAGTTGCGAGTTAAATTGCATGTTAATTATGAATTATATTAGGAGAAACAAGATACACTGCTAATGGCTGTCAAAACAGGAAAACAGGAATCAACAAGGAAAATAACAAGCGTAAAGTTTTTGAAATGACGAGCTGAAACTGAATTAGGAATTTGCGCGCGCAATTATCAGGATACGACAACTTGTTCGGATTATTAGCTTACAACAGAACGGGTTTCCGGATGTTGTAATAACATGGGCGGAGACACCGCCGCCATCCGCGAGTTATGATAATGCTTTCGCCATTAGCATAAAGCGTGTGACTCTAAATGAAATTTAAACTCGGAATGCACCCTCCGGAAATGCGCAATGTGTTCAAGGTGTATGCGAAGATAATCAACAAGCCGCAGCTGACTTTTCACTCACATGCGAACGAGCCATAAAAAAGTTAAATGAACAGAAACAACAAACAACCATCGCCGTTAATATTTTTTTTTGGGCTGGATATTCGAAAATATCACTTCGCATTTTCCTTTCAAAATAAGGACATTGAGCAAAGGAGATGGATAAAGAAGGAGGCGGCAAACTAATGCATATATTCATGAGACAGCACAGCAAGCTTTATGCAACTTATTTCTGTATTCAAAAGTGATTCGCAGCGAATGGAAGCGCGTTGCGTGCTGATGCGTTTCCGATGGATGGTGCAGCGAACATAGCGAAAAGGAAAATACAGAGTTTTCTCTTAAAATAAGCAAGAGGGAAATATTTTCCTTAGGATTTACGTGAATCACTTTCCTACTATCAAAAACAATTCAAAATAAACAGACCAAAAAGTGTAAAATTGAAATAATGTTGTATTATTTTGCAGATGTATTTTGAATGTTTTTTTTTTGGCGGAGGAGGAAAAGGAAAAGTGCAAGAAATTTATATATTTATGCACTTTAGCTAGCAATGCGCATGAACGCGTAATATATTGAGCAACAGCGAACGTGTTACTTATGTTAGTGGTAAATTTATCACGGGGGCGGCAATGAATCATTCTGTGGTGCAGCCAACGACGGTAATGTACCTTGAGGAAGAGTATTGCACAAGATAGAAAAACAAGATTCCGCCAAGAAGTAACCAAAGAAATAAACAGTGCAAATATTTCAAGGAAATTTCTTGCTACATAATTTTTGCCTTTCAATTTAATATTTCTAATATTTAGTTATGAGTTTATTTACGACTCTGCAATTTGTTTTCATTTAGTTCTTTCGTGATTAATGTTTGCGATAAATGTTAATTTACCAACAAGTAAATATGCTAATTATGTACAAATAGCAAACAACTTGTACCTATAAACCGCCCCTGACGATATTTTATCATTCGTACTATAATTTAACTTTTAGACGCCTAAACATATTTTCCTTAAAATGAATATTTATAAAATATGCTAAATAAATAGTTAATAAATCACGCATTTGAAGATAGTTAGTCGAAAGCAATTAATAACTAAGCTATCGTTGATTTTCAATAAGACAACACTCAATTAACTGAAGTCCTTAATTGAGTCAGCAATAAAACGCGCAAGCGATGTGTAAACGAATTACACCCTGCTCGTGCATGCTAAAGCATTAAGTTGTATAGCACGGGGGTGGTATACAGTGTTGCCAACGTTGCAAACACTTCCGCACTATGTGTATCTTACATTGCGGTGGTTCGCATACACCTAATCCTTGCCAGTCTAGTTCAGGGACTTCCAAGCCGCTCCCAACTTAATCGGGTACACGATACGCGATATCTTTGAAGTAATGATTAGCCAAACTACCCCTTCACCCCCGTCAGCGCTTCGCTCTATCTTTGGTTCTTACACTGTGGCGGTATGCAACATGGTACGTGGTCATATTTAATAAGTTTAATACCCAAATGGGTAAAGACCAGTACTAAAGTCTTCATCGTTGTTGAATAAACAATCTTATTATTATTTGTTAGCACTTGCCGTGACCGCACTGACCCTATTAGTTATCAACACATTTGTTATCGATAGTAATAATTTATGTCTGAGCTTATACCACCAAGCTATTATTGTGTTCTATGCCAGGGGAATAAAGGGTTATTGTATCAAAATTTGCTTGAAACTAGATATTTTCGATGATTACACACATGCGCGTTTGCTCGCATTCAAATATTGAAATATGAGATGAGAGCCTTTTGATAAGGGAGTAAAGGTTGGATAGTTATATGAAATACTAGTATTTGCTTGTTCATATTACGTGCTATTACCACCCAAATATTTTTGCCATTATTCGTATTCAATTACGCTAAAATATTCGACATTGTTATCCCGCTTTTGTTATTGTTTATTAATAAGTCAAATAGGTATTCTATTTAATTCATTATCTCTTTATTAATTTTGTATTTATCGTAAGAAGTACTACACGAATTTTAAAGCGATTTTCAGATTATGTTACGCCATTAAACACCTCGGTAAATTACTTACATTCAACCAAATTCCCACAAAAAAATATTAAAATTCCATTGGCTTTACATAAAGAAAAAAATGCATTTAAATATTCTTTATACGTATGCGTAGACTGAATAAACACTGACCAGTTGAATGGTGTGTAAAAGTTGGGTTTATGAATGAAATGCAAAGGTGTGAAAAGATAAAAATGAAACGAGCACACCTCATTAAGATAATAATCGTCGATTGCTACCGATAATCGGCAAACATGCCGCTGAGTCTTGATGTAAGACAGAGATGCAATATCACACCTCACACACGCTCAATTGTTCACACCTACACGTCGCATTTTTGAATGCACAGATAAAGAACAGAGGTGTGAAAAGATAAAAAGAGAAGGAGCACATTTAAATAAACTAACAATGTGCGACTGCTACCGATAATTGTTTCACATGTAGGTGTGAAAAACCAGTAGCAATTAATTAATAATAATCGTGCTTGATAATTACACGATACAATCTTGAAATATCACACCTCACACATACACACTTTTACTTCACATATACATGCTGCAATTGTTCATACGAAGATATAAAGTAAATTTACTCTGTCTGTAATGTAATAAGAAATGTAAAATTTTTTCAGAAAGATTAATAGGCAACGCATTGATATTTTTTTATGAATTTAATAATATTTATCCAAGACAGTGCAACGAATTGAGAAAACGAATCCGCTTCGGGCATTGCAAAGCATACGGTCAAGCGTTTTACGAAAATTGAAAACAGCCCGGAAAATAGCTTTACAATCTGTTTATGTTGGCAATTTTCCATCTTTTCGCCCCTTCCAACTTGCATTTTCATTTTCCATTTGCCTTTATCTATTCTTGTAGACGTTCAAGTCATATTTCGTAGTTTAAAATGGAATTGAGAGTAAATTGTTAAAATGTAAAAGATTGATTGATTATTGGTTATTTCTATTTGCAGGTCGCTTGGATTCACATCGATCGACAGATGATTCTAACAATTCATCGGCATGTCATCTCACGTGTGCCACGGTTCAGCGTTTCGCACGATAACGCCAAGACGTGGCTGCTGCATGTCAGCAGCGTACAGCAGGAGGATCGTGGCTACTACATGTGCCAAGTGAACACGAACCCAATGATCAGTCAAGTCGGCTATTTGCAAGTCGTCGGTGAGTACACGTTCTATCAATTACACTTGCATTGCGCAAGAAGCGACAGTGCAATGAGTTTTTTGCTGGGTGTACAAATTGGCCGAAATTGTTCTTGGCTCCTTCGTATTCAATTAGGTCTTTCTTGGTTTGCAAACAAGGAATAAGAAAAGTGTAATAACTATTTATCTTCTCTCATTTCTGTCACGTGTCGCAACAAAGTAAACTTCCCCGTTTTTGCTGACTTTTATCTGTCGTTTTATTGTTGTGGTGGCAAATTAAGAAAGCCGGAAGTAATATATTAGAAAATTAATTGACTGAGTGAACATTGCGAGTCTTGATAAATTTAAACTTGAGGAAAAACTATGTTTAATCTATTTCTCCTTTGATGTAGTACCCCCAAATATATTGGACACGGAAAGCACTCAATCAACGGTCGCCATTCGGGAGAATCAGAATATCAGTTTGACGTGCAAAGCGGATGGATTTCCGGAACCGAAAATCATGTGGCGCCGTGAGGATGGTCAACCCATTTCCGTCGAACGCCGCAAGAAGGGTAAGGGTAAGGAGCAATCATTTTTATACCCTCTTTTACTATTAAACTTCGCAAATATAATATAGATTTTGATATTGTATCAAAGTTAACTGCACTGACTATATTTAGTGCATTCATGGCAAGATTGTTAAAGTAAGCTAACCGAACATTCGCCAGTGGAACGAGAAGTATGAGAGTACGCCAGTTCTCTTTAATTAACTAGACTTGCAACCTGCCACCGCTGTTGCCACCGCTCGCAGCCAGCGTTGCCACTACTGCCGCCACCGGAATTTGCCCGGAATTTGCCCCGGGAATTTAGTCGCGTCTGCAGCGCGCCGCAATTATATGGCCAATTTGATTAAAATGCGCCTTTTTCCTAGAATAATACTAAGAGGATTAGCATTGCTTGTAATATTGCTGAAACAATACCAAGAATGTAGCAAATATTTCATTAGTTCTGCCAATGCTTTTTTATCTCTCATTTTCAGTTCTCCTCTAAATAATTCATCAAACAAATAGTAAAATTCTAAAAACGAAATAATTTCTTTATATTCTATTCCATTTTGTAAAATTTGAGTTCAACTCCAGTGTTTGAAGTTGAACGATAGGACTGTTCCAGTGCAGCTACGATCCTGCTAAATATTGCACTGGCTAATCTAGCAAGAGTAGAAAGCGCTGTTGCCGGTTTGTACATACGAGCCCAGCCACCCCTTTCATTGACAGGAATCGTGGCAACGTTACCAGTGTGCCAGGGCATGCATATCAGACGTTATCATTTATGCAGATAAAACGTGAAGCGAGCCAACCAAGCAAGCAACTCCAGCATCCATCTCTTACTTGATCCATTCGAGCGTCAGCGCATTGCTGACATCATCAACTTTTCACCCAATATGCACACAGCGTCTGGAAGTCTATATTTCAATTTTTGTATATTTCGGAAATGGCTCTCTATTTCATTTCAAATTTAGGTAGCTTCTCGTTACGCGTATGACTTAAGTTAATTGCAAGCGAGTAATACGTGTACTAAGTAATAGGTAAAACCGGAAAAGCGGGAGCGCACTTTGAGGAAAAAGGATTACGCGCGTCCGGTAAATATTTAAGCAGCATTAGGAGGCAATTTGCGTCGAATCTGCCTTTTCGCATTCGTACAAACGCGGCCGCGTATTTATCTTTTAATTAATGCTTTTTGGGTTTGTTAGTTTTGCTGCGTCAATGCTGTTTGCATGCATTAATTCCAGCGTTGCGCTCCGCCCGGAAAATTTATTCCTCAATCATCGCATATCATCCATTAGTGGCGGCAAAAAGGACCGAAATGACTGAAACGCGTTGGCGAGTTGAGTGGGGATCAAATGAATAGCAAGATGGTCATCTTTGCCAAAACTTCCCGGAAATTCCACATGAATTTCACAAATGCTTCGCAGAATACTAATTTCTATGTAAATAATGCAATTCTAACCCTAATATCAATTAATTTTTTCCACTTTAACCCTCAACAAACTACGAATAGAACTTTCAAAATTGTTACAAACGAACACAGTTTTCCTCTTGCCGCTTTTCCGGGAGATTTTCATGTATAGATATGAAATACGAGGATGTAGCATTCACACTATTGCTACTTCCGCTTCTTTCCTACAAAAAACAAGCACATTGCATTTGCAGTTCATCCCTTCCGTGTTTTATTGCCTGGCAGCGTTTTCCTGCTCGCTTGTGAGGGTGGTTCGCGTGCAAACTGCTTTCGCATTTACATGCAAACGTTAACAGAACAAGTTTTCCTCCTCGTTACTCCCTTGCCTTTGTCCGCGATACAAAGTAGAGAAAAATATGTGCAGGAGAGAAGAAAACAACAGCAAGGGATGAAGAAATGAAGCAAGACACGCTGAAGGATAACGCGTTGAATAAGCAACACAATAAGGATGTGCATGTTACAGCATAGATACACGTAATGAGTACGCGAAGGATAAAGATAGAAGGCGGACAAAAATTGCGAGCAGAAAATTGTCGCGACGGACGTGAATGTTTTATAACTAGAATGCAGGATAAGTTTGACTCTTAAATAAAGTCGCGTATAATTTAATATTCCACTTGAGGATATCATCCACTCGGCACCAACAAAGATGAAAGCAAGAATGAGTAAAATAACTTGAGATAATGAGAAGCAGGAGAAAGAAATCACTAGGACTATTTGGTTGAATTAAAATAGAAAACACCTTAACCCATGGAAAAACAAAATTAATTAAATTGACCTATAACCGAAATAGTCCTGCTTTAATCTAATTTAAGCAGGACATTTTGAGAGCGAGGAATTTCTTTGTTTGGAGCTGAAGAAGATCTAAAGATATAAGGAGTAATATTTTTGGGAATCGAAAGACGGCAATAGATTTTTCATTAAGCGAAAAAGTCATGATCGTGTGAAGTTAACCTAGAAAAATTTATTGCTTTCAGTTAACGTCTACGATGGGGAGCAGCTGAATCTAACCCGCATCAGCAGGACGGAAATGGGGGCCTATCTGTGCATCGCAACCAATGGCGTTCCCCCATCTGTCAGTAAACGCATCATCGTTGATGTCGAATGTAAGTACTCACGTTTTTATGTAATTAATAACATTAAAGATGGAATGGAATCAAACTAATAAAAATCCTCCTAATATAACCGGAAATATTTTTCCAGTAAAGAAATAATTCTGAATTATCTAAATTATAACATAAACGGCATCGAAGCTTGGATTTTCCGGTTCCGGTTTGAATTTGCTTCGAAGGGAAAATCGGAAATTCGCACGCGGCGAAATTCTCCTAACTGCGTTATAATTGCGCGCCGTTTAAAAGCTGATTACTTGCCGATTACGAAAGCGTACGTAATTGTTGTTGCTATTGCTGTTGTTCATTTGCAAAGTGCTTTTTTGATTTATGCCTCGCCGATGCTTACGATTGCGCTGCGCAATTATTTAATTGCAAGTACATTTCCAACTAATGCACGGTGCACTTTAGATTTTGTGATTAAGGATACATTCTTCTTTTCATTAAGCTTTCATTAAATATGTGTTCTAGTCTGTGGTCAATTACCTAATTGTTTCAAAGTTCAATATTGAATTGAGTTCAATTCAAGAGTGAGAGAGAGAGTTTGGCATAGTTCAATCGCTAAATTTATTATTAGTGTGCACATCTTCACAGTTAATAAACCAATTCGTGAGTTTTTTTAAGCTCTAATTATTGCTCTTGTAATTTCGCACTGAGAGCAATCAATACCTACAGAAGCAATAATTTAGCGCTTTTAAAGTGTTTCTCTGCTTTTAAATTATTGATAAACTATTATCAGTCGAGTGTACATTAATTATTAGCGTGAATTAAAATCATTACCTAAATGAGCTTATATCTTGTGCACAATCAGCAACGCTGCAAAATTCGCATCGTGTGAATGCAAAGAAAATGTTGAAAATGCGTTATCGCGCAAAAGCGGCAAAAAGGGTTGGCTGCTTCTTCGCGAATTAATCATTCTTCGTCCTCGAGACGCTCGTTCGGCGTCAAGCTTTTGTAATCTGCCGCCATCCTTGCCACACACTCCTTTCACTCGATAGCAAAGCAGTGCAAAATGCCAAGAAGGCGCTATCTTCATTTGCTTAACCAACTCCAAAGAGCATCAAAACGTGTAACACTGCTTTGCAATGTTGACAGCGTTGCCATTTATTTAGAAATTGCCGTACTTTCTAAAGAAATCTCGTCCTCTTTAAACATCTAAATCTAATTTTGCAAAATGTGAATTTTTGTTGAAATAGAAGCCTTGTGATATTAATAATTGTAGGCCGCATACTAGCTGTATTTAAATATGCGCATTTAATTAGTAAGTATCGATCGGTTGGCAATTGGAAATCATTATTACATTATTCATAAACTAGGCGGTGTTGCCGTCGTTTGCGCACGCATTAAGGTTCACCAATATTAACAATAGTTTATTCACGTTGTCCTTGCATGCTGTACGCATTAAACGTGCGCCCATTTTGTTGTTGATGTTGGCCTGCCAGCCATCATCAAAATGCATTCAAAGTAATGAAGGCTAAATATTGACTCATTTTCAATGCACACAGTGCGTCTCCATTTATCAACCGCCCATCTTTTATATACTGCGCGTGAGCGCATAAACAACCCCGAAATGTAAATAGAAATCCTAATTATGTTTTGACATTAACGTTCCGCCAATAATGCACATATTCAATTAATTCATTTTGAATTTCGCCCGAAAATGTACAAAAATTTAAAAGTGATGCTTTTTCCATAATAGATTTCAACGAAATTATTTTGATGAATAGATAAATAGATGTCTGACTTTCCTATCAGTATTTGAAGCATTAATATAGTGGATAAATATGCACCATGCGGTGATAGCTCCTGAGCCATCGATCTAACCCTAATTTAACTGTAATATCCCTGCTATCAACTGGGAACGCCTGCAGGACTGCCTTGGATATAATTCAAATGCGACGCATTCTCCATATTTTAGCGATTAATCAACATATATTAAGCGATCATATTATATGCAAGCGAGCACGCATCGTTATATAAATATAGTGATAGTGACGTGCACATCACTCGAATAAAATATGAGCTGAGCACGTAAATAAAAATCACGTAACGCAAAGTGTAATGAAACTCTTCTTTCACGTGTTTTTTCCGTTGTAATGGCTTTTCCAATTTCATTTCGTTTCGTTTGTCATTTCACCAACGCGTCGCAACGTGAAATAAAACCATAAAGCAAATTAAAATGCGCATGCAATCCTCATCGCGCACTGTCACAGGATGTGATGAATGGTAACCATGGAAAAAAACTAAATAGCCGGGAAACCGAGTTGGAAATACGAGAAAATTATGTGTAACATAATTGAACTAAAATAATTATTTAAAATCAATGAATATTATTAGGCTGAAATTTACAAGATACGGAGATGGACGTAAAGTCAATTTCCGGTTCACCTAATGGAAGACAAATCACCCTCTCAAACGCATTATGAATGCCGGCGGCACCGAAAGCGGAAGTGCACGCAAAGAGCGATGGGCGGCCATCAAAACATTTTACGCCGCCGATACGTTTCACGGGAATAAATATTTTGCATGCGCCGCGTGCATCCCCTTGAAACATAAAGAAAAAGACATTTCACGATCGTAAAAACAGCGCGCCGCAATAAATACGCCCAGCCGTATTGCAATTTCTTATTGGCAAGTTTATTGCGTCGGCGGTGGCGGCGAAGCAGTTTTATTTATCCCAAATGGCCGGTCAAGTAGTCAAACTCATCAAACGCGCATCAGAATTGCAATCGTAAAAATCTTTGTTTAATGAAAATTTTAAAAGCCGCAACCGACGAATCAACAAGTGTTAATTATTGCCGCGCACCGAATCAATTCCCCAAGGAGCACGGAATGAAGGACACTTAGGGGATGAAAGTCGGAGAAGCAGTTGGAGAGAAGGCACTTAATCCGTATTATGATTGTGATTATTATTGGTTTGGCAATTGGTACTTTATGTTCGGGGCGGCAAAAGGTGGCAGCCGGTGCCAGACTCGTAAAGAGGAATGTTCTATGACGAGTAGCAAACTTCTAATATCAACAACGCTATAAAAATATTATTGCTGGCTCATTCTCCGGATTTGTGTGGGGGCGGCTAACACCCCATTATATTCACATCATTGGACGTGATTCAGCTATTAATGCTGAGACATTTTAGCTGCCAACCACCTGCTGGTAGCCATTACATGCTTGTTGTTTTTCAATTATTTGTTTATTTCTTGTTATCGATGTATAACCAGTCTTAAAATGGATTATTTTTTAGTGGCTTACGAATTTAGCTATTGAGAGTTTGTGCGGTAGTCTCGTAAAAATAAATGAAATGTATTGGAATGAATGCGGCACTTGGCAAGCAAAACCACATTAAACGTCAATGTGTCGAAGATTTATGGGCGAAATCAATTTAAGATGGTGTTGCATTTGGCGTACTCGTACGATTTGAAATGCCGGGTGTGAATTGAGTTGCCTAAAGGGTGGTTTTCAACTTGATATGGATATGTGTGTTATACACTCGCATGCACCATAACTCCGCGGGCGGCAAATAAACTTATTGCGAATCGATTTTCCGTTCGTTTCCTTGCTTATTTCTTAGAAATAACGCCTGTTATCGCTTATGTGCCATTACACAGAAAGTACAAACATCACTTATTGACTACATTCCAACTGATACTATATGTTGCTTTATGATTATTATCTATTTAAGTGTAAAATGTGGATTGTTAAGAGATTGTTGGGCCATCTCAGAAGCGAATTAATTTAATCTTAATAAATTCTCTTATTAGTTGATAGGATAAGCTCGTGAACATCAATAAAGCCGATTTCTTCGTCTAGTTACAAAGGCGGCGGAAAGTGAACGCTCGGAGGCGGAGGCGGCAGAGCTACAAGTACATTGCAGCAACAAATTAATTTATTTTCCAAATTTACATTCGCAAAGCCTGCCGATAATTAATTGCGACGACGCGCTACCGCCGCCCCCTTTCCCCTTGATATACAGTACGCTAAAAAACACTCAGCGTTCTTCCAGTAGGAGCAGCCGCCCCACAATGCGGCGAATGGTGCCGCAAGGAGAAAATTGTTAATTTCTTCGCTCCGTGCGTTTCCTTCTAGCGCTTTGCGCAATTTTCGGTGCTGCTGGCATTGCATTCAATTTGCTGGCTCTTACTTTGGAAGGCGGCAAGTAAATTGCACTGTTCATAAAGTAGGTATTCTACGTTTTTTGCTCAACTAGCAATGTACACTACGCAGAGCAATAAGATTGTTCTTGTAGAAAGAAAAAAGGTTGAACAAATATTTAATTTTGGCGAATAAAGATTACCAAATTGATTGTATTGAATTTCAATTATGGCCCATTATTGCCGCCGCCGAACCATTATGGAGCTTAGCAATAATGCCCCAGCCGCCACCTGGAGGCAGGCGGCTATTTATCTTACAACGTGCGCTGAATGCTAATTTGTTACGGGCAATGATTTTAATTTGCTGCCGATTATTCATTTCATTAATTGCTTCATTTTAATTTATTTGCGAAAACATATTGTGCGAAAATAAAACACGAATTAATTAAACATTGCGCTTTTGATATTTTTTAAAATAAATTAAAAACAAATAACTTTATAGCAATTCAAAAACCTTAAATTTTCTTAGCATCGCACAATTCTCCATCGTTTTGTTTCTTTGCGAGAGTGAAAGTTGATAAAACACCTCAAAGAAATAAATTTACACGTGTCATAATTCAAATTTAATATCAAAGGAATTTACGGCGCCAGAAATGCTGATTGATTCAAAATCCCTCAAAAACAAACCCTACTCAACGTGCGAAATCGAATAACCTCCCATCGAGTATATAAAAAGCAAATTCATTGCCGCCGAAGTACCGAAATTCCTCCGAAAACAGCACACGTAAAAATGAAAAGTGAAAAAACCAAATCGTTTTCCGCCCGCCGAAACCGGCCAACTCGGCACTCTTTGTGTGTAAACATGCGGAAATGTTTTTCGCCGCCGCAACCACCACCACCACCACCACCGAGTGTGTTTTTTATTTCGCATGGATGGATTTACTTGTTTTGTTGGCACAGAGCGAGCGTTTTTCGCGCATGGTTAGCCCACTTCATGTATTTGTTTATTCGTTTGTTTTGTTATTGTGTGCTTTCTATCGCTGTTTTCCAAGAGGGATGGGGCTAAAGGAAGTGGTTGAGAGGCGGACGTTTAATAGGTTTTGCTCGGCGGCGGCAGCGGCTGGCAAAAAACGCGAACGGGCTTAACGCTGGACCCCTTTTAATGGTTTATAAATATTCATTAGCCGATCATGGGTTGCTAAGCTTCGTCTGTCGTCGTCGAAGCTTCTCTTCTGGGGGGCGGCCGAAAGGTCGTTTACTTTGCGTGTAATTTGATGCTCAAGATATGCCCGAAATTCACCCAAAAATAATGATTAGCAATTACTTTAATCATGGGAATTAAAAGCAATGGTATTATTGATATGTGATCGAGAAATTAACACCCAATTCGTATTAAAACACACGTGGTCGACGACTCCAAGTGTTAATTAAACAGCGATCAAATTAGTTCGTAAATTAGTCCGTGCGATGGACGAATACATCAGGCATTTATCAATAATCTAACGCGTTTTGCACGAACGGTCGTAGTGTAATTAACCACGCGCGCTCTCATCGCATGAATAAATGGTATGTGCAATGCGCACCGAGCATTGAATATGTACACCGATTACTAATCGAGTCATCAATGCTTTTCCGTTCTGACGCGCACAATTTCAACGTAATCCAAACTTGGAAAACGCAACACGCAAAATGCATTTGGTACATTCAAGATTGAATCAAATTCAACTAACTTTATTAAGTACGCACATATTCCTCAGGCTATTCCAAGTTTGCGCATTCAGACAGCGGGCCACAAGTCTAATTCGCTTGATTTGTTGTTTATCGTTCAACAACTCTTGTTTAGTTACAAGTATTAAGCTACTTGCATAATTCTGATTTATCTTCTGAATAATGCAATTCTAACTTTTAATTTGTTTTTTTCAGTTTCACCCATGATTTGGGTACCTAATCAATTAGTTGGAGCACCAGCTGGTACAGACGTGACCATCGATTGCCATACGGAAGCTTATCCGCGTGCAATCAGCTACTGGGTGTACGATAACGTGATGCTTCTGCCGAATAAGAAGTTCAGCACGGAAACGATGGAAAACAGCTATCGAGCGCATATGAAACTCACAGTACGTAATCTGCAAGGTGGCGACTTTGGAAACTATCGATGCATATCGAAGAATTCTTTGGGAGAGACTGAAGGATCGATTCGATTATATGGTAAATATTGTAATTTAATTGCAACTTGAATTTGAATGTAATTATGGCACGATATTTTTCTATTAGTGGAAAAAAGCACGATTGAATCGTTTAGCATTTAGCCTTTATCCTTTATGCGTTATCCTTTGTCATTTAAATTCTATTGATACCGAGGACATCAACACGCTCCGGCTGGCGGTGGCAGCGTTGAAACAAGAAATGAAAATCCTGAAAGCGTTGCCCATGCTGGTCGCGTACCGCTTATTATTCATGTCGCGTAATCATCCGGTAGCGTTCGTTCGTTCGTTCGTTCGTCGGACAAAAATCCATAGAGAAACAAACACGCCTAAATCGAATCATAATAACAATAATATTACCACGATAGCCACATTGCGCCCGGATTTCAAATAATTGAATTTGACCAAGTAGTCATTTCCATTCGCACAATTTTCACTAGAATATTTTTCAAATAATATTAATTTCCTGAATTCCGGATGAACACAAATATTGTTTCTTACTAGACTAGAACTATTCACGCCACAATATCTCATTTAGTTTTAAAGAAAATTGCTTATAAGTATGCAAATGTAATTAAAATAAAAGTTAATTAAATTTGGGCTTTGCATAATTATCAAACTATTTTACATTCACTCATCAGTTTCTGAGTGCTTTTGTGGCATTTAATTATACTTTTACGTATCTACTCGTACGATAAGGTTCTCTTAATTCCATACACTTATCCGTATTTTAACAGTAAAATAAGAAAATGTTGCAAGGAGGAAAAATACACATTATAAAGACGCAATGCGCATTCGTTTTGCAAATATACAAAGAGAACAGCAGCTGCCCGCGCACAAGAAGAAGAAGAAAATATGTTGGGCACATTTATGCGTTTAACTCGCGACTACTTTTATGTATTTTAATAAAGACTCTCGCTTCGCGAAGCACTCGCGCGCTCCTCTCCATTTGCATTATGACGAGCGGGCGTCTTTTGTAAATTTTACGATTTCCACTTTGGCGATCGTAAAAGACGGAAATTAATTTCGTATTGACCCAATGCTCTCGCGTTGCTTTTTGTGCGTCTTCATTCTTCATTCATTATTCTTCATGCTCGTTTTGTACTCTTAATTTGTACACACGAATAACAGCGGCGCTTTCATGTTTGGCTCAAAAGCGACGGAATAAAATGAGGAAGATTAAAAATAGATAGATATTGCAAAGCATAAATTCAAACATTCAACATTCAGTATTTGCCGATTAAAAATATAATAAATATTTGTAATATTCTAGTTATTAATTGCTGGTAGTGTGTACGTACAGCGAGTGAATAATTTCAGTCGACCCTTTTCTAATTACGATCATAAATTACGCGCTGGAAATCTGACCACTGTCCGCACTCAATCGTAATCAACACTATTGCTACTTCTGTTGCTTCGTTATAATTATTTAATTACTAATTTCCCAACTCGCATTGTAGTGTGGTGTTTGGGCGCGTGCTTCTGAATATGGATGTGGCGGTTCGGGCCGCCCCCAGCCAAACGGATGCCACGCTAGCTCATCGTGCATTCTGCTGAGGCACGCAATTAATTCACACCCAATGCGAAATGAACAGAATTATTTGCATTCATATTCGCAAACAATGCGCTTTTTCTTCCTTTCTTTCTTTGTTATTTACCACTGCAACTTTATTTATTATTTTTTAAAGCACCACGTAATATTTAATACGATTTGCTATTATATTTACTCTCATGCTTATCGTGCAAAAAAGAGCGAAGCAATCGACTGCAAGCAAATCCAATCGAAAATCCTCAACAACGACAAGAACTACCTACACTTGTGACCATAACGACGACGATGATGATGTGATTGTTTCACTGTGTTTGCTTTCAGAAATTCCCATGCCGTCGACGCCGCCGCGAGCAACGGAAATGAAAAGCAGTTCAAATAAAGAAAGTAAGTAATAACTTTTACTCTACACGTATGTGCGATTTGTGCGCGTATTAGTTGTACGATTGTGCATTGTGGTCCGCTGCAAATCGATTGGCACAATAAATACTCCACTTCTTCGTTTCCGCGCGTTTCACTGCTATACGGCAAACACTATTATTACTTATTGATCGATTACAATCAATTAATCTTCTGCTATTTGCTCTCGCTCTATTTGCGCAGCGAATAAAATTGCTACGAAAGAATTAGGCAAACAAATATTTCGGATTGGTAATAAATATTTGATAGCTGAAAAGTTGCAGGATTAACTTTTATCCGGGAATAATGTTGTTAATAATAAACTTGCAAAGTAATAAACAAAGTAAAGTACTTAGAGTTACCGTGATGCTGGTTAAGAGCACTACAGGTAACTGAACTTTCTGCACCTTTATCCTTCCTCACGTCAATTGAAGGAGGAAAACGAAGAAAGAAGTGAAATACGAAGCAAGTTGCACTGAAAATGCATCTTGGCGCTGGAAGAGTTTGTCAACGCGACCCTAATACGAAATATGAGCATGCGCGCGCGAATTTGCAAAGTGACATCTATTAAGCTCCCTAAAGAACGACGTGACAGTGTCACCATGTGCATTGAAACACCGCAAACCTGACGACGTCACATCCGGTGCGAGGAAGCGCAGGACAATATGGTTTCTATTAAAGTTGCGCCGCTAAACTTCTTGCTCCTTATGCGTAATTTATGCAAAGTTTTTCTCGTTTTTATTTGTTTCATTTATCAGCGCGAAGAAACGTTGATGGCGCTTTGCATTTTGAATGCGTAGCGTTGGGGATGTCGGGTCAACTTTTGGATTACAATAACGCGTCGTTGATGTAATGGCCAAAGTTGTGGTTAAGTCCGCCCGGGGGTGAACAATACGTGGTACATCTTCTTCTTCGTTGCGCCGCCTTTGGGACTCTCAAGGGGGCAGATGCTCGCCGTCCCCGGAACACAACTTCCAACTTGTCCGTGTACAACTTTCACGTGCTTGTACCAAAAAAGGCCACACGTTCAGGCTCGTATCTTTGTTCAACTCATGAATTCGCCATTGTTGTATTGAAATTCGGCAGATGTGTTTTAAAATTTATACTTTTAATTAAAATTTGGGAAGAATGACTACTTAGGACGATAAATTGTTAATCGAAGAAAAGCGGAAATGACAATAGATTGACAGGTGGTTCTTATTGCAGACACGGGGAAAAGGAACACCAGCAAGCCGTTGATCGGCCAAGATGACCGGCCGAAGCTGGTGATGGTGTCCTCCTCATCTTCAGACAAACGTGACTTGCAGCCGGTCGTCGAAACAGGACTCAGCCTGTACACGCCGCCGGGTCAGCAAGGATCAGGTATTAAATCATCACATAATCCAAAATTCATGATCAAAATGTCATAGGTTCCACCAAAATTCGCAAAATGCTGCACGCTTTCATTGATCCTCTGCACTCTTAAATTATTGCAAACCATTGAAATTGCGCAAAGGTTATTAATTCACTTTTAATAGAATTTACAGTTCATAATAATTGTGATTACGTTGAATATGAAATATAACGTTACAGGAAGGCTTTTGTGTTGGATTCTGAGAGGATATTTGCTTGTAAACCACTGTAATTTGAACCACCTGTTACATATAACGTGCTTGCGTAAAAAATTCAATTCGCTGTCGCTTTTTTCCGAACAATCGCTGAATTTTCCGCACATAATTTTCCATACGTCACATTTGCACGCGTGAAATTTCATTCGGGTGAATGAGATTTATCAAATTTTCATCTCGTTCTGGCGTGCAATTTCAATCTAAATATCACTTTTGTTATAAATTTAATTACGCCAATAGCACAGTACTCAACTTTTGTTTTAATATCTACATATGGCACTATGAAGTAGCAATCATGTCCACCGTATGACTACCCTTTCTAAAACATAGAGTGAGTCAGCATGAACGCATCCGCATACATACTTATAAATATTAAAAATGTCCGCGTCGTCCGGGCGCATTTTATATTGCCAAAGGGACGCACAATGTATCCCAAAATTGCGACGTTGCCAGTGCTATTGTTGCAGCCGCTGTTGCCATTTTAACCGCCGTCGCAAGAACCCCAGTGTTATTTAACTTTTTCCCTTTTGATATTTTCTAACTCGCGTTATTCTCTTCTTTACCTTACGGATCGCAATGCTTGTTTCGTTTTTACGTTGTTCTATTGGTTAAATGTGTTAAAATCATGAGATTTATTTTATCCTTTGGCGAAGCAATAATGATTTAAATTTTTTAAAACGTTATATAACTAGATAATTCTAAAAAGCAAGAACAATTCCTTTGTTGCTTCATGAGTGGAGACAAAGGACTTTAATTCAAAAACGTGCCGCTCTTAACTACCGGGATAAGTGATGTGCTTGCGCTTGTCTTGTGTTTTTAATATCGCATTGTTTGCTTGTTCGTCATGCATCGCCGACGATGAATTTTACAGCAGTAGCGCCTGAAAACGCGCTGATTACAAAGCACTAATTACGCATGCAACGTAGCTATTGCCTGCCTTTGATATGCACGCAACGTTGCCAAACTTGCCGCAAAATTATAACGCTATCATATCGACAACATTCACCCAACGCATGGGGTGAAAGAAGCAGGTGCAACAAATGCCAAACTGGATCCCTTCGATCCGTACTCGTATAATCGTTATAATAACAATAATAATCCATAGTAATAGTGCATCCCTTTATTCCGGGAGTTTCATGGCGTTATATGAATTTCAGTGACACCGCTAATTACCGATTATCATTGAACATAACCGTAAAATGCATCGTTGAATCGCGAGCCAAATTCATTAAGCTATATTTGAAATTAATTTGGCGCGTTTTAATGACCAAAACTTGTATTTAAGGATGTGAGTCCTAAATATAGTATTACGCTTATTATTTCACCCTTATCTAGCCTTTGTTTTAATGTGTGTTTCTGAGCAGGATTCGTAATTAAAATGGCAAATATTTATAAAAAATTCTGTTGGAAAGTTTTTCATTCACCTAATTCACCATTGTTCTTTTGTTTATAAAATACAAATAATTTTTTATACTGAAACGAAATAGGAAACTTGCATGATCATTAAAAACTCTGAATGTAAACAATGTTGGGCATTAGTGCGTCTGCATTTGCAATCATACACAAAAGCAGATAAAGTTTGGACACGAAATTGAATTTAATTTATGCCAAGTACGAAACTAAGCCTCGTTTTGTGCGTTTTGTTTAAGCGCTCGTGAATTTTGCGTCATGTCATTCAGCTTGATATGGTTATTCGTACATTTTATACGAGTGTACGTATAATGCTAAAAACATAACGGAGCATCAATGCCGAAAATGCACTGCAAGCATCATTAGCACGCTAAGCACTTGGCGCATAAAATTAATTACACTATAAAAATATCTATTGCAAACTGCGCATCATATCTTGTTTGTCTAATAGATCAAATGACAGTCAAGCACATTTTAATTGAGTTTAAATTTCATATAGATTTAGCCGCATTAAAATTGCGCATGGAATATGTAAATCCATCTCATACTTAACAAAGAGATATTAAACGTTGTTGTTGAGCTTAAGTTTGTTCTATAATAATAATAATATTTGTTTGTTTATTACAGGATGTATGAGCATATCAAGATGGCTCGCACCCCAAATTGCCGTCACCGTAACGGTGCACTTCATCTACACGTGCGGCAGTCTCACCGTTAATTGAGGAGCATCCGAAAAGTTTCATATCAAAATAAGTAATTAATGAATTAATTGAAAAGTCTCAACAAATTCGGTGATTAGCAAAGGACACTCAACGCGTCAAAAGACAAACTGACTTTATCTAACTTAAACCATGATAGTTTATTAAAAATAATCATAAATTTATAACACGTAACCTAAAATGCTCAATTGTTAGTTTCTCTGCTTAAAATTGCCTTTACATTTCGTAAACTTGTTTTCTATTTTGTATAAACGAACACAGCAATGCGAAGTGCACCAAAACTTGCAGCAAAATGCTACCAGGTAAATTAAAGATTGCAAATCAATAATAACAGTAAAACACACATAATCATTGCTCATGAATAATATCAAATAAGATGTAAAATGTTTTTGAACGTTTTTTAAAAATAATCATTAAATCCATATCGTTCTGATTGAAATTCGGAGAAACTCTATTTTTTTTTCTTGATTTAAAGAGAAAACAAAGAAACAAAAACTACAAATGTTTAACAACAAGATTCAAACGAATAATGCCGTCAACAAATAACATATCTGCATAAAATTTAAACATATTTAAACAAATTGAAATATCAGAAACAAATATCTGCCATTTATAATACCTACTAATCAAGAGATAATATTAACGATTCGTTTACAAACATTCCACCAAATTTATTTGAATTTGAATTAAACTATTTAATCATTTCTAAAAACAAATTGCATGTGTGATTGTCTAATTGTGCGATTGATTCGATTGATACCGACTATTAAAGACGTCACGAATGACTGTTAACTAAATGGCTTAAGAAAAGTATATATAAAAATATAAATATTTATAAAGAAACAAATGAAGTTATATATATATAAATAAATTACGTAATGACTAAGTTATTACCCCGACTAATTATTTATCGAAATAAAACAAAAATCAACAACTAATAACTTAGTTAAACTAAATCATAAGTGTTAGCCTATTTCTCACATCTAAACGAAAATCATGTTTTCCATTTGTACATAATAAATGTGTAATCATCATCGGCGAATTGTGCGATCACAAATTTATTAATTTCGTAAAAGCAAACAGAACAATCGAGAACATTAAGTCAACAGAGAGAGCGAGCAGTCGATTGCGTTCATAGAAAATACACAAATACAAAGCAAACCAAAGAATACGATCGATCGAGAGAATCCGTTGGAAGGAAATCAAGAAGAAGACAAATATTGATCTTCGAGCAGTGTTTGCGCTCCGGAAGGACGAAGGAGTATGAAAAATAAATAAACTATGTAAGAAATATGATGATGTAAAGACGAGTGGGTGACAGGATTGTGCTTATTGTAAAATACACAAGAAAATGTTCCAGAAATAATTACTCGAATGAGATTAAATTGAAATTTAAAGTATTGTTTCTCATGTTGTGACGTTTTTGGAACATTTTCCACATTTAGAACTAAACGTACATGATATATTAATTCTCTATGTACTTAGCAAGTGCACCCTGCGGTTGTTCAAAACGCGTGAACGGCTCAAACAATTTCACGAACGCTAAAGTGCATTTTCGAACGAAAGCGACGTCAATAATTGATAACTTGGTGGCGTACGAGTCGAGAAACATTTGCAATGATAAATCAAAAATTTAAATAGTTTAAATCTTTTATAAATATTATTTCAATTATATTTTTTCAAGTGGTGCATAACATATAACCGCAGGGTGATTTTTCAACCCAAATTTTTCATGCAGACGCAGGACTTTTCTTTGTTACTTTGAGAAAAACGTGTATAAATATTTCACTGTTCAAGAATACATTGTTTAAAGTGCCAAATGATAACAAGAAATATTATTATTATTGATATCATTAGAGATAATTAAGTGACAATTGTTTCAATTCAAACGAACGAATATAATTTAAGAAAATATGGATTGCTATTGAATCTCAGTTAATATTATTATTATCATTATAGAGAATGCTCTTAGGAAATTAATGTAATTTAGCAATCAGATTTTTATTGGAAAAGTGATTTTGTTGTTACAAAAATTAAAGCAAAATAAACAAATAAAAATTACCAGCTTTTCCATATGTTTATCCCACGTTTCATTTTCAGTGTGTGCGTATGAATTTAGAGTTAATGTAATTAAATTGACTTATCAATTATTACAAATATAATTAGTAGTCTGCTTTCAAACGCGATTCAATTATTCAAGAGGGATAAAAATAAACACAATCACCATGGCAACTCGTACTATAATGACTATTAGGTAAGTGCAGTACTTAATTCCGATTCTTTTAGGAGGTCATAACATTTATTTAAAAATCTCTTGGAACATTATTTACGCAAAGAAACTTTTTATTTTGGCCGATTACATCCAATTGCTTGAATTGCAAGTCTCGCGAGCGCAATAAACATTATAAATAAAATATATAGAGACATGGCAGTGAGTAAAGTTGGCAGCAAATGCGCACACAAAAGGCAAGCAAAGCGCATCATGGAAATGCATAGAATAAGCTATTACATCGAATTTTTATGCCAGAACGGACGGACGCAGTTGCGATCGAGGTAGCACGCGTACATTTTAGTACTTCATGTGCGATACGTTACGTTCTATCGCCTACGTGTGCAGACATTGCGCAAGGGTAGAATATGCGAAATACATAAATATATATCGTACGTGTAGCATGAATAATATAGCTGTAGACGAACCACGTACGGAATGTTAAAATCTATGCAAACATATTGCTGTTTCTTCTTTTGTCTATGATATTCAGACCAGACCAAGAAAACCAAAATATTTTTACTATTGACTTGTAGAAAAAGAACCAACAAATAATACAATCTTCAATTTGTGTTGACATCTCCTAAGCCTTAATGGCAGATCACCCCTTGAAACTATGGAAGAAGAAATTAAACGAAACGACTGTTAATTATTGCAATATTGGATTTATCATTACAACTTTTTGGGAGCTCGAAGCCGAAAGGGGGTACCCCCAAAAGTCATGTCAACTGTGTAATGATAAAATCCGGGGGTACCCCCTTTCAGCTTCGAGCTCTGAAAAAGTTATAATGGTAAATTCCACTTCTCAATATTTACTCATGTTTTGGTGAATCTTCAAGTTCTTCCAGCCTTCAAGAAGTGATCAACTCGGGATTAAAACGTAAGTACCCAATATGGGATATATTATTTATTCATAGTACATTTCATACTTTATTATCCGGCAATCAAATATGTTTATATCCCTTTCTGTTGTTCCCCTTGGAACAAAGACATCACCACAAAATAATTAGTTAATTAAGACGAGGTATTCATATCCCATTGCAATCATAATTTTGAATTCGAGCAAACAAATAATCCTTCTCGGGTTGCTTACCTTTATTACCCGAATTGAATACGAATGCATACTTGGTACTAGACGTATTTGGCTTTCATTGGCAGACTTCATCCTTGCAGACTTCAATGAAAATCTATGAACACAGCGCCAAGATGCGAGGCGAATGTTTATTGAATATATGTATTTGGCGCGTGTTGAGCACGCGAAGGACTTGCCTGCTACTTAAATCACGTCCTTTATTGTTAATGCTGCAATTTACATGTCAAACAAGTCAATATTAGATTCACACGCTGTCGCTGCAGCATTCGCAATGAGTACCGCCTACTATTATTGCATAACAACGTATTGTGTCTGCAAGGATAACAACGATATTGAATCCTCCAAAGATAATCCCAAATAATTGGCCTCATCAAATAATCAACTATTAATAAACGAAACTGTCACTTTTCATTTGCGATATAAAAGTGAGTGAGTTAAAAGCATATTACTAATTAATCCTCAATAAATGTAATTGAAGCGTGTGCATTAAGCGCATTGAAACGTTAACGTGTATGTTAAATACGGATAAGTATATCAACGCATCACAGCCGATTAACGCTGATATCGATCAATACCCTTTATCAGGGTGGAAGTGCAGTTTGAATGCAGCTAACGAAAACACCTCTCACACCCTTTATGAGTACGTCGACTATGCATGTGTGTCATTTGGCGAATGATGTTAATAAAATTTGTACGCGCTGCTCTCTTTCCTCTTTGCTTTTTGCTTCCGGCTCCTTTTATTGCGCTAATGAATATTTGATCGTTCACATCATTTATTATTTTGCCCCCTATTTTATTATATTTTTATATAGGGTGTTTAATTTCTGAGAAATCTTTACATTAATGCGTAATTTCAAAAATTATTTCAATGTTCATGATACCTTCTGAATAAAAGATATAAATATTACGTTGTACGAAGGACTAAGAATATTTTTTACTAATCTAATGCGTTTTTTCCATGTTTTAAGCATTTACATGCATTAGTTGATTTTTAAAATATCCTTGCGGTTATTTTTTTACATTGCACTGCCATCACCATTCTGTGGTAATACGTCACGTCCGCCCCATGATCCTGGTGGAAGACATAAGCGAATGTGTGACGCAATAAAATATATCGCGGCGCATCGCAATTTCTGCCGAACGTTTGCGGAATATATATATATATATGCGCCATATAGAAACGTGCAATAGTGGCTGCTTTTTCATCCCTTACCGAATCGTTTGCACGAACTGCGCCCGCACAGGTTGAAAAACGACTCATCAGAGACGGCATGGCGGCGGAGCCGTTGTCATCGTAAAAATCCACCATACGTGTGTACATCGCGCATACGAAACGACGAATTGCACGTCCCAAAATTCCACATCGTCGTCATAATTATCTGCGACGCAAAGTAAACGGAAATTTCAAACAAAGTTGAAAAGCGCATCATCTGCATACGCGAGTGCAAAATATGTCAATAAGTATTCCGGCAGGAGGCCGATTCAGGTGTGCGGGAAAACGTCAACAAAGTTTGACTTGAGCGAGCAGGAAAACTAAGTTGAATGCCCAAGTTCCTTGCGTCTAATTAACAAATCGAGCACGGATGCATTACTCACTCGAATGCAATGCAAGTGAACGAGCGAGCGAGCGAAACTTTCGCAGACGTTTAATTGAGAGTACATGTTTTGTATGCAGTGCCGTATTTATTTGATTTATGCATGAGTATTTCTATTTCCGCATGTATTCAGCAGATGCATCCAAGTGCCAACAACTTGTTGGTTATTAATCGAGTAAAGCGCATTAAGCATGCTCCTAATGCTCGTTGATTGAGTGCAAATTGAAAACAGAACTATGCGAACGTCAACTACTCATAGTAAGTAATTGTTTAAATAAACCTTAATCAAATTGATTGCCAGTTGCATATATCTATGAAATGATTAAGTACATCAACATGTTATCATTTTATCAGGTGTATCTTGTTGTTCCGCAGGAAATACGGAAAGATAATCTAATATGGTGTTAGCATCCTGTCGATGACTGCTTTGCATAATTCGCGTGGCGCTCTGAAACGCGCGCAGAGCGTTACAAATAATTAAGTCAAAAAGTTTTCTCATTAGAATTTTCCGGCATTGGCTTATATATTCCATTGTTGTTGTGCATTTCACCGACACTGCGTTAATGCGCTAGCAAAACAAATGAGCATTTCAACAAATTGTGTTTTTCGTTTATCATCATCATCATCATGAAACAACTCTGCATTCGCAATTATACATCAGCAAATATTATTTCTTCATTAATTTTTTTCTATTATTATTATGAACAACGCTTGTAGGTACTTTGTACAACTGTCAAATATTACCATTATCCTTATTTATTTTCAGAATGTGTAAAAGAAATAGCTGAGAAAAACCTTTGGTAAAATATGAACATCAGATGGTGCTTGCGCATTTGCGAGTGTATTACGAAAAGAAAGTGATAAATAACTGCCATTTATCCAGGACGGTGAACGTCATTTTTATAGGAGTTTAAGGCTGTTTCGGTCGGTTGCACGCGTACATGTAGTGTGTAATGTTTATTGTGCCAGGATACCAACAGGATACATTGTGCAGCATCGGCATCCCACCGCGACGTTGCGTTGGCGTCCCTCATACTTCAACGACGCAACAGAGCAAAAGGCGTCGTCTCTAGATTGGATGGTTGCGAAACGGCAAGGACTCGACTAGAGATATTCAGGAAGAATATCTTTAGGAAGGACGCAAACTGACAGGATAAAATAAACTAAACAAAAAAAGAGATTCAAACTCCGAAGAGCTACATGCGCATTTGTGCATTGTGTTTTTGAGATGCTCAATAAAGCACTACTATTTAACGTCCTTCTTGCATATGAGAAACAATAGAAAGAAAAGCCTGAAGGGAGAAAGAAGAAGAAGAAGAAGAGTTGATGTTACTAACAGCTTCATTCGAGCGAGAATCTATAAGGTGTAATCTTTGCGTAACACTCTGCGAGGAGTCGAAAAGCCGCCCCCTTACATCCGCATTCACTGAATTTGATCAGGATTTCGTAACGTTTCAAGCATGATATTGACTGCTTTCGGGATCGCATCGGGGGGCGGTTTATGGAGATATAGGCCAGGTTGGATAGGTCATGCTTTGCGACGGCACGGATGTGACAAAAAAAGGACAACGACGGCGCGGCATCGACGAGATTTTATATCGTACGCGAGAACTCAACAAGCCGAAATGCAATGAGACGATTTCTTGGTCCGAAACTAGGTCGTTTTCCAAACTCTGACATCTCTTAGCCAAACTCAATCGTCATTGACGCTTTATTGCCGCCTCCGAGCAATTCGTCGATTGCTTTTATATCACAATGTGCTTTATACCAATGACTTCTTTGCGCGTTTTCAGGATACAATCTACGTGAGTACTTTTACCTTCTTTAAACATAATCTTACGTTTCTGTTGTCTTCTTGTTGAATATTGTAATAATCGACGTTTAACTCTTCGTTGACGTTGCAATGATGAATAAATAGAAATAAAATTGTCACTAACCTGCTTAAAATCCACGTGGTAAAATCACTCACACTGCACTGCACTGACCTTCGCGTTGAACTCGGCGAAACACACTATTTTTCAACGTGGTTTTGCGGATTGCCTGGGACTGCTTTAAACCTGGCAAATACTTGTTTAAACAAGACTAGTGACGTCACAAATTGTTTACAAAAATTTCATCGTGCTGGCCGCAGCTGATTCCAGCTCAGGTTAGTGCGGTTAGAATAGTGCAGTGAAGTACAGTGAAATAAGTCGTCAGTCTGTTTAACAAGTTAGTGTTGATTATAAGTGTGCATCAGTAGTAAGTAATACGTGGTAAGGGTAATTGACCAGAGGAAACCCTGAATAATAATTTGTCATCGATCAATTGAGAGAAATTAACGTAAACTGAGGATTCTGACATAGCCAACACGTGCTCAACATGCAGCAATTATAACAGGTATGTTACCGTAATTAAATATCAATTTCCAGAAACGAAATACCACATGATCAGAGAGAATATTCATAGTTTGCCCTTATTAAAGCGACAATAAGTTAACAATAGCATATTGACAGCTACAAGAACTCAATAATGAGAAGAAACGTGAAGCAAATCCAGTCTTCTTAGCAGGTTAGCGCAGTTTGTTTATGTAATTTCTTTTAGTTCATCTTCACTAAGGAGAAGTTACATGAGAGTAGAGATAGTCCTATCGTTCAGAGAGAAACTAGCCGACAATACAGTATGAACACCAAGAGATAAGTGTTTACATCTTTAGTCTACTTAGCACAGTAATAATAATTGTGTATGTAATTCGTTTAATTCGTAGGTAATTCGTATTGTGAGCCAAAACAATTTGTCATTAATAACACATCCAGGAAAGCATACGATCGTGATATTGCAATCAAACAGCAATGATAATATATTCCGAAATTTCAATATCGACTTTTTCTTTGCTCGCACTCCACGAACGAATAGCTACGTTTCTATTTGATAGAAGAGAATATTCCTATTTTTCTATCTAATATCGTCCTGTTAAGGAAAAAATAAGGCAACACTACCAGTATTGGCAGAAAGGCAAAGACAACTCGGCCCGGCAGTGCAAGATTAGGAACTATCTTCGAAGTATCATTTTGTGCAAACGGAAGCGGCAGACGGTTCGATGTGAATTTCACACAAAAGAAGGAATCCGTTTCAACGTAGATATACTTTATATCAAATACAAATTGCACGCTGCTGGAATACGATTCGTTCTTTGCCATGCTGAAGAAACATTTGGGATCAAGTAAATTTTTTCTACGCGTGTAAAAGAAAATGGTGCAATAGGAAGCGGTGTGAAAATTAATAAAAGCGACCATCCACTACGTGGTAAGCGTGCACGTAGAGCGTGGACAATGTGGTCGGAGGCGGCGTGCCAAAAAATAGCAAACTGAAAATCTCTTTACTGCCGCACAGATTTTTCCAATCGACACTTGTTTTACTCGTTCTCCTTTTGTTCGAATGCTTTCGCCATTGATCCATTCCGAACAAAACCTAAATTAAAATTAAAAGTTAATTCAAAATTAACTTGTATTTTGGAATTTTTATCATTCGTACATTTTCCACTCGTGTTGCTTTAACAATTGTATCATCTACGTGGAAAAACGCTGGAAGCACCCCAGGTCATTCAATTAAAAGCGCAACACAAAAAAGGCACGTGCAAAAAGCTTAAATAAAAGGCAAACAAAGCAAAACTTTCTCGACCAACCGAAACGGATCGCCATGAATTCCTCATTCTTCTCTCATGTGTGATATTTCTACGTAAATTTGCCTGAAAATTTATCTTTGATTTTTTTTTGCTGCGCGTTTGTTTTAATTATTTTCTGTTTTCGTTATTTGGTTTTTACGCTGCTCTAATACTTGTTTGTATTTGCTTTGTACTTTAATTACAGTTAGTACGTTGACGGCTGCTGCGGTTATGTACGTTACTCAATTAATTTTTACCGCAATGCAATGCAATGGCAGTTTGATTCGTCATTTCGCCAAAAACGGAATAATTACCTATAATGTTTTCGTGGCTGATAAACAGAAATTTAACGTTTTGGGGTCAAGCTAACAATTCATTAATTATTACTGAACATTTAATTAACATTTTAACATTAAATTTAATATTGAATCCAAGGCTTTCATGTGGTTAATTATTATTAATTAGATATCAATATATTTAATTGATTTCAGTAGTTTTCCTGACATTTTTGTACAAGACAAACAAGAAAAATAGTTTGTGTTTATACACAAGCCATATTTCCTTCGGGGGCGGTCTGCGAGACGGCAGGCTACTAAAATATTAACCGCGCGAATCTCGCATTCCGTGTGCGCGCCGGCAGTAAATGAGCAAAACGTCGCTCGCCTGACTTTTACACCACAGGACGGAGGCGGCTGCGGAGAGTTGCGAAGAGTAGCAACCAAGCAAACAATTTAAGTTCTCTTACTGCCAGCCCTCAGCCTAGTTACCTTCTTGCAATGTATGCAACATGTTGGAATATTCGAGCAGTCCGCCTATGTTCTTCTTGCATTTGTTTATATATTTTATATCCAAGTGCTCAAAAACACAAAGAAGTACAAGGTAAGCATAAAAAGCACGAAAATATTTGTTGGACTAAGTGAACAACACACAAAAGCACAATGAATAATTGACAATGAATAATAAGTAAAAAATACCGAATAGCGTATATTTTAATGCATAAATCCAATCATTATTTAGAGCTCAAACTTTAAAACTTTATATGCAACTGTCATATTATCAACAAGGGTTCATTGAAGCATTGAACAATTTGAAATTTAGCAAGCATGCGTCCGAACTGAACTTTACTGGCATTGTTTTAGTGGAGGCGGTAACGCTGAGTTCAGCCTATTGTTCACTTTACGCTTCCTTGCGCGCATCAATATTGCAGTGCGCATTTCGCAAAGCTGACAGAAGGGATTATGTTTTTATTACAATGTGCAAGCATGGCACGTGGCATGACGTGTCTTACCTGACCGCCTCCGCTACAAATCGGCCGGCTATGCATGTTCTATTGCCGTCAAGTCAATAAATCAACGTTTGCATGTTGCGTTCCGCTGCTTAAATTTGCCGCCCCCCTTTCCAATTGCGTCTAAATCCAACTGTAAAATTGAGCAATTCGTTAAATAATAACCGTCGGAGTTGAAATGCAAAATGCAAAAGTGTGCTTCTTCAATGGGTTTCATTGGATTGTGCATATTTCAGTTATGCAGCCAAACTTTGCACCATTATCCAACTGAGCGCACATATCTAACCTAATTTTGGGGCGGCGCGCACGCGGGTAATGCGTTCATATTTGAAAGGCCCTGTTAATTTTCCCATTTGTATGCAACTTCCATGCATGTAAGCCATACTCACGTAGATGTAACTTATTCTAAACCTGGTTTCAATGTCTTCTCTTTGAACAACTGCACGAATTGCATTGAAATTCGGTATACTCGAATCGATAAATTTACACAATGTGCACACTCTTGACGAGGATTATTGCAGTCTGCAAAATGTTCCAAATACGTAGGTATATACAGCCGCCTCCAACCACTATGAACAACATTCGTGAAACAATGGCGAAGAAGAGTCATAATTATCACGGCCATCTGAGGTGCACTAAAGTATCCCATCTTTAATGGTCCGCCGAGAATTAGTCGAATTTCGTAGATTAGTAATCACGATGGCGAATGATAATGCTTCTCGCCCACTTCCGGCCGGCGAAACAACGCACGTCTCAAACTTTCCGAGTGGCTTCATAATTACACCAAAGTGCACGAGTTCATCAGTGCGCACATGATGGCTTAATGCAGCAAATCAAAATACTAGCTGGAAACAGGAAACTTATAAATGGTTATAATAGCCAAGTATGAAATATTTCTTGCAAATTATTTTCATGTTGCAATTGCTAATTCGACAAAGAACCCTTACATAAAACAAACGAAATCTGTTTGTCATTAGCAGAGAGTCGAGCACGAATTCGTAATTCGTACTTTTGTTATGCTTTCATTAAATTTTAATCCGGCAGACGATGATTGTTATCGTCCGAAGAGGCGCGCTTCTTATGTCAATAGCGAACGCGCGTAAGAGATTCGAGGATTTGCGGATTTATTGAAGTGCTGGAAACACGATCCGAAGACTTACACCCTCGTTACGACCGCAATGCGAAAGGGGTGGTAGCGCCGCCGTCGTGCGGTGTGAGCTCCCAAGTTGCTACTTGAACACTTTGAACTTTGCCGCATAAGAAACACGCCCGCCCTCCGTTTCTTGCGTTATCAAATTCAATTCGAATCCTCTCGTTATCATTGCGCTGTTATCATAGAGCTTTGTGCCGGCCACCGCTTTGATTAAATCGCGTAACGAATTTGAATTTGTTTCTTCGGCGCGTGTCACATTTTGATTGGCAAAATTCTGCGGCACGGCAATAAGATGAGTGGCAAGTTCGTCCCGATTTAATCCCAATCCGGAATGGGAAACTCGAGCAAACAAATGCGCCGTACGTAATTGCACCGAATGGCGGCGTGTGTGTGTCGGTGTGTGTGCGCGAGTGTGTTTGCACGACGTGCCCTCGTGGGGCGGCTAGATGGATTGTGCTCGAGCGGCGGGCAAACTCGTGGTGTCGATAATGCGGAACTGAATTAAAATTGGCGCCACTATCGCCACTCGCGTCGGCCGGAAGTTTGTTTCTCGAGTGCGATTGATTCCATGCGAGTGAGTGAGACGACGAATAAACTATCCATGAATAGATCACTCGCTCCACTTTAATTGACTGAGTAGCCGCCGCTTTACATCGGATTGGTTCATGTTTTACCCGCTCGATTGCTTGAATAAGCTATTCACAATGTAACTACTGCCATCTTCTCTACTATATTCAGCGATTTTTCCACCCCCTTCCATACTAGTTCTTACAACTTATTTGAAATTGTTGCCCAACTTTAATTTGATTTGTTTTTGTGTTAGTTGACGAATTAGAATTTAATCAAACAAATGCATTCACCCCGTAGTGAATTCAAGAGAATACGAAGAGTTTATTCTGAAACTTTATCAAAGTTATAACAACCCTAAAGAGAAAACGCATAATCAACCAATTGGTAGTTATTTGAGAAAGTTGAATAATTATAGTTTAGTAGAAAACACTGACACATTGTATAGAATTGTAAGAACGTGCAAAAGATGTTCCACTCAGCACACATCTGCCACACGGTTTGCTTGCCGCCGCCGACAACTTTGCGCTCGGAAATGTTACCACTCATTAATTCAGTCCTGTTTCCGGCTGCTAACCAACGCACATTGCGCCGTTATTCCACTCACTTGACTTGCAACATTCTGAGATTGCGCCAAAGGATTACACAATCGCACACATTTCGCCATCTCGAATGCACTGCCGCCCCGCTGCACTAAAATAACATTTTACACCCTGCGAAAATATTCCACTGTTGCAAACTATGCGCGCAGCTAGCAAAACGTAAACACGTGATTAGTTTTTGCGCTATCAAAATATGGAATATTACTGGAAATTTATTTATCCTCACTGTCCGTAAACAAAACAAAGTTGAATGATTTAAACACTAGTTCTGTGTGTGCGTCTCAAGTTACTTGCCGATCTTAATTAAATCACTTTCCACTTGGGATTGCGCTTGCTTGTTTAATTATTCGTAAGGAAGACTTGAACTAACTCTAAAAATATTCAAAGCACTTAGGTTTTCTTACATAAGTACGAGAACTGGGAATAGATATTGAAGGGATGAAAAAGTCTTAAAATTGGCAAAGTTGTAATTAAATGTCCAACCGAAGCAAAAATCAAAGTGATCTATGACAAGCATCATATGGAATGCGAATGAACAAGTTTGCCAAGCGTTTTTTACACGGTTGGCAGGCACAAGTGTGAAATGTAAGAAGGAAATTCAATCCATTTATCCAGCGTCTGCCTGCTGGTTGTCTTCGTTTCGTGTTCCTCGGAAGACTCCTTGGTCTCTAATGAAGTACGTGTTAAGCAAGACAACGACGACCAAGAAGGAGTCTTCGCAAGACAATGGCATTGAGCATAATAGCAATGTCGTTTCGTGGCACTGCTGGTGGCTAATGCAATTCGCAATTCGCGTGTAATGCGCTTAAATCGCTTGCACAAGTGCTTGCCATCATCATCAACCCTAAAATGCTTTTTTACTGCTACATAAACTCACAAAAATCACCGTCTTTGACACTTTTATAAACATTGCCACAACTTATGAATTTAATTGTCTCGACATTTTATTAATACCTACCAATAATAATTCTATAAGGAAATCGTAGGTTGGTTTATTTGAATGTGCACAAGGAAATAGCAGAAAATCAGAAATTTGATTCTTTTCGTTCCCCTCTTGTCATGGCAGTAAATACAACGCATTTGCAATCACGTTTGCAATCACGCTCAGATCACAATCACATCTATCCGAGGCAGTAATAAAATAAAGTGGTTGCCTTTATGTTTCAGCTAACATATCTGCTCTCTGCGCTGTTTGATGCAGCTATAAAAATTCACACGTCACTCCATTGCCGCTCCCGCTGCTCAATTCATGTCTTTCGCTGAAGGGTGACGTAATCATCTTGTTCTTCTGCCACCCTCTTGTATTTCTTCTTTGCCATTTGCCATGCACGTTAAATAATGCGGATGAAGCGACAGCAAGAGCAGGAATGCATTTTCATCTCTAGCCAGCGTAATCACGGTAATTGCACGGCTAAATTCCGTACATTTCACTTTTTGAACCTGAAAAAGAACAAGCATACAGTACAAGGGTGCATTCTTTGGCATGTCTGATCAAACTTTGGAGTTTTTAAAGGGTGGAACATGATTTAACGCGCGTTTTGTTGAATCTTAATTTATTAATCATGGAACATTGGAAATTTATTAAAACAGGGATGAAAGTTTGGTGAATAGCAATTTTGTTATATGAATTGCATGCAGACACATTTACCTTCACGTGGGGGTGAGAAGCTCTTCATCGTCGCCGCTGGAAGAGTTTTCGAGCGAGAAGGCTCTCAAGAAAATTGGCTCAAAAAATATAAAAACACCCTCAATGTAGGTACGTGCACTTCACCCCTTTTCTCATCGACGCCCACGCACTTCTAAGCGCGCATTACTGTTTTCATCGCAGCTGAAGAGTTTCTTCGTGCAGAAAACGTCAGAATAAATGTGATATGTAGCTGCCATTTTCCACCTTGATATTCTCTTTTTGTACGTACAATTTTGCATAGTTCTAAAAATAGTTTCATGGAGGCAGCATTCATTTCAAAATGTACGTTGAATAAATTGATCACCAACTCAATTTCAAGTGTAATAAGATTGTGTATCAGTTTGTCAGAGAGCAAATAATAAATACCCACTTCGAATGAGCAGGATAATTGAATTTGACTATCATAATATCTAAAGCGACGGAGAAGTTAATTTAAAATCCATTGCAAGTATTCGTCGAACTTGGCCTAAAATAAAACAAATGGCAGAGTTTAATCGAGTTGGCAGTTCGAGGCCCAGCTTTCAAACTTTTCACCCCAAAATCTGACAACAGCGCGCACAATGCATGTTGCCAGCTCATAGTTTCTGGATATTGAGAAATGGTTTTAATTACGTTTTCATTTGATCGAGACCCCTTGCACGCTTTATTGGATTGGATTGCTTTCAAGTTCTGCACGCTTTTCGATGAATTTCCAAGCCTTTAATCCATTGTTGTGCCATTTCCTCCACTTGGAGATTGGACTGAAAAGTGCCCTTCGTGCTGTCTGCTTGTCAACTGTCAGATGAATAAAGAATCTGTCGGAGAAGTAGAAAACTAGTCTAGTCTGAGATGTGTTTGAATTAGTTTAGTATTTTGTTTTATTTGCTATCTGGTTTTTACTATCCTGTCGCGGTTAAGAAAGATATTTCACTCAATCTTTGATGATAGGAATTCATTACTGGGGCATGGGAAGGGAAAATTAAAAATTAAGTTGGTACAAATCTAGCGAATAAAAGCAAGCGCATAAATCACGTGAATTGCATTTATTTCCGGTTTACTTTCAAAATGAAATTCCTTTTGAGCGACCGTTAAAACGACGTTAAATTCAATTAACTGCCGCCTGCCTCCCTGCGGAGCAACTGACTTAAACACTCTGAATTCGAATATTAAATTTTCGTCCTCGTCTTGCCTCGCACGTTTTTCTTCGGCGCAAGAGCGCAATTGAAATTTATTAAAATCGTGTGTTTACTTATTTACGAAATCATTACATGAAAATTGAATTCCGGGCACGTGGTCAGCGACACGTAAATTATGGACAATTAGGAGAGAAAAAGTGCACGGGTGCAATATGTTTGGAGGCGGCTAAGAGGAAACGACACGCAAAAAAGTATTGACAAAATGTCTGAATTTAAATTGAATTTAATAATTCACATGCCAACGGGTGCAGTCCGTATTTTTAGTTATGAGAGTTACGTGCGTTGAAGAGAGTGAGAGCGTGTTGTGTGGGTTTCCAGTCGGCAGGACGACATCCTTGGGGAAATTTTCCGTTTATCCCGATGGGCCAATCCGGCCCCCGGGCTGATTTGAGACGTACGAGTCCAGACAGAACGCGCCAACGCCACAGCCGTCTCCAGAGCTATTGGTGCAGCATAAAATGTAAACAAAAACGTTGATTGTTACATGAAATACTAAAAAATTACCTACCAATAAATAATTACAAATCTTTTATCTTTTAAGAAATTGTTAAAGTAGTTCTAAAATGGCCAAAGTAAAACGATTTCTGGTTAGTTTAAAAGTATGAATAAACTTTTATTGAGCGATATTTATCAATTAAACGCAAATTAGATTATTTTTTCAACTTTCTGCATTCTTTCACCATAATCGCCGCTCCCTTGGTATAAATATTAATTACAAACGGGTGATAATAAATATGCAAGTCTCTGAACGCGCCGTTTTGCAGAGTTGGGCGGTTGAGCAGCCTTAAAGTGGCAAATAATTGTGAAATATCTTCGTGAAACTTTCATGAGACTTTTTTCACTTAGCTATTCGTACAAAACGAAGTGCAAATAAGTTAAAACGAAGATCGTTATTTAAAATAAAGTAGCCAATTTTTCCAATATTATTGAAAGTACAATTATTTGCTTATTTCCAATATCCATAACTAAGCAAATACCGAACGCAAACGGAAACATGGACCTCCGGTAAAAGATTGCATGTACGTGTCTTTGGATTGCAATAGGATATTATATGGAGCGTTTACATAGAGTTTCCGTTTGTTTAATGCGCGCAATTCAGGATACAGTTTACTTACCTATAGGTTCGACTCAAAATATACTCGATTCCAAATCATTATTGCGTATTGGCCGTGTTTGAAGTAAAAGTAAACGAAAGATACCAATGTGCAAATGGTGCATTTCCAGAGATACAACGATAATTGCAATCAAGATAAACAACAAGCGATATTAACCCGAGTTGGATGCGTTCTACTCCCTTTAAATAAATACAAAATATAAGGAGAGTT
The DNA here is from genome assembly GCA_963978815.1 of Aleochara curtula. Lineage (NCBI taxonomy): Eukaryota > Metazoa > Arthropoda > Insecta > Coleoptera > Staphylinidae > Aleochara > Aleochara curtula. The sequence continues at coordinate 4,326,130 of OZ022222.1, read as the reverse complement.
TCTATCTTGTTTCCGATACACAATCCGACTAGTTCAAAAACAATACGAGAGAAGAACGAATATTTAAAATAACATCGAATTTAGTTTTCTGTAACTTTAAGAGACGACACTATCGAGCGACTTGCATCAATGCGCTAAAACTCTTGCTATCCACACTTTCCAATTGAATGCGCACGCCATTCATGCGTTCCTCGTGATCATCCCAGTTCGGTTATATCATTACAAAGAGCTACTCCTGCAGGAACAGCAGTAAATGCTTGTCATGATAGAGCAATTTCGTTTCGCTCAGCTATGAGATTTAATCCCAACACCTGAACGACTTTACATCAAAATTTAAATTGGTTATCTTGAAATCTTGATACGTTGATGTCCCTATAACTATGTCTTTTGTTGTAATATTATGTCTAGTCATGCTAGCATGCTTTTGTTTATAATAAATATCATACTGCCAAATATGCAAAACGAATGCACATTTCCACTCACTTTTTCCCCAGGCTAGATTTGTTGCTTCGATGTGATAGATCGAGGGATGTATGTATTGCGGCAAATTTGAGCGGCAGCCGCCTCCCACGTTCGTATGTCGTTTGTCGTCTGTTTGTGCTGAGGCGGCAATGTGTCATTTTTATTGTTTGTGAAGCGCGCCCGCATTTGTTACCCAAAGCGATGATGCCCTGAGATGATGACAAACTGCACTGACACTTTGATGCTTTTTCTCATATTTTTTCGCACATTTTTCCCTCTGATGTATAAATGCACTTCGCACTTTTCTTGTTGTTTGTTTATATCCCTTGACTCATATTTCTTCCGTTTGCATTATAGGACTGCGGCAAATTATTTGAAGAAAATAATCATCTACTTACAATGCTAAAACACAATAAGCAACTCTGAATTGATTGAAACAGGATGAAAAATAAATAAACTAGATATATTTGTGGATTCGTGAATACAATAAAAGAATGAAAAAGTGCGAATACAGCGCAAAACAAAAACGGACAAAGGCGCGTACAGTTCAACCACTGACAGCCCATGATAATATTGATGTCGAGCAATTTGTAGCAGCGCGCACAGCAAGTAAATTTACTTTTTTCTCTTTGTGGTGTTGCTGCTGCATTCGCCTGCAATTCCCACCCAATAGTTGGCTATGAGCATTTTCATTAATATCCTCGTCTGCTATTTGCTTTTTATGCTCTCGTTGCATCGTTTCCTTTCATTCATTTTCATATAATTCCTTTCGCTCTTTATTCACCGCTGGAAGCCAATGCAGGTTTTTCATTTATGCTTTCTAAATAATTGCGCACTTATTTGCCACCTTTTTACGCTACCGATTGCACTGATTTCCTTCCTTAGATTTATTGAATATCGCGTAAATATTGTGCATTAATCAAGTTGGAAACAAACGAAAGCAGACTGCACAAATAAAAGAATTCTCTTCTCTTTTAACAACTTGTATAATATTTGTTTCTCCATTTTCCTTATTATTTTATTTAATGAAACATTTCAGGAACAAGCCATCAATATTATTAATATTGCGTCGGTCGAATGAGTTGGGACATACAGATTTATGTTATTATTTGGTATGAGTATTGATCATGAGCAAATCTTCCTGCCATCAAAAGCAATAATGGGAGCGACGCAGCCCTTTAGGGAATGATAAAACGAGATCATTTCACGTATATGGCGTAGATGTGACAAATCGAAATCGGCTCTTCGAGAGCTCTTAGCGTAATCGTCTGTCTCCTAGGTCTATTATTACTCGATGGCAGGTAAGCGGTGGCATGCCTTCAGAGCGTACGCAATGTTACTACCGCCCCCGTCTCGCACATTGCCAATATCTAAAAGTGTGAGTCGTCCCCGAACGACAACCAAGTGGATTTATCGGCTCACTTGTTGAGTAGAATTTTCTAAAATATTTTTCTTTCCTCCACCGTCTCTTTGCGGCTCGTCCATGAACTTCAAGGCATGAAATGTTTATATTTTATGAAAGGCTTAAAATAGATGTTATACGTTCATGCAAAAAAATAGCAATTCAATAAAAGATCAAATGATATTCGCATTTATCAAATAGACTTGTAGAAGTATTCATAAATTGTCGCAAAAGTACGTACAGTAAAAGAGTCTTCCTGCTCTTTATGGCTTACTAGAGACATTAACAAATATGTATTTTCTAAAGCTCGTATGTCATCCAAGTATAAACTATTCATTAAAATATTAAACGTGAACTAAACTTCCGTTAAACATTCAATTAATGATGTACTAATTAGCTGTACTAATAAGTAATGACATGGAAGATATTGAAAACAAAGTTCTAGCGACAATTTTTTATTAATGCACAAATACGGTAACATTTAAATTGTATACATGTATAATATTAACAAGTTATTATTTGGTAACATGCTACACCTTATTTTCTTGTAATAATTTCCCCATTCTCAATCTGTTTCCTTGTATTAATTTTGCGTTACGGGTTGGTTTATTCCTTAAATAATAAAAATATGGCAAGTGACTATAATTATATATTATTTTCACTATGTTATGTATTTCTCAGCTGTTGAACTGTTACGAATTTCCAATTAACTTCATCTCAATGTAAGACTTACAAATCAGTTACATTGTAAGTAATTCGTGTTTGCTTTTTTCCATATTTGCGTTTTTTTTTTCCTATCGGTGACTTTAATTATTGATTTATATATTTATAGGTTTATATATGCAAGTGCGCAATTAATTACTCAGTTATTTAAGTTTCATAAAATCACAAATGCAATTATAATTGATTCCATTCTCATCATCTCATGATGATCATCATCATCATGATTAAACTTGTCTTATCTTTAAAGTGTCCCTCTCGTTTGCAATTTTGTTGCTGCTCGCTCACATTGTCCGTCAAAATCGTAATGCCAATAATAATTATATTATTGCCATTAATTATTAAACACATAATAACATTTCAATTGAGTTTTGAATACACATTAAAATTGTTTACGTTTATATCGTCATTTTCGTGTTTCAGAAATCATTAAAGTGTTTTTCTTTTCATGTTTATGTATCGTAATAGAAATTTGCAAGTATCATAAAAATTCTCATAGATCATAATACATATCATGGTAATAGAATTATTATTTTCAATAACAAATTAGTATTTATCTTCTATTAGTATCAATAATTAATATTGGAGATCAATTATTTAATTAGATAATGAAGCGAATCATAGCAAGAACATTTGTTGTGTAAATATCAATGTCTTCTTCTTTCAAATGATTAAAAATATTAAAATTTTGATCATATCATAATGACTTATAACAATAGCTTTTAATAAATTTGTCATTTCTCATATCATAATTCTTTTTTTTATATATATTTATATATAATTATATGCTTATATAACATTATATTATTATATCTAATGTATTGTCTTGAACCAGATATACATAAGTTAAGTACGTTTACGCTATTATTCACAATTTACATTCATGTATTCCTCATTAAAATGTAATTTGCTGACGTAATAATCGAATTGCATTTTGGTTGAATCGTTTCAGTTAGTTCTAGGATTTCTTTGCTGGCTTTGTTAAATCATTGACGTGCGAGCTACAGGTATTTTATTCTACATAGTTTTCTTTTGTAAGTTTTGCATCATTCAGAGAGTGTACTTGAACCAGGGGAACAGCTAGAATAGCTAGAGTACAATCACTCAGTATAGACATACAAAGTAATGGCATTTATAAGGCATACAAGTCTCAATCGACTCTCCACCCGAAAAACAAGTACACTTTGTTGCATGCTCGCATTGCGTTAATTAGCTCATCAAATACGTCTCTTCTCCCCTCGCATTAGCGTCTTCTTTGTAATTAACGTATATCTATCAACCATTTGAGTAGTAATTGTGTGTGTTCATTTTTTTGTTAGTTTTTCGTTTGTTTGCATTAACACTTTAAGATCTCACACGAGTATTTTAAGGGAGGAACAGGATTAATACATCTATAGCAAAGTCTAGAGGTCAGATTTACAAATATAATGAAAACAATATATTAATATATATACGTTATATATCAAGACCATCATAAAATTCTCAGGATTATTAAATGCATTCAATCTCTGTAACACTCTCTTAGGATTACCAAGCCTTTCACCACGTTGTAAATGACTATCGCATATAGCATAGTTTAGAGAATTTTTAACAAAGTATAGATTAAATAACAGATTTGCCTAATATGTTTAAATAACAAACTTCAAGAATAGTTTTGATGTATCAAGATATCGCAATAGTCATTACAAACGTGTTTTCAATGTATTCATTTATGCATTCATTAATATTTATACATTTAGATTCGTAATGAATTTGTCATAGAAACACTTGCTGAGGACAACAACGTATTTCCTTTTTTAGTTTAGCAAAACCGCTTTGTGTTTTATGATAAATAATGAACATTTATATAACATTACAACAATCGACATTCGCTCATTCGCCTCCCTACTTCTTATTAATTACTGCGTTAACCATCAACATCTTCTTGAACGTAATAAACGATATGCACCCAAATTTTGTTTCGTGTATGAATGTGGTGTACATTTATATCATTTATACAGTGTAAACACCAAAACAAGCACCTCAAACGTAACGTCATTTATAGGCTTATAGAATTAAGACATTCATATAATAACATTTATATTTTTTTTTTTTTGGATTATTGTTACCGTTACCTCGTATTCGTTTTGCCAGTGAAAATGATATGGAGACTTGTGATATATATGCGTATGTAGTTTATTATCACTGGAAAGTAACTAACGAATACGTTTTCTGTTTGTATTTGATTTTGAAATGTACGTGGAAGCCATTTGTACGCAGGAAAAACATTTACAATCATAGAACTGATTAAATTAATGATTATGCTATAAGCAACTGATTTAACATATCATTCATTATGTTCCGAAGGCTACCAGCGCCTTATTTGTCTTCCACATACTCATATCGCACAAACGCGCAAGTTACAATAATTATGTCTTCATCAATCTTATCAATATTAGCGGTAGATTAATATATTTTAGTAATAAATACAATGCTGTTTGCTTTTGCATTTTCCTTTTTTGGGAACTTTATGAGAGTTTGCTTGTTTATTATTTGCTTTTGTTTAATATATGTGTATGCTTGTATTGAGTAACCACAATTCGATGTGTGCCTAACCGGTCGCAATAAACCCCATTGTAATAATCAAACTATGAAGAGAAAACGTTGTAATAATTGTCCTACTTGCGTCACGTATGCGATAAATCTAACGAATCGATAATTACACTAATAGTTCAATAATCAATGCATTAGTCAACTAATTAATTGGCAAAATAATATCCGTATAATATGTACAAAACTTAATTTACTCGTTTTTTTGCTACTTCTTCGCAGTTGCGCGCTCGCTCTTTGTGACTCCGTCAATATCAACCATCAGCGTATCGATATCTCGAAATAATTAATATATTTATATTAAATACGTAATATCTAATTATAGAGCAATTGTGACTAAAAATCAATCTGGGGTTTCAGTAATCGCATTACTTCTTTAGCCGGTAACTCATGGCATAGGCACGTCCACTCTCACGTACGATACCGGAAAGTAGCCGGTGCGTCCGTTTACGCTGCCCTCGAACCAGTTCTCATCAATTTTGTTTATCAGCGTAATAACATCGTTTTCCTACAATAAATCGTAATTAATAAACATGTCAACATGAAGCAAAATTGCCGCAAGCATGCGGAGACGCTCACCTTGAATCCTAACTCGCCCGGATTTTCCGGATCAAAGTCGTAGAGTGCCGTACAACATGGAGCTCGAGTCATTGGTGTTCTGGCCGGAGATTTCATTGGGGACGGCAGTGGCGATGCTGGCGACAAAACAAGCGCGATTAATAAAAGTCATAAATCGTTGTACTATGAGCGCATAAAATCTATTTTGCATTGCACGCTTCGGCGATAAACATAGTTTGCATTATAATATTATGAATATTGGAAGCTCTATGTTGTAGCGCAAATGGCTTGCAAACACTTTGCGTTAAAGAGAGAAAGTATACACACATTATGTAAGTTAGATATATGAAGGTAAACGAACATTTAAACATTATCAATATGCAAAAGAGCTGATGAGACATGTGAGAAGAGAAAGAGAGAAGAGTTTTACCATTAGCAGACAGCTGTCCAGGTATCAACTCTAGCTGACTTGGCTTATGTTGCGGCGAAGACAGTTGTGATGAGCCTAGCAACACATCGGTTTCAGAACAGTTCAAGCAATCGAACAAACTCAATAAACGGGATGACGTTGATGTCGTCATTGCATCGGAAAACGAACGAAAAACTCGCACAACAACACAATTTAGAGGAAAAACAACTCAGTCACCAGCTAGAGATAAACAACATGTACATTACACACATTCTCAAGACTGGGGGGTTGTTTTTTTCTTTTCGCCTCCTTGTGTTTCAAAATTGCGAACAAACACACACTACGCGCATTGGGCACTCAAAGGCAACTGGATGACCAAGGAGATATTTGAAGATATTATTTTTTTCGGGTTTGCGTATGTGTTTAGATCATGCACGTCCAAAAATAGTTTGGCGCGCGGCCAATGTACCCAATGCGCATAGAACGCGCACCCACACATAAACGGCAACAAAGAAAGATAGGAGACAATTGGCAATCAAATAAACGAGTGTCTAATTAGTGACGAGTGCATGCGAGTGATGAAAATGCTTGATAAAGGTCAAGTTTTACTCGGCGGCGGACAACGGACGTGAGAGCGCAAGGTTATAATCTCAGGAATCTCAATACGGAAGTGAGCGTGACCTTTGTATCATAAACACCAAGAAAAACTTAAAACCCCACAATGAATGAAAACAATTACAAGTGAATGTAAACATCCAAGAACCAGCGGAAGAAAATGATGAAAAACAAAGCTTAAATATTCATAAAATTATAAAATCGGCGCGTTGCGCGTTGTCGCGCAAACTGAAAATGCAATGCAATGCAATGCAATGCACGGCCGACTTGAAGCTAGTAAAAGTGAATGTAGTAAACGCCTAAAAATAACACTCAAATTCTAAGTGGGTGAGAGCGCCGAATGCACTCATTCACCTATAAATATTGCAAAACTGCGTATTTACGATTAACCGACTAATCTAACGTAACGAGATAAAATTTACCTCCGCAGAAACATCGGTTCGAATTGGTAATTTGTATATTAGTAAGTCATAAACGAAGTGCGCGCTAATAAGAGTAATCGAAAATAAATAATAAAATCATAAGTACCTGTACTCCAAGGATCAAGGTCTAAGATATTGTACGTTTGAGGTGGTTTCGGGACTGATTGATTCGGCCCGCGAATCATTTGCGGCCGACTGGGATAGGATTTCGCCGGCAAGGGTTTTTTAAAACCGTATGCCGGCGGCGGCGCATGAGGGGTATATGGTGGTGGCGGAACGGGGATGAATTGATTTGTACCATTCATATCCTCTCCGTCTATGTGCAATTCCGCTAACGATTTCGGTACGAATTCGCATTTTGGACGACTAGCTGCCTCGTCTTTCCTGCAATCAACCAACAAACATGGCATAAGTATCAATCACGAAGTATGATCGCACACACACACACACACACACACACGTACTTTTCATGCAGAGTTTCAACGAGTCCTTTGAGTATTTCGGCGCACTGGCTGTGATACTCATAGAGTCCTTCAGCGCACGTGGCCAATTGAGAGATTTGCTCGACCTGCAACCGTCAACAGACATCATTCGCAATGAGCGCACAACAATGGGCAATTGCGTATATTTTGTGTGTCGAAAAGCACTTACGTCGTTCTCTAATAGATTAAACATGCCCATTTGTGCGAGATGCAGCGACTCGGCGAATTTATCCTCAGCCATTTTGATCTCGTCATCTGTAATATGTGAACCTGTTGTGATGGCGCAAGAGCAGGTCACATGCATATGCAACAAAATCAAATAAGAAACGAAAAACAAGAAAAAAAACTGACTAAAATCATTAAATATATTAAAACTTGTAAACCAATCAGTAATCAATAGTCTAGTATATTCTAGGAAATTAATTATCGATAAAATTTCAATATCAACGACTGATTAATCCAATCCAAGTATGAAAAAAGCCAATCAATTTCTACTCCGCAAGATACTCAAATTTGATTTAAATTGATGTTGAAATAAAATAATTTTACTTAGCTAATAGGTAAATTACACTGTACAGGTGTTTTTAATAACATACCAGTGGCAGTTCTGCCCTGCCCTTTGACAGGACTTGAATAAGGGCTTGGCAGGCCCTTGGCTAAAACATGCATCAAAATCCAAATATACCGAAACAAGAGATTCATGTCAGGAGATAAACAATTCGTTAAACGTGAAAGCAAATATAAACGTCAAGGGAGCAAACATGTTGCGGTGGTTGGGCTAATATCCGACAACAGACGTAGAATGACAGAGTGCATGTTCTTTCCGATTGCTGTTATTAATAAGAATACTATAAATACGCTTCGCGTCGCGATCGATCGGCAATAGCGTGTAATATTCGAATGATAGTAGTAAAATCGATAAGACCGACGTCGCGCACTTGCTCTCTGTGAATTCTCCGTGTGAATCGAAGCCAAAGTGTACTGACCTTTCGCCTGGCGTCTTCGCTTGCAATCGAAATCAAGTCGTCGGCCCTGCAATTTTTTCCGATGATGCTGCAACAAATGCGTGCTCTATCAGTAGATTTCCAGACGAGTTAATCGCGCAACTTTGCTAATGCGCGCGTCATACGCATCAGCGCGTTTATACGATTCGCATACGCACCATGACTTCTTTCAAGTCCTTGGTTTGGAGATGGTGTAGCGGTTCGAGGAAGTTCTGTTTGATGTTATCATCCAAGGAATATTTCACGTCGGCCATCTGTTTGAGTCCTTCGCCCATCTCCACCATGGCCAGACCGAACATGCTGTCGTCGCCCAATTTGCGGCCATAGGTCAGCATGCAATCACCGAGGACACCCTCCGGTTGCGGATACGTATTTTGCTTTGCTTGCCCGCTCAATTTACTAATCCCTTTCACCGCCGCCATCTTGGCTCGCGCAGTTGGATTGGGTTGAAGGTACTCCTTCGTCTTCAATTGCAATTCCTCCACTAGTTCATACGTAACGTCGGTTTTCTGGAAATTAACCAAAGACCGCAAGACCATTATTACTGAAATCCAATACGAGGACGAATTAAGGATCTCAAACTCACCCTTTCCATCTCCATGAAATCCATATCGAGTTTCGTGCCCTCCGCACCACCCATCTTTTCCGTCATGTACTTAAAACGCAAGAAAACGAGTCATAAAGTTTCGAACACAAGAAGTTTTAATTGCAACAACAAGTGAATACATAATCCATAATAAATTACGTCGTATAATATTCCCGGCCGAAAGCTTTTGCGGCCGTCATTAGTTAATTAAAAGTTGCGCAGCGTCCGCTAATACGCACGTACCTGATTGCATTTGTTAATTTGTTTCCGAAGTCCTGCGAACGCCATGGTGATGTCTGTTCAAGTTGCGCTCCTCAGTCGTGGAAAATCTGCAAACAGGAAGTAAAAAATACGCTATAAAATCAGTGCTTCACTTTGTACTCATTCCGGACGCATGCACGATGCAACGAGAAAGTTTTGTGCGGTAATAATCCAATTAGACGCACACGAGCCGTGACAATATGAAAGCAATCCCTTTGTACGCGTGTACTCGTGAATTTCATTTGATGAATGCATTACACCGAAGGAGGATAAGAGATTGCGTTGTTTCTCAAAGACAGAGCGAATGTGTGGTGGCGGAAGCCGGCGCGCATTTATTATTTACATAAAACGCAAAGACGATACGCTCTGAAGTCGAATATTACCAAGTCAAACAGAAGGCAAAGACCCAAGCTGTGCAAGTAACATATGTGTGAACCAAGTTACACACATTCGGCTCTCTTGCAACGTTACGTTATTTATGAGAACAGGGCAGCAATATTGGCTGGTGGAGGTGGCAACAACGAAGAATGAAAATAAAATTGGAATTCTATTTGGCGCACAACACAAACAAACAAACACATGAAACACTCGTTTACGTAAAACAGGTAATAAAAAACGCAATGTGAAAACATGTTCAATTAATTTCCATTCCATTGGAAGCCATTTTTCATGGAGAAAAATTATTAATTGAACTGAATACACATAACCGCCGTTGTGTCAATACTTGTTGTGCATGCAACACGAAACCAAATGACAATTAAAAATAGCCTGGAGAATTGACATTTTAAATTTCCCGCAGTAAAGAGTGATAAATTGGCAACTTTATTGCGTGTGGAAAAGCACGAATTCAATTTTCTTTCGTCGGAAATCTCCGGGAAGCGCAGCAACGCCAGCTCATTATTGAAATTAAAACGGCGCGTCGAAGATTGCGTATTATCGCGTGATGATATCGAGGATGATATTGCGGCGTCGGCGACGGCGGCAGCAGCAGCAGCATCCCCAATCTCTCCCCCTGCTCGCATTGGCATTCACAAGTGACCCAATTCCACGCTCACCTTGACACAATAAATTTTCGCATGCACGACGCGAAGCGGCCGCTTCGCCGAAAGAAAGTGCCCGAGAGGAAAATCGATATTTCACCAAACGCGGGGGCACGCAGAGGAAGAGAAAAATGGGTCGTAGACGACGGCGGTGGCGGCGATCGTAGCGGCAATGGTGATGGCGTGAATGTATCGCGCGTAAGCCGACATTAACATTAAACACAACGCTGCTGCTGTGTGTCAAGTGTTAATTAAATTAAAGCGTAAGTAATTGGTCGTCTATCGTTTATATTTAACCAGAATAATACATTTAGCGGCTCTTCATCGAGGGTCACGCATGCTAAAATTATGATTCATTGCTTCACCAATTCGGTCAGTTTATTACTATTCCAGTTCATGTATAATTATTATTCATTCATTACGTCTTGGTCGGTCAGTCAGTTGGCTGAGTGGATATGAATTAACAGCAATTTCTAATTACTTATTAGTCAACCGTTGACATAACCATGGTAACCATGCTGCTCGCTGGATGGATATACGAATTGCAATTGCCATCCTACCAGTACCCAACTGGCTATTAAAAAAGGGTTAATGATTCGTGTTTATTAACGCCAACGATTCGCGTTTGTTTGCTTTAATTGAATCGTATTAGTCACGATTGCATTTTGCAATGTTTATTGCATTCGATTCGAGGACGTGCCGCGCTGTTGCTCTGTTCGTACGAGAAATACGTGCGTGATGTACATACCTCAAAAGTTTGATAAGCGCTTCCTTCAACTAATTCCAATTAATACGTGCTGCCTTCGACCACAAACAATGACAATGGAGTGAAGTACACGCACTCGCTGCGAGTAATTGTCTCTTCGCGCGGTGCAAATCAGTGAAACGCCAACTACAATCGGACAATCGACGAACCGCCACTCGAAGTGAGAGATGCCCTTCGGGCCACCGCAATGATTATGCAATACCTTCGGCAAGCACAAAATGTCTCTATCGTGGCGTTAGGGCCACGAATTGTGGAACTCCACACTAGGAACACTTCTTTCCGGCGGCGGCAGCGAAGGATTATTTCGTTTTGAGGACGACGTCCGTCCGTCCGCGCGTCGTTATTGACTACGGGCTAACGTGAATTACCATGGCGCAGTCACCACGGCGCACTTATCGATATTTGAAAACTTCCAACGCCGCCACCAAGGGCTGCCGCCACCAGCGCGTATGAGGGTTGTCGCGGTCGACCGCCTACGCGCAACTCGTAGCGTAATATGGTGCTCCGATTCATAACGCTACTTGACATTCAGCGATATTCAAACTCTAGAAATTTTATCATCATTTTGTGCCTCTTTAACATCATTGCCATTTCTTTTTTAGCCGCTATCACCGGATACGGAAACAGCAAAAGAAGACAAGAGCACTTTGTAGTGTGCTAATGATAATCACCGTCTTTCCTTCCTCGATTAATAACAATGCTCGCTTTATAATTATCCGTTTTTCTGCTCAATTTTGTCTCGTTCAAATAGGTCATCATTATATTTTTTAGACTTAATTTGCGAGCGATTAATGCGAAATGCTCTGAGGATAAGACCGGATATCTGAAAATAAATCGTAAACAATAATCAATTACTCTCGCAAAGAATCAAACCATTTTGAATCGATTTTATGGGTTTATCTACTAGAATTTCCTCAACGCCAGATCATTTTCAATTCTCATTGAGTGTCGGCAACTCATTCATGTCACTCGTGGCCGTCTGACATTTCATATGAACTAATTACATTGCAGCCGCCCACGCAGCGCGCTTTTATCAACCCTCGGCGACTCGCTCGCTAATTTTTTTGATACAGCAGCGTTATCGCGAATGTGTCGTGTAGGCGAAGACTGAAACAGAGCCGACAAACACCCACCAAAGAGATACAGATTGACACCCATATAGCATCACTGCACTCATGAGCAGCTCTCAACAACCTTGAATCTAGTGAACAGCATTATAACGTGGGAATTTCTACATGAATGAATGTCCTAATCAAATGAAAGCACTATCAATGAGTTATATAAAAATTCACGAAACTCTCTAACCATAATGCAAGACTTCCGCTGAAGAAAACATGCGTTTTACCTGTGTGGGATTCTCGTCAACACACCTTTGTGTTTGTACTTCTTCGGCGACTACTTCCTGGTAATCCACAAATATTGAGTGAAGAATTTATGGCAAACACACGCGCTCGTTTCGTACAACGACGTTTCACGTCACAGCTGATGTCGATTGCCGCACAACTGCAAATTAAACACGATCAAAACACTGATTAGAACTATCAACGCGCCTCTAACACTAATTCCACGGGAGCCTAAAGATAACTAAGTGAGGCAAACCGACGGCAAATTCAACCTCCAGCAGTGAGACAGACGTCGAAATAAAACGAAGTCTGCCTCACAGTCGCTCTTGCATCAAGCAGTATGTTTACATCAATGAATACGTAACTCACCGAGGGCGTTGTCATCATTCAGTGATGAAGTTATTGGAAACATATTTATGTTCTTCTTTTGACACATAACCTTGAACAGTTTGGTCTAATTTGTAAACAAATAGTTGCATTTCTTAGGTGAAAAGTTAAACTTTTAGTGGTAAAATGTGAGTGAAGTGTGTTTGCGTTTTTGGTAAGTCAGCTCGTGCATAATATTCTAAAATGTGTTGTTCAGACAATGCGAAAACCATGAGTAACGCAAAAATGAGGTTTGCTTATGATAAGTGCATGGTGTGTTAATCTAATCGAGGCAGTTTTATCTCATAACAAATAGAATATAACAATAGGATTAGATAAAATAATTGACATTTAAATTATCGTTTAAATTCGGTGTAAAATTGGCGCTTGCGCACGCATAATGCTTTAACCACAAGTGAAAACAACTTGGCAAATATAACGTCCATTCGTTAAATAGGTTTAATTATTCGTGAAGGCAAATTAGTGCGATAAGGTGCAAACTTTGCAAATTGTTTATGCAGTCGAGCAAAAATCGCCGATGTACCGGGCCGCGTTCGCGTTCATTCGTCGCGTCTATCTTTATTCGATACGATAGTGGTTGCAGTCGCACATATGCTTGCATACGCCAGATGACCCAATCCTGATCTCAATCACCGAAAGTAAAGGAAATGGCGTTGTCAACAATGGACGTCGATTTGCTATTTCTTTGGTGAAGTTTAAGTTTTTACGCGAACGTACTGCACACGTCTCTCTGTTTCTATAGTTATTGTGATATACCGCTGCGTCACTATTTTACAGACACCGTGTTCGTAGAGGTGCAGCGGCAGTGTTCGACCAAGAGGCTGAAGAGGCATACCGGCCACCCCGTTTATTAGAGTGGGCAGAATGAACGGCTTAAGTATCAGCGAATTGTGTTGTCTGCTTTGCTGTCCCCCGTGTCCAAGTCGGATAGCAGCCAAGCTGGCATTTCTGCCACCGGAGCCTACCTACGACTTCCTAGCTGAAGTCAACGGCAAGTACTCTCTTACACTCACGGAGAGGGCTGAATGGCAATTCTCCGAACGTGAGAAGGAAAACGTTGAAGGTTTCTACACACGTACGAACCGCGGTAATAAGATTGCCTGCGTCTTTGTACGTTGCAGCTCCACTGCCAGATTTACCATATTGTTCTCCCATGGCAATGCAGTCGACTTGGGACAAATGAGCACATTCTATCTGAATCTTGGCTCCAGCATTAATTGCAATGTATTTGGTTATGACTATTCAGGCTATGGCTTGAGTGCTGGCAAGCCTTCAGAGAAGAATCTTTATGCAGATATTGATGCTGCATGGGTGGCGTTACGAACGCGATATGGGATCAGTCCAGAGAATATTATTTTGTACGGACAGAGCATAGGTACAGTGCCAACTGTTGATCTTGCATCAAGATATGAGGTTGGAGCTGTGATTTTGCATTCACCATTGATGTCTGGAATGAGGGTTGCATTTCCAAACACAAGAAGAACCTGGTTCTTTGATGCTTTCCCAAGGTCTGTATGCATCAGATATGTTCGATTTTCATATCAAATCAACATGTTTCTCTATTTTAGTATTGATAAAGTTCCAAAAGTAACTTCACCTACATTACTCATTCATGGTACTGAAGACGAGATTATAGACTTCACACATGGTAGAACTATCTTTGAACGATGTCCAAAAGCTGTGGAGCCACTATGGGTTGAAGTAAACATCTTTTGTTTATCGCATAGCTTTAGCATTCATCTCGCATTAGACCTTGATTAACAATGCTATTGTTTTCCAATCTAATAGATTGGAGAGCTTTAGTATTCGTATTCACGTTATTTCAATGCTGAATGTCTAAAAATACCGGAAATATTGATTGGTCTCATACGTGTCGCATTTGCGTCAATATTTCTCGGTTTTTTAATGTGTCTCATGCCCTAGAAAGTTTTGTAACAAAGTTTTGTCTTGGTCCGTAGGGAGCTGGCCACAACGACGTCGAACTGTATCCGGCCTACTTGGAGAGACTGAAGCAATTTGTCAATGTCGAACTCGTTAACTGACATCAGCTCGTTGGGGAGGATTGCACGGTGAGCTCGGGCGCGTCAGGATCGCCGAGTGAGAAGCTCTTCTAGCCTTTGGCTGTGGGCCTGCCAACTGCGACACTTGTCAGCAGCAGCAGGTCCACAGCACAGCATGCCGCAGCGAACAACACGAAGGAGCTCGACCAGTCGCCGCTGCACATCCTCACCGGCATTCTAGAACGGCAGTGCAGCAGCGCGCATAGCTCGCCGCATGCAAAGTCGAAGTCACTTCCGCCGCCGAAGACGCAATCCTTACCCGTGTGCAATGGTAGTATATCGACGTGTGTCAGTTCATGCAGGTGTCCCATTCTGGAGACTACCTGCTAGCAGCGTACGTGTGTGTGTTATGTAAATCTTTTTCAAATGGCAAACACAAAACCTATAAACTTCTAAAATATTTCTTGTTGTAAATGTCATGGATCGCGGTAACTTTCGCGTTTGACGACATCCTCGTCGTCGTCGTCGTCATTGTCGTCGCACGAAAACCAAACTAATAGTAATATTAAACAAAAAGTTGCAAGCATAATGCGATGAATTGCAGAGAGGTCGAAGGAGACAGGAAACATAAACAATTTCTACATGAATTCGTTTGTAATAATTCCTACTTATAAGAAGAGTCGAGCAACGTGCGTAATGATGCATTTGATGAGCAATTTATGGCGCATTCGCAAACCGGAAAACTTGATAAGGTTTCTTTAGAAATCCATTACTCATTCGTAATTATGTAAAGAAAATGATGTCTCATTGTAGTGCTGAGGCAAGCATTTGTATATTTATTGCAATCTTTGTAAATTTCTAAACAAAATGTGACAATCGTTCACCAAGTGAGGCAATATTAATTATCGTGTAATAATTGTTTGTGTGCTAAGTAAGTTCTAATTACCGAAATATTGAATTCGTCAGCCATCCTCAGTCAACGTTTATTTCAACGCAATCTTCTTCTATCAGCAAACATCAAATGTTATGATCAGCAGACATTGTTTTGTACTTAAAAATCATCTATCATTTTGTATACATTATCTTTTTTTCCTTTTTTACATTATATGCTAATAATTATAAATTATATGATAAAATGATAATACGTTAATGATCTCGTAAGACAAAAGCAGACGCTATGAACGAATGAAACGAACACAATGTATACACGCAAAAATGCACGATCGAACTGAAATTTTACTACTTATTTATTTATTCTTAGGGATAGGTATTAATCTAACTAAAAAATACGAAAGCGTAAAAGCATTTCTTGGGCGTAAAAGACAGTTTGATAGATGGAGATGTAAAATGTATCACTATTCTATGTATGTTTATTAAGATTCGTACACAATTTATTCGAAAATGATTCTTGCAAATCAATTCATGCATTGATGTCAAACACTACATGTCTGTCGAGATAATATTTATGCAACAAATTGCGGTTGTGAGACGCTTGGTGAAGCATCACCACTCGCCGCCTAATAACACTATTTGATTGAAGACAAAACTATTTAAGCACTGAGATAAAAAGCGGAGGAACTTGAACAAAATATTGTCGCATTGTATACACAATATAACACAATTCCATATGATTATTGCTCAAGGATATTTCTTAAATTAAAACAAATGGTAATCTAAATACTATATAAATATTATAATGAATGAAAAATGTTAATGTTGAAATGAAAGTAATTTTTAAAACGCAAAAAATACGAAACGTACCGTAGCAGGTCGCTGACGCAAATGATCAAGCTGGCGATTGAATTAACATTTCTATTGTGATTATATTGAATTCTTCTTTGATTGATTTTATCATGATTGATTATTAGCTAGTATAATTAATAAAAAATTAATATTACGCTTTGGATTTATACAGAATTTTTAGAAATTATTTGCAATTTTGGAACACTTTAATTTAATCATCTCAGTTACTTAACTTTACTTTTTCTATATTAAGATTTACATGTTCTTTATACTTCTTTTATTTATGCAATAACATGAATGAAGTAGGAAGATGAACATTATTTCAATGGGCAAATTAAATACTATGCTGGTTTATTTCAATTGTGTATATTAGAATCAAACGCGTGTTAGATTGTTATTTTCGAAGATACAATTGACCATGTCGTTGAACGTAAGTCGCAACGAACAAATAGGCAAAATAAAAGATTTTAATTGATAAGCAATTATTCCTGGCGGACAATATATATTTAAAATAAAACTTACCGTTTAATTCAAGATCTAGTGCGCCTTTTACATTTGTGGAATATTCATAAACGCGATTTTCAATTAAATGACCATAAAATGAATTTACCAAGCTACTATAATTGGACACGGTTCACTATTTAGTATTGTGCAATTAGATCTAATGAATCATTCATTATATAGTACTGGTGAGTACTCTTTCTGGTATAATATTTCAAAAGTTTTCAAACTAATGTGGTACAAGTTTCTCCTATAGATGCCACCTCCGCACTAATTTAATCGATTAAAACTGGTGTAGTTCGTCCGTAACTATGTGATGACGCCACATGAAAATTTGTGACTTTTAGCGCGAAAAAGTTTCAATATTATCAGAACTAATAAGTTGAAGTTTTTTTAACATGTTGGCCAATTTTGGGAGGATAAAAGTGAATTAATCGAATGATTAGCTAATGTCCGAAGCAATAAGATTATATAATCAAGAACAAATACATTATTAGCCAAAGAGAAAGTCAAACTTATATTAAACCGACCTAAATAGAAAGCAGTTAATTTGGATGAATTAAAATATACAAAAATCATAATTATCAATTTCCTCTATAAAGGCCGGAAGTAAAGATCATCGCATTTAACGATTCTATTCGTTATTGCATTTTGGACGTGGTATATGTAATTAGTTTACTTTTTATGCGCTCTTCAAACATTTTTTTGATATCGGATGATGATGTTAAAGTAAAAGCGTTTGTGGATTTACATGAAGTTGGAATGACTGACGAGTAATACGGTACATTATTGAAAGATATAGCAATCAAAAAGTAAGTGCAAGAAACGAAGAAAGAAAAAGGAAAAGACTAAATGCAAGAAGGCGGTATACATGCAGCCAAATAAAAGATGGGATGCGGTCGGCATCGCTAATTAATAAGCTATTGGTTGTCATGTGTTATTTTTAGAGCAGGCGGTGTACGCTTTTATAGGTTTTAAAGTGCTATCGCTGCTTGTGGATTGTAATTTGCGATGCCGCTACTTTACACCTACTTTACACCATCTTACAACAACACAAATGCATTTCACTGCTTGATCATCACACATTTCGGTATTGATTATGTATACAGAATGTTTATTACTAATGTGCCAGTCATTGCTCAATGCATCTCACTTTACCCTCTTCTGTAATTACGCACCGTCGAATGTAGCAACGAAAGAAACAAAAATTGTTTGTATTAACATTTGGAACAAAAGCTCGCTTTTGCATGCGCTTGGTGGTGCTTCCTTTAGCTGCTGCCGCCAAAGCTTTGGGGAAAATGTTTTGATCTTATTTTGCCAACATGTAATATGTAAATATTCCACATACAACCACGTACGCGCGTACGTTACTTGTATGCACATATTATACGCATGCAAATTATGCACACGTAGGACTCGCAACAACAGGGTAGTCAGTCAGACAAATTCCATAACCGTGCACGTGTGACTTGAATGTGTAAATGTTCTCTGTTCTGCTGCCGCCACAAGCTTTCTGCGTTCCACTCCAGCAAAACAGTCAAAAATGCTTGTTAAACGTTTGCGTTTCGTGCTTTCCATTTCACATACAAAAGTTACGCATGCGTTACCATTCTCTCACGTGTGTATAAAATAGCAAGTGACGTATTGACAGCTGATGACAAAAATACAATTTCGCGCATCTATTTGCATTGGCAGCACGATAAATATGTATGAAGGCTTGTTGTGATGTGCGGGGCAAACGAGAGAAATAATTTTCAGAAACTGAAATAAAATAGCTAGCTACATACGTATTTCTGAAGAATACTGTAAAATATGAAATGAACATTCCCCGAGGCGCAAATATTTTCAGCGAGCGCCAGTGAGAAATGGGGAAAAACATTTAACATATATTTTGCGCGAGGGGCGCGCGCGTGAAATATTCTTTATTTCACACGCGAAAGCAACCGAATGCAAATTGGTTGGGTTGGACAAAAGGAAACAAAGTGAAATTTTTCGTGGGATACACATCGCGGCCATTTTCAGCGGATTGAAACAAAAAGTTTGTGTGTTTATTTGCATAAACGTCAAACGCAAAGCGCAATCAATCAACTTTATATTCATTATTGTATTCGGTGCGTGTAATTATTTCTTGCGCTCTTCTGACACGCGGCACGCCGAGATAAAAGACGCGCAACAATGCGCTTATTATTATTTCAGTGGAAACGCTGTCATAATTGCTCACTTTGGAAAATCTGCATTTGTGTCTCAATCAACGCCGCCTGAATGGGGCTGAATAGCATTTAACGAGCCCGAAGCCTCCTCGCCCTTTGCAATAGAAGGACGAACGAACGAACGCACGAAGGAACGACTGCCATACAATGGACGCCAATGTTTCTTCTTGTACTTTACAACAATGGCACCAATGACGTCACACGTGTCGAAGATAGGTGAGAAACAAACGGCGGCGGAGCGCACCAATGTTTTGATATTGTTTTAACCGATAGCGCTGTCATTATCGCATGCGAGAATACACATCAGCGAGGAGCGGACGGACAAGAGAAAGAAATTTTGCAGCGTCACGCATTGTGAATATGCCGGATTGTTGTGCTTTGAGCTTTTGACACGTCGACGATGATCGCATGATAGCGACGGCGTCCATTTAGATTCAGGTTATAATATTGATGCGCCGACAAAAGGCGGCCAAATTTCAGCTACTTAATGTTGATTTTTTCCATCTGCTTCAATCTGCATCATCATCCTGCATTAGAAGACGCTAGGAGTTTCTGCTTTTGCCCCATAATCAATTCAATCAATACATCCTCCAATATGGCGTTGAAATTATCGATTTTAAAATGTTCTGGACGCATCGCAGTTCAGTGTTTGCGATGCATTTGAAGAAAAGTTCAGGTTAGAGGTGTGCGCAAAGAGGAAAGTAAGTAGCTGAACGAGTGTGGTCGTTCGATCAAAAGTAAACGAAAATTGGAGTGTTTGTTGTAAGCGAACCTTGGACGCACACCAGGCGTGCAAACAAAGGAAACACAAGAACGTAACGTTGGCTACCATAACATAAAGTTCTATATTTCTCAAACATCACGGACGCGTCGACGAAAACAAATATGAACGCGCGCACCTCAACGCAACTCATCCTGCGTTTGATTCGCTCTGCCGTTTGCGTTCGTTGATTGAAGGACTAATATTTACCTAGAGACACCTTCATGTTTTATGTAACTTGTATGCAAATGATGCTTGCTTTCTGGCGGAGGGTGAACTTTGCATGTGCGTTGTTGGCATGAGTGACATGGAAAGCGGAAAAGTTCCACCCAGAGTTGAAATGCAAAGCAGCGCGCACCAAAAAACCAAACCCTCGGAAGGCTTTTTTATTGAATTATTTTATTCCTGGCGGGGCGCGCAGCATTGCTTTCGACTGTGCACTGTTGCCGTTTACTTCGTACCTGCAATGTATTCTACACCCCTTTTCAGCAAAAACATGCACGAATTACATTTGTCTCCCTTAACAACGCCTTAATTTCTGCAATTACATGCGCTGAATTTGAATACGCCTCGGGTGTTTCAATAATTGTTTCAATCACCATAAAGCATAACATTTCCAGGACGAATTCTTGTTTTTTGTTCCAGCACTAAACAGGCGAATAACAAGTAGCTGCTTTTCATATTCCGCGTGCCTTGAAGAACGCAGACAATAATCAACAACTTTTCAAAGTTATTGTAATATTGTTAGGCGCTTGTTTGTGGTTGCCATGGTGAGCGCATTTCTCACTCGACAAACAAGAATGACTTTCACGCTTTTTTCCTCATTTTTTTCATATTTTGTATGATATTTTGTTCGTTTTTTGATGGTACATTGCAATGCAAATGTTTATTCAGTTTTTACGTGTGTGTAAATTGCCATGAGCGAGTGTATTACATCATTGAAACGCACGCATCGCATCGGGGAGAGAATTTGAAGAGGTAAGTCGAAACTCGCTGAAGAAAGCCACACACTCTTGAGAAAACACCACCAGACCACTCACCGCATCGTCGAAGAGGAAGAAAAACAAGAAGGAGCAAACGCATTGTGCAAGAGAGTTTTGTGCATTTTAAATATACAAAAAACATTGCTATAGTCACCGATTCTTATTTACTTAATAAAATATATTCAACTAAAAATTCAAATCATAACATTATTTTGAGAAAAATATTTAGGTTATTTGTTATTCTAAAAAATATTTCAAAAGTTTTCTCATCGTTTGTATAAATTAAATGAAATAGCTATCTGTTTTGGAAACTTACAGGTGTCAATAAGAAATGCACAAAATTTTCTTGTCCAAAATTCTCACGTCCTGAGAGTACAATCCTAATCGAATCACACAATTCGCTTGGCATCCTTTTTTGCACCCACCTTTTATGCACATTCAACAACATCCAACAATGCACATTCGTATAACTGAGCGTACTTGAAACTCTTTGCCGATTGCGGTTGATCGCACGAAACTTCATTCCGCCACAATGCGCAATTGAAATGCATTCAGTTGTTATTATTGTTGCGCGTTTATTGCTAGTGCTGCTCATTATTATGTACATGTGCATGTAATGTGCAGCATTTTGTGCTAATCTAAAGTACAATCTCATCTGTTTGCAAATGCACCAAATAACAATTTCTGCGCTCTTCTCATGTTTCAACTATGTACTTCATTTGTGCTTGATGCAAAAGGGGTTCGCATGCTTGCTTTCCAGGGATATTGAGATTTCTTATCTGTTTTTCTATTGTGCATAAATCGTTTACATGCAATTGTGACAAACAAACTAAACTTGCCACATTTTCAAACCATTTCCGGTTATAAAATTTTCAATTTATTTGACTGCTACACGCAAAAAGAAAATTAAAAATGTGCTAAAATAAATTCGAGTTACCAGAAAATTAAATAATAATATTTTATTTATTAATATTGAGTTGAATGAAAAGTAAAAATTTTAATATTGAATCATTGGAAACATCAATAAAACAAAAATGGTAACCGTTCTTTGCAGAACGTGAATGGAACACTGGTAAAAAATACATCCATATGTATATAATTAAGAAGCAAAATGTTTTTTCGCTTTTTCAATGTCGATGCGCATTAATAATAGATTAAATCGTAATTGCATACAATTGATGCAGCGAATAAACGCACGATAGAGTGAGCATTTATTTTATTGTACGCGAGTGCTCCGTAACAGTTGCAAATGCGCCCGCGGCGGCCAAGAGGGTCGCAATCTTTAAAATACTCCACTGCGTACTCCACCAGTAGTGTGCAATGCACAATTACAATTACGCACCGATTTGCCGGCCAACAATACGCATTGAGAGGCGGCGAGGCGGTAAGCGTGTAAGACACCACAGGGGGGTGTTCGTTGCATTCATCAAGTGTGAAAGCGTGCCTATCCAATTCGCATACATACACATATGTTCAATTAATCTCTATATAGAGGGTTTAAATATTAAAATCTAATGATTTAATACTCATTATACCTTTTGTTTCAGAGTTTTTCCTCCAGGATTATTCAAGGATAATTTCAGGACTATGTTAAATTTGTTTAAAGAAAAAGTAGAGTCTAAATGTTATTAACACCCAGTTTATTTATTTTTGTATTTGTGTATGTTTACATTACTGCAGAGGTGTGTGAACAATTATTTACCATTTACGAGTGTGTGTATGTGTGTAGGCCACAGTTGAATAAATTCGATTACAATTAGGCCAACACTGTGCGTACGCATCGATGCATACATCATACCACCAAGGGCCAATAAATGCCCACCATTATGGATTAGTGAACGAACGGTTACTATAGTGATGAATAAATAAATAAAGCGCACTGAAACGAAACAAATAAATGGGGACTTGACTTGATTTACTCACTGTTATAATTCTCATTATTTCAATAGATGCATTCCCTTCTTGCCCGTACACCTCCAGGAGGTAAAGGTATGCGAAAAGGAAACATATGCGTATTTGCTATAAATGTTTGCAAGCAGTGCGGTTTGAGTTTTCCTTCAAGGTGCAAAACAACTTCTTGAAAATTCACTCAAGTGTACTAAATTTTTCTTCAGGGTTGATTTCTTTGTGTAATGGGCTTTTCCAAATATTTTTGCTTCAGTTACACTTCGCTTGATAAAACGTAGTAGTAAAATTCTTATCAAGAATAATTTTTAATGCAATTAGTTCATTGAGAAAAAGCATACTTACCATAGAAGCATTGCAAAAATGAGGAAAATACTTAACACTTAACAGCTTAACTTCGATTAGCGCCTTCCGGTTTTCCCAATACTGAAAGCCACTTAAGTAACTTAAGAACGAGCTTAAGTGCCACGCATTGTGCGCATCGCCCTAATACCTCCACCCACCAATTCAATTCTTATCTCCTTATCCGCCCGTGATGCGAATGATTTCGCCAGCTCAAAATGTCAAAAACATGTCGTCGTTGGCAAAATATTAGGTACAGCAATTGCAAGCGTGATGAAAAGCAGCAACAGCGTGTTATTGAGATTTGCACAAAGCGCACCCCGGCGAAAATCTTTTTAAAATAAATATTCTTAGCTTGTTGCATCCGCGATAAGCATCTTTTACGTACGGGTGGTAGAACGAAAGAATAAATGTACCCACAACACCTTTGTATTATCAGTATTATCATTGATTCAAAACGATTTGCCAAAGGAAAGAAGAAAAGCTAAGAACAAAATGAAATTGTTGAATGGGTAAAGTGAGAAAATGCAATTGTCCGTGTGGATTTGGGAAAATACGTCAAGTAGAAAAATGAATAGAAAAGTAATTTAGATTGTGATTAAATTTATATTAAGTATATTTACAATAGTTTGATATAATATTTGATTATCATTTAGTTCATCCGTTGTACAGCTTTTACTATATAATTAATTAAATACATTGATGAGGATTTAATTTAAATTTGTTCGTTAAATATTTCAATTTATTATATTCTTATTTCTTTGTCATGATTATTTGTAAGTTATTTACAAATGTTTTTTGTCATTTACGATGCTTATGTACATTTGAAATTATTATGAAATTAATTCATAAACATGATCAAATTCATTCAATCGTTGAAATAGTTCTAAGTGATACAATCATAATATTAATTACATATTTACACAATTGAAATAGGATTTAAAATATTTGTATAATAAATATTTAGGAATCAGTAAAATTCACTTGGGAAAATTGCACTTTCAAATCAATAATGCAATTAAACAATAGCTACTTAAATAATAATGAATTATTCATTACTATATAGGATTAATTTGTTGAGTATTATACAACTAAAATCACATTGCATTTTTTGGGGGGCACATTAGTTATATAATCTTGATTAAGTTATCAAGACTTTTCTCATAGTTCAATTTAAGTTTAGAGTTTTTCTTCGTGAATATTTGAAGATGATTTCATTAAAATTAACACTTTATAGAGATATTAGTGAGTTCTTAAGAATCATCACTATTATGAACATTGCTAGTGTCCGTCGTCGTTGTCGTTTGTGGTGGACGTGCCTGAAGAAGTGCCTGATAATAGTTAACGATTGGAAACATTGGCCACGGTCGGGGTGCACTAGGTTCTTGTGTTTGGTCACTGGAAACCACATCGATGTCTTCTTCGGCGGTTTCCTCCCCTGAGTCGGGCGCCAGTAGCGACGCAACGTCGAATTGCCGCTTACGCGACGGTCCTCGGCCGCCGGCAGGAATTGGGAAGACAGCCGTCGAAGGTCCCGCCGCAACAGGACTCACACTAAGCGGCGGAGGACTTGGTGAATCCGCTCCATCTTCATCCACCGCCAATCCCATGTGTTTACGCACCTTGCGTTGTGCTTTCCGCCGACGGAAATCACCTTTACGGAAATCGTCCACGTTCGCAGGATGAATCGCCCAATAATGTCCTTTCCCATTGGCACTTCGTCCTGCCTTAATGAAACAGTCATTTAGCGATAAATTATGCCGAATGGAGTTCCTCCAGCCTGGTCCTCTCGACCTGAAGTACGGATAGTGATCCAGAATATGTTGATAGATATCTGACAATACTAATTTTCCTTCGGGAACGCTCAAGATCGCCATGGCAATGAGTCCAATGTAGCTGTGTTGTGGTTTAGGTTCTTCTGGTTGCAATACACGAGGAAATAACGGATAACAAGGCAAAGGGGTTGGAAATGGATTGATTAAAGGATAACGAAGACGTTCAGCTACTGCGTATTGATACAACTGTAGTCGATACTGATCGATGGGCAATAATGCTCTTGGTCCTGTGTTTTCCATCGTGAATGGTATCGGAAGTCTTGGTGTCGGATTCGTTGGTGACTCGTTGCTGCACATTGCTTTTCCAAAACTTGTCACAAAGTTTACACCACTTTTATTCGTCACTTGGGTTCGTAAAGTTAAAGTCACAATTGTTTACAAAGCACGTTCACACTTCGTCGTATTTTTGGGTCATTGATGATGACGATGATGATGATGATGGCGCGTGCTGTAATTACGTCGTTCGTCCTCGCGATCAATCCATAATGTCGTGAAAGAGGAGAGCGTTATACTACGACTGCTTGCTTCTTCGGCGGCGGCCCCATAAGACTCTCCTCCAGAGCGGCACGAAGAGAGGCATTCTCCAAACATGTACAAACAGGTCTATTTGTGCACCAATATTTGCCCAACACCAGCGTCCCAGTGCTTGGTCCGCTTCGCCGTTGGTGGGGAGCACCGCCATCGTATTCGTACCCAATGAGAATTTCTCGCGGCGCGCTTCCGGAAAAAGCGGAAACTCCGCCCTCAGCCATGTTGTGCATCCACCACCACCCGAACGTATCCTTAACGGCCCCAGCTAAGGGATGAGTGCCGCATTTACAACTAATACATTTACGTGGCTTGAACACAGTAACAAATAGCACGTAACGAAGACATAAATATAAACGTTGGGAAATCTCAGTAGTGTTTTGTTTGTACTGTTGTTGTTGTTGTTGTTGTTGCTAGGTAACTGATTTTCATTTGTTTAAATAACTTTAAACAACTCGCAGTACCTAATTATGATAGTTGTGTTTTATTTATATTTGTTTTGGTAAAACATGGAGTTGTTTGGAGAGGGGACTTTGCTTGATTGGGAGTGGTCTAAATGCGAAGACAACAACTATAACAGAATGTTGCAAAAACATTGGGAAAACGGGGAAGTGCCTTAATGTGAGCATTTGCACTAACTATGAGTGAGAGGAACAACTTGGAACGTGTCAGGGAAGAGTGAAATGAGCGAATATTCTACAAGCTTCCTTGATAACTGGGTAGCAACAAAGGACGGAAGCCTTGTGAATTGGTTGCAGGAGAACAAATCATTCTGGAAAAGTCTTAAAGCTTTGGAAATAATCTAGGAATATTTACGTAAACTTTCTTGGGACTTGTGCGCCGAAATCCCCAGATGGTATTTCTTACACGTGGACATGATCCGTCCTCAAGTTTATTCGTGCGAGCGTGGTGAATTGCACGTGCAGACTGCACACACGCAGTGGTTGGTATCACGATATCGTGGCGTGTGTGTTTTCGTAACACAATGCCCGTCGATTTGGATAGGGCCAGTCTCGTGACCAGAATGAAAAACAATTGTTCGACTCCCGGACGGACCGTTCCCGGACCAATGATCGATTCCGTGCGCACGGCATTTTCCAGCCGAAACCGCCATTCACAATTGTAAATGAACCAGCAATGTTCAAATTAACCCGATGGAAATTCGTTGTTCTTCGTTTTATTCGCTTTTCAATTATCCCTCAAGTGCCATGTTCTTTTGCGCGTCCAACTGCAATTTTCTATCGCACTATGTTTTGTTTGCTTTTTGCGCAAGTTTTTTGTCATTCTGCATGCGTTTTTTATCGATGTTCATTTCCATGCATGATTTCGCTCCTGAAACCCTGCAGTTTTTATTCTAATAAAAAAAATAGTACAATACATACCTCAGAATTTTATCCGGGCTGTGAATTGTAAAATATAAAATATTTATTAAATATCAAACCTCATTATAGCCGACAAATATTTGTCAATATTTTCGCTTGATTTTCATGTTTTCATCATAATATTCAACGTCATGTTTCCATTTATTTAATACATGGGCTGTTGTACATCATATATTTGCTGGTGCTCTGTGTGTATAGCTAATATGCATAAACCATTTAGCATAGCATTATAATGAACGATTGATTATTTAAAGTAACAATTGGTAGCGTTTGGAAGCGTACGAAATGCGGCTTTAAATTATGCAAGTAAATTACATTTACTCGCGTTTATGTATTTTTATATAATCGAAAATGCGCATACAAATAACATGTCAATCCGACGGACATTTTGGGCTGCAAGCGAAGATGCAAATTGAACGTAATTACGTTATTTTCATGAAAACAAAGCGCGTAACGAGACACGCATCACCGATCGCTGATGATAAAATTTATTCATTATTCTTTTATTTTATCCTGTGTAATTTACTTATTTAAAACAGCTAGTTTAATACCTATTTTGTTTTGTTTAGTTTTAGCATTAATTCCAACAATAGTTGGTTGAATAATTGAACAAAGACATAGGAGAAGTTGAGATGCAAATCTTACATTTGAATGTTGTTTCACTCCGTGCTGTTTGGAGGCGGCTGTTGTCGAAATGCGGCGCAAATAAGTTGCCACACGGAGGCGGCATTCAGCATGAATTCGGGATGGCAGTGAGCGCCGTAGGGGAGTCTCGGGGGACGCCACCAGTCTGTAATTAAACTCCCCTGCCTGCAGCCAAGCAACGCTGTTGCCGCCGCCGCCGCCATTACCACTGCTGCCTCCGACATTCGCAGACGATATAATATGATTTTGCGTCTTTCTCCGCAGCGTTTGCAGCTTTATCAATACATATTTTGCGCGTATTTTTGCTGAAAAGTAGAAAATCAACGAATAGGACGCGACGAGGGAGAGCGAGGGAAATTGATCACCCGGTTTGTATGTGTTGGATCGACTTTAAGCGGATAGGATTATAGATTTATTACCCGATTTTATTTCCCTGCCAGCTTTTCCTCATCCCTCTCCTCCGTTCCTCATTCGCGAACATCTATCTGCTGTTTCCTTTCTCTTCGCAAGAAGCAAGAAGTGAATTCAGTTCGAGGGTATTAGTGGAATGATTTTCATGTTATTTGCTTTACTCGTTCATATCATTTTCGTACTGATAACACTCGCGCCCGTCTTCGTCTTGTTCGTATAAGTATTACAGATTGATATTGATACGGATCCTTTCAAGCATGTTATGATATTATAACCTTAATCACCTTAACGTATTATTTCTTTTTATGATTGTCAAAAGTCAATAGCTTTATTGCAAGATATAATTTGAATTTTCAAAACTAAATTTCTTGAGTTTATTAAAAAATCTATTCGCCATTGTACTCTTGACGAATGAGTATTTATTAGACAACATTAAAATAAAGAAAAACACTAAAATAACGTCCAAAAGTAAACTGAAAGTAATGCAACATGATTAAGCACTAAACTGCTAACTAACAGTATGTATTAATTCGTCTTAATTCATACATACGTTTCGTATACTTCATGTAACAATGGAATAAGCTGAGTTGAGAGTGAGTTAACGAATGAATCAGTAAAGAACTACGAAGCGAGTGACGGACGGCTGAATACAGCAATTCTAAAGAGGTTTTTAGTAATGCATACAATGAAAAACACTTCATTCTTTAACCACACGTCAAGTCCATCCACAATTCTGATGTATTTAGATATACCTATAATAATTTAGTATTTTACAAATACCAGACAATAATTGAATGAATATTTCAAATTCCCTTTGGGATTTTCAATACGTTCAACGCTCTAATTAAGAGACAATCTCTCTCTTCACATTGGTAAATGTATCTAATGGTTCCGTTCTGTGTAGTCTGAAATCTTGCTTATTATCTAAGCAAAGCCGGAATAATTAAGGGAGAAATCATGTGTTAAATTGGTTTCCTTGTTTTTCATCTCTGGTTGTAGTTCTTTCGTGGCGCATCATCCCTTCGGAGTAACCCGTGGCAACGAGAAGGCACGTTACGCATGTTGATAACGAGAATGCGCGCGTGATGAGTGACAATTGCCGATGATAACGCGAGAACGAATTGTGCATGCGCTCTCATTATTTAGTATGTGTGTTTGTGTGTGTGTGTGCGTGTGCATCGAAATCGACTTCCTATTAAATATGAAACGATTGCGCGCCCGCCGCCGAGAGATAATCGCTCAACAAAAACGTGTATTTTCTGCAAGATTTGGCCTGAATTGCTCAGCGACCTCCCCTTGTGCGTGTGCGCGCGTAGGCGACCAAACCAAGCATTGTTAATTTAATTGTTTCCGTTTTGCGCGCATCCGAGTTGTGGAAATGTTTTATGCGCACGGGAATATTGCCCTTTTGCGTATTGTTGCTTGCCAGCTTTTTGCAGGACGCAAGTCTCTGCGTGGCGGGCTTTGTATTCGATTGTATTGTGTGTTGCCGCTGTTGCCAGTATTGCCGCCCCCGGGAATGCGCAGGAAATTCGTACTTTTCACTGTATGCGCGCTAAGTGAACCATTATTATACATTCCTTTTGCGCACACGTCAGAAAAAAACTTTTTATAACTGTGTTTCTTTCATAAGTTACTTGAATATTATTTTCTCTTTCAAAAATGGTTTTGTCAATAGTTATTCTCGGAGAAGTTCATGAACAAGCCGGGAATTAGCTTATGATTAGACTCGTCACACGGTATTTACCACTATTAGTTAATAAGAGGGTGCAAAGCAATGATGCGCTACCCCTCGATGATGAACCAGCCTGGATATATATTTTTGCGCACTCCTTGTGCTCCCGATTCCCGCGGGATTGCACCCTCACTCCTCCGCATTCAATAGAGTCCTCGACCAAATAGATTTACATGCGTAATACGCGTAACGTGATCCGTTCGGTATTTGATAAATGCCTCTTTAACGTGTACGCATAAAAAATTACTTAACGTGATATGCATTCATGAATGAAAATAATGTTAAATCAAAAACATTAGCATTTGTGCAATAACATTTTTAAACAAATTATAAATTTAACCACAAAAACGGGGATTTAACTAAGATCTCTAGACATTCGTCACAAATTAGTCGGGTATGGAACTGTCGTCATTATTGTCGAACAACAGCAGGGAACACAACACGTATAATGCAATTTGCTCAACAATTTGCAACAATTAAACACACTCGACGTTGGCACATTGATGTTTTGCGCGTTGTTGTCAGGGTTGTGTTGGGTGCTCTAATGACGGTGATGATGCAGGGGTAGCAGCGCCGCGCCGCTTTGCATAAACTCGCCATAAACTTTGCGACAACTTTACTCAAAGTTTATGTCATGTGCTAATTGCGCTCGAATTGATTTCCCAGTTGCTCATAACAATTGTCGCTCTATTCGCGAGATTTCGAATGATTTAACATAGCGTTGTGCGAAAGCTAAGAGTGCGAATTAAAAATAGGAGCTGGCTATTAATTTGACAAAACTTACAAACCGGAGCATTTGGCGCTTGGGCGCACATAAACGAAATCAAATTAGTGTCACATTCTGTCACACATTTTCCATGTGCACCACCCCACCCCGCACGAGCAGGGGAGCGTCGAGTCGTTCATCGATAAAATATTATTGCGCGTTCAACTCGAATGCGGCAGAATGTGATACACAAAAGCGAAAGGCGGCCGCACGTAATTCAATCAACTGTCATCGGACACCCTTTTGGCACATTGGAGCATCAGCATCATTACGAAGGTGAACTATGCGAAGGGATGATGGTTAGTACAACATGCTAGTCGGACGTATAAAGTAATTAACGCCGCTACTCTTACTGCTGCTGCCGTCGCCACCGTCTCGAACGACGCACCCCATCGCTGATAACAACCATCAACCAGCCACTTAGCTCGCTCCGCCAAAAGCCCGCTGTGAATTAATATTCAAAACAGTAAACTTTACGCACACCACCGCCGCCCACACCCCCGGACAAACAGCACGCATGCGCATTCGTGCGCATGTTTACATTTAGGCAATCTGTCAACGCCGAGGATGTCATTTCCAACTCTTAATAATTGATTCAAATTAATGGCTGCAAAGCCTCAGCGTCAAACGAACGCACATCATGAGATTATGCCATTGATAATTATATCTTCCGTCTTTTTACTTATTGATTACCCTGGTTACCATTGTTCCCATTCATTTGTTTACTCAACAAATACTCTATTTAACAAAAGCACCACGCATTTCAGCATATTTGACGTGGCTAAGTGCAACAATGGCAGATTTAAGTGGCAATTTGTACGAAATCCACAGCTTGTCAAAACAACCCCCTAATTCCTATTTCTTTTTTTTTGCGTATTCTTCTACCTTTTTTCGCATAGGTAGGTAGATTTTCACCTAGAGCAAATAGAGAAAAGATACAATAACAAATGCATTGAATGACATTAGTGGGCACTTTGAGCAATGAATAAATATTAATTCTCAGTTTTTTTGTGGTTATCCGATAAGTACTCTTATTGGTGATACTGTTGCAATTGAAAATGCAGGCATGATTTAAAATGGGTCGTCGGATTGCTTTTGTAACGAGTGTCACGTGACACGTGTGATGTGTGCAAAATGTAACCCGAATCGAAGGACAACCCTGATGGTTATTGTGTTGCTATGGCGACCGCATCTGCGCCACCCATTTGTTAAACAATACAGTGGCAGTCAACTGTTTATGTTTGTACACGTAATTTTCCACATCCGCTCGCCATTATGCAGCGTACAATAAAAATATTTAACACTTGATTATTTATTAGTGCCGCTCTGAATTACAGAGAGCTTTGGTTAACCCTTTAATGGATCGAAGGAGGAACAAGAAGAAGAAGAAGAAACTGGGAAATTCCACAAAGCAGTAATTTGTAAAGTGAATTTGTTTTGATAAGCGCTTAAGATAAGCCGTCTTAAGCTATGTTGTGTGTTCATGGTCAATTGAGCGCGAACGCACTTCAAACTGCCAAAATATTTTCCATTGTTGCGGCGGCGATGAGTTTGCGACTTGTAAGCGGCGTAAATGCGATTAATGTCCGTTTTGCTAAGGATCTGTCAAATTGTCAAATTTCGCACGCACAAAAGGGTTGGGGTCAGCCCTCAACGTGACACGGGGCACCATTAACACGAGCGGAAAATATTTACCACGTCTGCATTGTCCGTCGCGTGACAAATGTCAAAATAATAATTTACGGCGCTTTTATGTTCGAAATTGAAGAGTTTCAAGTTTATCCGACAAATTGTCATATTTTGCTCGTAAAGATTTTGTTTATTTGCTGTTTTGTGAAACTAATTTACATCGTGTTGTAAAATGGTGAGCGAAAATAATTAAATTAATTAGTTGATTGTGTTTTAATGTATAGCTAATAGATTAAAAGTGAGGTTCTATCAATCTATACAAGAGCGTGTACTATGTGTTATTCTGTTTTAGTATAGAGTATGTGGGTGATAAATATATTATTTCCGGTGTAATCAAATAATATCTGGTGCGCGTGCTTGACTCGATTGTGATTGGCTACGTTTGACAATTTAGTTCCGGTACAAAACATGCTAAATTAATTAAAAGCATCACACGCAATCCTTTATCAGGCAAATGTTTCACTACACACTATGCTATTATTCGAAATTTGTGTTTGTATTTACATATTGCTATTATTGAAAATTTGCGAACATATTGCAGTAGGTACAACAGTGTGATCAAATATTTTTATGCCAGTGAAAATTTACAATTTGCGCGCTTCGAATTCAATTAGCTCGTGTACAAAGTGCCATTTGATGCTTGGCTTTTTCACTTTTGCGTCTTCATTGAAGTCAGTTTGGCGAACACACGCATTGCAAATGGTAACTTTTAAGTTTTGCGAGCGCGCTAAAAAGCGTTTGATTGAATTATCAGGCATGCTTCGGGCGCGCGCTTGAAAAGCTTTTATGTTTAGAGCGCGCGCGCGCGCGTGTTGCATGTGCATTATTATTAGAAAATTAAATATCACTCAAAAGCGCGCATAAATGGGGTGCTGCCTATGATGATGATGATGATGAAAAGGGTGTCAATAAAACCACCGCTTTTGAACTGAGGGCCACTTCACTTCTTTGCGATGCGCTGAATACCCTTTTAGTATTCGTTTTACCCTTTACATGCGAATCATTTCTCTAGTGCTATTACATTAATTAATAGCCTTATTAAATGTAAATGTTATCAGTTTATTATCACTTGGGTGATATGATATTTGAGTAATGAAACATTTTTCCGAATTTTCAAGTACATACAACGTGGCATTCGTGCTTTGTGCAATTGTTTTAAAGCACAATACTGCTGCTCCATATTGCGAGCGCTAAAAGCAGAAGCAGCAAATGTAATTACCGCGGACGGAGCGCAAGCAGAAGCGAAATTAATTTGTGCTCATAGAGATATTTTTGCGAACAGCGCGCACGCAATTCAATTGTTCTTCGTAATCATTCAGAGTAGCAATCCGAATGTGCGCGATAAGGACGCAAACGCGGAATGGGAAAGAATAAGACGGGAATAGCGGCGAGGGAGGATGGTGGTGTATTAGTTGCTTGCAGATCATAATCATGAGATGCATTTCCAATTATTAATTTCGAACGATAAGCGGATCAGCGGCGGCGGTCGCCCGAAATGAATAGCCCACAGCGGCGGGCGACGCACACGCAATCCTTTGTTCGCGGCGCACGCTGGAGGTTATGTTGCGGGATAAACGCGAAGCCTTTCAGGGCTGGAAACTGGGAAGCCGTACGGGATGCGCATATACGAAATCTTGTTTGTTTGATGCAGAAAGCACTCACAAAGATGATAAGGAATGATGATGATTTTTTCTATTTAAGTTGTATGGGTTGATTATGTTGCCGTGAAAATAATTGATTTTTTGTTTGTTTTAAATATGATAAAGAATTTCCGTAACATGTCAATATTTTCATTCGAATCATTATGAACGAACCCCTCGTACAATAGGTAATCGGCTGATAATATCGCACGTTGCAGGATTGTAAACAGGGTATAGAATTCACCCTGGCTTTGTAGCCATGTAGCTGCCATCCCCGTATGTGTTTGATGTTGTTATTAAGTAACAATGTAATGCCCTCACTATACGAAGTAGTGAAATTATTGATTTAGTTTTATTTATGAATAACTCTAAACCTAAGACGTAATTACCCCGCGCTTTTATCTATGATCCTTCGCGGGTACCCCCGTTCAGCTTCGAGCTCTGAAAAAGTTGTAATGGTAAATCGAATAATGCAATCTTTAGTAGTGTTTTTGTTCATCTTCTTCTTCCGACCTTCCAAGGAGTGACCTACAATAGAGTTTGAGGGGTGAGTACCCAACATGGGCTTCATTTATTTTGAATATTTCCAGTCTATTTTGAACAAAAAAATTTATTTTTACGTATTTCAATATTTTTTGCTCATTTCAATTTTAACTTTATCCTGAATCGAGGTATTAACTCATGCACTCATAGTGCATTTCTAAATTCACACACCAACCAGAAAGGACGAATGAATATGCCAAAGAGCATGCAATTATATATGGCACGTGAATTATTTTGTATTCATATCACTTTAACCACCACTGCACTAGATTTAACGCATGCATCGACCAATGCTTGCTGAGTAATTATCTGTTTATGTTTATGTGTATGCATATAATATGGATATTTGTGCAGAACGTGCGCATGTATCAATAATCTCATTTGTATTCAGGATGAGCATCGATGAAGTTCATAATACACAATTGGCAAATCGGAACTAAAAAGCCAGGAAGTTAAACTTTTTTGTTTAACTTGACTTCATTTTCGAATTCGTTGTAAAGCAATTGGTTTATTTTCTTTGCAAAAGACGTTTTTCCACAAAGAAAAACAATTTGCTCAAGCAGCAAGTAACTGAATTAACATAGAGGTATTTAAATTAGGACAACAGAACCGTAAATACTCTTTCATACATTTAACACAAAACGTCAACGTGTAAACAATATAGGAAATTATCAATAAGCTATCAATAAATAATTAAGATTATTATCAACGGTGTGAGTAACAATTTGACTAATTTAACTACCATTGGGATATATTTGGGTGACAAATATTTAATAAGTAATTCTTTTGCTTCTTATCTTATCTTTTCATCCTGATTTTTCCCTCGACGGCTATCTTACTGAATTGCCATTACGCATTAATGGACGCTGCGTTGAGCTTGTATCATGTTTAACTTGCCTTTCAACACTACAAATTTCAAATTATAAATTTTCTAGCATAATATTCATTTAGAATACAAACCTATTTGATCTTGATTGCGATCCGGATCGCTTAAACATCC
Organism: Aleochara curtula; assembly: GCA_963978815.1. Classification (NCBI taxonomy): domain Eukaryota; kingdom Metazoa; phylum Arthropoda; class Insecta; order Coleoptera; family Staphylinidae; genus Aleochara; species Aleochara curtula. The sequence continues at coordinate 4,290,466 of OZ022222.1, read as the reverse complement.
CTGTAATTCTGTCTTTCAAATCTCTTTTGCTCCCTTTAGAGTCTTCACCGACATCTGAACTATTACTCGGTACCTAAAAAACCCCTTGAAATTTAAAATCATTCATAATTTAATAATCTTACCTTTGAAGATAATGGTTTGCTAGTTCCAAAATGTGAATCATCTTGATCGTCAATACTTCTTGACTTGGTCAATTTCTTCAGTTTTCCCATCAAACTTTTCTTCTTCTTCTTTTCACCAGCTATTTCACTTTGCGTTGATCCACTTGACAATCGTGAATCCAAACTCGCGTCTCTTTTTTTCCTGAAATCGAAATCGCTGCCGGTGTCCAACGATTGCAAACTGGACATACTATCATCATCCACTGCTTTCCAGATGTTAGGTTCTTGCATTGACGCCGTATGTTCCAGTGATAAACTCTTTCGATGTAGATTACTATCTTTTCTCGTCAATTTTCTTGTACTTGATCCATTACTTGCAATTTGATCATTTTCAGTTGACGTAGCTCTACGTAAACTCATTCTTCGCACTCTATCACGTTCCTGGACTTTTCTCAATTCATCAGTGGCATCTACGAGACGTTGAAGTGTGGCTTGCACCTGACTTCTGCGATCTTCACGTGCCACAGACGATTCCCTGCTATAATCTTTACGTTCCATTGCAGGTGATCCTTCACGACTCTTCGACTTGGTGCGTTTGGGCGGTGTTGGCGTATATGGTGCTTCAGAACGTTCCCTGCCTCCAAATAATTCTGGCGCAACTTGCAATAAATTCTCAACTTGTTGTACCAAAATTTGAATTCGTCTCAAGTCATCTTGCTCAGTACGTTTACGTTCCGAAAGCATCGTTTTCATTTCTTCCCGATCTCGTTCATATCTCTCTTTTTCTCTTCGCAACTTTTCATTTGTCGTTCTTAATTTTGCGTGTGCATCCCTTAATTCCATGAAATCGCATTGCAAATCATTGAATTTCTTTTTGTTTTCAGTTTGTTCTTCCTCTAATGTTTTCTTAACTTGATCCAATTTACGTTTACCTTCGAGTATTTCCTTATCACGCTCACGTTCCACTTCAAATAAGGTCTGCCGAAGATCACGAGCTAATGTCGCAGTTTCCTGAACAAGTCTCTGCTGTTCCTCACGTTCCTTTTGCCAGGAGAGTTCCATCTTGGTACGCAGTCCCACAATTTTCGTTCGACCACTGCTAAGAATCTTTTCTTCCTCCAGCTCGTTCACTCTAGAATTCATTTCAGAAAGTCGCACTTCCCACGTAGATCGTTCTGACACCAGTTCAGTCTTTAGTCTTGAAGCTTCAAGTCTGCATTCAGAGAGTTCATCTTCCATGCAACTAATTTGTTGATCTAAACTTGCTATCTTTGATTTATATTCTTCAACCTACAGCTCAATAAAAGTTAATAAAATTCAGCAATAATGCTAAATACAATATGAACTTACATCATCAAGACTGGAAATGGAATTACGATATTCTCGATTTGCTTTATTTGGATTCGCCTTAAGATCACCAATAGTTTTCTGCGCTCCTTCCAACATATGCTTGTAAGTGTCTCTCTCTCTCTTAAATCGCGATACATTATTATGCAAACTTTGTAATTCTTCATTCAATACAGTTGTTTGACTCTCATAGCGCATTTTCAATTCGGTGAGATCTGTCTTTTTACTCTTTTCCAAAGCAGTTAATCTGAAATACACAAATTGCTATCAAACTAATTAAAATATTAATTATCAAATTATACTTTTGTCTCAATTCACGAATTTCTTTATCCATTGCACTACTATCAGCACTTATAGTTCTCTGGATTTTATTCACTTTATCAAAGTCATCTAATTTCTTCCGGAGCTCATCATTCTCTCTTCTCATGTACTCCATCTGGTCATTCATCAATTCCCCTTCCTTTTTCACCTGTTCAATTTCCTCTTGCTTCTGTTCAAAGAGATTTTTATATCTTGTACGATCACCATCACCATTCGTGGATTTCTTCAGCAAATCATTCTTTTCTTGCAAAAGTACTTCGTATTTCTTCTGCACTTCATTCTTTTCCTTCTCGTAATCTTCCTCAACTTGTTCCAACTCTTTCCTGGTCGTAAACAGTTGACTACTCAAGGATTCTTTCTCAGAAACCAATTTAGCCTTGGTGACTACATGCTCTTCTTCCAACACTTCATATTTCGCAGTCAAATTCCCATATTCCTTCTTTTCCTTCTCAATTTGTTTCTCCAACTTGTCGATTTTATCCTGGTATTCCTGCCGCACTTCGGTTATTTTCTTACTACCGCTTGAATTCATCTCTAATGATTTGATTTTATTCTTCAGAGATTGCAATTCCAATTCGCGATTTTTCTGTTCTTTTTCAGCATTGCCTTTTTGAACTACAAGTTTCTTCTTCTCATTTTGAAGATCAATTTCCAATTCTGAAGATTTCTTCTCCAAGTCATGTCGTTCAGTCTTAAATTCGCTCTCGGTTTTCTTAAGCTTTTCTTCAACGTTTTGCATCTTCTTTTCAAACTCTTTGCATTTCTTCTCACTCTCCGCCAATTCGCTTTTGAGTTTTGCTGCTTCATCCTTGAGAGTTTTCAATTCGCGTGTTTCCGTTGGCGTTTTTATAACTACTGAAGTGGCAGCTTTTTCTTTTTGAAGATCTTTCTCCTATTGAAAATTAATTCAGCAAACACACGCACAACTAACTACTTAATACTTACAAGTTTTTCAATATTTGAAGATTTATTAGCTATTGTCTTTTCCAATTCTTTGATTTTAATTGCCAACGTCTCCTTTTCTTCCTTTAACTTATTCTTTCCTTGCATCTCTTCCTTACTTTTCTGTTTTTCTTCTTCCAACTAAAAATAAGCATTTTAAATTGTCTTAAAATTGAGTTTTATGATTGAAATTACATTAGTTTCCAATTGTTTAATGCGCTCCTTATTCGTCTTGTCCAACTTGCCAGCCTCTTCCTCAACTTCTTTCAACTTCTTTTGCAAGTCAGCGACCTTTTTGGTCTTCAACGTAAGCTGAAATTTCGCATACATTATCTCGGAGAGTGTGACGCAAGCGCGCTCGCTTCTTACCTCCTTCGTCACCTTGGACTTTTCTTCAAGCTCATCTCTAAGCTTCTTTAACTCGACCTCTTTCGCCTCGAGATCACATTTAATTAATTCGCAGCGTTCTTTCATATCATTCAATTCGCGCTTCGTCTCTTTCAAACCAGCTATAAAGAGAAAAACTCTCAAAAATTACAAAACCAATAAAGAATCATCACTTACACGAATCTGCCCTAAGTTTAGCGATTTCCTCCTCAAGTCGTTTCTTCTCAGAAGAAATAAGTTCTTGCTCTGACTTTAACTTTGAAATTTTCATTTTAAACTCTTCTTTTTCCACCTCTCCATTCGTAATTTGTTTATTCAAGTCTTCAACTTTTGCTTTCTCTTTTTGCAAGTCTTTCTGAACCAAATCATACTTTTTCGAAATTTCTTCCAATTCTCGATTGGCAGTTTCTTTGGATCCTTTGCTTCCCAACTTTGATTTACTCACTTCCTCTTGTAATTTCTCAATATCAGTTTCTTTCGTTCCCAATGTACTCAAAATAGCTTGAACCTCATTCTCCAGATCAGTTACCATCGTTCTCAAAGCTAACTTTGTGGTAACTTCAGTGGGAGCATGAATTTTTCTATTTTTAAAAGCAGAAGAAGAATTTTCTTTGACTTTATCTAAGAGTTTTTGTAATTTATCACGTTCCCGTTCAACTTGTTTCATTTTCTTGCTCAAATCACCATCACCATTAACTTTCTCACCTTCTGAATCCTTCAACGCACTCTTTTTCAGTAATTCTAATCTTTTCATATCCTTCATCAGTTTTTCATTATCCTTCTCAAGAGTTTGCGCTTTATTTCTAAACACTGAAGCTTCTTGTTCAATCACTTGAAGTTGTCGTTTAAGATCAGTAGTTTGTTGATCCAAACTCTCTTGAGAACGCGTTTTTGAATTATCTTTTCCTAGCTTCTTCGTCAAATTCATTTCGGCTTCAAGTCGTTCACAATCGCGTTCCTTCTGAATCAATTTCGTTCTGACTTCATTCATTTCGTTCTCTAATAGTTTCACTCGTTCACTTTGACTTCCACCCTCGAATTTCGTTGTAAATTTCTTTTCTGTCACCTTCGCACTTACTTTGTCCTGCAATTCTTTCGTTTTCTTCTTTAATCGTTCATTATCTTCTTCGAGTTCCACAATTTTTTTTCGTAACACGACAGTCTCCTGCTCATTGAGTTCAAGTTGCAGTTTGATGACATTTGGATCTTCATCTTTGTCAGCTGAAGACGCTTTTCTTAAAGTCGTTCGCGTTCTTGTCGTTGCCATCTTTTTTAATTGAAGTACCAGAGATTCATTGTCATCTTCAATCCTGGATGATTTCTTCCTTAATGTATCGGCCTCTTCTTCTGCAAATTTAAGTTGCTCACGTAGATCTGCTTCACGCTCCAGGGAATCTTGCAAGTCTCTCAAGAGTTGAACTGGATCATCTTGAGATCCACCTCTTGTAAGAGATTCACGAGATACTTTCTAAAACAAGTAATTCATTTTTAATTGTTTAATTAATAATTAGTAGTGTATAATAAATACCATTTCACTGGAAGCGCTTTTACCCAACGTACCCAACATGGGTGTTTTTCTTTTTGGTAAAGTGCTAGGAAGTTTAAGTTCTGTCGCTTTAGATAATTTCAAATTAGCATCATCTAATTTCTTTTGTAATGAATTAACTAATTCCTTTTCTTTGCTTAGATCTCTTTCCATTTGCTTCAATTTATCCAAGTTTAGAATCCCTGAACCACCCGACAACTAAAATCATCAAACACCTATTAATTCTGCAAAATCAATTATAAATTGATATTAATTTACCTCTTTTACTTTATTTTCATAATCAGTTTTCTCTTGTTCCAGCTGCTCCGTTTTTCTTTCAGTTTTACGCAACTTGAATGACAAAATTCTACAATTCTTCGTGGTTTGCTCAAGTTCCTTCTTCAATGAAGAATACTCATCGACTTGATCCTCTCTAAAATGATCTTGCATTTCCTCCATTTCCTCTTCCATGTCCCGCAATTCCTTCTTCATATCTTCGTTTTCATCCATCAATTCTTCGCATAGAGTTTCAGCTGCTAATAGTTTAGATCGCAATTCATCCGCAATTTTTTGTGTTGCTTGTGGTGCTGGCCGATTATCAAGGTCTTCCTCAAGTTCTTTAACTTTAAGATTCAATGACTTTTTCTCATCCTTGTAATCATCCAGCTGACTTTGGAGTTCATTCACTTTTTGCTGCAGCTTAAGCACTTCTGAGCTCGTGCCTTTTGAGGTATCCATCGCAGTTAATCGCCGAAGAAGAATATTGCTCTTTTCCTTTTCTAGTCGCTCGCATTTTATCTTAGTTGCTTCGAGTTCTTGTCTTAGACTTTCCAATTGATGCTTGAACTCAAATTCATTGCAATCCACCAACGTTGTGGTGTCTGTTGATTCAGTTCCGGCGATGCTGACATTGTCATCGTCAAGTTCAAGACTATCGCTGCGTTTCGTTGTTTTTGAAGAGTTTAACTATTTTTGAAATCCAGTTTCAGTATGATATCATTCCAAGGGAAATGCAAATATTTACATTTAATAGAAATTCATTATAAATATTTGCACTTACAACTTATGATAATGGCATTTATATAAATCATTAATGAGAGATGCGTTAAAAGCTTTGTAATTAATTGTTTAATTAGTTTTCTATATTTATTTTAGTTTCATACATCCAATTTGTTTGTTAATGTCATCAAACCTGTGTTTCTTTGTTTATTTACTGTGTAGAGGGTTGCTACGCTGCCTATCTTCCTACAGGACTCCAATACTCCAAACGCTACAATGTTATGTTAAAACCAAAAACAACAACAACAACAACAAATTGACATTTTAAAAGTAAGTTTTTAAGGTTTAGATGGGGCACACAACACACGCTTTGATTACTTGGATCAAAAATTGTACATCGTGCTGGTTGTTCGATGAATCCTGTTTGGGCGGTTTGACTTCCTTGACTTGGATGCGTCGTGGTGGTGTTGCTGGTCCTTCTTTGATTGCAGACAACTTCTTGGCACGTGTCGCAAGACTATCACTTTTATTAAATACTGTCGACGTCTTTGATGCTGGTTTTTCTTTTTCTGTGTAATGATTTACCACTTTAATGTATTGTTTAAAGGGTTGGGGTTTTTAAAACCTTTTGCTTGGCCAGTATCCAAAGATACTTTCCGGCGAAATGGCAATGTAAGGCTAACGGTGGGAATGTTAGCTTGCGCATCATCTTCCAGGTTCGCCAAGTCAGGCGTGGAGGTCCAGGATGAAGGGCGCTTGAAGGTGACAGTGGTTGTAACGTCTTTACTGTTCTCGTCGTGATCAAGGGTGCTGCTCGATGACCAACTTTTACGCTGTGCAGGTTTCATACTGTACGTGCCGAGACTTGGGGAAGATGCAGTGATATCATCCTTACGCATCAAGTCAGGTTCTTTGCGTTTTCCGCCATGCTCTTTGTAATCACGAAAACACCTCTTGCACCGTGTCGGCCATCGTACTTGTGGGTGAAAACCGAGCGGGCAAAGAGGATCACCCTTACTCATAGGGTATAAGTGTGCTAGACTCATTTTCTTCTTATTCTGTTTCAAAATTAACAACTAACAATTAATTATTAGTCAAATTTAGTCCAAACATTTGTCTTCAAGCTTTTAATTCTAAGCTCTAATTCTGAGATTGCAGTTAAATACAGTAAAACGATTTGTGTCATTCTTTAATTGAAAGGAGACTATAAATTACAAAAAAATTGTCCTTGAACGAATTTAGATTGAGAATTCGCATTCGGACTGTTATATTTTTGAAGAGTAAATGTATCTAAGTTAAGATGACTTATTTTTATCTATACAGTGAAATTTAGTTATTTTTAAATTAAGTTTTTAGTTCAAAGTACTCTAAATTAACTTTTAAATACTTATTTCTGTCACCCACAATCATTAACGTAGTCCTAACTTATTGAAACGTAAAGTCTTTAATGTAAAGATAAGTTTATTCTTTGTTTCTAATGAATCTGAAACTTTTAAGTGCATTAAAAATCAAAACAAATGTCTGTGACAATTTTGAACTTCATACTCATATTTTAATGGTCTCCGTGACTTTTCATTGGACATCCTGCGACAGTTTGTGCAATATCTACACAATTCGTAGCACAACAAGCATACATTTATGCAATTCCTGGCAATACACTCAAATTCGACGCAAATATAGGTCGAACATAATCGTAATTTTCCCTGCTCGCATCTTATACACATCCTCTCCATATCCTTTCTCGCTTAACATCGTACTCGAGCGCGAATGTACGCATTTGCATTCCTTTATACATTTTTCCCAACACTGTTTGAAACACTTCAACGCACACACGCAAAAGTCATTTACACAATCAACGCATATATTCGAGATGCTCGCATACAATTGCAACATGCGCGCAACAGACATTCGTTAAAATGGAACACAAAAATAGTTCTGTTCGCGGCGCAACTTACATTTGGTAGAAAGACGCATTTGCAACTTATATAATTATGAACGCAACTGCGCCAACTTTGCATAAACACTTTGCATTACCTGATTACGGTGCTCGCACGAATCCAATCATCGAATCAGCGACACAACAAGCGTGAAGAGTCTGTAGTAATACGACACGCACATTCATTAGCACACACGCATTTCACCGCACGCACGTTATTATTCGGCGCGCAAACTAATCTATGGGCGAATTGATCGCGCGTCAATTGAACATTCTTTGGGCGCCGTCGTCGTTCGGAGCGCGTTCGCGGAGCGCATCGTCGTCGTCGTCGCGGAGTGCGCTCTCTTCACGTAGTGCGAACGCCTAGTGCTAAATTTAGTGTGAGCACGTTATGCCTGCAGCACCAGCGGAGACCTTGTCGCTAATATAAATCGAGATGTGCGCATCACCACGTTTTTCCGCTTTTCCTGCCATACGCAAGCGCTATTCTCTTAATCCTTCTCAACAAACTTTTCACTCATCTTTGCGCTCGACACCTAGGTGACCAAAAGCAAATTTTAAACGACATCTGAAGTATACAAATAATCAATAAATGTGTTTCAAGGTATATTAAAAAGTTGTGACAATGTTTGCCTGCTAATTCTTCATTTCTCTTTGCTTTCCCTCCAATTTTCAATTCTTTGCAGTGATGAATATAGGCAACCAGACTAGCATTTAGGATTTCCTATTTAAATTCCTGTATGTATTGTGCGTTCGCTGAGATTATCTGGAACATTTGTGTTCAAATGTTTAACTAGTCTTTTATTGCTGATGATGTTTATTCGACTATCTCATACGTAATTCAATATTTACTTATGCTAGTAGTAAATGTAAACATAATATTTTTACTATTATGTATATTTAATATCATTGACGACATTCCCCCATCAAACTGCACAATCATTAAGCAGCTAACACATTCATAAAATACTGATAAATACGTAGGAAAGTGAGCGATGTTATCAAAACTAATGTAATCTAATACGATGGATATTTATTCGTTTTCTATTCAGTAGAAATTTTCAGTACATGTCCGAATGTGCAAACGTCGAGTGCGGTTCGCTTTCAGAAATTACCCAGGATAAAGTTTTGATTTTGTATATTATTGCATTATGGCTAACAGGAACAAACTCATAAATAAATAACGAGAATCGTTAATAAATCAAGGTATCGTCTACTCGCAAAGACTCGTATAGTGAGTGAAGTGCAAATTAAAGTGCGTCCTGCATAAGTTATACACGAATCTCTTGTCCCACATCCGCGCGACGTGCTCTACACTTATTTCTTTATCCCAATAATCGATGAGTTGCGATGAATTATATATGGGATCTCGCCGATCGATTGATGAAAGTTATGGAGTAAGTTTCTGCGGTTCGTTTCATCAAATGTATCATTCGTGCCTTAATGACTGTCAATCAGACAAACTAATATTACTAATGTGCTCAATTTTCATTCAGCAGGAGGCTAAACTAAATCAATAGGAGGCGAAATGAATATATTTTTTGTTATTAGTCGTTGTGCGCATCTGTTGCTTGTGTTATTAATTTGTATATTAATTGTGCGCACGATAAAACGCACGTACGTCATGTACTCTATATAGATTTTGTTTTCGCTGCTAGCGGTGTTATATTTAAAAGAATTATCAATGAATTATAGCACTTATCGAATTTGCGGCGAATGTTGTTCGGCCAAACGTCATTCAGTCATTTATGGTTCATTTGTGAATTATTATAACCGACTCACTCCTCTAACAAATGTTATTTACTTAGGCAAATGCCAAGAACACGCCAGAAACCAGAATTTATAATTGCACATGCACAATTGTAATTTCTGCAACAAGTCTCGTAATAAATTAAACAACTTCCCGTTTGTTTGACTTACGCACAAGTTGCAAGCATAATAATAAACACGATGAGTTTAGCTCGCAAAAATAAATTTCCCCATGAACATAATAATGTGCCAAACGCGAACCGCTTCACGAGTAGGTATATTTTATTTACATATACTTTTCAATAGTTTTTATACCCTACTAGCATATCAATTATTTTTATAGGAAAAGCCGACTATGGAATGTTGCATTCGTGAAGCGGCTCGCAAATTATCGATACCGTGCAAGGCCTTTACGCGGTTCCGGAGCGGTTCGAAGGCATACCATTTGTTGTACTCGTTCGCGGAGATTGTCGGTTAACATTGACACCGTGTGAGTAGCTTATTAACTTTTGCAATTTCTTTCATTCACTGCTTTTTATTGAGCTATTAATTGGTAGTTAATGTATGTGTATAACGGGTTGCATATATTATACCTAGGTAGCAAGTGAATTCTTGAGATTTGTTCTTAAGAGATTTGCAAATATTCATATATATTTGGAGATGTGTTTCGCCGCCTCCTTGCGCCATCGCCGCCACCACTGCTACCGAATGCATGTCAACTGTATTGATTACATAATTGCGAATATGCTCTCAATGTCAAACCATATCCAATAACATAAAAACTACAATTAAAAACAAATATATGCAAAAGTAATCAATACAGTCATAATTTTTCCGTTTGCATACAAGGTTAGATTTTACTATCAACCTGTAATTCGGGCCACAACCTAAGGCAAGCCATTAAATTACTCCACATTTGGGTTAATGAGTATTTCTCATATCACTTCAGACATTCTATTAATTCGGCGCCGGTGATATTTCCATTCTTGTGTCTGGTTTAATTTGTATAATCCAAAGTTAATAATTGACACGCGCAATCATTAGTAAAACTCTTAACTGATATCAATAATTTTTTCTAGCGCAACTTGATGTACTTGCTTGAACTTGAGCGAAAGATCAGCACTATTTGTGCGCCACATGCGTGTCTATTGCATATTTATTTTCTATAAACATTCCGCTAATTGCGATAACATAAACGCACCCGTGATGGCCTTTGTCATACGATTTTATTTCAATTTTTTCCTTGCTTTGTTTAGCCTGTTCAATAAAACTATTCATTAGCTTTTCCATCCGATCCAGCTCTTTAGTATAATTGTGTTCGCGCACGAGTTGAAATGTTATAAATTCCTGGAAGTTGAGTTGAGAATGAAAAACTTCTTTGATTCAATCATGCTTTAATCATGATAAAAGCAACACGCGATTTTTCCACCCCAGTTTCTTGCATTAGTACTGTAGTAGTGAAAATAAGTTTAATTTATGAAAATATTCCAGCATTGATGTCAGGGATAAGCTAGGTTGAAACTAAAAGGCTTGAGAAAAGTTTATGTAAGAAGTTAATTTAGAATACAATTTAAATTGAAGTTTAATAAGTTGAAGAATCGCTGCGCCCTCTAACATGAAGAAGTAATCACTTTCCTTCCAGCGCTCCCCCTACGATGCGTGCGAAACTCGTAGGTTATTTCACAAACATTTCACTTTAGTACTCTCGCGCGCGCGCCTCCAGCAACAGGAGTACATGTGTGCGTCTTGTAATTGCGTATGTGTTTCTCCTGCTGCTTGCCTGCTGGCGTTTGTCGACGACGTTGTGGCAGGTTTGTTGTGTCGAGTGTGCTCGGTCCTGCTGTTGATTCCACGGCGCCTTCAGTGCCTAGCAAGACGTCGCCAAATGTCGTGTACGCGGCGCGCTTATTGTGAATGAGAAGACCACAATCGGCAACGATTGGTAATATCGGACGGCTGTGAGCGAGCAAATAAGAGACGCGATTGTTGTTTCACATGTAACCGCTCAATTAAATGCAAAGTGACGACCCGCTGTGATCACCGTGTGCGTGTGCGATCCCTGTGCTGCGAGCCAAGAGCGTTGAAGGTGCGAGGGAAAACACTGCAAATGTTGTTTATGCATGGACGCCCGTCGTTGACTCCTCTTGCATGCAAATATCATCCTGTGCTCACACTCAACTAACGCACACATCGCTACTTTAATCTGTTCGCAGTGCTGTGCAAGCGTCCAAGATGCCACTCTTTGGCAAGAAGGATTCAGAGAAGAAGTCCAAGAAGGAGAGCAAAGATGCAGATAAGCAGCCTTCGCTCGAGGACAAGTACTACCTGAAGGAGATGCTGGGAACGTATGTTGCTTTGTAATCATAAACGTTGCATATGATTCAATGTTATCTGCGTTTTTCAGAGGCGCTTTCTCAGTTGTCAGACTTGTTGAGAGCAAAGATAGACCTAGGAATATGTATGCTGTGAAAATAATTGACAAGAAAGCGCTTAAGGGCAAGGAAGACTCGCTAGAGAACGAAATCAAAGTTCTACGCAGGTTGTTATTTCCAAATTGCGTTACGTATTCTAATCTAATGGGAATTGTTTAAAATTTTCAGACTTAAACATCCGAACATTGTGCAATTACTTGAGACATTTGAGGACAAGTCTAAAGTTTACTTAATTATGGAATTGTGAGTACAAACATTGTTCAAGTATGAAAAAATTGCCACTTTGCATGTTATTTGGATTAGCACATGTGTTCAACAGTAGCCAGGCATGTGTTTGCCTCAAATTCCAGTATTTGCCCGGAATTAAAATATATTATCAGACGACAAACGCGCTGCTCTCATGGCAACCTTGAATGTTTTCGAGAAGTATGCGTATACATTTGGTATTTATTTGCATTCGCATATTTTTTTACGCTACTTGAACGAATTATAACCTATTTGAGCATATTGTATAAACGCTGCCGATGTGAATGTTTCGGAATGCGCACGTGAACGGCATTCAAACATTTTACATTCCCAGTTGGATACAGCGAATGCATGTTTGCTTAAGTACACGCTCGAGTGCTTTGGATTGTAATTAATCTATCGGCGATTTCCATTGTTTACATAAAAAGTATTCTCGTAATTGTATGCTAAAATAATTCACTGCTTAGGGTAACCGGCGGCGAGCTCTTCGATCGCATCGTCGAAAAAGGTTCCTATACTGAAAAAGACGCTGCCGACCTAATCCGCCAAGTCCTGGAGGCGGTCGACTACATGCACGAGCAGGGCGTCGTGCATCGCGACCTCAAGCCCGAAAACCTGCTCTACTACAGTCCTGAAGAAGATAGCAAAATCATGATCAGTGATTTTGGACTCTCGAAGATGGAGGACTCCGGCATTATGGCAACAGCTTGTGGCACCCCCGGCTATGTTGCACCCGAAGTGCTCGCCCAGAAGCCATACGGGAAGGCGGTGGACGTGTGGAGTATAGGTGTCATCTCGTACATTCTTCTCTGCGGTTATCCACCGTTCTACGATGAGAACGATGCGAATCTGTTCGCGCAGATTCTCAAAGGCGAGTTCGAGTTCGATTCGCCATACTGGGACGAAATCAGTGATTCGGCGAAGGACTTTATTCGTAATCTAATGTGCGTCAACGTGGAAAAGCGATTCACGTGTCGTCAAGCGTTAGGGCATCCCTGGTAATCAAATCAGCCAAATTCAACCCTGTCCGAAATATGAGCAAACCTATTTGATTTTAGGATATCCGGTAATGCGGCGAGCAATAAGAATATCCACGGCACTGTGTCCGAGCAACTCAAGAAGAATTTCGCCAAATCACGCTGGAAGGTTGGTTGTTTGTTTGTGACGCACAAATTGCGTTTGCGTGTTGTTTATGTACGGCGGCTAATTTATTTACGTTCCGTAGCAAGCGTATCATGCGACAGCGGTAATTCGCCAAATGCAACGAATGGCGCTAAGCAGCGGAAGCAGCAGCGGCGGCAGGAGTCCCATCGCACAGCGCAGTATGTCTACAGGCGAGGCGTGCGGCAGCGTCAACGGCTCCGACGATAAGTAGATCGCACTTACTCTCTGGCGTTTGATTTCTTGTAGTTCCGTGCGCTTGTTTATCTTCTCTCATCAACTATTACTACTACTACTTGAAAATGCGCTTTTAATACTCAGATGAATCTCTATACCGCAATATTTCTACTCAAACTATGATACGTAAAGTCTCCAATTTTATTGCAATACAATAACGGACAATTTTCACATTCTTCTCATATAAAACTATAAATAGTTGTACTCGCGCTGTGTGAGCCTGGACAGCTCTTAAATCACTTAACTACTTAATTATTGATTCGCCGATATGCAAACGCTAGAAATATGTAGATACATAAAACAGCGCAATGGAATGCCAAGCAAACACGCGCTGTGCGCATCATACAAAAGCAAACATGCTACAATGATGCCGAAAGATAGAAACAAGCAAAACGAAAAAAGACAAAGAATTTTGCATTTAGCTCATACATACTTATAGCGACTAATTGCTTTCGTACTATTACAACAACTTAGTGTCAGTAGCGTAAAGAAAATAAGGTGGCAAACAGTTGTCATTCTCTTTGCAAGTAATTCGTTTAAATTAGCATGCATGCTAAACAACTCTACCGTTGTTGATACGCGTTCAGCATCCTCAATGCGCGCGAGCAGTGGAGAAAGAAAAAATAACTACTACTGACTTCCAAGAGATATGTGATGTTGAAATTTCATTTTCGTAATTTATGATATAGAATTATATAAAATTAGCAGCCAGCACTCTCTCACACGTACTATAAATACGGTTATTTTTGGAATACAATGAATGCATAATTATCAGATGAACAGTTCACATGCACATGAATTGCGAGAACCCAAACAAGCCGAACGAGAAAAGATTAGGATGTGAGGATTATAACAATATAATAATTTCTATTTTTATATACATGTATATTTTATATTTCGGTTTAGTGAGATAATTGCAATGATAATGAACGCAAGTTGAATGCGATTCAAGAACAAGAACAATTGTAACCACAGAGGGCGTCCACGAGGCGCATGCATTATGCATACATAATTCACTTTGCAGTTCAGTGTGACATATCTAAGTGTTAAGAAAGTTTATCAATCTCTCTATAAATCTATCGATTTCCGTCTCAAATAGGAACGAATACGAGGTAATTGCTTTCTTATTTAGTAATCGTATACGTAACGTAAACAAATAATATAGTACATGTAGATGATATGCACATAATTGCAAGAAAATCTGTTATTCATGAGAGGTTGTTCCGGTAATAATTTAGAGGTTAAATTATATTTTTTGCGCCGTTTAGATTTTTATACATTGTTTAGCTTAATTGTTGTTTATTTGTTGAATGTTTATTTCAAATTGGATTTATATATATTAACAATAATATTTTATTATCATTTATTGCCGTAACATCAAACGCGATGACTGCTACAATCTAAGCATTGATATATGTAAATATCAATTATAATGCACATGAATTAATTTCATTTGAATGAACTTGTTACGACATGTAAATGCGATAGGATATTATTGAGTAAGGTGCAATATTGTCATCTGTTAGAAGACGGAGACATGAAATGGTTAGGGGTTGGCTACAAAAGCAAACCAATATTACACGATGGGATAAATCACGCGTTCAAAGCAAACATGTTATTGAAATTTTAAGAGTTCCAAACAACACAAACGCTGATACACTAAACATATTAAAGTAACTACAACTATGCTACTATTAAAGAATTAAGCGTTATGCAAATTGACGATAATCATATATAATATGTAAATAATATTTACTCGTATTGTTACAATTATCACTTGATGAACCGGTTGCAACATGAACACATGCGCTGTATCAACATAAAAGTCTACAATCTATAAACTGCATCATAAATTTCGGTATTCAAAACGTTCACTCTTATTATGCAATAATCAATAGCAAATCTATAATGATACGACGGCTGAGACGCTAGATTGAGAGTGGCGTTTGTAAAATTTGAATGTACACGCCATAAAATGACGACCTAATTGCATAATGGGCCTCGATTTCTAATCAAGTAAAATTTAATTGAACCTGCTGGTGGCCGTGATACACGCGAAAATCGAGAAAGATGCGGCATTTCCAGCGTAAATTGCGCGTTTAAAACTTACGATGCAACTATTTAATTGAAGTGATCAATTAACGCAATAATAATTTGTGCTTGTCACGCAGAGAAGCAACATGTCTCCTTGCCGGATGGCGTGTATACACTTCGGAAACAATATGAAATAGATAGATGTTTGTGCAATGTCACTATTATCTGCATGCAATTCGGGTGCAAATTCATAAACAAAACAACAGCATAATTAGCGTTTATTTCAGGAACGTCTCAAGCAATATTTAATGTTAGACTTTAAACAATGTACATGCGCTTGTACATACATAATGATCTAATTATAAAATACCTACAACACAAAAATAGCTTATAGGGAAACCGACAACAACTAGCAGAATGCTTGCTTCACGTAATTAACCCACACGCATACACATAACACGCATGCATACAAGTTGAACGTGTGCGCGCATTGTATGAGCTCTTAATTTAAAACACTCCATCAACTTTTGTACCTAAGATTAAAATCGTAGTGGGTCATGATCAGAGCCAAACAGCAACATGGCGTTTTGCCTATGATGCATTGATCGATGTGCAACTAACTAAACAAATTGAAAAGATTACGTTGTTGTTTGGTCTTTTTGGGCGATAGTAAAACTGCGGTGATATAAAATATATTAGCATTTTTATTGAGATATATTTAGCATTTGTTAAACGAGTTCAATCGGTAAATGATGAAGAAAGCCTACGAAATTTAACAACCAAACATATAAATAAATGTGAAGTATAATAATAATAATAATGCGTCTAACGTGCATAATAATCTATTGGAGTGAAGAACCGATCTGATTGATGGAGATAATTGAATCTAAATTTTGAGTCGTTTGGCCTTTTGTAAATTATAATAACAGACATAGTATATAAATTTAATACTCGTCCGTCGTAGGTGTTGTTATACTGCATAAATGACATAACTCAAAAGAGAAGAATACATTTGACCTATTATATACCATGATGAATAAGATGATAAACAAAGTTTAAAGAAACGTATGCTAAGTAACCTATAAAGCAAAACTTATATCTGGTTGAAATAACTCATATGTGATATGATATGTACTATTATTATATATATTATATATATTCTCATAATATTATTTGTTGTTATACAAGGGGTGCATAAGAAAAAAAAAAAAAACAAAGTATATATATACATATAAAATATTAAACAAATAATTGTATTCAGCTTGCGAAATTCTTGCGCGTCATAATGCGGGGGCGGACACAGCACCACGAATGGTGTCCACCTTTAATTGTGCCATCACACTACTACTACTACTACTTACTTACTTATTAACAAAAATAACTCGTAGATAGAAAGTGAAAATACAATACACGACACACATAATTACACGATCTACAAAACAAACCACATGAAACACTTGATTATGTACTACTAGTCTAATTATTATAATAATTATACATAAAGCAAAGCTAAATATTATTATAATCGTTGATGAAATTCAAACAAATAACGGAAACAAAAGCCATCCAAACGCGCTATTAATTCAATGCGAAAATACGTGAAAGAAATTGAAACAACGAGAGATTCGCAAAATTGCAACGTTCATGTTTTGAACACTTTGATGTCGCGCACAAAAAAAAAACGGCTAAACAAAACGAATAATAATTATTATTAGCAAAATGAAATAATGAAAGCAAAGTGCAAAGATGCCTAGAATTCAATGCGCAATGCATAATTTAACAAAAAAATTAATTGATAAGTCGGAATGGCAGACAGAAAGCAAGAAATATTATTAATTAAAATTAATTATATCTGTACATCAATAGACTTACAAAAAAGGTTTATTTGATAAGGAAATTGCTAGAACTACTGTGCAAAGGATTTACCCAATTAATCTTTTTCAATAATCTGTTGTTGTTTTTATGACAAAGTTTATTATTTAAACATCAACGTACAATGTTACTGTTTACTAAAGGTGTCATATTTTTTAAAATAAATGATTTAGCCACAAGAATAAAAAAGCGCTCAAAATTCGCTCCATATTAGAAAGACAACATTTCGTATAGTTTTTAATTGTTCACATAAAATGTAACATTGAAATATGTACTTTTTTAGTTTCTTGTTCATAGTCACAATAATTTTTCTATCACAAATATTTAACATCGCCTCCACATTGATCACACTGCATTAAGACCTAAATGCTAACGTCATATTTGTCATCAATGGGTTTGGTACGATATTTGATTGATCAATACGTATAAACCTGAGTCTCTATACATAATGTGACATCATAAAATACATTTTTACAAATAACAATTATAGGTTTTGTTTGTACATAATTCTATAGTACTACGCTTCATAGTATAGAATATCACAGAGCGAATACTTCAATATTATTTGTTCACGAAATAATACTATTGCGCATTTCCTTAATACTGGATTAAGTCGTAAATACTTTGGGCATTATACGTGTCCGGTTGTCAAGTATCCGTGTCTTCAGTAGTAATAAAAGTAATTGCACTAGTGGTTGGAGATTGGGCAAGAAGCGCTCCTGCAATGCCTGGATCATCAGTGCTTCTGGGTGACCCAATGTTATCGTAGCGGACAGCAATCGACTCACTCTCCTGCGAATTTTGGGGAGGCAATGTTCCTGGACGCCTTCTGCGCATCTCGCGCAATCTGTATATGTGTTGTTTTATTGTACTAAACAAATTTTTACCATCTTTTTCAGGTCCGAATATGGCCAACAAGGAGCCTAAAAGACAGGTGGCAAACAACCAACTGACGCTGGTGACAACAACTAGAAATTGCCCAAGTTGTCGATACGCTAGGATATCCGAAAGCATCATGAATGCTCCTGCTGCCCCGGTTGTTAGAGCAGCCATTGCGGTGGGGCCCATCATTTGCAAAAGAGCCACACGAGCTGCCGCCTCACGCGAGCCCAATCCACTAAATTTATAATTGACGGCGTAATGTAAACAGTAGTCGATTGTGAAGCCAATTGTGCTAGAGATCGCAATCGATTCAAGAATGTCGACCTTCCAGCCAAGAAGGACCAAGATTGCCATTATTGTTATAACGCTGCAAATGATTGTAAAAACAGCATACAGACTAGTGATGCTTAAGGTCGTACATAAAAGGACGACTAGGGCTAGAACCATAGATAGCAAAGAAGCATGAACTGTGCTCTTCGGAAGCTCGTTCTGCAAATCAAAATACTCCAAGTCACTGACGAAGAATGCATGCTCCATTCCTGGAGGAGCGTTTTCCAGTTGTGCATGAAGCCAGTCGTTCACTTCCGTGTTGAATGCATTCACTTCTTCGTAGGATGATTGGTAAGTGTAGTTGCTTTCGTATTCTATTATAAGCGCCCGGATTTCTGGCGAATCTGCCTTCGAGAACTGTAAACCTGCAGTTAGAGGGTGCAGGTATTGGTGCGGCGTACGCACTAGATCGTGCTGCGCGTCAATTATGCATTGATTGAACACATCCACATCGTATGGGAATATGGTTTGATTGCAACATGGAAATCTATTTATATCGTTGTCGATTCGATCAATACACGACCGTTGCATCCAGGAGACGAACGTATCGATGAAGCAATTCGTCAGGAATGCGCCAGACACCGAATGGTAGAATGCCTGTTGTTGCAGGCTGCGGCAAAAGCGGTGCACGAAATTTTGCGCTTCCGGCGAACTGACGTTGAAGGCAGGATCGAAAGTCAGTAGTCCTGTTGATTTTGGATTTAAATAATTGCCATTATCTATCGGCAATACACCCCAAACGAATCTGAGTGGGAATTGTAATGCAATTGAATTGTCCGTCTGAAAGAAGACATGTTAATAATTCTGTTGCACGCAAACGGATTTTCAATTACCTTGGAACTTTGCGTAAATGCGAATTTATGTCTGTATATAAGATCGTATTGTTCAAAGAGATGATATGCATGGAAGAGTTGAAGTTCATTTGTGCGTTGAATTTGCAACTTTGGATAGTAGAACACCACAATCGATGAAATTACAGTGACGAGAGTAAATACTATCGCAAAGATATATTTCAGTCGAATGACATACGACACGATAAATGTCTGTATTTGTTGAAACCATGCTGCAATTTTGAGTTTCTTAAGAAAATGGCAAAACACCATCTTCGAAAATAGTTTTTTCCTCAATTGACTTGTTGTTTCGCATCGCAGAAGTGAATATTTCTCATAGAGAATGATACTCGGAGGCACCCATATTGTCATCAAGAGATAATTCATAATTACCGCTGTTCCCGCAAAAATCCTACAAACATTACATGCATTTCAATACTCAAGTAAACAGAGTACATGATATGGATAAAAATGCAAACAAGCAAGTGCTTCAGATAAAAATCGTACACACACTCCAACTCTAAAGCAGCGTTATTTGTTTCAAAGTGAAACAATAATTAATTGAATAACAACTTACCCAAAACATCTGATCACTGTAATTGAACTTAAATAGGAAGCCAAAAAAGCGATAGCAGTTGTAATGGATGTGACAAATATAGAAACCAAAGCGTGATAAAAGGTGCTAGCCATTTTCTCATATAAAGTGTTATCATTTGCTTTCATTGTGTGCCATACTTTGCAAAAAATGAATGCATCATCAGCGCCAATACCTGCAAACGTTTAGGTGCATTATCAATCAACATTAGTTAAACCAGCTAAATACGTTTAGATTATGTGGATGAACGAAACAAGTGTAATTAGAAAACACATTTCAAGTTCAACGAAAAGACTTACCTATGATAACAATGCCAGCAAGGACGTTCATAAACGGAAAGAATTCCATGCGCCAGACATCAACATACAT
This sequence comes from Aleochara curtula, assembly GCA_963978815.1. NCBI lineage: Eukaryota > Metazoa > Arthropoda > Insecta > Coleoptera > Staphylinidae > Aleochara > Aleochara curtula. Next base: position 4,270,171 of record OZ022222.1, on the reverse strand, counting down.
AAAGTATGAAATTCCCAATGAGAATACAATTCCTATCGCAGTGCTTATTGTCAGAAAGACTGATTGAGTATAACACCACATGCAAAGAAGCACGAAGCTAGCACTTAAAATCATATAGCGTGTATCTCTGACTAGTAATTCATCAAAGAGAACATTCTTAGCTCCAAATTCCATAGCAACAACTGAGATACCCTGGTACATCAAATCCATATTTTGTATTTCTGAATAGAAGGGTAGAGTTGCCACGCTTCTTGCAATTGGTAAAAAAATCATCGTTTCATCGATCTTAAGATTCGTGCTCCCATTCGCAAGAAATTCAGAATTTACTAAGTAGTGCAAGATTGTATAAACTGCATCGTAACTTCGGCATTGGTATGGCACCTCGATACATAAACTTGTATTCAAACAAGTTGGGCCTAGCAAATTTCCATGGTAATGTACAGCACATGACTGTAGCAGAGATAGTGTGGTATTAACGTCGTTCTCCTGAAATGACAATTTAGATAGTCGAACATACGGTTTAGTGAGATGCTTTTTTACCGTGAGTGCAAGACAATTTGGTCTTTGATTTAGGAGCGCAACATAGTTTGGCAAAGACCAAGCTCGGCAGCAAGGGAGGTAACTTGTGTCATTTCTGACGCAAAGCTTAGTGTAGAATTCAACTTTCATTAATTCCGTTTCAATCCTGCAAATCTTGAAGAGGGAGTCCAAATTAAATAAGTCTCCTTTATAATCCGACTTTAAAACGAACTGGACATAGTTCTCATCTAGAAAACGCAACAACATAAGCATTTACATTTTAATACGGGAACATAATTTTACTTGGTCGGCCGCAAAAATAATCATCGTGCTCCATGCGGTAATGTTTGTCATATGAACCATTGCCTAGCAGATCATGTAGTTTCACCCAGCGTTCCCGGGAATAGTCGGTTGTGTTGGTCACCTCAGTAATAATTTTCTAAGAAAGTAATCAATTCATTTTCTGAATGGAATGTGAAATGCTGAATTACCCCTTGCGTATCTGAAGCTTGAACTTTTTTATGCTTGCCATTGTTTTTGCCCTTACGCTTGACGGAATCCTCCGGCAACCTATTATTTTTGACGCGCAAATTAGGATCTTTTATTTTTGCTGTCTGTTCCCTATGCAGCAAATACTCCTTGGGATCATTGGTCAAAATATTGGATGGTTGAATCGCTTCGAAGAAATTTCTCCATGTGATGATTTTCTGCGCAATTTCGGTCCCGCGTGTTTCGAATCCCTAGAACCAAGGGAAAGCAACCGTTGCCTAGCAACGTCTTGTTGACAAGCGTACTCACCATCATCGGGTCCGCGAAACTCGGAAATCTGGCGTTAAGGAATGGGATGCAGATTAGCCCGATGGATAAAATTGAAATTCCAATTAATAATTTGATTGGATGGTGGACGAACACGTGAACGAAGTATTTCAGTGCCATTTTGCGATAAGTTCCTGCAAGTTTTAAGAAAGTCAATGCAACGTGTTTGATTAAAATGCAATCGTTTATCAGTTATGCATACTTGATAGTTGTCCTCACGATTAGCATGCTTCTATCGCCAATTACATAACATGTGGCACCACGTGAAGATATTTCAATCACTATTTCAAATACTGGCCAAAGGAACAACTATAATCACATTATAAATTATGAATAATTAATATAAGCAAAGTACAAAACCACCGTAGTCGACAATCGACTGCAATGAACGCTCGCGAAAAGTGAGTCTCCACCGCACGAAGGGCAAACACAGACTAGCCACCCCCGGCCGTGAAATATATTTCAGGCACGATGTTCGACCTGAACGCCGCCCGCGGTTCCCAAATGCAGCTCGTATTTGTTTATAACTCACCCACTTATAACGTTGTTATTGACATCCCTTAAACTAGCGGTGCTCGCATGTGTTGTACGCAGGTATGACCAGGTAACTGTGTGCATTAAAACAATTTTGCAGGCATGTTATAAGATGGACAGGCACTACATTCTCCTGCCGCAAATTCAAGGTTGCCCTGTTGCGGAACAGCTGACTGACTACTTGTTAGATGGGAGCGCGTCTTGAGTTTATTTGAATATTTTTCGCGAATTGGCGCGCGCGTATATAATCCGTTTGTATGCGAATTTTATGTATTCAGAAAGCTAGTATAATCAGAAAAACTGAGTACTCGATATGCGAACATAAACGAATTTATTTCTTTGAATGGTCCAGTAATATTTGTGTTTTTTTTTCAGATATCCTTCCGATCAGGACTATGATGCAAAATTCGGAACGACGGAATAATGCGCTCCCGTCAGAAATTCGGTTACAATCCAGCAGCGCAACACTCTTCAAAACTCTAAAAGGTATGTTGCATCATTCAAATGATTCTGAACCAAACTATGCAATTGCATTTTTTGCCATTTACTGGAATTAATGTCTCGATATGCAAATAACAAACTATTTAAAGCTTTTGCTCGAAACGTTAATCTTCAATTTTTATTTCCGGAAATAAGACTATTCGTATTCTCTATACTGAGAAGGTAAATGTTTATACAAAATCTGTGACGTAATACGATTTCGTTGAATTCACAATGGGTTGGTAATCTCTATAAACGAGCCCCGGTTGTTTTCTAAAAATTCATTTCCGCGAATTGCATGTTCATGCGGTTTTAGTATTTGTGGTTGCATAGTGCAATAACCAATCCACGTTTAAATTTCATTCAAACCTAATATTCAACTTTTACAAAACATTAAATTGTTAAACTTACCAATTAGCTGGCGGTTCTTCGGGAAACTTAGTGCGTGGTAGATCCATGGCGTATTTGAGTTATTTTTGAATCTGACTATTGCTCGAAAGCCAATCGAAAATAGGGCTTTCTGAGCAACAATCAAAATAAAATTAAACTCTTTTGCTGTTGCATTCTGCGGCAATACACTTTTCCGCATCGTTTCCATTTATTACGTTTACAGTTCTTCGCGAGTCGCATACACAGTTTCTATGTGTTAAATATTTGCGTATCAGGTTTCAATAATTTTTCGCATCAATAATATATTTAATCGATTATAATTTTGATCGCGTTACAATGAAAACTGCGACCATTTTGCACGATAGCATCCTGGCGTGCTACGAAGCGTAATGGCGGAGGCGTCGAGTCCATCCGCTCGTCCACCATGCAACACCGCACGCGTCCCTCTTAGGGGTAGCAGCCATCACGCTCTTGAACCGCTGTTATTTATCATGAATAGTCTAATGATATTAATGTTTAATCACTGCCATTGGGACTTAAAATTTTGATGAACGCGATCTAGTTTTAATTCATTCAATACTTATTCAACGCAATAAAAATTTGATAATTTAAGAAAAGATATATCTACTGTATAGATTTTGATACAATGGCAGTGTAACTCATATAAAATTAACGTTGCCAAATGGAATCTTGACATATACGCGCTCTCAAAGTGTCACGTCTTGTTAAAGATTGAATTTTGAAGGATCTCAAGACGTGATGCGCGCGTTTTTGATGACTCAAATAGGCTGCGCAATTGACAGCGAAACAAGGCGCGTATATTCTTGTGAATTTAATAATTTTGCGAAAGTTTCTCGTTGCTTTATGGATTGGCTCCAGAGAGAATATATAAAGAAACAATTTACCCGTTGTAAACGGCACTTAATCACTTGAAAACTTTGAAAAAGCCACAACACAAAACACAAACACAAAATGGCGAACTGAATTAACGCAAACAAACTTTTTTGCAACATGAGTGCGAGAAAACAGTAGTGCATTGGACATGCTTGTGCAAAATTGAAAAGTGCTCTGGTGCTGAGGGTGATAAGTTGCTCAACTTGTCCTTACTGACGGGGTCCTCGTCCTCCTTCTTCTTCTTCTTCTTCTTCTTCTGGAGAAGTGAATGGTCACTGAACTCCTTCTGGTAGCAGAGACGCTTAGAGTTGAATGGTGTCTCTGATGAGGGATGGTGATAACGCTGATATCGCAGAACCGCTTGCGAGTGTTGCTTGCCGGCTAATGGTGATCGGTGACCGTCAGCCCTTTTGACGTTAATTTCGGTGGTGCCCTTCCTCGACGCGATGGCATCCAGCCCTCGGCGAATGTTTGGCCGGTGGAACGCTCCGCCTATCAACACCTACATCAAAATGGAGCACATCACGCCGCACCGTGCTCATCACGTGAATAATTAATTAGCGCAATCATGAGCCCCGCGCGCGCGCGCGCGAACGTCAAAACACAAGATCTGCATATAGGTAACTCGCGAACGCGAAAGGTTGACATCGCGTCGTCGCTCTCACGTGCTCTCGTGGCGGAGACGTCGCGACGGCTGTGTTGTCATCGTGGCGCTAATTTGTGATGCACTCGGTTGCTGACTACCGAAATCACTGATCGCTGACGCGCAGATATAAAATTTAGGGGTAAATTTTAAAGTGGGGATATGCGCCCCACAACCCGTCGCTATTATCCTTTCCACCCCGAGCGAGCAACGAAAAGATTAAGCCGGCGCGCATTAGTTTCATTCTCTTTTTCTTCCCATTGTATCGCGTTGCGTATTTTTTGCTAGTTGCTTTGGCACTCGTTTCGATCAAGTTTGCCATCAGTCTGGCCGTGATATCGAAAATGCAATCACACCATGAAATTGAAGGAGAACTGAGAAAATTCGGGAAAAAATTGCATTTAAGCCTTAAAAGCAAGGCACATATGGTGACGAAAAAATGATGAATGAAAGTGCGTACGTTTCATTGCACTAATAAACAATAGAAACGCCTCGTCATTACGCGATGCATTGATCTCTCTTAACGGCATCCTGTCAGAAAATGTTAGTTGGCAGCCAATAATCGATTTTTTTATTTGGCGCATTGGGGTTTTCTAAAAAATCCGCTATATTATTATCACACGACATGTGCAGTTTGGATTTCTTTTTGCAGCGCGTGCAAACTTCACCCTTGGCCGATTACCCTCGTCGATTTAATCGAAATATTTTGTTGGATGGATGTGTGTGTGTGTGAACGCACATCTTACAATTAGACCGAAGGAATGAGCAAGCAGAAAAGTCTACACGCCAAAATCTGGGACACGCATACATGCGCGAAGATAGGGGAGAATCCGCACGATGACGTAATACGCGCACGCACACTCATATGCAGGGTACGTACGAAGTTTTTTAACTTCTTTCTCTTCGTCTATCTATCTGTCTGTCTAGCAGACTGACTGTATTCTCACTGCAATCTTAAATTTTAGATCTGATGCCGTGCGCAACAAGACGACAATGGGGATAGTGTGCAAACAATGACCTCACGCATAATGGCAATCTCATGCTTTGAGGAAGGAAGAATTGAGAAATTATTACGTTTTCAACCCTCCGACGGGCGGTGATTTGATCAAATTCACTGATAGCGCTATATGGCATCCGCTCCTTCTGTGATTGAATTATCAACGACGCCCGTCATCGTTTGATTGGTGAGTGATTTTTAAATTTTCAAAATTGTCGCGGAAATTGCAAAATTTTGCGAAAAAATCCAAGCGTGGTTTTGTAATGTCCATGTCATTTGTTGCGTTGCGTTGCGTTGCGTTGCGTGGCATTGTGGTGGACGCAAAACGAATTCGTAACGCATTTGCTCGATCCGGGTGAATAAAAAACGAACTCTGATGGTGATGTTGATGCTGATGCTGATGCTGGTGATGACGATGATAATACAGGCTGCGTCTGCTTTGCAATTGTTAAACGCGGATGTACGTTCGTTGCAAATGCAACTGCACATATCGCGGTGTGTTGCAACAAAAAGGGTGCATTAGAGGGTACGAGAGGCGCAAAGTCTCAGGTTCCATACGCAACCGCCTAGCTACCCCATTCACGTACGCGTACAATGAGCGGAGTAAGCAGGCATCCCCGAATCGACGGCGGCGGAAAAAATAGTCAAGCATTCGATCCGGTTTTTTATTTATTGTGCGTTTACGCTTGCAGCGAGCGTCCGTTTTGTCTCTTGAGCCGCGCGCGCACAACGCGAGCGTTCACCACCGATCCGGGTACACCTTTGAAAACGAGAATTTGGCACGATGAGAGAAGGGTACAGATTGGGGTTAGACGCACGGGGCACACGCATTTTGTTGTCCCGCTAGAGAGCGAGTCATCCAGGTGCGCGCGTTTGCCTTAGAAGGCTGAATAAACTTTGAAACAAACTCCTAAAAAGTTGAGTACAAAATTATATTCAAACTATCTACAAATTAATAAAAGGTTTTTTTAATGATTTCGGTCAGTTGGGAAGAATTACTTATAAGAAGAAATTTTTGGGAACGAAAGTAAAATAAAAGAGACAGGATTACAAACACATAATAATGTAAAAAAGTTATTCATACTTTGACATTTTCTCATCAAGATGACAATAGCAATGCAATGCGATGGAATTGAATGCAATTGTGATTGGAAATGCACGAGAAGGGAAAACTCGACGATGAACGCGCACCTTGAGCGAGTTGTAACCATGCAGCGAAAAACCTCCCTTTCGTTGTGCGTGTGCGCTTTTTGCGCGCTCTTGCCGGAGCGGTAACAGCATTTCTCTTCCGGGTTACGCACGCGGGCACAATTGCGTTAATCCATTCACACCTGTCAAATTTGTACGCAATTCTACGTCTATGTGTGGTGTGCGTAGACATCAGATGCTGAACGACCATAAATTCAAAAAGCGTTAAATTTAACCTACTTTTGCTGTAAATTCATTCAGCGTCGGCTGAATTTTGCGCAAATGTAAGATAATAATATGCGAACAACTGCAAAATTAATTAATAGTCACATTTTGGGAATAATTAGTCGCGTTTACATATAAAGCTATAAAAATAGTCGTAAAATAATATACGACTATTTTTTTATAAGCCAGTATGCAATTGTTATATTCGGAACTATTTCGTACTTTCTTTAACATTAAAGTCACGTGTAACGCAAATACAACCGGTGATAGCGTAATTGTAAAGTATATTATTTTATACAGATAAAATGACATGTGCGTGTATGCATTTCATTTTTTTTTTTCGAGATTAGCATTCATGCTCCAATCCACGAACGAATGCATAAACATGCTATAATGATAATTTTGCTCATAATAAATAATTTACATCAAAAATGCAAATATAAATAAAAGTGCGCAATTGTAGCATGCCGAGTCTTATGTCGCATGTTAGGCATTTGCTAAACGACATAGCTCATGTGTGGTTTGCATAAACAAATAAGAACGCGATTTATATTTTTGCTGCCTTGAGGCGTTTTTGAGTTTAGATTTGGCATTCGAACGAAATAAGTGCATCGAAACATTAGGCACTTAAGTCAGATTAATGAGTAACGAAGAACATAAATATTTGCGAACCCAGTTTAGTTTTTTGTGGTACGCGAATCCAAACGAAACAAACGAGTTTCTCGAATAAACGTGACCAGTGAGTAAGCCGGTAAGAACCGGTAAAGAAGTCATTGTGTGAAACTAAAACTACTAGACTGCTTTGTGCATCGCCATAATCCATCATCATCATCAAGTCTTTTTGATGTTAGGCATCAATTGAGCAAACATTATAAACGGATAAACCAGACAAATAACCGAAAACAATTCAATAATGGCTGATTTATTGGGATCTAGAGGTATATTTTTCGTATTCTTTGTGGTTGGGTGAGTTGAATGTCGATGGAAAAATTGTTATTGCGCGCTGTTACTAACGAATGCGTTAAAAAAGTTGCCTAATGACCGATGAAATACTAAGTGGCACAACACGTAAATGCAATTTGCGCGCTAAAAACAATTCAGTGGAGGCGCGAAAGAGTTTGGACGAAAATGTGACACATCTGTCAGAGCGTATTCGGACGATGCAGATCATTGCGAGCTCGTTATCAATTACAATGCGGCGCGAAAGAGATGCACAGTTAGCGGCTAATAGATTCTGATGCGGATATTGCACATATGCGTCCACGCTAACAAACAGTTAAAATTTGATTTAGCTGTAGCGAGGCATCAATATGCATGAGGTCGGCGCAACATTAAATTATTTATGAATGATTTCGCGTCGGGTTAAAAGCAGCAAAACATGTCGCTGTCAAAGGGATAAAGTGACATCTAATTGATCCGATAATGGGTATGTGGCATTCATGTGTGCGCTCTTCGCGTTTGCGGCTAGGGCATCATGATCAGCGTCATGGTTTCGTATTGCCCTTCGAGTTCGGCCAATCCAATGCGAGCAAATAGTTGTGCCGCCACCAATGCAACCGCCTCCGCGTCCTATGCCGCCGACGATCGAGCGTTATCACCACCCCTTCATATCCGGCACTCTATGCGATAATTTATGTATTAGACTTGAACGGGTGTGAAAATTATCAAAACAAATATTTGGTTGGAAACTGAAATGCTAAACAATTTTATATGAGGCAACGAACAACAATGGTAGAAAATCATTGAGTCGTGTCACATTGGCAAAATACTTCATTGGCCACCCGTATGTAATTTTATACTTTTTTTTTTTTGAATTTCTATGCCTTAAAATTACCTAAAACTCATGACAATAGTTCTTTCATTCGTTCTAGTCAATAAACACGAACACGCGTTCAATTACTATTATTAAAAAACGGTGATTAGTTATCAGATTTCGCACATTTTCCAATAGAAGTTTTAGACGTTTTTATAAGCCATCATTTTATTTTTTCGAGTTTTCCACTCCAACTCTAGCGAAAACACATGGTTTATTTAAATTATTGACGCGTGGTAATACATATTTAACTACGACAGATAACACATACATTGTTATTACACAATGGCTTTGCACGACGAAAGTGTATGTGCATTTTATATTGCGTACAACAACCGTGAATGCCTTGACACGAATGCAATACAGTTTGCACTTAAACGTAGTACGTGTACATTTACTTATTAAATATTAGCGACATTATTAACATGAACGTGATTATTAATTCACGGATAAATGTTTAAGCTCTTATTTTTGTATGAGCGCTGTGTTTTTATGCATTTTGATTGACACGTTCGCCGAATTTACAACGTAAATTTTAATGCAGTGAATGCTGGACTTTTTCCATTAAGCATATATGATGAAGACTCGCCACCGTCCGAAAATAAATACGGCAGGTAACACAATTAATTTAATTATAGCAAAAATACGAAATGTGCATTTAATTTCCACGAATGCTAAATTAAACTTTCATGGCATAGCACTAAATATCCATATATTGTACATTGTCGATTATTCTCCTGGAGAAATCGTGATGGCAAATAAGCACATTTATGATCGGTTTGAATCGAGTAGTTAACGTGCTGATTTTCACTCGCTCTTCATTTGATACGCACTTTAACGGATAAAATCTATAATCAGCATCGTCTGCTGAATTGAGCGTGTCGAAAATGCGGCTACTGTTTTGCAAATGAGCGCGTGTTCAGCACACTTCTGTTGTAAGATAAGTGGACTTAGTAAGCGCGGTAAGTCACACGCATGGTTAACGTTGTGGGAGAATAAGCGATTGATAAACAACGCGCACATGTTGCGCTTGAAACGCATGTCAGTTAGAAATTGATACGTACGGAAGTCGCACGTGAATTTTGATCTAATTTGTTCGACTTTACACTTAATACAATCGAAAAGTTGTATTGAAGCATTTACGAGTCACGTTAGTAACTATTTTGTGTAATTTCATTGAACAAAGGTAATTTGCACTTGTTTGTAAAGTTGTGTAAATTATTTTGATTTTTATGTAAAGAGTACGCTATGGTACCATCGGAAGACACCAAAGAGAATGGTGTTTCTTCGACAGACGTCGTCACAGATGGGCCAAACGCCAAGAAACAGTGGCGTAATTTGATTGCATTTTGGTTCCTTGGTCTATGTAATAATTATGGATATGTGGTGATGCTTAGTGCCGCCCATGATATTCTGAAAGAAGAAGCGGGCGGTGAAGAAGTTAGTAGCCTAATTAAGAGAGGGTGATTTGTCCAATCAACGCACGTATCACGCGCTAATTACGCATTCTGTATTTGTAGGATTCGGTAACAAAATCGATCACTACCTTCATGCAAAATATGACGGGTCAACGTGATTGCAATGAATTGTCGACCGGTGTTATTCTACTTGCTGATATTATACCAAGTCTTCTCATCAAGTTCACCGCACCATTTCTACCCTTCTATGTGCAGTAAGTTTTTTCTCTTTTTATTTATTTTCTAATTTTGTTTACTATCTTGCTAGACTGGAAAATTTTAACATTATGCTTAATTCTGGAGAATTTATTCACAAATCCACATGCCGTGATAAGAATTACGCTATGTATGACTTATATTTAAGCGTCATTCGTATTTATTTTCGTATACACATTGGTTTTTGACGTTTCACTTATTTCTACATTTTCATTCTCTAGATGAATGCATTTTATGGACAAAGATAAGAAAAACGATTTTTCTCTAATCTTATCACATAATTCTAATGCGATACATTACTTAATTTTGAGTTATATTATCCAATCGTCATAACTTTATTTATCGTTTGTAATGACTTGTTTTTGTAATTACGCGCATAATGTTTAACATTATACCGAACGTAGCTGCATTTTTTATGGATTATAATAGGTCCTATAGTGGTTATTGGCTCAGTTAATAATTGTTTTTAATCAATTCCCGATTCAGATTATTTTTTATGACCTAAGTATTAATTTTCAATAAGTCGTAAATTGCTTAATGGATGTTTTTAATCTATGTAAATCCCGAATACCAAACTGAAATGATAAATGTAATTGCACGATTTTGATGGAATTGTGGACTGTAGTTATTTTATTTTTGTGCAGCATTCGACTAATTCTTTGTATACTCTTATCTGCTGGCGGTTTTCTCACAGTGGCATTCAGCGTCAGCCAATGGATGTCCATTCTTGGAGTCATCCTGACATCGCTCAGCTCAGGACTTGGTGAAGTGACACTATTGCAGTATTCATCATTTTATGATAAGTAGGTATCATTACCAATGCACTTACCCATTAGCAACACCAATAGTGTTGCTGATTGAAATGCGCAAATGAGTTATTTTTGGAATTTTGCGTTTTCACAGAAATGTGGTGTCGACGTGGTCTTCGGGGACGGGCGGTGCAGGCGTATTCGGTGCGCTCTCCTATGCGCTCCTGAATAAATTAGGTCCACGAAACGCTCTCCTGATCATGCTAATTGTGCCTGCCGTTATGGCCGTCGCGTAAGTAAATCTTTAATCGGCGCATGGTGTCACCGAGGTGATTGGAGTTGGCACTTTCCGGTGGCGTGCATCATTCAATGACCGCATCAGTTATTCATAAGACACAATTGCACCAAACCAATCCCAGCTCTCCCGTCGAAATGTCGCCCATGCCACCTCCGATACTCCTGCTTTGCATGTCCGATGGACGCCTCTCTTCTTTGTTTGTTGTTCTTGGTACTGAAACCTCCATCATTCTTTCAGATTCTGGTTAATATTGATGAAGCCGGAAGAAGAAGCGTCCGTTCTTACACAACGTGAGATTGAGAAGCGGGATAATGCGAATATGAAGGATGCGCTCGTCCACAAGATCAAAAAAGTGCCTGGATTATTAAAGTACATGATTCCGCTCGGCTTGGTGTACTTTTTCGAATATTTTATTAATCAAGGCATTGTACGTATACCATTACCATAATTGCAGATTTTAGGAGTTGATTGTTTTCTTTTTAGTTTGAATTGATTCAATATGACAACTTTTTCTTGAAGCACAGTGAGCAATACGTTTGGTTGCAAGTGGCATATCAAGTTGGCGTATTTATATCCAGATCGTCTGTAAACATATTCCATATCAGGCATATTTGGCTAATGTCTGTGTTTCAATTAATTAATGTGTTTATTTTCACTGCCGATGCAGTGTTTTACGTGTTTCCGACGTTTTGGATTATTTTGGTATTAACCGTATGGGAAGGACTTTTGGGTGGTGCAGCGTATGTCAATACGTTTTATAAAATTTCTTCAGAGGTGCGTTCAAATGATGTTATTGACTGAGATATTAATAATTTGTTTATTAATAGGTTCCAGACGAAGATAAGCAGTTTTCCATGGGTGTCACAAGCTTTGCTGACTCAATTGGCATTACGATAGCGGGTGCTTTAGCAATCGTTCCACACAATGCGATTTGCGCAATGGACAAACCACAACGACTTTTATGATTGCAATCCATCAGGTATGTGTTTACACGTTTACCAATTATTTTAAGTAAGTAAACGGCTTAGTTGAATAGAATATTATTTTATTAAAGTATAGTGTATTTAAAATAGATAAAATTAGAACATTTAAAAAAATCTCTTTGCAAAACATAACGCATTTTGGCACATGTCGTTGACGATAAAAACTAGTAAATTGGTTTAACTTGAAACAATCAAACACAAATTCGAACATCATTAAGGAACATCGTTAAATCATCACAAATATTTCATGTTGTCTTTTTTCATAAGGAACATTCGACGCCGCACGTTGAGTACATCGACATGTAATTTAAAATATTGCTTTTAAATCTGACGTAGATAATTACGCAGAGATACGAAAACATTTTTCGATAGGCCATTGACATTATGAAAATTATACTACCACGGGAAGTCGATTAAATTTTAAACCACATTCAATGGAAATAAATTATTGCAATGGCTTTGTGAGCAAATGTGTGTACGTAATACTGATGCGTTGTACGCGTTATAATAAACATTGTAAACGAATGCAAATGAATGGGCAGTTAGCTCAGCAGCGACTTTGAACAATTGCCTTGCCAGTTTCATCGTACTCCTGTCGCGAGATCCAGAACGACTGGAAGTTGCCAAGCGAGGCAAGTATCGCACCGCCCAACCATGGCGAAAAACGGCGATCAATGCTGCCATTCTGCGAAATCACCTTCAATCGCATACTCTGCAAATACACAACAGAATCGTACAATTCATACATGAACAACTTGACGGAATGCAACAATGGGAATTAATAAAGAAACCAAATATGGAAGTCCAGAAACATCAAACGAATTATATTGAACAACATCGATACGGACGGGCAATTACTCACTGGCGGTACTTTTGATTGCAGATCGCGTGTTAGGCGATCGGTGAAGCCCTGAATGTTTGAATTGCCACCGGTGATGACAACATTAGCATACATTAACTGCAAATTAAGGTTTATGAATTATGCAATTCCATAATAGAATCAGAAACGTACCGGACGTGTATCGACATCGCACATGCCAACGCTAGTTGTGACTAGGGAACTGACGTCCAGAGATGGCTGAATGCCAACACTTGGCCGCGATGCTAAATTGAAGAGCGGTTCGACGACTTTGAAGCGTTCAGTGCCAAAGTCACGATGGAAACCATTTGGAAATTCGTAATGCACGGCCGGTACTGTTTTCACAATTTCTTCATCGTAAGGAACATCAGCCACTTGAAGAACTGTGGATTGAAAGTCCTGTAGGAGCTCCTTGACCATATAATTGTGCCACGAAGTTGTTGCCTTGTAGTATTTCTCTTTCCATATAGCCGGCTCGTCCGGTTTAACAATTTCCTTGGAAGAAACTCGATAGTACGGAACGGCATCAATGTTTTTATCGCTCAACATTTTTCTGCATTGTTCCAATATGAAGTCAGATCCCGCTGGGGATTTTACAATTGCTTGAGTCATAAGAATTCCATCATGAAGTGGCACAGCTGTTGTATGTGTTAACCCTGCATCAACCACTAAACAAGTTGGCCGGTTATTTGCGACCCCAACCAGAAGCGGAGTTTTTGCAAGATATACAGCTGGGACGTTATATTTTTCAAAGAATAGCTCAACCATTTGCTCACGCTTGTTTTGAACAATCCACTAAAACAACAATCACATATAAAGGTAATCATTATGAAAGAAGATTCTAGACTTACTGCTGGCTCAGATAAAATAAAGGGATGATTCTCTGCAGTTGTATGCAAACGATGATTGAATATGTAATTCATCATAAGCTCAAAAATATCCCAATTGTCGACCATGCCATCTTTAAGACATGTAGAAACTTCAGCTCCTGAAATAATCATAATTAAACCTTGGCATTTGCATAAACAGTTGCAATCAACCATCATGTGGAGAGTGCAGTCCAAGAGTACCAAAATTATATTTCGTTGTAGTATCTTCTTCATAGTAAGCATACTGCGTCGGTATATCATGTCGGGGAAACTCTTCGCCTGCATAGCCAACTCTTATGGTGTTGCTTCCAACATCCAAAACAATTGCTCCAATATCATCTATTTGCAAACAACATATTAGCAATTAATTCCGTGTGAGAAGGATGAATTCACCTCCGCTATATACAGCTCCACTCATTTTAATTCAAGCCGAAGAGATCAAATGTTGTCAAGTTAGTTATTTCTTCACATTTGTATTCACTTAATTGTTTACATTTGCGAACAACAGCGTTGTTTTGGTCCGTCTCAATGTCAATGACGAGGAATAAGTATTCCGGTATGTCTATTACACATTGGTGCGACTACAACGCCACGAGTGACTTCTGTGATATATTAGAGAGCTATTGTTTTATTATGCATATGTGGCGCCGCTTTATGGAAATGTTCATGCTACTTTTATTAGTAATATTTTTCTTTATTAATCAGTTCAACAAGTCGGTGGAAACGAGAAGCAAGTTGAAGCAAGTGCAATCTGCAATCATCTGTGAGTTATTATTAGTTCCAAAGTGTGTCTTCAGAAAATTACTGGATTATACGAAATTCTATTCTGGTGAGTGTACATTTTTTATTTATACTTGCGTTATAACTAGTACTGCTCCATGAAAAGTTCGTCATACATTGCGGTAGATAGATTATACCCAATCACGCCAGGTTATGTTAACGGTTGTCGGGTAGGGTGTTTATCTAGTATAGTACACATAAATACAAGGTAATGTAGTCATCAAACGCTATACAGATGTATAAAGGATAGTAGGAATTGGATGTCATCGGCTATTTATCTCAATTTTTCTTAAATACTTATAAGTACACAGCAAGCAGTAGTAGTATTTTGGTTAAGTGCCTATAGAGGCGCAAGCATCATCTCGATTTTATGGTCGCGAGCTCTATTAAGAGAACGGTGGCAGCACAACACGCTTGTCTTATTCGAACAGTTGTTGTCATTTTTATTGACCAAGTTTGAAAAGTAATAGTAGGCTTTTGATATTGTTTTAAGTATCCGGTAGTGTAATCGTGCAGCATTAGTAATTTCTGAAGTATAATGACGACGTTGTGGTTACAAAAATATGAATAGTGAGCCGTCTACAGAAACAATTACCAATAGGTAACCTACAAATATGCATACAAGGCATCAACAAACAAACATAAATCTACAAGCATCCATTTACACGTACGTTTTGAAGCCTCCAGAAATAAAGAGACGTTACTTAAGGAATCGGTGTGTTACAATTTAGTTCTCTTTTGCTTCCCTATGATGGAACAGTCAGTAGCAATCCCAAGTACTAGCAGCACAATTGAGGACTTCTCAAGAGCCTGCAAGAGCAAGAAGCGACAAATAGATCCAGCCACCTGTCCAGTGTGTTGCTGTACTCTGCGAGTGAATGAAGTAGATCAGCATTTGCATTGTGAAATTGAAAAATTGCAAAAGATTAATGTCAGGATGAAGCAGAATGGCAAGAATGTCAGTCTATCACCCACCAATTCAAATGGTGAAAATGGCGTTGATAAGCAATGGGAGACTTACCAGAAGGTCCGAACAAACCGTCAATGCAGACAAAAGTCAAAATCGCGTAAGCGAAAGACTGATGAAGTCACTTGTCCTGTTTGCAACAAGGAGACTTCAGAGGAGATCAACATGCATGTTGAGCAATGTTTAAGAAAGCATGGAGGAAATAGTGAGGAGAGTGATGAAAACATTGATGTTGAAGCATTTGAAGAGTATGAGTGGGCTGGCCAATCTCGTGTTCGTGCTACATCAATGCTCCAGGGAGGCCTTTCAACACTAGGCACTTCAGTGAGAATGGCTGAAGAGGATGAAGATCTTGTGGTTGATGGTGATGATTCACAAATGTACGGTTCACCCCAGTACTTTGAACGTGACATTATATTTCCGGATTCAGATAGAGAACGAGACGCTTTACGAAAAGTGGTTTTGGGTGCCGATGGTTTACCAGAAACAAAAACCAATGACACACACCACAATTCAAATACAAATAATGAATCTTCTGGCGATCCAATAATTGAAGCATTGAAATTGCGAATACGTGAGCTAGAGAGTAGAGAGAGCTGCAATCAAGAAGTTTACAAATGCCTCATATGTTTAGAGAGATATAAGACGCCAGTGATATCAGTATGTTGCTGGCATGTGCATTGTGAGCTCTGTTGGCTACAGACATTGGGCGCAAAGAAATTGTGCCCACAATGTAATATGATCACATCGCCTGCAGATCTGCGACGCATCTACATGTAGATTTTCGGTTACTTTTCGTATTGTTTGTTTCCAAACGTTGTCATAATTACTTATGAGATTTGGGCATTGATGTCCAATTAAAATGGTTTAATTACTGCCAAATTTATTTATCGTATTAGACGGATACCATATTAATATTTGTATTCGTAACTTTTCTTCTGGACTTTCATTAATTTGCATGGCGCTATTTATTTTGTTAGTGTGTGGATACACTAATATTTAAATATGAAAAATATAATTCGTTATTACAAGGAAGTTTCAGTCCATTGATGATAATATATAAAAAAATCTCTGAACAAATGTACATAAGTACCACACATTATGTGATATACAAGATAAACCCATAGTTTAATTTTTTCAATAAAATATGAATATTTATTTCGATTGTTCATCTTGGACTTATCATAAGAGGTTTGTTTCAGAAATGTGAGGAGGAGCAAGGATATCCCAGAAATTAGTACAACGGTTTTGTAAGGTTAGTGATAGTGATTTTCAATTTTTACATTTAGAATATATCTGGGGGTCAACGAAATATTTAACGCATTCCAAACTTGATAAAAAATTTAATTGCGATAATCATATTAATAACACATACACTTTTATATAATAATTTCATTAAGGATAAATCTAGATATACGCTAACATTAGTTTTTGATAATCAATTCTAATAATTCACATCTGAACAAACATTTGAATTCTTTCACAAAACGCCTGCAAGTAACAAATTGATAAATCAGTCAAATATTTTTCAAACCTTACAAACACAAACGACGCATTCACATATCACGCTTCTTCTTAGACATTACATAGAAATAGCTTATGAAAGTACAAAAAGCAAATTTTGGTTTCTGCCACCAAATGCCACATTTGTTTTGTTCCCATTATTTCTAGAGTACAGATGCTTCTGCAATACAATACATAAATTTATCCACAGTACACTCACTATCAGTTTCAAGGAGAGATTTGATTTCGCAAAATAATTTTCAATTAAAAACAATTAAGTAGTATTTACTATCTATCGAAATCTTCTAATTCTAGACGTGGACAAAACGCAATTTCTTTCCATGAAATTGCACTTGCCTGTGTCATCTTCTAAATTTCATTTTTTCTACATCACACATCTTCTGCTCTATATCAATTAATTAAATTACAAAAAAATACGCATAGACTTTAAGAGTTTTATGCCAATATTCATATATAAATTATGTATTATTATATTAATTTTAATATTTTCCCTTATATTTTAATTTAAGAATCTGCTTTCGCTTTTAGCATAGTGATTGAAATCGATTCGTACTTGTAGTTATCAATGAATGAGGACGCAGTCACTATAAAGCAATTCATGCGCAATTTGATTTACCATAGAAAATACCAGTCTCTTTCGCGCATAAAAACAGCACAATTCACAAGTCCATTCATCAATACAGCATCGCTATCATACGTTTGCATAGAATTGTGTCAAATTTATGATCATTTCGCTTAATGCTGTCCAATCAATTACAAATGGCATAAATGCGCAAACTTTCTTGAATTCGATCAAAATTTCATTCTCTCGTTCTCGCTACTGCCGTTCAATGAAGAATCCTTATTGAATCTATCTTGTATGTGATGAATAGAACATATTATTATGCGTAAGTAGAATATGTGTATGCGTATTGAAATCGTCGATCGTTTTATTTTTTTGTATCTCCTGAGCAGATCGCTTGGAATGCGTGCACCTTACAGCGGGCAAGTGCACGCGTTGGCATTATGCGCCTAACGCACTTTAATTGCCGGAATGAAGAAACCATACTTGGTCAACCAGATCCCCATGCCCGTGCCCAACAGCAACGAGAGCAAATTGGTTAGAAAGATTGTACATAGGCCCTTGCGCGAGAACACGCTATTGTTGCCAACGCGCGCGTAACGCAAGCTCAAGTCGCGCTTCGGTGGCCGGAAGCTCCAATTCTTCGGCGGCACTTGATCCGGCCGGCTGCTCCAGTCAATAAAGAACTCGGGATCCTAAAACAACAAACAGACAATTGTATTAATTACTCGTTCAATAGCGGCAGAGCGCATCACTGATAAATTATACGGGTGCGGGTGTCATGTTAAATGTGTTTAGCATCCGTGTCGCATATTTAATTGCAAACGCGCTATCACTTTGATTCGTTGTTGTTTCGGCGACATTGTAACTTGTAACACGTGCCGCATGCATGTTTCATATTTCAATTGATGCTAATATGTTATGTTAGGTGAGTGTCGAGTAGCGAACTGTATGTTTTCTTCTTCTCGAATTTACAAAGCGAGCTATTTATAGTATAACAATGAAACGTCCGACTGGAGAAAGATCATCGCGCCTCAAATTGAATCTTCATTTAGCTACTGCTTGTCGCCCAATTAAGAGCAACAATTGTGCGTTGTTATCATGCGCGGAGCGTTAACGACGGATCAGACATTATCATAATGATAATAATTAACGAATTGTTATGCTGAATTGTGTTGACCAGTTGTAATCATGTTGTTTGTGACAAGCAATCACCTACATCTTTGTTTTCGCTGTTCATGTAATACGATTGCCATTCCATAATCAATGGCGTGCCTTGCACGGGGCTATTCGGTGGCGATTTGGGGCTGCTGCGAGGTGAGACTCGCGTTGATGAGTTATTAGATTCGCGCGCGGCTTCTCGCAACAAGCGAATGTATTCTTCGCCCGTAACGTGTGGTGTTACGGATCCTGGAGTCGCAGGTTGGGAGCCACCCGGAACGAGAGGAATGTGCACCCATGACTCTGAAATATTTAAATTGTATTATTAAGACGTAAATCGCGTAAATCCGGATATCATTTCATTAGTTATTAATAGCATTGCCGACAACAAACACAAAGGAAACGCATACTTAACGCGTCGGAGACTGTTGCCATGGGAGAGTTCAATAACATTTTTACATGGATGTTTGGCGAATACGCAGATTGATTGTTGATAATTCCATGTTGTTTTTTAGTAGATGCATGTGTAGAGCGCAATTCTGAACATGGCACCAAATCGTACTCCCTTGTTTACCAGCGCAATACGCACCAGCTGGCGATGTAAACAAACGCGCATCGGCTGCGCTACGTGCGCTTTTTGCGTTGTTGTTTTGCATTCAATATTGTATAGCGCCAGGCAAGAATTTATCATGACAAGGTAAAAATTACACACTTACCAGCTTCGCCATCCAGACTGGATTTGGTTGATGACATTGCGATTATCGGATGCAGTTTACAAAATTCGACAAATGCCCGTGCGTATCTCGTGTTCGGCGTGCTAACTACGCACTAGAAGCACCACTGTAACTTCCTATTCGATTTTACGCCGTAAATTCGCAAACAAAATTGCACTCTGACAGGGAAGAGAACTAGCTTCGCGAAGTCGCTTTAAACACTGCGTCAAAGATGCAAGTGCAGGTCGTTATTGTTTGTTGTGCGTTGCCTCACCGTTTTATGCTTATGTGTACGTGACTCCTGGCACCGATCCGAATGCCTCTAAACGCAGTAGAATTAAATCGGCGAGTGCGATTCCGCGGCGCTGTACGCTCGTTTGTTGCCGTGGAGTCTCCGTTGCTTTGTCCGCGCATTCGGACAACGTCAACGCTCACGTGGTGGCGGTCACCACCAATCAGTGTGCAGGAGCGTCAAGCATCATCGTGCGCGCGATATCGTGGGTTCTGTCGGTGAAAAAGTTTGCGCGCAATTAAAACAAAAGTGTATCAATGATTTGCATATCATTAGGCTAGGCAATTCACAAGCTACTTCATAAAAAGTGGACGTTTAAGTATAATTGCATGGCACTTTATATTAACAGAAATCAATGCAATAGCGCATAGCCGGCAGAGAGTAAACAGAAGGTATAACCTCACATATGAAGCAATTTATATCTCTAAATATACATTTTTGTAGTAAATTTTTGGTTTCCATTTACGTATCCATTTGCATACGTATTCTTGATAGTAAATGCCCTTGGAAAACCTGCATGCGAAGCTGATACGAGTGGATTTGCCTGTGAGCCAAGCAATTCGGCTCAGCTTAGACACAAGTGTGCAAAACTTTACGGCAAGTAGACACATTCATTGCTTTTACTATAATACGTGCCTAGTCAGTTGTTTACAATTTTATTTTCCGACTCGATGCGTAGCTGCCGTCTATCAATCTTGTTGTATCCGCTGATATGTCATTTTAAATCCACACACAAAGATTCACTATCTATATTCATCTCTGTATGACGGTAGCATCATTAGCATCATTATGAATCGACGCGAAAATGTTGAGGAGACATGCGAAACAAGTCGTTCAGTGACCGAGTTCACGCGGGCAATCAACGCGATATTTAGTTTGCTTACATGCAATTAATCTAACATGTGCGCTCTCTGTGTTGGCAAAAACATGCACGTACGTAGGCTTCATAAATCCGGCGCAATTTTGGAATTGGGATAAATTGATTCATGATCGCATTGCTACGCATTTGATGTTGCAGTGGAATCACACATTACACGTAAACTTATGTACTGCAAAGTAGCAATTGATTTCAAATAATATTTACTGTTATGCTTTGTTTGTGTGCATTCTCTAAACGTCGAAATGCAAATATTTGTCTAGCCATTCATACACTTTAGCGTAGTTCAAATATGTGCATTACTATCCCGTTTTGCTTTCATTGTTGGATGAGAATTAATTTGTTGTTCGCGCTTTAATACATATTGTAAGGACGTTAAATTTGCAAGAGTTGTATGAAGTTTGTTTACATATACCGGTTGTAGTTTTATCACCAATTTTTATCATCCACATGTTTTGCAGTATACTGCATGTATTAACCATAATGGGTGGTTTAATAATCAGTAATCAAACAGCTGTGTACATAATACGATTTCGATAACAATTTAATTGTTCTCAGTCATTTTTAGCTTCGGTATTAGAAAGAGAGGGTTTGGTTTTGTGTTGGATTTAGTTGCAATCTTGTAGGCGGCATGACTCAATTTAGATTTTTGGTTTACTCGCATTTATTAAAAACACAAATGGGATTTGTTAACCTTGTAACCTTTTATTTTATCAGAAGCGACTCGATACTATCATTAACGATGCGTGCTGAATCGGCAGACAGTAATTTTGGAATGAACTTTCGCTCAAGACGTAATATGTAAATTTCATTATTCTTTTGTTGAAATTTGCCCATACATTGTGAAATACATAATGCTAGTAAGATGTGATGTGATTAGCAAGATTCGCAGAACGGTGTATTTTATGTTGTTTTATTTAATATAAATTTATATTTTATATTCGCTAATCTATTTCGGAAATAACTGATTTAAATATGTTAGTCTTAATGTTTAATGTGGCAGTTTAATACGCGCTCATTTTATTTTCTACCACATACTTTTTAATTTCTTTAAGTATATTTTCTTTATATTCATTTACTTGCATCAATTCCAGAGGCAGTAGTTTTAATGATTAACTTAAACAACAACGTACATGCGTTCCTACCTAATATGTTTCAATTAAACACCCATTTAATTTTATATTTGGCTAAGTTATATGTTTAATTCTTACAAGTAATTATTATTATTTATTGCCAATTTGAATGTATTGTTTCAGTAATTCGATGATATAATGCGAGCATATTTGGTATGAAATTGAATATTGGGTTTTCTAGTTACAAGGTGGAGTTCACTGTTTAGTTGTGTGTTTACATTTAACGATGTCTTATTGTTAATATTTAGTGTAATTGGGATTTAGTTAATAACTACTGTTATTGTTGTGCCAAAGAGATAAGCATATTTGTTATGGGTAGTAATATTTCTTGTTGTTTTACAGGTGGCTGAGATGTTTAATATTCCCCCGACTTCCAAGTGGATTAAAAGGATACTGCAACTGAAGGGATTATTATCAATGTAAGTCAACCAATAGACTCATTGATTGATTATTGATTAAGTGAATCTTATAGCTTTTCTCAGTGATGAGTGATTTTCATCTTCAGTCTGCGACCCAAACCATGGAACTAAAGCAAGAGAGGCATAAAGAAGATCCAGGAATATCAAGGAATTTGAGAGTGACGATTAACCTCAGGTTAACATCCAAGCTAAGGTAGGATTTTATTTCATTCATTTGCATCAATTAACTTGGCTCATATACTGATAAATCTAAATTTACTACATATAATCATAAGATTAACAAACAAGTTAATTACTTCCACTGTTAATCATTAGTTAAATACCACTTGAACGTCTTTGTTACAGGTAGTAATATTTCTTGTTGATTTACAGATGGCTGAGATGTTAAACATTCCCTGATTTCAAAGTGATGTAATTGGATACTCCAAATGAAGGGATTATTATCAATGTAAGTTAACCAATTGACTTATAGATTGATTATTAATTAAGTGAATCTTGTATGTCTTCTCAGTGATGAGTGATTTACAACTTCAGTTGAATGCCCAAGCATGGATCTAAGGCAAATGAGTCAGAGGAGAGGCATTAACCGATGTCTCTCGGGGAGTGGCATTCCCCGATTTCAAAGTGGATTAAAAGGGTACTGCAACTGAAAGGATTATCATCAATGTAAGTAAACCAATAGACTTGTTGATTGATTATTAATTTTGGGTCTTCTCAGTGATGAGTGATGTTCAACTTCATCTTCATCTAATGCCCGAACAGTGGAACTAAACAGAGGAACTAGCAAGAGAGGCATAAAGAGAATCCAGGAATTTTTTGAAGTTTGAAGTTTATCAAAGCAATATTGCAAATTAGGGACTATTATAATTATAATAGGACAATCATGTGAGTCAGGGTTGTGGACATAGAAAGTTGCAGTTCGGATTTTACTGTGGTTTTTACACAATTAACCACCTTTTGAGCGGTTTTTATAAGGTTATTATGTTTATTATTCGGCATTGGTAACATTAGGGAGTTAAAACTTAAGGGATTGCAACTCTTTCCAAAAAATAGTATTACTGCTTGTTGGAATTGAATAAGAGCAACAGAGATAAAGATACCCCATTGGTAGTCAATATTTATAGCTATTTTGCAACCAATCAAGACATGTGGGAGAGGAACTTGCCTGCAGGGATAGTATTGCTTTATATAGGAATTGTATTAGGTGCGAGAGAGACAGATATACTCCAAAGTTTGTCAAGGCATGTATATGATCTGAAAAATTTTAAGATCACATTCACACGAAAACACCTATTTGTTAAAGGTAGTTAAACTAAATTAATCGGATTTTTTTTTAGTGATTATTACAGTAGTTTTTATTTAAATTAAATATACCTCTTTGCATTCATATATTCCTGTTACAAAAGTGTCTTTTTCACAACCGAAAATTAAAAAATTTTGATGCTAAAACAAATATTTTTAATTAAAAAAAAAATTTTAAATATATCTCTTTGCATTCATATATTCCTGTTACAAAAGTGTCTTTTTGACATCGGAAAAGTGAAAAATTTGGATGCTGAAACAAATATTTTTAATTTAAAAAAATAATTTTAAATATATCTCTTTGCATTCATATATTCCTGTTACAAAAGTGTCTTTTTGACATCAGAAAAGTGAAAAATTTTGATGCTGAAACAAATATATTTAATTTAAAAAAATAATATTAAATTTACCTCCTTGCATTCATATATTCCTGTGACAAAAGTGTCTTTTTGACATCAGAAAAATGAAAAATTGGAGCATAATATTTAAAAAAAATTTAATCTAAAAAAAATAAATTATGTAGATAGATAGAGGATTGCGAGCTGATTCAAATGAGGCATTGATCAAATGTATAGCAGGCTTGGTTTAGAAGTTATTTCATTTAATAAGTTTCACTTTTGTTCAGTTATTCTGGCGAAAAAGTTTTTGCGTTATCTGCGCTGATAACTTTGAAACTTTTTCGCGGTCAAAAGATAGAGAAAATTCAAAATTTTTATTATCAAGTGGCGCCCTCTTCAGATGCCTAGTAGAACTAACAAGATTAACTGCACAACTATACCATAGGCAACCCATCGTACATATACGCCATCTATTGAAGGCAGATGGAACTACTAGTTTCTTATATAACTATAGGATAGCGCAAGTCCAAAGAAATGCAATAAATCAATTTATTCCGAAACTACCCTAATTAGTGACATTAATCCGGTGTTAACTAACACAGGGAACGCTCCTCTATGCTCCCAGCCATTTGCGCGAGCTATCAGCGATACATCAAAGTTAATATCAACAAACTAAAAACTACAATGAAATAGGTTAAGATTGTAAACAACATTAGTTAGGATTTAATGCACATGTACTTACGGAGTTATTCCCGGTTGGTGCACATGTAACCAGGATTAGACGCCCAAATCTGAACCATAAGAGCTAGATCAAGAACACTTGAACCATATGAGCTAGAATTAAAAGGAACTTTGAATACATATAAGGAATTACATGCTTACCTACCTTGTTAAATTCAGAGCTGACCATCCTTGTATATTGGGTGTAATAGTCACTTATCTGAAAGGAAACAAAAGATTACAATTGTAATAGTAAATAGGAATCCCATTGAAACAGCTAAAATCTGTAGAATCAATGTGAATGTAGCATAAATATAACTAATTCAGGGAGACCAGGCTTTAATAGCTACGAACATATCTGGTCTCATTAAAATTTGAATGAACCTAACTGCTCCAGACAAACTCAAATTAGGGGACTATCTAATATTATGTATACTCACCTAATACAGTATTAGTTTGTATGTTGTATTGGCTGCTTACACACACTTAGGCAGACCAGGGCCCATTGTGATACCAACTACCGACTTTTCACTGTTAAATATGATGGGAGGCATACATAACTAATTGAAAAGTCGACAATACACAGTATTAATCTTCCAGCTTCTTTTGAACAGTTGAACTTCAGAGAAATCTAAAATAATTATAACAGAATTTTAATTAACTTCTAAACCTCAGGAACAGTAAGAGTGTGGATAAACTATGAATCAAGCATCAAGATAGCATGATATAGTTACTAAATATCATGCTGCGTGTTCCATTATCAGAAGATTGGCTAATACCAATACATACAGTAAGATTTACATTGCTCGATTTAATGTAGCAACCTGTTAATAGCACAATTTCTACACGCTATTTCATGGTCAACAACAGCAAATTTGGGTTATCATTCAAATTGAATAATAAATGCATTATTACAGTAAGGTGAATCCTGCAAATGCTTGTTGGAAAATTTGGATAACGATACAAATTTTTCTACTGTACACACATGCATGACATGCTTCACTATACACACATGCTTTTGAATGCCAATAGTAAGATTCATGAGATGTAAAACTACATGCACATAAAAGTATATTAGAAGAGAAATGTGAGGCATGCTTAAACCATATAAAAAAATTACTCACTTGAAGTAAACCATAAAGGTGTTGTGCATTCCAAATTGCAGGGGTCTATATTTGGTATAAGTATGTACTCCACTTTGCAAATCCATTTTAGTCGACTCCACAATATTGGAGATTTCATGTGCTTTCCACTAGAATGTAACACCTATTGAATCCATTTATTTGCAATTCAATCCCATGAACTGTCTCTCCTGCGCTCAGTAATCCTAATCTGTGTTAATAAGCAATCAAATCTATATGTGAGTTTACTCACAAATATATGCTTAATAACTGAGTATACTTTTTCCATCACCACTTGAGAAATCTAAAACATAAAAAGAGAATTATTTACATCATTTATAGGATTGTTAATAAAATTTTAAAGATGTGTCAGCTGCCAGACATATCCAAAACCTGGATATTATTGCTAAATATTGGCAATAGCAATAGAGGCAGGAAACAATGTGTGGATAAGAAAGATAACAAAGCTAATTGATGTATTATAAATAACATCATCACTGTACTGTAACTGGATATGACTACTGTGATTGTAACTGGCAAGTGGTGTTTGAATGAAGGTAAAGGGGATGACCTGGGCAAATAGGCAGGCCCAATGTAGCAAACAAAAGGGCAAAACACACAAGTCTGGAAATGTTTTGCATTCATGCAGCTAGTGACAAAATTTTTCATAGCTAACATGTTGTAAGTGATGACTTACTAAATGGCCCAAACAATGATATTAATGGTTGTGACCATTCAATTTGGACTTTTATAACTAGTAATTTTATATAAGATATTGAAGAAAAATCAAGATTAGCATGATGCATCTTGTTTGTTCACTTTGAACGATTACAATTGTTTCTCCAAATCTAGTGCAGGCATGCAGTAGTACAGTATAAGTTATATAGGGATATTATGTGTGTTATAGGAATTACAGTTTAAGTTTAAAAATGAAGATTGCACTTACCTCTTAACAGGTTTCAAAACTATCTGATCATTGTCCCACTTCAAATAAGAATGTAGTTGCTCCTTTAATTGCTAACAATTAGCCACATCTGTGAGGGCAATTTCATGTCCCAATGTCTGGCAATGTCTGAAGTCACATCCTACAAACAAACAACATATTAATAAGAAAATTTCATCTCAATGTATGACTCGTAATTGTAGCTGATAACATTTTGAAAATATCTCGGAAATAAAACAGATACGCTGAATAGATGCGAAAGGTAAAACAAACATTTAAAACATTACTGCAGCTACTAATAAATAGTGTTTGCAGATTTGTAATTTAATATATTACCCATATTACCTTCGTTAGTTTTTGCGCAACACTTGTAGGTTATACGTACTACGCCGATGGACAAATATTGTGTCTGAAGACCAATTAATCTCATTGAGAACCACACAATTAGGGAAGAACGACACTGTCATTAGATTAATTTAAATTTGCCCTAAAGTTGAAGACTGATGAAAATTATCACGAAAATAACAAGATCAGTAAGGCCGTATCAACCTGCTCGCAGTTGCACTAATAATGGCTGACTTGTAGGGCTGCAACCTATTATACACGTATTATTATAATTTAAGTACAATATAAATTTTCAATGCTAACTAATGTCATTTTATTATTGCTAACTAAATAAGCCTATAAGGGCAAGATCAAATTCATTCCCAGCAACAACACTCCACAGCATAGTGGTTCAGCTTATGGTTGTGATCCGAGAGTCGCTGGTTCAATCCCCGAGAACTCTACTTTAATTTTAAGAATTCAATTCAGTTTAAGACTATAAAGGGAAGATCAAATTTGGCCAAAGCAATAACACTCCATAGCCTAGTGGTAAAGGCCATGGATGTGATCTGTGAGTCTCAGGTTCGAATCCTGACAACTGCAACTCAAATTTCTAAGTTTTAGATTACATGTACGCTCGGGGGGGGCCCAATGGACTTAGCTATATGTCCAGAGGGGCACCCGGAGGCGTACAAGAGCCCCATTTTTAATTTTTGAAGTCCGTACGGTTAAGATTGTCTTGTGACGGCCCACCCCGCCGCTTCGCTCCCCGGCAGTAGACTGCCTCCCCATTCCCGATTTTCGTTACCAACAGGCCGATATTTTGACGTCACTTGAGAGGTGGGGCACCTTTCAGCGCCACCACCGAAGACCACTAACACTTGTATAATGAGTAAGTCAGAGACTTAGAATTACTCTACAAGTATCAAGCGTCTTAAGCAATCGTATTCCAATTTAAATTTTCTAAAAATTCTTTTAGACGACCCCGGGATTCGAACCCGAGACCGCTCGGTTGTCAATCAAGTGTTTTACCACTAGGCCAACAACCAACTTAAACATTGAAAATTAGAACTTATATTTATCCCCTTAGTTACAATTTAAATAGTTAAACTGGACTTTAAAGAGATGCGAAAACCAAAACTCAGTAACTAATTATGTGATCAATTATAGAATCGATCAAGTGTTAATATATGTTATTACTTACAGCCATTGCGGATAGGTCCCAAGCTTTGTGTAAATAGTAAGTCTTGTACTTAGAATTATTTAGATTAATTCCATTGCCATTTCTATTGCCAATATGAAGCGTCTCTGCAAATTTATTTTATGTTTAATTATAAATATCATGATCATCCGATGATATCACGCGATATAAATTAATATAGCCATGTAATCAATCAATGTTGCTCAAGTTTAAAATGAAGCAGAAATTTAAAAGTCAAGTTTAGTTGCCTAACTAATAAAATTAGCTTTTTGAATGTTGGGTTAGGAATGTGTGTTTATGCTGTGATCATAACTCAGTAACTAATAATGTTGACCATAAAATAAATAAATAGGAATTGCGTGTGTGTTTAAATGTCATAGTGAATTTAATTACAATAGTAACAATGGATGAAGAACAACCATCAACATCTGACTGTGCAATGCCATTGCATTTGAAACGATTATATCAAGCTTTAGATATGAGAGTTGTGCTTGATGAATGCACGAAATATTCATCTTATATAGATTCAGATGAGTCTGAGAATGATTTTGATTCTGATCTCAAATATGATGATGATGATGACGATGACTACAAAGGTATTGCTTTTGAAAACACTAATGTCATCAGAATTTGTTGTTTCAATATTTTTTGAATTATAGATAGTGATGATGTAGGAGAAAATCCATTGATAAATATTGAATCTAATGATATAGAACGTGCATGGCTTACAAATATATTACAAGAAGAAACATTATTAGAAAACTGCTCACCTGAAGAGGAAATCAACTTGCTAATGAAGCTTCGCATTAAGCAAAAGAAAATTGCAGCACATGCTACACCAGAATTATTAGAACAAAATATGTATTACGGAACAGGCCTTTTGTCTAATTTTGACAAATACCCTGAAAATAAAAAAGTATTTAAAGGGGTCAAAAAGAAAAGGGAGGAAGATATAGCAAAGAAACCCAGTATTAATGATAATTTCAGTGAACTTATGGTAAGTAATGTAGATCTAATGTTATAGCATTAATGTATATAAACTAATATTTAGCAGGATGATGGTTCTGATATTGATTTTGAAAGTCTCGAAGCAAATGCGATTGATGATGATATGCCAATTAAAATTGAACCACAGTTGCGACAAATTCACAAAGAAGGTGGTAAAAAGAATAAAGGCAAAAAATTCAGAGATGAAGAATCAAAGAAAAAATGGGAGGATATGATGTTCATGAGACGAAGAAAGTCTTTCTCTAATATGGTGAAAAAAGAAGTTGGAAAGCAACAACGCGCTAAAGTTAATAGGCATAAGGAAGCTCTACTACAAAATAAGAAAATTGCAATGGCTTGCCAAAAAGTCTTGCGAAATAAAGCGGTACTACCAATTGAGAATAGTGTATTATATCCAAGCTAATACAATTAACATTTTAGTTGCAATCTGCAAGAGTCGTCAAAGAATTGCAGTGGCGCATGAAACGCCTTTCGCGAGAAAATCTTGCTTACTGGAAGAGGTCAAAGCGTGTGGATCGTGAAATTCGTCGTAAGCTTGAGAAGGAAGCAGAAGAACAACGAAAAATTGATTTTGAACTCGTGGAGGCGAAGCGACAACAACGAAAATTAAATTTTCTTATTACACAGACTGAATTGTATGCACATTTCATGTCGAAAAAGTTGGGCGACAACTCGCCTGAGGAGCAGCTACGTATTTTGAATCAATTAGATGAAGAGAAAAATCCCAGATTGGCCAGTATTGATGATTACAATTGGTTCGTATTGATTGATTTTAGCATTATCAGAGTTGCTTGATAATACATTTGTATTTTAGCGAAGTTATGAAAGCACGGGCAATTAAAAATGCACAAGAGGCGTTTGAAAGTGAACGAACACGCACCAAGCAATTTGATACTGATGTCAATATACAACCAAAAAGTCTTGATACAGTTGATGGAGAATTTGGCCAACCATTGATATTTAAAGGAACACTAAAAGCCTATCAGCTAAGGGGCATGAATTGGTTAGCAAATTTATACGATCAGGGAATAAGTGGAATTCTAGCTGACGAAATGGGTCTTGGCAAAACAGTACAAAGTATTGCATTCCTTAGCCACTTGGCTGAAGTTCAAGGTATTGTCATGACTGTAAAATTAATGTTGATAAAATTTGACTCACCAATTTTCCAGATTTATGGGGACCATTTCTTGTAATTTGCCCAGCATCAACGTTGCATAATTGGCAGCAGGAATTTGCCAAGTTTGTTCCGAATTTTAAAGTTGTACCATACTGGGGTAATCCAACTGTAAGTTAAAATATTAAATTAATATGCATAACGTTAAGCAATTCATTTATAAATAGGATCGCAAAATTTTGAGACAATTTTGGAACCAAGACGGCATGCACACAAAAGACGCTGGTTTTCATGTGGTCATAACAAGTTATCAAATTATCATATCAGATGTAAAGTATTTCAATCGTATCAAATGGCAATACATGGTGTTAGATGAGGCACAAGCAATTAAAAGTACAAGCAGCATGCGTTGGAAAACATTATTAGGATTCAATTGTCGTAATCGCTTACTTCTCTCTGGTACTCCAATTCAAAATAGTATGGCTGAATTGTGGGCCTTATTGCATTTTATCATGCCAACACTGTTTGACTCTCATGAAGAGTTCAATGAATGGTTTTCCAAGGATATTGAGAGCCATGCTGAAAATAAAACAGGAATAGATGAAAGTATATTATAACATAAGCTAAGTTTTTAAGCTAAGTATTATATAATTAATTTTGCAGAGCATTTATCTCGATTGCACATGATATTGAAGCCATTCATGTTACGTCGTATCAAGAAGGACGTTGAGAATGAATTATCGGACAAAATTGAAATTATGGTGTATTGTCCATTGACAACGAGGCAAAAATTGCTGTATATGGCATTGAAGCAGAAAATTCATATTGAAGATCTACTTCATTACACTGTGGGTGGTGGTGATTCTCATCCAGTTGATAAAAATTTCACAAGTAATTTAATGAATTTAGTTATGCAATTTCGGAAGGTAAATCAGTAGCATAGAATTATTTCACCATTAATCTTATCTAATGTTGTAGGTCTGCAATCATCCCGAATTATTTGAAAGACGTGATGCAAAATCACCTATTTATTCAAGTCCATTAAATTATGATATACCCTATTTGGTATATGATATTAATGTAACTAAATCAACGTTTTTTAAATTAAACAGACACTTTCTCTTCACGAAAAAGTATATTCATAACGCACTTACAGATTGTACAAGTATTTTTCGACTTGCATTAAGTTTATGCCTTTCTAGTCATGAATTATTTGAAATCTTTTCGGGTAATCTATTGGCTCTGTAAGTAATTGAAATATCATTTAAACCCATATATTAAATATGTAAAATGTTCTAGATGGAAATGTGGATTCGATTTGAATAAGCGATCTGAAAGGAATTTTATAAGGCGGCAAATATCGAACACATATAATAATTTAAATTTACTAATCAATCATTGCGTCGATAAGCACATACATGCTATGAAGGATAGTGTAGTATTGTGTGATTTGTTATTTACTTCGGAAAATACCGCATCGAGAGTTGTTTACGCTCATTTGGATCATTCATACCATTCAATGCCGGAAACGATTGAGCATCGAAATATTCGCATGAAAAACGCAACAGGCGACACTGGAGTGGTAAATTTGAATATTTGCGGTCTGTGTACCGTGCGAGGCATTCCCGTGACTCAAGCATCTTTGCATTTCAGATTAAAATCGAGGAATATCCGTACGTGGAGCGCGATGCGCAGATTTACACATGTGAAAAAACTGAGATTCCTTTGTTTTTGTTCTCCGCAATGCCGAAAGTGGCCACACAGCATCCGGTACTTTATTGCTGCTCGCGAAGGGCGGCTCACGACTACGCACGGCACGTTGACGATTGGTCGTGGAATGCGCTTAACTTTTATTGGCAAGCAACCACGCAAAACCAGTTGATGTCGCGCAAGAAACTGCTGAAATTGATGCCGCCGGCCGGCCCAGTGGAGATTTTGCGACCGTGGGCTGGCTGGTCGAATATTACGATTCCGGACAAGGAAGCGCTGGTCACCGATTCGGGCAAGCTTTTCGTGCT
This sequence comes from Aleochara curtula, assembly GCA_963978815.1. NCBI lineage: Eukaryota > Metazoa > Arthropoda > Insecta > Coleoptera > Staphylinidae > Aleochara > Aleochara curtula. Next base: position 4,237,724 of record OZ022222.1, on the reverse strand, counting down.
GGACAGCCTGCTGAAGAATCTTAAGGAGAACGGACATCGCGTCCTCATCTATTCGCAAATGACCAAGATGATTGACTTGTTAGAAGTGAGTTAGTTAACGGGGAAATCAATTTGCAGATGATGCTCTAATGATATGTCATTATTAATAGGAATACATGTGGCATCGTCATCACAAGTATATGCGGCTTGATGGCTCATCAAAGATTTCCGAGCGTCGAGACATGGTCGCCGACTTTCAAGCACGCACCGACATTTTTGTGTTTCTACTCTCGACCAGAGCTGGTGGCCTGGGCATTAATCTAACCGCTGCAGACACTGTAAGTATCGCGGACGAAATCAATATAATCACAATATTGAATGAGCTATGCAACACATTAAAAGTCATCAATTTGAACGTTTTCGACGTGTAATAATTCAATAGCGTTTTGTGATATTTGCGCAATCATCCATCACGCGTCAAATTCAATTACAGATTGTAGAGTTTAAATTAAATTTCAAAACGGATAGATTTGCACGCGCAATGATGATCAATGCGAGTGAGGCGCGCAATAAAAACGACAATAAATTATCGCGCGCGCGGTATGCGCCGAATTCGATGTTTTCTCTGCCTGGTGACTAATTGATGGTGCTGATTTATTGCCGTGATCTCTACGCAGTCTATTTGTATGCGTGTTTGTTGTTGTTGTTGCTGCACTGGCGATTTGAGGCATGTGCCTAATGTATAACAACCGACTGTCGAAAACACGCTGGGAGAATCGCGACAAGAGCAGTTCTCAGCGAATCTGCGGCATTCTGCGCATACCGCACCAACCCGCCGATGATGGTCAAATATTTTATTTCCTCAGCAGCCTTCAGCATTCGTCCTCAGCGTACTTTAATTTAGCCGGCACGACGATCTACCTCGTTCATAATTGCTAATTTGACTCAAGATGTGATATCCGATCGCATCGCGAAATAGGAATCGGTTACGTGAACGCGCAAGTTAAACTGGGTTATTATCGATGTACCATCACTTTTGGCTGTGCGCTGCTGATAGTGGAATTTAAGACTTTCACTATGCGTGCAAATGCAAATAGAATGGAAATACGGTTGCAGTGCAGGAGCGCAGTGAATGCACATCACTCGTCGCGGCAAAAGAGCAGCTCATCGCGCGCGCGATACCAATTCAAGAGAGTATACTTTCAACGCCCTCGTGCACGTGCTGCACTTACACGTATTGTTGGCAGGAAATGGTACCCGGGACTCTTCTCACTGCCCGATCCGCTTCCGCTTTATTATATATCATTGCAGCTCTCCTGGAGCGCCACAACGGATAGGATTGCGTCGCTTTGTATTACAACGAATTGCATTGAATCTCGCTGTTCATGCGAGATACTTGTACACGTGCATTGCACGCCCTCGACACCGATGCTCTTAAAGAAGAGTAGCAGCATGTTAAACCCTTAAATGTAACAAATTTTCCTGTTATTATAGCCTGCACTTCTCAGCGGTGAGAAAGCAACGCGCGGGTCACTGACAAATGCTGAATATGCGCGTTTTCGGCGAGGGAATGCCAAAAATCTTTTTGTCTCCAAACGAATTTAGTGTGGCGCGTCTATAATGCGCATCGTGACTGCGTATGCGAATGTCTTGCAAATAATCGCGCAACCGAACGGCCAAAATTCTTCTGCGAGGCTTTTTGCGCATTTTGGGCCTCCATTGAAGTACGCGCGCTCGCGTCGTTTTGAAAGGAGAGCGAGCGAACTTTTTAATTTTCCTGTCGGCTAGACATTTTTCCGTTCAGACGTCTTTTCACTCCTTCTCTCCGCCCGTCGAATCTTTTGTGCGCTACGAAGGGCGTTTCGCAATGCACATAATGCAGATAATTCATTGTGGTAGAATTATCTATTCCGGTTTGATGAGCCAGAAGAAATAATTCAAGTGTGCGGCGCGATAAGACGTCGTCGAGTATGAAGGAAACACGCACCGAATTCATATATATGAACGGAACGCGGCGAGTGAATTCGGCGCGTTGAATGATTGAAAACGAGAGTAAAAAAGAAGAAATCTTATTAGCGGAGCGCGCATTGTTACCGGGTTGCTGGTTAGGAAGAGTCTTCCGCTTCATTTGGCAAACTTGTCGTAGGTGATATTTTACGATAGCGACTGGAATCCGACTGTCGATCAGCAGGCTATGGATCGCGCGCATCGCTTGGGACAGACGAAGCAAGTCACCGTTTATCGATTGATCTGCAAGGGTTCAATCGAGGAGCGAATCTTGCAACGCGCTCGCGAAAAGAGCGAAGTAAGTGATCGCAAAGTTTTTCAAAGGAAATGCCCGACTATGTTAACGATGTAATATTTCAGATCCAAAATTTGGTAATCAGTGGCGGCAGTTTCAAACCGGAAACGCTCAAACCGAAAGAAGTCGTCTCATTGCTTCTGGACGATGAGGAAATTGAATTGAAATGTAAGAGTTTTTTCCGCATCCTAGAGTCGCGTACAATCAGTAACCTTGAAAAATGTTTGTTCGCTTAGATCGACAGCGCGCCGAGGAGCGCAAAGCTATGGAGGATATGCGCGAAATGGACCGGAAACGGAAATACGCCAATGCTCAAAAGGTGGGAAGCAGTTTGCGGCTTATTAGTTCACGCGGGGAGCAGTTTCTTATCTTTTTACATTATAGGTGCAATCCACGCCGACTGATACGAAAAAGATAAAAATTGAACCACAAGACTTGGATGATCATATGCTGAGCGTTGATAGCGTGGTAAGTAGCCCGCACAGTGAGCATTCAACGGACGTACTAAATTCGGACGACTTCACTGACGGCAGTCTTTTGGACGTCGATACGTGGGATAATTCCTCAAGTAAGTCACGATCTATGCCATTGTGGCAATATAAAAAAAATAATGCGCTCACAATGCATTTCGATTGTGCAGAAACGTTTGGCTCATATTCGCCCGGAATGAAAGTGCGCATGATGCCGCGAGGTTCAACAAAACGCGGTCGTCCGCGTGGTTCACGCCGCATCTCCGCATTGGGCCGCTTTACAGCCACCAGCCCAGGATCGGCAAGCACCGGCGGCAATGCGCAATCATCTGCGCCGACAGGTAAATGCAATTGTTGCCACTAGACCGCCAAACAAAAGTCTAATGTTTCACTATCTCTGCGCAAACAGCCTCCGAATCAGGTAGTACAACACCTGAGCCGTCAACATCCGCATCCGCGGCGAGCGGACCGCCTTCGTACGATTTACCCACGGCATGGCAGACGGTGCCAACACTTCCCAGCGGAAGTCTCAACATTCGACGAGGTCCAGGACGACCTCGTCTCAAGAGTGGAGGTGTACCAGCAAACACCGGTGTGCGTGGCGTATACAAACCGAGAAAACCGGCAAAGCCGTTGCCGGTCCCACTACCAGGCGACGCAAATGCCTCCAACAGTCCTTATTCCTATGCGAATTTTAACAAGGATGCATCTGACTAGTTCCATTTTCGCAATTTCATAGTAGTTTAGTTCTTAGGAGTTTATTTGTACTGCCGTATACTCTCAGCAATTAAGAGAAACTTTTTTTAATTTAAAACCAAAAAATGTTGAGCATAAATTTGTAATTTCATTCGTATAGCAGAACATACTTTAATAACGCCACAGTTGTTATTATGGCATGTCTAATTATTGCAATATGCATAATTACATTGTGACTTATATCATCAACTTTCGCTTTGTTTCATGCACAAGAGCCGCAGCGGCATACACGCTCGGCAAAATTGTTAAATGAAGAGTTGAAATATACGAAAAATGTATTTACAAAGGCCACGTTCTTGTGTCCTGCATTGTTTGTTCAAAGTGCCCCCAATGTTTTCGCGTCGTACACATGTATACGAGTTTGTTGTAGACAATGAAATCAATTTCTACCAAATTACCTCGTTTTACTCGTGTATGTTTAATTACGAAACCACCGCCATGGGCGCATCTCAGGAGCAAATTTCACATGCAAAAACCGAATCGAGAAAACATGGAAATGATTATGGAATGGTCTCAAATAGATGTGAAGCCTGAAATTACGATGAGACAATATGAACGTGCTTAAATATGATTATAATGGCATTCTAAACAAGCCATAGAGACAAGTCGGAAAGAAATTGCACGACACGCACGTTCCGCAAACAGCACGCATACAAACACCGAACGATTCGTGTACTAACTTCCTTGCACGCATATAGTGCTGCTGCTGCTGCTGTGCATATCATAATAAAATAATTGCGCGATTTTTATTATGCCCAATAACGGAACGTGCTTATTTCCGCCAGTACGCGAGGAGCGACGGAGATTTTCATTTTTCCCATCACTGCCTGAATGGAGTAACGACGAAGCGCGACTTCTGCTATTTTGCAAGAAGTGGACATATCGTACACGAGTTGTACGTACATGTACGTCTGTAAACAGTAGCTAGCTCAATAAGAACGCGACTTTCTATTCACCACGAGACGGCTGCATTTTAATATTATCATTAACATGTAACAAGGCATTGTGCCATGCAAATTACTGTGAAAATCACGCATGAAATCATAAAGATGTTCGGTACAGCTACAAGATCAACGTTATTGCTTTCAGCGTTAAGTCCGGGAAAATGCGATTAATAAAAGAACACATTTATACAGTCAGACGCCTATTGTAATTTTAAGAAATATTGCCTAGATTAAAATAAAGTTCGCTCGCACTCCATGAAAATCAATGTAATTTGTGCTCATTTGCGCGTTTCGAAGACTACCGTAAATATTCGAGATGTATACTTCGAAATCTAAATTTACTCCTTCGGCGCCCAGTTTACAGGGAATGCCAGTTAGCCCAATCTTGAAAACTACACAGTCTGTCTTCGCTTCTTATAAATAAATCCCGCTAACGACTTGGCATTCGCTGTTAATTGCCAACAAGTATTTATTAAGTAGGATTTAAATTGAATTATTATCACAGTCGAATTGTTACCACTCCAGTTCGTATTTTCGTCTTTTAAATTCAAATCGTGCTGTTGTACAGCTTGTATATGGTTGCTTAGCTGAAGAAAATTGGGATCACGTGGCGTACACGAGTGCGTCGCGACGCCGAATTCTCGGTTTTCAATCTGGATGTGTCTGGACGAGTGAATCTAGCGGATTCGCGTGTTTACTGTTTAATATCACGAGTGATGTAAATCTAGTTGTGAGAGTGTGCAGTTACTGTGATACGGATTATTAAAAAAAAGCCGATAAATTATTGGATATTACCGATTATGGTTCATGTCAAAGGTACGTTGAATCTGTAAATCCAAGAGTTAATCGTATTAGTGCGTTAATTTTACACGAGTTTGAAATTAACGCCAGTTCGAATTGAAATAAAACTCGCATAAAATAAAAATAAAACACACGTCTTCGTATACAAAAATAATTCACTTTGGAGATGCATGTTTCACAAAACGCGTCTGATTTTTTTTCTCGTGCGTCCTGACATGCTTGCGAGCAATGATAGAGTCCTATACACACACACACACACACATTCCGCATTGAATCGCCGAAAAGTTGAAGCAACTTTAAGAAAATCGTCTTGTTCACACGCTAATTTCGGCGAGCACGTGTAATTTGCATAAAAACACGTTCAGTCGTTCAGCATTCGCGAGTTCCGTATCGTCGCTAGACGTTTATACATTATTGTATATTATTAACAACAGATTTCATCCAAACGTTGTCATTTTGCGTTCGCACAATGTCTATTTCTTTGTTGCCGAATGGTGTACGCGCCGCGCTTTTTACAAATCATCATCGTGCAATCGCACGTTTTACAATGACAGCGGCGCAAAGACAGCCAAATGATACACATTTAAATGTTGCGCATGGAGAGAGTAACAAGAGCATCGGACGTTTTGGCGTGACAGCAACAAGCAGTTTGAGCGAATAAAACAAGCAACAAGCGTAAATGCTGAATTCAATCCGAATGATCGTAGTGGTGTGTGGTGGTGTCGAAAGGCATTTACATGCGGCGCATTCATAAGCGATGATTAGCTCGCGACCGCGTGTGATTGCAACGTGGCGGCGGCGGCTGCAGCCGCGGCTGGGAAATCAACGCCGACGACTTCAGCGACGCGAATAGATTAACCGTGTTGTTGCTGCTGCTGCTGCTGCTGCTGCTCCTGCTGTTGCGTGCTTGTTAATTGCGCGCTTGAATGAGGTGCATGATGAGCTGCAACGACGTGCAGTACCGTAAAACATTGTCATGTTCGTCATTCACTTTGCGTATTAATTGTTTGTTTTATTCCGCGTTGTTCTTCACACTGCGTTTTCTCACTGCTTATTAACATTTCCGCTTCAATATCGCGTGCAGCAATTGAGATAAAATGCAAATTATAAATCCCATTTTCGGGTACTTACGTTTGTAATTGAAGAAATTTGATGAATTTTCCCCAATGATTCTGTAACAAAAATAAATCATATATTATTTATAAATCTACGGCAACATTGCAAACTTATTAAAATAGTTGTTATAAGTCAACCGAGTCAATAATGTCTTTGATTTTTTTTACGCTAAATATAATTGATTTCGTATTTGATTATCGATAAATTCTCAATTTTTTGTTCTTTCAATATGATCCATGCCCATATAGTGATTTAAGGTCATTCGAAACATTTTGCAAACTAAATTAAGAAAGCAATCAATCTTTGTACGCGCATAATAATTAATGAAATAAAAAATTAATGAACCTGATTAAAAGTCAATCGATCAATAACGTTTTTGTTGTCCTTCAACGCTGCAAGAAAATTAATGATCATTTAACGATCAACTTCATTTTTTATGCATTTTGGCCCCTGCTTGCTGGATGTGTGATTCAATCCTTTCAAGTAAAGTGATTGCAGCCTGCAGATACATTCGGTTCAACAGGAGATAATTGTAAATCACGACAGATGCGCCGCGCGCTGCACGCCGCAAAAAGAAAAACGTTCTCAAAAATCGTAGCTATTACCTGACTACCCTCTTCCAAAGGAAGAGAATTAGCTTTTGAAACGCTTCTTCATTCTACTCAACTACTACTCGTTTCCCAATCAATTCGAGTTCATCTGGCCCGATTCTCATCTCAGCCGGGAGAGAACGCGATGATTTTTATTGTTTATGAGCGAGCAGAGAGAACGTCTTCTGCTCGAAGGGCTCGCAAAGCTGTTTCGTTGCATCTGTCCACTTCTTCATCTTCAATCCTATCGTTGCGTGCGTACAAATGGTCATAGCAGCCGCAGAAACACACAAATTGACGAAAAATAAATGAGCGAACAAGAAGAGCAAGCTGCGCGCGCGCGTTCATGAAAAATGCATAAAGACTATGTATAAAATTAAAAACCACATCCGAAACTCGTCACGATAAAACTAGAAGGGAAAAAAACAACGTCTCAACAATGTGTAAGATTAATGAACAAATCGATTTTTTGCGCGCAACGCGTGTTTATTTTTCTAATAAAACTTTTGATTGCAATGCGATTTGCACCTGTCCAACAAGCACTCTGACATTTTGATTAAATCCATCATGGATGTAATGAAAGCAGCAACACATTTTACATCACTTCGTGTTCTTCATTGCGTTCAACTGATTATTTGATGGACACCTACAGTTAACAACAACGCATGCTCTACAGTTTCTTCGATGCGAACAGAACAACTTTCCTAGATGATAATTTAAGCGCATGAGCGGCAAATCGTGTAATTTATTAACGAATGTGGCAACCAAATACGAAAATGAAAATGAAAAGCGTGTTTATTATGGGGGCGGTGATTTTTGAACGCTATTAGCGCGTTCGGCTTCTTGTAAATTACAAGGATTGGTTTCCGACTAATGTAAATATTCTCTTTTGTCTTCAATTGCGCGTTTTTTTTTCTTCTTATTGCCAGACGTGTGTGTGTGGTTGGCGCGCATTAATATTCAAGAAGAATAATTGTAGAAGACGCCTTTGCAGGACTACTCGCGAGTTCGCGAAGCAGCTATAGCGCTGATATAACGATAGTGAAAGTATGTCATTCACCATCAGTGAATATTTGTACGTACGATATTGTTGCAATGCGCTTAGCACCGGCTACGGGCGAGCCAAAGGAAGACTTAGAATCTTTACGATGAAAAACGCCAACTGCACATCGAGAAAAAGAAGCTGAAGACACATTGCTATCGCGGCGATAACTCTGTTTGGCGTTCAATGTGCAAACGAATTCACAATTTTGTAATACATTCACCGCCTAATTTATTACAAGATTTATATGAATTATAATCCTGTTAAATGTTTGTAAAAATACTTAATCTTTACGTTTGCGCATTTTGCTGCTGAATTTGTACTCGATATCAAACACAAATTTATTGTCTGAGTCACATAATTTTACGGTGGTGAAAGTTATGCTTCTGTTTGCGTTAGATGAGTAATTGCGTCGGTTTTTTTGTTCGTTCTTGGTTCAAGTGTGTGAAATTATTTTAATGATATTTAATGCTGGATTATTTGTACCCACGCAGCAGAATTTGACTGCTTCTCTCAGGTCGTAAATTTAATTTAATCAATCTCCAACCATAAACTCCTTTTTCGTGGACATGTCTAAACAAATCCAATGCAAATTTTTATTATGTAACAAATGTTTGCTTAAATTTTATTACCGATAAAAAAAGAAGCTAGGTGGATATAGATAGATAGATAGACCGATAAATTTTGAAATTAATGTCGAGAGAAAAGTTCGTCTTCAATTGAACAAAACTTTCATTCGTATTCATTACGCGCTGATTACACTTTTACTCATTTATTCACTTCAAACAGCATTTAGATTGTTAGAGATCGTTTGATCATTCGCAGTGCAAATGCAATGTTTCTCTTTTACTGCCACAATTTATGCAGCATGCACTCCCTCAACGCACATGCATGCACGCCGTTTACAATCGTATTGCACTTGGGCGCATCTTCAATTCACTTTTCGCCGTGCAAACGACGAAATCAAACGACGAGAACAGTTGTATACGAATTGCTTTCGAGCGTATTCACATTCTATCTTTATCATTCGAATACACCTTTTATCTCGTCACAAGCCTGATAAACTTAATAGCAACATTTGAATTTCGTTTACGAGTGTCTTTGCCCCGCAGCAAACAGCAACATTTCCATTATCAAACAAACTAACAACTGGTAGCTGCTAATGCTAAAAATAACAGAAGTGTACTTAAACCTTTTTCTCTTCTTGTTGCTTCGTCGTTATTTAATGAAATTAGCGTAAAACGTATTGGCAAATACGTCTCTGGAAAAGTGCAATGAATTAGTGCAGCGAATGCGTTCCGTACGTATGCAGCAAAGAGGGATATCGCACTCGTTCACTTCGCAAAGAGTTCGTGCGGCCGTCCATCCGTCTCGCGCACGGTATAAGAAAGTAGGAGTGTTGGTTTCGGTGAGTGGTCGCAGTGTCTTCGCATAGTAAGACTTCCGGTCAGCCGGCGGCGGAACCACGCTTCGCGAACCCAACAGTCTCTTCTCCTGCTGCTGCTGTTGCTGCCGCTTTGGCGTCGTCGCTCGTCTTTTGCTTCACACTTGAACGCAAACGAGAAACCAGCCAAAAAAGCGCTTCACTCGCTAACGAAGTCACTCTTGTGCTGCCGGACAATACCAAACAACGAAAACAACAACAAGACGCGTCTGTGTGTATATGCATCATGTCCGAATAAAAAAAACAATATAATGATGACAGCCAAAGACGCCAACATTTTGTAACAGGCATTAAATTGTTACGAGCTCCGAAAAAATTGTCAGTTAGAAGCGAAAAAAACGTTTGATATTTTCATGGTAATGAGACGAGCATATAATATTCGAATTGTGTTCGAAGCGAATTAATTTTTTATCGCCAAGAATTCCCTAAGAATGCTGTAATGTCCTAAGAGAATGAATTGCAAGTAAAAATTAGAAAAAAACTGGAGCGAATGATATTACGGAGATTACTCGTTCTTTTCATGTCACTCGAATGAATTAATGATGCCCGAAAGGAGGAGGCTGTGCGCGTATTTCAAGAACCGGATGAACGGAAGTGCAACTTGAATAGAATTAAATCTGTCGTCGCCCTCTGCGAAGAAAAACCCTTTTAAATCTCCTTCGTTTAAAAGACAAAAAAGCGACCGATTTTTTAAGATTACTATAAGCTAGATTAATTTCTATTCAATTCTAATCAGTTGCTTAAATTTGCAAGTCGCTGGAGATTTTATTCACTGGACAAACTTTTAATTTAATCCGCTAGATTAAGAAAGAACACACAATAGAGCAAATCCCCGTCGGAAAATAGAGTTTCGTGAAAGTCCGATTTGATTTTGATGAATTAACCTCGGTTAATTAACGAATTAATTGCGTGCAAGGGGAACAAGCGGAAATCATAGAAGGGGGACGAGCACAAGGCGATGAACAACAGCGACCAAAAAACCAAAATCAATGATAAAAATTGAAGGCAGCTGAAGTAAAAACGAAGAGAAGAAGCCCAGCAACGTGCACATGGCGCAAGTGGGCACCGCTTAAAAAATTTCGTAAACGCCGCTGCAGCCATCTGCCAGCCAACTCTGAGGACAACGCGCAGCTTTTCCTCAAGGGACAGGACGAGCGGCAATGATTTCGTAAAAAATCATCGTCTTGGAGCAAAAAGAAAACGAAGAAAGACCAGGTAAATAAATGTGTTTCGCTTTTATGCCGTAAAAAGGATAAATGAATGAAACGCTCAGTGTGCTGCTGAAGAACGAACGAATTAGAAAGCGAAAGATGCACCACAAGAAGCAAAGGTGGACGATTCTTTACCTATAGGTAAAGGGTTCGTTTCTGGTCGGCTTTGGCTTTTATTGAGCTAAGACGTGCCATGCTCTGAATGTAAGTAACGGACCAACAACTGTCCCTATAAAATCAAAACTGCATCTGGTTCGCAGGTGGTGGGAAACGAAATGTGTTTCACTAAGAAGCTTTAAGATCTTAGTACAATTAAAATTATCAACGTCATTCTAATAACATTAGTTTATAAATACACTTTCCTTCATTTCGAAGAGGAAATTTTTTTGTTAATTCAAAATGATGTTTATCAAATTATTTAAATTTTAAAATTTAACCAATAATGTTAATATTTAGTGCAGTAAAGGTCGAATAAAATTTTGGTCGATCACTCAGCCAAATTTGCGAAATACTACAGGCAAGCACAAAAAATCTTAAGAGAGCACATGTCGAAGAAAAGTTTTTTGGGAAAAGCACGAAAGGTAATGAACATACGGCTGGTGCCAAACGACCTGAACCGTGAGAAGAGAGCAGATGCGATATGAAAATGCATCGCAGCCCATATGCAGCATGCACCATGCGCGCCGCATCCACCCTGCGTGCCAGCTTGCTGTACCATTACACACAATCGAACACCTTCCATTCGCATCCACTATCAACCATCAACCATCCATCCAGCATGCCAGCGAGCAACCACCTTCCGAATGCAATGCCAAGCTTTTGGCGTTCGCACATTACTGCACCGACTGCGCTGCGAATATACCTGTGAAGCACGTACCTGTACCGCACGCATTAACATTACGCGCAACGTGCAAGACCCACCTACAACCCGAACAAAAATGTGCACCACATGCAAAACACATGCGAGCAGCTTGTGTCGTAAAAAATGAATCGCTCAACAAATGCTCACCGCGTATGAATAGAATCCTACATCTGCGAAATTGCCTTGGCAAGAAACTACCCTGAACTCTTGGAAAATACTCAATACTTTACTCAAGGTGTTCTCAAATGCATTGTAAATCTTGCAATGCATAGGTAAATTTACGTGCTCGAAGAACACACATCTGGTTGTGTGTATCATCAAAATTATCATAAACTTTACAGCAACTATTTACCCGCCCTTAAACACATCAATACATTATCATCAAGTCAAATTCTACGCGCATTTACGTAAATTCCTAATAATATTTAACAAACTTCTCCAAGTGAACGACACTTAACGTGTCAAATAGCAACGCTAACAGCAAAACAAAAAATCATTAGACGCGTGCCACCGCGTAAAACGCACAAGAGAAATTCAACGAAACTGGCAAAAAAAGTGTTCATTACTTCATTAGTCTAGCTATAAAACTTGTAAACTATTTCCGCGTCTCATGACGTGATCGTCTTCGTGTGAATTGCAAACGATTGCTATCTTTATGCAGTGCGCTTGCTAATTTTAGAACATTCGTTAAGTTTTTCTATCGTCTCGCGTTTTTAAAAAAACCTATACGCCAAGGGCTTTGGCGGCTGTGGAAAGATTGATTTCCGTTTTCTGCTCTCAATATATTTATACTTTGGTCGTCGTCGTTTTTATTATTGCAAGAGAGACGCATTGAGGAAGCGTTGCGTTTGCGTCGTGACAAAAATTAAAAAACGTAAACTAAAATTAAAACCAAGTTTCAGCTGTACAAAAATTCAAAACGGATGTTAAATGCGCGTATACCTTTCATATGGGGGTGCCAAAAATGTGTCATACGTTTATGATATATCTTATTTATGCACCCACCCACCCGTCTTAAAAAATATTCCTGCAACTGTTTTTAAAAAACTTATGACGGCTGCTCCAAGAAGGGTGCGCAAATCTAATCTAAGAATAGTACAACTTCAAGCCCTTCTTATGCTTATTAAAGTCGACTTAAACTTGTATCACTTGAGTGCATTAGAATACAATTGAAACTCTAAAACTTTGTAGTTCATTCAACACGGACCAAAAGTAGTTCACAAACGCGTCATTAAAATATATCATCATTTTAACTACGAATCTTTTATAAAGCCCGTAGCGGTGGCCAAAGAATAAAAAAAAAGACGTCTTGAAGGAAATGAAATTTTTGTATGAAATACAAAGAAAATTATAATGCGTCGAGCGCATATTAAACTTACTCACACATAGCCTTCGAAATTTTACGAGTTCAAATTTAAGTAAGAAGACGCTTGAATTGCTGAATCTTCTAATGAGATTAGTCGTAATAAAAAAAATAATAGAGTGTATACCGTAAGTACATAGTTTTACGAACACAACTACGCTCAATGGCATGGAGATATCTAACATTTAATTAGATAAATGAATGCTAAACGCGTTAGTTTAGCGTGTGTTTTTTCCGCATTTCTTTCTCATAAATGCCCAAAACGAAATTGTGCGTTAAAGATGCACATTAGAGTTGAAAAATTAGGCGAGGCTAAAAACTTGGCAAGCTACTTGTTTAGAAAAAGTAAATAAGTGTGTGAATTTGATTTAAACATGTTGTCTTATTGTTTCAAAATACGTGTAAGAATCGTAAGTCAGTAACGTATAATTTAATTTAAACTAAATATGTGGTATCCACCTACTTCTTATAAACAACACCAATTCCAAATATTATTTTGCTTCAGTTTTCTTCAAATTTATGTGAAACGGTATAAAGTAGCAAACTTTATGGGTACGTACGATGTGTAGTGTAGTTTCAGAATGAAACTTAAGCATGGAGATTAATGTAAGACGAGAGTGAATTGCGCTAAACTCTTAAGTGGAATCTCATTTAAAAGAATAGCTTCCTTTTGACTGAATCACGTACGCATTTAATTTATAATTCCGTGCGTACTCTACAATTCCATTCCATTCCAATTCTCCAATTCGACTATAATTTAAGCACAACGAAACTAATGTACGTAAACTAAATGAACGCAATTTCTACTTTTCCGCATAGAATTTTCCGTCTTGTTTACATCGACTTTCAAATAAATTTGCAGAATTTTACATGCGCCGAATGAATATGTTAATAAATTGCGCACTTAATTTAATGTATTTCAGTAAATAGCCAATCGATTTAATTCAAAAATGTACCAACGCAACGTCTCGTTCAAATATTCTTACGTAAATTTTATTAAGAGAATTTATTTGTTAGTCGTAGAGTGGAAACTGGTATTTCATACGTTTCCGTTCGCACACTTGAACATACTCGACAAATTTGCACATTGACTAATGCGCAATGAATCATTTGATTAAATTGCAAAGTGGACCACGTGTAAAAATCGCGCGCGTTTGTCGTTTTGTAGGCAGTTGCGTTTGCCGAATAAGGAATGCATCAATTTGTTTAGAAAACAGCGAGCGAAAGACGAAATAAATCACGATTAGTGCTTCATCCTCATGCATAATCACATTTCGCATTCGAAACGCATTTGCAAATGAGCCACAAAACAGGCAGAAGCAGCACACCGAATTGATGATTTTATAGCGTAGTTCAAAGCGAGATGAGCACATAGTTTGCCTTTCAATAATAATACCTGGCGCATTCAATGAATGTCTGCATGCTCGTTCAAAGCCTCCATAAAATTCATTTGACTATTTTGCAGTAAGTAGCCGATTAATAAAATTCAGCAGCACAACGAAAAACCAAATTTCATTTCTTCGTTTTGTATTCTCACATTGCCAAATAAATTATATCTATTATTTGATAAAATAAATTAATTCAGAAACGTACTGTAGAAGCAGACTGGCGCGTTTGCGAGTCATGATATTTTGGCATTAGTAAAAGTACCTTCTCCACTTTCCTTTAGCTTAATCATTATTTTATTACATTGCGAATTCGTTAAAATATGCTTGCTCCCCAGTCGCAAAACGCATACAATTTCCGTGCACTCCATGAAGCGCTCACCGAATTGCATCGCAACGTCTAAATGGCAAATATTAATGTAGTTCCGCAACTTTCATGCATACGTAGGTACGTGAGACATTTGCAAACTCTTCACCGCACCGCACCGCACCGCATCGCATCGCATCGCATCGCACTTCTAATTAATAAAGATATCAAAAGCAGATTAGATTCGCCGATTGCGCTTTAATGTACGCCAACGTTATAAAATTAGCCGTTTAATGATCGTTCTAATGTTCCAACCCGAATAAATTTTTCTTCCATTCTCAAAACGCGCCTGACAATTAAATGCACAGTTAGCAAATAACTATTAATTATAATAAATTGAAATATTTGCAAACAAATAGACTGCCCACTTAAAACTAATAACGAGCAGGTAGGTAAAAGTAAAACTCAAGATGTTGTAAATGCAAATCCATCTGCTTTTACTTCTTGCTTGTGTGCTCGCTTGCGCGTTCACCGGTGATTCAGTGCATACTTTGAATTAGTTAAACAATTTCTTGAATATTTATTAGGTGATTGTCGGCACCATGTTCAAATAGTCCATCGCGCCGCGACGATCTAATTATTGATTAATTATTTAAGGATTGCAATTAATAATTATTCAATCGTAAAACGCATCTAACAGTAGTTAATAACCCGCACGATTTCGCCGTATGCGTTCCAAGTTTTTGCAAATAATAATTATTAAAACGCAATAATTTGTAACAGTTAAAATCACTCACCAAGCATTAGTTGACGATAGCAGGAAATCACTCAATTAAGAACTTCAATCTGAAACAAAGAAAACAAATTGTTAGATTATAATCATAATAAAGAACAAACCTTAGTAAAAATTTGTTAAAGGAATTCAAAAATTCTAGATTGGACAATCTAAAAATATCCATGCAGGCAAAGAACGGATGTCTGCATTTTTTTGCATCTCCATTTCTTGCGCTTATTATTTTTTCTTATGCAGTTTTTTAGTTATTGAAAAAACATAATGTACGTTTCGGAATTCATTAAAAAATTCGTTAAGAAAAGCGCATATCCGATGAGGGTGTGTGCTGCACGTCGCAACCAACACTTTTGAGGCTGTTCTTTAGATAATATATGCGTTTTTAAAACGTGGTTTTACGCCGAAAAAATAGGGCAAAAATGCACGTTTTCCCAAAAAATGTGTCATTAGAACGTGTAACCTATATATAGAGGTATGGGGCATGTGCGCATGTTGGCCTCCTAACACACTTTTATTCCAAAAAGTGCGCATGCAACAAAGATGGATCAAAAATAGTAAACATGTGCATATATTAAAGCACAACCAGTCGACGACGGCAGTCGCGTATCCGTTTTGCAACCCTCCAAAGCAAAGCATACAACTGCTCGTAGAAAGATGCAGGTCAGGAAAACGCGATTCGCCAAATATGCACAAGGACAACTGTTCACAGGAATGCAAGCTGCATCCTTCTGTTATGATGCAGTCACTCAAGTCAAATGCACAGTTATGCATAGTTGCATAGTCGCTATTGCAATGTGCAATTTTCTGCGACAACAAGTTGTAAAAGGATCAGCTAGCTCGTCAGCACATCGTGAATGAGAAAAACTGCAGATGGTTATTGTGACATTGAGAACAACACTGAAAAGGGTTGCAATAATAGTCAATGATGCAAAATATACAAAGTATCATAATAACCCCACAAAGGTGCGAAATGTTTTGTTAGGGGTAGATTTTAGCCGAATTGATACTTTAATCGGATTAGTGTCACTTTTCAAAATGTTCACACGGCAAAATTTGGCAAATTAAATCAAGAACTAAATTAGTGCTTTAAGTATAAAGTTCACCCCCCGTTTTAAAAATATTAAAAACACTTGGAGGAAGTAGTAGGACAAGATATACCTCAGCAAGCAAGTCATACATTAGTTTTTCTATGCACATTTCCGTTGTTTTTCTTCCATTTCTTCCCTGTGCGCCTAGTTTTTATTACATTTTATCTTTCATTACGAAGCGCAGCAGCAACATGCGTGTTAAAAACTGAAACTGAATTTTTTACGAGACACGCCGAGCTATTCATACATTCCCTAACGAATTCACGTGACTTAAATTATTAGTTCGAATACGCTTAGCGAGTGCTAAGCATTTATAAATTACACGTGAAAAAATCTTATGCTGGTTGGCTGACGTTGGCCATGGACGGCAATGCCTTCCGAGTCGAGTCCTTGTCGTTGTTATTATTTTTCATAATAAGCGTAACGCCAGCCGTCAAGACGCGACTAACAAGAAGTGCGCATACGCAACGAATGTTAAACTTAGATCGAGCAACCAAGTGGAATAATTTGAAATAATTTTGCCCTTCATGTCGTCATCGTTTCTAGGATGGATGATTTTTTTTCTCTATTGTATTTATGGTAGTTCTAATTATCAATCTGACTGATGAGAATTCGCCCAATTAATGAACTTGTATTCACCATGGTTGAATGTGAAATAATAATGCGTTAAACGTTTAGTGCACATACGCATTTAATTCCTAAGCGTTATTACGCGATAGTGAAGTACGTGGCGGATGAGAAGAAAATTACAAAAACCGACTGTGTGGTCGGTGGCAAGTTTCTCAGCATTTATATTGACCCGAACAAACGTGTATTGAACGCACCAATATGCGATTTAATGCAGTGCGCAGCCAGCGGCCCTCCCTCTTTACAAATTACATGCAATTATTGTCGCATTTAATCAGCTCAGGTTAAATGACGATTTCTATTAAACCTTAATCTTCAGCCGGTTTCTTCGTTGGCCTGCCTAGCATTGCAGTAATTCTAAATAGCAATTTTGATGAAATAAACAGAACAAATTGCTTAATTTGGCCTACATTTCCAAAATGGAATAAATTTCCAAAATATTCATAAATTGACACTATGTCTCTAACCCCTTTGATCTGATTGCTTTTTGCTTATTTCTCCTCTGTTCCAACGGCACCAAAGCGAAACGCGAAAAAGTTGGTTGTTGTTGTATGAAATAGAGCTGGACCTCGAGTTGTTAATATGCAATAGCAAGAAATGTGTATGCATCTCCGCGCGCATGGAATGCAAGTGGGAAAAACCACTACTGCCAATACAATTGTTCTAATTGCAAATTAGAAACCAAGCAGCGCACCGCATGCCAAGGTATACACAATGGGCGTATAAGGCATCAAATGCATCGCATACAGGGCGATGTGGTCACCAAAGTCTCAATTCTACCTCGCCCAGAAACATATCAACA
Source organism: Aleochara curtula (assembly GCA_963978815.1). Taxonomy (NCBI): domain Eukaryota; kingdom Metazoa; phylum Arthropoda; class Insecta; order Coleoptera; family Staphylinidae; genus Aleochara; species Aleochara curtula. The sequence continues at coordinate 4,219,845 of OZ022222.1, read as the reverse complement.
CTTGGGCGCTAATTATGTATGCATTTCTGAATCACACACTATTCGAGTGATAGATGGTATAAGTCCTATAAATGAATGAAATAACCAACAAGTTTCAATAGCCAGCCAAGAATCCAATCAAAGTTTGCGTCGCGTTTCGTTTCATTTTCAAATTACAATTGTGTTGCTCTTCATATAACGAAACGAGAAATAATTGAGAATTTTTCATGATGCCATTCATGAAAACAACCAACACGAATGTCAATAGAAACCAGCGTAGGTCTTCACGTTCAATTGAGAAATTACGCATTAAAAGTAAACCACACAGATTTGAAACAAGACAATCAACTCAAAGAGAGGAAACAGCAGCGTACCAAACAAAAAATGTGCGCGCCGGTTGCAACCGCGAGAAGAATAGAAACAATCGCATTACAATAATTAAGGGTCGTCGCGAGTCACCGCACAACGCAAATCTCTTAAGTCACTCTGCTCTTCAAGCTCACGGACTGCGCTTAGAGGTCAAAAAACTTAATTACCGCGCGCGCAAAAAAAAACTCTCAAAGTCTCAACTAGGTTCATGGAAAAAAGAATAAAACTGCTTTGCATTCGCGACCATTACAATAACGCGACACCAAACACGTATTCGTCTAATTAACAATTACGTATTTTTAGCAATTAGACAAAAATGCCAAAACATAGGTACGGCAGAATTTTCCAACCAACTCTTGTTAGCTTGAACATAACAGTAACGTGTTACCATAATTAACGAATAAATAATGAGAAGATGAGCACGTTTCACACTCTTAAATTATCATACGTCATCCATGTTGGAATTTATTGGTCACTATTACGGTAGTGCAAGCCAAGATGAATTGAGAACACTTTAATGATCAATGGCGATTTTATCAATTTATACGTTTGCCAAATGCAAAAGTGAGTCTACGAACAAAACAACGCGTTAAGATAATAATTACTCGACTAGGAAGATACAAGTGTTGAATGCTCAATAATGCAAGAAAAAACGTCTTCGTTCATGCAGACTTGCTGAATAAACAATGCGCAAAGACAGACAATCATTAGAATAAAATGTAAACTGTTTTTTCATGCTTATGAACAAAATATGCATAATTCGTGTCTGTGCAGCAATAAATTTATATGTTTATGATTAATAATTTGTATGAGTTTATTATTAATTTATTTCTTTGCAGTAGGCAGGCTGCTTTACTACTTGTGTATGCCTTTCATTCGTAGCAGCAATATTCCGAGAAGAATCGAAAGTAAAGCTAGAGCAAAGACAGTAACTATAAAGCACGCCAAACAAGAAGCAGCCGAAGAAGACGATGCGATACTTTAAAGACTATTATAACGCAAGTCGCTGCTCTGCATGTTCGCGACGAGCAGCAGCGGCAGGAAGATAAGTCGTGGACGCGCGCGCGCGCGCAGACGGCGGCGAGGAAGCGGCGCGCATTTTTAAATGAGGTAATTTGGCTCGTGTGGGCAGCGATGCGCGAACCGGAAGTATTCCGATTCATCCAACTGTAATATGGGTTTCTGAGTGCTTTTGCCCACTATTGCTTGTTGGCTACTACTCCACTATATCTTCGTTAGTCTCTTCAACAACTATAAAGAAATCATAAAAGCTTCCCCTTTTGCCGTTTTGAAATACGAATTTTCTAGATTTTGAATTTTTCCTAATTGATCAAATCATAATCAAGGCGAACGTCATAAAGTTTACGCCCATTGAATTTTTATGTACAAGCGAAAAAGACTCGATTCATCTTCGTTTTCTATTATTTTATCGCTACTAGAAAAGTCATCTAGAAATTGAAATTTCATAAACAATCACTGCATATATATGGCGCTTGCCTTGAATAGTCATTTAATTATTCCTACTTTATAAGCAGCTTGCTTGCATTGCTTGCGATAAAAATTGTATCGCCTTGACAAGTACAACTACGAGTAGCACGCGCTTCGCTTGCTTGCAAGCAATCATCAAGCTTTACTTCTTTTCGTTTGTTGTTTGTTATTAAGTTTATTTACCTACGCGCGTGGCCGGCCGGCTGTTTGTTAAGCTGTGCTTTTTTTGGAGGTACGCGCGCGCTGTCTTCCAGGTGCCCAGCACCTGCCATTTGAAATCAATGTAGGTACCTAACAACATCTTGCACCAATGCAATGCAATGCAGTGCAATGCGTCCAGCAATGCCGTACGGCGAGTAAAGCAACATCTTGTAGCCTACTTATCGCCAACTCCGCATATGCTTGTCATATAATCTCGGACTTATTCTACATGCATTAAATTCATCCCGAATGGAAATTTATAGCTGTTATTAAATGCCCCATTGAAGGTTATTTCGTATAAATTTTAAATACATATACGTCATGTACTTAATTAGCAAAATTAGGTACTATGTATTTCTAGTCCTGCTCCTGCAATGGACCTAACCTTTTTAATGGCATTGTGCTTCTAAGGATATATTAGCAAATCATCTTTTGCTTTTACGACTATGCTAACTGTGTGTTTTCGGATATAGCGACCGGATCGCTATGTTATTACAACTTCCGTATAGGTATAAGCACCAATTTTTTATATAGCTGCTGGACCCCTCATAATATGTAATGATTTCCATTACGGTCAACTTTTTTATACGCATGTCGTATGCACATCATGCATATTCATTTGGCCCAGGCTCAGGCTCAGGCGCATCGTTTAAATTAATTCGCTCAAGGTGTTCCCGTTCGCCGTGTTGTAATTGACACGTATTGACAAGCAATAAAGCGCCCTAACGCATGGCAATTAGACAATAACGAAGGGCACGGGCACGCACGCGTTTTACGCTGCGAATTGACGTTTTGCGCACGAGCCTCGTGCTATTGCTGAATGCAAGACGGCTCAATTACTTAATCCGGGCAGCTGTAGGTATTACTAAGTAAGGCGCTTTTTTTACACGGACTGTGCCCGTCCATGGCTGGTGCTGTCCGAAAAACGGCGCGTGGCGCTCAAGCCTAAGTGACTGCAATTGATGCGTGGCAATCAACGCGTCGACGAGCGATCAAACAGCAACAAAAGCGTATATATAAAAAAAAAAGAAGAGAATACCGGACAAATGAACTGGCTGACTGTTCGTCAATTGAATGCAATTTGTGCATCTCTTCTTACACTCCTGCTATACGTGTAAAACACTAAAGACTGTCAGCTACTGACAGCTTTTGCTGCTCCTCGTCTGTTGTTGTTCAATGTGTACGTGTTTCTCTATTGTGCTTATGCAACGTCCGAGCAGAGAAGAGCAACAGCAGCAGCAGCAGCAGCAGCAACAAGAAGAAGAGTTTAGTTTGAACACCACGACGGCTATTATTATCTAATAGCACGTGCCTGCACCGACGAAATGCCACGTGCCACGTGCGACCGCGCGCTGAATATGCTCAGCAACATTGTATGCATGAATGCGTTCGTAAGTGCTCTTTATTGGTCAATTTGTTTACTTGCAAAAAAGCATTCAAATTATGCATCACGTAAAAATTGCATTTTATTTCGCTTAAAGCAAAAATGAAAAATTACGGGTAACGGAAGTGATAAGAACGCGTATAACATAACATGCCCGAACTAATGAATAATTAATTAAATTACAGTCGGCCGCTAGACAATGATTTACTGATTTAAGGTGGTGCTTCAGTGGGGATGAACAATGAAGACTTCCGCCTTTACGCATTTTCTCTGCGCCTTCTTGCTGTGCCGCATAAAGTTGATAATCGTAATAGGCTTTTGTACTTAAGTGATATCAATTTTGAATGCGTATAGTGGACACGCTATAATAGACTAATTGGTAATTGGTGTCGTCTTCCACATGCGTTTTTCTTTCTTTTCTTCTCTCTGTTGCATCGTACATCGTCGTACTTACTAGAATTAGTTGAATTTAAGTTTTTGGGCAGAAAGGGACACTTTGAATTCAGACAGGTGTTGTTGAGGGGCTTCTTCTAAACGAGCAAAGACTACGAACGCGAGACGCGCGCTGCCACACTTCAGCGAAATGGAACAATAGTTGAAACGAAGCTTGCCAGTCGCATTGAAATGAATGGCAACCAACGCAAGAAGTTCGTCATCGTTGCGCTCCGTGCGTTTCATGCTAGTGACTTTAGTTATTTGAGTGTTACTTAAGTCGTTTCGATTTAAACAAATTTTTAAAATCATTCCTACTTTTTCTTATACCTCTAAAAACTAATTAATAACACCACGTTAATCAATACTTAAAATCACAGGTGACTCGCATCATCATCGTAATTATATTTTGATTACCGTTACAAAACAACCTGCAAAACCAACCACCGCATGCACATTGCATGGCGAATAGGGGAAGGAAATCAAAATTAATATGCGTACGCATCAAATGATGAGCACCGGGCATGGTGCATTGGGGGCATTTGGCGCATTTGGCAAGTCGCTATTATTGCAGCGTGAAATTTTTTGGACATTTGGCCCAGTGCACCACCTGCATCACGATGCACATGCACGTTCGCCTAAATATGCACTTTTATGCACCGTTTCGTATCAGCGATTTTATGCAAGAAGTATTTTTGGCACGCGCCATCGGCCATCGAATATTCGCACGACCAGCGAACGAACCAAGAGGGAAGGAGAGAGAGAGAAAAAAAACGTGCATTTCGTCTGATAAATTAGTAGATTGTGCATATCACTTCCGGTAATATTTTAATCCATACGTTTGCAATTTATCATATACAATTTTCCACGACTTTAAGAATCTCTCCAAAACGTTGCAATCTTATTAATGTATTTTATCAATACTGAAATTCCTTTCTTCAAAAAATATCGGAATATAGTGCATGAAATTGAATATAAATTGAGTTTAAATGCACGTTGCTGTACTTTACGTGCGCTTACACCGAGTTAAATGTCCATACTTTTACGACGTAACGACGAATGCAGTAAGTAGATGCATACTCTTCGCGCAATGGCAGACAGATGCAATGACGTCATTTCGCCTACATATATAAGCATACGAATGCAATTTACGTCATCTCTACTCATGTATGCGTCAGTGTATATCATGTAATCACACACATTTACAGTTTCGCCACAGTTATAATACGCTTGCGATAAAACACAAACAGAGCAGACAATTCAATCACGCTCAATCATAATACGCGATATTCGCATCGTAGGCAAACACGAACGAGCAACAATACCGCGGAGCATCGCGCGATTACAATGTATGATATTAATAATAATTTTAAAATCAAAATGTCAATACAACGAATTCTGCCCCCCGCGCAAATATACCCAAGTGTTCCTGGCAGGATAACAGTAGTTGAATTGTTTACGGCTCAATGTCAAGTAAGGTTAGGTACTTTTGAGACGGAGGGGGACATGTGCTCGACGGGGCACACTCCAAGTGATAAGCGAGCCGTATTCGTCAACTGGCAATGGTAATAATAATGATTGGGTTGAGCGCTAACCGCGTGCGCACCGTTATCACAACGCAAATAGATAAATGAAGATACTACGCGCTCTATGTGTGTATGTATGCACACGTGAAGTGATCAATTTGCAGCTGGGTGGTTGGTTGGCTGGTTGGTTGGTTGCTCGCTTGCTTGGCGATGGTTGTTCGGAATGAGGTGAGCCCAGCAGATGCGGCCTGACATGCATCCACACACATAATACAGCTGCTGCTGGACGGAGCGATTTAGGCAGCAGCAGGTCGTGTACCATCATCATCATCATCATTGGCATTTCCACCAAAAACCACTGCCGTATGCGACTGGTGCTGTTCTTGCAGCTACGAGAGATAGCTTATCGACCCTTTGCTTCAACAACAACAACAATGATCATGCCTGATGATGATGATGACTTCACGTGAAGTTTGCAATCGTGCGCAATCATTTCTCACGCTTTCTCAGGGTAAAATAATAAACTATCATAGATTACGGATGTGCGAATGACGAAAGGAAAGCAAAATTTGTCACTTTAAATACGGAAGTTGTTACACGTAAAGTAGAACTTCATTAAAATCCTTCATAATTACGCATCAATCTTGGATTACCGCGTTCTGCTGATTCATTTCCGATCGCTATATCCGTAATTAATTTGCTCAAGGAATATTCAAAATCGGCGTTAGAACTAAAGTTTCAACAGTCCCTGAAATTATTTCTTACGCCCTTGTGCCCTGGCTACGTTTTGGTACATTAATGCAAAATTCAGTATTGTAAACCAATTATAAATTTACACGTGTATTTATTTGAAATCGATCGTGGCTTGCGCGCCAATAAGTTTAAAAAGCGAAGACGAAGATGAGAAGAAGACACGCGAAAAGGAGATCAAGTTATTAACGCCTGTATAAACATTAAATATGACGATGAGCACGTGCCCAATGCTGGAATGAATAAACAGTGAGTGAGGCCCATCAACAGCATTATCACTCTGCATTTACTTAAGCACATATTGCCCGCGCGCGGTGCGGCCTTATCGAGAAGACTTGCGCTGTGCGTCGCGTTTACTTAGTAGCACACTTCTTACTTACTTAACTCAACTCTTACTCCTCGCACTCGCGCTCGGCAGCTGCACGTTTATGTTAATGCCTGCATTTTACTTGATATACTGTTATGTATTATTACAGAGGCCACACGACAACAATGCGTGTGCGTACGATGGACGCGCGAGACAATTGACCACAACAACTCCACCGCGCGCGCGTCACGTGCCCGAAGACGGAACGATGATCATTCATGCATTCGCGTTTCTCTTACTTGCTTACTACGATCATCGAATGACGATGCAACTTGAGTGAAATGCTCGGTTCTATTCATAAATTAATCAGCTATTGTTAATAACTCACCACAATAATCCCGATAGCCTTCGGCGTTCGATGTCCATCCACATCCCGCCAATGCAATGTGTGCTCGTGTAAATTTCTGGAAATAAAGAAAATATTTTAGTTATTGATGAAAAGTGTTATTTCATATTTTTTCTGCGTTTTTTTCTCCTCTTAAATATGGTCAAGAAGCGCGGCAGATGTTAGGTGCGGCTTTATAAACACCTTTGGTGGAAAGTTACACTCTATACAGGAGTGCGTGTGAAGAAAGCAGCAAAAAAAAAGAGAAGAAAGAAAATTCGCAAATAATGCATACATTAATTTACACCTTTTAAGCGATGGGAATCGATTTAAATGCGCAACTAAAAAAAACTCAAAATTAATTTGTAAACAACTTTGAGAAAATGTATCGTGTACATTCAAAAAACATATTTGTTCCAATGTTTTCTTCACTTATGCAATGCATTTGCGAAAAGATCTTGGTTAATTCGAATTAAATAAATGTATTTACGAAGGCGCGCAAAATGTTTGCGATTCGTATAATAAGTAAGTACATACAATACGCTCAATGAATATTGAATGCACTGTGTATTATGGGGGTGGGTGTGGTTGCACACCTCTGGCACTTTTATTATTATTGCAATAACAACAAAAAATGCATGAATATTCAACGTACGTCCAAAGCAATAACAATATTTACGCATTTTATTACAAAAGCCGAGGTACTTTCCATTTGGGAGAAAAATGTTTTTTAAAATCGCATTCTTCATTTTCTTCCAACGAAAGCGCATAACTACTTAGTTATTTAATTGAAATAACTCGGGGGCAATTTAATTACACAAACGTAAATTTAAAAGTGAAAACCAGAAGTTGTCACTGCATGTACAATTCATAGCATGATTTATGCTCCGGAATATTATTTCATCGGTGCGCGCGGAAGGATTGCACATCGTCGTCGTAAAAGATTCCGGCGCATCGCTAGAGATCGCGGTGCGCGCGCGCGTAGAAAGTAAAGTAGGTGTGAAGCATTATTTCATCAAGGCATCTCTCGACTAGTGCGATCTTAGCGTACATGTACCTACACACTCGACGTATGCATTTGCAAACATGAAGAAAAGGTGCAATAGAGGAAGGTAGAATATCATCTATACAAGGTAATCCTGCTGCATCTAGACACAAATCATTCTGCACATTTACGGCACTATCACCCATCATCGCGCAAAGCAGCAATTCTAACTTTGGCAATATTAAAAAGTCTTTAAGAGTTATTTATTCGCTTTTTCCCTTCGGACCAAGACGAATAGTTCAAAGAGCAAGCACAATTCTAAAGGTGGTTGAAGTTCTTGAAGGCATTCAAAAGTATGCCACGTGTCCCATTTTTCCTATTATTCGTAGGTAAATGTTAAACGAATACGAACGACATTTCTTTCATTTCAAATCAATTTTCTTTCGGTCTTAAGTTCTCCTCATTCAATTGTATATGAATTTCTATGTGTAAGTGACTTGCAAGTAAAATTTAAAATTGTACCAATATGTTATCTGAATTTCTATAACTGTAGATTCACACAAATATGAATTTCATTTTCTTTTCTCACTTTTAAGAGGGAATTTAAATTCACTCGTGTGTTCGGTTCCGGTTAAGTCTTTGTTGTTCGAATTTGCGTGAATAACTTAGATGTACGTATAATGGAAAAACTGTACCAATTTCGCGCATGAATTTCTAAAAATTCATCAAAATTTCATGTGGCGCATGCTCGCATCCTGCGGCAACACTCAGCCTGGCGTTTGCTCGTCAACGATCAAGGAGGCCATCAAGCAGGCAAATGCAAGACATTCGAGCGCATTGCCAGAAGTGGTTCTCACGGTTTGCAACTTTTGCTGCCTGCTAAACGCGAGCGCGCACGCGCGACAGGTGTTTCATGAATTTACACCTGTCATTTTGCGGCGACCGATGGTACTACTCGCATCTCATCGACACGCGTCCATATCCCATGGACCCCGACATACTAAAAACCACACCAATCGGCAATCCCTTATCCTTAACCTCTTTCTCTCAGTCATCGCACACTGTCCGTGACAATCTCCCACCCCCAGCGTTATAAACCAATGCATACAAGAAGTAATAAAACAACTGGGAATAACGTTAATTAATCAAAAAAGTGCAGCTGCCTGCCACGTGAAGCAAATGCTGGCGATCAAAAACGGCCCCAAAGTAAAACAACGTTTTCGTCAATGATTCAAAAAAAATCACAACCACAAACCACATTGCAATCAATGCGATAATCACATTGCTGCTCCAACTAACAGCAGCAGCGTGCGTTTATAGATGAATCAGGCATACGCGCGTGCATAGAGAGGAAATGCACGACGCCGCACACCATGTGTGATTTTCATTAGCACGTGGCAGACAGCAGCGCGCGGGCTGAAAAATCAAAAAGCAAGCACAAGCTAATCTCGAAAAGCGAAGACGAAAGGTACACCAGGAAGCAAGCAGATTTGCAGAGCGTGTGCCACGTTTCGTCATTTTCATTTATTCGATGCCCGTGTATGCATGCGTGTGTGTGTTGTTGTCTTGTGTGTGCGCCGAATAAAGTTTCACATATGTTGCTTGTCGCTCCGCGCTGTAAATTAGAGCTAAGCGCGTATGCGCCATGCACTGCAACAGCAACAACAACCACCTGTCATGTGCCACGCTTCGGCAACGCAGCACGTGGTGGCACGTGGTCGCTGTTCCGGAAAATGCCATCATGCAATTCACCAACTAATAACAATTTCCATACTTGCAATTTTTTATACAAATATCTATTACTTGATAATCATGCTTAGTGGACTTTCCATATGAGAACCAATCGGGTTGGTCAATTTCTACCAAGAAATACTCATAATTATATCGTCGCATTGTCAATTGAAAAACGTCTATAATAATTCAAAGACCTACAACAAAGTTTGAAACTCAAGACTTGTAAAAAAGCCGGATATCACTCTCCGAAAATGGTGTTCACATTCGCTTTAGAAATTTGTGCGTCTTTCCGCCTTCTTGTGCCGGGAAAAAGACGGAACCATGTGCGCGCACTTGATGAGTGGCACTCTTTGAAATCCGAAACGAGCACCAGCTTCCTCATTAGGATTAGGCACGTGCGCGGCACGCGTGTGTGCCGGTAGCATCAAGGTGGTGGTTGCTAGGTCGCTCGCTGGCTGTGTTGTGTTCATTCGTGCCCTTTGCTTTCCGCCCGAGTGAATACAAGCCGTGAGCATCTTAAGAAGCCCCACGAAAACTCATCTGACGCTCGGCCAACTCGCGATGAAATTACGCGTTGGTCACCACTTCTTCGAAATGTTAAAATATTTAAGCAAGTCGCCGTATGCGTTGGTAAATAAACAACGACAACAAACAACAGGAACCTGACGACGAAAAGCATGCGAGAATTGAAATCATAATTGCACATGTTGTTAAAGGGCAGTTGAGCAGCTGCCAGCCTGCTGAATATAGGATTTCCTTGGAATATTCAGCATACTGCCGTGCGCGTGTGCAGAAGAGGAAACGAGAGCTTCCTGCTCAAATCTTTGACTGCATGGTGGTTGTTGCACGCATATTCCCATGGCGCCGTTTGTGGTGCAATCGATTCAACAGGCTGCACCGGAAACGCACGTTGCACATGAATCTATACGTGAAGGTGGTACTACTACTACTGCTCTGATGGTGGTGGTGCACGTGAAGTAAACCAAGGTATGCATGGTGCATTCGCGTATTGCTCAATATGATGCTGGGAATGGATGAATGCATGCACGCCCAATGCGAGAGGATATGAGGATGCACTTCGCATCTGTGAAGGATGCGTTTGCGTATACCGGAAAAGCGTGATTTTCATGATGCGCCCAATATGATTATTATGTCATCTGCTCCTTTAGTAAAGAGACACTTCCGGATGCACCCCGTGCGCACATTCAAAACTAGGTCGTTTCGCTACTGCCTATATTTGATCCGTGATGGATGGAGGACAAGTTCAATGTTCAAGGACCTTAGCAACAAGTCATTTTTGACATCAACCAGCTTGAGTTGAAATGCAGCAGAATAATTATTTTTAGATATTTTCAAATCTGCAAAATTAATAATCTTTTGTCGTTCCCATGGTCGGCTTGGTATTTAGCACGAAAGCACAACACGCTCAATAAGGAAGTGCGCAAATGAACAAGCGAACCACCAAAGTGGTAATGTCTTATTAAAAATGCCAGAAGGAAAAAATCATTTACTAAATGCATACGCTGATATGCGCACGCATGGCGTTTTGGGGTTGCTTGTTATGACGTCGCCCGGGCAAATTATAGTAATGAGTATTGCGAAAAGACAGGTGGTGCATGTGCACTGCGCGCGAATTGTGCATATGCAGCACAGGAAGACGGCAACCTTCCTCGTTTGTGCGAATGCGAAAGCAAAAAAAAAAAGAAGCAAAACAAACGTACGAATCACGATGGTCACCACCATCTATGAATATATTGTAATTTTCAATCTGGTGATGCCAAGTCACCACCAATTAAATTGCTTCTTATTAAATCCGATCCTGCCACAATGTAAATCTCGTTGGGAATCTTTGTTATTACGGAAACAACTTAGCAGCATACGTAATCGCATTTACTTCCTCAACTTGTATCAAGTTATATCACATCTTATATCACCGCGCAGCGCAATAAATGACACTGGAATAATGATAATAAATCTTGTGCAGCAGCCGAGCACATGCATAGAGTGAGTACTCACGCGTATTTGTGAATATGTACTCTATGCGCATCCACGTAAACGGTGCCAGAGTGTGGAGCGGCGCTTGCGTATTTAAAATTTAACTATCAAATTCCCCTCGAGAAAGAAAAAGCCAACGACTTGGAGCGTTGTCATCAAACAAAAGCCAGCCACGAAGCGCTGCTCCTCATTCTTTGGGAAGAATGCGCCCTATTGTAAAGAGTGCTCTGGACGTGCATGAAGAATACTGCGCGAGAATCATATAGCAGGCAGGGTATGCGCACCCCGCAGAATGAGTTGCTTTATTTGTTTCTCCCATGGAATTGCGCGCGACCTCATAAATGCATGTGTATTCACCAATATGCACATAGGACTTATAAAGGTAAAGATTTGAAGTGGTGTATGATGGAATATGACCCATAAATGCAATGATACCGCACTTCCTTTCCCCACACTTCACTCGCGGCCCAAGTAAACGATGAAACGACAATCACCTTGGTTGCGAGACATGGCCGGACGTCCCTTCAGGGTAGTCGACAGGAAGTACTTGCAAATATCGTGCTTGCTAGCAGAGATTATTTCGTTGAAAGCAAAATTTCTAAATCCAACACTGTTATACGAATCAGAATAATTTAATAGCCGAAACGCGAATGCAATCTCAATCAATCCATCGGGAGGAACATGTGCGCGCCCTCGTTTCAGCTTCCGGTGGTGCGCCATTATGACTTTGAGATTATTCGTACACGGCGATTGATATAAAACACCTTGCGCCCCGAAAGAAACTGAACCACGGCAGGTATAACCATGCAACATTGTGCATTGTGTATGGAATCGTTCAAGATTGAAAAACGAGCACACGTGTATCTCGGGCATACTTAAATGCCGTTTCCGCTTTAATTACCATTTCCGAATTTTTATCTTTTCATATATCGCGTTCCCCCCTTTTTCCTTTATCTTTTCATTTCATTCTGGCGTGCCATGTCTTTTTTACATCGCCTTCGCTTGCTTGTTTTTTGTATTCAGTTTTTGTCTTCTTGAGACAGCAGCCCGATTCAATTCAATCCTTTTCGGGCGCATTAATTATCCTCGCGGCTGTTTGTTTTGTTAGTTCAGATGCCGTCTGTTTCCTTCATAATTTTTTATCTTGCAAATTAATTAAAATCAACTGCAATCATTACATTCGCTTGGGCCAAAATTATCGATTGCTTACAAAAGTACAAGTCCAAATACTATTCACTTTCAACAATAAACATTCCCCCAAATCAATAAATATCATTTAAATTTTACGAGGACATCTCCTTGGATGGTTATTGCATTCGTTGACTGTCAGTTAATATAACCACCACACACGCAAACATTAAACCAATAATTCTTGGGTTTCCCGTTTTTCCTGAATGAATTTGATGACACAAAATCATTTTATGATTCTATTCCATTATGTATTTCCGTATACTTCCGCGTAATGTATTACTATTCTCATAAGTATATTTATGTTCTACATCCAGTCAAACAATTTAGCTACCAAACGATTTTCCACACGCAACAAACTAAATATGAACTGAACTGAAGTAAACTCGAAAACTTCATGAATGACAATATTGACATCTTAAATTATTCATTCTAGTGAAATTTTTTCAAATGATAAATAATGTCTTATTGCAACCGATTAATAACCGTCAAATATTCCGAAAATGTATATAATCTGAATTAATTAAAATTGCATCATCATGTACGTATCTAAATTACTTAACATTACGTAAAATAATTGGAAAACAATCTCGTCCACCTTGATTCGGTAATGAATCCTCATAAGCATCCAGGTACATTATAATGCAGTTGGCAAACAGTTGGCGCGCAACATGTGAGCGCCGAAACTGAGCAGCACAAGAAAAGGAAATTTAAATCTTAATAGACGGTATAGTATTTTTTCCGTGTATAATAAACGAATGCAAAAGCACACGAATCGAACCAAAACCGAAAAAACACACGACCGTCAAATGGCGCATGAACGACAGCAGCAGCAGCAGCAGCAGCAACAAATGATGGCCCTAACAGCAACGGCAGCTGCGCACTCACCGTATATCGATATAACCCGGTGCCTTTTTAACAAACAACAACTCTGCGCACAAAATCTAAATCCTCAAAAACAGCTCGCGAAGAGAATAGAGAGTGCAATGCATAAAATGCAGCAGCATCCCAACAATTGATCCACGATCACAATACAATTCGATATGATGTACACAGCATGTGCAACTTGTTTTTTATTTTCACCTTTCTATTCATTTTTCTTACCGTAGTAAGATATAAAATTTCAATAAACTTTTCCCAATTTCCTAATTGTTTTGCTATGTAAAATATCCTGATCAAAATAATTTCTTTTCCCCTATTAAACAATATTCCAATATTTCAATTCACACAAATTTGAGGTTAAGTAAACAACCCCAACGTATTTTTACTCGCATGTACTTTGCATACGGTCGACTGCTCCCAATATGCACTTTTCGCGCCCAATAAATACAGGTATTTCCGCTTGTTATACGTCTCCCTGCTCCTTCTGGTGCTCCTTGTCCTTGCACCCCAAGCGCATCAAAAGGAAAACACAAGAAGAGTATTCACCCTTGCTAAGCCTATACAAGTCGCTCGTTACTCGAATGCGCAAATACAAAAATCAACATGCGAATGCAAATTTCAATCCGATCCGCTTCTTTCGCTAGATGGTGGTGTGCACCTATATACGGTTATCATTTAGGGGTGCGTGGCATTGTTCCAGTACCCCTCCAGGACGTAAGGAACCAAGAAGAAGTGCAGTCTAACGATGACACTTTTATGGGGTTCAATAATCACATAATGGATTATTTATATAGAAAATCGCCTTAGCAAGAAAATGCGTTCATGCATTTTTCCCGATTTTCACGTGCGTATCAAATATGATTTATCATTTAGCAAGGGCGCAAATTGAATGTTGGCTTAACGTACACAATACGTAATATGAATTCGCAATGCTTCTTAATAATAATCTCAGTGTTCAATTAAAATAATGACAGAAATGCTGAAAGTTTTTTTGTCGCAATTACTTTTCTGAAATTTTAAGAATTCTCAATGAATAAAATTATGTTAAATAATTTGATAATTAACTTCAATTCAACCACATCAAAAATATGAATCGATAAATCATAAGCAACCCTCCGAATTGAGGTAAAAGATCAATCAATACTTTGCAAAAATTGCTTCCACTTGAAGTGACACATTCACACGAAATCGACGAGATCAAAATACGCAATTGAAATTTCCCCAAATAATAGCAAAAATATGAATGTCACCCATCATATCGAAATAACCAGTAGCCGGCGTGGCGCATTCGTGACACTTGAAAACAACCCCTGAAAAAAGTTCCCTAATCCCACGTCTTTGAAAGAAGAAAAAATCGAAAAACCAGATGCAAATGCATGCATAGGTGAATGCACAAATCTTGGCTGTTTGAGCGAAAAAACGGCATGTGATGCATGCGCGCATTCATGGATATCGGACGGATGTGCATGCGAGCTGCATGTGCATGCGCTGAAGATTTGAGGAACTGAACTGAAGAAGTGGAAGAGAAGCAAACCAAAAGCAAGCAGAGCGAACAACACAAGGCGTTGCATTCATCTTCATCTGCCGGTGAAAGATGCGTTTCTAACGTGATATAAGAAAAAGACGATACGAAGGTATCAACAACAACAACAGTGTGTTCGTTTGGCACGAGCCTAGGTATTCTTTAAGATGACAGATGGTCGCAATGGACCATATTTCATATACAGCAGCCACACAGCGTTCTTATTCGCCGTCGAAGCGTGGCTTGCATTTTACCCTTGGCTTAAGACGCTAGCTGATGATAGCCAAAAATGTGGCATGTGCCATACGGAAGGAGACGCGATAAGCGTGCCAAATAGAAATGCATTTATTAGCAAATTCAACCCGAAAAAAAGTGATGCATCTCAAAGATAATCACAAGGCGGAATTGAAAGGGTGCAAAAATTAAAATAATTAAATTTCGCACGCGTTCTGTTATCGTCGACAGTTGGCGTTTGCTCCCCTTTCATTCAAATTAAAATTGGATGCATCCAAGTGAAAAGCGGAAAGGGTTAATTTCTTAATTTCGTCTACGCTTCTTCGTGTAGAGTAAAATTTCTATAAATATCCACAATTTCTCTGCATACGTAAAGATTATTATGACGATAATTAATGAGCTTCAAAAATTATGAATCAACCCTAATATCTTTTTCCATGTGCAATGCAAGCACATACATACACACACACACACACACATTTTTGACGTAGCGTGAAGAGCACGAATATGTTGTTCAATGACGTTTTGACGGGCGCGCTCGTCGCGTCTTAACCTCAGACGCGCGCGGCTAATGTGTGGTATATTTTTAGCGCGATTTAAATATAGCGGGAATCGTACGTATGTTTGGCCGTGGCGGCACTCGCGCAATGTAATGTGTAACGAACGCAATACACACCATGTGCATGTGCATGTGCATGCAGTGCATTTGTATTCAATGCGAGCCGCCGATTTAAATGCGCCAAGTAAGTTAGTTACTTCATTAACCCTGCACTGCACCACGGACTTAGTGCTCGCTGCGCATTCGTTCGTGTAAATAAGATATTTATTTGGTGTGTTGTTTCTCAATCACCTTCATCACCCTTATCGCCCATCCTTATCCCACCCATTTAGGCATTCCCTCATTTACGACGGTTAGAGGGTTGTGCGGGTATCATTAACCCGCAGTATTTATAAACAATTAATACGCAAACTGCATACACAAAAATACCACAAATTCCTCTTCGTTAAGAGTGAAGCAAAACGTAAACCAAGTCCAAGTCTAGAGGGGAATACTCGGAATTATATTGGGCTAGGATTGTACTACACAATTTTTGAGTGAGTGTGCTAGATTTAGATTGAGAATTACATTGCAATTACCGGACGGACACGAGTCAAGTCTTCTCTCTTCGTAAATGTCACAAAACACAATGCGATATTTCTCACTCATAATAACAAAGTGGTTTTATGCTAAACAAATTTCAATTTTGGGCGAGTCTCATTCGCATATTGTATTATTTATAATTACACGATCGTTTTCGATCCCATGTTCGGCTGGATGCACGAGGAAATTCAATTGATTTTGACGACGACAACAACAACCACAATCACTTAGAGACAATCATAATGATCAACGATTTTGCAATCGTTTCAGAATGCCTTGTTGTTTCATTGCTCAACCGGCTGATTTCATTAGGCAAAAGTGAATGAAATGAAATTCAGAGTTGTTCCAAGATGACTAAGATGACTGACATAATCTCCATCGAGAGTGGGCTTGCGATTTAGTTGTGGAAGATATTATTTCGTCGCGCAAACACACACAGACACACATGCATAAGCGAGCGAGCGAGATGTGTGTTTGAATTAATTCGAAACAACAAAGTCTTCTTGCGCAATTATCAACTTTGCAATCGCCGTGTAATATAATATTTGCGAGGGTGAGGCGTAAAAATAACGACAATATGAATTTACATTTGTAATTTGTATTCAAAGAATGTCATCATCGTCATCAATTGTGTCGGAGGGTGTGTAAATGTTAAAATGCTCAAATCAATCGATCGCAATCAATTATTCAATTCATTATTATCAGCTTTAAGCCCCCATTTTCCAAGCTAATTGATATTAATTACTATGCGCAATTATGCAACACATGCTAAAGGTGATTGAAACATGCTCGCCACACGTTACGGTCATTTTCATTCGCAAATTTTCGCATTGCCTGCCGCTGTTTTATTATGATTGTGTGTAGTACCAACGTGTTTCGCGTGTCGAGAAATGTACGAAGGAAAACAGCATTTACGCAGTCACGTCTTTGCCGTGTGCAATTAACACCACGCATCGCGCGCGCCGCGTACGTGTTGTGAACGATGCGTGAGGAGAGGGTGAGTGCGCGCACACACTCACTCTTTGCATGCGTGCATTTCACACAGCTGGCGAATGCTCTCTCAAGTCATTTTGACGCACTTACTTATTTTTAGTGTAGGTACACTTAATTGCAAATCAATTATCACGTAATCGATAACTTAATTCCGGTTTCACAATCAACATGTTGTTCCAGTAACAAAACAAAAAAAGAAAAGAACAACTTACCATTCAGTCTCAGAATGTAGGCGCGTGCATATGACGATAATTCTGCAACAAACAAAAAGACAATTAATATTTCTAATGAATCATAAACATTTTTAATGAGTAATTCAGCTAGGATAAGAGGACATAAATTTTGAAATTGTTCCAAGCAATAACTTGCTGAAAACCTATAAAATACTAAGCGTATAAATATTTTGGTCCATAGACCACATCGTTTAGCTCAATGTATTTCGCGTGCAAAGAAAATTGAAACTTGTCCAAAATATTTCTTCAAGTGCTAGAATGCGCAGATATAATTGGATGAAAGAGAATGTATGTCAAGTTTGTGTTTGTAATCAAGGTTTCCTCAGAGCGGCATTAACACTCAGAAATATACATTTCTCTGTCAATAAAATGAGAAATGTATCAATTGTAGGTACTGAACAAAATAGCACTTTACTTCTTCATTCAATTTCATTCAACCCCTCGATAACCCTGCTTTCCACATTGCAATTGTTCATCGCAATAGCGCACTTGATACCAGCATAAATTGCCAAGCGTTGCAACGCGTTGGTGGCACACATGCATCCACCACCTTTCTTCATAATCATCCACCGAATTCGCAACGACATGTGCTATTATTCACCAAGGCGAAAATCGCGACTTTTTCAAAGAGTTGGCACACTCGATTGGCGCTGCGCGTGGTGGCAGATGCCTTCTTACTATTTGCCACATGTGAACGTGCAAATTTTCCCTCTTGCTCTTGCGTGCAATAGAAATATTAAAATCGTGTGCATGCGTACGCATGCTAAGTAGGAGTTGCTCATCAACTCGGGTGAGCAATACTAACGTGCACGTATAGAGTGTGGGGTAGGGTATGTTTGCACATTACGTTTACCCATTTTACCTATATCTGCATACGCATGTGTGTATGTGAGATAGGTAGGTGGTGGATGGATGGATGGATGGGCACGCGCGTATGACGTATGTGCAACCCCGAAAAAGTGCCAGCCGGCTGGCAGCTGTCCGTCCCTTGCCCTGAAGTTATATTAACGCCGCGCGACCGGGTGCCGCCGATATTCGAGGGTAGTGAGCGGTACCGAGCACAACGATCGTTTACTGGTCGTATCAAACATTAAAACGTGTATCTAAGTTTGCAACGAAACGAAGCAACATTTTTTGGATTACGTGCAACAGCAGCATACAACTATTGCCAAAAAGTGTAGAATAGTAGTACTACTACTACGCGAGTTTGCACAACGTAAACGCTAGAGAGACTTAAGTAAAGTTGTGCGCGCTTCCCTCGTCGTCGTCGGCGAGCGCATTCGGTCGTGTCTTCCACAGCCAAGTGGTGGTGGTGGCGTACGCGTCGTTTCCGTCAAGCGTCGTCGATGCCGCCGTACGAATGTTGCAGTCAGTCTACTCGTAGCGCGCGTCGTCCGCAGTGAGTCAGTCTGCAACTGACAACGGTTGCTCTTGGACGCGTCGTGTGCGCTGCTCGCTCTCTTAATGCGCGCATCCACGAAACAAAACGCCGCAAATCAAATTTCGATTAGAAACAACACGGATTACTCTCTACCCTTGATCAATATTAAACAAATACAGTGGCTGTGCGTACTTATTTTAACTCGTTTTATGGGGACAATCAGCAGAAAGGATTATTATTGCTATTAATTAATATCTTATAGTGTGCAAACTTCGTCGATAGTGTGTTTTAATCTCTACAAATTCGCATTTTGTATTGTGTGCATCAAGGATTAGTGTTGTTCATGTGTGCCAGCATCCTTCTGAAGGAACCGTATTGACTCGTTCATTACATTTTGTTTCGGACACCGACAACCACCCCCCGAAGCACTTTTCATATGGCGTTTGGCAGTGTGTCGCTGAGGTAACAGCAAACTTTCGCACAAAGTTGCTGTTGCTTGACCCTCCGCACCACCATCATCCCTCCTCACCACAACAATAATTGTGGGAATCACACAATCATTCCGCAAACGCACCCTTCTTCTTCTTCTTCTTCAATCAAAATCGCCACACCATGTCTTGGATACTTCACGCATTCTTCATTCAGCTGGTTCTTTATCAGGTAAGCCACAACAATAACAACCACGAGGGAGAGAAAAAAACAAGTCAAAAACAAACTTCATCAACCCATCCGATTGTGTTAAATTCAATTAAAATTTCGCTCATTCTGCGCGATGGTAACCGATGGTAACTATGGTAACCGTGCAAACATAAAACGCCGGTTTTGTTTTATCGCTTCGGCTGTCATCTCTGCGAGAGAGCCTGGTGTTGAGTTTTGTGTTATTCATCCGCATCAATCATCGAATCTGTTCTCTCGCCCGTCGACGTCCTCGTCGCCGGCGACGAGCATTCACACACATTTTCAACAACAATCGGCATAAAATCGCCAACGATTTGATGATGAAGCGAAGCGCATTGATTTTATGTGTGTTCTCTTCTCGTTTTGCTGGGCTTTATGGACTCTCGGTATGCATGCTCATGTGTCGCAGCAATACGCGTGAATCGACGACGATCCCCAACGTCGCGTTCGTTGTCGCAAGTAAACCGCACAAAAAACAAACAACGCGCGCGCCTCACAATTCTCACACTCAATTCTCTCGTTTCCTCGCCGGCACGCCGGCCGTGCATTTTTATTATGATTATTGAGTAAATTTACATTTTAAGCGTGTGCATTCTGTCTACATAAAATAATGTAGACGCAAGCATGCGAGTAACAAATTAATAAAATCACTTGTTACCATTGGTTACCAAAAAAATGTCATCGGCATACATTCTCTCCCAGCCAGCCCCCAAAATGATTATTATGTAAAAACAAAAACTGACTCAACTAATTTATCCAGGCGGCCGCTTCCGGCGTTTTCGAACTGCGCCTGTTATCCTTCGAAAACACGGCCGGCCGGGATACGCTCGGCCACTGCTGCAGCGGCATCCCGTACGACACCAGCGATCCGAAATCGCGATGTACGGAGAGCTGTGTGCCGCGATTTCGTGTCTGTCTTAAGGAGTATCAGACGCACATTGACACCAAATCGCCATGCACCTTTGGCGATGTGATCACCGCCTCTCCGGAGGACGGATTCGCGCAGCCGATTAAATTTCCGTTTCCTTTTACATGGCCGGTAAGTGTACCACTTTACGTTTATTATCTCTCTTAATATAACAATGACAACAACAACAACAAATTCATCAGTATCTACGTATGTACTTGCACGTATTACCTTTGCATCCAAAGGACCGGAGCGCGCTGCGAACAAATAAGTACGCATGTAAAACACATTTCCGTTCCGTTTCGGGTGCATGTAATACACACACGCCGAGCAGCCAACTTTTGTTATTCATTTCATTTCGGGCTTTGCGTGCGCTTGCATTCATTTTGGAATCTTCAAGGTTATGTACGCATATACACTCAAGCTGACTGCAGAGTAACAGCAGCAGCAGTAACCAAAGAGGAACAAGAAGAAGAGACAAACGAAGACGACGATGACGGCAGCCAGGTATGTTGCCCAACTGCATACAAAACGTGAAATCTGTGTTCAGCGTGCGTACGTACGCGTGTGTTTAACCACACAACAACCTGAACGCATCAAACGACGAAATGAAATGAAATGATGCGAAATGCGGCAATGCCGACGAAGAGGAGAAAACATGTATTCCGCGTACGTGTGCGGTGCGACATGAATGGAGCGACGCAAACGTGTGCGTTCGTCGTCGTGTTAAGTTATTCAGGCAGGAGCAGCAGCAGCAGCAGCAGCAGCAGCAGCAACAACACACCGCTAAGAGCCGTGGGAAAACGACGAAACGAAATTCCAAAATTAATTAACAATAATACACACCGCGCGCGAATACAAATATGAAATGGCATTTGCGCTCCTGCTTCAATCCATTGTAGCTGTTGTAGCTACGTACTTGTTGTGTGTTTGCACGCGCACGCATTGAATATTCAATAATATCGCAACTATGTATGCATGTAGTATTTTTTGCACTTGCCAATCGTTGTTGGCGGAGTGAGTGAATAGATGAATACGTCGCGTAATCGGCTTAATCATGCGACAAGTATGCTGCGCATTCGCACGGAACCAATCTGCGCGCGTATTATGTTGAGAGAAGGCAATTTCTCACTTATTTGTTCCTTTCAATAATGCTCTCTTGCTGCGTGCTTTTGTGCAATTGCCAGCCACCGAATGATTGCCTCCTCCTGCTGCTGCTGCGGCGGCTGCTGTAGCTCCAACAACGTCAACGTGTTTATTGTTGCTGGCGTGTTAATGAAGAGTGTGTACAAAGATGATGAGGACAACAATGAAAATCTTACGACCACGCTCTATCTCCATGTACAATCTCTCATCGTGCGACAATAGCATGAGCGATTATTTAATTTATAGTAGCAATAATAAATGCATTTCCGTGCTGCTCAAAACTAAAAAACACATTAGCGCTGCGCAGTAAGTGACTTTGGACCTGTGCCAGAAATCTTGCATTTAATTGCCAGAATTTCGCGTAAACAAGGCGAATGCTGTGCCGGACACAAAAGCGGAAATAACTGCTGTTCGCGGGCGCTAGACACATAAAGAAATTGTAATTCATCCTTCGCGCAAAAAAGTGCACTTCCCGTTCGCGGCGCTTGCTTTTGCTGGCCACGATCGTAAATAATATTATGCATTCAGCGTTATGAATACGACACGACAAACACAACAAGAGACGAACGCCGACCGTTACAACAGCGTGTGTGTGTGTTTGATAATGCAAATGTTAATTTTTGTGCATATTAGGCCAGACGTTGTGCCGCCATCGCGCGCTCTATTACGGCACTTGTCAATTCCGTAAAATTGGAAAGCGTAGCACGAAAATAAATATTATGTAAATGCAAGACACACACGAATTAAATCAAAATGTGCGTGTGGGAAAATAACAAGAACGAACGTTCAACTTGGTAAATGAAATAAATAATGAGGCCTATAAATATTTTGATTTTAGCACAGGCCCATACACTTATTTTCCTATCGATAATTGACTTGTCAAAGCAATAAATAATATCAAAACATTGCCATATTAATTGGTAAATTGTGATAACCAAGAAATGATCTGTCATTCAAATTCGCTGACATTGAGATTTTGTGCAAGTTGAGAAGCGCTGTAAATTACGTTCGATAAAAATGCCAATTTTATTAGCCGCGCAATTATCTTATGCACGAAGTCGCAATAAAGAAACGCATTTTAATTTTCTATGAGAAAATTGTAGTATTTGTTGTGTCCGGTCAATAAATCGCAATAAATTTGCAATCGCGCGCGCGCGCGCATGCAGCACTTAGTTGGCTAATAATAAAACGATGAAAGAAGGAAAGAAAGAAAGAGAGACTTTGCGGATGAAAACGACTCTTGCGTTTGATGGGCAGTGCGCGCACTTCTTCTTTGTGCATACAACTTGCGCGCAGAGATTTAAAGGATGCAAAAGCACAAGAAGAAGAAGAAGGAGATGCGGCACGACGAGTAAAGGATAACGCGCGTGCAGCAGAGGAGCTATCGCTCGCGCGCGCGCGAGAGTCGCGAGCCGCAACAGCAGCGAAATGTTATTTTCCCACAATTTCGAGTGCAATAACAAGAAGCGCACACGAGAGAGGTGAGCCATCATCAGCAGCAGCAGCAGCAAAGAGTACTGCACCGCGTGCACATGCAATGTGCATACGAGAAGAGGACGCGCGACCGGTTTTATTATTGTTTGAAGAGAAGAAGAAGACGACGAGGACGTCGTCGACCACGAAGAAGAAGAAGTGCGAGTCTCTCACTTGGACGCTTGAATAGAGACGTCCTCGTCGTCGATTTCGTCCTCGTGTGGTAGTGGTGTGTGTGTTCGTTCGCTAGCTGCTTCATAACTAAGTGCTTACTTAAAAGAGTTTTATGTGTGCTTTTTTGTTGCATTGCGGTTGCGAACCTCGAGCACACATTAATGACGACGACAACAACAACAACAGCAACAACTAGAAGTTTCTTCTAGTTTCTGCGCGATGCGCTTAATTAGAATCCATGCGGCTTAATTAAAAATTATGAAAGGAAGCAAATTCAGCTCCTCTACGCTCGTTATTTACAAATAATTATAATTATTATTATTATTGTTGTTGTTATTACGTGTAAAATTAGATTCGCAAGAAGACTACGGCTATGACTGATGAATTTGTTGTTTTTATGTGTGTTATATTTCTTTCTATGGAATTTATTTCCTAACAACTAAGAATGTAAGAGTATTCTTCGCTTTACTAATCGACTTTTTTGTTTGTTTCAACAAATTTAGAGCACATTTTCGCTAATCGTCGAAGCATGGCATGGAAATCTTACATCAACCGAAGGTGAGCCAACTTTCAAATTCACTTTTCAACTAACGTCATTGAATTTTTTTTTGCTGCTGCTGTTGTTGTATCTTGCAATATATTCTATGCTAACATTGCATTTGCGCCTTGATGGATGCGCTTTCGGCTTTGACAGCTGAATAAGAAAGCCACGAAGAATCAGAAGACGATGTATGCGCGCGCGCGCTTTCGTTGCATACTTGGAATACTTCATCTTCGTGGTCCTTCGTCTATGGACATTTATTAAATTTTTGCACAGCTGCCCAATTCGTCCCTCTCGTTCATCGAGCGCCTAAGGCGACTTTAGATTTATCTTACGAAAAGCTAGCTGCTGCTAGAGTGCCAAAGGCTATGGAAAATTCGTTTTCCTCCCTTAGCATCCCCAAGATCAACGTATTGCATAATGGCATATACAATACGGGTTGGCGTCGCGAACAATGGCCTATGCAATTCAATTGTGTCAACCGAGCGTACTGCAGTTTCATTTCGAGAGAGAAATGGTTGTTGGATGTATGATATGACTTTGTTGATTGAACGATTAGAACACGGTCGAGAAAATTTCAATGGACATTTTTCTTACTTAGTCTACCTGGCGTATGAATGTGCTTGGAAGAAAGCGCAGGGTCACGTTGCAAGAAATCTTAGATTTGTTGATTCTTCGTTCAGATTTCAGTAAGATTTCTTACTGGAATCATTCGAAACACTCACGATGGAAGTTAATTATTCTTGTATATTTCATATAACTGCGCATAATGCTGTAAAATGTACCAAGATAAGAACAGCGTCTATGTAATCGTACGCGTAAAGACTGAATGAATGCATTTCTTATTGTTTATTTCTTTTGTTTCAACAAATATGATTTTTCTTGCGGTTGCAATTACTCTAACAACCGCTCCACAAGCAATAATTATTTGTATGAAAATTTTTATATGCTTTATATGTCCGCTTAGAGATCATAACAATCGTGTTGTTACATTTTCCATTAACGCAAAAAGACAATCTAATTAGTTTTACGCCATTCTTCGCAATTAGCATATTCCGATGATATAAGAATAAATTGCGCGAGTAACATTTACAATTTCGTGCGTGCGTTTTATGACATTTGACGACTTTTAGTCTTGTCTTTTATTTGATTTTAATTTTGACAAGTTGATGACTCCTTCGAAGCGGTACGTCCCTAAAGGCACAGAGAGGCGCATTTTTCGTGTGCTTATCGCGCAACGAATAGCGTTGTCTTTTTAAATTTCACAAGCACACTTATTGTAAGTACGCTACTCTTCTTCGTCTCCTTCTTCTTATTGTTGTTATTTCATTTTGGTGTATTTAGTATGTGCGACATGCATAACACACTTACTTCTCTGCTTTTCGAAGCAAACGCCATAATGCATGAAGGGAGAGAGAGCGTGCAAAGAAGACGAAAGCAAAAATGCCAGGTGCGTTATAGTTTAACGTTTCTACCGTCAGCGCACGAGGAATAACCGACGAATAATGCGCGTATGTGGATGTGTGTAGTGCGCGAAACGGCAAATAATGAATTACAGTCAGTCAGTCAGTTGGGTATGTGGTGCTTTTAAAAAAGTTCAATGCCTACCTTCACTTGAATCAAACATGGCCAACGAGGATCCACTGGACGTGCCTGCCGAATAGTAGTTGCACCCTGTAACAAGAGAATGAAACATTAGCACTAACACTTTAAACACCCCTATACAGCAGCGCAAAATTACATAAGGGTATGAAGAATAGAGGATATCTTTTTTTGTGCTACCATATTACGCATTCCGTCCTTGTTGTGTTGATAGCAAATTGACAAATGATCATTAAAAAACGTTACGTACAGGCCAGGATTTAAATCGTCAACATTTTGAAAACGTCATCAACTTTTAATTTCATTCAAAGATTATTTTGATGGCTGAGTTGATAAATAAAATGTGTAGCATTTAATTGAATAGTCCGCCTCTGAAATTCACTTTATAAAAGTTCAGGGAGGGAAATTTTAAACGATTATTAGTAATAGATTTCAAGTTTGCGACGCAATAGATGGAAATAACGAGCACAATTATACCATTCACTGAGCGAGCAAGCAAGCAAGCAAGCACAGTGAGTGCACATATTTATTGTAACAAATGTTTTCTTTCCTTATCAATTATGCGCTGGTTGGGAAGCCCTTTCCGCGTACGGTTCACATCGTTTCCAAGCAAACACTAACCTAAATTTAAACTTTTTTTCCTGTTGTATCTTTGGTACGCATTTCAACATTTCTCTTCGATTGATTTAAAAATAGACCAACACATTGTGCATATAATATTTTAACGAGCTGAGCTGCGCTGCGCTGCGCTGTTCAGCGCAGGGCGAATAAAAAGTGCAAAAATTCCGACTGTTACTCGTTTGTCGTTAAGTGCCACGTGCCCGTCTTCTCGTGTTTATGAAACATTTGTTTACGCTTTCAGCGTTTTTTTCTTTTCTTCTTCGCTTGCATATCACGGTAAACGTATAAACTTGAAATCCGCCGCCACAGCCGCCATCGTCACCGCCACACAAGCGAAAGAAAAATGCAAATTATTAATAAGCATCGTATCGTTGCAGCGTTCGCTAATTATTAATTAACAAATGAATTGCAAATGCATGCATGGCTTGAGCGCGTAATTGAATGCCGACTAATGAGCCATCTCGCGCGGCCTGAATGTGAAGAGGAAGCTGACTGGCGCGAGATTTATACGCGTAATACGAGCAAGCAACGAGCCCAATAAATGTCTTGTTCAGTACATAGTGAGAGTGCAATCCATACACAGTTTGTTGATTAGCGTCTAGTATAACAAATTCGAAGAGTATTAAAACCTGCACTGATATAGCCTACTCAATCATTCATTCTTTGATTTGAAAGAAAGAGAGTGAGGAGGCATAATAAACAAATCCAAGACAAACGGAAATACAAGATGCTGCTGCATCAAGGAAGAGAAGAAATGCATAGACGATGAGACTCCTTCTTGCTTGCTGTTCTTCATCGTGAGTCTTCACAGTTTGCTTGCTGCACTCTGCTGCACGAAGACTATTAACTCGAAACGATTCCTAATTAAACTTCTTCACACGTTATGCTTCTTGTTGCAATCGCCATGGCGCGATATCAGTTATATGCCGCCGAAGAGGAGCAAGCAAATACACTCTCTTGCGCGCGCGTTGATTTAATGTGCATGCGCGCCGCTTATTAATACCTCCGCAACGCACCAATGCATAATCTGGAATATTCCCGTCGAACGCGTTTGCGCGTTCACGTTCGTATTATGCTGATTATTAGCACGGCAACACTCGCCAGCTACCGTCTGTCTGCAGCATGCGTTTTACGGTGCGATATTTCCGCGCTCAATGACTTCTTCGTCTCTTCATCGCTGATTATTATTAAGACAATCGCATTGTCTTAATAAAACTAATAATTAATAGCAGCATGCTGTTGATTATTATGTGTGAATAGAGATCCCAGTTCTCACCTTCGTCTAATTAATTTATCACAGAAAAAAATTTATACGACAAGGCGGTATTATTCCCAAGTTATAAAATGTCATGTTACCTCTAAAAATCGCCATTTAATTGTGCTCGTTTAGCTGGTGAGCATTTTTTGTCTTCGTTTCCGTAATTTTTTGACTCTGCACGTATGATAAAACACATGGCACTCGCACGTTGCTCACTTGTTTTTATTTTGATACGCATGCGTTGTATGTGCACTGATATAGACCATTAGCCCGGAAGTCCTTTACGAAAGGTCTTCATCGTCGTCGTGTCTCTCCCCCAACTTCTTCATCATCATCATCATCATCTCTCGCATTAATCTGCTTCCGCTGTTCTGCTGCTTTACCTCGTCAAGTGCGGGCTGCCCATACGCCACCATCCTTCCTCCACGTTCAAGTCGCGAAGGAAGAAAGGGTTTTGTTCTTGTTCTTCTTTTGTGGCGCTTTGGCGTACGCAGTCCATGGCCTGGGGGATACGCTTAACACTCATACGAGCTCTCCGACTACTTGAAACGCGAACGCGCGCGCACCATACATACAGCCTTGGGTGATGCGCAAACAAACATAATGAACGAGTCAGCGTGTGCGCGCACAAACTCGGTAGCAACTCGTACTACGAAAAAGAAAAAACAACAACACAACTTTGAGAAGCAGTTCATGAATCATGAATGATTATTTGACTATCTTGATGATCGTTTATGCATGCGCTTATTGCATGGCGCTTTATTGACACGAGAAATGAACCTCGAAGCGTCAACATTAATTTCCATTGAGGTGTTTAAAAAAGTGATTTGATCGTATACTCTAATTGTTTCATCCGCTGCGCTGTGGTATTATGCATTCATTATAGTCGTTTGTCCAAGTTTTTAGCCGACTTAAATACTACTCGCGAGCCGCATTTAAAAAGCACAAGTGTAGTAGTAGAGTAGTAGGTAGGTACGTATAGTGGCAAAGGTGTTATACCGGATACAGCTGCCTCCTTGCGAGCGGCGAGCGTTGGTATGATGGGTTTGGATAAAACTGCAGGTGCGTACTGCACTGCACTGCACTCCCAACTTTGCTTCTTGGCGTGTACGGTGCATTTTCTCAGGGTCTGTCTCTCTTTCCTGCGCTCCTCTTCAAGACGAACGACTTAGTGGTGAATGTAGCACATACAGGTACATTGGCGTACTGGTACCTGGCATATACTCTCTCGTGCATGTCCCGTATTCGCGCATTTAAATGCCCCAATTATAATAAGCCATCGAATGGTTTCGATTCCACGTACCGTCATGATTACCATAAGTGCTAAACTAAATATGCGCGCATTATTACTTTTTCCAGTGCTCATCACGCGCATGACACGCAGCAGCACCTTGGAGATTGGCAAGAATTGGACGCACTACGAGCACCAGGCGACGTACTCGACCATTCGCTTCGAGTACCGCGCGACCTGCGACGACCACTACTACGGCAAGGGCTGCGAAAATTTCTGTCGGCCGCGCGATGACAACTTTGGCCATTACACCTGCTCGCCGGTCGGCGAACGCGTCTGCCACGACGGATGGGAAGGACCATATTGCGCAAAACGTAAGTGGCATATATTCATCTCAAATCTGCCCGTTACCCTTTTTCTTGCCGCATAATCATGTCCACGATTAATATTTACACGGCGGAAAAACTCGCAAAGCGCAATAATAATTGAAACGCGTATTGCGGTTGCTCTGCGTTCGAAACCGCAAGTTCAAACAACATTTGACGATGACGACGACCACAATAACACACAACCAACGCAATGTGTCATGGGCATTGCCAACATATTCAAGAGAGGATGACGACAACCACGACATCCAAGGAGATGATGATGATGATGAAGAAGAAGAGGAGACGAAGCGCTGTGAGCCAAAGCCGGGCAATGAAAGGGGAAAAAATTGTGCATCGTAAAGAAGCGCACAGCGCGTCGAAAGAGCGCATTCGCTGCTGCCGAGTGCACTTCTTCCCACGATTTGAAGCATACCAGCCGCAGCCGGCTCTTCCACCTATATACCTATCGAGACCGAGACGCGAGACGACGACGACGACGTTCACACACAGTGCGCCCGTAAAGCAGGCGAGTGCATCATCTCGTCGTTGTCTTTCACTGCAGCACCGGCAGCAGCAGCAGCCGCAGCCGCAGCGGACGTTCATCTGCGTTGTCTGACGGCTGGCGCGACGGACAGATGCATCGCGAACGCGCATCTTCATTCAGCATTCGATTGGATTCCACGCGCGCGCGCGCGCCTTCCACCTCGCGCCCGCGCACTCTATCGCCCATCTCGCGCCTGCTATTTATATATTAATTATATATTATCTAATTATAAAACGAACGCTGGCGCGCACGACGCGAAACAAAAATCCGATGAAGGCTAACGATACAGAGCAAACCAACCACCAGAGACAAAAACAAAACAAAACAAAACAAAAGAAACAAACGGATGGAATCCACGACCCTTTTATATGACTCGCGCTTATCGGACATACCAAAAATACATCAATGAGGAGCCATCTCTATGGCATTTGTTCCACGTCCCTTCTATTGCATTCCACGAGATGATAGACATTAAACCAATCTATATGCAGATTTAATTAACATTTGTTTTCCTTTCTCTAATTGCAGCCATTTGCCTGGCCGGCTGTGACCCGGAGCACGGTCATTGCAGCAAACCCAACGAGTGCAGGTATGTGTCTCTTCCTATTAATCTACTCTATCATTGTAATGGTAAAACTAAGCAAGTTGCGCGTCGCTTCTTGTGACTTGTGCCTCTTGTCTTATTAGTTAATTGCAATTTCCGGTCGCGCCCGGTAAGCGCGTGTGTGCGCTTACGCTTCTTGCGTTCGTGTTGCTAGTATGCTCATTAATTCCCGGCGTTCATTTTTTTACAATACACATTCAAAACAACCTGACTCGTGCGGTTGCCCAAAATGCGCACACCAACCTATCGTGCATTATAATTATAATGTGCGTGGATCTCTCGGGTGCACTCACTCGTCATAGTATAGTTTGCGTTTTGGTTCTTTGGGGCCTGTGCTCCCTGTGCGCTATCCCATAACGTATTAACGAATTACGGTAAATTAAATGCTTCCAAAGAAGTAAACGACTCGGATGCATATAATAACACCGTCTACCACATCTTCTCGCGTGTTTTTACTTTGTTCCTCCTTCTTCTTCTTCTTCATCATCTTCTTCAACTTGATCGTCTTTTGCATGCTCATTGAAAAAGATGCGCCGCGATCAGGTTAAAAGAACGACGACGATTCTTCATCATCATCATCCTTTCTTGTGTTGTTTGTTGCTTGATGGGTTTAATGTTTCGGCGTGGCGTGTGTGTGCATACCGGCAAGCAAAGAACGAACGCGACTGACTGCAGGAGGAAGGATAATTTTATTATTACGAATAGAACTGTAATTTTCAAGAAGTTAGGTGCTCATTATCTCGGCAGACGTGCGTCAAAGTTTAATTTTTTCCGTGCTTCTCCATTTTCGCTTTTAATATCGTCGTGATTATTGTCTTTGTTTTCGTTCGTTAAATCGCCAGCAATGGAGCTGGTGTATCGTTATATGGTAACCGAATCAAATGCTAACCACTTCCTGCTGTTCGCGGTACGAGCGCCTAAGTGTCATTCTCCTCCACCCGCAGCCTGCCGCGGTGGTGGCGCGGAGGTGTTAGTAAAAGAAGCGCGCATGTTTAGTAGTCGCGATATCAGCGCACTGTAATCACGCATGATTTCGCCTTGGTTCTATTATACCACCTCAGATCAACTCAACTCAACTCAACTCAACTCTTCTCGCCGTTTTCGATAGCGCACAGCGCGCGCACCATGCAGAATACCACAACAGCGTGGCGGTGAGGTGTGATGGTATATTGCGGATTGGGCCGGCGACCCGCAGGTAACCTTTCCTTGACCTGCATTCATGCCACCGGGCAGCGTGGGAAACATCTCTGTGGGCGTGTTGCACATCGCTCCGTCCTTGTCGCGTGCGCGCATCGTCTTCGTCGCGCACCTCCGCACACAGCTGGCTCTCTCAAGGTGTACCAAGAGAGTCGCGCGCGCGAGCAACCAAGTCTGGTCTTCTTCGCACGGACCGACTTGCAGCTGAGCAAGTCAATGAGTTCCTATAATGCGGCGTGCATGTTTCCCAGATCCACACAAGCGTACACACACGCCACCATCAGCGTTCATGCAAAGGTATTCTAAGCCAATACCACACCATGCCATGCCATACCAGCAACTTGTGTCGTTTCATACATTCATATACGCGACGCGCATGATTTGAATATATGAATTGTTGTGTTCTTTAGTCCATCGTCGTCGTCGTCGTCGTCCCATCGAGAGAGAGAAGACGTGGGAGCATTGCGCGCATACCTTCCCGGTTTCTTCTCGGGATCGAATCGCCGCCGCTCGCGCGCATGACATTGCCCTTTGTTGTGCGCACGACGCGCGCTCTTCTTCTTGTTCTCCTCGCGCATATATATATATATCGATACGAATCGCCTTTTGTTTCGTTTGTTGATCGACAATGAGATGCAATGCCGGCGTCCCGCTTATCCGTCAATCAACAACAATAACAAGCACAAGCGGCGCATGCACATACCACGAAGAAGGATACGTGTGCGACGAGTTGTCGTGCGAAGCGCCGGTATTTCTGCGCGTATATGTCCGTTCGTACCGTACCGTTCCCGTATTGATGGCATGTGTCATCATCATGATCGTTGATCTTGTATGTCATTTTGGGACAGTTCGTGCGCGATGTGCATACGAATATGCGCGGAGGGATTCGACGATTAAAACGTGCTCATCAATATGCGCAAACACGTTGCGCGTGTAACATTTAGCGTTGTTCGTATGCATTCGTTGTGTTTTCATATCGCTTCATTATTACGTTTGCCAGGACGCGTTCCCATGCCTTATTATTAGTATAATAATTGTTTACTGCCTTCCACGAGTTTGTAATTGATACTTATATTTCGATACGTCTGATTCATTTCAGATGCAAAGCTGGATGGGAAGGTAGATTATGCAACGAGTGCCAACGTTATCCCGGCTGCGTGCATGGTACATGCGAAAAGCGTTGGGAGTGCATGTGCGAAGAGGGTTGGGGCGGTCTATTCTGCAACCAGGATCTCAACTTCTGCACGAACCACAAGCCCTGCCGCAATGGGGGCACCTGCTTCAATACGGGCCAAGGAAGTTATACGTGTCAGTGCCCGGAAGGATTCACCGGCACCGAATGTGAAATCCTCGTCAACGATTGCTTCAAGACGCCGTGCCAGAACGGCGGTACGTGCCTACGCAGCGCCAACACGACATACCACACGTGTGTGTGTCCCACGGGATACCATGGCTTTCTGTGCGAGGATTCATCGCAGACGTGCCTCGACGAGCCGTGCAAAAACGGCGGCAAGTGTACGGACACCAATAACGGCTATCAGTGCGCTTGTGCAGCAGGATACAGCGGCTCCGACTGCGAGCACCAGGTGAACGACTGCAATCCGAATCCGTGCCGGAACGGCGGCAACTGTGTGGACGGCATCGACGGCTACAGCTGCAAGTGCCCGCTTGGTTTTTCGGGTGCGCAGTGCGAGATTAACATTGACGACTGCCAGGACAATCCGTGCACGAACGGCGGTTCCTGTATCGACGAGGTGAACGGTTTTCGATGCGCGTGCGTACCGGGCTTTGTCGGCCAGCTGTGCGCCGACCGCGTAGACTACTGCGTAACGAAGCCATGCGCCAACGGCGGCACCTGCCTCCAGGTGCAGCTCAACGACTTTGAGTGCAAGTGCGCGCCCGGCTTTGCCGGCAAGGACTGCAGCTACGAGATCAACGAGTGCGAATCGCAACCGTGCCAAAACGGCGGCACGTGTGTCAACCGCCTCCACGGCTTTGAATGCACGTGTCCGCTGGGCTTCATCGGGCGGCAATGCGAAGAGATTGCAACAAGTGCGGCGCCAAGTGCACGCGTCTCCTCCGAATCAACGCTATCCACCGAGCACGTGGTGGTCATCGCGACCGTATCCACCTTTGTGCCGCTGCTGGTGCTCGTCGCCGTCGGCGTGCTGGTGTGCCTCAAGCAGCGGCGCAAACGCGAAAAGGCCAAGGCGGACGAGGAGGCGCGCCTCCAAAACGAACAGAATACGGCGCACAGTAGTTTCGCAAAACGTGGCGCGGGCATTACGTCCGATGCGCACATGATCAAGAACTCGTGGGGCAAGTGCACAAACGTGCTGAGTGCGCCGGACGAATGCGCCAACATGTCCAACGTGAGTGGCGGCGTCGGCGGCGCCGGCAACGACGACAACAACACATTCCTCCCGAAATCAACGAGCCTGCACATCGACGGGCGGTCAGTCTATACGCTGCAGCGTTCCCGATCACAGAAACAGCTCAACACCGAGCTGGGTCATCGGGCCGCTTCTTCGGCGCTGCTCGCCGCCAAGCTGCACGATCCCGAGTTTGATCAGCTCAAGCGATTATCTGTGATGTCCAATACCTCAGCTGCATGCGGCGCCAACAGGTGAGTCGTTGCTTCCAAATAAGCACCCATTATTATTATTATTATTATTGATACGCCAGCAAAAAAACCACCTTCATCGAGCACACCTTCTCTCGAACGCACACGAGCGCATGTGTGTGAGTGTGTTCAATGAGGAAATAAACACAAAGAACAAGAGTGAAAGTTACGTAGGCGCCTTCAACGTATGCAAATTACTATATCGTCTCCGTATTTTGCTTGTTGCAGTTGCAGCGATCCCTCCCTGCTGAAGCGCTCCATCGAAAAGGACGCCGGCGGCTCACCCGGCGTCTACGTCATCGAGGAGCACTACCACCATCGGCCGAACGTGCTCGTCGACGGGCTGTATGCGACCGAGGTCTAGTGAGCGCAAAGCAAAAGCAACGCAACGCACGCACCACGTTCGTGCTGCTGCTGCTGCTGCTGTTGTTGCGCATCTTAAATGTAATAGTTACTAAAGAGTATTATTTCATTATTATTCTTTACGATTCTAATTATGTTCGAATGACTGAATATGATATATGTATATGTATAATAGAAATATTTCAAATGCGCCATATACGCGTACGCGCGCCGCCTCCTCCGCTCGTATCAGGGAGCGCGTGCAAACAGTTAATGGTGGCGTTACTGTAGGATTCTTTAGGATTTTTTGTCGCTGAAATAATCATGGATAACAATGATGAAAATGATTCCAAAAAACCAATAATGACGTAGCGCGATTTTCTAAATATGCATTGCGCATTGTTAATATTATTACTACCTATTATTCGGCCACGTATATGCAAGACTGACACTTTATACACACACACACACACCTACCCACATTTGTTTATATTTTGTTTCTAATTTATTTCTAATCGCATCAAATGATCGTGCGTCTCGTATGTGGTCGAGGATCAGAGAGAGAGCGCAGTCTTTTTCGAATATAATGATTGGTGCCAAAAAAAAACAGAACAAAACTATTTGAAAATTATGTGGAACAATTGAATAATCATGAAAACAGGTGAATAATTCACCGTGGCAGGAAATGACGCACAAGATGATGCGGTGTAATGTATGTATTTGATTCTCTCTGGTAAATTCGCAAGCGATTTGAACTTACTTAACTTGGCGCATTCAAAAAGAGTGGCAGCGCGCTGCGCTTTCAATGGCAAAACAATGTAAAAAATAATAAATGTAAAGAACCGGTTCGTTGCGTTAATTGATTTGCTTGTTTATAGTGTAAATATTATTTAGTCGTTTAAGGTAATTTCATTCGTTGCACACGAGCGTGAAAATCTCTCTCAATTGGTAAACATTCAGACATACTAGCGAACGACAATAACAATCCACCCTCCCCTACTTAAAACCAAGCCGCTGATTTTCCATTTTCGGGGGAAAATGCGTGCGGCTGCTTCGCGGAAAACGTCGCAACGTGCAACTTGTTTGTTTTGTGTATATTTATTAGATTATTATATTTATGCATATATATTGTGTATAGTCACGAATCAATTAAGCACAAAAACGGTTAATGAACCAAAGAATAAATGTAAATCTCTTCTTTCTTTCTCTCGCTCTCGCGGCCGCCGGAAGTACAACGCGTTTGCTTCATACTCTTCCTTCCAAGACTAAAAACAACTAATTTCAAATCGCTTGTGCTGGTCAAAATCAAGAGACAAAAAGCTATACATTCTGTTTATTGTATGCTTTGAGAAACAAATGCACATATACACACAGCACACACAATTAATTCGCGCTACGCATTAAATAGACACGCGAGCACAAGTGTTTTTTGTTGTTGTAAATTGTAAGAATTC
Source organism: Aleochara curtula (assembly GCA_963978815.1). NCBI lineage: Eukaryota > Metazoa > Arthropoda > Insecta > Coleoptera > Staphylinidae > Aleochara > Aleochara curtula. The sequence continues at coordinate 4,183,973 of OZ022222.1, read as the reverse complement.
AAATTGTGATTTTTCTAGGCGTTACAATAATACGTGTTACATAAGCATATGTATAATAAGTGAAGAGAAACAAAAATGCCTAAGTCACATTGTTTAGCACTTTTAGAACAAGTACTAACAACTATTATTAAATGTTGGAAAACGGAAAGAAAAAAGCCAACCGGTAATAAGCTATTGTTGTGCACACGCGCACACAATTCAACTACTACTACTACTTTACTAGACTCTCGTTAAATTTTCATTAATTCCAATTTTTTGTTTTCTGTCGACGTATATTCAAAATACAGATAAACGCAGACGCGCATTAGCTGAAGATGACAAGTACAGTACGATGAAAGTTGTATGTGTTGGTAGTTGTATTTGTAAATTGTTTTTTTTATTCTACAAAGAAATAAGTTCCTGCATTTTTGTATAAACTAAGTCATGAATGGCGTATATTTGCATTTTGCAATTGCGATTGTTTGGCGTTGGCGAAGCGCAACACACAATAATTTTTGGTGTGTTTTTTTTGTATGCACAAAATTTGGCAATGCCAAGCAATCAATCAATCATGTGTACGATGCATTTGTTTTTGTTTTGTTGCCATGACGAGATTTGTAAAAAAGAAGAACAAATGCACACAGCAGAGCAAGCAAATAAAATAATACGCGCAGAGCTGTACTTAAGAACAATGTACGACGAATCGAATCAGTACTTAATCGTGAAGAAGAAGACGACGAAGATGATAAAGAAGTTGATGATTATGAAGAAATATGATGAAAATTATGTGATTTTTGTACATTTACTTATTATTATTATTATTATTATTATACTTAATATTGTGTTAATATTTAATTATCTGATCGCGCACTATATCTCTCACTCTATCTGTTTCTATCTCTGTCTCAATTATTATTATTATAGTAATTTCAATGTGATAATTGCCCAATCGAAATATTTATTGCAAATAGATAATAAGTATTTTGCACAACGCAATTTTCTCGTTTTGTCTGTCAAAAAACAGTGCAGTAAGAAAGAAATTGTTCAAGTCTTACTCTCCTATTACTACACTACTACTACTACTCGCTCTCTGTCTAACTGTGTATTTTGTAGCAATATGCAAAAATATGATGATGTGTCTCTTTCTCGCTCTTGGATCAATCGTGGAACGCCTCTGTGCAGGCGTTGATTGATTTGTTCATTGTTGAATATATTTAATTTATTTATTTTTTTTAGTTAATCTTATTCATAATTAAATATCGAAGCAAGAACAACAATAAATTGTGAAATGATGATATGGGAATCGTGATTCTGTTATGTTATTATTATTATAACATTCTTATTTCCTTTTCCTTGTTCGTCCATCCATATTATTTATGATTTTCTCGTGTTTTATATGTTAATCTAGTAGCAGTGTGTGTGTGTGTGTGTGTGCGCGCGAGATATTTAGTTTTACCTTTTTCATTTATTGTGTGCTTTTTTTTCCTGTGTGTGTGCAAGATTCGTTTATTCGGTTTAGTTATGGCTTCCTTTCCAACATGACAATTTACAGTTAAGTTACGCGAGCAAAGCGATAACTTTCAATGCTGATGGGCGCTGAAGATGGATGATGATGAAACAGCCAGCTTTCAAGGTGCATCATCAATACGTGCGTATTATATGTAAATCCATAAATAATATACCGGTGTGAGATATACTCATGCAAATAAATGACGTGTAACTTGTCATTTCCTGTTGATCAATTCATTTAATTATCAATTAATTAATTAATGCTATTACTGCCGTCGAAAAATACGTTTTTTGTTTTGCAATGAATATCAGCAACATATACCCGCGAGAATGGTTTTAATCGTTATTCACATTAATGATTCGTTTCATTCATATTTTTTCTAATCACATATTATATAAACTTTATCTTTGAACTAGAGCTCCAGCAGATAGATAAACCAACAGGCTTCCGCGTCGTGTTTATTAAGGTCTATTATTGCAAAATCAAATTTGTCGGTCAGAATTAATTTTGTTTTTCTGTTGCCAACACCGAATGACATATTTATGAAGTGCGTTTCATTGCAACACAGCGTTTGAAAACGTTGAAACAATTTCAGACAAGACTCAACGTGCCATAGAAAATATCGTAGTATCGAGGAAAAAACTATATTCTCTGAAAAGAGTCGTAAATATTGTGAAATCTTGACAACTTTGTTTGTCTGTTACATTTCTAGCAACTCTTCCATGAAAAGTGGTCAATTTTTCCCTATTTCCGATAGGGACAAACATTGCCAACTTATAAACAAATAATACAGTTCCCTCTTATGAATACTTGATAGTAGTTTAATTGGCGATATTCTCACGCCGAAAAACAAAACAAATACCTATTCATAATAACAAGACGCGATGAAAAGTGCAATAAACTAAGCCGGCGGAAAGCACCTAATAGAGAAAAAAAGAGGAAGCAGCCGGAGCAAAAATAATGAATAAACCATGAAAAAATAAAATATTAAGGCGCTCTGCATCCCACCTAATTAAATAGTTTTAATTAAATAATTTATTCCGAACAAACGCTCGCGTTCTGGGTTGCTATTGTTGATTAAATTCATCACTTCCAGCGTGCCCCATTCGCATTACACCGAACGTCAATTGTTCTTTTGCACTACGTACAATACATTTCCCAAAGCGCATATATGCCGCACTCTATCATCAAATATTCATTTGCGAATTCATTCGTCGTTTGCTCCTACAATAATTTCGCTTCGTTATTATCCTAGCTAGCGCGCGCGCATTCCTTATGCAAAGCTCATTTCATGCATTTGAACAAAATGCAACATGAATTACAACAACAACAACAACAACAACAACGTGTACACCAACTCCATTCGTATAAGTGGTTGAAGAAAGTTGGAGTAGCGAGCACGGGAATCATTATTGTTCGCTATTGACTTTTCCGATTGGTTGGCATTTGTTTTTAAGTAAATTCATATTTCTCTTAGGCATTATGTGTATTTCCATCTTATTGTTTCAATTTTTCAAAATCATTCTTCCTTAAATTGTTCACCATAGAAATTGATGAAAATGAGAGTTCTGATAACAACTCATGATCATCATCATTAGAACCACATTCACTTCAATCATAAAACACAAACGAGTAACTTCAATCATCATAAAGTTATGATTGAATGACCGACTAGATCAATAATACTCATATCGAGTTCAAACTTGATATCTAAAACTGTGATCCGCTTGCAGAGGATCTTAAAATGCACGTCAATAAAAGCGCAATATTCTCATCATGAATAAACTCGCGAAGAACGCTGGTAATTACGTTAACTTTAATGCGTTGAAAATCAATTAAAAGCCATTTTAATTAATAATAAACTTCAAATAATACATAAACGGCGAGCTATTATGAAATTAATAAAATAACATGCACATTATGCACTCTTATGGCATCTCTGCATCCACCTAGATTATGCCTTGCTCGTTTGCTATTTTATAATCGATCGAAAGTCATATTTGCGTTTTCTCATGCAATTATGCGTTACATTTTTGCACATTGCAATTGCTTCATGGCAAGAAGCGACGTGCATTTCTTTACGTATGTATTGCAAATTGCATTTAATTTAATTGCAACGACGACCACTTTCAAGTTTATCATACACACATACACACAGTTTAAAATGTATGTCTGCGCAATTCGATTTGAATATACTTATATAATATGTTGCCATTGCCAATAACACATATGATGTTCAGGCAAGAATACAACTATGTATTCGATTCCATGCTTAAATATAAAATGGAATAACAAATACGACGAGGACGCGTTTGTGAAGGTGCACGTCCTACGACTTTGCGCATCGTAAGTAAATTAGGCAATAAACGCTTGAAATTACAATTACATTACGAGAAATTCCATTTACTGACATTTAACTATCCGTTGCACGCGAAGCCGCACCGCGAGTGAACGATGCACCATGCGCATACCACAAGCAGAACCACTGATCGAACACCAGAGTGGCGAAGGCGAAGGGAACGCCTTTCAATGATAACTCTTGCAGTCTACAACTCATTATGTACTAAATATGACAACAAATTATTCCCATTCGAATCTCATATTCACTTTCCTCTCTACGCTTTAGCAATCTGCCTCGTGTATTAAACTTTACGATTATCAATGGAAAAAACTTCGCCTAAATTTTGTTTTGCCGTAAGAACTTCCGCAACTCGTATAACAAGCCTGATGAATTATGATATCACGTAGCTCGAAACTCATAAAGTAGTTTAATATATTCCAGTTACTATAATCGAATCATAAATATCTTTAATCATCATCAAACTAAACTTTTTTCCTTTCCTCTCTCGCCAACGATCATGGACGCGCGTGTATGTGTAAAATGTACAAACAAGTCATCTCTTATTAGAGAGCTAATTGGTCATTAATACTTGAAGCTGTTTAAAAAACGCAGACGCATTGAATAATGAAAACACCGTTTAGCCGTATAAAATCCATAATCGCCATCGTCAAGACGCTGAAGATGACTGCACTTTAACTATGTTGTGCAGTGAGTCAGCACCTCTTTGCTAGAACAAAAAGTAAAACGAAAAACGACGTTGCAATGGCATGTCGCCGGCGCTGTAGGGACCGCAAGCATATTAACCGTGTATGCTTATAAATAAGTTGCGTATGAGAAGCGACCGCATATGTTCCCACGGATAATCGATTAATCGATGTACCTTTTAAAACATTTATCCGCTAGACGACGTCTGTGTTGGTTAGTATGTGTTGTGTTCATTAAGACATTTACCTCATGTACCTCATTGCATATGACAATGTTACTATTGCGCGAAAATTGGGGAAGAGCAGTAGAATGATGTACCTTTTATCCGCCACAATGACGTCTGTATTGGTTAGGTTGTGTTCTGTCCATTAAGACATTTACCTCATGTACCTCGTTGCATATGGCAATGTCGTTATTGCGAAGAATTTTGGAAGAGCAGTAGAATGATCTTTTTAACATACCTTGTTTAACCTAAAAACCAACACAAATTAGTCGAGATTGCTTTTATGATTGGCATGCGTGCATGCACGGCGATTGTGAGCAAAATGTGTGAGCTGCTTATACTCTTCGCACAGCCATGCGCCTCAGACGCATGGGAACGCGTCGGGCATGGAGGCATTTCATTGAGCAAACCAGTCGCCTGCAGTCGCTCGTCGCGTAGCATACAAGAAGTACACAACATACCTGAAGCTGGAGACGGTGAAGAAAATGGCATCAGCTGAGCACTCCATATATAGAATCACACTTGCATTTATAGTTCATCAACGTGGCTGGGGTCCAGCCGACCGGTAAACCGAATCACCAAGTGACAAAACGCGCGCGTTAGAAGAGGTGACAATACGTAATGCATCCGCGACGATTTCGGGAAGATGGCCACGCTTTAGCAAATTTTTTACTTACAGATTATATCGCGGCGCGACGACCCCAACAGCTGCCTTTAACTACAACGACGAATCAAGGGCTAAATTTTCGATTGACAATACTTACAGGCCGAACTAATCACTTTTTATCGCGAAATTTACATGAAAACCGGGACCCCACGCCACTTTGCACACCACTACACTACACAATGACGATTTTGACATTTGACATCTCCCGATCTAGGCTGCATAGCAAATTCGGCACCTGTAACATAACCACATCGCAAACCAAAACAATAGCTAAATTACCTGGGAATTTATTTAATGTTTACATTTAGTGAGAATCAATTTGCAGGAATAACTTTGTAATTTAGTTTCGATAATAATATGCTAATGTGGCATTATTCAAGCCACAAGTGTTTTATGGTTTCATTAAATGCATGTAGGCAATAAGAAACACCGGTAAGATGCATTAAAATGCAAGGCGCATAAAAATCATAAATTAGCAGGTAAATATTATCGAAGCGTCATAAATAATATTAATTAACAGTTATTTATTGCAAAGGGTTATAAATTCCACGGACAAAGATTTATTTCCACTAAAATTCCTTCCAACAGGAATCAGCAAGCTGAAGAAGATTCGCAAGAAATTATTGCTGGTGTGCAGCGTCTACAGGTTTGAGGACGATAGTGCACCGATAGAACATTGCACCGAGTCTGTGCTGATGAAATACGAAGAAAACGAACGAGACATTCCACCGCGAAGATGCGCTTCCTCTCGTGAAAGTAGCGTTTGCCTGCACAAACAAGTATGTAGGTGAGTAGTGAGTGCCTCGACAATTCCTACTCATGCTAACATGTTGCTTACACTTTACGTGCATTGAAATGCGTCATAACTTGCTTGGCTAACCCTTGCATGCAATTCCAATCGGATAAACTCATCCCGTTGTCTTTTAGGGCATATGTACAATCAGCAAAGGGTTGAAAGGGGTGATATCCTTTCATGAATGCACAAGTCCACATGATCATTCTATCCACATGGTAGAAAGTATCATCGCACCATCATCAGCAACAGTTTCTTCGTCGCATACCAATCTATGGGTCTTGTCGTCGTCGGTGCCGTCTTCGTGGAGCTTGCTTAGTTTTTTGAGCCGACCAGACATGCAATACTCGTTTACGTGCATACACAACGGGCAATGCATACCGGCTCAGCGACAATCTATGCAGCAATAGCGTTTTGTTTATGAACAATTCCACGCATTCATGCACGTATCAAACAGCCTAGCAATTTGCATGTATCGGCGCACTGCGATTGCGATTTGGCTTCCATTTGATTGTTTATTTGTTTGTAGGTTGATGTTGACATGCACATGATGTGAGCACAGAATGAATGCAAATCATAAGCCATTTGAGATGTTATCATCTCGTGTCGTGGAAGGCGCAACTGTTTAAACAAGCACTGCAGATAAAACACCCATGCGCCTGAAGGGGAACCTAAGACGGCAAATCCCTTTAAATACTATGTACAGCCAAACAACACTTGCACTTTGTACGAAGGGAGTTTCAATTATTGCCAAGTTGAAATACAAACGGTATTAGAGAAGAGAGGAACTGCTGAGCTGCTGGGCGACTGTGCTGAGAACAAAGCAAACAACCATTAGTCAAAGCCAGTTGTGCTTCTGCTCCACGAAGAAAAACAAGCGAGAAACAAATGAAAATCAGTGGGATACGAATAAAACAACATCAAGGTGCAACAATACGTGTACGAATTGCATGCTGCGTGTATTGTTTGTGTACACTCGGTAGAGCTCTGATTGTTACACTTTAGCTGTGACTCCAGTAGCAACAGACAATTCCGGTAGCTGATTCAAATCTATTTTCATCCAGACACATCTTAATCCATTGAGTTTGCTCAACGACTTAATTCCATTCATCAGCACTAATGAGTGCCTAGCCTGCATGCATTATTAGTGCTTATGGCGTACATTTTTTCGCATTTCCTACTTTGAACTTTCAATACTTTCTAGAAAAATCAGATTTGTGTCGTTTTTAATGTGAATTATAGTTTCGTTCACACAATATACATTCATTACATATTTGTAAACAGAACTAGTTCATTGATAAGCCATTCATAAGCTGGCAAATTAAATTACAATCATTAATTAGATATGCCATCTTTTGTTAGAGGTGTTATTGATTGAATTAGCATATTTCTGAATAGTTAATTAAACATCTGTCAAAAGAATTGAGTCAACTTGATCATCATCAATTTATTGCTCTTGACTTTTTGTCCATACATTGGTAATGTATGAGGAATTTAAAGCAACAATGTAATGATTGTTGAGCGTTATTTGTATGAGCATGTGTGTAAGTGGATATGCGCATATTTCAGGTATGCGCGCATTACGTGGTGAATGTTCGGCTGGCTGGTACTGGCGCGATGGTAATGATGGTGCATAGATGCGCATAGGTCATGAACTCGGAAATCGCGACCTTTTCGTCTTTATAAACATCGCACGGAGACGATACTGATGCTGACGTTTCGGTAAAGTGCATTCGAATCGAGGCGAAACAAGGAAGAGTCTCAAGGAGCAACGATCTGCTCGCTAAGACACCTAAAATTAATATTATGGAAATGATGGAAAATGAGTCTGTGCGTATGGCACATCTGTCGATGAGAAGTGCATTGTTTAAAAAAAAAATCAGAGCTAGAACAAAACAGACTAACATGATTAGCAACAAACTGTAAATATTATAATTTATATGCATTCACTAATTAAATGTAGCAATTCAGGTGAGGACTATGTAATTTATAAAAATATAAAGCAAATGGATTGCAGGCCCGGTTCTGAATATTTCTCCAGTATGCAAAAGAAAATTTGCATTCCTGTTCACTATGCGCTCGTAATTAATTTTTATACTTTGCGTACGCATTAATTACAAGGCAATTATGCTAATTGGCTGGCTGCCTACGCTTTGAAAAATTAGTGATAGTGAATAAAATTCCAATTTCGACGCACTACTAAACAATTAGTCAAACAATTTTTGCGTGGCACACTCACTATCGTGGAGCGTAATGTCTAAATGTAGAAGGAATGTAAGGGACAGGTGCAAATAAGTGCAATAAACAATAAGTTAATTGATCATTTATAATTTATGTAGCTGCACGTAACGACTCCTTCGCTCGGGACGTGGACTTTTTGATTAGATACAATTTTATAGCAACAATGGTTAATTAGCTATGTGGTGCACACGAGCAAGTTGTTGTTCTGCCTCAAGAGATTTAAATTTATTCAAAATGCAATTCTATTTATAGGCATTTGCGTTTTCTTTTTCTTATATTGAAAATATCAGATGTTAATTATTTCGCTGCAGAGATAACTACGAATTGATGAATGCAATTCAGGCTTTGTGTTTTAAGCGTGTGCTAGCTATTGTTATGAGGAAGAAATCTAATTAAAAATTAAATTGACTTTCGCCTCCTTTGAGCAACCCAGTAGTGATCGCAACCTGCAATTAGGGTAGTCTCTCGTACCAAGTTTTTGAGGAAAGCGTGTGCATTGCAATCTACCCCATAATTATCAACGATATGTTCCATATATACGTCCGAAATAATAAATATCCTTCGCATTAATGGGAGAAACGTGCACCGTGCAATGGAAGGAAGGTCAAGAAGCAATGGTCAACAGAAGTTATATCTTATCGTGCGCGTATACAGATGAATGATGTTAAATAATAACTTAACATCCTCGAGCATCAAAAAATGAAGCAAAACGCTACCAAAAAATGAGTTGAAATACCCAAGGGCGGTCATTCTGGCTGCTTTGGGTGCATTTGAGGGCGGATAGTTCACCGTCCACTTCATTTTCGTGGCCGATTGTTGAAACATTAATAAACGCGCACACACAAGATGATGAATTGAAAACACGGGATAAAGTTCAATGTTTAGTAATGAAATTATTATTTGGGACAACGCATAACAAACGATCATGCACTTAATAATTGCTCATTAAGTACATGACGGATTTTTAATAAGCGTCATGCTGTGTATGTTGTATCACATAAATTGAGGCATCATCAACAAGTTTCTCTCTCGGAAGATTATTCAAACGAAATAACTATTAATTCAAATTCAATACTAATTGGTAAAGAGTTTTCTTCATACTGCTCATTAAACGTAAAAGCGTTATCAGCGAGTGCAATGGAGGAAGGTGGTTAGACAAGTAAGAATTTAGTGGTATGTGGCAAAGAGGCATAAATTAAAAATGAAAGTAACATCAGCGCATTACTGTAAGAAGCTTCCTTCACTTACAAGCATAGCATCATTTTCTCTTGCATCGTCAAGTGCCCAAAACATAACTGTTTTGCATATTTAATTAGTTGTAATAATTTACCAAACAGCGGCCGTTGCGTTGTTACATGAGCAATTTATAAATTGTTGGCTCTTGCCGTGTTGTAGTTGTTGCTGCAGTCGCAATAGATGCCAAAACAAATTAGAAACGCGTTGCGCGCTTGATGGGCAAAACTTTTACGAGATTCCACGTTGAAACGCGGAAACGATGGATGCGTACGCATACGTACCTACTATGCAAATGCATAAATAAATAGTTGAACGTCCAACTCGACAAAAATCTGGGTGTTCTTGCTATAAACAACGAAAAAAACCAATTACCCATTCGATAACATGTACTAATTTTTCAAATACTTGACATTTTTTTTAGTTCAAAACTTTTTCGATGCACGTGAATGTTAAGTATGGTATGGTGTTGAATGTGGGACGAGTTCTTCGATATCAGTTTGGTAATAGCATTTCGTCGCTTTTAATGTGCGTACATGATGCAATTAATTACAAACTGGCTCTTTCAAGTTGCGCTTTGTTTTAGTAGTAAGAACGATGAAACGGCGTAGTCGACTATAGAAAAGTAGGAAGCACCGAATAATTCCATTTCTCATAGCAGATTCCACGACGAGAATTGCTTAATGCTCAATTTTAATTAAAACCACTTCATTATGTCCAAAAAGCAGGTAATTTAATTAATTGCTAAATGCAAGGAACTCTATATGTGTTATTAATTAATACGGCGTGTGATTAATTGATATTTAATTAAGACGAAATATATTCGAGCGGAATTTTAAATGTTATTTCCGGAATACGAAGAGAAAAAACGTAGCAATTGAGTTATTAACCGAAGCAACCTAATTGTGGGCTATAACTCGACGTAATGCTCAATAAATGACCGGCAATCAGCACTATGAGTCTATAAACTGTTATTTGTCTTTTCGTTTTATACAAACAAAAAAGACGAGCTGTCACCATAACGACGATGTATACACATGCGAGGCAATTTACTGGTTGTTCTTTCATTCCGTCATTGCCTTTTTTCTGCTAGACTAGTGTAATGCGTGTACGTATGATGGTAAATTATAATAATTGTAAATAGCATCATCCATATGTTTGATGTTGGTCAGTTCCACCGTCATTAAAATGCAATTTCTATGATTTGCGCCTATAAACCGCGTGGCTACGTTTTTTACGTCTTATTGAAGAGTCGACAACGATGAACAAATTGACTTGAAACGCAACGACGATACGATAAATTATGAAAGACGCTGCCGCTCGTTTATTTCATTTATTAATCAACGAATGCAAAGTGCGCGTCCAAACGAAATGTCAAATTGTGGGTGAAATGCGGCAATAAATCAACATTCTCAATCCGTACGTAAGCATTTAAATGCGATTTGAAAATACGTGCCATTGATGTCATTGCTATTTGTAGAGATTAAATGATTTTCACTTTGTTCAATTGAAAAAACATAAATTTTATCATCTTTTTATTGTGTTGTTCTATTTATTGCGCTGTCACGGATTTTGTACTTGATGGCGCGAAGAATTGAGTGAAAAGGTGTATAGAATTTCACAATTAGAATGTAAAATCAATTTGGTTTATGCATAAATAACGTCAAAAATGCTTAAACAAAACTTCAACTTGATTCACCATTTCTCCTGCCGTCTGAGTGCTGATGAGATGAGTAAAGCAGATGCTATGAATATGCAGCGCCTACTTGAAGAAATCAAAGCGAGTATAAAATGAAAGTTGATAGGGATTTTTGCGTATCTAAATTTGAAATGGTTCGGCATTAAAACGAAGAGCATCCATATGCATACAGTCAGTATGGAATATGGTTTACGATCGGTGATGAAGCGATAAAGAAATTCTTCATAGCCGCAGGTGAAGCACCCACACAATACACATAAGGTGTTCAAGTACTTGAATAATGTGTATTAAATGCATGTTACAACGTATTTTCAGTCAGTGTGAAATGCTGTGCGTACTCGATATAAACATAAATGTTTAGGTTATTGTTAATTTCTATTATTATTATTACTATTACTTTAGTTTAGTAATGCATAAGCAAATTGAATTCACATTCACTAATCAAAATGCCATGTTGATACACTTGACGTGATACATCTTGCGATCGTTTTTTGCTTTGGGATCAAGCGAGATCTCAGTGAGTGCAAACAGATTATGCATTTCACAATCGAGAAATATTCATAATGCGCATCTTCGTACATATAAATTGGAATGCGTGTTCAGGTCTCCCCGGACGAATGAGGGACTCCCACAGAGAGCTTAATGAAAGAGTTGACTCGCACATGCAGCCAATGCGAGGAGTGTTGATTTGTTAATTAATTGTAAGTACAGATTACTAATTAATCCTATGACATCTTTCACTATCACGTTCAATACCATATTTTCTAATTAATGAGTAAACACACTGAGTAATCAATAATAGCTTTCCTTGTTAATTTAAATACAATTTTGAAGAAAAGACGTTGGTCGATTTCAAAGATATTTCCGAAGATTAACAAACAAACAATTATGATGTGCTCACTTGATTACTAATCAAATCTTAAACTTTCTATTCTTTCGTATTTCTGATTGATTTCGGGTGATACAAGGAATGATTGTTCATTAATGTTTGTCCATTGTTGACTGGGCACACGCCAACAATAGTCGCATATTCAAACAACAAAAAACATTGATTCCAGATGAAAGAAAGAAAGCACAATCAAACAATCATTTGTCATCATAAATGTTTGCATTGTGTTTGAGGGAACTCGTTGACCATTTTCCGTTTATCGCTTGTCATTCGTTGGAGGTCCATCCGAAAGTAAACAATCGCAAACAGTGTGAAGAGGTGAAATAAACTGAAGTGTTTTGCTTAAAAACTTAAAGATGAAGGTGACAAATTAGTCATTGTGTTGTAATATACATAAATAGGAAGGTAACAAGTTTCAGTTTTTCAATTTTGTGTTTTTTGTCATGGATTGAAACAGATAAAAGAAACAATGATTGCGTTGTTCTTTTGTTTTTTATAAATGAATTTCCTATTTTATTTGTATGTTGATTCTAATTTTAACACCGTCTGCCTAGAATATTAAAATATTATTGTCTAAGGACAGCGATGCGTCTTCTTTGTGCACCATGTGCCGGTGGCCAACTGCCTTACTGTGTGTGTGCTGTGTCTGCAAGCCGCGCATAACAATATGTCACATATTCTATTGAAAGATGAAAGAGTTGAAGGGAGGTCCTGCCGAAACGAATAAAACCGGAATCATAATGAATTATGACCATTTCCGGTCGTTATAAAATGCTTTTTCGTTATAATACAGTGGTTCACACATTTATTTGATCAACTCGCTCCTACTGCGTGCAATTGGAATATTTAATTGTGAACTTACTTATTTTAGTCGCCCCCCAAATGTAACTGCTCTGTGCTGCCTTGTGAAATATTCTAATGCCCCTCGAAGGGCGATCTTGTCCATTTTGAGAAACACTGATGAAAAAGTAATTAAGAATTAGATGAATATCATTCATCTGTTAATAATTATTTCACAATATTATTTTAATAAACTTGACTAGTTTTAATAGTATTATTAATAAGTCAATATCATCCTGAAATGAAAATGATTGTGATAATTTAATTATTGCTTGCTTTTTATACCCTTGCAAACGACGGGTCCCTGACAGAACTTCGCCATACGCCAATTTAAATAATAGAGTAATTATGATTAAAATATTGGTCGTATGCCCACCCCCGCGACAAGGACGCGTCTGCCAGGAATTACCCAGGTGAAACTTTATTACAACAATTTAGTTTCCCTGGGCCGGGTTAATGACTTTGCTTTTCATTCATGATTAAATGCGAAACAAAGTCAAAGGCGACCTGAAACAAAAGAAAACACAAATATATGGTTAGTAACACTCTTGCTACACGAGTAGCCATGCCGCCCTGAAAAGGAAGTGCCGATTTAAGGGTAAGGATATGCCGACTGTGCCCAACCATCACACACATTATAATTAGAAGTTTTGTTAAGTATTTCATTAAAAACTCACGGTTTACTGAAGCCCTGTGGAGAGAAAGTTATAAACAATACATGCCTGAAAGAGAACGTCGGTTGGCACACTCACAGTCAGCAAGGATAAAGGAACAGCCTAATACGAATGAGAGGGGACGCGGAGCTAATTGAAATTTAGTCCTGTGAAAAAAGATATAGTTATTAATCAGTCACTCTTTCTCATGCTTTGTTTCTGCACACATTCCATTCATACAAAAATAGCTAACGAGAGGGAGACATGGGGATAATTAGCCTACCTAAGTACATATCCAATGATGGGCATCGTCTATTCCGCGCGAGACGAGCAGTTTGGCACGTGCCGATCAGTTGTGACCTGAGGGTAGCAACGCCCAAACATATGTCTACCCACCACAGGCTCTCATCCGAGATTTAACACCAAAAATAAATACAACACAAATACTATGATATCTGGAGGTTCTCCTCCTTGAATTGAAATCGTCTTTTACTCGCGGTTAAATAAACAATAACGATAAAACGATAACGCGCCCGACGACTTAGCGAACGATAAATAACGAGTGGCTACAGTCCAGAACGGCACTATCCTTTCTGTAGCCACGACATAATAATATTGTGGTTGCTGCTGCATGTTGGTGGTATTAGAACGGATTCTTGGATTCCTGGACTTCTTTGCTTCTCCTCGGGCATCTCTTCTTGGTGGCACCTTCCCTCCTTCTGAGCAGCAACAGCAACTGGCTAGCTAAAAACACCCGATCGCGAAAAACTACTACGAAGTTGGTCTTAAGGACCCGCGTAAAAGTCAGAAGGACTTTGAACGTCTGTTGAGTCAGAAGGACTCAATCTGTATCGTTGGAGTCAGAAGGACTCTTGCATAAGTTAATACCCACTAATTATTGTTCACAATTTGTGACACAATAAATTTTTTAAAGTTGCTCCACTATTACAGTTTGTAATAGTGGAGATTCCACTTCGGCGAGCATTACTTGTGGGTCGGCACACAAGCAGTCGCCCCGCTGAGCGTCCCACCGTTGGCCCTCGCCGCATCTGGAACCCTCTGGATGGATAGATGTTGAAGTCATCTGGAACCCTCCTCTGGATGGATGGATGTCGAAGACATCTGGAACCCTCTGGATGGATCGTTGGACGGATATACGGCCGCCTTTTTATGATATTCAGTCTCTCCCGGCACTCGCGAAAATTACAAAAATTGCCGGAACGGAACCCGCACTCGAATTCTACGCGACCCGCACTCGGACTCTACGCGCACTCGATAACTTTTTACGCGCACTTTACCGTACCCCGCACTCGGTAATTTGTTTCACTGTGAATCCATGGGACCTGTAACACAAATAAATATAGCTAGCTATATTAAAATGTTCAATGTCGAACTTACTTGAAGCTCCATCGTTGAGTGCCCAACTGCTGTCTCTTGGAATGGATTCCTCCCTCTTGAAGAAGACGTCCCTCACTGTAATAAGAATTTCTTGTTAGTATATAATAATGCACAACATAACATTCATATATTTTCAAAGTCAAACTTACTTGAAACTCCATCGTTGAGTGCCCAACTGCTGTCGCACGGAATGGATCGCACCCTCTTGAAGGAAGTTGTTCATCACTGAAATATGAATAAATACTTTGTTGGAATAAAATAATACTCTACAGGAATATAACAAAAATAAAAACTAAGTGTTATAGTTAATATATGTTCGAACTTACTTGAAGGTCCATCGTTGAGTGCCCAACTGCTGTCGCATGTCGATTAACCCTTCTCGGCGGTGTGGACTGGCCTCATACTTCTTAAAGTTGATTCTTCCTGGACCTCATGACATCATTCAAATAGCCCGGACGATATCTAAAGGTATTACAAAATTGCATTGTTTTTTATGATGGACGTCGCACTCCCGGACATTTGTCACTGGAATAGAATCAATCAGTGCAGCATGTCAGTAGTGTGAGTGGCCCTTTCATGACACCCTCCCCAGCTCTAAATCCTCTTGCGGATTGATATCTCGGCACAAGAAGGTGCTGGATCGTTGGTTCTTACCCGGTGTTTTTTCCTAAAAAAAACTTAGTCGAGATATGCATCTACCATAAATGAACTTAATCCGATCAAGCCAACTTAATATCCTATCCCGGTACAATATCGCATCGCTAGCGATTACCAAGCTTACAATCAACCAAGGAAAAAAGTAACTGGAAATATAAATAATAAAATAATAAATAAAATTAAAGTTTTAGCATTCAGTTATATTATGACTCGTTGCAAATAATTAATATATATTTGACTCAATCTAACTTTATATTGGTACATCACGTTATTGTTGCAGACCATTCTCACAAATCTCTCACACACGCACTCAGTCAAATTCATACGCTGAAAAAGAAAATGTAAACACAGTGAACTGTGTAATTAAATCGAAGAGTTGCCTCTTGATTTATTAGATCTCGGAAGAGATCTAGAAGTAGTATATGAAATACTATATTATCAAACACTTTTACAAGTGTTTGTTTTCTTCGATGAGAAAATTAATCACAGAATACTGTGAAATAAAATCGAAGAGTATCCTCTCGATTTATTAGATCCCGAAGGATCTAGAAGTAGTATATCAAATACTATTTTTTATCTAGTACTATTAGTGTTAGATTTATGCAAAGAGAAAAATTATCACAGCAAGCTGTGAAGTAAAATCAGAGAGTTGCCTCTCGATTTTTTAGATCCCGAAGGATCTAGAAGGAGTATATGAAATACTCGTTATATCTAACACTATTGCAAGTGAAAGATTTCTTTAAAAGGAAAAATAGTCACAGCGAACTGTGAAATAAAATCAGAGAGTGCCTCTCGATTTTTTAGATCCCGAAGGATCTAGAAGGAGTATATGAAATACTCTTTGAATCGAACACTATTACTAGTGTTTGATTTGAAACAAAAGAAAATTAAGCACAGCGAACTGTGTAATAAAATCGCAGAGTTTCCTCTCGATTTAATAGATCTCGTAAGATCTAGAAGTAGTATATGCCATACTATTTTATCTAACACTATTATTAGTACTAGATTTGTTTAAAGAGAAAAATAATCACAGAGAACTGTGAAATGAAATCGCTGAGTTTCCTCGCGATTTATTAGATCCCGAAAGATCTAGAAGTAGTATATGAAATACTATATTATCAAACACTTACAAGTGTTTGTTTTCTTCAATGAGAAAGTTAATCACAGATAACTGTGAAAAAAATCGAAGAGTTTCCTCTCGATTAATTAGATCCTGCAGGACCTAGAAGTAGTATATAAAATACTATTTATCAAACACTATTCCAAGTGTAAGATTTACTTAAGGAAAAGAATAATTATCAATATCTGCAACAATATTTGATGACCATTTTGGACTCAATTGTCTCTTTTAAAAAAATTATGAGGCGTAATATAAAGAATACTAAATAAATAAAAATAAGTAGAAATAATTAAATGGTGGTGAAGGGAAGAATTTAAATTAATCAAAATAAAATAAATCAAAAAATAAATAAAATAAAATCAATTAATTGTAAGCTAGGCTTTCGCAAATCAACGATAGTGTAAACAGGGACCTGAATACAAATTAACATAAACCGAAAAAGAGTCATTGTAAGCAGTTGGATATTCTACTAAAGTTAGCTAATCTAATTATTAATTATTTAAGTTTTTAAATGGCTACTTGAATGACTTAGGCGTTTTAATCTGAAGGAATAGCATGCATTTAAAACCTATTCTTCACGAATTGTTACAGTAACTCGGATGGAATTACAACAAATGAATAAACATGCAAACATGCAAGAATATTAAAAGTTACTCACAGTTTTGTCGATGAAATCCTTCGGCAATTGGCTCCCGTCTCCCGTGATTGGATGAACACATCTTGGATGGAAACCCTCTGGATGGAACACGCACTCGTACTTTCCGCGCACTGGTTTGGAGGTCAGTACTCCGTTATGTTTAAATTCTTTGTTTATTTGTTTGGAGCCCATTGAAAACGATCACCTGGTTCTCCTTTAATCCCTTGCGGGAATGGTATTTGTATTAGGTTTAATTGTATGGTATTCAAGGTGGAGTCCTTTGAAAACGATCAAGCGGTTACTCCTTTAAACACTATTGAAGGAAGACCTCCTGGTCGCATCTTGGATGGAAAGTCGAATTCTCCGGCATTCGACATTTACGCGCACTACTTGTCCTTTCCGAAGAGTCAATGAGCAAGAATGGACATACGGGTCCATTGTTCTCACTCAATTAGGCTGCAAAGAAAAGATTAGTAAGCTGAAAACAAGAGAATAATAATTATATTAACACAAAAGCAAATATCCTGAAAGAGAAAATCACAGTTAATTTAAGTTTAAAGTTTGGAGATTTATACTCCTTTATGTTTAAGTTTTATTGTTTATTCTTTGGAGACCATTGAAAACGATCAAGCGGGTACTCCTTTAATCCCTTGCGGGAATGGTATATGTATTAGGTTTAAGTGTATGTATTTAAGGTGGAGTCCCTTGAAGACGATCAAGCAGTTACTCCTTTAGGCACTGGTGGACGAAGCCACCTGGCTTTTGGGAAAGAACTGAGCTCAGAACTTCAACGACTAAGAGAAGATTTTAACTTGTAGATCTTTGAACACGACCAAAGATTGAGGAAGAACCACAACTGAATTTGGTATCTTACTTTCCCCCCACAGCTTAGTAATTAGGGGGAGAGAGCACCAAAGGCCCGGAAGACTAGCGACCCCACCGTCTCAGATTGTTTTCCCGAACGAGTCGGGAAAAGTCAGAATGTGCCGCAACTGCCTTACTATTGACTAGAGTTGGCAACAATAATCTTGAGGGAACTAAAAACCATCGCCATCTGGGAGAAAAGTGGGTAGTTAAACTTTGCCGCCCCTTTGAATTGTTCGGACCAGTGCTCCACGCCCCGCCGGGAGCACGCAAAACGCGCTCACGCGATTTACCATTATACTTTTTGTGGACGCCGAACGCAGACGGGGGTACCTAAAATTACAAATACTTAAAATAGATATAATTTGTCTATTAAATGATGTTCTCAGCGATATAGCTAGATACTTACACTTGCAACAATTTTATAATAATGCTGTGTACAGTAGTATAAGAAGTGATTGGAAATATTAACCTAGGTAATTTGCTAGTTATACCCGTGCAAAGCGGGTCCCTGGCAGAACTTCGCCATACGCCAATTGAATTTAAGTAATGCATAATAATTGAAATATTGGCTGTATGCCCACCCCCGCGACAAGGACGCGCCTGCCAGGAATTACCCAGGTGAAACTATAGTACAATAATTTAGTTTCCCTGGGCCGGGTTAATGACTTTGTTTTCATTCAGGATTGAATGCGAAACAAAGTCAAAGGCGACCTAAAACAAAAGAAAACACAAATATATGATTAGTAACACTCTCGCTACACGAGTAGCCATGCCGCCCTGAAAAGGAAGTGCCGATTTAAGGATAAGGATATGCCGACTGTGCCCAACCATCACACACATTATAATTAGAAGTTTCGTTAAGTATTTCATTAAAAACTCACGGTTTACTGAAGCACTGTGGAGAGAAAGTTATAAACAATACATGCCTGAAAGAGAACGTCGGTTGGCACACTCACAGTCAGCAAGGATAAAGGAACAGCCTAATACGAATGTGAGGGGACGCGGAGCTAATTGAAATTTAGTCCTGTGAAAAAAGATATAGTTATTAATCAGTCACTCTTTCTCATGCTTTGTTTCTGCACACATTCCATTCATACAAAAATAGCTAACGAGAGGGAGACATGGGGATAATTAGCCTACCTAAGTACATATCCAATGATGGGCATCGTCTATTCCGCGCGAGACGAGCAGTTTGGCACGTGCCGATCAGTTGTGACCTGAGGGTAGCAACGCCCAAACATATGTCTACCCACCACAGGCTCTCATCCGAGATTTAACACCAAAAATAAATACAACACAAATACTATGATATCTGGAGGTTCTCCTCCTTGAATTGAAATCGTCTTTTACTCGCGGTTAAATAAACAATAACGATAAAACGATAACGCGCCCGACGACTTAGCGAACGATAAATAACGAGTGGCTACAGTCCAGAACGGCACTATCCTTTCTGTAGCCACGACATAATAATATTGTGGTTGCTGCTGCATGTTGGTGGTATTAGAACGGATTCTTGGATTCCTGGACTTCTTTGCTTCTCCTCGGGCATCTCTTCTTGGTGGCACCTTCCCTCCTTCTGAGCAGCAACAGCAACTGGCTAGCTAAAAACACCCGATCGCGAAAAACTACTACGAAGTTGGTCTTAAGGACCCGCGTAAAAGTCAGAAGGACTTTGAACGTCTGTTGAGTCAGAAGGACTCAATCTGTATCGTTGGAGTCAGAAGGACTCTTGCATAAGTTAATACCCACTAATTATTGTTCACAATTTGTGACACAATAAATTTTTTAAAGTTGCTCCACTATTACAGTTTGTAATAGTGGAGATTCCACTTCGGCGAGCATTACTTGTGGGTCGGCACACAAGCAGTCGCCCCGCTGAGCGTCCCACCGTTGGCCCTCGCCGCATCTGGAACCCTCTGGATGGATAGATGTTGAAGTCATCTGGAACCCTCCTCTGGATGGATGGATGTCGAAGACATCTGGAACCCTCTGGATGGATCGTTGGACGGATATACGGCCGCCTTTTTATGATATTCAGTCTCTCCCGGCACTCGCGAAAATTACAAAAATTGCCGGAACGGAACCCGCACTCGAATTCTACGCGACCCGCACTCGGACTCTACGCGCACTCGATAACTTTTTACGCGCACTTTACCGTACCCCGCACTCGGTAATTTGTTTCACTGTGAATCCATGGGACCTGTAACACAAATAAATATAGCTAGCTATATTAAAATGTTCAATGTCGAACTTACTTGAAGCTCCATCGTTGAGTGCCCAACTGCTGTCTCTTGGAATGGATTCCTCCCTCTTGAAGAAGACGTCCCTCACTGTAATAAGAATTTCTTGTTAGTATATAATAATGCACAACATAACATTCATATATTTTCAAAGTCAAACTTACTTGAAACTCCATCGTTGAGTGCCCAACTGCTGTCGCACGGAATGGATCGCACCCTCTTGAAGGAAGTTGTTCATCACTGAAATATGAATAAATACTTTGTTGGAATAAAATAATACTCTACAGGAATATAACAAAAATAAAAACTAAGTGTTATAGTTAATATATGTTCGAACTTACTTGAAGGTCCATCGTTGAGTGCCCAACTGCTGTCGCATGTCGATTAACCCTTCTCGGCGGTGTGGACTGGCCTCATACTTCTTAAAGTTGATTCTTCCTGGACCTCATGACATCATTCAAATAGCCCGGACGATATCTAAAGGTATTACAAAATTGCATTGTTTTTTATGATGGACGTCGCACTCCCGGACATTTGTCACTGGAATAGAATCAATCAGTGCAGCATGTCAGTAGTGTGAGTGGCCCTTTCATGACACCCTCCCCAGCTCTAAATCCTCTTGCGGATTGATATCTCGGCACAAGAAGGTGCTGGATCGTTGGTTCTTACCCGGTGTTTTTTCCTAAAAAAAACTTAGTCGAGATATGCATCTACCATAAATGAACTTAATCCGATCAAGCCAACTTAATATCCTATCCCGGTACAATATCGCATCGCTAGCGATTACCAAGCTTACAATCAACCAAGGAAAAAAGTAACTGGAAATATAAATAATAAAATAATAAATAAAATTAAAGTTTTAGCATTCAGTTATATTATGACTCGTTGCAAATAATTAATATATATTTGACTCAATCTAACTTTATATTGGTACATCACGTTATTGTTGCAGACCATTCTCACAAATCTCTCACACACGCACTCAGTCAAATTCATACGCTGAAAAAGAAAATGTAAACACAGTGAACTGTGTAATTAAATCGAAGAGTTGCCTCTTGATTTATTAGATCTCGGAAGAGATCTAGAAGTAGTATATGAAATACTATATTATCAAACACTTTTACAAGTGTTTGTTTTCTTCGATGAGAAAATTAATCACAGAATACTGTGAAATAAAATCGAAGAGTATCCTCTCGATTTATTAGATCCCGAAGGATCTAGAAGTAGTATATCAAATACTATTTTTTATCTAGTACTATTAGTGTTAGATTTATGCAAAGAGAAAAATTATCACAGCAAGCTGTGAAGTAAAATCAGAGAGTTGCCTCTCGATTTTTTAGATCCCGAAGGATCTAGAAGGAGTATATGAAATACTCGTTATATCTAACACTATTGCAAGTGAAAGATTTCTTTAAAAGGAAAAATAGTCACAGCGAACTGTGAAATAAAATCAGAGAGTGCCTCTCGATTTTTTAGATCCCGAAGGATCTAGAAGGAGTATATGAAATACTCTTTGAATCGAACACTATTACTAGTGTTTGATTTGAAACAAAAGAAAATTAAGCACAGCGAACTGTGTAATAAAATCGCAGAGTTTCCTCTCGATTTAATAGATCTCGTAAGATCTAGAAGTAGTATATGCCATACTATTTTATCTAACACTATTATTAGTACTAGATTTGTTTAAAGAGAAAAATAATCACAGAGAACTGTGAAATGAAATCGCTGAGTTTCCTCGCGATTTATTAGATCCCGAAAGATCTAGAAGTAGTATATGAAATACTATATTATCAAACACTTACAAGTGTTTGTTTTCTTCAATGAGAAAGTTAATCACAGATAACTGTGAAAAAAATCGAAGAGTTTCCTCTCGATTAATTAGATCCTGCAGGACCTAGAAGTAGTATATAAAATACTATTTATCAAACACTATTCCAAGTGTAAGATTTACTTAAGGAAAAGAATAATTATCAATATCTGCAACAATATTTGATGACCATTTTGGACTCAATTGTCTCTTTTAAAAAAATTATGAGGCGTAATATAAAGAATACTAAATAAATAAAAATAAGTAGAAATAATTAAATGGTGGTGAAGGGAAGAATTTAAATTAATCAAAATAAAATAAATCAAAAAATAAATAAAATAAAATCAATTAATTGTAAGCTAGGCTTTCGCAAATCAACGATAGTGTAAACAGGGACCTGAATACAAATTAACATAAACCGAAAAAGAGTCATTGTAAGCAGTTGGATATTCTACTAAAGTTAGCTAATCTAATTATTAATTATTTAAGTTTTTAAATGGCTACTTGAATGACTTAGGCGTTTTAATCTGAAGGAATAGCATGCATTTAAAACCTATTCTTCACGAATTGTTACAGTAACTCGGATGGAATTACAACAAATGAATAAACATGCAAACATGCAAGAATATTAAAAGTTACTCACAGTTTTGTCGATGAAATCCTTCGGCAATTGGCTCCCGTCTCCCGTGATTGGATGAACACATCTTGGATGGAAACCCTCTGGATGGAACACGCACTCGTACTTTCCGCGCACTGGTTTGGAGGTCAGTACTCCGTTATGTTTAAATTCTTTGTTTATTTGTTTGGAGCCCATTGAAAACGATCACCTGGTTCTCCTTTAATCCCTTGCGGGAATGGTATTTGTATTAGGTTTAATTGTATGGTATTCAAGGTGGAGTCCTTTGAAAACGATCAAGCGGTTACTCCTTTAAACACTATTGAAGGAAGACCTCCTGGTCGCATCTTGGATGGAAAGTCGAATTCTCCGGCATTCGACATTTACGCGCACTACTTGTCCTTTCCGAAGAGTCAATGAGCAAGAATGGACATACGGGTCCATTGTTCTCACTCAATTAGGCTGCAAAGAAAAGATTAGTAAGCTGAAAACAAGAGAATAATAATTATATTAACACAAAAGCAAATATCCTGAAAGAGAAAATCACAGTTAATTTAAGTTTAAAGTTTGGAGATTTATACTCCTTTATGTTTAAGTTTTATTGTTTATTCTTTGGAGACCATTGAAAACGATCAAGCGGGTACTCCTTTAATCCCTTGCGGGAATGGTATATGTATTAGGTTTAAGTGTATGTATTTAAGGTGGAGTCCCTTGAAGACGATCAAGCAGTTACTCCTTTAGGCACTGGTGGACGAAGCCACCTGGCTTTTGGGAAAGAACTGAGCTCAGAACTTCAACGACTAAGAGAAGATTTTAACTTGTAGATCTTTGAACACGACCAAAGATTGAGGAAGAACCACAACTGAATTTGGTATCTTACTTTCCCCCCACAGCTTAGTAATTAGGGGGAGAGAGCACCAAAGGCCCGGAAGACTAGCGACCCCACCGTCTCAGATTGTTTTCCCGAACGAGTCGGGAAAAGTCAGAATGTGCCGCAACTGCCTTACTATTGACTAGAGTTGGCAACAATAATCTTGAGGGAACTAAAAACCATCGCCATCTGGGAGAAAAGTGGGTAGTTAAACTTTGCCGCCCCTTTGAATTGTTCGGACCAGTGCTCCACGCCCCGCCGGGAGCACGCAAAACGCGCTCACGCGATTTACCATTATACTTTTTGTGGACGCCGAACGCAGACGGGGGTACCTAAAATTACAAATACTTAAAATAGATATAATTTGTCTATTAAATGATGTTCTCAGCGATATAGCTAGATACTTACACTTGCAACAATTTTATAATAATGCTGTGTACAGTAGTATAAGAAGTGATTGGAAATATTAACCTAGGTAATTTGCTAGTTATACCCGTGCAAAGCGGGTCCCTGGCAGAACTTCGCCATACGCCAATTGAATTTAAGTAATGCATAATAATTGAAATATTGGCTGTATGCCCACCCCCGCGACAAGGACGCGCCTGCCAGGAATTACCCAGGTGAAACTATAGTACAATAATTTAGTTTCCCTGGGCCGGGTTAATGACTTTGTTTTCATTCAGGATTGAATGCGAAACAAAGTCAAAGGCGACCTAAAACAAAAGAAAACACAAATATATGATTAGTAACACTCTCGCTACACGAGTAGCCATGCCGCCCTGAAAAGGAAGTGCCGATTTAAGGATAAGGATATGCCGACTGTGCCCAACCATCACACACATTATAATTAGAAGTTTCGTTAAGTATTTCATTAAAAACTCACGGTTTACTGAAGCACTGTGGAGAGAAAGTTATAAACAATACATGCCTGAAAGAGAACGTCGGTTGGCACACTCACAGTCAGCAAGGATAAAGGAACAGCCTAATACGAATGTGAGGGGACGCGGAGCTAATTGAAATTTAGTCCTGTGAAAAAAGATATAGTTATTAATCAGTCACTCTTTCTCATGCTTTGTTTCTGCACACATTCCATTCATACAAAAATAGCTAACGAGAGGGAGACATGGGGATAATTAGCCTACCTAAGTACATATCCAATGATGGGCATCGTCTATTCCGCGCGAGACGAGCAGTTTGGCACGTGCCGATCAGTTGTGACCTGAGGGTAGCAACGCCCAAACATATGTCTACCCACCACAGGCTCTCATCCAAGATTTAACACCAAAAATAAATACAACACAAATACTATGATATCTGGAGGTTCTCCTCCTTGAATTGAAATCGTCTTTTACTCGCGGTTAAATAAACAATAACGATAAAACGATAACGCGCCCGACGACTTAGCGAACGATAAATAACGAGTGGCTACAGTCCAGAACGGCACTATCCTTTCTGTAGCCACGACATAATAATATTGTGGTTGCTGCTGCATGTTGGTGGTATTAGAACGGATTCTTGGATTCCTGGACTTCTTTGCTTCTCCTCGGGCATCTCTTCTTGGTGGCACCTTCCCTCCTTCTGAGCAGCAACAGCAACTGGCTAGCTAAAAACACCCGATCGCGAAAAACTACTACAAAGTTGGTCTTAAGGACCCGCGTAAAAGTCAGAAGGACTTTGAACGTCTGTTGAGTCAGAAGGACTCAATATGTATCGTTGGAGTCAGAAGGACTCTTGCATAAGTTAATACCCACTAATTATTGTTCACAATTTGTGACACAATAAATTTTTTAAAGTTGCTCCACTATTACAGTTTGTAATAGTGGAGATTCCACTTCGGCGAGCATTACTTGTGGGTCGGCACACAAGCAGTCGCCCCGCTGAGCGTCCCACCGTTGGCCCTCGCCGCATCTGGAACCCTCTGGATGGATGGATGTTGAAGTCATCTGGAACCCTCTGGATGGATGGATGTCGACGTCATCTCGAACCCTCTGGATGGATCGTTGGACGGATATACGGCCGACTTTTTATGATATTCAGTCTCTCACGGCACTCGCGAAAATTACAAAAATTGCCGGAACGGAACCCGCACTCGAATTCTACGCGACCCGCACTCGGACTCTACACGCACTCGATAACTTTTTACGCGCACTAATGTCTTTACCGTACCCGCACTCGGTAATTTGTTTCACTGTTAATCCACAGCACCTATAACAAAAATAAATATAGCTAAGCATATTAAAATGTTAAAAGTCGAAACTCACTTGAAGGTCCATCGTTGAGTGCCCAACTGCTGTCACATGGTATGGATTGCACCCTCTTGAAGGAGATGTTCATCACTGAAATAAGAATAAGTACTTTGTTAGAATGAAATAATACACTACAGGAATACAACAAAAATAAAAACTAAGTATCATAGTTAATATATTTTCGAACTTACTTGAAGGTCCATCGTTGAGTGCCCAACTGCTGCCTCATGGAATGGATTCCTCCCTCTTGAAGAAGACGTCGCCCACTGAAATAGGAATACTGTGTTAGTATATAATATGGCACAACAAGAATATAAGAGACATTACGAACATACTAAATTTATAAGTTTTCAAATTTGAACTTACTTGAAAGTCCAACGTTGAGTGCCCAACTGCTGTATCGATGAACTCTTTCTCCTCGGCGGTTTGGAATGGCCTCTGACTTCTTAAAGTTGATTCTTCCTGGACCATATGACATCATTCAAATAGCCCAGACGATGTCTAAAGATATTACAAAATTGAATTGTTTTTTATGATGGACGTCGCACTCCCGGACATTTGTCACTGGAATACAATCAATCAGTGTAGCATGTCGGTAGTGTGAGTGGCCCTTTCATGACACCCTCCCCAGCTCTAAATCCTCTTGCGGATTGATATCTCGGCACAAGAAGGTGCTGGATCGTTGGTTCTTACCCGGTGTTTTTTCCTAAAAAAAAGTCGAGATATGCATCTACCATAAATGAACTTAATCCGATCAAGCCAACTTAATATCCTATCCCGGTACAATATCGCATCGCTAGCGATTACCAAGCTTACAATCATTCAAGAAAAAAAGTAACTGGAAATGTAAATAATAAAATAATAAATAAAATGAAGGTTTTAGCATTCAATTATATTATGACTCGTCGCAAATAATTAATATATATTTGACTGAATCTAACTTTATATTGGTACATCACGTTATTGTTGCAGACCATTCTCACAAATCTCTCACACACGCAGTCAGTCATTCATACGCTGAAAAAGAAAATGTAAACACAGTGAACTGTGTAATTAAATCGAAGAGTTGCCTCTTGATTTATTAGATCTCGGAAGAGATCTAGAAGTAGTATATGAAATACTATATTATCAAACACTTTTACAAGTGTTTTTCTTCAATGAGAAATTTAATCACAGAAAACTGTGAAATAAAATCGAAGAGCTTGCTCTCGATTTATTAGATCCCGAAGGATCTAGAAGTAGTATATCAAATACTATTTATATCTAGTACTATTAGTGTTAGATTTATGCAAAGAGAAAAATTATCACAGCAAGCTGTGAAGTAAAATCAGAGAGTCGCCTCTCGATTTTTTAGATCCCGAAGGAACTAGAAGGAGTATATGAAATACTCTTTATATCTAACACTATTGCAAGTGAAAGATTTCTTTAAAAGGAAAAATAGTCACAGGTAACTGTGAAATAAAATCAGAGAGTTGCCTCTCGATTTTTTAGATCCCGAAGGATCTAGAAGGAGTATATGAAATACTCTTATTATCTAACACTATTGCAAGTGAAAGATTTCTTTAAAAGGAAAAATAGTCACAGGTAACTGTGAAATAAAATCAGAGAATTGCCTCTCGATTTTTTAGATCCCGAAGGATCTAGAAGGAGTATATGGAAATACTCTTTGAATCGAACACTATTACTAGTGTTTGATTTGAAACAAGAGAAAAATAAGCACAGCGAACTGTGTAATAAAATCGCAGAGTTTCCTCTCGATTTATTAGATCTCGTAAGATCTAGAAGTAGTATATGCCATACTATTTTATCTAACACTATTATTAGTACTAGATTTGTTTCAAGAGAAATTAATCACAGTGAACTGTGAAATGAAATCGCTGAGTTTCCTCGCGATTTATTAGATCCCGAAGGATCTAGAAGTAGTATATGAAATACTATATTAACAAACACTTTTACAAGTGTTTGTTTTCTTCAATGAGAAAGTTAATCACAGATAACTGTGAAAAAAATCGAAGAGTTTCCTCTCGATTATTTAGGTCCTGCAGGACCTAGAAGTAGTATATTAAATACTATTTATCAAACACTATTACAAGTGTATGATTTATTGAAAAAGAAGAATAATTTTAAGTGTCTGCAACAATATTTGATTACCAATTTGGACTCAATTGTCTCTTAAAAAAATTATGAGTCGTAATATAAAGAATACTAAATAACTAAAAATAAATAGAAATAATAAAATGGCGGTGAAGGGAAGAAATTAAATCAATCAAAATAAAATAAATAAAAAAATTATTAAAATAAAATGTAAAAAGAGTAGTTAGGTACTTAAATCTCGATTAATTGTAAGCTAGGCCTTCGCAAATTAACGATAGTGTGAACAGGGACCTGAATACAAATTAACATAAACCGAAAAAGATTCATTGTAAGCAGATGGATATTCTACTAAAGTTAGCTAATCTAATTATTAAAGTTATTAAATGGCTATTTGAATGATTTAGGTGTTTTAATCTGAAAGAATAACATCCATTTAAACCCTATTCTTCACGAATTGTTACAGTAACTCGGTTGGAATTACAACAAAACATGCAAACATGCAAGAAAATTAAAAGGTACTCACGGTTTTGTCGATGACATCCTTCGGCAATTGGCTCCCGTCTCCCGTGATTGGATGAACACATCTTGGATGGAAACCCTCTGGATGGAAACCCTCTGGATGGAACGTCTAACACTCGCGCACTCGATAATACTTTTTCGCGCGTTTGGAGGTCAGTACTCCGTTATGTTTAATTTTGTTTGTTTATTTGTTTGGAGCCCATTGAAAACGATCACCTGGTTCTCCTTTAATCCCTTGCGGGAATGGTATATGTATTAGGTTTAATTGTTTTTTATCAAAGGTGGAGTCCCTTGAAAACGATCAAGCGGTTACTCCTTTAAGCACTATTGAAGGAAGACCTCCTGGCCGCATCTTGGATGGAAAGTCAAATACTCCGGCAATTGACATTTACGCGCACTTAAGCTGTAAAGAAAAGATTAGTAAGCTGAAAACAAGAGAATAATAATTATATTAACACAAAATCAAATATCCTGAAAGAGAAAATCACAGTTGATTTAAATTGTAAAGTGTGGAGATTTGTACTCCTTTATGTTTAAGTTTGATTGTTTATTCTTTGGAGACCATTGAAAACGATCAAGCGGGTACTACTTTAATCCCTTGCGGGAATGGTATATGTATTAGGTTTAATTTTATTGTATTAAAGGCGGAGTCCCTTGAAGACGATCAAGTGGTTACTCCTTTAGGCACTAGTGGACAAAGACCCTCTGCTTTGTTGAAAGTTTAGAGTTTGGGAAACATCTAAGCTCAGAAGTAGAACGACCAAGAGAAGAGATTAGCTTGTAGATATTTGAATACGACCAAAGATTGAGGAAGAACCATAGCTGGAACTTGGTATCTTACTTTCCCCCTACGGCTTAGGTGTTAGGGGGAGAGCACCGAAGGCATGGAAGACCAGCGACCCCACTGTCTCAGATCGTTTTCCCGAACAAGTCGGGAAAAGTCAGATTGCACCGCAACTGTCGTACTATTGTTTAGACTTAGCAACAATAATCCAGAGAGAACTAAAACCATCGCCATCTGGCAGAGAAGTGGGTAGTTAATATTTGCCGCCCCACTGAATCGTCCGAACCAGTACTCCACGCCCCGCCGGGAGCACGCAGCACGGCTGGATTCAATTCACCATTACAACTTTTCTGGCCAGCGAAGCCGCACGGGGGTACCCCCTATGCGGTACACATTTGGAAACGCAGAGAAACCAACGATCCAGATTCTCAATAAGGGGTGTAATCATTCATATTTTAACATCAGTAACATCAATTACGTATTTTACTTTAATTGAACAAATATTAATTAAAATCTACGAAGCCTCCGACGAAACTCGAATCGATTCGTCTAAAAAATGAAATAAGTCTCCAAACCCAACAATCTTTTGATGAATTCACCATTTTTTCGCTGGAATAATGACGAAGAAGATTTGGTTACCGTTGGCGAAGCGTAATTCTTATAAAATATGTGAAATGTGAAACGGACCTTGCGACCATTAGAAAGTTTTTAGTTGCTTGTTACAAAACGCGGAACGCGGATTGAAAAAGAAAGATGAGCCGTCAGGCGCCCATCAGAAAGGCTACAATTACATGCTTAACATGTTCACTTGCAGTATACACAATTGCAATACTTTCTAATTAATTAGCAGATGGAACGTACGTTATGTATACAAATTGCAGTTGTCTCTCATCAATTTTGATTGTAGATAATTTCGTAGTTAGGTATTTGGAATAATAAAAGCTAACTACGTATTAATTAAGAAAGTGAGAGATGTAATTTACTCATTAGTCAATGTTGATTACCTATTATTAATTTACGTAATTAACGCGCGTTGTATTCTATTTGTTTTAGCCGCAATGAGATGTGCAAAGTTTATTTGTTTGCCGTAGCAATGCGAGATGAAATGTAAGTGAACCATCATCATCGTCAAAGGTGATGGCCTGAGAAGACGAAGAAGAAGAAGAAGAGTTGGCTCAGCATGCCGATAGCACCCCTACGGCTAACATCTGTTGCCACTGCATCTGCGCTTATCTTTTGGCTGCTGTCTTACTACTACATTTTACACAGGAAGTCGTAGTAAATTCAAAATATTAGCGTTGATATCATTTTAATTCTCAATAATAAAATACTCTTTGATTATTACAAGAGTTTTACGATTTTTGTTCCATCAATTTAGTGATTTCCAGAATTAAAAAGTTGTACTATTACAATATGGTATTTCACGGAGTAAAAGTTAATTACTTTAATTATCTCTTTACATTGAAGTAAATACAAATGATAATCAATTCAATATTTAAGCCGAACACTAAAATTGTTTAAGGTATGCCTCAATTTAATTAATTATTAACTATGATTAAAGCTATTAAGTTTTCAGTTATTAGTTAAAATTATTCAAAGAAAATTGGAATAATTTTCAAATAACAAGTACTAACAAGTAAATAAATAGGTTTTTAAATATCCTACATGTTGTTTGAAATTATGATTCATTGAAATTCATCAATGAATTTGCGCAAAACTATTTAAAGTTGTAATAAAAAGAGTGTCTTTGAATCAATATTGCGCTGACGCACTTCACAGAATCGAAAGCGCATAAAATGAATGAACGAAACGTATTTAGCATAAAAGCGCTAATATTTAATGAGTAAATAAGTCAAAGATAATGTTTGCAACAAATGTTGATTGAACGGGTATGAGCGCGTACGCAGCTGCGATGCTGTTGATGAGTCTGATGATGAATATATTATATAAAGCACACATTAAATAGACACGCGCGTGCACTAGCAATAGATGAAGAAATGGACTGTTGACAACGTTATTTCGTACGGCTGTAATAATTTTCACGTGTCGTTTACTTTTACCGCGGCTCAATTTCGACGTGATTTATATCGACGACATTGCTTTTTATTGCTGATGTAAATTGTTAATTTATTTCCACTAAACATTCCAATCGTCATTTTGCAATCGCGGAGAAGACTTTGATTGGAAATAACCCAGTGCAACATGTGTGTGAACGTCTTTGCCAGCTCGTGTGTTTTTTTTATATAATTTTATATTGAAATCATATGCAGTTGTGCTCGTTTTATTATTAGTTTTTAATTTCAATTCAATTTCTAATTTTCACTTTTATTCAATAACTTAATCATATATGCATAGCCATCCGATGTGTTATTAATAATAAGTAATGTAGAATTCAATCATTGCTTATTTGTGATTTCAATATTGTTGTTCACTTATTGCTTCGCCATTGTTAAGACAATACCAATAATAACAGGTACAATCTTCCAATTGCATTTGCAATGAAGTTCAATTGTATTATAATGAGCCAGCAAGAGTGATTTAGAGTCGTGAAGGAGTAAATTAATATTTAAGCGCATGATTTAATTTTCACTTATTTTAAAGGTTGGTTTTACTTGTAGATCGTGGGCAATAAAGACATAAATAATGAGAGAGGAATGGAATTGTGTATGCTATTTCCACGTAGAAGAAAAAGGCGTTTTGCATCGCTATGTAAAGCGTATTGTAAACTTGTGAAATATCATCAATGGAATGCAAGCAAACTGTGGCACAACACAATATGATGGAATGATCATGCAACATAGAAATGCCAAATACCTTCGCATAGACAATTAGAATTAACCGTTCGCTGTCTGGATTTTTAAGCGGATATTATTACATTACTTACACACGATACACATAAATACAGTTAAAAGAAAAGAGAGATACGCAATGTAATATCATGAATTAAGTAAGCTATTGCTTCTAATTTGTCTACTTATATATTGTCCTTCGTGTACTTCTTTGTTTTTATTGCAATGAATTTGATCATTTCATACTTGAAGCATGTTATTTGTCGCTCATTTTACTTGTATCTAATGATATTCATTTAAACCACGCACTTGCTGCGGTAGTTTTATACAATTTTGTGATTTAATATAGGCAACTCAAAATGCAGAGAATCCTGGAAATTTCTAGCGACACATCCTTTTTAAGGGTAGAAAACTCTATAAGCTTTCACACAAGATATCTACAATAAAGAAGATATTTACTAATCTTAATTCGCATTAATATGGATAACTTTTATGTCCATTGCAATCATTATTAACTTATATACTTAACAATGCATTTTTCATAATTTATATTTGCAATTCTGATTACAAAACTATAGTATAATTAAATTTATACCATTAGAAGAACGTCCAATAAGCACTCAATTAAGATTAATGTAGAGCTGATAAAAGAAATACTATCAAAGAATATAAAAGAAGAATAACTTTAAATTATACTTTTTGTTATTTATTACTCAAGCCCAAGTCTAGTGGTTAATTGAGAGGGTAGAAATATATTTTAACATCCAAACAAAACTAGAATTGTGGATAATAATTTATTTCTGTACAATTAATAGGATAGTAAGTAACTTTTACATATGAAGTAATGAGTTCTATGTTTATGCCTAAAAGTTAAATAAGAATAAATATTTACACAGCTGGAGTTATGCTGAAGCAAATTCTACATTAAAAATGTCCTCAATAATAATTGCATTCACTTACAACTAAATAACACAATTCATTAAAAGTACATACTTTAAATGATGACTGACAGCCATAATATGTACAGAAAAGTCAATCAATCATACCTAGGATGCAAAAGTAATAATTTACTGATATGTTTTCGTTAAGTTGATCTAATTAATAATTGAGTTATTTTAGCTTCACCTTAATTAA
This sequence comes from Aleochara curtula, assembly GCA_963978815.1. Lineage (NCBI taxonomy): Eukaryota > Metazoa > Arthropoda > Insecta > Coleoptera > Staphylinidae > Aleochara > Aleochara curtula. The sequence continues at coordinate 4,150,421 of OZ022222.1, read as the reverse complement.
ACAAATATATAATAAATAACTTTAATTGGTTATTTATTATAATCTGTTTATCTATATCCTTATATTAATTATGTAATAAGTCTAAATGCAGTTACTTAAACTAATCAACAAGATTGTTCAAGTGTTTAACCATGTCATCTACTTATGCATGTTTCAGGAGGAAATTAAGAAGTAGATTAATAGTATTAGCTTTTTAATTGTGTTACTCGTAAATTTATGATAATTTACTACTAGTTTCTGGTGAATTGTAGGGCGAATCGTGATTGTTGCATGTTGAACAATCTAAATTTGTTTTCGATGTTAATGAAATCGGAGTTGAATTTGTTGCATCTGTAAAATAAAACCAAAGATTAATTTCATTACATGTTGGGAATTACGATAATAATTCACAAGAAGTAAATTACTATTAATTGAAGGAGTTTTATTAGAGTTGAACGTAACCGCAACATTAAAGTGAGCAGTAATTTGGGCGTAATTCGAAACGTTGATTGTGAAGTGTTTAGAAACAGTTTGAAGCGTCGTTTGCGCGCAAGTTATTTACGCAGGTATTGCAGAGTGCATTGCGCGAAGGTGTAAGTTAACGTTGTAGCACAATCATTAATCGGATTGCGCGTTAATTACCAAAGTGTAATCAAATCACATAAGTACACACTTTGCATGAATGCTGCCGACGGATCAATTAAATTCGTCTACGATTACCATGGCAACGCTAGGATAATTGAAGGATTATCGAATCCTTGAAAATTTAATTGATATTTTGAATAAATACAGCTACACATAAACATAAACAAAAAGTTACCTGCTGCAAGGACGAAATGTCTATGTAAATCCTGTCTGTAGAGAAAATTCGTCCTTTCAGCTGCGCTGTCGAAGGACAGCCTTGAGAGATTCCAAATCCTATGCGTGAGCGACGAAGCAGGAAGCAACTCCTGCTGTTGACAAACAGGAGGTGGCTGTACGACGGTTGGCTCTTCAACAGATTCGGCAGTTCTTCCCGACTCGATCAATCCGCTTAACTGGAATAACAACGAGAACAAAATCATCATCATCATCATCATCATGAAGCAGACAAACCGCATCATTGAATGTATCAATTTTAATACATAAGCCGTTAATTTAATTGCACGTACGCCATTTTAAAATCCAACTCTAAGCGGATTACGCACGCGGGTCGCACGAGTTAATCACTTAATGTAACATCAAACATGAAATATAATGCCATTGGCGTTTGAACAAATATTATAGCAAATGCGTGTCGTATGCGTGAATGCTCAATTCTCCGTCAACAACATTGCGGATAGTAAACGTAGCTACTGCCTGTCGTTGTTTCGTCCTCATGTTATTCAATACTCTTAAGCATACACAAAAGCGACATTAATTTGATGTGCTGAATGTCGTCGCCATGCGCTCAAAGTTTCAATTAATCGAATGGAACGTTAGTTAAGTTTGTGTACATAGTTGAAGGAGTAATTATTTAATTGAACTATCATTTCACGTGAGTAATTATTCTAATTGCTTGATTCATTTTGGATTTATTTTATGCATGACAACCACAAAATAAAATAATATTTTAAATAATATTTCATATTTGAATTTAACAAAACCCAAATTGGTTACTAACCATTTAGTTTCTAATGATAGATCACTTTTTGAAAGTCGATAAAAGATGAAGATTCGTGAAAATATTAAGAAAAATTAAAGGGGTACCCCCGTTCAGCTTCGAAGTATGAAAAAGTTATAATGGTGAATCGATTTATTCAATCTTTATTTGTGTTTTCGTTCGTTGATGATCTTTATCCAAACTTTCAAGGAGTGGCCAACCAAAAATTATGGGGTAGGTACCCAACTTGAAAAGTATTATTCTTTTATATTAATTTCATTAACTAAACTATAAGTGTTTCAGCAAAATTCACTAAAATGTCTATTATTTTGTGAAAGTCGTGGAGTTGAAACGTACTCGCTTGCAATTTCACGAAATGAACAATTGCGAATTTTCATTTCGTTGACATGACTTGGCTGACACTTAAAGCGACGCGTCTACGTTAAAAAGAATCGTAATACACCATTAGTTGCAAGTATAATAAAATAAATACACATTCCAAGTTAAATGAGTTCGTATTCCTGCGGGACGCGCGCGCTCGCGAACAAATGCGTCCCGACGGCGACATCGAAATGCTCAATACGTGTGCGCGTCGTGCTCGTGCGCGCTCTGATTTCGTACATGATTGCTTTTTTATATCGGCGAAACGAAACACGTACGAATTGCACATAACAGGGCCATTTCGAACGACGTTAAACGTCTGTCTTGCCTCGTTTCCTCCAAAACTAATGCCTAGCCTTACTGCTATTGATATCATCATCCAACAACAACAACTTCAACGCCAAGAAATTGAAACAACAACAAGATGATTCAACTTTTTTCCGATTCGCATCATATTCTTTCTCTCCGTAGATACATTTAGTTTGCAAAGGTATTTGAACATGCACCCTCTGTCTGCACGTTGCAGATTTACTTAATAAACGACCAAACATCTTGATCGTGTTGCTCTTCTTGTTCGTGTTCGTCATCCTCATCATCATCATTGTATTCACGCTTAAGTGATTCTCTCCTGCGCGCGAAAGAAGCGCGAATTGACAGCGTCTTCTAGTGCTAAATACATTTCATGAATATTAAATGAAGCGCTCGCAAAAAGTTAATTTGTTTTATTTATCTTAGTTGTAAGTAATTATCAAGCGAGAGGAGCTGACGAAGAAGACGAAGCGTAAGCGGGAGAGCAGCACCAGACATAATTACACACAACTGTCAAGCATGTGCCGTGCACAAAAGGACGCTTGTCCTGGCGCAGGATAAGTAGACGAGAAAGAACATGACGAAGCAAATCCATTCGCATAATGCGCGTCTCATAATGGTCCACTTTGAATAAGATTTCGGACGCGCGTGGCCCAAAGAAAAACTGTACTTACAGGGTGGTTGTGTGCGTACTGGAAACGCTGTACGTGTGTTAAATATGTAAGCGTAGATGGCACAAAATAGCGTAATACCCTTAGTCAAGAGCTTACACGGTTTGTGCGCACGGCAAGAACTCATATGGGATTACAACGAATATTGTATTATGGCCACTTTGCTCCATCCACTCTCTCACTCTCGCCTCCTGCTCTTCAGCATAAGCATGAAGCGAGATAGTTGAGAATTTTGCTTGTATCAGTTTATTCCAGATGCACAATGCGACAACAAGTGCACTCGAATTGCGGGTGGATGTGTGACAAGAGAGAACGAACAAGGAATAGTGTGAGGTTCGTGCAGGATGGAGCGACGAGGACACGAGGGATTTAAAAAGGCGGGTACCATTGGGGGAACAGTAACAAATCAATTTCAATTAAATGAATATAATTGCTTTTGATTCAATTCACTTGTTGTTTTAGTTATTCCCATGTACTTAACGCCGAATTGCTCGCCATTCCGAATGAACCAATCAATGTCACCCTGCGCGTTGCCATGATCACGGAGCACATCCTATTATTATTATTACTATTATGATCATTTAATTAACTTTTGTTCCTCATTCTTCCAATTTCGGGAATTGCAATTAAACTATCATCAATTATAGGCAGCGAATGAAATCGATTTTGTAATTTTTCGTTTTACATAATTACTTATAACAAGAACGCGCATGACGCAAGCAATCACAACCCTTGCACTCGTGTGATTCGCGTGTGCGATAATTAATAATAAACGAAGCTATTTTCATGTATTCCTCACATGTTTATTGTATCGTATTAAATCACAAGTTGCATGCGCGCCGCCATATTTACACCCTTAGTTATCATTTAGATAGATAGTGGACGTATCATTAAGGTTATATAAAACGCAACCCTTAATGATTTGGGCTTTTGATAATGCGTTGTTTGAGGTGTATTTAGATTTTCAATGAATTTTTATGACCTCTATATTATAATTAATTTTTTAGACGCAATCAAATCAGCGAAATTAATTTATTTGATTGACTGGCAATTGTTTTTCAATTCACTAGCGTATTTCGTATTATTCGAGCGTCCCTAATCAAGTAATCATGTATTTAATTACGCAAATCAATTAATTATTTCCTCTGGGGAACGATGACTTTGGAGGGAAGCGCGTGCCAAACAATTGAATATACACACAGCAAACATTGACTCGTCAAAATCCGCATATTCACCATTCGCATTATTCCTCGTCCTTCCATCCTTCACCGCCGCACCATGAACACATCATCCGTGAATGAGCGGATTGGATCCGCACAAATGAAGTGAAAACGTATCATAAAATATGATATGATAACATACATGTACGGATTTACCGCCCCCGATGCATTCATTGTATCATCCGTGTATCAATTGAGCGCTTAAATCTTTACAGCCTCGTTAATACGCGTGCGGATAGTGCGAGAAAGAAGGCGATGTAAAATTACGCTGCGCAGGGAGCACGAGAAAGACGAAGATTGAGGATTTGGTAGGGTGCAGGACAAACGCAGGAGCGCATTGTCTGTATCAAAGTCGGGGCCTGGTTAATTATTCATACCTGCGCTCATAGAAATGGCGTAATTTTAATCTATTGTTGTGTGTTAAACAAACTCTGCGAGGCTGCCATTGTTGCAGAGCAGCATTCACTTTAATTGCTTTTAATTTACTAAGCAAGAAGCTCACCGCGCAAGTCTGTGTCTTGTTTGCACATTTTCATTTATTCGCTAATATTGTATTCGTTCGTATGTGGAGATTATTATTATTCGAAAGTGTTCTGCAATATTTTACAAATTTATGCAAATTTTAACCTCTTTAAATAACATTGCTGCAGTAAAAGTTTTAATTGAACGAATGCAACGCATGTAAATCGACATATAATTCGCGCACGATTTCCACAATCACATTTACCGCCAAACTTTTAAACTTTCCTGCATTTTTTTCTTCATCTTTATTTCAAACGCGCACTTTATCTATCTAATTGCAGCGCGCTGAACAAGGGTGGCACGTTGATAAACGTTGAACTTAAAACGGCAGGAGTCAATAACGAGAAAAAACACTGCGTAAAATAAAGATAAGGATGAAAAATGCAGATGCGGATAGAGTGCGACAGAGGGAGAGATTTTGATTTGAGCGCACGGCCGTTTGTTAGGGACAGCATTTCGAAATGCCAGCGATTGCCCTTTAAGTGTGCGCCTGCCGCCCGCGAAAATTAAAGCAGACATTATTCAAGCCTGAAATTAAATGAAAGTTATGGTGGATATAAGTAGCGAGAGTAGGACACGATGCTACCACCGTGTATGTTGATGATCTTTGATGAGTAAGCAACCAACTTAATATCAACTTTATTTGTGTCTGTTTATGCGTCCAACTTGCACATTTGACATTTGACACTTTAGTTAATTATATTATGTCATCATTCTTTTTAAATTAAAATATTTAAATATAATCCCAAATTTTATGAATGTTCAACGCAAATCAAAACTAATTTTAAATTATGATAAACACCATAAAAGGGAGGAAATCCTAATTATTTTGATTATTTATAGAACGCATGAAAGAAAGATTGAATAATTACTTTGAATATTGAGAGAATTGTAATTCCTGAAATTTTTTTGAAACCGCTTGAAAAGTTGTTTAAAATTGTAAATAAAATAATGAAATCGTCATTAGTGTGTCAAAGCTAATGAGTATTTAAATTATTAATTATTAGGTTAGTAATGGTAATAAAGAAAAAGATTGAATGCGTAATTTCATTATCTACAGCTCGCAAGTTTCACACACAGGGTGGAAAAAATGCGACATCTGTATGTTGGACTCGATTCAAAATCACATATTATTTGGATAAACATGTATAAGTAAGCAAGTATTTATACGAGGCACCTCATACTCACATTTGAATGAGTAAAGTCGGTGACAATTTAGATGATTATCGGAATGGAGTTGTGCGCGCCCGCGAAAAATCGATGCGCACTGAATAATTAATTGCGCACCCTAATCGCATTCGCCCGAAACTATTACAGCACTCGTTCAATGCATGCTTTTATTACGGTTTTGTGTAACAATTAATATTCTTATCAACAGCCACTCAATAACAATCAAACCGTCATGAATTCAAATCACATTTGTGAGTAATAAAAATATATAATAGCCAGCGAGCTATCTATGATTTCTGGAAAGTGAAATAGATCTAAATAATAAATGGAATTGCGATTCATAATAATATTAAGGGATAAATATTGATGTGTTGTTTAAATGGAAATTCATAATCAAAATAATATAGTCATAAATACACAAACACGCGTAGATAAGTCAAGCAGGGCGTCGCGACGCTTGCGACGAATGCATTTCCGGCCGTGGACGCAAAACCTTTTAATATGATTAAATGCAAACACTTAAACAACGCAGGTTGGGCGAGTGTCTAACAAGCACCTTGGCAAAGTGAATTTTCATCATACTTCTGCGACGTGTGTGTGTGTGTGTGTTGTAAATTGTAATTCTGAAGTGGCAAAAGCCGTCAAACGATCGAACAAGTGTTTATCACTTCTACTTCCTGTTTCTTGTCTTTTCATTGCGACTTCTTTTGTTAATAGAATAGTAATAGTATTTGCAATAGTAAAAACGACTTGTTTATTTAGTTCATCTATGATTTGGACGTAAGAATCAAAAGAAGAAGAAGAAGAAATGGTTCTTCAAGAAAATTGAATTTGCATTATTTATCATCTAGTTAGACTGGGCTCTAAGACTCACCTTTGATTCTGATTTTGGACTCCATTGACCATTTGCAGTCGTACCAATAACAACATCTGACTTGTCATCCGTAGTCTCGATATCCACTTCGTCCTCATCACTTTGGTCCTCTTTTGGTGGCGGATGCTCATCCACATGTTGAACTGGTCTGAACGCCGACTGATAAGGCTTTTCCATCGGAAAAAAGGGATTCTCATGTGGGAAGAGTATCGGGTTTCTCTTCAACCAGGGAAACGATCCGTACGAGGAAAACGCGAAGGGTTTGTTGTAGATGAAATCCATAGCGACGCGTGAAATGGGCAAAGCTAACTCTTGACAGTTGGGCATCCTTGGTGCGGGGACAATCGGTGGTTGTGTAGTTGGTGTATCCACTTTGGGTTGCTTGGGTGTTTTGGACATCACTGAAGAAGCGAGCATTCTCTTCCTTGTGCCGCCGTTAAACATTGCTTTCACATCCTCCCAGGCATGCACCACTTCTTCCGGTGGGCTGCCGCTTAACTTCATGTGCCGCCGCCAGGAATTGAAGTTGGCAGCGTCGGGTTGCACGTATTTATCGTTAGGGCCAATGCGATGCGAGTGGAAGATGAATTTATTCGGCGAGAAAAATAATCCACACATGGTACACTTGATGCATTTCGCGCGAGATGAATTATACCGTGATGGGAGGAATGATCCGCGACAACCCCACGCACATTCGTGGTGCACCGAAAAGGCAAAATCATCCGGAAGTCGGGGTGGTGCATTATCGCCAAGGAAACTTTTACAGAGCCGTTCAGCTTCCCGACGCGTTATCATACCGCATCGCCGCGAGGATACCGGCATTGCGCCTGCACGTCGAAGGATTTCCAATTGCACCGGGGTGCATTGCACACACGTAATACCAAGTGCTACCCTTCGGTTGTGAATCTCATTGTAACTGAATTGTTTCAAGAGTGTGTTTGAAATTTGTGCGAGGCATAAACGCTCCTGACATTCAATAACTAAAGAGACGATTGGTATTCCATACAGGACAACAGTGCTGACCTATAAATTATTTACTTTTAATTTCTATCACTTATTTAATTTAAATTTAACGCTCACCTGATTAGCCTTTCCGGTGATTTCATGATTGCGTGGTATGTTGGGAGATGGTGGATTTGTTGATTTAATTTTATGTTGTTGATCAACCCTATAAAATATTGTTTTACATATCACTTTGTCATATTTAAATTTTCATTTAACACTTACATTTTTAAAGAAAAATTTATCTACTCGATTTAATCACTTAGTTTTTAAACAACAATTAACACATTTAATATTGAACATGCAGTGTGTTGATGGTCCTGGTCCTGCTGATTGAAGAACCGTCGGCGGCAAACTGACACGCGAAAATGACGGCAGGACGTCGCGGCGCCCGAATGAGCAGGAGCTAACTCCGCCCGGCGTCGAGACGCCTTTGATTGGAGGCAGCGCGCCCTCGCTTTCGACCAATGGCACAACCAGGATGCCGCCACCGCTCCATGTATTTAAACATACACAGTTGCGGGAGAGATGCTAGCAATTCTTCCCGCAGGACGTGCGCGCCCCAATCCGCTGCGTCTATTCAACGATTAATAAATAAACAATTGCTTGTCTTTCTTTTCACTTAAACAGTATGAGTTTAGATTATCTCAACTTATTAATGTACTTATTAAAGAATTCAAAATATTATCTCAAGTGATATTTTTACACATTCAGTTATTAATTAGGAATTTTCAGTAGAAATTGCTTAGAAGTCTTGTGTTTGTTCACACGAAAATGAATTATGTAATAATATTATAGAGTTGGTGAAGGAATAAATAAATGCAGTGTTGCGTACTTAAAGATATGTCGATGGCTGCGGTAAGTGGCTCCCGTGGGATTTCGACCACTCGCCGCCCCCCGCCATGCATTATTCAAATCGCATTCAATTATATCCTGAATTATATTTTCTTACACGTCGCTGCCTCCGGAGTGAGTTTATTCGATTCATATTTTCCGTCGACTTGTTCGAATAATTCACTTGTCACGCGAATAAAATGACAGATGTGAACATTTTTGCTAAATATTACAAAGCCACAAGACAAATATTTATAAAATGTTATAGAATATCTATATTTAGTGTTTGTCTGTCTGTCTAAAAAAACTGATGAGTACAGGAAAAAAAGAGAACAAAGAACAAATGAGTTGAGCAAACGTCCAATTACTAAACAAATAAAATAATGGCGGCACGTTTAGGGCATTTATTATGTGATTGTCATTTGTTACATTTCATATGTTCATACGTTATTCCCCCTTATTCGTTCTTCGTGTAGATGCGTAAGTTGTACGCGAATATTTCCACTTGTTTTTTGCTTGTTTCCCCGTTACGTTTCTTTTTTATTTATCGTTTATTGCCACGAACATTACGTCGGGTGCCAATTACATCCGAACATTGTTGTGGTCAAGCATGTGGGGCGTGAAACGTCCCCGTGCATCTTTGTTGCACGCGCATTATTCGCGTGATGACTGTTAGTAGATGAATGTAAGTATTCAATAAACGTGCGCGTATTACACGTGCGACGGCGGCAACGGCGGCAACGGCGGCAACGGCGGTAGTGGTGGTGGTGTTAAGCCGCCCTCGCTCGCATTCAGCGTTTGAATGGCTCCCAAGGGATGGAGCGCGCGCGCGCCGCACAAATAATAAGCGCAAAACTAGCGCACTGAAGATGCTCGCCAACGAGCAGGAAGTAAACGAGGCTCAAGGAAGAGTTTAACATATGATAACACGTCATCAAATACCGCAAAGCGAGCATAATTGGAAGCAAGGATTTGGTGTGCTTTTATTTTATTGCCACTCGTAATAAACGTCAACGAAATATGTAAGCTAAAATAGCATTAGATAAAGAAGGTTTTATACGTAGGCAAAAACATGATTAAATTCAATTCAAATTAAGGGCAAATCCAGTAAGGAAGTAATTTAAAAAATTCAATTACGAGTTTTTTCTTAGATGCAGCACCAAAAAAGTGATAAGGATTTCAAACGCTTTGCAGATGTTTTCATCAACTCATCACGAATTCAAAGAGAACAATCATTGTTGTTGATTATTAGTGATTGATGTTTGCTTGTTTATTGCGTCTTCAACAGCTAGTGGTCGTTTAAGTTAACGAGACGCGTGCAGTGCACGTGTAAGTCGCGTGCACGTTTTGCGTGTTGTTGTGGGTTGGTTTGTTACGAAAGGGTGTATTGAAATAAAACGCGTGTGTCACGTCTCGTTACTGCATCTTCTCAATGGCTATTAAGCTGCAATTGCGGCGGTGGTGGCGGCGGCAGCGATGCAATCAGGACCTGTGCGCTACGCAGCTGTCGTTATCACTACGTGCGTAATCGCCTTGATGAGTGTGTATTAAACGGCGATTAATTTTTAATGCTTGTACTAATTATATGGATTTCACGCTGATTTAACACTATAATTTCTAGAATATCTATAAATGTTTTAGGCTTTCCTTTATCGCCGATTGGCTGAAATCTAATGAAACAATAGTAAAGATGGAGAATTAGAACAGCACATAGAAATTGCAAAATGAATAATATCAACGAAAGCGAGAAAGATGTTAAACAAGCCAAGCGGGTTGGCGCGCCGGAGAATTGTAGGCAATTCGAATCGAATCAGTGCGGCAGCCGCCTCCAGTCGTTTTCCCAGTCCACCGTTGCAAACCAGCCGCCCTCCAGTTGGTACGCTCGTTCGTCTTGCAGCGTTATACACATATCTCTCGATTGTTTAGTGGCTTCCTCACTTGCTGCTTCGGCAATAATGCAATATTCTTGTACGCTCATGCTTCGTGGAATTATACCGAGTACTAAGATTGTTCGCAAATTTTTAATTATCTAGAAATTCTACAAGTAATTATAAAAGAAAACCTATTATTTATTGATACGCAAGACTTTCTAATTTTATGTTTAGTTTTCAATTATAGCAGTAAGTGGCTGTAGTTTGAAGATGAATAAGCAACCCTTGTATAAATTCATATTAGACAATTCTCAGGCATTGTATCGAGAAGTAGAATTGCGTTGTTGGCGGCGGCGGCGGCAGCAATGCACCAATACAACGAATTACGCGTGCGTACAGCGCGGGATTGGGAAATGCAATCATTCTACTCCAGTTAAGGTTTAGGTTTGCTTTAGTTAGATTGTTTCGTCGTTGGCGGCGGTGGCGGCGGCAGCGGCGAGCAATTCACCGTCGAATGGGCGCGCGCGCTCCGGTAACGAGCTAAACTGATTACACAACAATCTGTGCTAAGCCAAATAGAGTTTATAATTGAAAAAAGCGGAACACCATTGTGTAATGTAATTTTATTGCCACTCTCCCTCCCGCCCTGCCTTTCCATCTGTATCATCAAAATTGTGTGGTCTTATTTTCCATGCAAAATGATAAATAGTTTAAGGAATGTAGATTTATGGATGATGTGCAATTGTATTAGGTATTTCCCAGTTGATTGAATTGAATTGTAATTCGGATTTCCGCGAATTGCCAATAATGCAGAAACAATTATGATTACATTTTTCATTTCAATACTTTATGAAAAATGTTTATAAATCATTTAAATCTTTCACTACTTGTGAAATATTTTAAATACTTATTCACGAATGAAAACATTTACTGTAAATTGTTCTGTACAACTTCATATTTATTTATTTGCTTATTATTTGACTCTGGCAATATAAAAAATAAATACCCTATCAATTTCTCTCTTACGCTTACGCATTGTACATCCCTCTTTTTCAAAACTCCCCTTCGACTGGTATCAAATGCTCTTGAATGTACCACCAAGCGCATCATTTTTATATCGAGGGCTAGGTATTTAATAAAAAGAAACATAATCTCCACTCTGAATAGCCAACCAACAAATATATTCATGAAAATACAAACATGTATGTGGGTTGTATTTGTGTGTATTTTGGACTGAAAAGCACTCGCTAAAGAATTTTCACATTTTTCAAATCATTCGAACGCGTACCGCTCAATAGCGAGCTGCTCATTAAAAGGCAGGCAATTTTTATTTAAATTAAGCTCCTTCTGAGTTATAACGAACCAACTCAATATAAATACTACGAATAAATACATGCAAGTACGCAAACAAATAAAGAAAAGCGTTTTAAATCAAGGTAACAAATGCTGTCGTTGTTGGTTATTTATAATTAATTATTATGTGTATGAATGTGAGATATTTACAACTTGTTTTGTTTTCGTGTAAGTACACTGCACACACCTAACACAACTATGAGGGTATTCGAAGGGTATTTAGAGGGTGGAAGATTAATTAAGTAACTCTTTGTGATGATTGTGCACGTGGATAACGAATTCAAGTTGTTGCCCAATTACGGCAAGCTGATCAAGTGTAGACAGATTTTCAATGACTACGATTTTCCTTTCCTTTTTGTTCTATGACAAATATTAAGCCAACCAGGATAAAAAGAGGTGGAAGTATTTACTAAATAATACTCACCCTACGTAATGCCCTTTTTGCTATATAAATTACTCACTAATCCTTTCATACTCACTAATAACTTCTCTGTGCAGTACAAAAATTCTTATGTGTGACGAATTTTCTTGAGTGTTCCATTTGTAAAGAAATAATCAGTATATTACTTTCCAAAAATTACATTTTGAAGGGATGGCAAGCTTAATCATTAGGACGTTTTGCAAATATATGAAACAATTACGTACCTATAAGTTTTTTGTACAACAATTAAAACAGTTCAAGTTTTAATTGTCCCAAGCTTACGAGTAATTAAATAATATCAGTACAAAGACTTGAATTAACTTATTTTTTGACATTTCACAATTTAATTTAATTCCTGAGTATTGCGGACAGCTTGTTAGATGACCTTAAATCAAATTTCCCCACGGGAATACAACACAATGCGCTATTCTCCAGTGACGTCACAAGCGTGACATGCTGGTAACGAATTGATGATCGTATTTTAATTAACAAGCGACAATGCAATTAATCTTGCACTGGAGTTTATTCAATAAATGAATTCAACTACCCTTGCAGCGACATCCTATACTTGATCCTTATACTATGGATCTTACAGTTTCCTGGATAATCCAACTAGAATTCATTACTATGATATACATAAGTTCCAATTTGAAATAAGTAAGACAATCTTAACGTACGGGCTTCAAAAATTAAAAATGGGGCCTTGTATGCCTCCGGATTTTCAGGATTTGAACCTGAGACAAACAAATCATGATCATATCCTCAGCCATTTACCACTAAACTCTTTCCGATGTAATTTATTAAGGAAGCGCTCTTGCCATGATACATGTGCACAGAAGAAACATTAATCAGCGCATTAATTACTAATAATGCCCTTCACGCCGCCACCGCCAGATTGTCGCAATCTTACTATTTATCCTTATTTGCGATCACGTTGCATGCATACTAACGGCATAATATCATGCTTACTTTACCACTTTCCACCCGCTAATTATCCAATAGACATAGAATACAACTAGTTGAAATTAAGACTGACAGCATTTGCAAGAATCATCTCGTATGTATGACAAGGATAAACCAAGGATAATATACGTTTAACATTTTTGAGCACGTCGAAATCAGTTTTTTTGCTAAATTTTAATCAAATAAAATTCTATAAAAATTATCTAATCATGTTCTTGTTCTTATACTGACAATATACTTAATTTTATATATGTTTATTACTTGTATATACAATTCAACCTAGTCACATGTAAACTGAAAATCAATGATTTATCTAAAATAATTTATTTAGAAATATAAAACGATTACCTATTATGATTTAAAGTTCTCAAATATAATAACATCATTCTAATTCAAGCTATTTATTAATTTAAAGCCTTTAAAGAGCCATAACACCAATGTGCGAGAGAGAGAGGAAAGTATTCGGAACAACTTCAATGCATTCGTGCATCATCGCTTCCTTATGCTCGGTGCAACAGTTTTCTGACGTTTCTTATAGTGTTTGTCTAGCGTAGTGCAGTGATAATGGATTTTGTTTATTACTAAGGTATGTAACAATAATTAACTCATTATGTATAAAGGTTCATCTTCAAAGCTCTTGAAGAGTATTTTCTACTGAGGAAATGTCTATCGTGATATCGCCGACGACAGTTTCGCTACTGTTTATTATGGTCACATTATAGGTTATTTTTCATCTTCCTGGAATATAAGATATAATACTAGTGTTCATATGCTACTAGTTGTTTATTACGCCAAGCAGTTTAAATAAGGTGTAAGTCTTGTGTTAAACCTGGATCATACTTTTCATAGCAGTATGATTCAGAAATAAATATAACGAGTGCAGTCACTGAGTGTATCAGTGCTTATAATTGAACACACAATGTTGCTGTTTAAATCTTATAGTAGACTTGTAAAGTATAAACTTATTACTCTATGACTGCGCAAAGTAGCACCCTACAATCTGAAATTGCAAATGAGAAGATGGCAGAAGTATCATTATGAGAAATGTTTTGTTAGTCAAGTCTATGGATGTGGCATATCCATTGGCTAAATGCTCTGCCAACTCAGTTAATGTTTAGTGTAATAGGGATTTAGTTAATAACTATTGTTGTTGTTATGCTAAAGAGATGAGCATAATAGTTATAAGTAGTATTATTTCTCATTGTTTTATAGGTTGCTGAGATGTTTACAATTCTCCCGATTTCAAAGTGGATTAAAAGGATACTGCAAGTGAAGGGATTATTATTATTGTAAGTAAACCAATAGACTTATTGATTGCTTATAAATTTAGTGAATGTTATAGGTCTTCTCAGTGGTGATTGAATGTCTTCTTCAGTCTAATGCCTTAACCTTGGAACTAAAGCAAGAGAATACAGGAATTTCAAGGAATTTGAGAGTGACAACTAACCACAGGTTAACACGCAACCTAAGGTAGGCTTTTATTTCATTCATTTGCATCAATTAACCATAACTCATATACTGATAAATCTAAATTTACTACATGTAATCATAAGATCCTCAGTGGAGTTCACTGTTTAGTTGTGTGTTTACTTTTAACAATTTCTTATTGTTAATATTTTGTGTATTTGGGATTTAGTTAATAACTACTGTTGTTGTTGTGCCAAAGAGATGAGTGTGTTAGTTGCAGGTAATAATATTTCTTGTTGATTTGCAGATGGGTGAGATGTTAAACATTCCCTGATTTCAAAATGAATTAATTGGATACTGTAACTGCAGGAATTATTATCAATGTAAGTAAACCAATAGACTTATTGATTGTTTATTGATTAAGTGAATCTTATAGCTTTTCTCAGTGATGAGTGAATTTCATCTTCAGTCTACGACCCAAACCATGGAACTAAAGCAAGAGAGGCATAAAGAGAATCTAGGAATTTCAAGGAATTTGAGGGTGACAACTAACCGCAGGTTAACATCCAAGCTAAGGTAGGATTTTATTTCATTCTTTTGCATCAATTAACTTGGCTTATATACTGATAAATCTAAATTTACTACACATAATCATAAGATCAACAAACAAGTGAAATACTTCTACTGCAAATTCAGTAATTAAATAATGCTTGATATAATGTTAGGCTAAATTGCTTGAAGTTTTATTTAGTAATTATTGTTGTAAGTACCTAGTGATCATCAGTGAATTCACCTGGTATAAATTAATAATCATATTGCTGATCTACTTAGCATATTTGGTATGAAATTGAATATTGGGTTTTCTAGTTGCAAGGTGGAGTACACGATTTAGTTGTGTGTTTACATTTAACAATTTCTTATTGTTAATATTTATTGTAATTGGGATTTAGTTAATAACTACTGTTATTGTTGTGCCAAAGAAATAAGCATATTTGTTATAGGTAGTAATATTTCTTGTTGTTTTACAGGTGGCTGAGATGTTTAATATTCCCCCGATTTCCAAGTGGATTACAAGGATACTGCAACTGAAGGGATTATTATCAATGTAAGTCAACCAATAGACTTATTAATTGATTATTGATTAAGTGAAGAGTGAATTTCATCTTCAGTCTACGACCCAAACCATGGAACTAAAGCAAGAGAGGCATAAAGAGGATGCAGGAATTTCTAGGAATTTGAGAGTGACAATTAACCTCAGGTTAACATCCAAGCTAAGGTAGGATTTTATTTCATTCTTTTGCATCAATTAACTTGGCTCATATACTGATAAATCTAAATTTACTACATATAATCATAAGATTAACAAACAAGTTAATTACTTCGACTGCTAATTCATTAATTAAATAACACTTGAACGTCTTTGTTACAGGTAGTAATATTTCTTGTTGATTTACAGATGGCTGAGATGTTAAACATTCCCTGATTTCAAAGTGAAGTAATTGGATAAGTGAATCTTGTATGTCTTCTCAGTGATGAGTGATTTACAACTTCAGTCTAATCCCCAAGATGGATCTAAGGCAAAAGAGTCATGCCTCTCCCCGATTATATTCCCCGATTTCAAAGTGGATTAAAAGGGTACTGCAAGTGAAGGGATTATCATCAATGTAAGTAAGCCAATAGACTTGTTGATTGATTATTAATTTCTGGTCTTCTCAGTGATGAGTGATTTTCAACTTCATCTTCGTCTAATGCCAGAACAATGGAACTAAAGCAAGAGAGGCATAAAGAGAATCCAGGAATTTCAAGGAATTTGAGAGTGACAACTAACCACAGGTTAACATCCAAGCTAAGGTAGGATTTTATTTCATTCTTTTGCATCAATTAACTTGGCTTATATACTAATAAATCTAAATTTACTACATGTAATCATAAGATTAACAAACAAGCTAATTACTTCCACTGCTAATTCATTAATTAAATAATACTTGAACGTCTTTGTTACAGGTAGTAATATTTCTTGTTGATTTACAGATGGCTGAGATGTTAAACATTCTCTGATTTCAAAGTGAAGTAATTGGATGCTCCAAATGATGGGATTATTATCAATGTAAGTTAACCAATTGACTTATAAATTGATTACTAATTGAGTGAATCTTGTATGTCTTCTCAGTGATGAGTGATTTACAACTTTAGTCAATGCCCAAGCATGGATCTATGGCAAAAGATTATATGCCTCTCCCCGATTATATTCCCCGATTTCAAAGTGGATTAAAAGGGTACTGCAAGTGAAGGGATTATCATCAATGTAAGTAAATGAATAGACTTGTTGATTGATTATTAATTTCTGGTCTTCTCAGTGGTGAGTGATTTTCAACTTCATCTTTGTCTAATGCCCGAACAGTGGAACTAAAGCAAGAGAGGCATAAAGAGAACCAGGAATTTGAGAGTGACAACTAACTACAGGTTTGAAGTTTATTAAATGACGGTGGTATGTAAATGATGTTGTGGGGATGAGTTTAAAGCACTATTGCAAATTAGGGACTATCATAGGACAATCCTGTGAGTCAGGGTTGTAGCAATATTTATAGCTATTTTGCAACCAATCACGCCATGCGGGATTGTAACTTCTTTCCAGAGCTAGTATTGCTCTTCATAAGAATTATAATAAGTGCGAGAGAGATAGATATACTCCAATGTCAGTTAATATGTCTAGATATTTTACAGCCAATCAAGACATGTAGGAGAGGAACTTGCCTGAAGGGATAGTATTGCTTTATATAGGAATTAAATTAGGTGAGAGAGAGACAGATATACTCCAAAGTTTGTCAAGGCATGTATATGATCTGAAAAATTTCAAAATCAAATTTCCATGAAAACACATCTTAAACTAAATTAATCTTAAGTTTTGGAGTTTTTTTTGGTGATTATTGTAGTAGTGTTTTTAAATTAAATATATCTCTTTGCATTCATATATTCCTGTTACAAAAGTGTCTTTTTTATACCAGAAAATTAAAAAATGTTGTAGCTGAAACAAATATTTTTAATTTAACAAAATAATTTTAAATATATCTCTTTGCATTCATATATTCCTGTTACAAAAGTGTCTTTTTGGCATCAGAAAAGTGAAAAATTTTGATGTTGAAATAAATATTTTTAATTTAAAAATTTTCTTTAAATGTATCTCTTTGCATTCATATATTCCTGTTACAAAAGTGACTTTTTGATATCAGAAAAGTGAAAATTGTTGAGCCTAAAATTAAAAAAAAAAAATTAATCTAAAAAAATTTAAATTAGGTAGACAGATAGAGGATTGCGAGCTGATTCAAATGAGGTATCCATCGAATGTATAGCAGGCTTGGTTTAAAAGTTATTTTATTTAATAAGTTTCACTTTTGTTCAGTTATTCAGACGAAAAAGTTTTAGCGTTATCTACGCTGATAACACTGAAACTTTTTCGCGGTCAAAAGATAGACAAAATTTAAAATTTAGTTTATCAAGTGTCGCCCTCTTCAGATGCATAGTGGAACTAACGAGATTAACTACACAGTTACACTATAGGCAACTCCTCGTACGTATACGCCATCTATTACAGCCAGATGGAACTAGTTTTCTTATACTACTAAAAGATGACGCAGGTCTAAAGAAATGCAATTTATTCCAAAACTACCCTAATTAGACATTAATCCAGTGTTAAACGAACACAAGGAACGCTCCTCTATATCCCTAGCCATTTGCGTGAGCGATACATCAGAAGTTCATATCAAGAAACTAAAAACTACAATAAAATAGATTATACATTGTAAACAACACTAGTTCTACTTACGGAGTTATTCCCGGTGCACTTGTAACCAGGATTAGACGCCAAAATCTGAACCATAAGAGCTAGATGATATGAATAGTTCAACCATAAGAGCTATAATTAAAAGGAACTGTGAACACAAAAAGGTACGAGAACAAGAAGGAATGTAATTCCATGCTTACCTTCTCGTTGAATTTGGAGCAGACAATCCTTGTAAATTGGGAGTAATAGTCAATTATCTTAAAAAAAAAATATTACAATTGTAATAGTAAATAGGAATTCAGGAATAGTAGAGTGTGGATAAACTATGGATCAAGAACCAAGCATATAGTTACTAAGTATTATACTGCGGGCTCCATTACCAGCTAAAAAAGACCAGTTAAAAGCCCAATTTCAACATACTATTTGATGGTCAACAACAGCAAATTCGAATTGAATAGTAAATGCATCACTACAGTAAGGTGAATCCTGTAAATGCTTGTTGGAAAATTTGGATAAGTTACAAAATTTCCATTATTCACACATGCTTGACATGCTTCACTATACACACATGCTTTTGAATGCCAATATTAAGATTCATGAGATGTAAAACTACATGCACATATAAGTATATTAGAAGAGAAATATGGGGCATGCTTAAACAATATTAAAATATTACTCACTTGAAGTAAACCATAAAGGTATTGTGCATTCTAAATTGCAGGGGTGTATATTTGGTACAAGTATATACTCCACCTTGCAAATCCATTTCAGTCGACTCAACAAATCTCATGTGCTTTCCACTAGAAAGTTACACCTATAGAATCTATTTATTTGCAATTCAATGTCCATGTCTCTTCTGCACTCTGCAATCCTAATTCTGTGTTAATAAGCAATCAAATCAATATGTGAGTTTACTCACAAATATATGCTTAATAACCGAGCATACTCTTTCCATCACCACTTGAGTTATTGGAGAAATCTAAAACATAAAGAGTTAGAGTTAGAACATCGTTTATAGGATTGTTAATAAGATTTTAAAGACGTGTCAACTACCAGACATATCCAAAACCTGATTGAACCTGAATGACAGAAATAGTAAATAATAGCAAGAGGCAGGAAACGTAATGAGTGGATAAGGAAGATAATTGATGTAATATAAAGAACATCATCACTAAAATGGAAGTGTGTTGATGCTCTGCACTAAAACTGGCTGTGACTACTGTGATTGCAACTGGCAAGTGGTGTTTGAATGAAGGTAAAAGATCAAGTGGAAGACCACACATGAAATAGAGGGATGATCTACATAGGCAAACATGCAGACCCAATGTAGCAAAACAGACAAGTTTGGAACTGTTTGCATTCATGCAGCTAATATCAAAATTTATCATACTAACATGTTGTAAGTGATGACATACTAAATGGCCCAAACAATGATATTAATTGTTGTGACCATTTAGTTTGGACTTTTATAACTAGTAATTTACAATATTAATACAAATTCATAAATTTTAAACAAGATATTAAAGAAAAATCAAGGTTAGCATGCTGCATCTTGTTTGTTCACTTTGAATGATTACAATTGTTTCTCCAAATCTATTGCAGGCATGCAGTAGTATGCATTTATATGATGTATGAGTTATATAGGAATATCATAGGTGTTATAGGAATTACACAGAAGCAACTCATGAAAGTTTATAAATGAAGAATGCACTTACCTCTTAATGGGTTTCAAAACTATCTAACCACTATCTCACTTCAAATAAGAAGTTAGTTGCTTCTTTAATTGCTAACAATTAGCCACATCTGTGAGGGCATTTTCAAGTCCTAATGCCTGGCAATGTCTGAAGTCACATCCTACAAACAAACAACATATTAATAAGAAAATTTCATAGCAATGTATGACTCGTAATTGTAACTGATAACATTTTGAAAATAAAACAGATACGCTGAATAGATGCTAAAGGTAAAACAAACATTTAAAACATTACTGCAGCTACTAACAAATAGGGTTTGCAGATTTGTAATTTAATATATTACCTTTATAAGTTTTTGTGCAACACTTGTAGGTTATACGTACTACGCCGATGAACAAATATTGTGTCTGGAGACCAATTAATCTCATTAAGCATCACACAATTAGGGAAGAACGTCACTGTCATTAGATTAATTTAAATTTGCGCTATGATTGATGAAAATTATCACGAAAATAACAAGATCAGTAAGGCCGTATCAACCTGCTTGCAGTTGCACTAACAATGGCTGACTTGTAGGGCTGCAACCTATTATACACGAATTTAGTGGGTAATTTTGTTTACAGATTTAAATAAGTGAAATAATTAACACAGCGTTTCTTACCGGAAATATGTAACATTTAATGTATATTAAAACAATAATAAAGCATTATGAAAGTAATAACATTTGGTTGGTTCTGCGCCAGGAGTGCTTGTAGTTGCACTATCAATGGCTGACTTGTAGGGCTGCAACCTATTATACACCTATTATTATTAATTAAATTCAATTTAAATTTTCAATGCTACCTAATATCTTATTATTAATGCTAACTAAAGAAGTCTATAAGGGCAAGATCAAATTTAGCTAGACTAACAATACTCCATAGCCTGGTGGTAAAGGCTGTGGATGTGATCTGACTGTTTCAGGTTCGATACCCGAGAATTCCACTTTGATTTTAAGTTTTCAATTCAATTTTAGACTATAAGGGGAAGATCAAATTTAGCTAGAGAAACAACACTCCATAGCCTAGTGGTAAAAGCCATGGATGTGATTTGTGAGTCTCAGGTTCGAATCCTGACAATTGCAATTCGAATTTTCAAGTTTTAAGTTACTTGTACGCTCGGGGGGCCCCAATGGACTTAGCTATATATCCAGAGGGGCCCCCATTTTTGAAGTCCGTACGTTAAGATTGTTTTGTGACGGCCCACCCCGCCGCTTCGCTCCCCGGCAGTAGACTGCCTCCCCATTCCCGATTTTCGTTACCAACAGGCCAATTTCTTGACGTCATTCGAGGCAAGGGGGGGTAGGCTACAGCGCCATCACCAACCGACTCTTTGCATCCAAGTGCTTGGAGCGATTAACAGTTCCTTTCTGATTTAAATTTTCTAAAAATTCTTTTAGAGGATTCTGGGATTCGAACCCAAGACTCCGGTGTCACTGGCAAGTGTTTTACCACTGCACCACCGACTGCTTACTCAGTGTAAATTAAAACTTATACACGCGCAACAAAGCTAGGATTTTAAGAAATGAATGTAACCCCATGTAAAAACCGCGAGTATCGCGAGTAAATTGCGGTACGCCGTACCAACTAGGCTATTGAATGTTGTTAGCATATTCTGTTTGTAGCAGGCATATATTGATTCAACGTTATAACTTGGAAATATTTGCCTCTATACTTGAACTTCAAATTCAAACATAGAGGATATTAAGATGATTCAACCCAGGGGATTGAAACCAACAATAAACGAGGCATTCTGAGATTTGTTAAGGGTATATATACCAGAGGAATAACCGTATATATAAAGGGATTAAAACAAAACACTCTTTTTGTTATTTAACTTATATTTTATTCTCTTATTGGACATAACTGATGTGATACCTTATATAATCGTCTGATAATCGTGCAATATAACGTCGAATGCGCATTATAAAAATATTCCAGATGCACACGACACTATCAACATACGTACAGTCATAATACTGTGAATAGTGATCCGGAAATAAACTCCAACGCAAATTATCATACTCAGAGCACAAGTTGCAGATGTAGCAAAATTAGCGTCATGATTTACAAAGTTATTGTGCGTCATTGTGTGTCAAAACAAATAAGGTATTGCGGTTTGATTTGCGCAATTGATTGTATAATTTGAAAATGTAATTGAATATTTATCGCAATGAATTTGCTTGAAATTGAAACTGACCCATCCAGTATTTCAATTGAATAAGCGTTTGATTAGCGTACATCCTTTGTTGTGATCATGCGTTGTGAACGTGGAGCATAATCATCAATGCAGACGAATACCCTCATGACTGTGATATTTGGTGTTAATGATGTTGCTATTTTTAGAAGCACTCTATCACACTGATCTAGTTTACTCTTATCTGATTGTAAATGATTCATACTACTTAAAGGAGTTAAAATAGCCCTTCAATGTGCGCACATTACATGATTACTAACAAGACTTACAAAACAAATTATTATTACTACAACATTTTATTATTATTTGGTCTTCTCGCTTTATATTATTCATAGTTAATGTGATGTCAAGCTTAATGCATCTCAAATATGTTCACTTTATGCTAAAATATTTATAATTATCACAATTTAGAATCAATACAATTAGCGCAAAACATTCCTAAAACTCCCATAAAAGGATATTGACTTTGTTATAAAAATACATGTGTCATTTGTTGTCTCTTGTTGCTATGATTAATTAGTTGAGCGTTTGTGTAATTAAACCAAATTGAATTATCTATAACTGCAGTGCGCAACATTTTCGTTTTCATTCCGCAGCTCCGTGTATTTCGTTCGCGAAGGACGCTGTTTCTCCTTGAGTTTTTCTTCGCCGATGCGTTTCCGGCAAAATGATATTCTGCAAGCAACAAATGAAATGAAAATGAATACCAATGAACACCACACATACGAATTAAACATACAATCAATGTTAGTACAATGGTTAATGAATATTAGTTTAGAAAATGTACAATATGAATATAAATTAAGCGTGCACCATACAAAAATGTCGCCTTGTATAAATAGCACTGATAATATTATTTACCATATGAACTCAGACCAGAGGATAAATGAAAGCAAAGCAATTCCATTACTGGTATCATGCGGAAATCACATGCATACATTGGACAAATACACAATTCAACATTACATTTGCCAATTTATCACTTAAGTCTGGCTGCGCTTGCCAAAATTTACAAATTGTCATTCAACTTCGTCGGCACCATGCAATCAGCGCAAATAAATGACAATGGATAAATTAGAATATAAGAAAAACAAAAAGTTATTTTTTCATATAAAAAATATCTTTTCATTTCATTCACCCAAAGATTGTATATACAAAAACAAAATTAGGCATTAAATAAACATAAATAATTACAATAGCTTTAAATATAATTTGTTAGTTAACTAGATAAATTACACGTTATACGTATATGTACAATAAAACAATATCACTCATCAAATCAACAAAGTTGCTAAATAAGCAACTTTACAATAACCACGATACATTAACCATGGCTGTGTAATTACTATATACAAAAAGATACATTTGTGCTTGTTGTTTTCGGCCAGGTTGCTCATCATCAAACGTCAGCGTCTCCTTGATCTTCGCAAAGGTCAATTCAATGTTAATTAAATAATTAGTTCATTTATATAAGTACCTAATACACACTCTCGAGTCACACATTCGTATTAATCAAAAAGGAACTTGCTTGTGTAATACTAATTTATGTAAAATGTTTATAGATCACGCCCGACTGGAATAAATAGTTTCAAATTCGAGAAGCTTATATGCCCTCTGCTTGCTAAGCATGTTTGTTGTTTAATTTAGTTGTTAGGTTGTTAAGCACGCAGCAGGACACTCTAATAATACCCATATGACAAGAAATCGTTTATCACGCTTCAACTAGGTCTGTTTTGCGTCGAATATCTGTAATGAAATGGAACGCACTCGTTAGTTTTATGTATGTCAATTATTTATCATTGTACGACAACTAGATAACGACTTACCTCACCCGATATATCCTGCTGCTATGGTTACTCCAAGTGCAACAAATCCGGTCAAGATTGAGCCAAACGATGATGAGCCTCGTGACGAAAACGTTTCTGAACTTTCAACGATATTATGAACAATGACTATTTCTTCTTCCACTTCCGTTGGGCCATTTGTAATCATGAGTTGATCGCCATAGCGATGAAGAAGATCAAGAATAACTCCATTACTCCAGCCGAAACCCAATTGTACTTCGTATTCACCGCCTCCACCATGTCCGCCGAATACTGTTACATCATACTGCAATTTAAAGTTGTTGCTGGTTTATTAAGGTCCATTAAAAAGAAATTGTAAAGTGTTACCTTTTCAAACATGTGGGTTGTCTCTTGATATGCTTTAAAGTTAGATCGGACCCATCTATCAGCAAGTTCATAAGCTAATCTTTGTGCTGCTGCATCACCCGTATTGTTTAAACCGACAATCATCATGTGTTGTAGTGGTGGCCATTGGTTGGGGAAGTCCCACTGTTCGCCAGTATGTTCCAGAGATGTAGGAACACCTCCTGGGAAGTTGATGTTCATGCTGTCCAAGTACTTGCGAACTAATCGCACAATACCATCGGTTTTGCTCTTGTCGTAACATCCAGTGAACAAGGGTGAAATATTTGATGGGTACCACCAATCACGTTTGACTGCATTGAGCGTATCATAGTCCAACCAAGCACCTACTTCTTCATGCCATAAGACAGCATCAACTGCTTGCAAAATGTTATTGGCAACAGTTCTGTAGTATCCCGATTTTGATAGATTCCCAAGATCTTGATGCCAGTCAGCCAGAATTTGCGCATTCCAGTACATGATAGCATTTAAGTCGACCGGGATGATGGAACGGGTTTTGATATTTGTAAGATTACCTAAATAAAACATTATTAGAATCAAGGAGCTACATAGCAAAGCAATAATTTATACCTTTGTTGGTGGCATTCGAGATAAACCAACGACTAGAAAAATCCCATCCTGATTCGGCAGCTGCTTTGATTTCTGAGTAAAATTCTTCCTTTTCCTGATGGGTCTTGAAAGCATGAGCGCTCTCAACATCTTCGGAATACGATTCGGGACGAGGACCTTCAGACTTATCACCATAATGGAACATATTGTAATTCTTTCCATCTTTTTCAACAACCACAGTATGGTTGTCCATCCAATGGTTGAATTCCTTATCAAAGGCAGCAATGTGGTCCTTAATAAATTGTTTATCACCAGTGTGGTCCTCATACAATTTGCCCATGGGAATGAACATTGGTGGCTGGGAGCGTTCCAAATAGTAAATCCGACCACCATTAGGAATATGTCCGTATGTATCAACTATGTATGCAAAATTCGAGAGCATTCCCTTGACAGTTTCATGCATATCACTAAGCAACAGCCCTTGGAAGATCCAGTACGAATCCCAGTAGTAAAACTCGCGAAAACGACCTCCCGGAACAATCACCGGATTAGGAACCCAAATAATACTGTATAGATCAACGTTGTCTTTGATTTCATCCTTCATCTTGCGTCCGAGATCCTTCCATATGTGATTTAAAGCCAATGCGAATTCTTTGTACTCGTCGTTCTTGATATTCTTAATAAACTTTGGTACTGGTGTCCAATCCTGTGGGATCCAATCTTCGAATTCCTGGCCAGCAGATTCAAAAGATTCGTTGACAAACCGATGGACCGCATCTTTTGAAGGTTTCTGATTATGCATCACCATAAAATCCAAAAAGTTTTGCATTGTTGTATTTGCGTTATTGCGCATTTTCATGTCGACGAATGTCTTTGAGTCCTCAAAGATTTTGCTCATTTGTACGGTGTGCAATAATGGACCATGGCAATAGATTTCGCTGTAAAAGTTCCAAAAGTTGTAGAGATGTGGTCTATGTGATGTGATGAGATGATTGAAGTGCTTCAATGAGGGTGTTATATGTCATTGACGAGTGATAAACTTAATTAAAATATTTGCAATGCCTGACCGCAATTGCTGGTCGCTAAATAAACCTATTGTTAGAAGCGTATCGAGGTCAGGATGATGCGCGCTCACCAGAATTACTGTCTGATCAAATGAATGAAGAAATCGTTCGATCAAGGCCTATCGTGAGTTTGCGCCAAGTAAGCGGATATCACATGATTGCAACAATTGCAAAATTGTTTTAATTCGCATACCAAAACAAAGACGACTCACCTATCACATGGTGGGATACCAGCGAATGCTACTTGAACGAAGGCGAAAAACGCGCACAATAGGAACATACCCATTATGATAGTTTACTAAGTTTTCGATAAGTTACTTGAGTCTTTAACGTGCACTAATATCACTTGGTAGTACGTATAAAGTTGCAAATTTCTTGAATGCTAGTCACTAATAATATCACAGACACTTTCAGTATGTTGTGTACGACCGCGACTTTGTAGTTTCACTATGTCGCAATGTAAATGATAAAAACGAAACGCCAAGTCTATTATGCGCTATGAACGCTTGACGGTCGCTTGATGACTGACGCGTTGAGCGGTCCGCAGGTGATTTTATTCGCAACCGCGGCTCACGGAATGTGGCAATCAAGCGTGTGACGTCGACGGCGAGCCCCCAACACACCTTCGGCACAAAGTCCAATTAGAGCTAAAGTCTACGATCTGACTTAAGTGCGAGCGACACGCATTCATGATGGACTTTAAGTATTACGCTTAGCGGGGCACACACTGCATCTACTACGCTCTAGAAAAACATCAACTCAAAGGGCCCCCGAGGGCAACATGCTTATTATCTTGTCGCATACGATGATGATGTTTTTGGTTTGGTATGTTTCGCGTATTCAGAAACCTATGGAAACTTATTCAGGTAGTATATGCCTCATCATTGATACATTTCCAAGAATCCACGACTTAATCATTGAATTAACTTCTTCAACAACCACCAGAAAGCACTTTTCGTGGCAACGACTTGCGAATTTATTAAGATAATCACGCTTAATCGGTTGTTTAAGAGCACCTCGAATTGTGGCTAAAAGCAAACACAAATATTTATCCAGAGATTTTAAAGAGGGTTCTGGAAAGTTTATTTTGCATGCTGCAAAATAACATAAAATGACTTAAAATATTACAGCTTTGTAGAATTCTCAGAAAGACATTCAAGTTTCAATATATAAAAATAATTTTAAAAGAAATTTGCAACTTTATCTAATATGACGCAAGAGTTGCAAATATTTCGTAAATTTTGAAAAAAATTACACTTGCCATAATACTTATTACACGTGCGGTAAAATTGAATCATAATTCGTATTGATAGAGATAAAGAAACGAAACTATTATAATTCCATAACTGCATAACTAATAGATAAAATGAAATTGTCTCGTAGAATAATTCGTCAAATTGATGGAAGTTTACGCACATATGTGTATTGATGATGCTTGCTTGATATTAACATTTATGGAATATTACTGATAACTCAACAGAGACGTCGTCAATTGATAAAAGTTACGTTTATGAATAAAACATAACATAACATACGATGTACAATACACACACGATGATTAACAATAATATTTACTTCGTAATAAGCAAAAAATTGTATGATACATACGCATGATGTGTACGCATTTGAAAAATGTTTGAAATTATTTCAATAAACTTTCAGATTGTGTAAGTTAATTTTTGATTAATGCCTCGCGATAGAACAAAGTTTTAAATTTGACAATTCCAATTAAATGTCAATTAACATCTTCTGGTTTTGTCGACATTTGAAACAAGTTCAGATGTCTGTCTCAGATGACAAACGAATAAGCTTGAAGAAGTTTAAATATAGACAGGTTTTTGAAAAAAAAAATGCCAGAATGACTTAATACTTGGCCGCGGCGAAAACACGTTGAGGTATTTAATCAACGTTCATAGTTCACTAAGCACGCGTTTTTCGTGATAAAGGGTCGTTGATTATCATTATCGTACGAGGAGGTGTACCTGAACCGTCTATGAACATTGCATTGTGACGTCACTGACGATATGTCGCAATTGTCACATGCTGTGTGTGGTAGATTGTAAACAATTGCAATGCAACTGTATCATAAACAAACGCAAATATCAAAAGGTAATAGATAGATTAATGTGCTATTTCAAAACGTCTAAGCAAGCATTCAACAAATTCAAGTCTCGATGTATCGAAGTAATAAAACGTAATTTGCTGGTAGGAAGCCGTTGCCAAGGTTACCGCGCTAAGCGACACGAAACCAAAAAAAAAGTGTAATAAAAAAAAACCAGGCTTGCGCACCTTCAATTTGCATTTCGTTTTTATTATCGTATCGTAACGTAATCGCGATAATAATAATAATAAAACAAATAAAGACAGCGGCGCGCAATCGCACACATTAAATTGTAAATTCACCTAAACTCTGTCGTAATTGCGCTAGCAACAAATCGCACGTTTGATTAGGGTACACGTACTAAAAACACACCTCCCTCGGCTATTGGAGGTCAAATGTTGATGCAATTTACTTGCGTGCACGTAGCAATCAAGCACAATTAAAACATTATTGAAATTCTTTCCAGCAATTTGCACATAACATACGAACAACATGATTAATGTCAGTGAATAAGGATTTCTAAGGACAAAAATTCATTCTCTGTATAATATAGATGTAATCAACGTGATGATATTTCATTTTACTGGAAGCCCAGAAAGTGGTTAAATGCTGCTTGTTAATTAATTGATATAAGCCATTAAAGAGCAATTGTAATGAACAAAATACATTGCTTGGAATTATTTCGATTGACGTCACGGTATAAAAATTCGTGACATATTGGATTGACTTTAAGATTCATAATTTGTTAAATGGAAATACCTATCGTGATTCTGTACCTGGTAGAAATAAGAACGCATCCGTGTATACCTTTTCAACACAATGCAAATAAACAAAATGTTTGTTTCGTCATCACATGCACGGTTTTATGTTATCGTTCGAGTGAAATCTGGTGCATCATCGGTATGAATTGCGAAAACGAAACAGGACTTGAAAACTTCTCGAATCAAGGGGGGAATGATAACCAAATATGGCTGTAGAAAAATTCTTTTCACGATCATGTGGCAAGGTCGAAGTATTATTTATAATGTCGTAATGCCCAATGAATAATTGATATTGGATTAAGTTTGTGACATTATGAAATAACAGGTGTAATGAATTATTGGAATTGGATAAAAGGTTGACAAATACATTCTGAAAATCTATTATTAGAATATCTAGTGTAAGTTTGCAATGAAAAATTCTTCAATTTCAAAAATACGTAAACTTGTTGTTGATTCTTTTATAAATTAAGAAATCTTTCTAGACTAATATCATAAATAGCACAAAAAGAATTAGTAACATCATAAATAGCAAAAATATGAAATACAGGTTTCGTCATGATAAGTATTTTGTTCAGAAAACTCGATCAATGCATTAATAAATTCTAAACGAATGCATCAATCGACGACATGAATAAAATGTCAAAGTCAGCAGTGCAAATGCACTTTTGCATCAAGTTGTATTTAGTCGTGGCTTAGCAACACAATTACACATTACATTTATTTATATGGGTGAGTGTAATTTTTATTTCGTTTGCTTTAATGCGCCTTAACGCAATTCGTATATAGAATTACTTCACTCTTTTCGTATAAGGAGTCTTTAATTCAATGCAATTTATTTCCTCAATTAAGTGAGTAAGCTTTAAGTAAGTCATTATGTTGACTGATAATACTGCCTTGCCTATCAAGACACAAAACAAGTCACCATTAAATCGCAAAATTAATTATTACCATTGTTTAAGTAGTCGATGTAATTCTAACACTTGGTAGAATTCCGCATGCTAGACAGGTGCAGAAATGTAATCAATTGACCTCTAATTACATTTTATTGTTTTAATTTCGCATATCTTCAAAGTCGTCAATACTTAAGATGATATATTTTCTTTCTTTAGTGCCTTGCTATATAGGAAAGATTTGTTTACAATTTAATTAATTAATTGTTAATTGCCTAATCAACTCAACAAAGAAGTGTCACTATTTGTCATCAAGTCTACGAATGTGTTTATAAATATGTATCTGCTTTTTTTCAAGTAAACAAACTATAATTTGACAGGATAATGACCATTTCCGATGAGTTAATATGTTTTCATATTTCTGCGCAAAAAAATATAATACTATTAAAAAATTATGATGGTTTAGAATACCTTCCCATGACAACAAAGTAAATAATAAATAATATATGACCGTAAATAATAATGATGGTCACTTGTGGCCACAAATTATTGCCATTGAATGCGCACGTTGCGAATTAAATGACAGTATAATTTGTTCACGAAAAGGACTCAAAAGTACCTATATTTAGAATCAAATTCGTAGAAGAAATTACTTATGTGCATTGTCCTTGTACAAGGACAAACGTGCCGCTCAACTCATTACCAGCCTTCCTTCCTTTCGCAAACCACAAGATTATTTGATTAATTCAATGCTCGTCAATTAGCAGAGTTGAATACAAATCACGACAACGAAACAGGAAGGCGTTTTTGCGGAAGAATGAAACATAATTGCGATTGAAGGAAACAAAGAAAATATGGAGGAAATAAAAATGATAAAAATGTGAAAAATGATCAGAATCGAAATTTGGAATTTGCAGTAACTTATTCAAGTATTCTCATAATAATGATATCAGCGATTTCCTGTTTGATTAGATAAAATACGTACACAATTATTTACTTCGAAATATTATATACCTGTAGCAAATGGATTTCAAAATTATTTTATGGAATAAACTTTTCCTAAATTACTTAGTTATATGCATGCGGACGCTGTATCCAGAAGCATTTGCAAAAAAATATATTTACAAATTACAAGTCATGACGACTTCAAATTACGGTTATTTTATACACTCGAGTGCTATTTTTTTACACGACAATGTTTAACATTTTTACCTTTATAATCTATATGTTAAGTTGAACACGACTGCGCACCTGATAATAGACACAAAGAGGCGTGCTATTAATCAAGGTAACGAAGCAAATACGCTCGTATCATGTGAAATGACGTTTGGCTTTTGATTCGCATTTAATTCGCTGTCAAACATTTAACATTAACGTTTCTAGCAGTGCCACGTTTTAATTACACTCGAAAAATCCTGTTCGGCTACTTATTATGATTTGTTTGAATTTTTAGTTGCGTATATTAATTTAACAATCCATAAACACCATAGACTAGTTGTAAATAATTTTGGCTACTTTGGTTTTGCGAAATATATTGCGAATCAAATTACCAGCCGAATTTATTGCGATTTAATTCTTGAAATTGCAATTTTTTCACTTCGTGTATGAAGGTACATTATTTGATGTTGCAAATATAGTCAGCTTAAAGTTTTATCGCTTTTATTTTTTGGCGCATGAATGGTTTTTTGTGTCATTAAATTCAGTAGCTCATATTGTACAAATATACTATTCGTCAATTCGCGGAACTGAGTCTGTTTATTCAGTGCTTAAAAATATTCTATACTTAGAATGTAAAGTACCAATTTGTATTATAATGAAGTGATTGGCTAAAATGTATATTAATTAACTTTATTCCGTGATTGATCTGTAAAAGTGGAATGTATTGAAACCCAATAACAAACAACAAAACATGGGAAACTACCGCTTCCAAAAAGTTGAATAAATATATATTTTGATTGAACTATTCTTATCGCTTCATGCATACTATGAGTATTCAACAAGTCACAATCAAGAATTGTAAATGTTTTAGTTTATTACAATTTAATTCAAGCACCTTAAATGAATTCATAAATATCAACATGCGAATATCACGTACGCTATTTGCTTCATTGATGACGCAAATATTAATGGAAGGACAATGGTAATGGTAATAAAGGACAAAACACTTAAAAAGATAAGTGCTATTGATTAAAGAGATAAAAATATGTATTATAGTGTAACAAGATATTGTTGCTAATCCATTAGGAATAAAAATTGCATATGGCAGATTTTGAAATCCGGTGGAGACAAGATCAAAAATTATACAACTTTTAACCAGTTCGAATTAGTTAGAACGAGTGTTGACACCTACGCTACAACAAACAATAGTAGGACACTAACAAATATTTGTACGGCTTGTCTTATTTATCGTCTGTTAGAAAACTACTTATGACTACTTGACAAGTGAATAATAATCTCACAATAGGAAAGATTGCAACAATTTGCATGGCATTTATGACAATATATCGAGCGTTGTTTGTTATGCGAACTCTAACGACGCAAAATATATTTTAATTCATAAAGAGCCAAAATACTATTTAAATATTTTTTGTAATTCTATAAAACAATATCGGAAGTGTTTAATTGTATGTGGCATTTCAAAAATAGCCACGTGATATAAATAGACAGCGAATATAATTAATATCCATATTGTTTTATCAAAGCGAGAATGACTTTAGGCAACTGCTCATTCTCATCAAGGACTAAAACGAGTTTTATGTAATATCAAGATTTTCATTAATGAATGCGGTAATATTTTATGGAGAAATGAAACAATACCTATTTGTCTGTTAATTAATTAATATAACTTAATTAATATGATCTACTAATCCTGCGTTTCTTAAGGCAATCAATAATATAAAATAAAGACTAAAATGTATCATTCATATTCAGGATTGACACTCTGGTATATTTTAATAGACAGCACAGTGTCAAATTCAAGTGTTTCGTTAAATCAGTAATTCGCTAATAACCAATAATCTATATATAAACAAGCGCGTGATAATGAAAGCAGGATTCACTCACCGACGATTGTAAATGCGGCCAACACCTTCCTTCAATGCCATTTTTCCTGTATTTTTATATCTACGTACACTACATGCTGCTCTACAAGCAACATGCAAGATATTTGACCACTTTACAACCATCACTGAAACAAAGATCGATATGCATAATACCTATCGCACGAAAGTGCGTAAACCATGTATAATATTTATTGACGGTTTATTTAGGATATCTGATAAATTTTGATTGCGGCAACCAATCAAACAAATTGTTAGAATTTTAAACAATTATAAATAGTTTAATGTTAATATAGACTGTTATGAGAAAACTCACTGTTTTTAGATATCCTAATGCGCGTGTAACGCTCGAAAATATTGTCAATAACTATTCTAATTATATACTAAAGATTAATGCAGTTAATGCAATTAATTAATGCAACAAATACCAGCTCTAATCAATGTAAACTAAACGCATATCGACCCGAATAGAGTCAACAACTCAACTGATGCGCATTTGTTAACTAGTTTATGTGTGATTTGCAGTTTAGGTATAGGTAAATTTATATTATTTCAACTCCGCGATACGTTATAATAGTTCCCAAACCATCAAGCTTGGATGCGTCAACGAATTATTAATAATTATGGCCAGCTTAATATGATGTCATTGAAATCTAATCCTTTTCCTTAAAGCTATGATCTCAAGTAACAATTTGTTGCAGTAAACTTGACAGTATATATCTGCATGCCCAGTTACCAGAATTTTACTGTTTGATTCGTGCGCAACGCGAGTTCTGTATAATGTCTGTCGCTAGTGATGCCACTCCCGCATATTTTTAGTAATTACGTCACCTTTAATAACAAGTCGATGGCAACAAATCATTAATAATTGGTGATATTGCGATGATTCGTAGTGCGATCTACTTCAAAACGTATACCCATACTTTGAATCTACAGGTATTTTGCTGCGAGAGTTGCTTTCACGCGGTTGTGCAATATGTTGTTCTATTTTTAGTGTTCAAGCCCGTGTAGTTAGTCCATATAGTTTATTTAACCTGTGCGCACATTGATTAAAATCCAAAGACTGTATAATGTCTTATCCACCACCGCAGGGTAACCAGTATCCAAATCAGTTCAATGGAAGTAAGTAGAATACGCGTTATTAAAGATATTCATAGCAAAACAAGTTAACTTGCTATTTGATCATGACCCACTTTTAGATTTTCCGCCAGCACCACCTCAAGGAGCAGGCTATCCACCTCCACCACCAGGATCTAATTATCCTCCACCAGGTGGATATGGCGCTCCACAAGGTGCTTACCCACCGCCGCCAGGAAGCGGAGGACCATATCCACCACCACAACAAGGCTACGGGTATCCGCCGCCCGGTGGAATGGGTTATCCGCCTCCTGGAGGCTATCCACCAGTTGTTGATCAACCAATGGGTCAAGGAGGTCCGCCTGGGAGTAAGTAATCACCAAAACTGTTAGGAATGCTCAAATTATCAGTGTTTGCGCCATACAATTGGCGCAATGGGTTTTGTAGTAAACATAAGATAACAAGGTGCTTAAACCTTCTTAAACCGAAAATATAATACAATAGACATACTAGAGTACAATGTAGAGAGAGTGCCAACGAAAACCGCGCGTCTCGGCTGGGTTTAAATTAAAATAAAGCAACTATACACATTTTGATAACTCCGATAGCACGAAATGTTTGCCCACTTGTGGAAAATACTGCATTTATGTCAACAAGAATAGCGCATCAAAGTTACGGCATGATGCAGCGTGAATGTTGTGGCATAAAGTGCGCGTTCTGATCTGATACCACTGACAAACAATGACTACATTGATTCGTGATGCAAAGACGTATCGGCCACTTGGCAAGCTTCATCCCAAAATTATGGAGAATGATCTGAAAGTATTGAAGAAATTAATTGCACGTAAAATCAAATCATTGTTTAAAATAAAAAAGTCGGTTAAGAATCGCGGGTATAAAAAGTTGATAAGTGATGAAGAGCAAAGGTTTGCGTTGGGAAATTATTTAAATGGTCGCACCTGACATGGTTTGTGTTGCTTACAGGTGGTTGGATGAATATGCCGCAAAGACAAGTCAACTGCCCACCCGGATTGGAATACCTTACTATGATTGATCAACTCCTCGTTCAACAAAAAGTTGAACTACTCGAAGGTACGTATCATGCTACTTATCACCATGTGGATATTAAGCTAATTCACTTTTTAGCCTTGACTGGATTCGAAACAAACAATAAATTTACAATTAAAAATAGCGTTGGCCAAAAAGTATACTATGCTGTTGAAACCACTGACTGTCTAACGAGACAATGTTGCGGCCCAATGCGGCCGTTTGAAATGTTAGTTATGGACAATTATAGGAATCAAGTCATGCATTTACATCGCCCATTGGCATGCGATTCCTGTTGCTTCCCTTGCTGTCTTCAAGTATGCAATTACCTATCAATACATACAATCATTTAAGAATTCCTCATTTTGATTTATAGAGTATGGAAGTATCATCTCCGCCAGGTACCGTTCTTGGTACAGTGGAACAAGAGTGGAGTTTATTTTGTCCCACTTTTGCTATCAAAAATTCAAGCGGTGATACTGTACTACGTATTGAAGGGCCTTTATGCACAATGAGTATTTGCGGTGATGTTGAATTTAAAATTATGTCCAGCGACGGCCAAACTCAAGTGGGCAAGATCTCCAAACAATGGTCGGGCCTGGTTCGTGAGATGTTCACCGACACTGACTACTTCGGCATAACATTTCCAATGGATTTAGACGTTCGGATGAAGGCTGTTATGTTGGGTGCATGTTTCTTAATTGTAAGTTTACATTTTCTGCTGTTATAGTCCATTTAAATTTATAAATTTAATTTCAGGATGCAATGTTCTTCGAAAAAGTGCGAGACCAGCATTAAATCATGATAATTTTTGGCATCTGTGTGTTATGTGTTCCACGCTTTTTCAAAGTTTTAATACGTCCGTCGTAAATGTTTTTAATTCTATAAGTGTACAATATTACTATTATTCACCGTTTTATATGATATATATGATAGATATTTAAAAATCACTATTTAAAGTTGTCTTCAATTGAAAATAAATTTATTATTATATAAAGTTTCATTGTTTTCTGACGACTTCATCTTTGCAAAGCGTTGTACTTTACTAATACCTGATTTAAACTTTCAACACTGAGTAGAAGATAAAAATAGAAACAAAACACTGGTAACAAATAATATTCTATATGTACATCAATCAGTACTACACTTCAAATTTAAGTTTTAAATAAATATTATTTTGAGCACTCAATATGTGCTCATAATCAACAATTGCTTGTGCCTGCATGTTTAACAATTATGTTTTACATAATTACGTTATGAATTCTTAGTTAGAATGTCTTTAAAGAATTACAGCTAAAATGCGCTCACGCGCGCTTGCCCTGATGTTTTATCTTATGCACGGTGGTTGCAAATCGATAGATTCGCGATTTTCCGTTGTTGAGGATCTATTATGCTTAAGATGACTTTCCACCAAATGACCGGCTGAAAGCGCGCTCATTAGCGATAACTCGCCAGCCAACACCGCGCCACAAACGACACGTGCTAATTGATTGGCGTTCATTCCAGGTACATCACGATTTCCTCCCTTCACACCAAGCATCGATAAACAAGCACCTTGCGGTTTCAGCGTCGTGCCACCTCCAACGGTGCCAACTTCGATCGACGGCATCGTGCAGGAAATGTATAAGTCTTCGTTGTTTTCGCCGCCTCTCTCCATGATTGTCATGCAATTACTGCTGCCGACGTTTTGTGCCGGATCTTGACCAGTTGCAATATAGACTGCGGTGACAATATTGGCAGCATGTGCGTTAAAACCGCCTATGCTACCCGCAGCAGCCGAGCCGATCATATTCTTTGAGATATTTAAGTCGACCAAGGCATCCACATGCGTTTTCAAAACGTTCTCAACAATATTCTTAGGTACAATAGCTTCACAAATAACGGATTTGCCGCGACCTTCAATCCTGCATAAATCATAAAGTATTAACAAACCGTAACTCAGGATAATTTAAAAAATAGTTGCTTACCAGTTGACAGCCGATGGTTTCTTATCCGTACAGAAATTACCACTCACACTCAAAATTTCCATATTCGTGAATATCGTCTTCATATGTTTCAGAGATGCTTCTGTACCTTTCGAAATCATATTCATGCCCATGGCATCTCCAGTACTTGCGACAAAGCGAATAAAGACCAAGCGGCCAAAGATTCTTGTTTGCATACGGAGTAATTGCGCAAATCGACTCGACGACTCGAAGCAACTTTTCATAATAGCGAAATTGTCCATGTCTTCCAGCCATGCGACCGCATCACTGTAAATATTGACATAATTAACATTCATTTATCAATGTTGCGCGAAAAGACGCAAACACACCTAGCTTCTGTAATGGATGGAAAGCGAACAACAGGTGCTCTTGTCATACCATCGGAGATAACTCTGCTGGTAACACCACACTTGCCAAGAGCTCGACAACCGCGATTCGTGCTGGCTACCAGGCAACCTTCAGTTGTTGCCATTGGCACATATAGCGAACGACCATCGAGCTTAAGTGGTCCAGCAATACCCACCGGTATGGGCATGTAGCCGATAACATTTTCGCAACAAACACCCATTACCTGGAGACAAAACGCATAATAGAAGAATAATAATTCACGCATTATGTAACCAACTTTCTCAGTATGGCAAAACCCAAATTCAACTTACATTTGTATAGTCGTAGTTTTTGTATGGAAGATCAACCATCGCTTGCGTAATATTGCCAGTGGCACCAATAATTTTGCGTCGAATGCCAATCCCTCGTTCGCAATCATTCACAGCCTTTTCAAGTTTGTACGCTGGCAGCAACTTGTTATCTACAAGTCTTACGACTTCTGTATCGGACAACGGTGACGCTCCCTCAGTTTTTAAGATCTCCAGACATTCCTCCAACTCCCTTGGTGGTTTCGATTCGCGCTCGTCAATTTCTTCCTGACTAATTGGCGATGATTTAAAATTAGTACTATCGTGTCGAGCGCCGCATTCTTCGCTGTTCGTTTGTGTATTGTCTTCACGGCATTGGATACGATCCGTTTGGACTTCTTTGTCTTCAAACCCTTCATCAAAGTCGGTGTTATTCAAAAGTCGTGTCATGCCTGGCAAAAGTCCGTATCCAGGGAGTCGACGTTGTCCTTTCGTAGACGCGGAGCGCTGTTTTTCGGCCATTCGAACGCGCAGCTCCAAATCTTCTTTATTCTCAAAGAAAATGAACTTAACAGCCAGCGCCAGAAGCAGTATGAGTATCACAATATGGTCAGCGCTTAAAGTAACCCATCTATAATCCAAATACAAATAAGGTCACAAACGGTTCTTGACAATTCCATGTAGAAGACATAATTAACGACAAAAATTACCTCATAATATATCCATGAACGGCAGTGTCTTCGGTACGATTAAGAGGCACGCGTTGGTCACTGAGAGGTGCAATATTTTCTTCGCCTTCGCGCATGGGCCACCAGCTAGAAAATAAGATTTTCATTTGAAAAACTGGAGGCTTATAATGGCCAGCTGCTTTATTACAGCACACTATTCATCTATTGCCCGTAAACAAATTTTGGACACAATAAGCATGTAAATCGGGAAACAATAAAACGGAAATATGTGTGCAGGTCACGACACTATCATCACGCATCCCAAAAATAGCAAACAACTAGGAATAGCCTATTTTCAAATACAAGATGACACATTGTGATAATAAACGTACCTATGAGCATGCACCAGCATTAGACCAACGGACATGATCTGTTTAACGCGTTGCACTACTGGATTAGATTTTTGGTCCTCTTCTTTGAGCGCTCGCGAAATCAGCGAACTATTAATTTCCCGTTTGCCATAGATATTGGTCGTTCGGGATAACTGCAGAAGAATAAAACAACAAGCCGTGTTATTGCAAACTTAATTTGCTGCTTTGCATTTTACTTACCTCCAGTATGAGCGATAAACATGCCGGATAGAATGTCATGAAGACAGCGTAATTGACGATAACGGAGAGACAAGCAAAGTACGAAAGCATCTCCAACCGATGAACACCTACGCAGTAAGTAGATACAACGTTAATTCATATACTGTTATTACTTGGCTACAGCCTCAAATCATTTACCTGATAAAGTTCCTACACCTATGACTAGAGTTTCCACAATTGTATCTAAAGTGATTGTCGGTCCGAGGAGTGACATTCCCCGCGCAATATTCATCTTAACTTCATCCTGACTCGACGCGCTCAGCGCAAATTCGGCGAGTATAGCCGCCTTCGACAAGTCAATGAGCAACAAGAAGAAGAACAATGCATCCCTAAATGAAGAATACAATAATTAAGTCCTTTTTCAAACAGGAAACTAAGTAAACATACTTCAAGTCTGTAACATCAATTCGCAGGAAGTTCAGCACCGTCGAAGTAAAGACGAAACTGGAAAAGACGGTAAACAAACCGGCTATACCTGAAAGTAAGGAAGCGCATTGTTTAGCAATGGTAGTGGCATTCGATTTGCAGTCGAGTGATTACGTCCGAATCGGCGTTATAATCATGATGTCATGTGCGCTTGCATGAAGATGGAAAAAAGACTTTCTCTAATAGACTTAGCGCGCGCTCGCTGTGAGAGTATCGCATGTCAAGTTGGCTAGGCACGAGCCACCACAACCTTGATTCATTTTCACTTCACTTTCGCTGAGTCTGCCGGTTATTGTGCGCATATTATGATCAAATCCGCTCGGTTCGATGTCATCAAACTCGTTTTACATAAAAAACATTGCGAAAAGTCGATGCCCGGCTCGCATAACGAGTTGCGCATTTTTGTTTTGCGATACATACCTAGTATATATTTGCATCCGAGTCTTTGAAGATTACAAAACTGATAGTAACTGTATAAAACTGCGAGGCATCTGATAAATGTCATTACTATGACATCGGCTGCATTATAATCGGCCTAAAAGTCAATACAAGTCATTAATCACAATGCAAATCAATGTAAACTATTGATACGTACTTCATTCAAGCATCCAATGCAGTAAGGAACGGCTGGTTTCGGAGGTGGTGCGGTTTGATTTTGGCGGTCCACAGTCAGCATACATGCTGTTAAAGTAAGAGTGGCCACAATCACCTCCCAAGGATGAGTAGCGCAGAATTCACCATGCTTCCAGAACAAGCGCGCCGACATTTTTATTAATGGAACTTATTTCTTAATTAACTGGAACACAGAAAAATCACAACGTTTAAATTTAGACATTCAAGATCCACAAGTGCGTGTCTAAGTTTGAATCAAGTCAGATCATTCAACACTTTATATACAAAAACTCCCACGTACTTCAAAAAATGGAAGTAGCTCGGCCGTAATTTGAATTAAACCTCCAGGGAAGCTCGGAAAGCCCCGGTGGAATAAAAGGATAAGCAGTATAAGTAATGTAAACGCAAAGTGTGGGTTAAGCCCGCGCAAAAAGGATATTTGCGCACGAATTATAAACATTGAAGCGCTTAATGTAATCAAGACTTCAAACAGATGAGACAAAGATGGATATTCTAAGTACCTATTCATAGTTTAGATGTCATAATGTCGTCGAGAGAGTAAACAAACGTTCATTGTGAATATCGACGAATATGTTAAATGCTCTCAGGAAGTACATAAACGCGCGCGCAAAGTCATAATTTGTCCATGTTAAACGCGCCCAGCATTTGTATAAACTCGTAAAATTCTATGTTAAGGTCGGTTATCTTTAGAATCCATAATGGCGCGATGTGTAGTCATCTGGGAAACGGAAAACGAAAGCTACGTCGTTGGAAAGTTGTGGAAAATATTGAAATTTATTGATACGCCAAAGGAAAAAAATCTGTTTTGCCATTAATACATTTAAAATTAACAACCAAAACTAACAAATGGCTAAAATGAACACTAAACTTGCGTGCGCGCAAAGGAATCGAAAGCGAAATTGCACACAGCGAGCGAAATTATTATGTTAAAGCTTTCACTGGATGTGTAAGACTTCAACTCGCCTACCAGCGTGCAACAAAACAACAACAACAACAACAACAAAAACAAGCAAGGAATGCTCGAAAGAAACGTAAAATAATTGCTTAAAGATGTCTGCACCATCTTCAAAGAGCCTGTTGTTATTGTTGAGTCTACTCATGAAGAGTTATTAATCAACATACACCATGTAATTTTGAACGCGGTGGATAATTTGTTATCTCAGCTATGGTTGGTGATTTAGTTGTCATGGTTACCTCTACCGATACTTATGTCATTTATTTGATTTGCAATTTAAATTGCAAACAATAATATGCCAACAATTCGCATCGAAGCACAGACATGCAATCACCATAGCAGCGCGTACATATTAAATAAAACACTGACCTATAAATGGACATAGAATTGCAATTCAATTAGAATGTTGCTAGTTATTCATAATCACCTTGATTGGTGAATTGATGTTACGGCTGCTATGCAAAGTCAGGTTACAGGTTGTTGACCTAATTTAATTACTTGGCTTATAGCTGCGTAATTCGCATTCTAATGCCACCATTCATGATTTAGTGTGTCTAATTGTCTAATTGTACAAAATGTACACACAGTAAGTAATGTCACAATTGGTTGTGACTTTGCGAAAAACCACTTTATACGTTAGATTTAGGAACAATCATGTAATTGTGTGGTGTGCAAATAATGCTGGCATTATTGCAAATGTTGCGAATTAAATAAAAGTCGCACTTTAAGATGTGCGACTTACGCAATTTGTTCTTCAATCTCCGTGCGCTCAGTGACGAAGGTCGATGGTGCTTGAAAGGTGGGTAGAGAAGAAACAACTTGTCGATGTTACAGGTGAAAAAACTTTAAAACGAGCGATGACTGATAAGTATTGGAATTTCGATTTTCACCGAGTCGGAAATTTCACGTCATTTATAAACACGCATCTTGCGATAAAGAAGAAGCCGAAGAAAAATGAAGCTGTGACCCCCCTTTGGGAGCATCGAGCACTTGATAATTTTTACTCGCCAAGGTTGCTTCTTGCTTTCTCCTGAACAGTGGCCGGCCACTGCCCCTGGGTGGATTGATGGTTCATTCTTAAATACACGCAGCTTTCAATATTTCATGTACGAATAGCTTAAACGAAATGTAGTTCAACGGACGTTCATTCATTTAATTCAAATGTACGCTTGTTGGTTGTAGTATGTATGTTGGCCAATAAAAATTCCAATGCACATTTAATACGCGTTCTAAATTAATGATTCAACTTGTAAAAAAGTAAAATTAGAAAATGTATAAATCAAGGCAGCAATTAAACTGATAGAAATTTTGAACGTTATTTTCCACAATTTAGAAACTTTTATAAAAATTCTAGAACACATCCACTTCAAAAACATATAGATGAAAGAAATACAAGATGATTAATTAATCTGATATTTAACTATGCATTCCGGACAGTAAATATTAGTGGCAATTAATATGTGCGATAAAACGAATGCGAACATACAATTTCAGATTTAAAAAATATTTGACATATATTGCAATTTACGATTAAGCCGATAAATATTGTTCACAATTAAGATGATCTATTTTTCGAAATAATAATAATAAGTACTTAATATTTGTGTTTACAACTAGCTGGAGTTCGCTCGTTTAGTTCTTTTAAATAAGATGCGATAAGATGACCTGAGATTCACTATTTCTTGAACGAGGTAAACAACAAATTGCATTGCAAGACGAATGCCAAGGCAGAGTCAAAAGTGTGTTATTTCTAAACACAACTGGACTTTGTGCGTCACTACTCTTCAGCTGCAAGGAATTGAGTCCTGAATAGCTGAATAATGTATGCCATAAATTAAGAAGTATTGACGTCATTCGGTTTAGGGTTTACGTAAACAACAATGTCTCGTATCAATGCGCATAATTATAATTTATTCAAATACAACTATGATGTCAATAATCATATTGATCCTTGTGTACTACGAAGTGCAATCATTTCATATTTGTTTGTATTCATCAAATTGAACGCATTTCTGGTTTGAATACGAATTCAAACATAAATCTATATTTAAACTTTTATAAATATGCATTTTTAAAATTTTCCTAATTTTTTTTTTTGCATCAATCTGATTTCTCTTCATTAAAATATTCGCGCACATTATGTTAATCAAAGTAACTGCAAACGCATATTAAATAATCATCCGAATACGTCAAAGACGTTTTAATTTATTCAGATAATCTCTAAACAAAACGAGTTGAATCTTTTTATGAATTTGTTCGCAAAATAGAAAATCACTTAACAATTGCCAATTTATGTGTATAATGTATGCACATACATTATGTAATTTTAAACAACTTGTTAGGTGACATTGAATAAATTAATCACAGCATCGGCAAAACTAACATTCATTTTTTGCAAACGAAATTATAAAGAAAGTATGTTGAATCAATTACCGGAAAAAGCATCTTATTGGAAAAGTAAGACAGATGGTTACTATGAAATTTATTGATATACTTATCACACATGCGCCTCGCATGTGTTGAGTGAATTTCGAAATCCTTAAAATAGCTGCAATCCTGAGATGAATTGAACATTGCTGTTATTGCAATGGTCTAACGAGCATAAATTATTTGTACTTTAACTCCCGGTATTTTTATAAATCAACCGCATAGTTTTTTGTGATTATCGACGATGTTTCTTATCAATTTCATTAACGTCTAAATTATTCATTACTAGTTGCAATCCTAGAGATAAACAAATTTACTTTTTTTCATAATTAACGTAAATCCACATAAAAAGTGGTTATGCAAAATTTTTTGATGAGTGGCAAATTGGCAATAAAATATTCAAAGATTTTATGCACATCAATATTAAGTTATAACTCAAAAGGTTTTT
Organism: Aleochara curtula; assembly: GCA_963978815.1. NCBI lineage: Eukaryota > Metazoa > Arthropoda > Insecta > Coleoptera > Staphylinidae > Aleochara > Aleochara curtula. Next base: position 4,106,531 of record OZ022222.1, on the reverse strand, counting down.
GTTAATTTACGTAAGTTGATGCATTAATTTTATTGTCTTGATCATAAATAATTTTGAAATGCCAAATTTTGATAAAAATATATTTTAAATACTCGCTATTTCAAAGTAAATAGATAACTTTAACTAAGTCATTTAAATTTAAATGACTCACATATTTTCATCATCCTTGTTCACGGAAAATTTAAGATTAATCCTTCTTAAAATTCAACCGTTTTCTTGTTTCTATTTATAACTTTAAAACTTTGTTATAACCTTCACAGAGTAATGATTGATAGTAAACTAAAAACTTCCAAAAACTTTCTTCTATAAATTTTACGACCTGAATATAATCAATTTAAAAATTTCCAACAAAAGAAAAGATGCAATTTACGATATGTGGTGTAATACGTAAGAATGCTAAATTTTATAATAAAAGAGACTGCACAATCGACACCGCACAGTGTAATATTTATTCAAATCTATACGTTTTGTAATCCAGATGAACGCTACTCGTAACGGAGATTTGTGTAAATATAAATAATTTGTAAATTCCAACCAACATGTTGCAATGCTCCGCACACGGCGCACAAAGAAGGAAAAGTAATTTAATTATCATCATGCGCGAATTTCCAATACTTATAAGTGATATTGCAACATTAATCGTATTAGCATTTTGATGCGTGTGAAAGTCCAGCGCGCACTTTCGTTTACACAGTAACAATAATAACACATGCAATGCATCAGGTGAATTGTGTAATTATGCGTAATGTACCTTAATTCTTACCTTTCAAACGCAAATCAGATCAAATTGATTACAAATTCCGATGCAACACATGCACTTGAAAAAAGAGCACCACTTCCAGCGCGGCGACAATGAGTGGAGAGCTCTTAACTCAGCGACGCATTCACGTGCATACCTTGTGGACTCGCACGATACGACAACGACGACCAACTTTTCTAAGTTAAGATTACGACTACCGAATCTCGGCGTGCCGAGCGAGCGAAGCACACACTCCTCACACACACGTTCCAAACGCGCAAAGAACTTCTTCGGCACTGACGCGAAACGTGCGCTGCGTTTGGAAGACGTCGACGACGGCAGCAGCGACTGGTGGGCTTGAGTGTGTTATGCTTCGGGGGAGTCGCAATGATGCACTGCGTGCGTGTCTAGAACACTGACCGAGACCGCGAGGTGCGTTTGTCTAATGATCAACCGAAAAACTCTGAGTGTGCTCATCATTGGGCGTCGCGCCAATTATATACATCCCGTATATTGCAAATGCATGCAAGATATTTTGCAAAAAGTATAAGTCTATTGTTTTGAATCAACTCTTCCGACAAGCGTTAATTCCAAAATACTGATAAGAATGCTCTAATTAAACAAGAAGTACGATTTGAATGTATCAACAACAAACTTTTCGTCGGCTGTACCCTAAACTTGAGATAACAATTTGTTTGCTCGGAAATGGATGAATGAGTCCCAGACTTTACGTTGGAGCACAAAGTATTAATTATCATTAATTAACAATAGTGTCCAAAATAAAAAACAGGTAGTATAAAAACAAAACAGCTATTAACTACTTAGTCATGAAATCCGCTACAGTCGAACGACACAATATGAAGAGGCATTAGCTACATTTGTTTGATTAGTTTCGTGAATTGTGTACTAATTGACTGCTTATTAAACTTTTTACTCATTGAACGCATGTTACTTCGTCGTACACAATTCCTGACAGCTGTATAGTGTCTACCGCCACCTGATTTCACTTTTAATTTTATTTTCACTCCGCAGAAAAAGAGCGAGCGCAAGAAAGCGTCGACTACAAATTTTGCGCATCTTTTCAATCAATTTGCATTAGCGCGTACCATTGAAAATGGCAATCAAGCGAGCGTTACACAATCGACAATACTTATTCTCGCTTTGTGTACAAATGTACAAACAGAAAGCTGCATTGCACACAACTGTGAAGGCTATGCGCATACAGTTCGTGTGTCGTTTAATGAATTACACGAATTCAATCTAGAATTAGAGAGATGCCAGCAGCTCGTTGAGATTTTGTTCATGAACTGGAATTAGCACCTTCATTCATAGGTGCTTGCACTCGTTAGCATTGTGCTAAATTGCTCAGTTTTGCCATGCAAGTCTATTGCACTTTTTGTCTTACTTTTAAATCGACCAAATTTATTTGATGTATATAAACATCATAATTATCTTTTCGATGTCAATCCAAAGATTAGCGTTCTATGTGCTTGTCGAAGAGCAAAATTATACAAATGCTCGACTAATCACTCTTTTTTCACATATACGAGCAACGATCTTGCCGACCTAGGCCTACTTCAAGCGCAATTTATTCAAATAATTGCACGCTGCGGATTCGTGTTGTGGTCTCGTAAATTATATAAATTTTACACAAATGTCAGATTTAAAACACGACTAATCCGTTGTTTAAAATCTTTCGGTCGACGTCATATCCCAGCAAATATAATTATTTCTAATTGTGCGATGTAAATATTTGACATCCTAAAATGTTAATTGTTAATCAAAAAAAGTATAACAGAATTATCTTGCTTTGTTTTCGGATAAACAAAAAATTCCACACAATTGGATTAATCGTATGTTCATACCCAATCATATTCTTGTCCAAAGACACAAAACAATCAATTGTTTAACAAACTTTAGCCATGAAACATGAGGCACGTTTGATACTCGTGTTAATGAAAGTGAAAAGCACAATTATGAGTAAATGAGTTTCTCATGTAGTAAAGTGCACGATGATATTGTAGTTACGAACAGCTCAACCCATTCGTATGCATATTAATTTAATTTAATGAGTAGTCTTGCACCTTCTAGTGCAGAAACATTATAAAGACTTGAGCGGTGGTCCGTAACATGATTAGTTGATGCGCAGTGCGTGCGAATGGCAATGAATCTGAATGGGAAATGCATTCTGGTGTAAAAGCACTAATTGGCAATACCCTTCGCCATATCTAAAAATTAGACACATGTTATGAAATGATAATTGTTAGTTTTGCATGTTACCAACCTGCTGCTATTTGCCATGCTATTTCAATGATATTGCAGAGACAATTGTACTATGACCTTTGCAAAAAATAACAAACAAACGATAATCCGCCAACCAGGCCGGTAGATGATAATGACACTGAACTTTGATAAGATTTTCGGTAGGCACTTGTTCAGAACAAATATAAGTAGTTATGAGCTACTGCTTTCTCATTGCGCGAATGGTGTTCAACGAATAATGTGTGCTTCAACCATTTTAGCACATATTCCTGACAAATTAGAATAGTAAATTGTTACCACTTCGCTTTCTATACTCATTTTCATATTGCCTTCATTTTCGATCATTATGAGCTGAATGACCCATTGATCTCAATCATCATTAAATTTCCTCCTTTCCATTGGCTTGGACGAACACAGATAATTCGCATTATATTGCCAAGCGATCAGCATGTTGCTACTAATGACGTTGAAGTGGCAATAATCGTGAAACATTACGAAATCTTCAGGTTTTACGTCCCGCTGCCAGCGTATTCGAAATTGTCACACTTTTCGTTTACGTCGAGCCAACCGAGTGACCGACATACACAGTCAGCTGCTGATGTAGACTTCCTCAAACTTACATAATCCTACAAATTCCTCCAACTTCGATTAGCAATCGTCGTTCGCACGTACTCGAAATATCGGCAATTAAATAAACCTATTTGGTTGTTCTACCACAAGCCACAATAACTCACGTTTAGCAATCAATTCATAATTGTACGTTTGCATACCGAAATGTAATGAATCATTATCTAACCAGACAATGATATGCAATTTCCACTTGCAGGGCATTAATGGTATAAGAAATTGTATGATTGTACATTTTCACTAATTCATCACAGAAAATTCTATCTAAGCCTGAAGAAGGTACTAGTTGTTGTTGTTTTAAGGTTATACTAAGCTACTGCAAAAAATTGAGAAAAACGTGTGTACTTACATGTAATAAAAAGGTGGTCATTCAAAACGAATCACAAATAAATGCACAGCACTTGATGATTAGACTAGTAATTAAATCACAGGCTATTATAACTAGATATTTCGCAGACTTCGTTTGTTTCCTTTGATATAAACCGTGTACCGAGGTAACAAAAATTAATCCGTATATGTTTAAGCACACCAAGGCACTAATTAAGTAACCAAATAAAATATCAATTTCTATTATGTAAAAAATAAATATCTATATATAAATTATTTAATTTTGCTACGACCCGTCAGCAGTATCACGTATGTAGGTATTACTAGGGTTATGTCAGACTCAATCAGACTAATAGCTTCATACCGAAACTTAACACCATCCTCAAGTTATAGATGGCAGAGTATGTATTAAAAATAGTTTTAAACATAACATTTGTTAACGTTAGCAAACTTGCATTATCTTTTAGTAAGAATACATAAAAAAAAAACAAATACAATCAACGTAACAAACCTGGAAACGTGTCCGTTATTTAGTATGTAATAGAAACCAGGCTTAAATTTTACCGTTGGAAACAATGGAACTTATTAATCACTAATCAAGTAAGTTATTTTCCCATTAACATGTACTATCTAAATAAAATATTTATAGAACTGCTTCAGATGTCAATAATTTCTCACTTTGAAAACCAACAAGTACAATCAAGTACAATGCAACCTGGTCATGACCACTCTTATTCTTCAAAAGCTATTGAAAATCTTGAACAAGAAATCTTCGTACTGAAACACAAGTTGAATCGTTTGAAAAAACGATATCATTCTAAACGAAATATTTTATTAGAAGATATCAGACCTAGAAGAAGGCAATATTCTAAAATATCTAAAATTTCCAAATTGGATGAGTTTGTATCACATCCTTCCAATACGTTTGTAACACCGAGCAAAAAGGATAATAATGTGGGTACAGATTATATACACACTGATATTCAGCCAAACTGTCACCTAAAACGTGAATATGCACAAAACACTTCAGAAACTGAGCCGGATGATGCATCTAACACAAATCGGCTTGACTATATAAATGGGAGGACATGTAGATCTTTATTACAAATCAGTAAAGAAGTTACTTACAATATAAACAGTCCTAACTGTCTATACGCATTTGCAAATTGTCGAAGCTCAATTGGAAAGAGGGGGCGAAACAATCAAACAGTTGTTGCATTTCATACTGATAAGGGTTTTATGAATGGTATTGAAATTGTTTGGGGGATATCCATGCCTCGTGTGGCCAAATCAAATATTGTGAGTGTTTATACACGTAGATACCAACTAGAACTACAAGTAAATAATTTTCAAACTATTTTTGCAGCATTTTCAAGTATTTACAGGCAATGGGTATATATGCGATATAAATAACAAAGAATTAAAAATGTATACACAATTTCAAACATTTCTCGTACCAGCAGGTAAATAATTATCGTTACTAATTAATAATATCAAAAATAATAATGGTTCATTTTTAGGAACAGGATTTGTTTTAAAAAACACTGCTTCAACAAGATCAGTTCTCGGATTTACAATAGACTCTTCTACGAAACTTTGAAATTCTTATTATAAACTATAATTAAAGTAAAGTTCAAGTTATTATTAAGCTTCAATTAATAAATGTCCTGTGTCTAGAGCTTAATGTATAAAACCAGCAAGACACTTACTTAAATTACGTTTTGCATAAGCCATAATACATAATTTTGAATATTAATTAAATAGGGCAAGTTGTTTTCTAGAAATTATACAATATAAATATACTTCAATGCCAAGTAATGCAAAACATGATACTAATCAACGAGTACAAGTTTACTCAATGTTATAAATATCCATCAAACGATTACTTAAATTCACATCAAATCAATCATTTATTGAGCCTCCGGAAGGAAATAATTTCGGCCATGAGACGTGTATTTCTTCCTTAACAAATATCCATTAAATTCTTCCTCAATTCAAATACAAGTAATCTTAATATTAACTTATTCCTGAATGTAATCTTTTATAAAAATTACAAAATTAAATTATTTTCCCATTCGTTGTATGCTCCATTCTTGTTGACACAGAGGACACCGATTGTTCTGTTTCACCCACAGGGACATACAGCAATAATGAAAGGAGTGATTACATTCGCCCCAAACGACAACACAATCCTGTTTACCAACGTCCTTCTTACTTTCGGATTGACACCGTAAACAGGCATCTAAAACAAAAGCACTGAATTAATTACAACATTCAAATTATACAGGAAAAGTTGTTTACGTGAATTCGCCTATGCAAATAAAGGAAGTATGAATACATTACAGACAGGATTATAAAAATTTTACAATGTTTGTTAAGTACAAAGCTCTTAATTCGCGAATACAAATAAATTCAATTGAAATACCATTCAACAAAGTGTAATTTTTCATTCTTCCTAAAAACAATGAGGACACAGCCGGAAATTCAGAGTTGAATAAGATTTTGATTGAATTAATACGTTTGGTTATTTTCCATCGAATTGAATCTTACAATAATTTTTAATCGTTCGTGAGCACGCAAACAAAACAATAGGCTTATTTATACTACGTCGAATTGGTTTATAATAAACATCGGAGCGGTTGCATGTAAATTGTTTGCGAATTGCGCTGCTTGTTCGTGATTTGTGGACTGTGGCAGGCGTGCCCCCATCGCGTATTATAATTTTGTCCTTATCAATGTCACGCAAAAACATCCAATCTATTCATTCAACCAGCACGTCATGTCAATTTAATAATGATCATAATATTTGCCGCACATTATTAGCTCGTAATTTGTTTCACTTAAGCTGATCGAGCGATCGGTTTTTTCTCTCTAGAGTGATTCGATGATATTTTTTATTATGATCGTGGTGCCTTGTATACCTTGAACCACTCTCTAAGTGCACGTCGATTATTGTTTTTATTGCGAAAGCCTGTTGTGCAATTGGAAAAAATGAATATACCTATAAAATTATTAATCACTCAGCCACGATTTGCAACGTAATGCAATCAATGACTTAAGATAAGCAGTATCTGCCTCTAGAATAGACCAATCAGAACTGTTTACTATATCTCTCTCGAAGGTACCATAATTACAAGGTCTAATATTATATCATCGCTGATTAGTTTGCAAAAATATATTAAATGATGATATTTTCTGATGAAACTAATAAATATATGTGTTTTTTTTCTAGATCAATCGATAGTTTACATCAATAAGCCATCAAGCAGCAAATCGTTTACTCGATCGTGTCATATTAGTATACGTTGAAAAGCCAGTTGAACATTGATAACAAATGCAGGCGTACCTACTACTCATCAAGTATAATTATTACTTTAGCTTTGAGTTAGTAGTATTGTTTATATGTAGCAATATAAAACATTCGCTTGCTTCTTGGATCACTTCGTATACAATCATTAAATCAATTATTGCCTGTTTACATTAACAAATTCATATATGTATTGTAAATATAAATAGAAAAAGTGCAACCTCATGTCGCACGCGGCGTTACTAAGTACGTTTGTTATGGTGTTCGACGACTGTACGAACAACAATTAAATGACATGATAGAAAACAATTGATGGAAGCGCTCAGTGCCATAATAGGAAACAAATCGCAAAATAATTTCAAGTTCTCACACTAAAAAACAACCAACAACAACTACACTACGACTCCCGCATTTACTATTTCCACGAATGATGCGCAAGATGAATGCATCCTAGTCAATTAAAACACATGAAATGAATAATCATTAGTTACTCGTGCATAATTAGCCGTTTTTAACAGGTTTATAATTACAAGACTTGCCATATTTTTTCCCCTCAGATTGCAAATCCTCAACGGAATTCATAAAATGTATTCTGCGTAAAAAGACTCGATACTGTTCGTATAATTCAATGATTTCAACAAAATTAGTTATGCAGAATTGATTATGATTGTGCACGACTGAATAAGTCAAGTCACGTGTAGTGGCACACGATTAATCTTTGTAATTAGTTATGTTCAATAAGTTATTCCGCAATACGTTCATGAAAAACAGGTTCAAATTTCATAATTCGCGCCAATTCAATTCATAAACACTTACTGATGAAATTCAACCTTTCTGCCGTGAATTTCGAAGAATAACGTTTATAAAGTTTGGACTCAATGATCTCAGCACTTTTAACGAACGCAATCAAACTTGTACGTACGTAAAACTTGTAGGTACTACGCCATTTGTTTTATAATTCGCCATAAACAATTTATTATTTACGAAGCGATAAAGGTTCAATTTAAAATTTCGGTTTTTCCAGTAAAAATTACCAAATGAAGTAGGTAGATATGTAGATACAATAAAAGTCGAAATAAAAAGAAAGCACAAAAAAGTAAAGCCGGTAAACACATGAAAAAGCACTACGCAAATACATACAATGCGTAGAGACAGCAATAACTTTTTAATCGCGGTGTAATAATAATTAGTTTAAGTAAGCAATGAATTGCCATGTGTGGGCATTACGTACGTCGCATAATAATATCCTATCATAATTCAGCATTTACAATAAAACCCGATGAATGCGCGCCGTCCGCGATCAAGGATTGGATATCGGCGAGGAAAAAATCCACGTAGAAATGGTCAACACACGGCAACAGCCATGAATGCGATAAATAAATAAATCTGTGAATATAGTTTTGCCATAGTTTTTAACAAGCTGCTCTTGGAGTAAGGTAATCAACAAGCGCGCTGCGTGCAGTAGTGGATTCTTAGCGGTCGAAATCGTGCTAAACATTGTTGCTTCTTGTGCATTTACCTATCGTGAATAACCTTCGTTTCGCCGAAATCTGCAAGGACAAAGGACGAACAGCACAATGGCAACAGCGCCCGACGTATATGCACCGACATCTAATGACACGGTAATTGCGATTAACAATAAAAGATTTCATTAACATATAATTACCACGTGCATGTTATAAATGCAAATAAACTTGATGTACAGAAGCGCGCAAAAAGTTTCAGGAAGTCCATGCTAGCGCAAGACAATCGCGAAACAAAAAACGACAAATAGTTTTATGCAAATAAGGAAGTTGACACTTGAATGGCATGTCATGCGCGTACTAATCTTACTTATAAAAATTGCAAAATTACAACAAGTAGCTGCTCCGATGAAAAAGGTGTTTTGAAACTTGTGCAAATAGATGCTAAAGTGAAAAGAATGTACATTCAAAGATTATCTCAATCCCTGTGCTGATAACTGATGCTTAGTGTTATTTAGATAAAGACAATTGAAGTAGAGTTTACATAGATTACTCAAATATGTAGTTAATTCTAGGTGTTTACTTGAAGTTTACTTAGTAATAGAAAATTCATGTGGCTACAGACACTTTAACTTCAAAAAATATTACTCTAATCATATTTACGATTAACGCAAAAAACGACAACATTTTCTAATGGCTTGGCAGTCGTTATAACCGGATTGTATTGTATTTGTTGCATACGAGCACATGCATCTAAAGTGCACAAAATACATTTTGCGCACTTCGCTTGCACTTGAAATTTATGTTCATCTCAGGTTGTTTATAACCGCATTATCTTCTTCATGAGAAAAACGTGGAAAAAGCATTAAATCCAATGATACACCTTGATTAAAACTATCATACCAACACTGTTTCCAACTAGTTTGTGCAAACACCTTTGCGAAAACGTTTGATTCACTACAAATATTTGCAAACATTAACATTTTGCTAATAGAGTTCAAAGCGTTATAAAAGTAGTGTTAGAATAACCGAAACAGCTTTTTTTCTACACGTAAGTTTTTCTAGCTTTTCAATTATATAAAGCATAATTTAAAATTTATTATTTATAAATATGCTAATCAGTAACAGAAATATTTTTCGCTCAAGTTATTTTTTGCACCAACGTTTCCACCTTTTTACCGTGGCAAATTTATTATTGCTTCATCTTTTGTTCACCGTATTAGTTTTTAGAAAGTCCATTAACATGATCTGACCTATAAGATTATTTAAATTTCATTTTGCGACAATGCAAAATAAAACTTTATGGTGGTAACCATACAGCAAGTCTTATGAACTATAAGACAATCTGAATGGTCCATTGTCTTAAAACCTTTCAAATATTTATACACTCTGTATATATACAAAATTCCAAACCTGCGCAATAACCGACCTAAGTTAAAAAAAATCGCTAATTGCCAAATAAAATAGTGAATGATATATAGAAAGTTATTTTCGAAATTATTAATAGGAAATTCTTTATGGGTATTTTATTTTCTAAATATACTAAATATATTTAAATTGCGTGGTTGCTTTAAAATGTTGTCAATTTTATCAAAACTTTAAATTCCATGTAGTTACCAAATGCCTACACGTGGGTTTAAATGATACTCATTAACTAAAAGTGCATATTTGCAAATCTAATAAGTGACCTAACTTAATGGTCAACCAAATTACATACTAATTCTAGGTATCATAAATTTTCAAATAATAACAAACAAGATAAGTACATAAATTAAAGTTTCTTATCGAAATTTCAGTTGGTGATACGTGTTTTGGATGAATTAATCTCCAAAATATTTGATAATATGGATTATCTTCATTTCTGCATTATGAAAGACTTTGCTTCATTGTATGATTGTAATAAACTAATAGGAAATCAATACCGTTCAAAGTTCATGACCGTCCACGTGCAACCAACAATAAAAAGCATGCTGCAAAAAATACTTTTCTTCATTTATCTATTAGCTGATTGCTAATAACATGTTGAAAAACAAGTAGTTGCTAAATGTCAAATTTGCGCGCCGTCTTTTTTGCACATTATCCTTATGAATATATCAACATATTTATTATATGTACATACTTTTCATTGATTCACGAGCCACGAGTACGCTGACGTTGACAAAGGTTGCAATTTTAGTAATTTTGCAATCTATTTTTACAGGCGCATGTTGAAAAATTAATGAAAATTTAAAAAGCTATTTATAAAGCAGTAAATATAATTAAACAATTGACTATTCGTGATATCCAGAGTTATAAATTCTCCAAGCCATTTACAAGTCATTTGTGATCAATCTTTCACCATAAAATTTCAAATAGAACCGTTCAATTTTATGTAGGTATCATGATAAAGTAATATTGCAATAAAGCTTTGTTATCAACGTTGCGTCATGAACCACCAGATTAGTCAATTACGATGGGGGAGATTTGCTTATCAATGAGTAGAGTTCATCCTAATGTGAATGTCTAAAGGTACTGTCATCGTTAAAACTGGTGACGAGTTATCAGAGGTCGTGCGAATTGCGGATATAAAACTTGTTCCGTCGTTGGCAAACACCTTATTGATTAACGAGCTATAGGTATTGCAAGTAAAATACTAATAATAGTGTAAAATGTCTGCAAGTTTGTTACGTAAAATCCTAAATCACAAAAAGGAGCATGGTGCTTTCTGCGTGGATAAAAGTGATAAATTTCCATACCCTTGGTCAAGGCTTCCAATTACCCACCAGGTAGGACATACATTTTTAAGTACTTTAACAGCAATTAAGTATCAATTAATGTCGCGTGTAAATTCGGCGATTACGGAAGGTTTTCCAGAAAATACTTAAGATTGTCGTAAAGTTAAAAGGAAGAACAATCGTCATATAACATGACGCCGTTTTTTGATTGCAATTAATCTGAAACATCAATATCAATTCATTCTAATGCCGGTTTCATGTCCACGACGCAAAGTGTTCGTGCCTTAAGTCACATACGGCATTTCTGCGCCACTCAAGTCGCAGTTGAAATGATACATTAATAAATAACTAACTAAATAATAATAAAAAAAAGAGTGGCTCGACTAGCCACTTGTTCTCGTCAAGGTTTTCGAAGCGAACGCTCGATAAAGTGACGTCGAGTAACTCGTTCGCGAGTCGAGCCCACAAACCGCACGTTTGCGATTGGCTCGCCAGTACACACCTTCGCTTATACCTCCAAGCAGCGCCATACCATATATTATAATAGATTACAACATTTATGCACGACGTTGCATGCTAAGGACACGGGCGTGTGCGCAACAGCATTCCATACTCACTCACATACCCAACGCTTTTCTTCATAATTATTCAACAATTCTATCTTAATGGTACGTGATACCGATATCATTCGCATACGTCAGCAATTCAACAGATAGTCATTGTAACAAAACAATCAACACAGCGATAACACTCTGCTATATTTCGCAAACTTAAATATTGCATCATTGGCTTTGCCTACAAAAAGTGCATGAACTTGCAGCAATTCCTATACAACCCACAGCTGTACCGCACAGCCGAGACAAGAGAATTTTGCCATTCTAATCTTGACATTTTCATTCGCTCGCAAACATACTAAAAGCTCTTGTTATATAATAACGTTATTAATTTTTTACGAGTTTTTCATAATTATCATACATTCTTTTTCGGCTGCTTTGCGATAGCGACGCACGCATGTTTATAATTAGTAACAAAAAAGTTGTTTATCTTACGAGGTGTTTTAAAGAATTCATTGACACGACGACTGAACGAATAAGTTTTCAATTTTCTTGCTGTCCTTAAACTAAAACAGCGGATTTCGGTGCTTTTTTTGAAATCAATCACAAGTCTTTGATCAATCAAAATTCCTTGCATTACTCCTCACTCAACGCGATGTCTCAATTTTTAAATGAACGATTGAGATCCGAAAATTAATTCGACCGTATCAAGGTTATCGCCTTCGATTTGACAATCACGAATTACGAGTATCGCTTATTATTTAATTATCCTCACCGTAGAATACGTGAATTATTCGCAGTTTAAAAAATAAATAAATAATGAGAGTAAGTACATTCTTAAAACACACCCATGCATACTTGTCATTTATAAACAGTGATAAGAATAGAATTCCATATGCGTTCATTACACATGGAAAAACAGGAATAAGTACTCTTATCAACGTGCAATTTTGTTATTGTTCTTTTTCGTAATAATAAAATTTGCATATCAACCAGTGCGTAACCAGAAATACACCGAATATTAGGAAAATCAAGTGGAAATTTTTCCATTCGAAGAACTAGGAGACAAGACGAAGACAAAATCATCAATCAATCCGCTAGCAATTTGTTTGGTTAAAAATACACGCACATTGCGTCGGGTCTATAATTGAATGGAAATTTCCATGTCAGAGGAAGACGTGTTGCACTTGCCGGAGAAGAAGAGTGCATTGCGCAGCAGCAATCTTTGCGCAGTTCCTTCGCGGTATACCTTCCACGTTATTAATAGACTTTAGAATGGCAAACGCAGCGAGAAAGAGAAGAAAACAATGGAAAAGTACCATAGATAAAACATCTACCTACATACCTACATGCATGTATGCAGTGTACCTAACACAATGAATCGAATTAATCGATGTGTCTATCGCATGCTTTCGTCGTTTGGGTGTGTGCAACAAACAGTTTAATCGATGTTATTGCCTTTTGCCGGCATTCGAAAAAGTGATGTAACAATCTCGCCATGTCTAAAGACGTCGTTGTTTTAGGCAGTAAAGCATTAATGTTTTTTTGCGCGAACGTAAAAAAGGACGATGCATGCAAACTTAAGGCTACTGCGCTTAGCGGGCGGTGTGTCTGTTACGAACGCCACGTGGTGGGGGAATCAGGTATATAATATATAGTTGCTTTTGACCACCAACAACAGTTGGTAAAATAGCATTCGTATAGATAAAACTATCCATACATGCATTGATAATTAGTGTATTAAAATCACAATTGTTTTCGTTATCGCGTTATCAATTTTCGCGCACCTACTTATTTTATCCGCAAATTGTGATCGTCCTGTAAATTGATGATGAGCAGCTACCTTGACAGTGAAGTATCACCGTACAGATCAACCACAATCTATCTGCCGATTGATAACACCGGGCGAAAAACGGACAACTTGACGAATCGAGCGACATGGCGCAATTTATTCCGCAAGGTAACTAAAACTTAATCGCCTTATTAGTAAGTCAAAACTACCGAACATGAAGTTTGTACACTGGGCAACTTGTGGAGTTGTTGGTAAACCGTAGAGTAAAAGTTGAAGAGTGCGCGAACATTCTAGAAGTTGCCGGAGTTGTCCCCCCGTACCACCGAGTCCGGTGCGTGTAATTGCACTACTGGTTGCCGCATTTACGCGTACGTCATGATAAGACAATGCGTGAGCCTCCTGATCAATTACTACAACCTGCAGCTAGTTTCCCGCTAAATTACGTTGAACAAATCAACAAATCAATTGAAACGAAACCTGTATGGAAATTTTAATGACTTGCGCCTGCCACTTGCACACCGCACGCCAACAATCGCGTGCGCGTTTTAAGTTGAAATACATACTTCGTATCAATCTGATGGGTTTTTCAAAAGTCCAAGAAATTAGCCCAAAACTTAGTCGGTGCGTTATTGTGCGGTGCGTAGCACATATAAAACCTCTTGATTCGTCTTCTCCGCCTGTTTGTTATCCATCTCATGCGACCAGTGAGTGTGCATCTAAAACCCTAGCGATGTTGGATCAGAATCAAGTAATTATTTGCACCTATAAAGTGTTCCTCTCATTTAATTAATTAATCAATTAATCGCCAGTTAGCAATTAACCTCGTGGTGCGCGTGTTCTAAGCTTCCAGTCTTTGAAATTTCCGGTTCATCAAAGCGTTAAGCAAGGACGACTTTCATTCAACGAGAATTATCTCCTTTCTTAGCAAAAAAAAACATGCCAAGCAGATTGATTAAGCACATAATTACTGACCAAATAGAAACAAAGGTTACCTTAAAGCGCGTATGAGTGCGACACATATGTTGTTGGCGCGTGTGTGGCTTCGGCGAAATAAAATTGAAAATTTTGAATGGAACGTGTACGCCACATATGCACAGCTAATAGCGATACGCGCTCTAATTGCTTATTTAGTACATGCAGTGTGCACTTAATTACAATGTGACAGCATGAAGAATCATTTTCGATTGTACGGCGATTCGACGCTTGGACTTCTTATTCAAACTTGTCAACGGTCTTGTTCAAGACACGGCGACCAAGGGTCAGCCGATGCACACGATACTTAGCCAGTTTCTTATCAATACCGCGTATAATAAGTGACAGCGCGAAAGCATCTTAATGTGTCTTCTTTTGCGTTAAGAATCAGCACAGTCGTCTCGAGGCGAACAACCGGACATCGATTTCCACATCGACCACCGAGACAAATCTATCCGTCATGGACATTCCGCCACACAAACCGGGAACCCTCATGGAAGAGAACATGAAGCAAGAGTTTCAGCCACTGCAAGCCCAAAAAGATGGAATTGAACAAGATGGACCTGGTGGTGAAAAGAAGATTTATCTCTGGATTCAAGTAAGTTCCTCTCAAATCGTATCTCCAAAAATTACACGTGGGTTTAAACTAATTTTCCGTCATATTAGAAAACACGTTTTTGATTATTCAATTTGCACAGTGAATGCTCCTTTTTGAAAAACAGTCTCGTGAAAGTAGATTCAAACAATTGGTTGTTTCGTACTTATATTTTTATACTTGTTTCGGTTTTTGTTCAATGTGCGCATTCTAGAAAAGATTACAGTCTATAAATAAACGACCCGATACGTAGACTAATTAGTTAATTGATTTGTCCATTCGGACATTGACAAAAAAATTGTTGAATAAATTGAAAATTGGCAATGAATAACGTCTCAAAACGAGTACACATATCCGGATTGGTGTAGTTTCAGTATGATTACGATTACATTACGAATTTAATAAATATTTGACCAGTGGGTTATCACTGCACTTGTTTTTTCTCTCTGTCGGGGAGGAAAAAGCTTGCTCAAACTGGCCATAAGCCGGTCAAAACTGCAAAGAAATTAATGATTCATAGAAATAGGATAATTCCTTGAACGCAATCACCTTCAGTTTTCTCAGTAAATACCTTAATTTGACTGTATTACCGAAAATGTGCATAATTATTGTAAAAAACCACAATCGTAATTACAATTGACGTTCGTAATTGTGTTGATTGATGGTCGATGACGCGTCTGCGTCTGCAAAGAGATCTTGGCAATGTAAACAAACTGCATGTGATAGGCGCATGGCTCTTGTATAAATACGGCTGATACAATATGCGTGCGCGCTCATCGAAATGCATCATATTGACTTTTATTCATGATGAGTGATAACCGACAAGCAACCTAATGACGTTTATTGCTTTCCAGCTTTTGTATCGGACAAAACAATAATTTATGTATGATATTTTCAACCATACAACTGGCGTTGTACATGGAAACATGGAAATTTTTCACTTTCGCATCATGCACTAAACTTGCTATCCTTGCATACAGATGCGATGATTGAATGTGCTCTAAACAATTATTCAACAAATTGACACCTCGTAATGAGTACGCGTGTTTGGTCAGCTCGCGATATGGATGCGCGTAATTAGGAACGAATGAACATATGATATAGCGCTTAGGGTCAGTGGGGGAGATAAAGAATCATCGCGTATATAAACAAATTGTTGTTATACGATCAGCCACTCGCTGTCCGTTCAATCAATGTGCGCGTTTTACGTAATTATTCATAATTCTGCAAGTAATGTAGATTAAAGTCTCGTCAATTTTTCAAAATGGGTTTAATGCGTGCCGATACTCATGTGACATTTCAAATACCTGATGATCTATCAAAACCCACGTGTACTTTTTCTCAGGTACCTAGTTGCAGTGCTGCACAGAGGCAGCAACAATTTACTAATTTTGTGTGTTTGTTTTGGCAATTAATAGGTGTTAACTTCGATTTCCGTATCGCTGGTGTCATTAGTGATTGGCTATGTGTCTGCATACACGTCGCCAGCGGCCGAGACATTGCAGGAGGAATTGCGCATTACCGAAAACGAGGTTAGTATTGCAAGTTCGTTGCTCGATTCAAAAATGGCTTGTATTGCGCGATTCATTATGAAACTTCAATAAATACTTACGAAGCTCATTTGGCCACGATTCCACAATTATTTTGTGTAACATGGTTTTGAAATTTCAATAGCACAAAATCATTATTTTCCGTCATGCAGAGATTTCGTGCGGCCGTAGAAATGAAAGTAATAATCGCCAATGTCAAGTAGATTTCCGCTTTTGATTTATGCAATGCGCAATCTTTAATTATTTCCACTAATTTTGCATGGTAATCTTATTTTTTGCAGTATTCATGGGTATGCAGCTTGATGCCCTTGATGGCTCTGATTGGCGGTTTGGTTGGCGGTCAAATGATTGAATTCTTCGGCCGGAAACGCACCATCGGCTTTACAAACATTCTCTACATTGTTTCATGGCTGCTCTGCGCAAATGCAACGAGTGTTTGGTACGTCTATGCGGCAAGGAGCATTGTCGGGTTCAGTGTGGGTATCGCTTCCTTGGTGCTGCCGGTATATTTGGGTGAAACCATTCAACCGGAAGTGCGAGGCACCCTGGGACTTTTGCCATCTGCTTTCGGCAACACCGGTATTCTCATCTGCTTCGCAGCCGGAAGTTACCTCAAGTGGGATTACCTCGCCTGGTTGGGTTTCTGCTTGCCCTTTCCGTACCTGTTCATGTCTTTCATGATTCCGGAATCACCACGATGGTACGTCTCCAAGAACAGGGACGACGAAGCACAAACGGCATTGCAATATTTGCGTGGTAAAGATGCAGATATCAAGTTCGAATTTGACGAATTGATCAAGAACCACAAAGAAGCCGAGAAATTATCGTCATCGTCGTCACTTCGAGATATCTTCACAAAGACCAATATGCGCCCATTGGTCATCTCATTGGGCCTTATGTTCTTCCAACAATTGAGTGGTATTAATGCTGTGATCTTCTACACCACAACCATCTTCAAAATGGCAGGCTCAACAATCGATCAAAACCTGTGCACCATTATTGTAGGATTGGTCAATTTCGTTTCCACGTTCCTTGCAACCCTTCTGATCGATCGATTGGGACGCAAAGTACTCTTATACATTTCCAGTATTTCTATGATCCTCACACTGAGCGTTCTCGGCGCATACTTTTACCTTCAAAACGCCAATTACGACGTCACGCCATATGGTTGGTTACCACTGCTTAGCTTCGTCATCTACGTGTTGGGTTTCTCGCTTGGATTTGGCCCAATTCCTTGGCTCATGTTGGGAGAGATTCTGCCAGCAAAAATTCGTGGGTCTGCTGCCTCTATTGCCACGGCATTTAACTGGGCGTGTACCTTCATCGTTACCAAGACCTTCGTCAACATTATCGCCTTGGCTGGTACGCACGGGACCTTCTGGATCTTCAGTCTCTTCGTGCTGTGCTCAGTGGTCTTCATCTACGTCTGGGTACCCGAGACACGTGGCAAGAGTTTGGAGGACATTGAGCGTAAATTTGTGCGGCGGATAAGCTCAGTAGCGAACCTTAAACCGCTACCATCGTCGGCGTGTTAGTTCGTGTAGTATAGATATTGCCAAAGAAATAGTCAATATGTAAGAAGGGTCAAGTAAGATGAACTGCAAACGACATGATGCGAGTAGCAATCGTTGTTGTTGTTGTTGTTATTGCACGTAACAAAAAAGAAACGAATCTCATGTTTGTTGTAAGTTGACACACAGGGACTGCGTGTGCGAGCAATATTTATACAATTTATATTATATATTTGTACATTCCAAAATACTCCCGTATGCGATTGTGATTCATGATGTGTATTTAAATGAATTTATACATGCAGCGATATCCCGATATGCAGCGGATGTGCTCAGTTTTAGTGCCTTAGTGTAACTTATTATAATTAAGCCAAGTCAAATAGTGTGTAAATATATTTTTGCGACTAATTCTTAAATATGTATGTATATTTTTTCATTAACAAAGAATGTTACGATTTTATAATATCTGTGCCTGTCTAAGATACCATTTATTTGTTTAGTGATACCCTATTAAACAAAATGTTTGCATTTAACGAATGTATTGAAGTCTCACAAACAGAAATGAAAGTTATCGATGCGTTTTTCTCATTTTACCAAACAACAACGGAATTATTCAGTATATATCCGAGAATAAATGATATACTGTGCAAAATAGTTATCAACCTAAACTATTCGGTCACGAACGTCACAGATACTTTATCATTAATTCAGAATCCGCTTGCTTACGGTAATCATCAAAGCACACAGTTAGTTACATGTTTAATTTGATAACGCAGAGATATCATAAAAATAAACTGCATGGCATGAACAAATAGGAAAAGATATTAATAAAGTGATGCGAACTCACCCATAACTTGGACCCGGCAAATAGCACATGTATCACATTCGACATCCCAGCTCCACATTGCAACTGCATTCCATTTCTTCAGTGTAAACATCTTGTCACACTTTGAGCTTTCTGTATCGTTGCGTTCCACTGAATCTCCATCAGTCACTTCCATACCGAACAATAATATTATAACAATAAATAACCACTGCAGCAAGCACTAGATGTGACTTATAACCCTACTGAAGCCAAGTATCATCACAACAAACAGCTGTTTTCGTTCTGTTTACATCCTAAGTGTAAAGATGGCGCAACGTATACGATTTTACAATTATTCCAATACAAAATGAATATAAATTTGAGAAAAATAGTTATCAATTAGTACTGATATAACTATGCATTAGAATCAACATATCTTGAGCATTACATGAAGTCAAATTACTTATTGTCAAATATCTGCATGAGATGGAGCCAGCAGTTGAAGGAATACTTGAAAAAGTTTTGGAAAAGTTTCTTTGCGTCCCTAATATTTTATGGTGAAGACATAATAAACCGGTATACCGGAAGTTATAACTTATTTGTGGTCAATGAATTTCATTGAATGCGGTTAGATAATAATAACATGAGTTTATTAAAAATTGTAATACTATAAAATAAATTTAATTTATTCGCCTTGTAGCAGAATAGTTTTGATAATCGTTAAGAATAAGAACACTTGATAAATGCTTTCGTAGAAAGTTAAATTAGAGCGAGATATGTATTATATGGCCATGGAGATATAGATATAATAAATCAATTAATTATATCCGAATGACTTGTCCATTTCGTAATTTATCATTCGTATTACGTTAACGTAATCACTCTTGGTTGCGAGCTGCGCTATTCGGGAAAATTGCATTGACGGCAATCTTTCATAACTTCAAGATATTCCTCAATCTGTAGCGTCATCTCGAAGAAATTGTATTTATCGTGAATCTGCTTTGTGGCAGTCATCAACACAACTTGCGGATTAGTTCCAGGCTCTGTGATTGCAACAAAAAAAAACAATTAATAATCCGTTACATCATTCGACTCGCACAGAAAAATAATATTGCCAAGACAATAAAAATTATTGGTTATCATACCATAACTATTTCCACCATAAAATCATTATTGTGAAAGCTTTTTAATGGCGGCGATAGTAAAGGTTTTAATTACCCATGCATTTATTATTTATGCCCACGTACCAATTGCAAGATGAGCGGAAAGCGCAGTTTTATCCAAACTGAGTGCCCAAATGCGCAAATTATGAACCCGCAATACGCCTGGTATCGCCATAAAAATGGAGCGCACATCATTAAAGTCTATGCCTTTTGGTATTCCCTCCATGAGCACCTGAAGAGTATCCTTGATAATGTTGAATGTGGTAAAGAGCACCAATACTGAGAAGATGAATGTACAAATCGGATCGATGATGATATAATCCGGGTAGAAATAGATTACTAGAGCAGCGACAAATACTCCAAAACTCTGAATGAAATCGCCAATCACATGAATGTATGCTGCGCGTACATTGATATTGTTTGATCCAGTATGGTCATGACCATTTTTACCGCCTCCGCCATGTGAGTGACCATGTTCGTGACCACCGCCACCACCATGCGTATGTCCATGTTGATGCAGTGTGCAGCCCATGCTGAAATAAAAACAGAAGTACTTCTCATCAATAATTCAAATCTTGATGGAAATCTGATGGACATTTAAATGCTTCTTTCTTCAAACCTGATTGCCCGTAGTCTTTAACCTCATGGAAGAAATAACAATGCGTTTGAAATTAAAATGAAAAAGCTCTTGAAATCCTGAGAACTTGCATGCTGCTCTGCATAACAATGCAGTTTGTACTCACATTAAGTTCACCAAGACGCCCAGACCGGAAGTCACAAGCATAACAAATGCGTCGATCTCAAACTCTTTTTCAATGACGCGTTGCACTGCCATGTACACAAGAACTCCCGTAACCACCCAGATCATAAGTACAGAGGTAAGGGCACCGATCACCTCTGCTCGGTACCAGCCGAAAGACATCTTCTTGGTTGCTGGTCGCGTTGCCATCCATAGTGAAAACAATGATATCATGAAACTGGCAAAGTCCGTCAGTAAATGAGCTGCGTCTGTGGCAATTGCCAAACTGCCCGAAATGTATCCTCCGATGACTTCACCAATCATAAAAATCACACACAAAATGCTGGCAATGATCAATTTGCGCCTGGCCTTCTTGTCGACCGTATGCGATTGATTACTGTGGCAATGCCGATTAACTACGAAAAAGCACAGCGCACGTTATCACAAATGCATGTTATCAATCAGTGTACATTGTAACGTACCTAGGTCAGTCGTGGCGATGTTCTCCACCGTGTGCAGCGACAACTCCTCGACGGATTTGCGGTGCTCCATGTCGATGATTTCGCCCTCTCGCACCTTACAGCATCCGTCTGCAGCCTTGCCGTGCACGCAGTAGATAAGCATTCGCGGACTGTTCGGGCCTGATAATGTGCCATAGTTATTTCCCGAAATGCTGTAACCACCAGACATGATTAACAGCGCAACAGTAGCGTCCACTCGAGACGCTTAAATGAGCCGCAACGCCGTTCCATTTTACAATAAATATTAACAATTTGCATAACAGCCCACTATTTTGATTTTACCGGCAAACAATATTATTTAAATAATTTACATGAATATTTATATGCACTTCATAATGATGAACCCATAAATAGCAAAAGGCAAATAACCATATTGCAACAGGTAAAAGAATTTGTTGCACCAGCACTATCCCCTTAATTTTAATTTATATTTAATGCTTGATAACATTGTAAACCGACAGACATCGATAATTATTTCAATGTAGGTGGATTTATACCACTCAGTACAAAATTATAATTGATAACGACGATATAGTAGTGAAGGTGTGTAAACTATGCAACGATAATAGCTACTAGATTGGAAATAAGTATTTCAATCAATTCGTTTACATCTACATTGTACCAACAATACGTGAAACTCACGTAAGACTCAGCCACGTTTCATTAAGAACAAATAATTTATAGGGTTACTACACTAAGATTTATTTGCGATGTTAATTTTGTTCCTTTAGTAACAAAGTTGTGTTATTCACTAAATTAATTTAACAAATATTTCGCATATTTTCATTCGTCACAGAGATAACACGATTACGACGTATTTTTTATATGTAATCGAATATGTATTTATAAGTAAGTACTGGTGGTGTAATAATTACAGGATAATTAAAGGCCAGCGAGATTACAAATGAAATGCATCAGGTAATTAGGACATCGCATCGCAAATATTTGCATCATTCTGAGTGATATTCTCGCGATGGATTAAGAGATTACTTGCGTAATTATTCCGCGTACTTACAATAGTGGCGTGTTTTGCGTTTTTCCACAGGTACCATCCATGGTTGCGTTTGTCTTCGCAGTCAACAATCACACGGTATGCAACAAATGCGCGCAGCAACACGCTGAAAGAAGGCACTCTCACTTATAAATTGCTAAGAAAATACTGAACTCATATCGACATGACGGACACACGATCTACTGTGGTGCGTGTGCATCAAAGTCTTATCCGGTCTTCTCTTATCACCCATCTGAAATACAAATAAATCAATCAACACACGCGATATTTACATCAAATACTTGTGATTGACTTCATGATTCGAAAGGCGTATGAATACATTCTGGAAAGTTTTATTTTGTGCGCACGAGCCCAACATTCATTCATTCCAGAAATTTGAACTTGTTGAGTTTAGAATACTTGAACTCTATTTGATTGTATGCAATTTGATCGTTGGAATAAATTAACTGAATTATATGCACAGGTTAACGTGAGACGCTTATTGCAATGCGCAATGCAACCCAATGTAAACATGAATAGCATTTGTATTGATAAATCAATCGTTACAATAGATAACGTTTGGATACATTTCTGTTTTGCGTATTTGCCGGGTGTGCAAGACGTCGTAATAATTTTATACGCACTTTTTAAAGTTACCGCCGCTAGTGGGGCTCAAAGCGCCATCTTCGGCTTTTGTTTGTATCAACCACTTGTTCACACGCGTGCATTCAACGGAGATGCAAGCACAACCAAAGTCGGATGTGGTAATGCGATAGAGCAAAATAGCGTATTTGTTTGCGTTCGGGCTGGTTGGAGGACTGCTTAGCATCTCAACATATCGGTGAATCAGTTATTACGCTAAATACCATCACTTCGTTCATTCACTGTGTAATCTTAGACGAAAATATTACTCATGCGGATGAGGTGTATTCAGTGCGAATTCGATTGTGATAAACAAGCTGGCCTATCATATCTGTAGCATTGGAAAATGTTTCAGCATCATTAGGTTGTCGATTGTATGTTGTAATAGAGCCGTAAACGCTGTTGAAGTGTCGCGAAAAACGAATAGATAAAGTGTATCAATTCCTTGGAACGTTGACCAGCACCAGTTCATGTGCAGGCAAAGCCCCGAGAGCATACAGTGCGGTAACGACAGGAGCTGTTGGGATCATATCCCCTACCTGACGTCTTTTGTTTATATCTACAATTATACTCCAATTGCTACATAAATATTTGTGGAATAGAAATGCCGACAACTGGTTACGAATTATTTTTAACTTGGAGCTTGCAGATATAGGACATGGGATTTTGTACTAGCAGAAACTTGCTGCTTACTATATGCATATTACAACTAGTGAGTAGTGATAATCTAGCTAATAAGATATTTATAATTTCAACGGAATTTCCATTTACTGATTATGGGATTCCTAAAATGCATTGATAAATTGCAGAATGACTCAAAGATATCTCAATAGCTATTGTGCTTTTTAGGTTGCATTGTTCGAGAGGCAAGTCTTTGAATTCCTTGGATTTCTATGGATTCCAATTCTCATCAACTTCTTTGAAATCATTTTCGTCATATTCGGTTTCTTTGGCGCATATCAATATAGACCAAAGTATATTGTATCAGTAAGTAGAGTTGAAATAATAATTTACATAACAAGCTTGAGGTCATTTTACCAACAACTTTTATATCATTCCAGTACTTGGCATGGCACCTATTCTGGCTTGCATGGAATATATTCATTATTTGTTTATATCTTGATATTGGAATCCTTAATCACAAGGTGAGTAATTAAGTATATTTCATTAGAAATATTTAATCTAATGATAAATGTTTTCCAGGAGAGTGCAGTGCTCAAATTTGATAAATGGAGTGAGAGCTGGTGGATAAAAAATGGACCAGGATGTAAAGTGGAGCTCAATGTTACCCATCCTCATCCAGCATCTGAAAATGTAGTCAATTGTTATTTGGATTATAGATATATTGAAATTTTCCAAGCTGGATTACAAAATGCTTTAGCTGTAAGTCAAAATCAAAATCTACATATCAAGTCTTGATGATGAACTCATATTTTAGTTACTTGGGGTTATTACTGGATTTTGTTTAAGTCGGACATTCTTAGAAGAGGATGACAGCTGTAAGTGATCTTGAATTTTTAACGATTCCATATGAGAGGACGCTATCAATATTAAATATTGTGTATTGTATTTGTACATTGACGACTAACGCCTAGATCATAGCAAATAGCCTCTCTAGTATCGTGTATCATTTAACCAACCATTTGTGCGTCGCGACATTTCACACAAATTATGCAGCACTCAAATACTTGGCAATTTACAGTTGATTTCATTGGTGGATTTGAGTCGCAGACTAAGTAAGTGGTAAGTGCTTGGGGGTAACTTTCATGCTTCTTTATTACATTGCATCCTCACTTCTGTTACTATTCACTTTTCAACGCTTTGCTGGTTGTTTTGTCAACTATTGTTATCTTCTAGTTGCATGTGCATGCTCAATGTAGTTTGGTAGCTGTAGGACTGTAGACGTATCTTTTATTTTTCAGTCAATTACATTGGTGGAGAGGATAAAGATCCGCATCACTTGCAATTGCAGCCAATGTATGTGGATAGGCGGGTGCCGTCTTTATGCGCTTTGTACTCTCAAACAACACCGTTAACCCAGAGGCGCAGTCAACACTCTAATAATGTGTTCACTGATTGTACTGACTATGATTATGCTGATTACTGTACGGCGGTGACGGCTACCACGAGCAGACGCACGCCGCCGCCGGTGATGCGCATGCAGAGTTTCAAAGCTTATGAGAGGCCGCATTACGAATTTTCGGGTGGTCGTTACCCGACTTCTCAATCAGTTTCCAAATATAACTAATCGACATTTGCGCTTCAAGTATCTCAAAATTCGCCGATATGGTGCCATTTTATACCAAAATTATTTTTTGCATACACGCTTGTGATATATTAACCAAAATGAAACTGATTTCGAGTGAGCACTAGATTTAATTTTCTTGCATGTACTGATTTTATATTTTCTACACGCATGTTTTATACTTGTATATCATAGGAGAAGTCTCTAATAGTAATGTTTTAATAAACGATCATTTTTTAACACACAGCGTGAACGTTTTGGAGTTATTTTGTGTGTTCGTGTTTGTTGACGCATTAAATTATCATGCATTTATGTTTAGCCTCACGTAAGTCACGCAAAAACCCGAAACGCATGCCGTTGTACTCCATCGAATTCAGCCCGCAACGCGACCGAGCTGCAGATGATGACACCGACAGTAATGAGGAATACGACGCCGAAGTTCATTCAGCCGCAATTTCACCCAAACCGATGACACCGCGACGAGTTAAGCGGCGATCTGTGATGCAACGCGGAACCGGGAGCCGCCACAGCACGACAAGTCGTCGACATAATACAAATCCACGATCCTCAACTCGCAGTTCAAGACGAAGTGTTCAAAATCCAGTAACACGACTCATGGAACAGCAACAAAAATTCCAGCATTTGCCACTACCCGGAAGCCAGATGGACATGAGTTATCACGACTATCAAATGAGTCTTGCTGCCGCCTCTACTAATAATTTGGCCGCTCAAGCCTGGCCCAAAGGAGTTGCGAATCCTACGTATCAGCAATCATCCTCTCAGTCGCTCAACGAGCATGACGATTTCGAAGATTTATATAACAATCGCCCTGCATCAGCGCGTTCAAGTTATTCCAATTTCCACGGCACGCGTGCCATTAACTACGGTCAAGCACATCCTTCTTATCATGGTCACGCGACGCCGCAAGTGCCTCAAAAGACACTGCCAAATCCGCATCGACAAAGTCTACGCTCCAAAGCGTTCATGAATAATGGTCCTCCGGCGTATACGCCGCAAGGACACGCTCATCTTCCACTTGATTCGGAGACAACAATTTAATCACTGTCAATCTTGGAACAAATATTCATTCATCATCTTCACCAATGATAAGCAATTAATAATCAAAAGTTGAAGTGCAATCACGAGCACCATTTGTGATAATTTAAAATGCAATAATACCACTACTGTAAATGTCAAGCTCAATCTACAGCAAATGAAATTGATTCAAAATGCAACATTTTTACAATTGATATATCTAATGGGCAGCTTTTGTCTATTGCTTTTTAGAGAACTTTTATGACTCTTGACTTGCAATATGTATTGCAATACATTTTACAATAACTATGTACATAGAATAACCAATCGAGCAATAATCGCAACTCACTCAAGACTTATTAATATCGTAATCGTTTATAAACTTAAAATGTGAGTACTTTAATTGTGGTTTGATAAACAAATGTAAATATTGCGTCCAATTTATGTACTCTCGCGTCGAATAATTGTTTACTTGATTTGCCAAAGTATTATTTATATTTTATTTAAGCATTTTTGTATGTATATTTAGTTACGTTAGCTTTTTGTACAAATTATAATTGTGCGATCCTTGCACGTAATCGAACAATCAAAAATTTTATTTTGTTTATTATTTGTTAAAATTCTTGTCCAATGTAATTAGAGTTTAGGTACATGTACGTTTGTAGCTGTAAAAGAAACTTGTCCAAGCAATGAAAGTTCAAAATTAAACATTATTAGAATTGTACTTGTAATATACGAATAATCATCAAATATTTAACGATAGTTCTAATTTTCGCATTTTTACCTTTATTATTAATTTTAGTTTTGAAGGCCAATTTAAACTAAGGAAACTTCTTATATAACAGAAGAATTTCGTCACATTTGATGCATAATAGAGCGTAAAGATAATTAACACATTGATTGAATAATTGCAAACGTATTAAATTGATCTGTTTTGATTTTCAGTAGGTTACGTAAAAGATGGTGCTAATCATTGCAATGCTTGCAGATCAATTATCATATTTATTGTGATTATTGTCACTATTAGTGCGAGGTGAAGTGTCGCGCATTTGGCGGCCAAAACGCGGTGCGCAAGTCTCGCACTTATAGATCCCATGATTTTCACTGATACACCGCGAAGCGACGACGCTGTTACGAAAGAATCAGGATCAGAAATAGCTCAACTGGTAATACGATAAATTAAACGAAAACAAACGCAGACGAAATAATTTCTTTCACATAATGCGAAGAATACTTGTGAACTGCATCCTGAAACCAAAACTAACTCATGGATCCTGGCAGAATGGCAAAATGTTGCGGAATCAGCCTGTCGCATCCTTGCATACAATTAAAAATAAGGTACGAACTGTTTTGTTTATAGAAAACGTCAGCATACTTATTATAAATTATTGCAGGACGAATTCCCCAAATTTAACAGGCAGAAGTCCCAGAGGTAGGTAGAATGTAATGTTTGAATTTTGAACTTTTGATTGCATTGACAGTGGTTGTTCATTTGAGTTTTATTTATTTTTTATTTTTTGCTCGTGTTTGCAGATGCTATTCGTTTATACATGATCCCAATTATGTTTATTTGTAAGTAATTGAATGTAGCATTGAGCTTTTGTTTTGCTTAGTTTATTTTCAAGTTTGGCAATAATTCACATTTACTAATTTTATATTTTTAGATCGGCGGAGCAAGAGCAACCTGAGGATACGTTGTTTGAAATGTTCAAAAACAAAGAAACGGGTTTGCTTTCAATGGGGAAATTTCTCGCTGCTTTGCGGACGACTGGATTGAGGAAAAGCGATCCACGTTTGAAGGAGATGATGGAAAACTTGAAGAGAGTGCAAAAAAGTACAAATGAACATGGGTCTTCAATAGATACTCAAAAATTAGATTTGGAAACATTCCGAAGGTATTTTTTATGTAGTTCATTATGAACTTATCTAATATTTGATGTTTCAGCATAGTGTCGCAAAATATAGGTATAATATCCAGAGCGTTTAGGCATCAGTTCATTATACCTGAATTTCAGAATTTCACTAAAGAAATCGAAGAAATTTACTGGAAATGTAAGGATAATACAAACGGAATGGTAATTAATGCAGCTCAGGGGTTGCGCTGCTTTATTTAAAATTGTTTAATGTATTAGGTTGCAAGTTATATCCCGCAATTGGCAAGGATGAGTCCAAACTATTGGGGAGTGAGCGTATGCACAATTGATGGTCAAAAGTTCTCCATTGGTGACGTAAATGTGCCTTTTACACTCCAATCTTGTAGCAAACCATTAACATATGCTATAGCTTTAGATCAATTGGGCGCTGAGGCCGTACACAGTTATGTAGGGCAAGAGCCCAGCGGGCGCAATTTCAATGAATTAATTTTGGATCACAACAGTATGTGCGAATATAATTCATGGAAGATTTAATACTACTCTACTGTGTTTTAGAAAAACCGCATAATCCGATGATAAACGCGGGCGCTATTTTAGTCTGTTCTTTGTTAAAAACGCTCGTAAAACCTGAGATGACACTCGCTGAGAAGTTTGACTTTACTATGAAGTTCTTTGAGGTATGTTACGTAATATCAGTTTACAAGTTAATAACTATAATAATTATTTTATTATAGCGTCTTGCTGGTGGCGAAGGACTTGGTTTTAATAATGCAGTGTTCCTTTCTGAGCGCGAAGCTGCTGATCGGAATTATGCGCTCGGGTTTTATATGCGCGAACATAAATGTTATCCAGAGAAGACGAGTTTCCGCGAATGCATGGACTTCTATTTTCAGGTATTGCAAATTCAATTAATCTATAGTAAAAAGTAATGTAAGTTGTTTCAATTTTAGTGTTGTTCCATGGAAGCGAATTGTGATATTGTTTCTGTTATGGCAGCCACATTAGCAAACGGTGGAATATGTCCTTTGACCGAAGAAAAAGTTTTAAGTCCTGAAAGTGTACGGGATGTTTTATCATTGATGCACAGTTGTGGAATGTACGATTACTCAGGTCAATTCGCATTCAAAGTTGGTCTTCCTGCAAAGTCTGGAGTATGTGGTGGAATGTTAGTGGTCATTCCAAATGTGATGGGCATTTGTACTTGGTCTCCACCGCTGGACGCGCTTGGGAATAGTTGTAGAGGTGTTCAATTCTGTCAGGAGATTGTTAAAAAGTTTAATTTTCATCGCTATGATAATTTGACACACGCGAGCAACAAAGTTGATCCTCGGCGACATAAATTTGAAACCAAAGGACTAAATATTGTTAATTTGCTATTCTGCGCTGCAAGTGGTGATATCACGGCATTGAGAAGGTAATGAGTTTACAAGGATAAGCGCAATATTAATCTAGATCTATTTATAGACATAAACTATCAGGGATGGATATGAAACTTGCAGATTATGATGGTCGCACTGCTTTGCATTTAGCTGCTGCAGAGGGGCACGTTGAATGTGTGGAATTCCTGCTGTCCTACTGCAAAGTCCCGTACAATACGAAGGATCGTTGGGGGAATACGCCGTTAGATGAGGCTACGGGTTTTGGCCATGGGGCAGTTATTGACCTGCTTAAAAACTGGGAACAAACTTTGCAAGGCGGCACGGAGGAAGAGAAAGGAGATACGAGTACTCATCTTCCACCGCATGCCGCCTAAATTTATTCGTCCCAGTCTAATTATGTCAGTATTAAGTTTCATTATTCAAATGCAATAATTTGAAGGAGTTTCTTTCATTGTTTAATCACAAAGTTAGTCTCTTCGATAACAACGCAAATAAGACAATAATTTAGAGCAATTAATTGATATGTTAACTGTTAATAAATGAATGAGTTAGAAATGTTACTTTTTTCCATTAAAAGAATATTACTTCTTGTTCACATTCATATATGCAGAGATTTTTCAATTTCAATGGCTGAGGACGACGAATAATCCTGCATTTGTGATGGGAAAACAAGCAAAAAAAGAGGCAGTCATATGCAAATGCGCAAATGTAAAAATGAAACGGTGCGCTACTTTTTCCGGCGACGTTTGTGTAAATTTGCGAGCAACGAGTATGAATGCTACTGAATAATAAATATAGGAAACATAATTAATCAAAGCGCGCACGGCAATAAAAGCATGCATTTCCACTATACGGGCAACAAAAGTTTTTTAATTTATTAGGATTACGTCCGTTTTTAGCCTATCTATATGACATTTGAAATGCAAATGTTGACCAGGAAAACTGAAAGGACAATATAGTGTGGCATAATATTGTCACGTTTTTAATTTTTCATTTGTCACCATTAGATCTTCTCGGCAAAATATGAGAGACTGGGTGAATGACATCCGGTTATGATGCTCGTTGAAAATTGATAAGTTGAATAGATTGTTGCGCATTTGTTCAAACTTAACCGGATTACATCTGAATATTTATACGACGCTCAAATCTTGAATGGCCTAGCAAGTAGCGTACAGGACGCGAATTTAAAAGAATTGGACTTTTCCATTAGGGATATTGCTTGCCTGTGCTACGGCAGCGGCGGCGGCATCAGCGGTGGCGGTGGCGGTGATGATATTATACAGACAGTCGACACATATCACCAAAGCGATAGGTATTTCTGGCCGGAGCCGAAATTGCACGCTTTGCTTCCTTGCCATTTACGCGGATATTGCAAAGACGTTTCTCGATACAGCTTAATAACTGCTTTTTCTTTGCGCTGATACCAAGTTTACGATCTTATTGCATTTGGCTTTTATTTCTTCCTCTTCTTGGCTGGGCGGCGGTATAATAAATTAATTGCCATTAACAATAGTCAATACCTACTATAGATATATTTCCTAGTTAGATATTTCATCCAATAACGCTTAATTGCAATTATTGCTATTTAAATCAGATGAATTGCCGATAAGAGAGTTGCATACGTTTCATTCCAGAAGTAAATTCATTATCCTTCGGAAAAGGATTTTTAATAGATTTTTAGACATTTAAAATCCATTTAATGCTTTAATAATAAAAATAAATTATGTTATGACCAAAATAAATTAACCATTACGTAGATTACTCTTTTAATAATTTATTAGATTCAATATAAAATGGGTCATAATGTAATTTACTAAAATATAAATTAATTAGCTTAATAACAACCAGCAGCATACAGTTTCAATTTATGATTAAGTATGGATAAAAGTGACATCGAAATCATTTCGCAAATTAAATACGAATTATCAATTCACTCTTTTGCTATCGCGCGTACAGACATTTGTGGTTGAAATTCATTCTGCCATCACCAGATAATTCGGTAATATCATATATTTCCGGTCGCTGCGTGCAAACACTCGGATGCATTCTGTAATTATGCACTATTTATACAATTTTCGAACATTGGTAGGTACATTTACGTATTAATATTTGATTTGCATCACTAATAACTATTTCCAGCTTTGTATTATTATAATTTTCATTTACGTCGGCTTCACTGTTTCACTGTTCCGTAATTATTTATTAACCATTTGGTCAAATATATTTTATTGAACTAGATATGTTAAAATATTCCAAGTCAAAATAGTATAAACAACAATCGATGTTCATTCCTGGATTTAATTAGAAATTTGATAGGAAATATCGAATAATCAACTAACTAAACAATATTTGCAAATTGTGTTTGCATGTAAGTTTGCTGCTAAAATTAATGAAAAACATACAAACAAATTGTAGTCGTGCTTTATCAGGATGAACAGGAATACCGCGCATGTCACGCAATGTTAATTTACTGCATCAAAAAATAGATGCGATTTATTATTGTACTATTCTAGTTTAAACATTTTACAGGATGGTTTTTTTAG
The DNA here is from genome assembly GCA_963978815.1 of Aleochara curtula. Classification (NCBI taxonomy): domain Eukaryota; kingdom Metazoa; phylum Arthropoda; class Insecta; order Coleoptera; family Staphylinidae; genus Aleochara; species Aleochara curtula. The sequence continues at coordinate 4,074,181 of OZ022222.1, read as the reverse complement.
TTGTGAGTAAAATTTAGGTTTTAGGAAGATTGTAGCAGTTGTACAAGAAGAGAATTTATAAATAATTATTTGTATTCTTGTATATAGTGCTGATATGCATACGAATCCTTGTTCATTCGTACCGAATTGTGATCCTTCGTTGCTTGTCCTGGTTGTTCGGAGGGTGCGAACATTTTGCACACGCGTTGTGGTTGTTTATACGAACGTGCGGCGCATGCAAATGCGCGAAATGCAAAGAGCAGCAGCAAGAGAGGAGTTTGATGTTCGTGCGCACGTCAACTGTGCGAGCGGATAGCAGGATAGCATCCGGATGCAGGATGCGTTTCGCTTGGCGCGTGCGTTCCACCGTCGCACTCATATTGCCGCCGGTGTGCCGCCGTTGCCGCCACTTGGTATCATCATCAGTTGGCGACGGCACGCCACCGCAACCGGAGTGCGCGATCGGGTGGCTCATCCGAAGTTATCACCAGCTCGACGCGCTTCAGTCCTCGCTCCTGCCAGGAAGCCACGTGGTGAGTGTGCACTAGACAAGATCATCATAGTCGTAAAAAAGTTCAAGCACCACTTTCCTCAGGTTTTTATACTTTTCTATTACGTTATTAGTTTTTACAGAATCTAGATCAAATATTACCTACTTTAATTATTTTTTACAACTTGCGACAAGTCTGAAAGTTATTGGATTTTATTAATTTTTGATGGAAAACTTATTAACGGCTTGTAATTATCGGAGTAAAGATCACAAGAGACAGATTACGCGTCATATTCTTTTGCTTTATAGAAATTGGTCACGTTCTTTTGCGATATTTTCAATTAACTTGCTGCACACGTTTCGTCGCTGGAATTTTCGGGAGTAAAATACCTGAGAGTTTATATCGGTGGTGTTTTCCTTTTCGCTTCGTGATCTGGATATTTATTTGATAATTTCTCATTTACTTTTTAGTGTTTTTACACCACTAAATCGTATTTTATCGCGGCAATGAAAATTGTCAATTTATATTTAATCTTCTTAGCATTTACATTCTTGCGTAAGCTTTTAACATGCCTAAAACGTAATCTAATAATTAATTATTTTCATTTAAAGATTAGCCGTGTTGGTAATAGCTGTTATAAAAATTCGCATTTTCCTGCTTTTTATACACATAATTAATGTTTTTTATTTTTCATACTTAGCTGTATTAAAACTATAAAGCAGATTTATATATTCATGGAAAATACGAGAAATAATATTTATTTGAACCTTTTTGGTTGTTTAATTATATATAAAAATCAAACTTTATCATAGCTTAATTAATATTTAAATTGGCATAAAATATTCTCTTTGAAGAGATTTCGCATGTCAATTACACGAGCATTTGCGTTCGTAATAACCAGAGCATGTGTGGATGCAACAAAACAAATCAATATATTCGCGAAGCGGCGATCGACGCCCGCATTTTGTTATCGGAAAATATACGAGCAGTGCAGTGGTGGCTGATTAGAAACGAGCGCATCGGGCGCATCGAACGCATCAAATGTGCATGCATATATTATTTGCAAATTAATCGGATATGCAAATTCGGTAATTATCTTAACGCTAATTTACGTCCGCTATATGTGCCCGGTTTATTCAACTGCCACCGTTTGCAAGCGTTTGCCGCTGTTATTGCCGCCTCCACTCTGACCATTATTGGCGCCGTTATTGCGCGCACCACTGTTACGTTGATTGTTCGCATATCATTCGCTTGGTAATGAACATGTATGGATCATTTCAGTATTATTTGTAATTCAAATGCTAAAACAAATTCTTATTATCTCAAAAACTCAAATTGACTTCTAAGTAACTGTGAAGAGCAATAAAACTTTTGTTTTTTCACAAATGATTGAAACTATTAGTTTTGAATACTTCAAAAACCTATAGTATCACTTTACAATATCGGCCATTATAACACCATGTTAATAAAGCCGGGTGTAAGCAAAATTTATTGGCAATGGATCAATCAGCATTTACATTTTAAAAAAGTTCATATTAATCTTTGTAAACTAAATCACTATATGCAACCATGCAACCATAGCATGCAGATCACTTGTCAGCTGCTGGTGCACTAGCAATTGCGCAGTTCGTTGCAAGTTGTAGCATTCGGCGTGTGCTCGGTGTGTTAATCATATATCTGCAGTTATTAATTCGGTTTCAGTAGTTATCCAGTGCTAATATCTATTGCCGATTATATTAATATACGTCACAACCTAATTCGCGTGTTTGAAATAAGTTAATTGCAACGATTCGCGTTTAATTTACATACGCATAGTGAGCCGGCTCATAACCTGACATCCATTTTGCTTGCAAGCGGCGTCATACAGACAATTTACACATTTCGCGTGGATAACGATAACAGTGTTATTATTACATTACATCTACCCATCTTGGAATGGACCATTCGTGGCTAATGGGTGCACCAATCAAAACGTAAGTGTTAATCGATTTTTACTTATCATTTGCGTACCGGTAAGAAACACCACGCTTAACCTGCAAGCGACATGCGTGGACCAGACGCAACCTGATTTGCATATTTTTCAACAAGATGTAAACGAACCTACTGTCGCACGGTAGTTCATCATCATCATACGTCAACAAGTAGCGTGATATTTACATAATTAATCCTCGGCGTGTATCTACAAGTATTAATTGCATTGCGCTATGTATCCAGTCTTCGGTTTTATTACCGGCTGAATTAATCTACATCTTCACGGAATTCACACACACACTTACGCATACGCTTTTGGATTCATCTGTAAGTACACATTGCGCCCCAGTGCATAACCAAAACTCATAGAATGGAACTTACATTTCCAAGGGATGGATTCACCAGAGAGTAAATGTTCCTAATCATTTGGTTCATCATTTATCATGCGTAACCTTTTTGTGTTGCACAAAAACAATCGCTACATAGTACATTGCATTTCATTGCATTATTGCATTTTACGCTTCCGTCCAGCGCGCGTTAGTGGCGGGTTGTTGTTGTCGGCGGCTATAGCGGTGGCGGTGTCGCTGTCAGATGTCAATACAAGATAGGAAATTCAACCGCAAATATAGTGCAGTATGCTGTGCCGTGCTGGCTTGTATATCGGCGCGTCAATCCATCAAGCGATGCGAATATTCGAGAGACTCTTTATCAAATATCAAATAAGCGCATAAGCGAATAGCAAATACGTGCGAAGGATAATGCTTGAATGCGTTCACAATGGGAGTATTCCTTTACACAATTTACTCAACTCCTTTCTTCCAATGCCATGATATAATATGGCAACGGATAAAGAAAATGCGCTTTATTGTTTTTTTTTGTCGTGTTCGATCCTTCATGTACCGAAGACATAAAAATGTGTAAATTAATACTAGCAAGTTGATACTTTGAAATATCTATTGCAGAGAATGCGATTACATTTCCAACGTATTTTCTCCATTCTCTACGCGTATGAAAAAGATTACGATATATTTCGCTAGAGAAAGAGGAGCATTTGAAATTAAATTAACTGAAACTAGTAGAGTGGTAATCACTTAGCATAGAAACGCTTTAATTGAATGCAAATAAATAATTACATTTGTGCCGGAATTAATTCGCTGCGGGAACATTGATAACAATACAATAACAATTGGTTCGGTTGTGCAATATTTTGGGTATTATTCCGATATTACCTAGGCAGTATACTAACAATCGTGGATTCAATTCGAAGCATTGTTGTTCTTGTTTACCATAAACAATGTCGTTCCAATCAATTCGAGGTGCCATACACACAACACAAATCTGCGCGTTCAGAGGTGCACTACGGTAGTGATTAATTTATAATGCAGGCGCGCTGGTTGAATAAATAACGCGTAATTAATATCAGGTATCGAGTGGTGGCGAAATGAATGAATACGAAATGCAATATTCAGCAGCATTGCAGGCAGCAGCTACGCTGTTCATTCGTGAGGGATGTTTTCGCTCTATTATTGCGCGCAAACATGTTTGTTTTGTTTGAAAGCGCACCTCGACTAATCAACCGGATAGGTCAATAAATACCTGCGTTCATCGCGTTCGCCATTCATGCGTGCATTTTATGATATTGCGTGTGCTGGTTGAGAGTCTATTCAGCAATTTATTTCATTTCAAGCAACTAATCTGTGCATTCATCGATTTGATACCTATACAGGTAGAAACTATGGTTATTTCTCTATTTGTTCGACGGATTAGAGTCGCATATATAAAAATAATAAATACAGTAGATTTCATACATAAACTATACAATATTTAACAACTGTAATTATAAATGGTAAGCCGAATTATCACTCCTCGTTATTCGAGGAATAGAAAAATGATGAAATACTTTTATCACATCGCATTAAGCTTTATTAAAACAGCGTTATGAATTGAATTATTTAATATCATGTACTATAAATTTATAAAAAGATTTCCTAAGCTTTTCTATGATTGAAGATAAAACTTGCTTTTATAATATGAAATTTGAAATGAGATAAATTAAATTTTGAAAATCGGGAGCAGTGAAGCAGCACAAAGCAATTATTATGCTAATAAGCAATGAAACTTTATCTCATTGTTCCACGACGTACGTGCATCGCATATGTGGAAAATATATTTGCGGTTATGTATGATAATAACAAGTTTATTACGTGTTTGACACTTTGCATTATACCTACTAACAATCAGATTGAATGCGCGAGTAGATGAATACTTAATATGCGTGTTGAGATAGAATCAAGCATGGAATTGAGGAGCATACGCATTCGGGTAATTGAATATCGTAATTAATCGCGCATTCAGTTTATGGTTACTGGTATTGAACAGTAATTTACGAAATATTGCCAATTGCGAAAAGAAAATTCATCACATTTGGAAGTAAAGTGACGGTGATAACAATACAGGAGAAACAACTTAAGCTATAAAACTTCATTTTTAATTTATTAAAAGTTTGCGCCGAACTTTCGTCGACTTCAATAACAAACAGTTTGGAAGTGTCATAAATAAAATGGGCAGTAAAGTAGTAAGATTTGCAAATAGTTAGGTACCTATAGTAAATGAAATTGTGAAATGGGGATTGAATTTTTGAGGGCGTGTTTTGAAAAATCTCGTTTTACATTTATATTTTTACACATGGAAAAACTCACGGGGTGAGGAGAAGGAGGAGGAGGAGGATTTGAAACATTAATTCGAATCCAATCATTCAGAGAAGCGACGTGCTAACGACTTTATGGAAATGCTGTGCGCATATATACCGATATTTTTTGCACGTCTTCGTTCCAATACACAGCACGATGCGTAATTTCAAGCGTATAAAAAGCTTCAAACAAATTTTATGCTCCACTGATTCGCAAGTGATCGATTCGACTTGTTTGTTGGCGACTTGTGCGCACGCAAATTCGCTGATGCTGCTGATGGTCCTGCAAGAAAGGATGCAGCGCACGGGGAAATATCCCCCTCTCGTTCATCTTCCCACGGGAAGAACAATCATGCGTCTTGTCATTCGGCATGATACATGATCATTTATTCTTCTTTTGCTTTTTGTTTGTTAGCAAAAAAGAGCGAGAGGTGTTTTTTATTTGCGTATAAATAAATAATACGATTAGAGGATTATACACAAAATATGAATATTTCACGATTTAAGCATGGATTTAAGTTGGATTCCGTGCAAGTGAGAGCAAGAAAGTAGAAATATCGATTGCAAAATACGTTTAAAGCGATTACAACATTTCGAGCCGGATCACACACGGCTGTTGCTTGCGTATACAAATTATGCACTTGCAAATATTGCTGAGAGCACCGGCGATGCGTGTTTGGCGTCTGCAAATACTCTACTGCAATCTAAATATTTGCATTCAATAACCAGCCAATACGAACGAAAAATTGTTATTGCGCTATCGCTATTTACTTCAGTCGTGAATTGCAAAAGTATAATATGATGTAAATAAAGATTGCACCTCTTTGTTTACGTATCAAAATTATTAGAAGTAAACTATTTTCTGAAAGTTTATAAAGCATCGCAACATATTTTTGATTTTCCATTCATTTATTACGTTCTTAACTTTAGTAAAGTACTAAAAGTGTTCATCATGTACTTACTTCAATAGGTTGAATTTTCAGTATGAACAAATTATAAAAGGATTAGTTTAGTTTATATTATGACTCTAAACAATTTTCATTGCACAACAACCAATTAATTCCAAAGTTTAACTATAACTTTATATACGGCAGAAACAAAATGTTCGCTTATTTGGGTTCACGGAAGAAAGTTGCGCGTCGTTCGCAAACTGTGAGTTTAAGAAGTGAATTACGCGTTCGCGAGCGCACATTTAAATTGGTAATCGGTTGCACGAATGCAAGTTAATTAAAGATACTAAATAACCGAGGTGCAATTTGGGCGTAAGCACCAGCTAATGTAGTTTAAACTGTTTCGACGAGACCTGAGATGCAGCTAGGTGTATGTGTCTAGTGTGTACGTACGAAGAGTTAGATAGTAAGGCAGCATCGTCGCGAATTCGCAGTGCGGAGAGTGCGAAACAGGCAAATGAGAGTCGGAGCGAGATATTCGACTTTTTGGAATGGCTTTTCTCGAGTTTACTTCATTGCTCGAGAGACTACTTGTGCCGACTTTGCACGTCACGGGCGTCTGTAATTAGAAATATTCATTACACCAGCAAGTGTGAAACGTCCAAAACGGTTGTCGGATGTTTTAATAATTAGTGCGAAATTGAATGAAATTAAAGTGACGCAAAAAAGTATCATCAAATGCACGCGAGGATAAATTACGATAAATAATGTAAACGCTTTAAATATTTTACGACTTGGACCGCAAAAATGTCGCATAAAAAGGCGCGAGAAATGAAAGAGGAAATAGACTCATAAAGTGCATGAAATCAACGAGCGAGCGTTTTCATTAAGTTCTTTCTGGCGCAAAGAATTTTCACGAGGGTCGAGGGGAATGCATCAGAATCGCGATCATTCTTTAAGAAATTAACGCCAGTCATCTTTTCCGAGGCGGTATTAACGTGAAGTTTGTCTTTTCCTTCTTGATGAAAAACTCATAAAGCTTGATTTATGCGAGCTATTGGAGAATAGCGACATCAAAATTAATGAATGGAAATCGAATTAAAATGTGAAATTAAAACAAATATAAATATTAACAAACTCATTGTTGAGTGCGTATAATAAAACAAAGAGACGACACCGGAAATGACGTTTGCGCGGTCGTATTAAAGTATAAATAACGCACTAGCGCATCGACAAATGCAAACGCAATATTTATGTTGAATTAACTGGAGCGATAACAAGCACGCGATGGCGTTTGGCGGCCGAGGGCGGACGCGGAGGCAGTGGCAGTGGCGGCAATACGAGAGTTTATAAATGCATACACAGTCGATGGGAGACGGCAAGGTGATCGATAAATTGGTCCGCGATTGCGATACGCTGCACAGCGTTCAATTTGACCCGAATGCGTTTTATCGATGTTTATTTACGACGTGTCCGGCCATTTGTCAAAATTTACAATAATATGCCATGGCTATTTGTTCCGAGATGGGGGGGAGGCCGAATGGTCGGTCGTATGTCAACAATAATGATAATAAATTGACCATTTGCAGGAAAAGTTGCACGTATAAAAATGCCATTTGTTTTCAGTTAATTAAAAGTCATTTAAGTTGAGCACAAATCATAATTCTTAATGAAAATTAATTGAAATTGATCGAAAATTAATGACGCGTAAACATTGAATTTTATATTCAACGCAATGAAATATTGAAAAGCAACAAACAATAATCAATATACATGCACTTGTTTTGTCTAGTGAAACGCAAATAAAAATGCGGATTGAAATTAATCGAATTACTAAATCCACATTGGCACGTGCATTTGATAATAAATGAATTAAAGCATTAAGGTTTGATTGAATACAAATAATTGCTGATCAATCAGAAGACAAAAGCAGCAAGTGTATTAATTTTGCGCGACGAGAATCGATTGGTTGTTAATTTTCTATAACAAAATAACGCCATTACATATTTTACAGTCATTATTTGCTGGCATGAATTCATTCATTTCACATCAAACCATCATTATTCAAAAAGCATTTTTGAAAATAAAGTCGATGCATGTATTAATGAACTTTGGTTTATGATGCTGCGATAAAAGTTGAAGTCTGTTGGAAAATTTATAATTAAATGAATTATTAAATTCAAAATCCAATTGTGCGCAGTCATTTCAAGCATATAAAACATATTTTCGATTTACTCGCTTTTTTAGTCGTATAAAATCTGTTTTTCGTTTATTCGGAAAATCGTGATGCATCTATTTGCAATTGGAATGATCGTATGTTAAAAACTCGTGGATTTTACATCCATGTTATTGTTTGCATTTCATAATAGCGAGTTTTGACAGTTTTTTGAAACAAATTACCCTTGTTGGTTGAGTTGATTTTACTACAAGATTTTACAGATTTTACAGGTTCATAGAATATTTAATTTAGAAGTGAAGCTTAGCAAAGTATTCTAGACGTTTCATGAAAGCGCTTAAGTTGTATGGTTATTCCTTAAAATCACGCGTACTACCTAAATTTAGTTTTATAAATACAATGCACAGATAATGAATCATTCGTGTAAATTCGAAATTGCCAATATGCGAGTAAAACACGTATTGAGTATCCCTTGAGATATTAACCAATAATGCATCAATGCAATGAGTTATTTTTGTTATTTATTTAATTCTTAGTGACTGCATAAACTTAGAGAGGAATGCACATAAATTCAGCTTTTAAGATCATCGAATAAAACAATGATACGATAACTAAAATATATATGCACATGTCATAATCATCCTTGTCAGGATGCGTTGTTATTCTTGAATACGTAACAGTTGCATGTAGAACGGCGGGAATATAATAGTGAGGTGAATTTCCCATCGACGGGCACGTTTATTCGTACCGTATTAGATTCAACAAGTGCTCTACTCGCGTTCGTCGAGTACGACTATTAGACTTGCACGCGCTTTCCATGCGTGGCGCGCTCCTCGGAGGCGGCAACTTTGCTCGTTTTGCCATCGCTCATTTTCTTGCATGTGCTCACTTGCTTGCCAGCTCGTATTATTGCATTTAGACATCTGCATGTCAATCTAATTTATTTCTAGTTATCTTTTCATATTACATTATGTTAACGTAACGTTTTAACATAACGTCGGCTTGCGTTGAAATATAAATGCGTAGAGTACAAATTCATTTAAATTTCTAGCATGGAAGATGTGAAAAATTATCGGGTATTTTACACGTCTATTCGAATGCTTTGCATACTTGAACGTCGTACATTTTTCATTATCTGTTCTAGAGTGCTGAAAGGCGGTGTGATATGTTGTTGGTTATTATTTGTACACGACGCTGACGCTTGAGGCATTCGCGCAATTGGTTTGTGTAACATTTTCACTTGGCGAAGGAGAGGAGAAGGCGAAAAAGTTGCACAAAGAATCATTTGCAATGAGATAACAGCCTCGCTTGCGCATGGAAAACATTGAAATAAATTGCTGATAAATTCGCCCACGACGCACAAAAGTTTCTGCGTCTTTTTCCAGCCCTGAAGGCGATTCATTCTCGTTTTCGCACATCTTACTTTCAATTGTGTTTTCGGTTTGCAAGTTTTTCAATTTTTAACGTGCATTTATTATTTTACTCAACTCAATGAAAGATGAGTAGGTAATATAATTCAAATTTTCCAAATATTATTTTAATTCAGCCGAATTTTCACTAAATGAAAAATGTAGTCGAAGCAGAAAGTATAAAGGGGCATTTTTGATATCGAAGATGAATAAAATAGAATTCCTTTACAAATGAGAGACTCGTGCATATTTTTGATGCTTGTTGGGCGGCATTTCGTTCCGGTTGAAAAAGAACACAGATTGCGCTTGAAGAGGGCACGTTCGCCGCCCCACAATGGCGCTGTCTTGATGGCTTAACTCGGCTGGCATCGAAGAGGCAAACGAATTGTTTATTTCCAGAAGCACGAGGATATTTATTCTATTCTTCCGCGTCTTTCGGCTGTAAAGTCTTTGCATCTTTGCACGTTAAATACGCGAATTCGAGCCAAAAACCATCATAAAATCTCAAAACGTTTTACAAGCGCTAGCATTTAAAAGTTGATCACAATTGGCATTTCTTTGTAAGTTTGATGCAAATAGTTTTTGACAGTGCAAATAAATGAATTCATGGCTGATAATGCACGGGCAGTTGTAAATGAAAATGCGAACAATTTTCAATTTAATTAGTGCCCACGTATTCACTTCCGCTGTGAAAATAACAGAAGGAGAGGGAGAATTAGCAATGATCATATCCGCACATCGAATGCAAGGCGTGCAAAATGTACACGTAAAATAGACGTATAATTAAATCAATTACTTTATGAAGTTGAATGGCTCGGGGATAATGCGAAGTAATCTAGTCGAGAGAGCAATTTCGCAGCGCCCTCAGCGCAACTATATGCTCGCTGCGCAGCCGTGAAAAGGATAAATAAATATGCGCACACCGTGCTGCCGCTCCTGCCGCCACCCGACCGGCTCCTGGCCAGATCTATTCCATGCAGTGCGGAGTAGATTTTACGCGAATTCATTTCGTTCAATTCTCTTCAGCTCCTTTACCAGGATGCTCGTAACGCATAGAGATGAGGAACTCTCGCTTCGTAGAGACTTTGCCAATACGAAGCAGCGAGCGACTTCATTCGAATGCGTCGAATACCGTACTTCGATGAAAACCTCTTTCATTTCCGTTCGTATTTTTCTCTTTTCCCTGTTTGCGAAAATCACTAACCACAAAATTGCAATTTTCAATTTTGAATACATTGGCACAACAGCTAGTGAATCAATTTATTTTGGCCTAGAAGCAACGAATTTGACCAGAAAATATTACCAAAAGCGTATATCTCTTTTTGACGAAGCGGAGAAATCACGAAATAAAGTGAATCAAGTATGTTCGTTTCACTCATTAACTCGACCATTGATAAATGTGGCATGGGCCGTCAATTGAATTCCCGTCCATCCATCCAGGCAAAGTCAATTACTAACGAAGCTATTGTGCGATTGCGTCAAACTTCTTCATTGCACGTTCTCCGTTCGCGCGTAATACGCACAATTTCAAATCACACTTCCAATTGACAGCACTTCAATTCGCCGAACGCAATTTTCAGGCACGTTCTGTGCCGCACTATAAATGATAAACGAATAATGTTTATTTGCAACCTAAACAATATTTACGACTCGCAACTACATTTGCCAATAAACCAATAGGTATGTGCATCATCCTAACATATTCGATGTAAAGTCATAAATTCTAGTTGAGCCTTCATTTTATTTCCTTGCTGGTAGCAAACTTTAAGAAGATGTGAGAGAGTTGACTCGTTACGTGAACGCATGAAGTGCATTAAATTTACAGCTTCATCAATGCATTTATTTTATTTTCTTATGATACGTCAATGAAAATGCATTTATTTGCGATCGTTTTACACTTGATGTAAGTAATCATTTCGAATTTACTGAACATGCCAGATGTGATGTCGTGTGGAAATGGCGGCAATGTTTGTTTGCGCGAAAGGGGTGGGTAAATGAATTCGTCAATTTGCTTTAATGAATGGGAAAGTCCATAAACTAAGTATGCAACAGTGCGTCGCGTTTTATGTGATAGATGGTTGCATGAATAGATAGATAGAGCGCAGGACGATACGTGTGCGCGCACCGGAAGTGTGCGGAAGAAGTAGCAAAACGGTGAATCCTATTAGGCGGCTATGCAAGCCGGGACGACATTGATTGATGCACTTACATTATTTGTAGGTTACACTACAGGAAGTTGAACTAACATTGAATGTTGTTGCACACGGGAAGATGCGCCATGTGCCCCTGGCTAGGAGGAGAGAATAAAGCGCTGCGCTGTGCATTTTTACGTTGGCTGTAAAAAAAAATCTAAAGTCCCGTATTGGAAAACAGTAAAAAAGCTCATTTGCATACGTAAGAGCTATTCGACGATAGATGGTGTACTGAAAATTTAATGCTGTCTGATTGATTCTTTCTTCTTTACGTTGAGAGGGTTTCGCTTTTTGCTCAATTGATTAAGTGTACTTGGGAAATTGCTTGACCATGGTTGAACATGTATTTTTTCGGGATATAAATTAATGATTAGATATCCATTTAGCGGGTGATGCAAAATTAATGCGGAGATTTGTGGTCCGTGGTCGCGTAGCGCTAAATATGCAAACGTGTAATATGGGGATGGATGAATGAAGAGATAATGCATTCGCAAATACGGAAATACGGAAACGTGCAAATGCATACACTCAATATATATTGCGGGGGTTGAGGGGGCTGGTGGTGAGGAGGGCGATGTGCAAAATGGATGGGTTTTCGGGTCTGTCGTCATAGTTGCAAATTCACATCAAGCATTCGCGCGGCCAATGCTCCACTGGTCGAGGTTAGGTTTGCACTCCACTTCGGAATCGATATGTGCTCATCTTCGGAAGTGCTGTTGAATCTATTTCATTACGGATCAAGCACTTATACCACTGACACACTTACACGCGCACGAAGCGCTTAATCCACGCGTAGAGATGCATCAAGGGCGGCGTTAATGTTAGTGTTGAGTGTGCGGGTTTTAAAACATTTGCGGGGCGCGCGTGTGCGTCTTTGCGATCGCGCGCCATGAACTTAATTTAGTTTCGCATTGAGTGACATCCGATAATATTGGTGTTCCTCAAGTTGTTGCTGTTTATTCCAGTCTCGCAGCGCATTCGCATTCGTATAATCTAACACGTAATCTGTGGAATGCTTGATTGGATTTCGTATTCATTTGATCACTAATTAAAAACAAGGGCGAATATCATGGTGTTGAAAAAAGTTTGCGAGTTGAAAATAATGATAAGTGGACTATTGTTGAATTTTCGAGAATTTCATTTGTTCATCTATTTCGAGTAGTAATAGGCACGTGTGTTTTTTTTGCCAATTAAAACTTGGCAACATAATGCGCTTTTGGAATTCAGCACGCTACAATACTAGTTTGAAGTCGATCGGTCCAGTGCGAGGGGATTAGTTAGCATCATTCGCGAACGTCGCAGATATTAATTGCGCCTATATGCATGCAGTGATGATGCACGGTGCGAGGAAATGTAATCATCTGACGGCGGTGCCGGAATAGATGATGGAATACTATGGCATAACGAAAACAAGCGAGCAATCGCATAGATGCAGAGGATGAGCTTTTAGTGAAAGCGGGAGGCGGTGGTGGCGGCCAGGGAGTACGGGCGCGCATAGCGGACGAGTACCTACATTACCGTAGAGGTTACAAGCCATTCAGCTTGCTGCTTTTGGCTTTCCCATTTCATATTCCATTTTCGAACCGTACCGTTTTCATTACCTGATAATAACGTCAGCTCACGTTTGCACACTGACACCTGGATGACGCGTATATGAATAATCAAAAAAATTCGAGGCGGGATTAACTTGCAAATGCTGAAACAGAAAAATTTTAAGCAAAAAATATTTTTGCCATGAATTTAGAGAAGTAGGTACGTAGTTGAATTTACTCTACTTTTTTAAACCAATATAACAACTGGTATTTTACTTGTAAATTGTAATTGCAATAATTACAACAGCGGCGTAAGAGCACTTGTATCAAGAATTGAAGGAAAGATGATTTATTGAAACTTTGTAAAGATTATCAATTCCTCGTAAGATAACCACTGATAATGCAGTGTTGGCAACGCTATTGCATTTCCATTCAGATGAATTGCACGTTCGCAACTTTCACGCTTGCCGCCTCCATTCGCAATTTCCATCCACCTTTTTATTGCCGTCGTAGCCCTTGCGAGCTTTGATTTCTCCTATTGATTTTTGAATGTGACGAGAATCGGATTGCACGCCTTGCAATATCAGCAAACTTAACCGGATATACTTATCCAAACAAGAACGCCGCTACTGCCGCCGCCGTTGCCGCTGTTGCCGCCACAACTATTGCCGCCCGGCATCAATTCGATTCCCGATTTCAATTCCATTCCGCGCTTCGTTCATTTCATTCGTTAGTTCGTTACATCGCAGTCGTCGTCGTCGTCCTCGTCGTCCTCGTCGAAGAATGGGAATTGCGCGCATTGATCGAAGCCGCGCGCCGCTATAAATCACTCAACGCGGATGCGAAACCAAAGAGGAAGTAACGAACGAGCGAGCATGTCGGAAGCTGTGGTGTGAGAGGCGGTGGAAAAAGCCGCCAACGCGGTTCAACCTTTTTGTTATATGAATTTCGATGTGCGCTGGCGTTGCTTCGTATTTCTTTCACTTTCTTTCTTTACACATCTAGAAGAACATCTTCGATGTCAACTTTTATAAAATTCATAATTTTCTCCGTATTATTAATAATACTCATTTCAAATGGGGGAGAAGTCGGAGAGTGGAAATTCATTCCGGGAAATTTCTTATTTAGTTCTCGCGCTTTGATCCTAATACGCTTTTCACCTTCTTCAATCGCGCGCGCAAAAGATTCATGCGAGTAGTGACCTCGCAGTCAATAGATAGGAAATTCCTCGAAACGAATTGAGTACGTTTCCCGGACGGAACGCGCAATTGCCCTAGGCCTTTACGACTCGCAAATAATAAATAATTCCTTTTGTGTTTCAGGTGTCGGCGATGTTGTAGAAGGTGGCAACCGCGGAGGAGGATACGACACGACACGCCAATAAATGGATGTTGCCGCAGTTCTGCAACTGCTTTGTGCGCTCGTCGGTCAACTTTTTCTTCTTCTGCCAGGTGAGTGACTTAATTGTCTCGCTTTTTATAATCTTACAAATGAAAATAACCACGAGGATAAAACGTGAACGAAATGAATTAAATTCACTCGGTTGGAGTCATAAATGTGAGTGGAGTGAATGAAATTCGTAGATAAATTCAAGTACTTTTCGATTGCGCTAGATGATGATGGTGATAGTTCGTTTTGAGTCTTTTTGGCGTGCGGTTTGGAATGCGAAATATCTTGACCATCATTCGGACATAGCTTTAAAGATGTACTTTTAATGCGGTGCACGTGATGCCTGTTGAAGGCATTTAAGCTAAACTAAACACTCAGAAATTGAGGATGCATTTAATACTCAATATTTTTATACAGGGGGGTTGAACATGAAAGGAAAGGTATTTTGATAACATACAGTATATAAAGAGGTATTATATTTTTCATCCACAATTCGAAGTTTATGGCGAGCAATGATAAATTCTGTAGATTTCTTCTCTCTCTCGTTTTCCATTTCGCGCATTTCACATTTCGTCGCAGCATCATTGTCCATCCTGCGATGTCGCGGGTGTCAAACCCGTTCCGCGAATAATAATGACAGCGCAATATTTTATTCATAGTGCTCTACCTTCTGAGTCGTTTTCAACAATATTCCATGCGCTCCAATATAACTTGATAAAGTTTCCATCGTTTTTCGAAGCAGAACTCGGCGTTATTCTGGCCTTTTGCAAGAAAACAACGTGCACAATAGAAGATATTTATCTTTTACAACCTGTTCCGACAGGCGGATTTCTTCATATTGCGGTTTCTTTTATAATTTTTCTTCGAGCTCTTCGCTCGCAGTGTAATCTCCAGAGATCGCCAAAGATTACATTCCTGCATGCTGAATACATATATCTGGGAGAAGAGAAAAATGCGCGCTATTGAAATGAGAAACATGCTGCAGAAAGCAATAATAATAATGCGCTAACAACCAACAAACTTGTTTCGGGCAATTAGAGTCATTTTTCCTGGAGGAACAGGTAATATTTTTAAGTGCTTCTTATGAGGACAGCGCGTTTATTTCCACACTTGCTGACATCACGAGGGGTGGGGTGAATTTATCATCAACATGACGTGTAATTTTTTATGTTACACACTCTTATTTTTGCGATGTGTATGGGCGAGAGAAAATGATGTCATATTTTCAACACTTGGTATAGCTCGTGATTAGATTCTAACCGGAAGTCGGTTGCAATTTAGTAAGTGCATACTTCTTCCGGAAACTGCAAGTGCGCATGAGCATAGATGGTACTGCAAGTTATACGCGGGTAGTAGCATATCAACGTGTAAATTTCATATTAACATGCTTAATCCAGCATGACCTAACCGAATTACCATCATGCAAATTAGTGAGTGATGAGTTGCGTTTCCATATCTCGCATAGAATGTCAGCGTTCGTAGAACTGCTGGTGCTGGTTCGCGCTAGTACCAATTTACTGTATATTACAACGATATGTTATAACTTGCCAGCAACAACTGGACGCGCCGACTGGAAAATGCCGCCTCCCTTGGCCGTTACATGATTAATACGCAAGATGTCAGAATATACGAACGCTCGATTAGAATTTGTGGTCATGTTGTGCGATGAGTATGCGCATATTTAATTGGATATATTAATTAAGCGTAATTAAAAATAAGGTGGCGTGCGCTAATGTGTGGTAATGGTGGCAATAAAAGCGTTATTTTATGGTCTTTTATTTAGTTCTGGGTCGGAAACGGCAACCGGCGGGGTTGTCCTTTGGGATCTTTTATTGCGACGGAATAAAACGTTAATTACTTTTCGAGCAAGCGGACTAGACTAAGTGATCTATAGTTGGGTTACATTTCATTCAAGGGTGTTTCATTTTTCAGAACTAAGTTGCAAAATGGAAAAAATTAAAATTAGTTATCTGCGCACACCCTATTTCCAGTTCGTCCTTTTGGGATCTTTTATTATCATGCGAATAAAACATTAATTAGGGTTCTATCAGCGGTTCTATGTGATCTATTTATTCGAGGGTATTTAATTTTTCAGAGAGGTGAAAATTTGAAAATTAGTTAATTGCACATCGCAATTTTGTTTCATACTTTTTCAACGTCCCCGGGGATTGTTAGCTAATACCCGTAATTCGTGTTTTCCTAGCGCGGGACGAATTTAAGCTGAAATTTGCTTGAAACACCCCTCAGCGTTGTGATATACATCACAGCAGCCGCAAACGCAAATAAATTGATATATACATGAAGTTGATGCGCTGTATGTGGTATCATCCTACCAGTGCGTGCTATTTTTTGGTCCTTCTTCTTCATGGCTGCCCGCCTCGACGCTGATCCGAGCAGGTCGCAATGATTGGTTGCATGACGCACCCGGAGCGCGCCGGAAATGTATAAGCCGATTATCGTCGGCTTTATTATATCTCTGTCTGCTCTGCTCTTTGGTCTCGACGCAGCAACTTCTTTCAAGCGCTTACAGCGACTCTGTGATGCATTTCCGTTTTCCCCGAATGCAAGTCGCGCGCCGGAAGTCCTGATGCACATTGACAAGCGGCGACTCGAAGGATTTTTATGTTTCCGTATCATTATTTATTATTTACAAAAATAAGCAGTTGTTTATTTTGAGCTTCGAACGACTTTTCCAGAAAACTAAAATAGGAATCGAGAAAAATGTTCATCTCTGGCGTAAATTTAATTATTTACTAGCAGTACCTGGTCCGCGCTGTAGCTGGGAACTTGATTCGCACGTATCTCTCATTTGTATGTGCAAAACCGGAAATGCAAGATTGGCAATCAGGATGCGAAACGCGTCATCATTCCCGTGTCTGACCTTATCGATCCCACGTGCATATACGTTCATAGAGAGCTAGCGCCGTAGTAGGATTGCGATTCGTTGTTTCTGCGGTTACAATTCAATCAAGTTTGGTTTGGAATTCATTAGTCGGGCTCAAACGGTAATATGTATTGCGTGAGCAGCCGTCAAAGCTCGCATTTCACGGGTTCCGCGTAGCGCCGGCTTGATTATTACGCTATAAAAAACAACTAATGAAAATCCCTCGCCGAGGAAAAACATTGACGAATAAAGAAAGAATCCACGGTATTTTTGACGCTGGAACACACTTCACTTCATCAAGGATTCAAAAGTCATTTCGCTAACTTTGCGCATTCGTCTTCTTTGTTTTATGTTTTAAATATTTATAATGACTTTGTTCCTTCTGCGCGAGAGCTATTTATACGAATGACAAGCGTTTTTCGTATTCTTCGATTTCCGGGATTTTCAGCTTTGAGTAAATGTTGAACATTGTTAAAGATTCACAACTTCTATGCAAGAAAAATTTAAACTAAAGCGACTAAATGGTTTATTACAAAGTAAGATAGCTTGTAACATAATGTACAAAGGCACACACAAGTTAGAATATTGTCAGTACGTCAACGACATTGTCACGCTTCCCGGTGGCTGCTCTATCATTATGCATGCAAGTGCATCATGTTCTCGGACGCGTGCATTCCGCTCGGTGATCATGAACTCATGAGTGGCGGCAGCGGCGGCGGCGGCGAACGAATCGCATGCAAATGCAGCAGCGCCCTCTCGTCCAGTTGTTACACGTTAGATTGCACACGCGATGAACGCATTGGCACTGTTGCACGCTGATATCTGGGTTATATGTGTAGGGGGATGCGCGCATATGTAGGTTATGTGTACCACCAGCACGCTATTGCAACGCTCGTTATCACCCCTTCACCGGCGCTGATACGCAATGCACATTTGCTTCGAGATAATGTAGATGTAATTCAGTAGTAGGCTATTCATCTTCCAATATCGCGTTCGCGCATGAATTACATCCAATGTTGCGCTTACTAAATGCAATAAGTTTTCAACAGCGAGCATTATGCATGCGAAATCTTAATAGACGAGTGCATAAATGTTATCATAATAATAACCCATTATTTATTTACGTTCAAAAGGCAGAGATAGTGGTCCTATATTTTAATTTACTATCGTAACATACATGAAGGACAACACAATAGTAAAGTAAGCAAGTAGCCATTTTTTAGCATTCGCGATTTTTACGATGGAAAATGCATAGAATATAAATGATTTCGTTCGGTTTCGCCATCGTTGAGTATCACTTAAAATCCCTTTTTTTCGTCAATGTTTTTTTACGAGCAACTGCGATCCTTTTCAATCTATTTAGACAACATCCCTCTCAACCGGCCATTCACATTTATTTTTCTCTATTCCACTTTCTATCGTCATTGCTTTACTTCAATTCGCCGACGCTCAAGAGCGGCAAAAGGTTTAAACATTTTTGTATTCGTGGACGGATCGCGTTTTATTATCTGTTTTGAGAACGAGAGAGAGAGAGTGAGAGTTTGGTTGAATAGTCGCTGTTTATTGAACGGCGGCGAAATGCACATGCAAACGCACAAAAACGCAATCGCATAGGCACGTGGTTGGAGGCGGCGTTGACGCGAAGCGACGAAGATATGAAACGTGAATTATGGATGCAAACAAGATGCTTAAAAAATTCTATGCATTTTAAAAGCAGCCATGCCACTCGACTGCGAGGTGTGACATGCCGCCCTCGACCAGTTGAAAGCATCCCGAATATTGCTCCGCAAACGCATACCAACACACATATAGTGTGTGCTAAATTCTACGTAAAATAGGAATGAATTTGGTTTGTGCTATTTATGTTGATTTTAATTGAAAATACGATTGGGCAGGAGATGTCACGTGCTGATTTTTAAATGTGGAAAGCGGCAATTGAATTTAAAAGTTTTTCCTTTCAATCAAAGTTGAAGTTGAGGGAAAACTAATTTTTTTCTCCTTGAAGATTACAAATGAAGTGTCACAGTAGTGCACTCGGTTGCGTTCCTTTTTCCTGCCAGCCCTTTTCGTGCACTGCTCGCGCACTCAATAAACAATTCGTAAGTTATTCCAGAATTCAATTCGAATACACGCCAAGTAATCTTGTGCTCCTTCTTCGTGCATCTGCGTCTTACGTTCGTGGCGCATTGTTGCTCCATTTGAATGAGTGCGAAGGGGTGCAACGCAAGACATTGAAGGTTAAGAAGCATTCGTCTCAGCAGACGCGTCGCTTGAGTGTACTTCGCATATAGTTTAAGCGGCAATATCATCAATACTTCTACTTGGCGTGGCGTTTTCTTGGCTGTTGCCTTTACAACATGTGCACTCACACATTAAGTTGCCGCCCCACACTCGTCGCCTACTTATCGAGTCGACACCTAAATACACTTTAAAACTCGAAATTAGATCGCGGCGTCACCGTCGTCGTAGTCGCTGCTTAAAGTGCATTGTCTTTCCATCGCTTGCGTGTAAGTGACTTGCGCTTTTTCCGTAAAAAAACACCAGCTTGTCGCTTCTTGACTCTGAATGTTTTAAACATATACTTTATAAACATGAACCAACTTTGCGCATACAATGTTGCTGTATTTACAGGCAGCTGAGAAGAAGAAGAAAAGTTGATTAGATTTTAAATTAGTCTCAAGATGGAATCATGTAAAATGTAAATAAATTAAAGCGTAGAAAAATTGAAAAATGTTAAGCATTTTTCGAGTTTTTAGGAGTATAAAGTTTTATTTTTTATTAAGTTTTATCCGAGGAAAGGGAAGTTCTAATACTCTGGTTTATACGCTGTCATTTTTTATCAATTTAAACTGCTTACGAATATAAAAAGTGAGGACGTTGGAATCATTTATATTTATATATTTATTATACAATTTCGCATGAGGAGGCGGCAGCGATGACACTTCGAGCCAGCCCAAAAACTCGTCAACGCAACTTTATTACCAAGAGGTTATAAATAATTTATAAACGCAAAATTGCGCACGATATGAAACCGCCTCCCTTGCCACCCTAATATTACCACCCCCAGTGTTGTCTGATGCGTGTTCATTTATTACTTTTGACAGCATTGTTTGGTAAAATGACATTCGATGTCACATTAAATATTATAACAATTTCAAAATAATAATTCACTTTCGAGTAAACTCCTGCGTCAAGCGGAAAATCAGCGGAAACGAGTTGTAAGAAAAGCGGAAGGGAGGAAATGAAAGAAAATGTAAGAATTGGGTTCCAGCGAATTAACTTCTCAATTATTTGTGAGTTTTCGAGGTTGTTTTTCTTACTTAGTTTGAGTCTTCTTGTTTTTTTCGTACGAAGCTTATGTTTATATAGAAGTCTTAGTTAAGTGGTAGGAAATGATTGCTGAAGTTTGGCGCTTGTTTGAAAGCGCAGTGTCTTACTAATTTTGGTCACGTTCCAGAAGAAGCATCTGGACAAAACCATGGACCGGTGTTTCTGCTCGAGCCGCCGTCCCAACTAACATTCTCGAATACCACCGGCTCGCAGGTCAGTTGCTCCGCTCACGGTTCACCGACGCCGCAGGTCGACTGGCTCCTGCAGGATGGTCAGACTGTCACCGCTGTTCCTGGATTAAGGTAGGATTTAACCTCAAACTTTACCTTTAGTTATCACCTCATTGATTACACATTTACACCATTCTCATTAATTGCTCTTTATAAATTCATAATTTCGTGAGAAACTTTTACATGAATACTCTCAAACTTTTCGTTTGATTTTCACGTCAATTTCATAATAATATTGTTTTCGTGGATTCTCGTGCGGAAAAATATTTTGTGGGTTGGTTAGCGTAAACGTTGAAGTTTAATTCCTTAATTCTCTGATAAAATATATTTACGCAGTAAATCATCGAATGGGAGAAGAAACTTGCACAATTTTCTCATTTAGTTGGTCGGCGGCAGTGCTGATGGCATCTTCGTTCGTCCGTTTCTAGGATGCTTGCTTCTCGTCCTCATGATTCATTCGGGAGCGTGCACGTGTAATCTGGTCACGTGCCGAACTTGCGCGAACCTATTACACTTGTGCCTCGATTAGGAAAACATTATGAATTCCCTGAAGAGCGCATCCATTTTCGTGCTTTGCCATCCTTGTCCGCTCCTTCGCACCAAGTCAATAGTGTTTGTGTTCTTTTTCTACGACGCTCGAAAAGCACTTTCCGCTCCTGACTTGTAGCAATTGTACCTCCACCTGCCCACTTTATTTCTCCGTTGCAGTCCTTCAGGCTGCTGCATCTTGACTGGAAAATTTCATTCGACTGCGGCCCGCGCATAAATCGATTTTCGCTTAATGAGAAACGTGAAACGTGATTAATGCAACTCCACAATGTTTTCTTTATCTGCAAATGATGGCTACATTTCCTCCCGTTTCGCCGCCTACAGCTTCCTATACAATAGCGGCTTATTCGCCACAAAAACGGTAGGCGGCTTTTGTATCAGTCGTCTCAACGAAACGTTATTTGATCCGTATTTATACAGTGAATGATTTTCCTTCGAATGATAGCAGAAAATTGTTTTGGCCAGCGGGAAAATTGATTTATTTATGCGAGGTTATTGAATGTCTTAAGTTCGCCATCAAGGCAGATGTGCGATAAGACTATGAAATTTAAATGGGATGACTAAATCATTGTCAAAATTTGAAAAGTGATAAACAATGCGCTCCACTTCCTGCGATTGGGAAATTTATGAACGCGAGAAGCATTCGCGCGGAATGATAAAATCGATAAGTTCATGAATTATACATTCGTGTGCATGTTCCTGAAGTGGGTGAACTTTCGGGTGCCAACTCGGCTAATAATGTCACACGTTGTCACATGTGATTCGCGCCCACTTCACAAAATAGCGAGGGAGCAGCGCAGCGCGCGCTCTCCACACATAATAAACAAAACAGGGTCGCTAACGTCCGCAGGGCTGCTCCTGACAGTTGCAACATCGGCGGCCTGCCTGCGCTGTTGTTCTGTTTGGATTATTAATAAGCACTGTTTGCATTGTGCCGCCTCCATTTCAATTAAATCGAATTATTCGGCTGAAAATAACATTATAATTGGATGCGTCCTCTGACCCAAGTTGCATATGTTCGAGGCGCATTCGACGCTCATTAGATGTTATTTGATTGCATGCGAATAATTGGATGCAAATGAACACATAAAAAGTGTGCGCGCTTTGTGACTTTCACGCCAAGTGGGCGCATCGCGTATCATCAACATATGCACAGGCAAAAAATGTGCACGGTCGGCACGATTAACATACCGGAATTGCCTTCTAGGCGTACAAAAAATCACTGAAGCCCTCATGCGTGGTGTTTGAGTGATGATGCCTGTCAATGATGGTCAATGACTTTCCGTGACGGTCACTGAATGCAATTTTCGCATGCAGATAGGGAGCGAAAAAATGACATCGATTTGATGTAGGCGCCCATCGTCCACCTACACATCAAAGCTGTATAACCAAACGTACACAATGCGTGGGCACAAACAACGCGCAAATCTTGTCATTGTGTGGCGCGTATGAAAACCGGTAGCGCATAAAGCACACGCCACATCAATCTACTACCCGCTCTGAAATTCCGGATGGACCCCGGAGTATCTGACTGTGAAGCGGCTCAGAGCGGGCCGTGGCTTAAGCTTATTCCGGTCTCCATTCCGCTCCCCGGCTCATACATTTATAATAGACTGCCGTCAGGATCCATTATTTATTCGATTCGTTTGATGTCGCTTTCTATACTTCCATACGTAATTTCAATTCTGCTAGAGGTTGAAAACTGCTTCAGGTGTTTGAAGAATTGAATACTTTCGCTAAATTAATTAAATTTTCTTTATGAGTTTTTTGCCCCGGTTTTTTTTAGCTTAGTATCCATTAATAGTTTCACTTAAGCCAATTTAGCCAAGCAAGCGGAACACTGGGTGGAGGGGTGCTTGTTCCATGTTAATCGCCATTGGGCAATTTTTGTCTCGCTGCTGCCATCGCTGCCGCCACCGCGCCATTCCGTTGGATAATTTCCTTTATATGTTTTTTCATTTCGTGCCATAAATTTCATGCGCCCGTATTTCTGGGCGACACACGCAAGAAAAGTAATTTTCTCTTTTCTTCGTGCGCGAAGACGCCAAGTGCACGCTGCTGCAGCGTCCCAGTGGAAATTATCTGCTTTATTAGATAAAGAGAGGACCCTGTCGACGTATATTCAAATAATAAAAAGCAGCGTGCGCGTTTGCGGTCTGCTCCTCTCGTGGCTGTTGTCCTTTTTGTCGTGCAATTTTTTTGCCCGCGTTTGTAGCGTCGTTGCGGTGACTCCCGTAAAGTTGTTGCCATTTCTAAAGATCGCTTAAGTATCTCATCACTGATGAAACCGTCGACTCGTTTAATATCCTCGAGAAATTGTTATTTTTCCTAGACAATGACCTTACAGGATAATGCTTTCTATCGTTCGTTTTGTTTCGCTATTTTATTAAAAACCAAATTTATTCAATCACGAGAATCCTGAATGCACGGGCACAAATCAGTTAAGTATATTAATTATGAAGTATTAACCATATCCATTTTGTTCGTGCACGAATAATTATGAAAATTATAATCGTCAAGCGCTGGAAATGCATTCGGCGTGCATGTGCGGAACAGAACATTGGACTAACGCATACATTTATGCTTTATAATAATGCATTATGGATTGGCCAGCGACGTATATTTGTATTGTAATGGAAATTTAAGTGCGCGTACAATGTTCTAAATATACACATAGTGTAAAGTGAGGGCATTGCATACATGCGCGTATAATTTAAATTTATTCTATGCTCATTCGTGAATTTATTGATTAGATGTCCACCAAACGCCAAATGCGAATATTTATTTTTAGCGCGAAATGAAAGTTTCATTCTTCGATTTGAATAAATTATTATATTTATTTTTGCGCTCTAAAATCACAGCAACTCAAATAATAATTTAGTATTATTTCAACGAATAGCACAATTTTTTAATGATTTTCAAATATTGAGGGTAAATATTGATCTGTCGCTTTGAATCACAGGGCATATTTATTTGTTTCAGTCAGGTAGATGGCGAAAAACCGCGGAAGTGATTTCAGTTTAGAATTAGTTCATAAACTAGAAAGATAAATTTGAAGTTGTATGCTGCTGTAGTTCATTAGTTAGCAAATGCACGCGATGAAATATCTGCATAAAGCGGACGAAGCAATAACACATGCAGAGCTCAAACACAAAGTGAGCAACTTTGTGGCGCCAATGAGCAATTCCAGTTGAGCGTAATTATCACTTTGTCCCAGGTTGCAGCGCTTTTATAACAACATTAGAGCGCGCGGCGCATGTACTCGACGTCCCTCGACGTCGGTGCGCGCAACAACAATGCGCGGATAAATGCGCGTGTTAATTACATCAATAAAACGCGACACACAAACAATTCGCCCGCGCACATCATGCATATTGTCTTGTTGCTCTCGTGCAAAATTTATGAGCGTTAGCCGGAGCGAGTTAACGCACGAAAATATTGCATAATGCGTTTGCATTTTTAATCGCTCGTGGGATGCGGCGTTGTGATACGTTACACTGGTAAACGATAGCAACAACGAGACTCTCCCGTCAGAGAAAATGGAATAATTAATGAAATAATAATATATGTACATCGCACAAAGTTTTATACGGCTTGAGAGTGAAATTTTAATCATTTTTGTTTTATTTCTATTGCAGGCAATCGCTCGGGAATGGCACTTTGTATTTTCCACCCTTTCGCGCTGAGGACTACCGGAAGGACGTGCATTTCACGGTGTATCGATGTCGAGCAACGAATCTAGCTGGAACTATTATCAGTCGTGACGTTTACATCAGGGCTGGTAAGTTACTTTTTAATAGTTAAAAATTATCTTTACTCTCGCTTAACACATTGACTTAAGAAGGATTTGCGCTAAATCTTAGACGTATTGAATTCAAATCTTTGCCGAAGGTATTGTACGAATTGCGCATTTGCCGATGTGAATGTAGGACGTATGAAAGGGTTGTAATTCGTGCTCACGGCACACGTGAGTGTGGTTAGGAAATAGGGGTGTAAAGTTGGGTGCAAAGTGCGCGAACGTGTGAGCAGAGAGTGAGGCGTTTAATTTTGCTAATGGCTCTGAAAGTTGATGAACCAAAGCTACGGTATTATCACTTTCAATGCGCTCTATTTTACACACGCGTATGTCACGTATTATCCTTCTTTGCTAGCCGCGTAGATGAGTTCAAAATCCAACCAACCGAACACATGTTTTCCTGCTTTTTTGATCATTTTTATATGAAATGAGATTACAAGATATTTTGCTCTTTGAATGCAATGGAATTACAAAAGAATTAAGTGTCATATATTTGTGCATTATTAAAAGAGGCAAAAATGAAGGAGGAGCGCACAAAAAGCACGTTGATAAATAATGAGAGCGGTGCGCATTTATTCAGCAGTTAATAAACAGAAAATGCAATTGAATCAAGTGCGGCAAGCACGCGGACCTATTCATCAAGCGGCGCGCATTCACGACGAGGCCAGCATTCCGGAAATAACATTTTGAAATGCAGAATGGATCGACATACGTTTCCGCGCTTATTTTTTTCCGGGATGCGTTTTTCCTATTTTGGAGCATAACACCAAAAAAGCCATATGAATGCGGTGCATGAGTGCGGTTGGCATTAGTGTAGTAACTGGAGCAATGCGCATTAATGATATACTTATAACGACCTCCTCGCGCTATTTGAAGTTGGCTCCATACATACGGTTAGGCTGGGTCAGTGCGCCATAAAATCTTTCTTCGTCTGCAATGCGGTAATGTGTGATTCCCGACACATCTGGCCGGCTGCTACTGGATGCTTCGCGCTATTCATTCGAACAAGTGGGTATTCAAATGCATGCAACCAGGAGCGACGCGCGTGTGTTTTCATCATCCGCCGCCCGCGCCACGCTTTTTATTCAGCTTTCCCGCTTTTCCTTTTCATACGCCATGAATTCCGCCTCGTCCACCTCCTTCGGGTGCTATTCATACCGTCGGAAGAGGGTGGATTCGTTGCACTTTTGTTTAGACAGTACGCAGCATCTTTATTGAAGGTTAATTTTAAATTAGCAGGATTCGTATTTCCCTTATTTCTCATTTTAATCATTTTGTGATTATTATATTTTAGGGGGATGACGTGGAGTGAGTATTTTTCGGGAGAGACAACGTACAAAAAGATATGAGAAAAACTTTATGACATTTCCGAATGAATTTTTGCGCCCTTTTTTTCTCTTTGAGCGCAAAAAAGAGTAAATACACTCGTTGGGTGCGCTCAAGGCGTATTGACTCAATATGAAGAACTGTCAAGCAACTGCTTTTCGTGTATATTCAGTTGCCTTTTTGTACGTGCACATAATACACCTACGCCCGCGCCGCGCGTGGTGTACTCTTAAGTTACACTTGTACCCTATTTACAGAAGCTCGCGTCACTTGGTTTGCTTTTTATTTCGCTTGTTTCTATCCGGGACGCATTCATTCAGCTCGTGCGCGTTCTGTCAACACACTCCGGGTGTAAACATGGTGTTTTAATTCAGCCGTTATTAATTTTACACATGCCACCCCCGGGTCGTGGATCGGGGACGATGTTGCTATTCACGGTGTGCGTGTAGGGTGTCTGAAGTTTTTGACACTTTTTGTTTGCGCCTTGTTTACTTTCACAAGGAGTTTGTTCTTTGTTTTCGCCAGCAACAACAGATCACTCTGCAGAACGTTTACTTTTTGTTTGCTTTCGGCGAGAAATGTGAGATATTTTGCTATTTCTGGATATTTGTGAAGCAAATTGGAAGATTAGCCTAATTTTTATATTTGCTTGCTTTGTGAGCATGGGAAATATTTGTAGATTTCCGCACGAATTTGTATGGTGCGCATCTGCAAATGTAAATATTCGATTAGATACGGCCGTTGGACACTCGATCGCGTTTCGATTCTGTTAAAACTCAATTCAGCTAGTTTTCCAGCACATACCAATTGATCGCTGATAGTTGGAAATGATTACCGCCGTTTCTCCTCCCGGAGGCGGTTTTGAAGGAATCGCACGGCGGCATGTTCATTCCCACATCCTTCTCATACCGCTCGCACGTCCCTCATGCGCATCCATCACACATCGATAGATAGCTGCGCGAGAATTTGCGAACTGCGTTTGCGTTTACATTTGCATTATCCCATTTCTCAAGTGCCTCCTTCTCCTCCCTTAGTGTTTTTATTGGCGTTTACGGCCTGTGAAGCGAGATGGGAGCGCACGTCTTGAAAATGAAGGAATTTTCGGATCGCAAACGCGCGCCTTTTAACTTAATATCCAGATTAAATCC
This sequence comes from Aleochara curtula, assembly GCA_963978815.1. Classification (NCBI taxonomy): domain Eukaryota; kingdom Metazoa; phylum Arthropoda; class Insecta; order Coleoptera; family Staphylinidae; genus Aleochara; species Aleochara curtula. The sequence continues at coordinate 4,046,200 of OZ022222.1, read as the reverse complement.
AATGGCACGAATATTTCACGTTGCCGCCGCTGCCACCGCCGCCGTCGAAGATGATGATGGTGGCGGCAACGAACGAGAACGTCTCAATTCGCAATCAGCAGACGTGTGGGCGAATACATCATTATCGCGCGCGTTCAATTTTCTTTACGTTTTCACAAATTTGTTGATTCAGCCGATTGATAAGCGTGCGCAGACATCCGGAAGTGAATTATACGGATGAATTTATTTGAAAGATTTCTCAAATATTTAATAGAGGAGCTACGTTATCATTTATTCCGAAAGGAAAAACAATTAGGACGAGCCAAAGATCAACTTCTTATCGCCGCTTCAGCATAATGAATAAACGTCAGGCATTGTTGAATATTAAAGATTTCAATTGTTGAACGGAAAGAACGCCGCGAGGGTACGCGTGTCCACTTCCATTACAAATTCATCAATCATCCGCGCACGGCGCGGCGCGCTCATGGGGGTTGCGATCATCGAGACTTTGCGCGCATAACAGCATTTTTATCTGCTTTATATGTTGTGCACGGGCGTTTGTTCGAAGGCGACGAGCGTATCCCGCAGGCATATATCGCCTCTTCCATCATTCCATCGGGCGGCGAACTACGTACGTACACTATTATTCACGGTATATCGCTCTCGCGCGTTAGATAACAAGTCATGGCTGTTTATAAACGCCTGCCGGCCGTGTTAACACACATAATGCGAGCAGACTGTGCGCATACGAGAACAACACGTTATATTTGCGTTGTCCGTGTGCCAATGATGATGATCATGATGATGACAAAGACATGTCAACGACGCGTAACCACCAGCCCCAGAGAGGAGATGGTTGATAAAGCCTACATATTTTGACGATCTAATTATATTTGTTCGGCTCAATGGGGCGGCATAATAATCGCGCCTGCATTTTGCAATTTCTGTAATACACAATACGCTGGCTGGTACATGGGGTGCAGTTTTTTAATATTCATGATTCATCACCATCGTCATTATTGTCATTGTCGTTATCGCCTTCGCTCGAGAGAGACTTTCACTTGCTATCGGCGCGTTAAGTGTCTCGAATCCTTGGGGAACATTTGTCGGCTCATTGCTGTATGCGCGCTCGCGCGAGGGTGCAATGCATCCTGCAGTAGCGTGGGTGGTTGCATTAACACGCCGAGGATGCACTCAGCGGCACTTGGCGCGAATGGGGATGATCGTGATGAGTGCTCGGGGAACGTTTGCGGGAGAATTAGAAAACGCTGACGATGGCGATGTTGCCACCAGCCCTGTATGCATATCAGACGGTTTATGATGATCCGCAACATTTTAGAATTTTGTATTTTTTGTTGCAGTGGTTAATCAACATTATGACATCCAAGTATACCACACACACGTGATGGCCGGCAACACTGCAGTTTTGAACTGTGTGATCCCTGCTTTTGTCAAGGAGCATGTTTCCGTAACGTCATGGTCACGGGACGACACGATACTCCTGCCCGGTTCCAATATAGGTATGTAGCTGTTATTATCCTTTCCATCGCGTAGACAGCTGGGTGGCCATTGAAAGCGCTTCGACGAAATATGATATTTTATTTCGCCGCCGTTGTTGCCGCCGCCGGCACCGCTCATCCATAGATCTAATTACAAGTCAACGGCTGTGCGTTCAACCATTGATATCAAATTTACATCTGCCCTGTAATGATGAAACCTTATATTTGCGCGTTGATTAACATTGCCCTGTCATTTTCGCCACTTCAAACCGATGATAAATCACTCTTTGCACACGCAAGTTCATACTTTGTTTTAGTAGCCTGAATATTTATTTTTGTGATTTCATTGTTCACGAGGATGACTTTTGTGTAGGATTTTTTAAACTACTGTTTGCATTCCACATTTAAATTCAACGCCCCACGGAACAACAAAAGCGTGCAAAGCGCGCGCTAAAACCGCAAAACAAATAAATGTCTTTTTTTGTGGCAGTAACACTACATTTGCCATGCTAGCCAAGTGCATTCCGTGACGCCTTCGTGATACATATTTCATCCAGCGAACAATTCATTGCACTTTTTCATTTGTTGTTGTTGCTTTTTTGTGTGCGCATTTTTGTCACTCGGTTTGTTTGTTTGTTTGTTTTATTTTGCGGGCGGTGAATAGCGCGTTGATTATGTGTTGTTGTCACGCGCGTGAAGTATGATAGATGCAGTTGAATCAAACGGCTTGGCTCACGCGCGCAATTCCATGTGAAATATGGATTTGCGGGGTTGTAATATATTTACTATAGAGAAATTGTCAGCGCTGCCGTCTCCAATGCGATGGTGAACTAATTTTAGAATTGCGCGCACTGGAAATTCGTTTCTGGCACGGTCTCCGAATGTAATATTAATTCGCAGAGGTCCAAGTGTGTCCGTCTCAATCAATGTTTTTTTCGGCGACCGCAATTCAAGTGCCGAATTGAATTTATTTCGTCGCGCGTTCATTGAACGTTTTCTTCGGGGGCCGGAGAGAAAGGTTATTTTCGGGAGCAATTTCAAGCGCTGGCAACAAAGTCGATGGCGTCGAGCGTAAACTTTGTTATAACCTTTTCGCCTATAAAGTGAGGATTCCTGCGAGAAAAGTAACTTAAATTGAAGGAGATGCCGCCAGCCAAGTGTGATCGTCCATTATTGTCTTTAATGTCACAGTGCTTTATGGCTAACGTGTGATGACTTCTATATAATTTTTTGATGTGATTGTTTTTCTAAAAGTAATTTTATCCTGCAGGATCATTGCAAAGCGACATCTCTCTTCTTTGTGGATACAACAAACAAGTGTATTTAACTGTTTGTATTGCATTTCAGGTGGACGGTTTCTAGTGGTGCACGGCACAGGCACGTTATATATTCGATCAGTACGTGCCGAAGATGGATTGGCAAAGTATTCGTGTCTGACGATCCACCAACTGACGCAGGAGCGCAAACGGAGTGAGGCGGCGATTCTTACGGTGACAGGTGAGTTCCCTAGCGAGTCGCTGACGTCATGGATACGACGATGTCGCATTTTCTATAAGTATTGCGTTCGCGCAAAGCGAAGATCTGCGATAATGGCTGCGCAAATGTTTGCTGTTGCAGAGCCCACGGGGAGTATGCCGCCGCGTCTCTCGGCTAGCGTGCAAACCGCGCAATCAGCCGATCGCGACACCGACGTGCATCTCGTGTGCGCGGCACAGGGAAATCCGCCGCCGACGTTCAAGTGCGTTCGCAAATATTGCATTAGCCAAGATCAGTTTCCTTCTTCTTCATCAGTTTCCTTCAATTTACACTCTAACCATGCATACATACGTTCTTTGGCTTGCAAACATTGTAGGAAACCGCAATTTTCACATTCAATATCCTCGCCGAATGTCCAATCAATAGACTAGAATAGAATTCACTAGTTGCAAATGCGCGTGACGATTGGATTTGTATCGCTTGCAGTTGGTTCCGTGAGGTCAAAGGTCAATTACTTCCGGTGCAGTCGTCGGCGCGTCTCATCGCTCTCCAGGATATTTTACACATACGCAGCCTCAAGCCGGAGGATGCGGGGAGGTGGACGTGCAAGGTGTCCAACCATTTCGGCGAGCAACGACTCGATGTCCATCTCACCGTCACAGCACATTTGAGTGTTCATATTTTACCGCAACTACAAGTAAGGGTGTTATGGTTTTTTCTTTCTTTACCTTTTCGTGGTTACATGATAATGTTTGTGTTGGGATAGGTAGTAAATTCAGGCGAAGGCGCTCTCTTCAATTGCACCGTATCCGGTTCACCGATCGAACGCGTACAGTGGTTCCGGAATGGGGAGCCGTTGGCGTTGGATGCCGACACGCCACGCATTAAGCTGTTAAACAATCTCGTCCTCAGCGTTAGCCACGTGACGCGGCACGATAAGGGCATGTATCAATGCGTCGTGCGCAACGACCGCGAGAGCTGTCAGGGAAGTGCTGAGTTGCGGCTGGGCGGTGAGCACACATAAATTTTTCATCCGCTTCTTGATTTTCCGCCGTCGCGCGCTTTGTTGCGATAGAGAATTAATGATGTCGCCCAAAGCGCGCGAACGCCTCCCATTCCCAGATAATTATGCCATAAAAGTTGCGACGCTTTTTCGCACGATTCAATGCGTTCACACGGTTTCCGTTCCCCAAGTTTGGACAGCTTTAATATGCTTTCAATTTTGCCACGTTTTACATGGAATGTATTCCGTTTGTTTAGCTCATTTGGCTATTGGGAGTTTGCATTTTTTTGGTATTTCTGCAGAGGCACTCTAAATATTTGAATAATTAATTATTCTACATTATCATGCAGTGGCAAAGTTAAAATTTCATTTCTATTTACTAAATGATTATCTAGATTTTCACTTTGTCGGCTTAAATGTGCGACATAATTTTTAAAAACGCACACGATATGATTACAAGGCAAAAGCAGCATATTTAGCACTTTTATTCAAGCACAAAATTATTCCAGAGAAAAGCGGATACGCAGTTTTACATGATATATTGTTGACGGATGTGGAAAGTCATTTCCGGTAAAAATTTTCGAGCGCTATCTGTGCACTTATACAATGCGGGAGGCAGCATTCGCATCCTCTGGCGCGTGAATTATCACTTTTCATTTCATCAGCGCGCGGTACAGCACAGTAAGGGGTGCTAATTCAATTAAAGCGCGCCGCCGCATATAAAACACATTGCGTCATCATTTTGTATTATTAATATTTCACAGACACGGTGCCCGAACTGCAATTCACGTTCATCGAGCAGGCGATCCGACCACGACCTCAAGTGTCGCTTCGTTGCACGGCTACCGGGTCACCGCCTCCGCAATTTCGCTGGTTACTCGACGGAGACCAATTGATCGACACCACATATGCTCACCGGTAATTAACCGCATTGTGTTAGCTCGTTCAGCTCAGTAAAATGATTGCCTATTATTATTATTAGTTACGCAATTGGCCAATATGTCGATCCAAACGGGGATGTCGTGAGCCATTTGAACATTACGAATGTGAGGGTGGAAGATGGAGGATTGTATAGTTGTCGAGCGGTGAATTCCCTAGGTTCCGCTGAGCATTCAGCTCGTCTGAATATCTATGGTAAAAAATGGATGGAGCGGAAGTGTAATTGTTTGTAATTGGGCGACTGTATTTGCTACAGGACCACCTTTTATACGGTCGATCGGTCCACGCAAGGCGGTTGCTGGCGCGGATGTGACGCTGCATTGCCCATACGCCGGGTATCCGATCGCGGCAGTACGATGGCGGCGCAACGGACTCGAATTACCACAAGACCTGCGGCACAAGGTGGATGAAGCTGGATCTTTGACGATAATACGTCTCGATCCGGCTACAGACTCCGACGTATACACGTGTTCGGTGACGAGTCGGGACAGCGAGACGATTCATCGCAACATACAGCTCATCGTGCACAGTCCTCCTATTTTGGAGCCGTTTGCGTTCCCCAGCAGCTTGCAGGAGGGTGGGCGTGCGCAGGTGACATGCTATGTGACTTCCGGCGACATGCCCGTGCACTTCACATGGTATAAGAACGACATGCCAATCACCGCGTCGCTGCAGGTGAAATTTTCACTCAATATTAAGTTTTCGTAAACTAGTTTACAACATTTCAAAATGAAAATGGTGTCATTTTGAAATAGATTTCATATATATATACCAACCTATTTGGAAACTTGCTACTTCCAGGTGGAAGAACGAGCAGCGGAATTTTTCAGCATGCTGATTTTCAAGGAAGTGTCCTCAAAGCACAGCGGGGCTTATACGTGTGTGGCTGCAAATTCTGCAGCACGAGCAAATTATACAGCTCACTTAATGGTCAAAGGTGAGTTCGGCATTGATCGGAGCTGATTTTCAAAAATTGTAATCGAATATGCATAACTATCACAATTATAGTCGCGCCCCAGTGGATTATCGAACCTGTGGACATGTTCGTCCTACTGGGAAGTCCTGTAATTGTCGACTGCGCCGCAAAAGGCTTCCCACATCCGCAAATTACATGGCTCAAAGGACAAGGTATTAATTATCAATTTGCGCGCGCATCCTTGTAGCATGTGCATATTCATGTTAGATGCATTCGACTAAGCTTTTAACATCCTCTCTTGTTTGTTTGCTTCTCCGACAGGTAAAACTGCCACCGACTATAATCCGCTTCTCAGCCTACACGGACGCAGCGTGCTGCTGTCGAACGGTTCGATCTGGATGGAGGCAGTCGGCCCGGAGGACGAGGGCCATTATCTATGCAGGGCCACTAATGGAATTGGTTCGGGTCTCGCCAAAGTCATATACATAAATGTAAACGGTATGTGTGTGAATTTCTAGTATTGCGTTGGTGCGCGAAAATTGAAGCTTCATGTTTGATTCATCAACTAATTCAAAATATCGCTCCAATTAATATAATAAATTGCAATTGACAGAACCCGCTCGATTCGAATTGCCCAGCAAAAATGTGGCAACGAAACGTGGAGCACATGTGGTCCTCATTTGTGATGTTTACGGTGATACACCGATTGAGGTCTTGTGGAGTTTCAACAACAATCGATTGGATATGAATAATTACAGGTCAGTTTAGTAGTTAAACTAAATATTTTGGTGGATTTACTGTGATATTAAACGGGGGCAATTTACACTTCTTCGAAAGCTTCATTATCAACAGAGAGGCTTTCTACAATGTCTGCAAATTTGCAGATTAATGGTAACGGAAACAAAAACCGATAATGGATTAAAGTCCCAAGTGACAATTAGCCGGGCAGATCGCGAGGACTCCGGCACGTACAAGTGCCTTGCAGAGAACGCCTTCGGTCGCAATGAGCACATTATCAATCTAGCCGTACAGGAGCGCCCCGATCCACCGAGCGGCGTCGAAGTGGTCGAAGTGGGCAGCCGCAGTGTACGGCTCGCCTGGCGGAAGCCCTTCGACGGCAACAGTCCGCTCATCGGCTATGTTGTCCAATATCAACCCGTTGGCGTCGTGCATGCTAAATGGGATACAGCCGCAATGCACAACATCACGCTGCCCGCCGTCAACGCGCACGATAAGTACGCTAATCAATTAGTGTCTCGACTCCTCTTACTTATTTTATAACATTATCTCATCCGCTTAGTATGCAAGTCGATAGTGAATCAGCCATCATCGGAGGCTTGTACCCTGCCACAGCGTACAAAATCCGTATGCTAGCCGTAAATAGCATAGATCAAAGTCATTTCGCCGATGAAGTTGTGGTGAAAACTCAGGAAGAAGAACCATCCGAAGCACCGAGTGATGTGCGCGTTGAGTCCGTCGGTTCTGATGAAATATCCCTATCGTGGCAAGTACCGTCGCGTGAATCATGGAATGGCGAGCTTATGGGATATGTAGTATCATGGCTGGCACAAGGAATGCCAGGCAATAATACAAAAACCATGACGGTTAAAGGATGGGCAACTACGAAGGCCCTTATAACCGCACTTAAAAAATACACGCGCTACGATATCACAGTGCGCGCATTCAACAGCATATCAGTCGGTCCCGAATCAGCCACTGTTGTCGGAACGACCAAGGAAGGCGTTCCGGAAGCATCACCAAGGGACATTCAGTGTTCACAGATTTCGTCGCAAAGCATGAAATTGTCATGGGTGCCACCCTCTGCTTCGCATCACGGCGGCTTCATACAGGGTTATAAAATCTACTATAGACCTATAGTCACGGAGGAGAATGGTACTTATGGATGATGCCAGGTTCATTTGGGGTAGTAATTTATTTATTTTGCAGTTGATATGCCGGCTGCCGGCGAAATTAAACGCACCCCGAGCACGGAAACCTATCTGCACGGCTTGTACAAGTACACTAATTATTCTATTAAGGTGTTGGCCTACACGGGCGCAGGTGATGGGGTCCTTAGCAATCCAATCTTCTGCACGACCGAGGAGGATGGTGAGTTGATAATGCAGTAGTACGCACAACGTGTGCAGTTTGTTTTCATTTTAACGCGGAAGATATCGGTGGTTCACTACTGTCTTAACGTGTTCGAATTTACGACGGTACTAACGCGGCTCTATGCAACTCACTCACCAACGCTAAAGCAACACGACGTCTATATATTTGAGTCTAGCAGGCTTTTATTACGCCATTTGTCTGCATTCTGTCGGCTTTGAATTGATATTTATGTGGTCTTCTTAACATTGAAAACTTTTATGATCACATGAAGTGTTGCATTATTATTCAAGCGCTATCCTGCATTCCAGGCGCTCATTTTTGATACAAAATATAATCTAAAGTCAAGCAAAAATAATACAGCAATTATCATCTCGCTATAAGGTGGCTGATTCCTAAATTGTATATCAACTACGCGATGTTATAAAGCAGCTGATAAGAAATCACCTGCCGGCAGGAACTCGTGTTAATATTTTTCGATTGGGTTATGTATAAGTGTTCTCTATTGTGTTATAGTGCCCGGTGCTCCTGCAAGTATTAAAGCTGCAGCTTTAACATCGGAATCAATCCTGGTCTCGTGGTTACCACCCTTGAAGCCCAACGGACGTATAATTTTGTATACAGTGTACTACAGAGACGCGGGCCGTGTAGGTAAGCACTCCAGTTACACGGTTCGGATAGAGGATACAGCTCCACATGGACTGGTATACGAAGTACGAAATCTTGTTGAGCACCAACTCTACGAGTTTTGGGTCTCAGCAACAACGAGTATTGGTGAAGGAGAAGCAACTAGTATCGCTACCCAGTCAACAAATAGCAAGGCACCTTCACGTATTGCCTCATTTAGTCAAGTGCTTCATAGGGCAGTTAAGTCCAAAGTGCTTCTACCATGTTTTGCCGTTGGTAACCCAACACCTCGTACGCGTTGGATACATCGAGACCGTCCAGTGACCTTCTCACCATTTTACAAGGTGACCACCGAGGGACACTTGAGCATACATAGTAAGTGTTAATGGGGTTTGTATATGTTGTTATCTAACAGATTTCAATATGTTTGCAATAGGTGCTGACCAATCACTTGCCGGCAATTATACATGTTCGGCGAAGAACCTCTTCGGGGAGGACAATATTACATATTCCCTGTTCGTCATCATGCCTCCCAGCGCTCCAACCCTAGAGGTGCAATATTCCACTGCCAAGAGTGTACGACTGAGGTGGACTCAACCGGAGAACGGAGGAGCTGTTATTCAAGGTAGGATTTTCTATTTCTTTACTCATTTGCGGCATAATTGCAATTTATATCTTTCCCTGAATAATGCGGTATTTGCCACCGACACATGACGATGGCTAAAATAGTTAGTTAAATACGCCAGTGGATATCTAGGTGAAATTATATCACGCATTGTATTGGATTCAAATCTATGCCTCTCAAGGGGCCATAATCCCCAAGGGGATCTTAATGACTTACAGCGCTTCCCACTATTCTGAATTCATGTCATCAGATTGATATTTGGGCATACGGAAATAATCATAAGGGATTTCTGCAATATTCGTAAAATACATAATCATGTTGTTATACACTAGACGGTGCTAGATATAACTAATAAATAATGTGCCGTCTTTATCACGCGATACGTTTTGCACGGTCAGGCCACATTCTAAATAGAGTTTGCAATATTCAACGAATCGGTTGGGTTATTTCGGTTGGTTTGTTAGATTAGGTGAGACGTTTAAGTTGTAATGAAGATTTCGTACCGATTGGGGACCAAAGAACGGCAGCCGTGAAAGTCCGAGTGAAAGAAGAGTTTAAAATGTATTAAACCGATTGCTTCATTTGCTTCTCTTATTTTTCAATTAAGTTGTATAAGCATTCACATTCCGTTGAACTACTTCAATACGCTTGAGAAGTAGATTTGGAATAAGAATAATATAATTGTTTTTTTTTTAATACATATTTAAACGGCAAGGATAAGCCAGCAATTATAACACCAACTTTCGTAAAAGTCGTACACGCGCGCATTACATGGTATGAAATATTAATTGCCAATGAACCAAAATGGTAATTAAGTTTGGGTCTTAAGTAAGAGTAATTGAATTTAGATTTCGTGAGTAATTGAGTCAAACACGCAGACAAAATGAATGTACATATGGTTCATGCGCAATTATTATGTTAAATTTATAATAATTGGTTTAATTGGCAAATTACATTCAAAGTAACGATTTCATAATTTAATTGATGAATTAAACTAATGTAATCAATCAATAATTACATTAAAAAATTATGAGATAAATGAATAATCGGTTGGCAGAGTGCTTATGAAACTTTGTGTTTGTATAAGTAACTTTTTAAAAGTAGCAGGAGCATCGAAAAAGTTTGCGCACTTCGTACATGAAACTCTAGCATATTTTTCGCAGGAAAGAAGTAAATTTTGGGACGGTGAAATAAATCAATTTCGTTTGCAACATAAGACAGGTAGCACTGTTGATGAAATGATAAGATCACGGGCGGTGTCTACGCATGCAATAAATTGTAAGTTACCTCAATAACGCGCGAAACTTCCAAGGCCCGCAGACATTTCTTTCATTCACTGACTTCTTTTTCGTAAGGTTACTTACAAACACAATACCGAGACAATAATACTAAGACAATAGCAGTGAAATATTCATTCCCTTCACCAAAAATAAAAACGAACGAACTGACTGCAGAAGAAACAAAAAATATATTACAATAATCTAGTCGACGTTCTAGTTTTATTTATTACTTACGATACTTGGCTAAATGAAAGTAATAAATATTAATATTTTAATTATAAATTTTAAATACGATACGTGTCTGCCAGATTTGCAGTAACAAATATGTGAACATATTTGGCAATTATGTGAAGGCAGGGAATGTCATTTTTGGAATTATTCACTCTTCATTTACTTTTATTTGTAATTACATTTTCTGAAATCATTCAATTGCGTAGAAACGGAAATGAAGTAAATCTATACGTGCTTTAGTTTATGCAAATAAGATTTAACAAATTATAATTTATGAATCCTGACTTGGAAAATCGCAATCGATAACAGTTTGTTCAGAGTATTGCATCATCGACGTATTGGTTCATGGAAGTAATTACAAATATTTAGAAATAAATAAATAATACCTAATATTTATTCGCATGGAAAAGATTCCGATTTACGATAATCGAGGTTACTGCGTTACAAGCTATGAAATTATGGAATTAAATCATCAGTAATTACTTTCTAAATTGGTTAAAAGTTTGCATCGATTGCTTGAATGCGTGAACGTCGAGAACAAAGTGAACTTCAAGAAGTTAAATTGGCAAATAATTGTTATTAGTGCGTGGCTGCGTTTATAGAGTAATTGCGATTAAGCACAACGAAACAATCGGAAACCAAATTACTAATTAATGTTATTTAAGCGTACGTAATGTTCTCATAGACAAAAATAATCTGCAATTGCACCGCGTTTCAATCCAATGCGTGATTGTTTCATATGCGACCTTGTCATATTCTCTATAAATTTAAGAATACACACATTGTGTTTGTATTGCTCGCGCACTGGCATTAAATTTAAATTAACATTAATAGCTACGTACGTTAATTATATTAATATCTTTGCTGCGTCCATACCGGATTAGGAATTACTGCTTTGTGTGGCGATTTAAATGTCAGACAAATGCACAAAAACGTCAACCGCGGTTTTGTTGCTTCAATAGACGCGGATTACCTGATTCAAAAATGCCAAATGCAATCTATAGACCTGGAAAATAATAATGAAAATTAAGAAACTTTCAAATGCAAATGAAGACCAATCTCTGTGATCTAAATGAAGCAGAGAAGAATGTGTATCGCATGGAATAGTGGAATATTAGCGGAACAATTGCAATTACGAGGCCCGCAGTCGTCCAGATAGATTTCCATTGCGAGCAAATCAAATGGCTCGAAGGCGTGCACACTTTCAATCTCATGCACATTTCGAATAAGTTCTGTTCTAAGCATGTACGGTGAGTGCGCCGCCACACGGATTGCGTAAACACACGCATACATTACGAATCCGCCAAGTGGAGTGCCACTCGAAAAGGCAATCGACCGATAAGTGCGCGCATAATGCGCTACTCTGACCAGCGCCAGGGCTAGCGCACCGAACCGCCAACGAAAGATTATGTCGCGTGAATTGTGCGCTAAGAAGAAGTAATCCGCACGAGAAGTAATGTCGTGAGCGTTGCCGCTTCGTAGGCGTTCGATTTACGGTTGTCATGACAACGTATCCGCGCGCTAAATTATGCATTATCCGCTTCGGCTATTTTATAACTTTATAATAAACACACCGAATACATCCGCGAATAATATGGACGTCATGCGCGACGAGCTCTCGAATATGAGTTCTCTAATTGGGAGTGAGCGGTATCAAGCTGGAATGCAGCGCAACAGTTTGTCAAAAATTATCTTGCAGGTCCGATAAGTTAGATCGTAGACAGCGTGACGCATTATATGTAATAGGCAATTATCATTAGCTGTTATCTTGATAGCCATAGACAATTATATACTCACACATTAGCGCATGCAGCAAGTGTAATTAATATTTAGTTGTGCGGTGCACAACAAACAATAATGAGTAACGTATTTGTTTATAAATAGCACAACGTAACGTGAGCAAGAACAATGCGTATAGTTAATTGAATTTCTATTTTATTATTTTTGGCGCGGAATTCGTGTAAGTTTAATTGTTGTAGTTTCTAGCTTTTTGACTTTCAATTGTGTTTGCGTATTAATTGGAAGCGCGTCTTAAAATCGGAATTCCCACCGAGCAAGCAACCAAACCACAGTAAGAGACACACACGAAGAAGAAAAAGTGAATTTATAGTAATGCGACCTCTAAACATTTATTTAATTAGTATCTCTAATTATTACGGGAATGGCAGCATATTAATTTTGTTGAGGAACACGATCAGCAAACATGTTGAATAATAGCCAATAATTATTAATTGGTTCCTTGTTCAGTACAAATGAGTATTATTTCGAACGCGTCAAGTTTGAAACTTTTTGACGTTTTAAGAGCAACGCGTTTTTTCCTTGATCGTAAGGTCAACACGCCTAATTCCTTCACCTTTCGAGGAGATTTCAAGAAATGCGCAACAAGCAGGGAAAGTACTTCCAAGTTTTGCGTTGTACCTACTACGAGCAATAACTGCATGAACATAAATAATATACGTTCAAGCTTCAAGCTTTTCATGGAACTTTTATCATATGTACTTGTTACTAAATACAGAACAGGCTTTAAGATATTTCCATTTTAAAATTAATATACTTTACTGAATTTTACGTGGGTTTATACAATTTTGAATAATTAACCAAGTGTTTAGCTTCTTTTTTGTGGAAAAATTATCGTAAAGTCAAAGCTGTTCACTTGAGTGGAATTTAAAGGTTGTGTGAAACAAAAATATCCATCATTTGTCTCATTACTTATTCAGAAACATTATTATAAGCATAAATATTTTGCATATGAATTCAGTTGACTTTTTCTTCTTCTTGTCGTGTAACGAGTGCAAAGTATGTGCACTCTTAGAACTGCTCTCAGACTTGACTCCTTCGTTCGCCTATGCAAACAAGCTAGATATCACATTATTTCAGTGCTAAAGCACACATGCACGCACGCATGTAGGTGGTGCACACTCGTATGCAAAATAATAGACATTTGCATGCGCGGAATAAAATTGAATTCGCAAGATATATCATTGCTTGACTATCACGACTGAGGTTGTGCCGCATAATAAACTGCGCGAGCTGTGCGCTCTTAGACTACATGCGTTTTTCTCGCGAATGTGGCGTTGATAGATAACCATGAAGATCAGCGTTGCGCGCACATTGCAAATATACTCAACGTGCCAGCGAGCGCTCCTTTCCACGTGAAAAAGTGCACTTATTCTCTCGCTTCTGTTTCTGTTTCGCTTTTATGCCATACACATTGTTAATGCATTGCAGTCATGCCGTTTTAATTGGCGATTAAGCAAGAGCAGTTATTAATTTAAAAAGAAAAGAATTGATTATATAACTTCATCACGTTCCGAATGTGTGTTTGCAAGAAGTGACGAACGAAGTTCACACAAAGGCGTCTAAAGTTATTTGTTGGTCGCAGTACTTTTACATTTCAAGTTTTTCATATTTATCTTTGCAACTTTTTTAATTTGCTGTTTTTTAGAATTTCAATTTAATTTCTAAAAATAATAATGATTGAAATTCGCGCGCATTGCTTAAATGGGGTTGTTGAATTATTTTTCATTTGAATAATATTGCAGTTCATTATATCTTCATGTTTATTCATAATCTCTTGATGATGATAAATTAAAATTAATTACGATAGCTATTCGAATAGGAAACGGTAAATAAATAAATACAAATTATGAAAGATTTAATTAAATTATTTAATCAAGCATAAAAATGTTTTGTTGCACATTTGCTTTCTAGAACAATAAATCTTCATCAAAACTAAAACAAAAAGTGTAAAAATTCACAGCGCACATTTGATTTATTATGTATTTTTAAAGCTTCATCAATGCTTGATTACATTGATTACATCAAGCGTACACACACACACACACAGCCTTGATGAAATTGCGCGTTGCGGTGTGGTTGATTTGGACATGTTCTTTATTAATAATTTCTATTATGTGTGGAAATATCAAAGGAAAAAAGAATCCAAGGCAGTAGAACAACAGTTTTTTCTGCACGCATCAATAAGACGGTCTTTGTTTAACGCCAAACATCTCTAGAAATGCGCTGCATACGTATCGAAATTGCAAACGCAACAAACGCGCAGTATGCACAATTTCCAGCTGATTTCGTTTGCGAAATAGACATTGTGCATGTTCGGTGCTTGCTGCATAGTTGTTGCATGGTGGAGTGGTTCGCCGGAATTTCGAACGCACTAAAAGCATGCACGGCGCACTTCGTCCGGGTCCTTATATTGTAATTGTCTATTGATTTACGCGTTCATACGAAGGATACATGCTTGCGGCAAGAATGTGCAAGAGCAAAAGTACTTCTCGGCGACGACGACGACGTCGGCATTCGTTCAACTCGAGAGTGCGCCTGAAACTGATGCTGAAATTGCTCCAACTCTTCAGAACTTGCTGGGCGCGTTTCCTGATTATTAAATCGCGAACATGTTGCGCGCGAGTTGCGAATGCTATTAAAGTCGCTTTTCGTATCAACTTGCCTAATGTATTCTCCAAATTAAAATTACTTGATAATTCATGTTTTATTTCACATAGTTTTCTATTTCAATATAAGTAACTAGTTGGCCTGCCTTGGCCTCGCAGTATCAGACAATTTGTCAACGAAGAGCAGACAAGAGACTACAGAGCTTCGCAAATCATTAGTTTAATTATTATGTTTATTACAGGATATACACTTAGTTCGAAAATGTATACTAATGATTGGACGTCAATTGAAATCTCTCCTGAACATACCGTTTACACCTATGATGAACTTCGCTGTGGGACTGTGTATCACATTTACGTGTTGGCCCATAATCGAGTGGGAAATGGAAGTCCCAGTCATATTCTCACTGTGAGCACTAAAGGTGGTCCTCCACAAGTGCCCAAGGAGAAAGACTTCCTGCAAACGAATGCCAGTGCTTTACAATTGAATTTGTACAACTGGCCCAGTGGAGGATGTCCAATCACGCAATTCTCCATCATGTACAAGGCACTTAGCGATCCCAAGTGGACTCTGGTTTCAAACAGTGCCTCTGGCGAGCACCTAATAATAAATAGTCTTAAACCGAGTACTTGGTTTCAACTGAAGGTCACTGCCGAGAATGATGCAGGGAAAGCAGATGGATTTTTCAATGTGGCAACTACAACAATTACCGGAGGTGGGTAAATTCTATTGCTTATTAATTAGGTAAATCAATTGCCGTTAGTAGTAATGCGATTTAACTGTTGTTGAAGAGGGCCAACCTTGATTAGTCATGCGGAGTTTTGAATTTCGATATCTTACTAATTACAACTAAATTTACCGTTACTAACTAACTATTTCTATTCATAAATGCACAATTATGAATCATTTCACGTTAATCAATTATTTATGTGCGGCGTGAATTGTCATCATTAGGAGATGAAGCGCCGCAAAAGTTGGCAAGTTTTTGCTGAATGCGCAAAACATTAATTTGCCCAACGAGGAGATGTTTTACGCTCGTTTTCGCTCTTGTTTCCAGAACATATACCGCCGCCCCCGAGCTTAACGCACGATAACCTCGCCAACAGCGCCTCTTTCTACAAGGAGCTCTACTTTATTATCCCGATTGTCATCATGTGTGCCATTCTTGTTTGCGTTGGGTTTCTATGGTTGAAAATATTTAAAACGAGAAGGTAAATATTTAATTTTATTATTGTTTACTACGTGTGGCTTCTACTAACAATTAGTAGATTTCTTAGCGACAATAATCCAACGGAGGAACAACTTCCGGAAAAAAGCATCAGTGAGAAAGAAGCTCGTCGCAATTTGAAACAACAAGTATACACGTCCTCACCGATGAAGTGCAACGACAAATTGCAGAGGGACGATGCGTCTGGCATGTATGAAATCAGCCCTTATGCAACATTCAGCGTTTCCGGTAACAATCGGGGCCAGGCGACCACGCCATCAATGGACTATACGATGCAATTCAAGACTTTTGGACATATCGAAGAGGTCGAGAATAGTGCCATTACGTATCCCAAGATTCGCAGCGGGAAGCACAGCTGGCATAAACAGCAACAGCGCTATTATAATACGGAAGCGGAACATAGCAGTACGTAATAATCGAACTTCAGCAACTTAATTATAATTTTTGGGTTTCTCAGAGCAAATTCAAGTGTGCATTTAATTTATAGCTGCAACTGTTTCGGATGTTAATCGAATGCGTTGTGCTCGTGCAATCCAACGTGGTGATTCGGAGTCGGACGATACGAGCGGCAGTCCGTGCGGCGAATTCGGAGCTGTCGCCTCCAATTATCGCGTGCCGGTGAAGACCCCGCGAGGTGAGCACCCCACGCTGACGTACGCCCGATACGAAAGCTTGCTCGTTGCAGATATTTTTCGGCGTGACTCTTCCACCGAATCTAACGATTTATCACCGCCGATGACCGAGCGCCGCATGACGCCGCGCCATGTCCCAGCATCCGGCCGGAAGCATCTTCGTCCTACAAGTACCAGCAGGTAGCCAAGGTACCTTTTATTCCTATAACACATAGGAAATTGATTTTTAACTCTTTGTCCAAGTTTACATTATTGTTTTGCTCATTACTAACCATTATTATTTTCCGTATTCACCACACGACTGCTAGAGTAACTTGTTGGTAACAAATTTACTCTGTAACTACCTGGCACATTTCTTCATCTATTTAACACATAAAATATGGGCAAATTAAGTAGGAAATTGTGATTTACAGTGGTGAAGAGGAAATCGAAAGGATTCTGAACGAGAGCGCTGGTATGAATCTCTGTCTTCAGCCACCATCCCGTTTCTCCGATAGTCGGGAACTCAGCGAAGCCGAATGCGATCGCGATTTGCGCATCCCGAAGCAACTTCCGGCGGAACTTGCAATGCTTTTGGCAAGGTAGTTAGCTCAATCACTCCTCCTTCTCCGCATATTTATGTATGTGTGTCGTTCGCATCCTGCATTAGAGTCAATCGTAGACGTCATAACTGTCATGTGTCACCTCTAGATGGTTCATACAAAACTTATTACGAAAATTTACGAATTTACTGCAAGATGCCAGTTTCAGATATCAGGAGCGTAAAGAGCAGGAGCAAAGAGAGTTTACCGTAAACGTATAGTAAACACGTTGTGTATGGGGCATTTAAAGTTTTAAGATAATAGAGGAACACAACAATTACAAAAACAGAGCAACATTTAATGAAACACACAACACACATAAAGTACACACGATTATTTAATACGTATACAACTATTGCATACACATGATTTTAGCTAGCGTGCATGTGTAAAGACTGATACGATTCCAGTACGTGTACAATCAATCAGTGTATGAATAAAAGCAACGAGCGTGTTGTTCTTTGATTATCTAGTGTGTTGATCATGAGCGTAAACGGAAATGGAATTCCGTTTTATAGATTTTGCACTCGAAAAAGATGTGTGTTTCATGTTGTATTCTGCAAATTCGAATTAAGTGGGAGATCACAAAACTCTTTAAGGAGGTCACCGAAGTGTTACACGAGCTTCTGAAGAATGGCATTGCAAAACTTGAGGTGCAAAATGTCTTTATATTAATGCGCCACTAATTTATTGCTTCTTAATGCCATTAATTTATGTTTGATTGGATTATATCAAGATGGTACTGTTAAAAATGAAAGTACTTAATGGTTCATGAAACATTTTCTTGGCTGCGCAACATAATACGACTTCAATAAGAAGTCTTCTTTGTATTTTTTGGGAAGAATTTGGTAATGCCTTAGTAACCCAGTCATTTTAACACGCAAGAACAAATGAAGACCGTGAAGATTGGATTTTTTGGCCGCGTTACAAGAACATAATTTATGATACAACATTGTGAGGTCACTGAAATTGCTCTTCAATGATTTTTTGCGTGCCGCTCTTTGTTTTTAGATGCTATTGCGTGGTTGAATGTTAAAGCGTTTTATAACATTTTTTGCGGGTTTAGGTAAAATTCTTTAGTGTTTCAAGTTAGAGAGAGTATGATATAATCAAACTTAGATGATAAAGACATAAATTAAGCGGCATTAAGAAAGCAAGCGCAATTTTTTGTACTTTGCAGGAAGAACGACTTAAAGTGAAACAATTTATATTGCAATTTTGTAGACTAAGTCTTATTGGCAGAATGCTTAAGACTTAAGACAAACGACTTAAGATAATCCACTAAGCCGTGCGCAAAGTCGTGTTGGACATACGCGTGGGGGGAAAGTTTTCTCTACGTCGATGTTGCTTGCCCCCACTGGCGGCATTTCACTTAAGAACCACTTTTGAATCTAACTTTAAGTCAGTCCAGTGCGAGCATACGGTCGCGCGCGCGCTCTTCAAGGAAAAGAACCTCGCGCTGTCGTCACATTTGGGGAGAATTCTCGTTCCGGAAGCTTGATGGGGAAGTGCATTTAGCTCCTGCGTGTGACACTTTGGATTAACTACTTCTTGCTCTCAATATTATCGCCCATATTAAATAATTTGATAATCTCAAACAAAACAAAAAGAAAAATGGTGTTTGTTAACCGCGAGTGGGTTGTTGTGTTTCTACTTGGAATTTTAGGTAAGTGTTTTTTGCGTTAATTTTGTAATGGATAAACAAACGCAAAGACAATTTGAGAATAGAAATTATTAGTTGTTTAGTTAAGTCATATGCGCACTTTCTGCATGGTAAGAAATCGTATGTTGTAAACCAGCAAATTGTGCATTGCATATAGAGAAACGTGAAATCGAAAACGAATTCTCATACTTAATCAGAGCATACGACTATGAATATTAATTGGTCTGCACGAAAATGAACAAAAATAGTTCAAAAACTATGGTAATTAGGTAGTTAGAATTCATATGAAGAAAAAGCCGTTATTATTACGCGGTAGCAATTCCTGTTTGTCTCATTGCGCTAATATCGTTAATGACACTCGAGGGAGTGTAAAAGGCAAACGTTTTTGCGGAATTTTGCATTCATTTCGCGGCGAGCAAAAGTAGAAAGCAAGGACAATCGTTCGACCAGCAAATCGCGCGCTTGGCGGTGTGTTTTGTAAATCAATACAATACGTATGGACGCAATACATTCACACAGCCATTTTCTGCCGATGAAACCGAATAAATCTTGATCTCACATGCGCCAATCAACCATATGCCAAGGTTACGTACGCTTAATAGAAATGCGTATCATTTACGATGCGTGCAATAAGGAAATTTGTTCATTTGGGTTAAGCACGTATTGAGAACGCACTTTTATATTATGGGTTCCTCTTCTTGTTCTTTATTTGGTTATTGTGTGGTTAAGCAATTCTTCTTTTTACATTTGCCATTTAGTAATTTGTATTTATTTCATAAATAACTTAGTTACATTAACAAAGTTATAAAAACTTGAAGAATATGCATTTGCGATTGTAGGCAAAGAAGAATTAAGGCCCTATTTTAAGTTTGAAATTAATTTGAGACTATAAAGGCAAGATCAAAATTTGGCATAGAGAAAACACTCCATAGCCTAGTGGTTACGGCTATGGATGTGATCTGTAAGTCTCAGGTTCGAATCCTGAGAAATCTGAATTTAATTTTAAGTTTCTCAATTCAAATGACACTATAAGTGGATGATCAAATTTGGCTATAGCAATAACACTCGATAGCCTAGTGGTTACGGCTATGGTTGTGATCTGTGAGTCTCAGGTTCGAATCCTGAGAAGTCTGAATTTAATTTTAAGTTTCTCAATTCGATTGACACTATAAGAGGAAGATCAAATTTGACCATGACAACAGCACTCCATAGCCTAGTGGTTAAGGCTATGGATGTGATCTGTGAGTCTCAGGTTCGAATCCTGAGAAGTCTAAGTTTATAATTTTAAGTTTCTCAATTCAATTTGATACTATAAGGGGAAGATCGAATTTGGCTATAGCAATGACACTCCATAGCCTAGTGGTTACGGCTATGGAAGTGATCTGTGAGTCTCAGGTTCGAATCCTGACAACGGCACCTCGAATTTATAAGTTTTTCAATTCCTTGTACGTTCGGGGGCCCCAATGGACTTTACTGTATGTCCAATGGGGCCCCCGGAAACGTACAAGGGCCCCATTTTTAATTTTTGAAGCGCGTACGTTAAGATTGTCTTGTGACGGCCCACCCCGCCGCTTCGCTCCCCGGCAGTAAACTGCCTCCCCATTCCCGATTTTCGTTACCAACAGACCGATTTTCCCCCACTACATCTCTATAGGGGGCAGTAATGCTGTCCCCCTATGAGACATAGAGTTGTATTTAAATGCTAAGTTAATATTTTATGAGAAAAATACAGCCGCAGCCGGGATTCGAACCCGGGGCGCCCAGTTACGAGCCAAGCACTCTAGCTCTACACCACCGACTACTATTACAAGAGAGAAATTAAAACTTATACTTTAGTGCTGAATTTTGTAAGCATGTTACATACATATTAAGGACTTACAAAATTTATCTATCTTGATCGTTAGCAGATGATGTGTTTCATTCACCATGACATTTAGAGTCAAGAGTCTGGTAGAAACAAACAATTTACAACATATAAATCTTAATTCTCATGTGTCAACTTATTTACGACTTTAAAACAACTTTTGTGTCGTCTAGCACTTAACAAACAATAAAAATTGTTGATCAATAGTTGACACATTAAAATTTATAATTGTTGACAGGTGAAACAACAAAATGCAAAGCATATTTAAATTAACCACTTCAAATCAATTCCGGATGCATCTAATTTAGTAGACTAGTCTAAGAACGGAACAACAAGGTCGCTTTTTTACAATTTCAGTTAGCAATTCATAGATCTCCAAGTCATATGTATAAATTACACACCATTTCATTGTAATTACAATAATATCAAGGAAAGAGATCATTTTTTAATCATAGAGATCACCGAATTGAAAAAGAAAAGAATGCAGACGTTTAAAAACTCGTTCCTCGTGCTATAAAATATTTGCATCTTCCTACTAGTTGATCTTTAAAAAAAGTATAATCAAATAAGAGTAAACTAGATCGCAAATCTATTAATTTATTGTTTGCGTTTTATACACGCAAAAATCCCACATATTAATCTAGGATATTCTCATGCCTTGAAGTTATTTTATTATAATATTAGAAGAAGCTGATTTTATTGTTGTTCGTTTTTATTGTTGACTATTTCTCAGCGAACGCAATATGCTCATAAAATTGCATTTGACTTATAAGCCTTTATTCGTTTCTTCTTCTTTGCATCTTATTCTTCCTTTACATTCTTTAAATAAGGAGAAAGAATAAGAAGAATGCACTTTGGGAATCGGCAAATTTAAGTAAACTACAAAATAAATTATCAAAATATTCCCATCCTTGTTAAAATTACTTATAAAATCTTTTCGCGGTATAGATGATTCAAAGTTACACGAAACATTGATTGCATTATACTTTAATGCATAACACTTCAATGATGAAACTATAATGAATCAACTTAAGTCATCTTCAAAAGAATTTGTGTACGTTTTTTACAAGTATGATGATGATTTGGCAAGTATAAGTTAACTCTTTGAGTAATAAGAAAATTACAAGCGGCTCACTTGTATTTTTTTTTTCGTGAAGAAATTTTATAATCGTTCTTGTATTGCATAAGCTTATGACTTAACTTGAAGCTGCGACAATTAAGCACAATTTGTGGAAATGAAATAAAATGCTTAATCAAGTTTAATCCTTTGCAATTGCCAATTTGGGAAGTTGTGTTCATTTTAAACTTTTAACTATGACGATTACGCGTTTATTACGCATCATAAATAGGCTTTAATTTGAGATAGTTTTAATTATAAGTCTAAATATGAAATAAAATAACTTCCTTATTTAAAAAATATACAGGAAGAATTATTCGTTTTGAAATTAGCAAATTGAGCAAAGTTTAACTGTTTAATAACAACTATTAATTCGATAACTGAGCTTTAAATTAGTTTTATAATTAATGGACCATATTTAACTAACACGTATGAGTAATAAACACGCAGTATATTTGAAAATTAGTTAGGCGCTTGTAAAATCAAGTGGCGAAACAATTATAGAAATATCTAAATTATTTTAGAGATGATGTACTTATATGCGAATAACCTATGGTACCTATGGGTGAGAAACGTCTCACTAGTATTACTTGCATGGTGCCTTAATTGCAACATTAATTAAAATCAAATCATATGAAAACGAAGACGTTTCTAAAGGAAAATTCTTCGTACGTATACGTTAACCTGCTGCGTTCATAAACTTGAATGGAGATGAGCTGCTCTTTGAGGTTTTAAATATCCAGGCACTGTACGGGCATGCAACACAAAAGACAACATCTGAAACAATATGAGTGATGCTTAAATTTAAAATATGAAAAGTAAGCATACAACGAACCTACTAATGAATATTTCGACGTGTTATGCAAGCGCATTTTTTCACTTGCAATGTTCCTTTTTACAACATTGATTGCCAGGAACCGTTAGTTGTAATCACCTAAAATAAAACGGGAACATTGACGCAGAAGAAATGTTTGAGAATAGAATTATTGTTATATAAAGTAGAAAATAGTTGTTAAAATATTTCAAAGTGAAAAGTTATATAACTTGAAGAAAACATGCGGATAAAAACGTATAAATATTATAAAAGTGGTTCGCCCACTTCCAATGGCCATTGAACGCTGTAACAAAGTTATTACCAAAGCCTAATCAATGCAAAAAACTAATCTAGAAATAATTCATTTAGTTGCGCGTGTCCCATATTAGGTTCGCTATGCGGAGCGACGTTTTTCGGTTGAATTTTGCGATTCTCAATGCAATATCATGAGTAATAACGTCAACGAGCGTCGCGAATTTTACTTGGTGTATTCGTGCGTTTGGTAACGAGTAAATAAATAAAGTCAAATCAATAGTAAACTAGTTTTTCTAGCCGCAAGAGTCGCACATGTGTATGACATAATAGTGATAGTAACATGTAACATGCTCCGCTTGTTTTGCTTCGTTTACTTCGATTAGCTGGCCGCGCAGACTTATGAGTTTCTAAGGTTTCTACACAATTGATTGATTTTGCCGCTAATAATGCTTGACTTATAGCAATTTTGCGTGTAGTTATTCAACTCCTTCAATGCGTTATTGAATTGCAACTTCTGAATGGTGAAAAAAAATGGGCTGAAGTAATATTATTGCTAAGCGGAGTGCATTTAATGCTTGTAATAAAATATAATTCGATTAAGCACATATAGGAATAGAGTTTTCTAAGTGTCGTGCCGTGTGAAACAAGTGAGACCAGGTAGGTGTGGTAGATCCGCATTAAAAGTTACACTCATTAAAAGTTGAAGAGAATGAGAAAAAGTTTAAAGGACGTGTGTAAACATGTAAAAAATAATGGCAAGGTCGTACAAATAATATCTCTCGAAAGTGACCTGTTATTATAGCGTAAAAAACCAGAAGTTATAAACAAAAAGCGTACATTCATATTTTGTCTTAAATAATTTATGTTAGAATCAAGAGCGAAGCAATATCGGAAAGCTAATTTAATTTTATAAAGGCGGAAAAACACTGCAGGTGTATTTGTTAGCAAAATAAACTTTGGTTATTCTCCTCTTCGTTATTATTACAGTCAGTAAAGAAAAACTACGCGGTGCATTAAAAAGTTTTTAACAACATAATTAAATCTTTTAGCGAGGAAGAAGAAGTCAAGTGTTAATTGAAGATTCATGAATCATGAAAAATGCAACAAAACCAACAAAGCATTTGAGCAACAACCGAATAACAAAAAACTAATAGAAAAAGCACTTTTTGATGGTGCAATTACAAAAAGTTTCACAATGCACCATCATCGTCTCACGACTGATTGTAACGGCACTCAGTCCATTGCACAGCCAACGAATTTTCATTTTCATTTTCGTCTCAGTACGCGAGAGAATCTCTTAGATCACACGCAGCAGCATAATGAATTTCAGGCTTGTAAACGCACAGCATCAACTGCTGTGTTCTTCAATAGATTGCAGCAAGAAAGCGAAACTTATTACAAATAGCGCAACTAATATTTATATAATTCATCACGCTTTAATTGTTTATTTAACGCTCGTCCTATTCATTTTGTTATTGTTTAATATTTTCACCGTCTAACCTTTTATACGTCATTTGTTCTATGGGGAAGTCATCTCCTCTTGTTTAGTTACAATGTTATAACCGCTTGGAACAAATGTCGCATTTGCAGTTATTGTTGGTTAATAATACGATTTAGCGAACAATACTCAAAAGCTTTCACTATTTTCCACTCGATTTAAATTATTACTACTGTAAGCGATTTGCACATCTTAAATTCACATCCAGAAATATAAATCAAATGCTACATTTGGTTTAAAGTGATAATTTTTTGTGAATTTATTTGGCACGTGTGTCATACCGCATTTTAAAGTTAAATGTCAACATCTTTTCTCATTAAAACTCTGGGCCGGCTGGCGAGAAAAAGATGGAAGTTGCTCATAACTAGAAAAATATAAAATTAAATTCGTGAATGACATTTGAACTTTTAACTTCTGAGCATTTTAATGCACGACTCTTGGATTTGCGTTACCTTTGCCGCGGGTATTTCGATGGCACAATAAGAAATTTTTATTGAAGCTTCGTTCGAGAGAAAGTGACAAATCGCCGCAAAAAAATAACGCACAATTCGTATTTTTGCATACGAAAATGTATAAGGACCGAAGACGAAGCAGAGGAAGAAGTGCTTTTGGCATGAGAACTGTTACTCGATGTGTAACTGATTTTTGATAGGCGTTCATCACGATCTCGCGAATTGCATTATGGGTTAGTTTCATCAGATTACGAATGTAAATATTTTAATAGCAATGCTATTATTATATGTAATGTTATTCCATAGATTTGGATCTTTTGTTGTTCGGCGTGCAGACGATGTGTTGTAACATCCCATCGCATCGTGGAAACGAGCATTGTGCGAGCGCGCGCTTTTTTCTTTTCCGCTTTTTCTCATTCGCATTCAATTCGTGGTGGCATTCATCTATCGTCTGCGAACCACATTTTCGGAATATACAAGAAGCAGCAGCCCAATGAATGGGAATGCAAACGAAAATGAAACTCTCAGAAAATGAGGTTTGTCTAGTCAACCATTGCGAGCAAATTGAATTGTTGAGCTCAAATTGATTATGAAATCCAATCGCCTTTGAAAGGAAAATTTGTTTTGATTATAGACCTACAATCGTATTCTTTCTATCCACGATATTCGTTGTGAAATCATTTCGAATTTTCTTTTTTTTGTCAAACGAATTAATAAACATGCGAATGAATAAATAATTGCAAAGAAAACTAGAGTGATATGCAAATTTATGCATTTTTAATTGAATACATTTATGTATAAAGTTCATTAAAAAGTAATTGCATTGCGAATAATTACATTTAAAGTTGATACAGTTTCCAACCGACACTTGTACCCGCAATTATACTCCGTTATTTTTTTAAAATAAATAATTTGACACGGTATATTAATTAGGAAGGTTATTTCATTTTTCGCAAATAATTTAGAGAAGCAGTTAATTAAATAAAACGCGCACTACCTATAGAATTTTAAGAGAAAGATCTTTTAAAGTCTTGTAAACAAGTCCAATTGTGCAAAGTTAGAATTGACCTAAAACTCAATCGAAAACAAACTACCTACAAATTGCTAAAAATAGATAGTAGACTAATTGTCAAGTGATAGAAGTATTTCACTCATAATCAAGTTTTACAAATGTAATGAAAACTAGGCATGTTCTTATTAAACAAGTTCGAACGTTTCGATTTATGTAATACAAAAAACTAGGCCGATTATTTTACGTATTTTCCTCATTGCAACTGCAACGTAAAACGTGCACTTTTGTACTGATTTTTTTTTGTATCAACACACGATTTGCTTTTGTTCTGCGTCGAATAGTAAGTAGCAAGAAGAAGAAGTAAGAAAAGTATTATTGGCGCTCGTTACAGCCATTGAGTGTGAAAAGACGTGAACAACGCCTTTAATCGTGATAATAACCGAGGACATTCGAGTTCTTGTGTCTGGTCAGCTCACTAACGAGGCGAAATTCTTCTAATTAGTTCGTTTTTCGCGCTGGGGCTGTGCGCATTTATTTGCATTAGCCGCGTGCTGTTGTAGTTTTCGTTGAACGCGGGCAATCAGTGCAATAGACTCAGAACCGCATTCAAGTGACAAAGAAGCAAAAAACTGACGCTCGGCAATAGATGCGAAACGAAGCACAGAAGCAAAATTGCAAACATGCACACAAAAGTCACCAACCGAATACTTTCACTGTGTGTTTATGCACCGTATTTATTTCTTGCGCGAGTAGCGAGCAAGAAAATAGTGATTTTCTTTCCAAAATCGTAAACAAAGAAAGTCGTCGTCGTCCGCACTTGTTTTGCTTTTGTATGTTAATTTATTTTTGAATATTTTTGCGCACTTTTACTTCGCAATTGCGTTTAAATAAATCTAAAAATGAATGTTGCAACGGTTTCATAGTTTATACAGTTATCGCCTGATTGATGTAATGATCGATCGTAAAATTAACAATTAAAAGAATTGCGGGTTGTAAAAGCGGCAAAACCATAAACAACATGCATTTCTGAGATATGATGCTGAAGGCATTCATTAAGTCACTTTAAATTTGTCTTCGGTTTTGAAGCGCATCATCATCATCATCAGCCTCATATAGCAAGTGTCTTCACATGTATTGCATAAGAAATATTTACGGCACAAAGGTGAGACCTTTGCGAGCATCCAACCGCAATTCACAAGAGCCAAGAACATCAATCATCAAAGACCATATTCGCTTGTTATTTGCATTTGCTTCAATTTCCTAGCCTTGTTTCGTTCGTTCTCCACATCTTATTATTCGTTTTGTATTTATAACATTTCGCGATTTATGTTTAAGTCAATTTCAATCAAATCAAAAGCGAAGCAAACTCAATTCGTGATTGTAAATTTACGATTTCCACTCGTATAATGCCTAGTTATATAATAAACAAGAGTTCACGAAATTATTTATGTGTATGGAAATTGTCTTATCACGAACAATGTTCAATATTCGCTTGTTGAAAGCGAATGAATAAAATTCTATGATTGCATTGTAAAACTATAAAAATATTTTCATCAGTTATGTAAGTGAAATGTCAATTTTTAATTCAGAAAAATTATGTAAAAATTTACAATAGATGGGTTTCGTTATGAAGACGTAGTAATTATTGGTAGTAAAGAAAATAAGGTGTGGACAAATCAAAGAAATTATTAATAGAGTGTGTCTCATGAAATGATGACTAAATTGTTAAACTTTTATCAGAGTGAAAGTGTTCTTTGGCAAATTTAAATATTGAATTATTACTTTTCGTACCGAAAACTAAAACAAGAAGAAGAAAAACTTCAGGGTTTAAAAATACGGATTTCGTAAAAAGCTTATATAAAATTGTAAAACGCGAAAGAAGTCGGTATGCAAAATACTTGAATTACAAAACGTGCGATTCTCCGATTGCATTCCGGATATTTAATTCACGTAATGAGCATCCTCTTTATCTAGCAAGTAAACAACACTTGCACATGGCGTGCGCACTTATACTATGAGAGAATAAAGAGGTCGATTACTTGCGCGCCAGCTCCTCCGCCAACAACAAACTGCGTTGCTTTCTGAGTTGACCTATTGAGTAATAAGCAGTCAGTGATTTGGAGTCTTTAGCACTAAATAGCAAACACATGCGCGCAGACAAAGCGTGCATAAAAGCTGAACGTAAACATACCTACAATAACTTGGCGAGGAAAATGCTAAATACTACTATTACATTATTTACTTACGCGTTTCTTTACGCAGAACTATTACACGTATTAGTTTGTGATATTACGAATTAGCATGAAGAAGAAGAAACATTTTCTACGATACAACTTCTTGCTTGTTTTGAAATAATTGGTAATCGTTAATGACTATCAAACTGCATGTTCTGGAACTGCATGAATTTGAAAATAATTTGAAAACCAAATTTGCGTTAAACGTAATTGAAATTCAAACGTTTAGTACATGCACCCTAGACAGGAAGATGGCAGTTAGTATAAATATTTCTCGTTCGCATATGCTCCAGATTAATCTACGAATGCGTTCGGTCTCTCCGTAATGTGTTGGTGGCGTCCATTCGCTTTCACCTTTCATGAAAAGTAAGAGTTCGCATACATTAAAAAGCTGGCCGTATTTAATAACCATTATCATTACTATGTATGTCGTTTGCTCCAATACTCACACGTCCGTCTAGCGATTCCAACTGTATCGCAGCACGTAATCTACGAAACGCAGCGCATAAATAAAATATTCTTCCGTTTTCAATCATATTTCTTATGTTCAAACACGTCGTATTTCACGAGTGAATGGGAGAACAATTTTAATGACGTTTGTTATGCTGCTCATAAATTTAATTTGCATCTCACTACCGCTCTAAAAACTATGATAACTCCTTCTCTGGGGTTGAAAGCAATTGGACATACTAAATCATCAAGAAATTAAAAGATCACTGAAATTATGTAATCCTTCGTTATTGCCTAGTATGAATTTAATTATAACATAATTCAGTTTGATCTTAATTAAATTTGTATAATAAACAACCAACCCGGAAATAAAGTTATCGATTGGAAAGAAGCAAATTAAATATACCGTTATTAAAATGTACTCGTTGATACATATTTTACGCTGCAAATTGTCTATGATACAAGCGGAAATCGATAGAGATAATAATAGAAATAATTGAAACAGATATCATGGGAAAATGTATCGCAATCGTTACATCATAATTGATAATTGGAAAGCATATGCTTTTAATTAAATTATTCCTGTTATGTAGTGCAGGCACGTAATTAAAACAATGTATTTCAAAATCATAAATTGCTAAATTAGATTTGGTAAATCATTAATTGCCAATTATCATTATTAAATCGCTAATTGGAAAAGTAATTCTTTTTCAAAAATTCTCTAAAACGAAGTGTTATGTTTTCTATATTTATAGCTGAAACTATACGAGTTAATGTGATATTTGTAATGGTTTATCACAATAATGTGACTATAAAATCAAGAATCATGTTAGTGTAATGAACACATGCATTTAAACATAAAGGAAAGCATGTGGAAACAGAAAGAAAGTTTGTTGTACAAATTTGTTTCACTTTAAGTTACTGGCAATTGAGCTGTTCGCATAGCATACGCAAAATGTTGGATCTCACAAGATTAGATATGTATCGCGTAAATTTATTTAGTTATTTATATGTTAGTCAATCAGGCAGTAGACCTTATAAAGAAATCTCAAAACTCAAGTGTAAAACAGCTGTCTAAAATGTAGAATAATGAAACAAAGCATATTCCAACAAACAAAAATTGAAATTCATTCAAATTATATTCGCTCTGCTTTTTATATTTAATCCTATTTTCCTCTTGGTAAAAATTTAAATTTAATTAGCCGAATTCACCTCGAATACCTGAATGAATTTAAATGAATTAAAGAAAGTAAATTCATTTGAAAAACAATAAAGACCGAAATTGTTTCGAAAACAAAAGAATTGGAGTTAAAAGTAAGTTGGTGAAGCCACTCTTCCTTGATTTATCACATAGTAAAACTCGTTTAAACCTTCGGAGTGTGATTGTAATGTACGTCTTTGACTATTAAACACTCATTTAATTAAGTACAAAATGTAAATTTATAATTCATGAGCGTTTGTATGACTGTTGGTCGGCTTAACGTTCAAGAATCGTGTACGGCGTGATCGTACATTATGTTAAGGCAAAACGCGAAGAAGAAACGAAATGAAGAAGCGAGAGTAAAGCACAATATGCATTGGCCTACTTTACTCATTACTGCTTGCGCATTGCTCATGTCTTCGCCGCTTGAGTGTCCCACAAACGCGCGCACAAATGCCAAACTCGTTTCACACCTGTTGTTGTGTCTTCTCCGTTCATCAGCGTATGTATTTCTTCATTTCTTCAATGAAGCAATTACACACGGTGGTGTCTGTGGTCATGTACCCACTGTTTTTTTACGAGGTTATCTCTTGATCTTCATCTTAGTTTTAAGGCAAAAGTCACAGTAAAATGTGCTGCTCTAAACTACTTTTACGCTACTCTTGAATTTTTGCATAAAATAAAGAAAATCGTCAAATATAATTCACGTATGGTTAAATAAAGATTTTCTGTTTTACATAAAGCCTAGAAAGAAATCTAGGACAGGAAATAAACTGTCGTTAACGATGAAGAGCACTTTTTGATCTTCGTCTATAAATTTATATTTGAAGAATAAAAACTATTTTATTTCCTATGCTCATTTTTACCATCCACAAGACTAGATCAGTTTCCTGAATTGAAGAAATATTCAATCGTAAAATTTAATGCCAATAAATTAAAACGCGTAAATGTACGTGTACTTAAATCATCTGCAGTTTCCTGTACTTGTTGGTCTTTACTTTGTATCTCAATGTATGGTATGACAGGGTGCGGAATATATTTATAAAACTTTTTGACACTTATTTGACAGCTTGTTAATATACGACTGCGTGCTTCGTGCGCTCTTAGTGCAATATATTTATAGCAATTGAAAAATGGCATATCTGACAATTGAACTCGCCATTATCCATACATTATTCGTAATCCATTATTATTCAACCGACAATAAATTAAGATCGGGCGTTCTTCGCTTGCAATCATTTATTTTTCTCAACCTTTTGCAAACTCAAAGTAACTCGTTTACATAATGTGTACTGCACTCTTATTTATTATCATGTCTATATTTGGACAACGCAGCACATATGTTCTTCTGCATTCAATTGATGAACACCTTGCAAAATGAAAACTAGAAATTCCATCTACTACATACTTTTTTCTCTCCAATTTTTCATTGAAATGTAAACACCCAATGAGTATAACAACTATTAAATTGCAGTATTGATTTAATAAGCATGCTTAATAGCTTCGGGTAAAGCAAATGTAGTTAAAGATTATTTATTACTGTGTACGAAAGAAGCGACGAAAAAAGATCTCGCGAAAAGTAGACATTAAAAAACAAAAGTCAAATGCAGAATGGAAGGCTATTATTTATTGAAACAATAAACTTGTTTGTTTAAGCATAGTAACCGAGCAATCTTGAAGTATTATAGGTATGCATGTACCATACGCATTTTGCTTTCGTTTGTTTGTTAGCAACACTAGCAATGTTTTCTACATTTTTCGTGTGGTTTTGCATTGTTGTTTTGTCGTCGCGGACGCATGCATCTTGTCGCATTGGGTTAGGTTAGTGTGTGCAGTTTCTCCTTTGTGGATCTTTTGTTTCTTTGGCGGCGCGTAAAGTACGTACGGACTTTGTGTGTTTGCATTTAGTCAGGCTGCGCAAGCTAGCAACAGGCGTAAGCAACAAGTAAACAACCAAAGAGAATGCTGGTGTATCAAGTGAATACACAAGTTAAACGAGTATTATCTTCTTGTCGAAACAGCGAGCAGTTATTAATAGAAATTATGCAAGAAAATTTCGCGAATATTTAATGAATTTGTTAGATGAGCTATCTATCATCGTGTTTTAATTATAATGAGCAAGTTGATTAATTAAATTTGTTCAAATTTCCGCGTTGAAATTGACTGAATATGCAGTGTAATTTATTTAAATATTACACATTATTCTAATGAATCAAATTGAACTTTTCTGTTTATAAAGTTAATATATCATTGACAATGGCGAATAAACAGAATATCAAATGTGGTGATGTTATTCCTTGAAATGTCATCATTGGATGATTTGACATTTAAAAAACTTTTCTTCACATTTCAAGTGGAAACATTCGAACGTCGTCTTGTCTGATCATCATCTCAAAATGTTATGTACAAAAATAAAAACACTCTGTACAATCACGTTTTATAAATATTTATACGCTTTATAATATTCATAACGCTTGCAAAATGAATAAAATTTATCAAGTGATAGAAAGACTACACGCATTTCCAGACAGTGATGCGTGCGATTGATTGGAATTTGGCAATTACGCTCTTACGTTTGACATTTGTGGGCGGCGATGTAATAACGCGTATTGCCCGAAACGAAACGATTATTACGACTCTTTTTTTTAGTCTTGGTAGCATTCGTCATGCACTCTAAACACGTGTTTGTACGCAAATGTAAGCGATTTACAACTTATAAATTTATGAGTGTGCGCACATTCGTACGTTAGCCGGTTATACTTTCACCACCGAATCAATGAAATCGCCAAAAACCTCACGCACTCGATGACTTATTGATGTATTATGGACATGCGTCTGCATATGTGGGCTTTCACTTATTAGTATACTACATGCGCCTTGTATTCTTGGCTAAAACTAAACCATGAAGTGATTTAGTACTCGGAATTATTGCACTCGTAAATTTTACTCTTTCAACATAAGGGGCTTTAGACTACATCGTTTATGACTTAAACTATCTGGCTGATTTTAATTATAGTATAACCGATTAATTTATTGACCTATAACTTGATTAACGTTGATAGATCATCAAAGTTTATTTTTTAAAATAAATCGCGAAGGAATAGAAAATTACCAAACCGAAAAATTAAACCATGTTAAAATAATTAATATTATTTCTAAGAGGAAGAGAGCGCCAATGTTTATATCGCATCATTATTATGATTATGATGTTCTTGATCTTTCCGGTCTTAATGCTAACAACACTAACTATATATGTAGTTAGTTTAGAGATAGCAAATCAAAATAACCACAAGCAATCAGCTAACTGGTTTACAAAGTCATGCAGTTTATGTGTAAACTATAGCAAGATTGTTAAGATAATTAGTATGCGCGAAACATCCTATTACGGTTACCTACTTTTACAATCATGTTTCATCGTTTCAATGCCAAAGACACATCCAAGATGTTGTTGTTGTTGTATTGATTTCTTTTCGATTTCTTTCGACTTGTAGGTCAGCGCAATACTGAAATTGAAATGAAATTTTCACACTTCCATTGTGTATTTAATTGAATATTAATTAATACTTCCTAGAAATTTTTTGTTGAATTGTAATCAAAATTGCGCAAAAAAATATTAACTAAATTCACTGGACATTTAATATCTTTCTGAATGTTAATTACAAGTGTTAATAATAATAATAATGTCGCGGTTACAAAACAACTATCTATAAATAAATAATAAACAAAAAGCAATTGAGACGCCTTCACGGTTATTCTGAGGCGGTTTTAATGTCGCTTTAATAAATATAATTACTACACGTTCGGAGCTCAAGTGATTCATATTTCATACGACAAAACCTAATTGGCAAAGCATTCTAAAATGGTATCTAATATAATTTTAAAGTCGTAAATAAAAACGAAATAACTTTGAAGTAAGCTGTTACTCTATTTTAAATTGGAGAACTTGCCTATGCAAATTTTATAGATATGAATATTAATCGAATAAGTGACTATAAATTACATCTGTTTTTGCAACATATGCCAAAAAATATAGTAACGCAATTCAGTACCCGGATACTAAACGAATTAATTACTTCTGAGCGCAATGAAAACGAAGGTGCTGCAAAAGAACGTTCGAACGCGTTGGTGTTTGTTCTTCACGCGCTCAGCAGCCGCGCATAAAACTTCTTTAAAAGTTTAATTGAGTGGAAGTAATGATCGTATACATTACACGTCGGTGCAAGGTCGTCAGTTTCCTCTTTCTCTATTCACGATTTGTTTTTACTTAATAAGGCACCAACAATTTAAATCACTTATTAATTTTTGACGATTTGATTGTGCGGAAGAATTTTCCACAATTTAAACATCGCGTATGAGAGATTTAAATTCAAATTCAACTTGAAAACAGGTGCAGAATAATTATACTAAACAAATATGTCACGCACGATTTGCAAACAATGAATTTTATGTTAATATTGCTAAGATATTTGTCTTAATTTAAATTCAGTCGCAAGAATCAAGATCCAAAAAAAATCCTAACCGCAGTAATAATAAAAAATTGTTATCGCAAAACTAATGATATGAATTCTAATTATTTTATTATGTAAAATATCTTAAATGAAAAAAATGTAATCCGAATTTCAATTTGCCAGAATTTTATCCCGCAAATTATTATTACAGGATAAAATAATCTAATTTCTTCCAATTTCATGTACTCATGTATAAAATGTAAATTGCGCATACTTTGTTTCTACTTTCACTGCCTTTTTGTCCTGTTCTATACGGATTGCAAAGTTTTATTGTAAATACTATTTATCTACATATTCTTTCATTGCAATCAAGCATGTACGTGCTCGTGTTCTACATACTTGGTAAACAGCCAATAGCCATTGACAATTGCCCGACATTTATCTACAAACATTCTTAAGCTTAAGCTTTCCTACACAACTATTTCACGCATTATGCAACACATTTGACATTCAATTGCGGGCGGAACAAAGCGCAAGAACTCGTTGAAAATATCAAATACCGTTCAATTTTCGTTGCATTCATTGATCGAATAAATATCAACTTGTCAATGAGTGGATGTATCAACTGAATTCAATCTCGTTATGCTTATTGATTATATTCACTTTCATGCGTTCAATAAAACTGATATTTTTAAATTCCTTGTCATTTCGCTTTCTTCAATTGGGCAAAAACGGAATTTAAATCGCCTTGGAATTCATTGAACTTTACCGAACGTAACAAAAATGGCATTGGACGTGTTCATGACTGGCAAAATTTCTATTCGTAGCCAATTTTTACGTTTTTACCTTATTTCTATATTTTAATGACCGCCAAAGTTTCACTTTCAATTGTTTCAAACTTACGGAATAGTTTCGCGTAATTTTTAATTAATTCATATAATTTTCGGGGTTAAAACCACTTCACATACCCAAGTGCCTTTGTATTTCGTAATAATACTTTCATGTTTGCAATTTCACACTTTTTAAAGAATATATTACGAGCAGAAATAATAATTATATGCTGTTGAGCATTGACTTGCAAAATATTCTTTTTGTGGCAACAATTGTTATGATTCTGTTTACAAGGATTTCACTTTCATTTGGTTCAATTACACACTCAAAAAATTATTAAACGTAATTAATCATTGAGTGACCTTTCCTTTCATTTTTGAAACAACTATTCTTCAATCGCAAAAACAAAATAATAATATACTGTAAAAAAAAACTAAGGTTTCGAATTTTCTCTGGAAAAAATGAAATTAATTCGAATCGTGAGAAAAATCAATTGGAGTGTGCTCGTATTTATTTTTTATTGCTCTCATTAATGATCTCAGCTCGTTATTATTACTGTTATTATCACTTAATGTGCACGAAACAAATGCATGTTTTGATTGCATTTCGCGATAGATAATTAGCGCACTCCGCAAGGACGCTTCGTGCAAATTACCACCGCGCGTTCGCGTTCAATTCTAAGCTCACTTGGGAGTTGGACTGTAATGCGCAATTATTACACTTATCTGGGCGCACAAACAAAACGTTATTGTTCATTGGGTGTTTCTTGCTAAAATGTTGCAAAAGTTCGTTCGTGCGCTCTACTGCTTTTCACAGTTTTACGCCAGCTTTTTAGTCGGGTTGCTTTCGAAATTAATATCAAGGTCTCTGCGCTCTGCACTAACAACGCATGAAACAATAAAGGCAGTTGAATTAATAGATAGGTAAGAAGACTAGAGAAAAGCGAGAGGGAAATGTGCAATATCGAACAACGCCTACAACAAGTTTTTGTTCTTAAGCAATATGGCATTAGTCTTTTAATTTTCTTTTGCGCATGTAATAATTTTCAATTAATTTACCCTTAAATCACGTCCAAGTGAACCTTAAAATTATTTCAAGTATTGCAACACGTTACTTAAAATGCCATCATAAAACTTAAGAATTTAGTTCAAATCTAGTGAAATTCAACGCTAAACGACTTGAACGCGTAAATTTCACGCTAATGAAAGTAGACCGCTAAACTCGCTAGATTGGCGTTCAATTAAATTTTATTTTTATTATTCCGCATTATCAAACATTTAATACGACCATTTGAATTTTGTTCTTGTAAGAGCAAAAAAAGAGACGCATTCAAAAAGAAAAGCGCCAGCATGTTGAAATTAATTACAGTGAAGTCCACTCATAGAAAGTAAACCAATAAACCACTAGCCTACTGCAAACTCATACTCAACACTGAGTGAGTGAGTGAGTATTAACCTCCTTCGTGACTTTCAACACACACTGCACACTTCATCAATGCGTCGGGTTAGAGTACAAATAACTAACGTAATAATTGCCGAACAGTTGATTTGTTGCCTTGGTTTTCATTAAACGCATTTGTTACAACTTTTCGTCAAAGAGTTTCTTCAGTCGTCAGCCGCATGTTGAAGAAGTTTATATTGTTAAGCTACATTAACGCCACACACTCACACCCATGGCGCTATTAAACGAATATTGCATTGTTGCTACACGCATTGTTTACTGGATGTAGTGGTGAGCAAACACTGATTCAAAGACTTAACTAATTGCATTGCGTTGGGTGGAAATAAATGGCAAGGTCAACATTCAACACATGTTTCGATTGCACACAACATGCTTTGATAAATCTGAATAGAAATAGATTGCTCGCGTCTGTTCTATATAAGCAACAACAACAATTTTTTTGCGTTTCTTGTTGTACTATGAAGAATGAACTCTCAGTTCTCATCGAACTGAAGCAAATCATTTGACTTTTAAGACTTGATTGGGTGTGGTGTTAAACGACCTTACAATCTCTCTCTTCGCGCAGGATTTAATAATCCTGTTTTTCTGGGTATTGTACTATTACTTTTTGTTTACTTTACGATCAATTAATTGCAATTAATTTTGAATTTTCTGCCATTTACGTGCAAATGCTGTGCGTTAACCCTTTCGATGTTTAACGTTAATTCGTTTTTAAGCTGTTTTTCATTCAACTCTGATTAAAACAAGTTGTGGGTTGTGTTTGAACAGAATTCGAGTTATGTCCGCATGTAGATTAGGAAATTAGTACGCATTTTAAATGACTTAAGTACTTTCACTTGCTCAACTTCAATTCTTGCGGGTCTTTTCCTCGTTCGCCTCAATTCACTTCACCTCATTCGTCCTTTGCGTCATTA
The DNA here is from genome assembly GCA_963978815.1 of Aleochara curtula. Lineage (NCBI taxonomy): Eukaryota > Metazoa > Arthropoda > Insecta > Coleoptera > Staphylinidae > Aleochara > Aleochara curtula. The sequence continues at coordinate 4,008,454 of OZ022222.1, read as the reverse complement.
CTCAGCCAGTTTTTGCACTCTTGCGCGTCGATTTTTTTGCTGCCTCGCACTATATTTTTTTCGTGCGCACGAATTAGTACTCTTCCTCGTTCAGTGAATTGCATTTAACAGCTAATTAACTCTTGGCGCGTCGCTCGTCACTTTTTCGCCACGAGTTTACCTTAAACTAAAACTAATTGGAAACGATTTGTTGTGCAGTCCTGCACTCTGATCCTCGCGCTTAACTCATTCGCGGTGGTTCGTTGTCTTTGCATGCGTAATGAGACGACGTGCGCTCATTTCCTAAAGTTAATAAACCAGATAAACGCAGCGCAAACGCGGAAGTGATAATTATCAAAAAAGCGTGCGCGCTTTTAGTGCCCACTAGGAAACCATTTCCGATCTGTTTCGCCTTGTAAAACATGTCAAAAGTATCTACTCGAGCTAAATTGTTGCATTTAAATGCAACTTGCACAGTTGGAAGATTGAATTTGTTTGAGTTGTGATAGAAAGTAATTTCGAACACTTGTACATTGCAAATTGTAGAAATAATCAGCGTATTAAACACCAATATCAGTACTATCAATGTTATTGGAATTAAGAAGACACTTCTTGCTTCATTGCGGCCGCACTTTCTGCCAATCTTCTTAAGCGATAAAGACACTGATTGAATGAGAAGTATTCGAAGGACATTAAAACTTCAATTTCTGATTGCAAGTGAAAGAGAATCGAAGAATTTACCTTGATATGAAAATTACTCCCATAAAATCGCATACATAATTAATTAAAACGATTGAATTGATTTTCTATTTCATTTACTGATTGAGCCGCTTTCATAGATAAAATTCATATTTATTTTGTTTGTAATTTGTTTATGTAACTTTCATTTTTCTTTTGTGAGTCGCGAAATTTCTTTACGAGAAGAATTTTTCATTGAAATTCTTTATGCAACCCTCCTCCTTTATCCGGGCTTGGGACCGGCAATGTTAGCACTGAACTAACACAGGCGGAGTTGAGAATATGTCGATAAATATTTAAAATTTCATTTTTAAAATGTGAATGAACTTTGGATAAAAGCAAAGCAGCGATAGAAAAGCAGGTAGCCGGCATTACGAAGCACATCAATTGTCCGGTGAAAAGTGCATCAAATTAGGAGAATGCACGAGCATGCAACTCAGGGTGACTATCAAATTTCATCAATAAATAGATCGATAAATGCACCTGCAAAGTGCACTTTTGGGTAGCAATTCAATGCAGCTGTCGATTAGACGTTAATTAGCCGCTAATTACGCTTGGTGCGAATGGCTGGGAACGCGTTTTATGTTCTTCATCAGACAGCGGCACCTCGCGCGTCGAATGAATTGCTACAGTTACGCAATGAATTCATTCGTGCGCTTTGCTTGCTTTGTTGTATTCTTGTGTGAGCTAACAAGTTCCTGATATTTTTGCATAATTGGCTCGCGACTCAACGCAGTTCGTCGAAGACAGCACTAAGCTCAATTGGCGTGTATGCTTCTCTAATTTGCTATTAAAATGCAGTTAAATTCATTCAGAAAAGTAATCTGACTGCATAAAATAAATTTCTATTAATATGATAGTAAAGTACTTTCTGAAGTTCTCCGAACACATTTCAGTTTTCAACATCTTTAAATATATCAATGAATTCAATTGACAAGTGCAACACGAACGAGAAGTTTCCTCATTAACGACCTAATTGATTTTCGTTGAAGAAATTTAACCTAACAAATTAAAAGAATATTTTTACATACGATTTATAAACACTTTCTAAATAATCAATCTAAAATATCCTAAGTAGTACATACGATTGAAATTTATATAAATCTAATCGTGTTTACCTTATAAGTAGTCCATCGATTACATTAATTTCATTTGTATTAAATGTTGCGACTATTAATTAATCACTTGTCCTGTCAATTGTAATGCATGAACAAAACATACATAGTTTTGTCCGATTTTGTATTTCACAATTGCCGTGAAAATTCGAGGACACCAAAGGCTGTAATTATATGCAACCCGAAGTGCATTATAGTAAATATCAGCTGCCAAAGGATAAAAAGTGAATCGTCATGCATTACTACCGAATGGGAATGAATATGCGTGTTGCAACACGCTGCCTGAATGCGCATTATTATTTTAAAAACTCTTGCAAGTCACCGCATTATCGGTGGTTCTCTCGTGTTTATTGTTGCCGTTAGATGCAACCTGATACGCTAAGCCTATTTGCATCGCGTATTTGCATATATCTCCTAAGATGGTCCACCATTAGCTGCTGCTCGTGCTTTGTTGGTGGCTTTGCGCGTTCGTATTTATATCAACCGATATTTTTTGCAAGGTACGCGAATAAAATAAGGAATGTAACACGAGAAGAATAGTCAGTCAGCCCACACGCAGAACGGCACATAGTAAATGAATTTCAATTTAAGTATACTTTAACCCTTATGCTGACAAATTCTATAAAAATTCCCAATCAATTACAGTAATTTCGCCTCATAATCACGTTGAAGAAATCATAAAATTTCATCCCTCTAAAAGTCTATTGCCTATTCGAAATTAGCTAAATAATTTTTAAGAAATTGGTGCTCTATATTGACTCAATCAGTCGCATTGAAAATGATTAATTGAAACACACTGTATATCAAGTATACGTAACTGTATGAAACATAAAAAACAAAGTGTCATCCCACTTGCAAGCATTGCTTGTGTGCACAGACAAATAATAATAATCTAGGAAAGTTTATATTTTATTACATTTATAAATATCTGCGTATTTATCGGCAGGCGACACATTGCCAATAACTTTGCATTGTTACGCGTTTTAAGGTTGATCAATTTATAGTTACTATCGCATTTACGCCGCGCCGCCTCGTCCCTATTTGCCTCCTTCAATTCGCGCGCGTCACGTTTTGCTTCTTTTCATCTACTTTAGCGCGTATTTTTTATGATCAACTTCTCCGCTTTTATTGATGCGCTCGCAGCGTGTGTAATTGTATTTGTATATTTGTTAGAGAACTCGAGAAGTAAATGTCCATCCATCCGATGAACGAATGGCGTCGTAAATAAGCAGCGCATACGCACAATGCAAACGTTTTAAGAGTCGTCGGGAATCTTGCGAGAATAAACGAGAAATAAAATCGCAATGCGGGTAATCGTTATCCAAGGATGTCAATTATTTCAGGAAAAATCCACTTTTACACGAGAGTAACTTTTATAAACTCGCTTATTGGGTTTTATGTTTTTAGTTTCAGAAGATTCAGTCCGCAGCAGGCATGTTTGAGTTTTAGTTTCGAGGAAGTTTTAAAGTAACTTCGAGGTTAATAAAATATTTACTGGCATCACGTACTGTCATTGACTCCTTCTTAATTCATTAATTATTCAATGTTAACTTCATTCGACGTATTTAACACGCCTTAAATGCTTCGAAAAAATAATAAATTTATCTTATTAAGATGAAATAAAAATTTAAAAATATATTATTAAATTCTAAAATTTTATAGCGTAATAAGTTATAAAATATTATAATAGCTTTTACCATATAAAGTAAAATAGATTATAGCGTAATAACAGATAATGAAAAGTTTACGAACTCGCTAAAGTAAGAGTGACAATTGTTCTCTTTTACTTTTACTTTATGTAACACTCCGAATGACATTAGCTCGCTGACCATATGATATGCATATGCAAGTCATCGAATATTTATTTCTCAAGTAGTCTTTCATCATCATCCGGACGCATAAAGTATGGAAAATAAATTTTAATTTTGATTGATATCGTCATAATCAATCTGTCAAGTTATTATATAAATTAAGGAACGTTCATGCTCAAAACTAAAACCAGAAAATGTAATAAATTGAATAATTGCTCATTCACTTTTCGTTCAATTCGCATAATTAGAGATTAATTATTGCAGTAGATCGTTTTTAGTCCGCTCACTCAATTAGCTCGCGCAAATTCGCAAAAAGCAAATCATTTGCATAGTTTTTAACGCTTATATAATTTTATTATCTATTTCTGAAATAGCATTAAGTGAATATGTCTAATTTTGCAGTTTACTCACTAACGCCTAGTGAATCGCTGCCAGCGAGCTAATGACTGTTTGTTTTATTGGAATATTTGCATATATTTGAAAGTAAATTTATGACTGGCTAATTTTTCTGGAAGTCGAAACGAGCAGTAATCTTTAAATGCTCAGTCTTTATTTCAACGTGCCAGATAATTGCATTTTACGACGTATTGAGCACGAAGGAAATTATTTGCCTGTTAACCAGATTACAACACAGCATCCAAACGGAAATTACCGTAAAGTTTCAAATTCATTTTTAATTAAAATATTTATATACCTATAATCCATTCATTGCAAATAGGAAACAGATTTTCATTTTTCATATTTTCCCATTTGCAATAAGCATTGCGCATTGCCGGACATGGACATGCAAACGCGTTTTTATCGATTAATTTTTTCTTTAATGAATGAAAATATAGCTCGATGAAATGATTTCGATTGCATTCGTATTCAATGCAGAGCTGATAATATTTCATTCGAAAGTTAATTGCCATACAAAATGTAATAAACAATAACTGAGTGTTGTGCGCACAGACTGAATTTGGCATGAAATTTATTGCAACGCATTGTAAATGTAAACGCATAAGTAAAAGTTTTTTACTTCTATTTATTTATCAAATGTAGCAATTATGCGCATGTTTCATATCCGTCTTCTACATATAGTCTGAGCTCGTATATCGACTGCATACTTATTATATTCGACTATATTTACTTTTACTATTGTGTAATGCGTGTGCTTTGCCAGACTGTACGAGTTATTTACTGCAAATGCGATCAAATTCCGGCATGGACTTATTAGTATCTCGTGCATGTAGTCTGCTATATGGTGCATAACGAACGTCAAAAATTTATATCAAAATTTACTAATTTTTCATATATTATAAAGCAATTTGGGATTTTTCTCCTGATGATTTCGCGATAATTTTATTATTTCTAAAATTGGAATTTTATGACGTGCAAAGTAATTTGCCATTTACCTAATTAAAAATTACAAGTTATGAATTGAAATTATTAGGAATTCGTTGCATATAAACATGTCAGTTAATTATTATCAACAATAAACTAGCCATCGTTAAAAGCGCATAGGTAATAATAATATTATTGATGATTTCAACAGAGCGTATTTTGTTTTGTTTGAATTAGCATACGACTCGAGTTATCTCAGATATTTCAATACAATTCAACATTATATGCAATCACACCTCATGAAATTATTACCAACTCTTATTGCACTCGTAAATTCCTAAGCAATAAAAATCAACTTGTACGAAACGAAAACAAATAAAATATTTTAGATTAAAGTTTTTATCGAACAGATTTAACTGAAATTAGAGCGCAAGTTTGAAGGTAGCAAACAATTTATAGAGCACCTTTTAAAACGCTCATTGCTTTATTGACATTTAAATTTTTTTCACGTTATTTTGCAAGATTCCCTCTTTCGCCATATGATATGCAAATATCGGTGATGTTCACTTGAAATGCGCATCAAAATCAGAGCGAATTGAAGGCAAAAGAGAAATTAATTCATCTAACCTTCAAAACAATTTCGACACGAAATTCCAATCGAGATGGCTTAGTTGTGTAATTGGATGAGTATTTCTTGTATTTTTCTGATTATGCAAGTCTTATTACGACTTGTTCAATGGCAGGAATATCTAATGCGTATTAGTGCCATCCTTCAACGATAATTAGATTCAATTAGATATGGTTTAATTGATTCTATATAGGTTAAGAGAATTGCCGTAATTATTTTAACTTTGTGTAAATAGAGCACACACAAAAAATTACCGTTGCTCAATTATAATTAAGTCTTAAAATTTCCTAAACGATTGCCAATAAATGTTTTACTTAAAAAATTATTTAAAAATGTGTATGTGCAATAGCATTTTGTCCGCAATTTGTTACACATTTTGTTGAAATGCAGAAACAAATGAATACAAAAGTACACAAACGTGAATTGCATTACTCGATCGCACAGATTACATGCATAAATGTTAATAATAGTGGAATTTTCGATGGTTTTGCTCAACGTGTTGTCTTTTGTGCGCTCGAGATAGTACGTACACAATGAGCACAACAGCAACAACAACAACAACAACAACAAGTCATAAAACATGCATAATTCGCTCTCTTATTATATGATTGCCAACATATTGTTGGTTGGTTTTGTCAGGCAACAATCAAGCGAGTGAACGGTTTACATAATAGAAAGTCAACACACGCTGCTTAAGCAAAGCAAAAGTGCACCAGCTCTGGTGACCTGATTATGGTCATAATTTTTAATTCGCCGCCGCCGCCGCAAAACTGCATTTTTCACACTCACTCACGCATTCAATCAACAATCTAACATGACCAGATAGATACACGATTCAACCAAAATTAAATTCGCAATTTACCAACGATTGACAAATCGGCAACAAATCAAAACTAGTTTAGCAAATTTCCTAATGCAAATATGCACGTTTCCTTAAATAATGCACGCGGGTATAAATGCGGGCCTTGAGATTACAACAATCTCATTCATTTATTCAACCAATAAGCAGCACACTTTAATATGCGAATAATTAGCGTTGGATGCAAACTGTGATTTGCAATTGTTCAATCAATAGATGCAATACTCATAAAAAACGCATTTCCAAATAAAGAGATGCAATTCGCAAGTGAAGCAAATCACCATTTAATTTGCTAATTGTTCCATGAAAGTATCAAGGATAATTGTTGTTTATGTTTTGTTTCCTCAGAGCGCGCAAACTTCTTTTGTCTATTCATTTGTCAGTCGTTTAGTTGGCAATACACTAAAGTTGTCAATACAAAAAGCCTGAAATGTTTCCTTTTGACGCTACCAAGTTTGCGCTCGCTATAATATTGTATTTCTTTGTTCGTTTTATCGTTTTCCACGGCGCAATTGCACTCATTGTTGGCGTAAACGACTCGTGCACGTTTCAATTACATTTCTGTTCACACATCGCTCGCCGACCCACTAACCTTTATCATGCCCGACAATAATAATTCATTGCAATCGATGCAGAATTGAGAGAGAATAGACGCCGGTATTGCATTATTAACTTGCCGCTGCAACGCAACGCAACACTTGATGAATAATTTGCAATTGCATGCATTCGCTCTTCGTTTGATGTTTTGTTTTAACTTTGATTATATAGGAAATCATTTGTTACGAACGCGCATAAACATGGACTTCAATTCAATTCAATTAATTGTTTAAAACATCAAGCGGCATTTTCAATTATACAACCAGCAAATCAAGAAATAATCATTTTGTTAGTTAAATGTCTAGAGGTTAATTTCGCACTTAATGATTTTAATTTTAACGTTAAATTTCCAATTACAATTCCAGTAAAAATAGTTTGTGACACTTCTTTCACAACATGCCGGTCTCATGTTATAAAACGCGCTCATAATTCTTCAACAATCAACTTCTTAACAGATTGTTAAGAAAACTCGCACAAGCGCGAAGGCGACGAATGTATTTATCTTGCATCATTGCATTCATTTGCACTCGTTGCTGGTGCATTCATTATTGTTACAAATTTATTTGGTTCAATCATGCGAAAGTCACATGAAAAAATTCAAAACAATCATAATGAGACATCTAAGTTTATGAGAATGACTTGAAATGCTTTCACAAGTGAACATTTTTAAGAGATTTAAACATTCCAAAAGAATAATTCCTCACTCAAGGCACCACCACTTTATGGCGATTGAAATTTTGCATTTTAAGATTTACACAACCAAATTGACTACATGTATAATAAATGATTACGTATCGGAATTTTTATGTAACATTAACGAAATTGCTTCAGCGCACGCAGAGTTGGAGTAATTTATATTTATTTACACTTTTATTCAACCAACAAACAACAACAACAACAATAACAACAAAAGCGTCTATAAAAAAGAGGAACGCTTCGCTGGTTCAATTTTTGCGCGAGTTATTCGCGATTGCAAAATGTTGCGCATTCAATTCTTCATGTAGTCGTTGTTGTTATTGCTATTCGTAATCGTTGCGCGTGCAACTTTCATCGATTTCAATGCGCACTGAATTGGTTAATTAATTGAGTGTTACATTCTGTTTTTCTACGAATTCTTTCTTTTCATTACGCACGCAGAAAAATAATTTGAATTTGATTTATCATTGTTTCAGGATCATGCACAGGCCAGCGCAAAATCGCACGCACCCAACCGGTGACGGCAGAAGTGAAAACCGGGGTGATCTTTGACTGTCCTGAGGAATTCGGCTACTACCCGCACCCCAGCGATTGCACGCAATACTATGTGTGCGTCTTTGGGGGTGCACTGCTCGAATCCTGTACGGGCGGTTTAATGTACAGCCACGAATTGCAAACATGCGACTGGCCAAGAAATGTTGGCTGCGATGCCGCCGGCGAAGTCACTGCGCAAACTGCAACCGCATCGCCGAGCACTTCAGCAAGTCGTGCCATCGAACAACAATCGCGCACCAGGTATACGCCGCCTCCGCAACCACCACAGCCAGCTGCCATTGTGACTTCACGTGGTCAGCCACGACAATTGCATCACAATCAACAGCAAGAAATTATCAAGGTGAATTTCAATCTAATTATCACATATCCGATAATAAACTGTGTACTTCGTAGCAACAGCAATTGTATGAAGATGCTGAAGAAGCTTTACCGCCAGCTGAAGAAATCGAAAGCGACCGCCAACAGCGCGTTTACCGTGGTCAGCCATCAACTATCGGACAAGTACAACGAGATCGTGATGGTCTGCGCAATTCTAATGCAATTCCGGTATGTTAAACAACCCGATTTAAAATCTGGACTTAATTTTATGCTGATCGGTAATGCAGACTTACAGCGGACGTAGTGAGAAAATTGGCATTATTTCATTCGGTACCGGACAACAACAACATCAATCTCAGCCAATTCAACAGTACAGGTAATTTCCTTATTTTTCTTGTTAATCTCTGTTGCTTAATGTGATGTGCTCATTACGAGACATGTATTCATTTGCATTTACATGTTTGCTGTTGGTTGGTATAGCGATGACGTGACAAATGACTTACGACAACGCAGACGTAAAAAAAGACAAGCGCAACGAAGGTAACCGTTAGTTACATAACGAATAGACAAATGAGTCACGATGCTTGATTGTTGCAAATGTTTAGCGCATCCAGTACTCGTGTGGACACCTTGACGGCGCCTTGGCATGGCAAATTCACTTTATCCTTGAGCCGCCCCCATACGCATGCACTCCATCACTCACCACACCTGGCACTCGCAGCGCCACAATCGACCATACACAAGTTTCATGTTAGCAGCGTGAATTACATGCCGCCCCCGGCACACACGAAACAAGAATTCCGACCTTTCATCCCCCTTGACTATAAACGTCCTTCAAGCACTACAAGTGATAAGACTAAACTAAGACCTAGTGATAACTTTCAGTATTTTAACCTGCATCATTTCACGACTAAACCCACAACGTCCCCAACGACGAATAAATACCCAGTGTATCAGTTTGCGCAGAGTGCTAAACCAGTCCCTGTATACACTTTTCAATTATCTGATAGTGTGCAGCAACCTAAAGCAACGAGTTTTAGTCATTTCGGTACATTCAGCGTGAAACCGCCCCTAAATTTGACATTGGCGCAGACGCAACTCGTTAAACCCGAGTTCCTCTCGCCGCCCATGCTCAATCTCGACGAAATATTGGCGAAGATTCGCGACAATCAGCGGGCGAAAATTAATCAAACTATTGTCACGCATTACACGACGGCAAAGCCCGTGCGAGACGACTACTACTACTATGATTACGGCGACAATGATGATGACGATGACGATAATGAAGAGAACGCTAATGACGAGGAAGCGGGCCGGAAGACAAACGATTCTAGTCACCTAGTGCTAAACAAAACGCAATCGACTTCAACGCTCAGGCCAACGACGCGCAACAAAACTTCATTACCGTTGCACATCAACTATGACTACGACAATGACAACGACGACGACGATGAATACTATTACGAAGAGTACGATTATCCTGATAATAGCAGCTCAATCAATACGCGACTGAATTCATCGAAATGGCAAACGAAATATTCGGCGCGTTATAATGCAAAGTTACAAAATCTTTCGACGTCAACAACGCCTCCCCGACTGTACTATAAACCCTTACATTTGTCTAAACCCCCTATGACAACAATGGCTCCTATTAATCTTCCTGCAAGTTCTACTAATAAAAATCACTATATTACAAAAAGTCCCCAAGAGATCAATGATGCCAAAGTAATAACAACGACAACAATTGATTTGACGACTACGACGACAACTACAACAACAACAAATGCGGTACGAACAACCGCAAAACCTGTGTATACTGTACGACAAAGACGGCCCACGATGCGCATGAATTTTATTACAAAACCGACGCTGAAGACGCTCAATAAGACGAAGACGAAGCCTCTGATTCTCATACCACGTCAACGAACCAAGACACGACATAGACTGACGACAAACAATCGCATTAATGACCATGACACGCGATTAGTCGAATCGAATGCAAACAGGTAATTTTCTATATTTGCTCAAAGAGCGCCAACAAAGCGCGAGCGCGCACACACACACTTTCTTCGACTTCCACTGGATTTCTCAATAGGAAGCCGTCGAATGTCAAGTGTTAATCTTTTCCATGAACCGTTTTACTTTCAGTAAATGACTAGGCGCATTTAGAAATCTTAAAAATCATTCACACCATTCGCACGTACAATAATCTCACTTTATTGATCGGATAGGCATGCAAATAATTGCGAATGCTCTATATGGATAAAACCTTTAGGTTTATTGCCGGCGAAAATTCCGAAATGAATTGACCTGACCTTTGCTTGAACTTAGAATGGAAATATTTCGCGTAAAATTACTTATCAAGAGTTAAATATCAAGCGTTCCAACATAAATCACTATAGTTACCACACCCACGAGTAATGATCGAATATGTAGCATTTTCTCAAATGTGATGCAATTTAATTAATTCACCTTTACGTTAATTGATTACAAACTGCATGGATTAAATTTAATAACTTGAAAACTAATAAAACATTGCTATTAGGGTGGAAGCAACCAGTGTAGGTCCTTCGCAGCAACCATCTTCGGTTACAGCTAGCACAAGGGCCCTGTACAATAGCAGCAACCATTACGACGCAACCCAATACGACCCCTATTATAATCTCTATGAAGATGATGTCGAATTATATCGCGACGTTGATTATTCGCATCAGTATCATAACAACAATAATAACAACGGTCAAAACACCTATCGGGGTGCAGCAACGCCAAGTATCCAACAACAAACTTCGACCACTAATGAACCAAAACGTGGCAACACGTTTATTGAAAACTACAATAGCCAAGATATTTATCAACAACCATCAGTTGCTGATTATAATGAAGATAATAGATTTACAAGTCAGGTAAGCGATACCAAACAGTAATTTTAAGTTCCTTCTGATTTAGAATTAATTCAATTCTAAATACTTATGAAATTTAAATATTTGATAGGTCGATGAACAGAGCTACAGACAGCCCAGCAGACAACAAATTTCAAGGTATAGTATCATTTAAACTCTATCGAAGAATTAACTGTAAAGATATTGGCTTTAACTGAATAATCTTTAGGGGAAATCAAATTCAAAACGAAAATGAGGAAAACCTTAGTCAAAGCCCTGTTGTAACAAGCAGCCCAAGACCTGTTACTCCTATTATAACGAGCACTACAGCTACAGCAAGGTATTGAAAACGTTTGGCAAAAATTGGTAACAATAATTGGCATTATCAAAACATACACAAATTTCTTCAAATTTTATCAAATCTAGCAAAAATGCGCGAAAGACAAGCGAGACTTGTGTAAATATCGCAAAAATGCTGCCGTAGTGCATATGTTCATTCCATAAAAACGTTCCTTCTTCATTCTGAATTGATCATCATTGTACAATATCATTATTTTGTGTACATATAATTTGAAATGATTTAATTATAGATGCTAGGTTAGCCTATGATTTGTTAGCGAACGTATCAGCGGACGTTGTAATAGGTGTGTCGTTTGTTTTTAACAGATCGCCTGTCACGTCCAATGTGAATCAAACACGAGCACAGTCATTACCTAATACATTACCGGAGAACCCGGGACACACTCTTCCCTCACAGAAATCCTCCCAAAAGAAACAAGAACAACAACAGTCGACAACAACGAGCACACCCTCTAATCAAACATCAACAACCACCACAACCACAAACAAAACAGTTGACCGTAGACTTGACGTAGCTTCTGATCCCGTAACATATCGCCCTCGATTTAACCACCCCTCTAACTCAAATTCGCACCATCAACAAAATAATTCGGACACTCTCAGCGATCATACATCTCATGCACCCGTGCGTGCCAACCACCAACAATTGAAATCCATTACGAAAGCGTTCAAGTCGACGCCACTCTTAGATTACTCTAACGATTACCCTACTCGTCCAGCTGAATACCTCAAACGCAAAATTTACTTTATCCGCAGCACCGAACGCACCCAGAAAGCAGAAACACATCGCTCACGCGCTAGCATTGACCCCACCACTTACGCGCCACCAAAATTCTATCTTAAATCAGTTCCAACTTCATCCGCAGCGCCTGTAGTTAATCAAACAGCTGCCGAATACGTTATCAAATCGCATGGCATTAAAACAATTCGCAAATACATCAATCCGATTGCCATTAATAATGTATTTGCAAGCAGCACTGAATTCTATCCGGTGAGTGAAGAAGAAGTTTCATCAGAATATACACCACGCCCGTCACTAATTGATCGTGGTCGGGTGAGGTACCCGCATGTGAGGTACGAGGCGATCCCATCGAGTGATGTTACAACGTACCGATACATTGCACCAACCCGGCCCACTAGCACGACCTCAACTAGCACTACGAGTACGACTACTACGGCAAGAACGACAACGACCACGACCCCTACTACTACTACAACTACCACTACTACCACCCAAGCACCCAGCACAACAACCCTGTCCACGACTTCGAAACTCCTTGCGGATGTGTTTAACTTGCTTACGAATTATCAAACTACCGAGCGATTTCGGCATTACGTCGAACCGAGCTATTTGCAAAGTGCGAAACCATTCCGCAATACGGTCGAAGTGCCTCCCCTGCACCAACTAATCGCTGACCCGGACGATATTGCAAAACCAGAACCCGACCAACTGCCGACGTTCAAACCCAAACCGCCTCTTGCTATTGCCACCAATATCTCGTTTACCATACCCCCAAGCACCCAAACAACCACCGATGCACCACTGACTAAGACAGCGGTAGAAAGCACACGTAGCACACCCACAATTCCTGCACGAGTCTCCCGGGTAAACGCTGCCATAAAGTCGATGATAAGCGCCGCCGGCGGAGCGCGCAGGCAAATACCGAAATGTAACGAGAACCAAACGACAAACACAAAATGCAACAACAACAACGACGATCTGAAGCAGAGGTACATTGCACCAGATAATCAAACTATTTTCTAATTTTTTATCCATTTATAGTTGCAAGCGTATTTTGTTTTTGTTGCTGTTTATGATTATTTTATTTTACTTAATTTCTGCATGCCACACCAGCAATTCTTGTTGGAGATTTCTGTATTGTGCACCATCTTTTTATATTAACCGCTACCACGTAATCACCCAACGTCCCATTTCAACATTTCCTCATCAGAATTTCATCAACGGATATAAGCGACTGAATTCTATTAACAATGCGACCTGAATCAAAATCAAACTCGACTTTTAGACTGGTTGTTGACTGAACGAAACTCGAATACTCCTAATACCATAAACGACCTTCCATTTATTACATGAATTGAACATAAACTATGATTAGTTTGAAATGCACACTTAACACACAAAAGGGAACCACTACGAAATAATCGCAAGACACTGATTCAAAGAAAAGCTGTGCAACAATATCATAATGGAAATGAAATTGACTAAAATTTTATTCATTTGGATGTTGCATGATCGTAGAATCTGAGTGTGGAGTTGATATTATTTGTTAATTGATGTATACTCTAGTTATTTATGTTATGGGGTATTTAAAGGTTCGGTGATGTATACGTAGGTTAGTTTAATCATGATGCACCTAAACCAATAATCAAAACCAGTACTACTGACTGTCCAAAAAGACTTTTTGACAAGTCACAAGTGATTATGATGCAATTTTCAGAACGCAATCACAGACAAGAACACGTGGATCTGCCCATTACACTGCCACTAATTCAGTCACAAGCAATAGCTTAGAACCTGTCAATCGCGGTACACCACCACCGTAAGTTCTTGAGTCACCACGTAGCGGTTGAACCTGCGCTCCAAATAGGTCATTTCATTTGTTTTAGACGTTCTCGTCCAACGCTCAAGCCTTCGACTGCTATCGTTTCCAAGGCAGTCGAATTTATTGATATCTACAGATTTCCGCCAAGAAGACCCGACCCAATTTATCCACAACCTCAACCGGATAAAACCGCTGCCAAGTGTCGCAAAGATGTCTGCTTATTGCCCGATTGCAGTTGCGGAGGCAAAGAAATTCCGGGTATGGTTTTTATTTTTTACTTTACATGAGATTTTACTCGGAAATTGATTGCATTTGTGGTTTGATTTGTAAATGTTGTAATTATGTAAAACAATTAGGTGATCTACCAATTGAAGAAGTGCCACAAATGGTCCTAATGACGTTTGACGATGCGATTAACGATTTAAACAAATTGTATTACACTGAATTATTTGAAAACGGGCGAACGAACCCAAATGGTTGTCCGATTTCAGCTACATTCTACGTATCGCACGAGTGGACCGATTACAGTCAAGTACAGAATCTGTATGCGGATGGCCATGAAATGGCATCACACACCGTGTCGTAAGTGCAGCCAGCCATGAATCCGCGAATTGCTACTTTCTTCCAACCACTAAGAATATTTGTTTTATGATTTAATCATATTTTACCAAACTGTCTTTTCCAATGTATGCTAACTGCGAAACTCTTTTCTATATCTGCTCGCACTAACGAACCACCACCAAAAAAACAGGAGACCTGCTCGTCGAAACAGTCCCCCAAATCGTCCTTATGACATTCGACGATTCGGTGAATGACCTCAACAAAGGCCTATACTCCGACCTATTCGAAAAGGGTCGTGTTAACCCGAACGGTTGTCCCATTGCAGCCACCTTCTATGTGTCGCACGAATGGACTGATTACAGCCAAGTCCAGAATTTGTATTCGGACGGGCACGAACTTGCCTCTCATACAGTGTCGTAAGTCCACACAGCACAAAGTAGAATTTGGACGCACCGTATTTAGAAGTTAATTATTTGCACCATGTAGTATTCGTAATTTTTGAACCTGACAGCACCCACAAATACGTAGACACCGATTGCAACGTAGAACTGTACAAAGCACCGAATGAAATGAATTCCTAATAGAAATGCCTTAGAATGTAGTGCAATAACTAACAATCACCATGGAATGGCTTTGTGGCTCTTTGTATTTTGCTTTTTGACCCAAAATGATTACCCATATTAAACGCATGTTCTATCAAACACTCCAACAAAATATTAATTCATTTTCTACAGTCATAGCTTTGGTGAGCAATTCTCTCAGAAGAAATGGACGCGTGAAGTTGCTGGTCAACGAGAAATTCTTGCCGCTTATGGCGGTGTTAAATTGGAAGATGTTAAAGGAATGCGTGCTCCATTCCTTTCAGTCGGAGGCAACAAAATGTTCAAAATGTTGTACGATTCAAACTTCACCTACGATTCGTCAATGCCAATTTACGAAAACAAACCACCAAGTTGGCCATACACCCTGGACTACAAACTATTCCATGATTGTATGATTCCACCCTGCCCAACTAGATCATACCCCGGAGTATGGGAAGTACCAATGGTCATGTGGCAAGATTTGAACGGAGGAAGATGTTCTATGGGCGATGCATGCAGCAATCCAGGCGATTCTGATGGCGTTTTTAAAATGTTAATGAAGAATTTCGAACGTCATTATACCACCAACAGGTAAATTACTCCTTCTAATTATTACAGAAAATCCTCAACTCGCGATTACTTTCAGAGCTCCATTTGGTTTATTCTACCATGCTGCATGGTTCACTCAACCGCATCATAAAGAAGGCTTTATCCACTTTTTGGACACAATTAATCAAATGAAAGATGTATTTTTGGTGACAAACACTCAGGCAATTCAATGGGTGCGCGATCCAACACCCCTATCTCGCATCAACAGTTTCCAACCATTCCAGTGCAATTACTCTGTATGTTGAAACTTTCAACGTCATTTCTCATTTATCTTAACTCGCTTAAAATTTCAGGATCGACCAAAAAGATGCAATAATCCAAAAGTGTGTAATCTCTGGCACAAATCAGGCGTACGATACATGCGCACCTGTCAACCATGCCCTGATATCTACCCTTGGACAGGCAACACAGGCATTCGCAGTAGCCGAATTGACAACGACATCGAAGACTAAATGAACGTATTAAGCTTAAATTATTTTAAACGTAACGAGAAATGAATACGCATAAAAAGAGATCGTCAATGCACTTGCGTGTGCATCACGAAAATGCGCCCGCTTTGCATTTCCTGCCATTGCGTTGTCATAACTTTAGATAAACGTGCGCGAATCTATCGGCATATGCAAAACAACTTCAAGTAATAATATATTTTTTTATATTTATACCATGTTGCCAGATGTTACTAAGGTGTCTTAAACCTCTCAGTACAGTACAGTAAGGCTCTTGCATTGGTATTCACATACCTTAGTAACATCACACTCGTATTAAGAATTATATAGTTGGCTAAATGTACATACATATATCATAATAATCGTAACGATTAAATTAATGCGTAGGTAATTTACTTTTAAAGTATAGCGAATGCGTTCTTTCATTGGCATTTCGAATTGTGTAAGTGTACTTTGCGATTCTTGGCTGTTTATCCGCATTTTAATCAACCGGTGAGCGATTTATTCGAAATGGTTGATTGGTTTTATTAAGAACGGCTAATTTATTTGCGATGTCCCAATAATATTATTGTATTGGTAAATTTTGCTTTCTTACGACTCAAGAAATACTCACACCACCAGTGTTGTCCGTTGATAATACTCATAATTATTTACGTTGGCCTTTATTGTGAGCGAATCACTGGTTGCCTCTTCATATTGATAATTCTTATACTGTAATTGGATTTTGTAAAAATAAAGTCGATCACGAACTTTTTGTAATAACCCGCTAAAATTTTAATGAATTCTCAATTGAGTTCCCTCTTACATCAAATGAAGTTGTAATTGAATTCTTAATAAAGTTCCAGCACATATAAAAGCCCACATCGTCCGTACATTTAAGTTTACTCAATCAGTCATCATGTCTGTTCTGAAATTGTTACTTCTTCTTGCTATCATAGCAAGTTCAACAGCACTTACTTCTAAACGTGCGTTGCAAAAGTCGCATGAAAAACCACAGGCAGAAAAATGGATGGATGAATTCTTCGGCCGCAGTTTACTTTACGATCAAGTACCATCATTGGTCAATCTCATCAATGTGGTGAGTGAAATATACCTGAGTGGTTGCACGACTGTCATCCTATACGATGGGATTGTGGAGAAAAGTGAAGGATTGCTCCTCGAGCAACTATTTCGCAAATATCCAATTCCTTACGTCCATGGTCAAATAACGAGCAATTACAAGATTAAAAGCAAAGACGTAATAAAAAGCACCGGAAATACATGCGTCTCCTATATTTTATTCATGGCGGATGTAATGCACAGCAAAGATATAATTGGTGATCAAACCGATAGCCGAATAATTATTGTCGCTCGATCGTCGCAATGGAGAGTGTACGAATTTCTTGCTAGCGAAATATCTCGAGTTTTTGTCAACCTGCTAGTTATTGCAAAAAGTGACAAAGTGGTCAATAATAATGTTGAATCTGCGTACATTTTATACACGCATAAAATGTACATTGATGGCATAGGAAGCAGTGAACCAAGAGTGCTAACTTCATGGATCAACAACAATTTTACAAGACAAGTGGACCTCTTTCCAATGAAGATGCTTGATGGCTTTGCCGGTCATCGATTTATTATATCAGTGGCACATCAACCACCGTATGTAGTAAAACAACAGACTGTGGATGAAGATGAACCAACGTGGGATGGTGTTGAATTACGTCTTGTGAAATTACTCGCCGAAAAGTACAATTTCACAACAGATTTTCGCGAGGCTACGAATGTTGACCATCTAGGGTACTAGAGCGTAAGAGTATGAGCAAACATGAGTTGAAACTTTAATTTCAGTTCCGGGGATGCTATCAAGCAAGAAGTATTGAAGCAACGAGCCAATATGGGAATTGGGGGTGTGTATGTGACGGCTGAGCGGTTTGCAGTTGTCGATGTGTCTTTTTCGCACACCCACGACTGCGCTGCATTTATAACGCTCACATCTACCGCTCTACCGAGGTGTATTATTTACCTGCCCGTTTAGAACTGTCCGAATAATATAATGTTTGTTTAGGTATCGAGCAATCATGGGCCCGTTCCATTGGAGTGTTTGGTTATCCCTAACATTCGTCTATTTATTCGCCATTTTTCCACTCGCTCTCTCCGATAAGCAAACACTGGCGCCATTGCTAAAGAATCCCGAGGAAATTGAGAATATGTTTTGGTACGTGTTCGGCACGTTTACAAATTGCTTTACATTTAAAGGGCCCGCATCATGGGGACGCTCCGAGAAGGTGACTACGCGATTGCTCGTTGGATTTTATTGGATTTTCACAATTATCACGACGGCATGCTACACTGGTTCTATAATTGCTTTCGTCACGTTGCCAATTTACCCGGAAACGGTCGATACTACTCAGCAATTAGTAAAAGGACGTTATCAAATTGGCACGCTCGGTACGTTACGTTATGCATTCGAATTATCTCCTTTCAAACTATTCCTTCAATTGTATGATTCAATAAGTCATTGTTCATATTAATAACGCCAAACTCATTGTTATGTGCGATCAGACTACTTATGAACAAAAATTGAAAAATCAAACTCAGTGCAAATACTTGAGTTGCTGATACAAGTTTTCCGTTTTCTAACTGATTAGAGACCCAAAACTCTATTTCATTCTAACATTAGCTTAAAGTTTAAAAAGTCTGATGCTCCTGTCAACTTCAACACGAACTAGGTGGTAGCTTTTCTCTACGATTTCCATCGATAAAATAGATTTACACAAACTTGATAATAAGTTTCACGACTAGATGAATCGTACGCATTTAAAATGATAATATTATATATTTTGCTATTATTCTTTCCGGACAGACAAGGGTGGTTGGCAATATTGGTTTGCAAATTCGACGGACAGCTACACCGATACATTATTCAAAACAATCGAGTACTTGCCGAGTGTGCAGGCTGGATTAAGGAACGTGACCAAAGCGTTCTTTTGGTCGTACGCCTTTCTCGGATCGCGCGACGAATTGGATTTTATCGTACGGACGAACTTTACGACGCACAGTGGTCCCAATTTTACCTGCTTTGGCCAACATGACCTTTTTTTTTAAAAATTAAAATTGTGATATCTTGAATTTTCTTTTTGCCGTTTGATAGGCAATTAACTGCTGATCAGGAATATGAAAATATTTTCTCAAAATCATGTATAGTTTAGTCAGAATTTAGTGTTAAAGTTGACAGTTTATATGTTCAGATAATAGGTCTCAATTTGCATCGAGTTTACAGATTAACAAATAGATAATTTGAATTTTTTTTTTTTGGATTTACATTCTGCGTTTTATCTCAAATGCAATGATATAAATCATTCCAAAAATTATTGGTAAAATTCGGCAATATTTACAATTTTGCAAGCAAGCATTTTAGTCACATTTTTTCCAGTAAATGTGTGATAACTTTTGATTTCCGTCGATTTCCGTCCTTAAACTTATATCATCAGAAAGATAAAAGTGTGTTTCATAAAACCTGAAAATATTCGTTAGGAATTGCTAGGCATTTGCTTGCAAAATCAATTTGAAGTTGAAAAAATGTACAATTTTGATGCAAAGCGATCGTGCGTTGCTTACTACCTGCTGACGGATTAAGGACCCTCAGTCGGAATGCAATGCATGTTACTATAATCGACTGCTATTAACAATTTAACTTCTTGACTTTATAACGTCAAATGTTCAAATAACGACTAGAACATTTTTCTAGTCAGGTTATAAAACTTCCTACTTCCGAAAATAGAGTAGACATTTGGGAATCTCCCAAATGTCGGGGTTTTCCAGATTATGGCCTAATACAATATTGTCAAGTAGAGTAATTGAAGAAACATTAGTTGTAGTGTTCTGTGATATTATTCTGTACAGTAATTCTCCTTTATCAAAAAATTTCTCCTTTATCAAAAAAAAAAACAAGTAGCCACCGAATTAGTATTATCGACAGTGTTCAATTTAAGACATGCATCGGCAAAAGGGTCGAGGCAGGTAGTTATATCGGCATTTAGCACACAAAATGTGATATTTCAACTTTGGTTAATGATTTCAAGTATTAAAAAATATTCTTTTCAAAATTTTATTTTTGCATACGAAAATATAATTATCATACTACGTTATGCAAAAACAAAATTGAAAATCGCACCATCCACTAAAAAGTTATAAGCACTTGGCGCTGACTTTTCACAAATAGACCACTGTGCGACGCAGTAAATGCAAACACAATGTGCGCGCGCGATTGCAGCCGTAAATGTTTATCCTTTTTTTCCCTTTTCGCAGGAGTCGACGCAACGTTCTGCACATCAGCAATAATTGCTTCGCGCCGTATGGCGTCGCATTCCTCTTCCCGATAAACTCAATCTATAAGAATACGATTAACCGCGGTATCCTTAACGCCGTCCAAAGCGGATTCGTCATCAAGCTGAAGAACGACATGGAATTTCAAATAATGCGCAGTAGTACGGGCCGTTTCCTGCAAGTGAGTGCACGAAATGTAATCGAATTCTATTACCGCCTTCCGTTTTTTTCCTGTCGCCCGCATGTATACGTATTATATATTGATGTTTGTCGCTAGGCAAATTCAGTCGGTTCGATGCGTTTGCGAATCGAGGATCGTCCTCTTTCCTTGGATGACACGCAAGGAATGTTCCTATTACTCGGTGCCGGCTTTCTGCTCGGCGCTGCATCACTGATCTCAGAATGGCTTGGTGGATGCGTCAATTTCTGTAAGATACGTATTCGCCGCTTGAGCACAACGAGCATCGAAAGCAACCCGCGCTCCTACGACAGCCCAACGCCACGCGATAAGGATAATTGCCTTCAATACAGCGTCCATACACGTGTTTGTAGCATTTCCGAAGGGACCGAAATAGAAAATCACATTCAGAAGAATGGTATTCGTTTTCACGACGACGGCGACAATGACATCGATGCCAATGAAATGAATACAAGCGATCACGAAAACAATATTGAAAATTTGGAAAATCACGATGCGCAAAATGATATCAATTATGATAATCTTATTGATAAGAATTTTAATCTTGACGAAATATTTGGTGAAATTAATGACACCGATCGCTCTGATTACGATGGAAATGAATCACTCAATGAAAATGAGCATAAACTAAACTAATCAAATTTAACGCACAATAACACGATTATGATTAATCCGCTCTCAAATCTGGTAATTAATAAAACTTATTTCAACCGCATTATTTCCGCATTCTAACATTTCTCACTATAAAGCGCCTAATTTATACCCTGATAATACAGGGTCCCTGGCCGAACTTTGCCACACCCATGATGTGTGCTTAAAAATCGAATGATAATTTAAATTTGAAAAAACTATCAACTATTAGATAAACTATTAGATAATACCTATCTCATTAAATCTAAATGATAGTTGATACGCGACACCACCACCATGGGTGTGCCCACCCCCGCGACGTGGACGCGCCGGCCAGGAATTACCCAGGTGAAATCATAAACTAACTCTATCTAAATTGTCAAACTAATTAAACAATTTCCCTGGGCCGGGTTAATGATTTTGTACTACTCCTACATTTCTATAATACAAAATCAAAGGCACTGAAAGAGGAGGATATGCGTCAAGTGGTTAGGATGGGAAAGGTACACCAACCGCGGTCTAACAATTTGAGTGTCTAAATATCGCATTTGAAAAAAGGTTCAAAAACTTACGGTTTTTAAAAAGCCTGAAAAAAAACAAGTTATCTTTTCTGAAAGAGACAAACATCAAATTAGCAATCCTGACTAAAGACACACGGTTGGCGTTTGGAATTAATACCGCGCATTGAAAGAACGAGTTAAAGTTATTATAGCGCACTGGAAAAGAAAGTGATTAAACCTGAAAGAAAAATATTAAGCATACATACATATAATAAAATCAAATGATAGAGGGGGATGGAGGAGGAATACTTCGCTACCTAATAATATTTGCCGCCTAAAGATTCGCCGTACCCTAACACAATTCCTAAGCGCAACGCGAAGGCGAATCGAATGTGACACGGTGCCACTACCTTGTGACCTGGGGGTAGCTACTCCCAAACATACGTCTACCCACCACAGGCTCCCGTAAGGGCTTTAACACGTGCTAATCACACTAAGGGTTAGTACATATATCTAGCAAACAACGATCACGGGTAATGGTGTTAAGGCCGGAAGATGCAGGTGACGCAACCCACATCTTCCGGTGACAATAGTAAGATTAAATATTTCGAGCAAATACATCGCGACGCGGGAGTCAGTAAAATTCAATAATGAATATCATGCCATGCCATGCACCGAGTTGTTCTTGAGTATTGAAAACTCTTAAAGTTGTTTATTTGAATTAAGTTGAATTAAGACTTACTCGCGTTAAAAATGGTTATCAGAACCAGTGAAACTTTTAAAGTAGCGTATTTAAACTTCAAAATTAGCATTTCTCGCGAAACAAATGGTCAACCGAACCATTATTAATTAAAATTATCGGTATTGCAAATATCAGTTTAAGACTGTGTGTTTTGGCCCAATTGTCACTCGATCCAACAGTTTATTGAATCGAGGGTAATTGCTGAGTTCAACAGTTTGTTAAACCCAGCTCTCCACTTCGGCTAGCGTTACTCAGGGGTAACCAGTCACACAGAGCAGTAGCCCCGCTGAGTGTCCCAACGTTGTCCAACGCTGCATCGTGACCCCTCATTGAATGGAATGGAATGGAACGGAAGGACCATCTCCAGCGTTGGCTCCCATCGGGGAACAGTACCATTAAACGCGCCCGACTCGTACAAACGACCGTGAAGTGAAAATTGTTGAAAACCACCATTTGTTTAAATTTGAAGTACAAATTCCCATGATATATTATCGAATCGCGAATATCTTGAAAGGATACGACGTTAACGCGCTTCGCGTGACTCGCGCACGATAGCCAGATTCTAAACGATTGCAAGATTCATAGGCGCTTGCTATATTCCCGCACGATCCCGCACTTTCATTGATTCTTGTTGTCTTTAAATCAAGAATGAAATATCCTCCGAGCAGAATAACAATGCAAACTAAAGATTCATCCAAACATGTGTTTCATTGCAAATTGAAAAGACTTATTACTCTTTCTTCTATCTGAATTAATTATCATCGTAAACAGAACGTATTATCCATTGTCAATATTACCCCATCAAAAGCGATATTACATAATTCAACGCGATAAACGCCTAGTGTGCTTATTATTACATCAATAAGTTGTATTAAATTACCGACGGTAATACACAATATCACTCAATCGGACATATGAATGAGTATGCTCATATTTATATCGCTCAATTAAAGCAACTAGCAAATCTTAATGAAAAATAGAATTTCGATAAGGCATATTCCGCGAGTCTAATAAACGGTGTGCTTAAGTTCTTATCTCAGTACATTGCCTCTAAGAGTGAAACAATGAAACTTGGTTTGGATTTACCTCATTGATTTAAAAGTTAAAACGAAAAGACAACAATCATCAACAATCTTTTTCGTTAAATTGCAATTGCGTGCAAATTGGTAGCCCGACGTCCACGAACGTTACCGATTTCGCGATATTTAAACGACACCTAAAAATGAAAATATGTTAATTAAGTGTCCAAAGTGTTGTAAAACGTGACTTACTTTTATACGCACAGCACCGTGCCTGACTGTTGACCCATGATCCTCAAAGGGAAGGATATCAAACCTAGAATAGAAACAAAGTTTAAGTTTTGAACCAATTCTAAAACTATAAAACCTACCATTGGTTCAATATCCATATGCAGTTTGTTTAAACTGCATTTCAGTAATGTTTATCACCGCGACGACCACGAACGACACTACAAAATATAAATAAGTCAGTTAATGAATATAGGTATAAATTTATAAATTTACCTAAACGCGCACAGCACTGCGCCCAACTGCTGCATCATGAATTGGATAGACTTCAGTAGTTTGGTCCTTCTGGTTATAAATAACACTTGCAATCAATGGCTCAATAACAAAAGTTAAAGCATTGCATACTCCTGGTTTCCGGTATAACAACTTTACAGTCGGAGAAAGGAGAACGCAAGCAACATTTCTTGTATTTTGTAGTTAAACGCCAGACATTTTTGCTGTCCATCTAAAATTAACGATAATTTCCTTAGTAAGATGACGATGAGAGTAACAAGTAAAATACTTACTATTTTAATGCAACATCGGCGCTTAAAAAACGTTGAGCATTTCAACATACAACATCGGCTTTCTGTGCTCGGCTATGTTTTTGTATTTCCTCAATTGTTTGTTTATTTACATTACCTAAAGCCACCAACCAAAATTAGTTAATTACACTTCAATTACGTATGTGGGAACTTACAATTAGCGTTTTCATTCAAGAATGTCATTTTATATACAGCAATTTCACATCTTGCTCTTTTCGATTGGATGGAAAATCTTCGTCCTCATCCCTCATTGCATATTACATGCTGAAAACATTGATCGAATTGTCAGAAAATCGAAAGGTACACATGTGCAAATACAAATTGCAAAAGAACATTGCTTTACATAGCTGTACCTCAACAAACGTCCAAATATTCAAGAATTTCAATTTTGTGACCCCAGAAAATATTCAAGTGTAAACTTTTACATTGCAATATTTTAAGTTTCAACTTTGTGAAGAATTACATACATTTGTTACAGACCGAACTTTGACTTTGGCTGATAAAATTGTGTTCACGCGATATTCTAAACCGCCAGGTAAACAGAAATGTAACAACTGGACCGACTTGTACGATCTTGCACACTGACGTCACTGTCTAATCCATAGAGACACATTAGCGAACTTGATTAAATCAATCTAAATTGCAAAGACTACTTAAACCTCCTAACGAAAACGACGAATTGATGATCAAACGCAGCGAAAATTTATATAGCTTGACTATAATGTAGAATTTCCCAAATTGTGACACGATTTATACCTCAGATATGCCTCATGGTGTAGACTTTATGGCCGCAGGGATTGTTTTTAAAAACTCTTTACCGCACTGAGTTGACTTATTTCCGCTTAATTAATCACTTCGCTAATCGATGATGCATAGAAATAATTAAGTACATACCTTGTTTAAGAATCCATAGCTTTATTGAAACGACGCCATTGGGTATTAATCCAAGTCTATCGGGATTCCATCCAGTCGCTGATAATACTTAAGTTTGTATCATCCTGCCTCCATTAGCGTCTGATTGATACTCTAATCCACGGATGGCCCAAATTACCCAAGATATTTGCAAATTTAATTATGATAACGACGCGGCACTAAGTTTTACATTTTGTTAACACAGCGACTCACAGCAACTAACATTGTCAACGACGGGTGATGTCAAGCAACAAAGCGCGCGCTTAAGTTAGCCGAATGCAGCCGAGGCTGCGCGAGTACATCAATTAAGAGTCATTAGAGCGCACCCACTCTTATGAATAATCGGACTATGAGAGGTAATGCCCCGATGTTAAGGATTCAGGACGTTCTGAAAAAGAATTATAATTAAATATCATTAATTAATTTAGCCAGTGCCTATGGCTATCCATGATTGTATACATCTTTGTTACACTTACCGAGAACATAAGCCCTTCTTGCTTCAACGCATTGATATTATGCTGTATAGTGCAGTGCAGTGTGATTGACCAATATCAGCTGCATTGGACCCCGAAATTTATCAACAATAGCATAACCCCAATGTTGAATCCAGTATACCACATATCCATAGAAGATGTATAATTAAATCGACAATTACTCTTACTTTAATAGCATTAATCTCTCTTTAAATAGCAATGAAGAAGATACTGAAAATGTGAAACAGAGGTATAAAGAAGATGTTAGAATTTCAATTAATAATGGGCCATACTTTGCAAAGAAGAGAGTTGTTCATTAAACATCAAAAGTTGGTAAATTTTTGATATGTTGTCCTGGTGAGATCCTTCAAAATCTTCACTTAATTCATTTGCTTGTATAAGATAATCAAACAGCACAATCAACAAATATATGTTCTTTTAGGGCAATTTCAATTACGTGCGGTAAATCTGGTCCTATTGTAACCCATACGGTGAGCTAGGAAAATCTTTCCATACAACTACAGGACTACAACTTCTTATTCTAGTCCTGCTTAATTACTTGAGACTCATGTGGTAGAAACCATTTATTGCTTCTTGCTCTGAAGGCAAGACATTATCACCCAGAGCTAATGAGAAGTGGCAATACCAGAAATGAATCCAACCTATTGGATTGCTAAAGTTTATGCCTATCCTATTGTAACTCATAATCGATATCGATCGGAAAATCATTCCACAATTTAGTATAAAACACTATAGAAATGTTTCAGGTACTAACCAATAGTTGTATTAACTTTAATCAGCAGCACAGTACCAATGGAAGAAGAAGGCCTACATGTCTATAGAATAAAAAGATATGTGATTATGGTATTGGAAGCATTTAATGGCTAGTTCTATACCTCAATAGAATTGACTTTAATCCCATAGTAGAATTACTATGTCGTGAAGCAACAAACCGCCCTTTCAATCGATTGTCCACCAACTGCCATTGCTAAACATCGATATACCTAACCATAACTAACTTAGATGAATTGCCCAGTTCACTGCACGATGAGTTAACGTTCTGCATTTTGACAAAAGCATATTTGTCACAGTTAATCAACGTTTAATGTAAATAAATCCAATAGCATTTTCAAATTAGCAGACATAAACATCTTTACCGGCGAACGATATTGCCACGTAGACTATCAGAACTTTTATCAAATTTATGGTGATTTACACTTGGAAAACGGGTACATAAACGCACTATACCTTAATAGTTAATAATACTTCCAATTAACAGATAAATATTTGGTTGTTTAAATAGAAATTTATATTTAATTGTGCTTAGAACTGCACAACGGAAATAGCGGGGGAAAACTGAAAATGCTTACTTAGGTGGCGCATTTCTGGCGTCACTAGTTTTCTCACTCTAATATTCACCCTCCTACTCCTACGCAGAGAAATCATTTGCACAGGGTCAAACGCATTAAGCTTTAAACTGTAGGATAATATTTCAATTTCAACAATGAACAATTTATTATATATATATTCCATGATTAGTTGTTGGACACATTTCTTCCGCAACTACTCGTTTATCTTGTTTTGTTAATTTTTAATTCATCATCAAAAGTTATACTATTAGTTATCAATATCATTTAAAGTTCATTCCTGATTGTTTGGTTTAATACTTTAACACTCGTCCAGTCATTAAATTTCAATGTAATTATTTGATAAACTACTTTTGAATAATTTAATAACAACAGCTTATCAACTCTAAAATTGCACAAAAGACTAATTTTGATACTGTAAATTTAAATGTTTGCCTCTTTACTTACGTGACATGTGTATGAAAATATTGGCGACATAAATCACTAACATACTAAATTGCGACATCATTAAGAGTCTTAATATAAGACACATCATCAAATACTATTAATTATAGTGTACACATTTAGTTTTCACTAAATATTAATGAAAATTATGCTAAATATGCTTTCAAAGTGCCATCACTCAAACAGTCCAGTAATGTGTTCATTAGCCTACCTAAGAAATTATAATTTTGAAAGAAAATTTGTATATAGCTCAAGTTATCGCAGCATTCTAAGGCACAATGATTTTAGTACTAAAATACTACGCTTCATAGACGGTGCTAGTCAGTAAATTGTTGCTCAATAATCTCAGCTAAGCTTTGTGATGTAATAATCATCAAGAATATCATTCCGTCAAAATCAAAAATACAATAAAATGCACCATAATAAAAGCAAGTAATTAAACATTATTTCCAAAATATTGCTCCGCTTTGCATTTCAAATATTGATAAAAAGCCGATGGTAACAATGGCATATTTAATGCTCAGCAGCTATTTTCTTCCGTCGTTTATTCAGCAAAGTGTTGTTGGAGTTATCGAGCGTCTTTAAATGGATGGCATCATAATCGACGCGCATTGTAGCCAAGGAACGGGTCATTTCCTCTTGCACATCCGGCCACAACTCTTCGCCTTCTTTGAGCATTCGATTTGTATGTAAAGGCGTTGCTGGCACAGCAGTATATTGCTGCAAAATAAATCACCGAATCACATTATGAATTCCGGATTTACGGTGACTAATGATTCACTTACAGCAATCCATTTGTTTGCCATGACTTGGTCAATGCTCATGCGTTCAGCAGTTGTAATTTGCAGCATACCTTTAATCAAATCTTTAGCATCTTTGCTCACATTAGACCATTCCGGATCTGGGAACGTGTACTGGCCAAGGCGGATGCGCTTTTTCATGCCTGGAGAAATTGCCAAACCATGGTTACTGTAGAATGGAGGAAATCCACACAATCTAAAAATGAATCACTTTAGCAAATTTACTTATATTGGATAACAGTTCAACAGTAACTGCAAATACTTACAAGATATACATTATCACACCTAATGACCAAATATCACAGCTTTTGTCGTACTTTTCTGGACCTAATACTTCAGGAGCTAAAAAGTAAACAATTATTATGTTGCCTATTACTTGATGACAGGAGAAACTCACCAACATAATATGGAGTATAACAAGGCGTTTGTAAATCAGAATTTGGTAAATTCTCTTTGGCAAAGCCAAAATCTGTCAATTTCAAAATGCCAAGTGGTCCCATTTTTGAGTATAGCAGATTCTCAGGCTTCAAGTCTCTATGAGCAATGTTCATTTTATGAAGGCATTTAACTGCAATGCATATCTCATGCATTATTTGAGCAGCCTCTGTAACAAAAGTCAGCAATTAGATTAATATAAAGAATAAAGAAATCATTCTACAAAACATTGTAGAATTTTAGTAGTGTCATTATTATCCTACATCAAGTTACTACTATCTAAATGAGATTGTAATACATGCCTTATCATAGGAAAACCAAATATTTATGTTCAAGTGAGTGGGTCTGTGTGTTTTACATTAAGCCTGTTTGAGTGGGGATCACATTATACAACAATGGAATATTCTCTTATAATTATGAGAATAGTAGTAGTAACAGAGTAAAAACACCTAGTTTTGTATGGTAATTTACTAGATCACTATTGTTAAAACGTTTAATTCAATTGTAAGCATACCTCTTTCAGTGAAAGGTCCATCTTTGTTGTCTTGTCTATCTTGTATTCTCTGAAATAGCTCACCACCTTCCATACTATAAGAATAAGATAGTTAATACATAGTTATTGATTATTTGAATATTACATGAAGCTTACCATTCCATAACGACCAAAATGCACTCAGTATTAGAATACACATTTTCATACACATCAATCACATTGACAACATGAATGCAGTGACTCACTTTCCAATGCAATTCAGCCTCCCTCCTCGCCTTTGGCGAGTCAACAAGCACCTGAAAATTGCAAATTCACGATAAATGGCATCGAATAACTAATAAATAGGTAACATTTCAAATGTACCTTCAAAGCATATTTTTCCTTATTGGCTCGCGATGTACACACAACCACTTTACCGTTTATGCCGTAGCCTAGCACCTTGGTGGAGATTTCATAGTCTTGTGCAATCGGCGTAGACTTGGAGTGCTTCTCCTTGCCGCTGAACTCGTCGATGAAGCGTATTTTTGGCTGAGACATACTGTTGTTGTTTTCACCAATTTTCCTTGCACCTTGAAGGCGTTTCCTACTGTTTTCACTCCGTCAGATACGTGACGAGTCTATTGCGCGACTATACAAAAGCCTTGCGTAGTAATTAATAATCGTTAACACACTATGCCCGAGTTTGTTTGTTTGCTGTGCGCCAGTAAATTGTATTAAAAGCACTGCTGGCATTCAAATAACTTCATCAGCCGTTTGCGAATAGAAATAAACACCACATGCAGATAGTGGATTGCATGACACTGAAATTGAAGGGGGCGTCACTCCCGGAATAGGTTAATGTTCTTGAAAACATTTACTATGTTAGCAGCAAGAGAGCGCTATGAAATCATTGATATAATTAATATTCTCGTAAACATTAATCATGTGAGTTATTGCCAATAAGTGATACTTAGTATATAATTTAAAATAATAATATTAACTTACATAGATTGCCCGTGTTTACATTTGACGATTGAATCACAGCATACTGAGGCGCTAGTATCTGCAAGTGTTTTCTGCTCAATACCTTATGAGGCTTGACCATAATTTCTCTATAGTTTAAAATTCCGGTGTAGTTTGCCGACGTGTATAAATTGTTTACATTAAATTCTTGAGTGCATTATTAGTTAAATTAATAATATTTCAGTAAGTTAGGTCAATCTGATCAGTAGTAATCATGGACGAGACAATTACAGCAGATTTTTACAAGGTAAGTAGTCTATTACCAATGCAATTGACAATAATCAGCATGTATTTGTTGTTTACCTATTGTGCTTATTATTGTTTTGTAGGGTGATTTTGATATTGATGAATTCCTAAACAAGCAAACTGAAGACCATGAACTCAAAGACATTCTTGAGTTTCTCATTGATATGAAGAATAGAAATTCAAATAAGATGACATCAGTTCTGCAGGAAAAAACCGATGCTGTGATATTAATCGCTGAGCAACTACAAGGCCTATATAAAAAGATTGATAATTTACAAGAACCCTTGTCCCAACTCAAAGAAGAAGTTAATGTATGTATTATTAATATGCAAATGCACTTAATGAAATTTCTGACATATTTAGGTATTGACACAAAGAGTAAATGATGTTGTTGTTGTCTATGATGAATCTTCAACTCAAATGAAGCAAATAAACCAGACCAAAACAAATATTTCTGCTATCAAAGCATATAAAGTGATATTAATGCTTACTCATCAACTAATCAAAGTACTTATGAAACAGGAGGAAGTAGATTTCGATGAATTGGAAAGATTGGTGAGCAAATATGCATTTCATGTGTATAAAATGAATCATTTAAAAATCAAAGATACTGATTCATTGAGACCTTCAGTTGATGTGGCTATCAAAATAATATTAAAGGATACATTTCTAAAAGCATATCAAGCTTCAAGCACTGATAAAATTGGCAGAATACTTGATCTATATGTGTACCTTGATACTCTTGATGTATTTAAAGAGATTGTATGTGAGCATATTGTCAAGCCAAAATTGGAATCTATATTGTGTGAGGAAAACTTGAAAGCTTGTGGTAATGATATGGAATTAGTCTATGGTCAGGCTATAAGTGTCATACAACAGGATTTAATGATTCTGATAACCATTATAGAGTAATGATTCCTAACTTATTGCATATTTCATTCAATTAATGATTTCAATTGCAGAAGAGAACATATAAAAGTCAATATAATTCTTGACTGTTTTTGGAATGTAGCAGACAAATTGCTACGAACTAATCTTATATCAATAACAGCTGCTGGCCATCCAGATGCATTTTTCAAACATTTCAATGATACCCATAAATTCTTACAAGAAATTGGAACTATTTACGGCAATCCAGAGTTATATAGAGAAAATGCCAGCTTTATTGAACATCTCAAAAGATTTAATCTTTTGGTTTATTATGAGATCAGACATCAGTACATGTCAAGTTCATTTGAATTGGTTATACTGAAGAGTTCAGATTTAGTGGATGTTGATCATTTACAAAGAATTTGCCGAATTGATAATATAAATCATAAACTGAAAATTAAGGTCTCTATTGCTTTGGCTGTTCTGGTTCAGTATGTGTTCAGCGAGAAAGTATTCATTCCAATGATTAGTGATCAATTTATGAAGAGTACTTTATTGTTTACCTCAAGGTATTCAACATGGGTAAATACATGTTTGGTAAGTGTGATCGTCAATTTACTTTAAATGTGTCGATATTGAAACTCAATAATTTTACAGATGCCTGCATTGAAATATTTGCCCAAATGCTACGAAATAGTTTCCATTGCAATTTGTTTACTGAATGACTTACAGAAATTGAGAAAACGATTAACAAATGAGTTTCCGCAATTAGATGAAGCAGTACATGCAAGCCTAAGAGAGCAAATAAAAAAGGAACTGGAGAATGATTTTGATCATTTATATAAGGAAGTCTCCCAATTTCTGATAGATTATCACTTGGAGAAAATGAAGAATGATTTAAAGAATGTATCAGACATTCCACGTTTATATCGCAAGACGAATAGAAGTTTACCTCAGAAATGCAGTAGTTATGTGATTGATTCATTCAAAGAGGTGGACGTTTTGTACAAATCGCCTGTACTACGTCTGCCATCCAAAGATATTTCTTTCGGTGATCAACACAGTGGTGTATTAAAAGATTTGCTCTGTGCTACTATAAAAGAATACAATGCAATGGTTCATACGGTTTTAAATGCTGTTTCCAAAACTGAAGAATCCTTAAGAAGACTAAAATCACGTAATACTTCTACAGCAGACAGTAGTACATCCCAAGGCTCTAGCGATGAAGGGAAGATTCGCCTCCAAATTAAACTGGACGTTCAACAGTTTATTCAAAATGTAATATATAATATATTTACATATGTTGTCTCTGCTAGGAGTTTACTCATTTGCAATTTGTTTAAGGTGAATGCATACAAAGTTAAAGGGCTTGACACTAGTCTTCAAGAATTATTGGGACAAATTGAGAATTGTTAAATGTTTATAAATACTTCATATATTTTGTTTATGTTACTTTCTGATATTATTTATTCGCATCAATACATATTACATGACTATAATATTTATAAATCAATTGGATGCTCTAAAAGTAGAAGAACAATTGTAACTGCGGTGATAATGGGAAATTTTTTTATAAGAGAATGTGTGATCATATTTGGGATATGTTTAGAGAATTTCTCCCGTTAAAGTAGTATTGTAATAAGTGTAGCACACTACCAAAATTAAAACAACACATATACGCGAGATTCTGCGTTAGTGTTAGTACGCAGTGCACACAGGTATCTTTTATTTTGCTCTAACAAATTTGTATAAACAATTGCGCTCTGTTGCACTCATACGTTGTAATGCTCTTATCAGCAGTGCAACGTCAGTGTATCGGTTGTTCTCGCCTCGTGGCGTTCGATCTACGAGTTTCCTTATTAAGTAGCAAGTTAAGTAGTCTTAATCAAACGTACGGGAGTGTAATTAAATTGCCGCCGTAAAAAGTGTTCAATATTTAAAAATTCTTAAAATTTATCCGGTATTCGTGTGTGTTACGGGATTAAAAAGGAGTGATGGAAACAACGTGTGCATTAGGATTTATCCTGGAGATAATAAGTACTTCAAGATTACTGACCAACTTCATCGAAAGGATTTATCAGCTCCCGAATACCCCTCAGCATTTTCGGTGGTCACCACAACGGATTCCTGAGTAATTAAAGCAAATTAAATAAGTCACCAACACGTGGACTGGTATGTGTGTTAATCATTGCCTGAAGGGGAAATAGCTCCAACCGGAAGGATAATCTACCTTTTGATGAGGTATCAACATCCCAGTTAATGTCCAAGGAGGATTCTTTTGCTCACATGTAAGTACCTTTTATTATTTTTGCCATGCGGTCTTTTACGCGTCACGTGAAATAGATCGTGCAGGTTTCGAACAGGATTCGTCGCAGCGAACCAATGACATTCAAATCGTGACCCTGCCTTATTTTGCAATATTTACATGCGGTTAGGTATTTATTTACACGCCCATCTTTATTCTGATTCGTTATTTGATCATTGTGTTTGTATTTTTGGAATGGTAAGATAATTAGTCTTCGTCCTTAGAGGAATGGATAAGATATTGATTGGTATAATTATGAGATGGTAAGAATGTGTAATCATCGTGAACAATTGGTTTATTACGAGGAACTGGGTAAATTTCTGATCTATTTCAGTTCGCCGTTAAATTAATCGCGGAGTCAATAAATATATAAAATAAAATACGTCTGTTATTGATATGAAAAATAGTAAGCGTTATATCAAAATTGCAGCCAATTTAATTATTTTGCAACTTTTATTTTCCATACGATACTCGGGTTTCCGCGTGATGTATTTATTGGTCTCGTGTAATTTTCATGCGCAAACATGGTAATGCAATTAAAACGCATGAATGATTTAATAGTGCATATTAATGCAGTCAAATGGATTGGGAATTAAAGTCTAATTTTAATTATAATTTATAAGGTTGAATAAAATACCACGATAACTAAATTGTGAAATGCTGTTCAGACAAATATAAATATTTGGATTGCAATTCGGGAGCAAACAAACAAACAAACAAACGTGGGCGCTGACACTCTTCTCAAGCGGAGCAAATGGAAAACTTTAATGAAAATTTAATGAAGTAATGAAGCGAGCGCAAGTAAATTGCAAATACTGGAGGCGTCTTTCTCGTTCTTTAAACTCCCTTCATAATTGATGAACGCAAAAAAACAAAACAAACAAAAATGAGAGAAAGCAATGAAACAAGAGAGCCCGCTCCCAGTGGACGAGGAGCACAATTAAAAATCTTTCTCTGCCTTAATTGTCATGCATTTATTTAGAGATCGTTGACTTTTCTTATTTCAGTCTCGCAGGCAAGGCAAAAATTCGATTAATCAAATGTTTAAGTCATTCCTGCGTTTCAATTAAACGAAATTAAAGGGATTGAATTTGATTGCGCTTTGCGCGCGTATTTAATTTAAATTGATTGAATTTTGTTGGAATTAAATCGCTCCAAATGCCTGTCAGATTACAACAACTAGAAATAATTAAAATCTAAGAATGAATGATTCCTGTTTAAATTTTATTTGGAAATTATAAAGTATAATAAGTTGGGTAGTAAATTTTAACGAGGGTGGAACATGAGAGCTCAGAATTCAGTATTTATTGATTAGATGCACGGCGTTTAGGGATAAAATTATTATTCAGTAAATTTACAATTCAAATGTCGTAAAACTAGGTAGTTTTACGATTCGTTAATGCAAACATGCGGACTGGATGTGCCAGTCAAGCAAAACGGGAAGACGTGCGCGCTTGATCGAAAATAAAGCGGAAATCTTGGGAAATCTAATATTGATTCAGCAAGGTAAATAACGGAAGATGAAAGTCGTGTTTTGCTTCTTCGCAGTGCAATTCAAACGGAAATGCATTTGCCCAATTTTTATTCATTGTTCAATCAGCGTAAATTTGATTGAATATTAAATAATTTAATAACTGTCGTTTATTTTCAATTCCATGTCGGAAAGAACGCTTTTGATATGAAACGATAACACTTAAGTTCAGTGATTAAGCACCTCTTCTTCAGTGAGTCTTTTGACTGCTTCTGTTGTTGTAATTTTATAATGATAAATGAGCGTTTGGCATTATGATTGTATATGCTTTTGTTTCTAATCTTAAATTGCGTATGACAAATGGTCGCGAGTGGCAAAACAAGCCGTGAATGTGGATGATAAATCACATTTTATGTCGGTTGCAGAGCAGCCATCATCTTAATGCGCGCACATAAATTCATGCGTTGCGTTGCGTTACGTTGACGACAGCAGTTGTTTCCATTTTTTTTTTAAACTGAAACATTTTTCAGCATGGTAACTTTATAATAAAGTCACAGATCACAATACGCAGTACGTTTGCGGCGTGCAACATTTAGGTTAATATGGAATTACAGTTGCGCATTGTGCCAAGTTTGAAGTGAATCGGGAAGCGAAATATTTGCACTTTAATTGCATGAAACTTTTGCAAGTGGCAGACGCAGGCTGAGAGATGGAAACGCAGTGCAATTTAAAAGTACGTGCGCATAACAATGTTCTCTGAGATCCATTTAATTTACGCGTGGAGGAATATTCATCACAATGCTTTGGCTTGCTGTGGGTGCAAGAAGGAGTGCACTCGCTGGATTAATTTAATCAATAACTCAAGGGAGTTTTAATCCAAATTGCTGCATAAATTTAACACTTTGTTGTATTAAGTGTGAGATAACGAGAGGACACTTATTATAATTGACTATTTCATTATACATTGAACTCGCCTCATTATCCAAACGTGCAGTAAATTGCGTAATTAATATTCAAATAGTTTGGTGTAATTTGATTAAATGTGCGTTATTAATTAAACCACAAATGAGCGAATACAGTTTGGAATTGAGTTAAATAATTATGCAATTGTTCAATGAATTCAAACAGCCGCAAAATGGTAAAAGCAATAACAAAATTGCATGTATGAGTTGAACGAGAATATCTGATGAACATTAAGCTGAGATATTGAGTTCAGTGAGGAACAAAGACGAAAAAGATCAAGAATCTTTGTCTTCAGAAATCTCAAGTGCCTTTGATTTTACACTACATTGACTCTCTTCTGAACAACAATAAGCTTCAAAAGCAACTCGAGCAACTATTTCATCTAGTTATTTACCCTTAATGCGATCAAGTTTATTTTACGTCAACAAAAAGCAATTTCGTGTTTGTTCAAAATGAAATAACGCAAATATTTAATGGCGATTTAAACTTGTTTGGAATAATGAGGTGGTTGAAATAAATGCAGAAATGATGTGGGAGTTTATGGAATAAAATATAAAAATAATTGAGTTGATAATCGCGCGTTTGCATCGTGAGGACTTAAAGGATAATCTGCATTCAAGCAGAATGAAAATGGAGCGTAGCACAAATCTACGAAGCGTTAATTTTCAGTCTTATTGCAATGCTTTTCATTCGGTTACGACGCGCGCTATGGCAAAGTAAGGCGTCTGAAATTCGTCTGTAAAGTTTGTGAATGGGAAGGATATTTGAAAAAAATCCGGGTTTCTCTTACTTGTTCCATTTGCTTGTACATATTTTTATAGTATTTGGCATAATAACATTAAAATTAATCGTAAAATAACGTCATAAAAATATAAATTTTAAATAGGCATCAAAGTAAAGTTGTATTAACTTGACGGGAAACTAATGAATATTTTAGAAGCATCAGTGTAATTTGGTATAGGATGTTGATATACCTATGACAAGACAAGCAAGCTAAAATTTAAAATCAGAAATATAGCTACATTAGTAAGAAAGAAAAATTAAAACCCATATTGGGTACTTACCCCCTGTTCCTTGATTAGCCGCTCATATAAAGCTCGAAAGAAGATGAAAAATCACTAGCGAAGGCTTAAGGATTGGATTTACCATTACGACTTTCGCCGGCCTCGAAGACGAACGGGGGTACCACCCACCACCGGTAGTTAAAACTTGTATATCAACCGGATACCTTCACTCATTTATCAGAAATATAGCTACATTAGTAAGAAAGAAAAATCAAAACCCATATTGGGTACTTACCCCTTGTTCCTTGATTAGCCGCTCTTTTAAAGGTCGAAAGAAGATGAAAAATCACTAGCGAAGACTTGAGAATTTGATTTACCATTACGACTTTCGCCGGCCACGAAGACGAACGGGGGTACCACCCACCAGCGATAGTTAAAACTTGTACATCAACTGGATACCCTCACTCATTTATTACCGGGATAAATAACTATAATGATTTCAACTGTTGATAAATCCAATGATGTTTTCATTTTATCATATTTTTCATCCATGAAGCCAATAATGGACTTCAATGTACGAACTCATAAAAAACTGGACAATATTCCATTCGTTCCATATTATTTCTTAAACAACCTTAAAGCCAGTGGGGAAAAACGCGAACAAACTACGTCCTGACTTTTCCAACAATTCAATAATAAGAGAACTATGAATATTTTTAGTCAATGCATTCAGTTTTTTTATTCTCGTGAATATCGTGTTTGTTCTTCTAGCATAAAAACGGATCAGAAAACGAAAAGGACAATGGAAAAACAACAACAACAGAGAGTCCAATAAAGCAGAACACAAATAAAGTTAAACAGAGCGCGGCAACTAACGAGAATAGAAAGGATAACGAACGGCAAACGTTGGCAGCTGTTTTTCGTCCTGGAAAACTTAAACCACACAACATTTTCATATTTGTTGCGTACATTTGCCCGATGGCAATTCACTCTCCAACACCAACATGCATACATTCAGCCACCAGCCACATGTCTTTTATATATCCACTTTCTATTCATGACTTGGAATTTTTCATATCTTTCTTCATCGGTTTGTCAAACCATCTGAATCCCATGCGACAAGCAGATTTCAACTTATTCAAAAACAAGCTAAGCTATTCATATAATTTCTAAAACTAAATCATCAGCAAAAGTTAAATAGTTGAGTTTTATTAAAGAAATGTACCTAATAGAAATTGATGATATGTGAAGGTTCAAAATTAAAATGCAATATGAAGATAAAATATGCTGCAGCTCCTTAATAAATTGCATAAAGTAAATCTAGTTTGCAATATCAAAGTGATTTATATCAGACTATAAATCAATCATAGAGTTGCAAATAACGCTCGCGCGTCTGCTTCAGAAGTTGGTGCGCAGATTTCAGCGCGATGGTTTTGTAAATTTTATTTTTGGCTGTCTTTGCGGAAATCGCGCATCCCATGCACTCAGTTTGCATGTGCAAAAATCTTTTGATCAATATCTTCTCGTATTCGAATATAGCAAAACAAACATGTTTTCTGGAGGCTGAATTTGTGCGAGAGGCGAATTCATATTTTGCGAATCGAGTGCGTTGCTCGACCGGAGTGCAGATATTGTACACGCACAATGTATAAACATGAAAATTTAAAGCGGCGAACGACCGGCAAGAACGCTCGCACACATATCGACTAGTTGCGCGTCCGCCGCAGCCGCCACCAGCGATGCGGACGTGCAGCATGTGTGTTCGTCCTGCTCGGCGGCAGGACGCGCGTTGTGCGTGCCACGCAGCAGCGTGTGAGGCGGCGCACGCCTGCTTCACAGCTCCCACATACACTGGCCGGCAGTCTTGTGCTGCTCCTCGATCAGGACACGCGCGTTTGTCCTTTGCGCGTCTTCCTCAACACGTAGCCACTCGTTACCGCCACCGCTGCCGCCGCATTCCATCAACTCCTTCGCGCCTCGTGTACAAACAAATACATTATTGATCTTCACCTGTGTCACCTCAAGTGCATTTTGCTAATCACTTGCAACACTTGACAAAGTGTTTTGCCCATACAATAATCACAGGTAGATTAAAATTTTTCTTATACATTTCTAATGCCTGGAAAATTCTATTTGCTCTCCTATTCTAAATTTACGTATGGTACACACTTTTCCAAGAAGTACTCGAGTTCGCATTTGCTCTCTTCAAGTGCGCTTTTTGGTAACAGGTGTTTCCCTTCTAAGGTGAGCTTTTACGACTAGGCCCGTTTCGCTTTATTGACATTTTGGGAGTGAGCGCGTAATTTCGTTTTTCATAAATTGTCGCGCATGGAAGCCTCTGAAATGAGACTTTCAATACATAATCAAAACAGAACATAAGATTGAACTCATAAATGTAATATATGTTTGAATTTCTAGCGAAAGGTTTATTAAGTAATTAATTTTAATAAAATTAGAGTAACATGTGAATGTTAAAGCGTTAAATCAATTTAGTGTAGTGCTTGCCAGGGGAATATTAACTACTAAGTCTTGTTAATTAGAATTTATGTTTATAAAGTTCTGAGTTTACTTCATCGTCCTTTGTGCTTTGTGAACTAAGATGTATTTTGAGTTTTGCTTTATAAGTCCTTTAAGGTTTACCCACTATTTAATACTGAATAAACTCCCATTAGCGTTATTAGTATAAGCAACATAAATTTACCTTTATGAATTAATTAGGAAAATTCTAAAAACATAAGTTTGTTCGATAATTATGATTTTCCAGGATAATACCAAAGAATCATCACTTTTATTACATAACATATGATGCTAAATATAATTAAACTTTTGCGTACTTCCGTTTCCAACATATAATAAATTTTCCGCTTTGTTTGCTAACACGTTTTATTAAATATTCATTTCAATTAAACATTTCAACTTGGATACTTTAATTAACTGTATATTATTGCATTTAATTCATGAGACGTTTCTACAAAGTTTTATTTAAATGTTAATTAAAGTAAAATTATTATTATTAAAATTTATTCGATTTGTCATTCTATCTGTCGGTGAGTGACTAAAAAACTATTAGATGTTAATTATAAGTAAGAAACAGCAGATTAATTATTTCATTGAAAAGCCGGTAATGAATTTATTTAAAGATGAAAGTCGCAAATAAAAAAAATGGAAGGAAGACGCTTGTCAATTACAATACGGAATTTAATTAATTAATTAATTAATTATACTGATCTTGCAGATACAGCTCCAATACTTTCGTGATTTCCTCTCGAGGGAACCTTCCCTTAGAGAACACTCGCGGACTAATTATTTCTCCTTTTTTCTTCTCCCTTTATGATTTCTTGACAAGATCCTTAGACATTAATTTCTTTTTCATTCGCTTATTTAATTTATTAATAAATCATGCTTTCTGCATATTCAACGCTAACACAAAGGATGTTACGTTGGCAAGAAAGACGTCTAAGAAATTCTAAATTGAATACTTGCAAGCACGAAGTGCTTCTAACAAAGTTTACACTTTAACTTACGTCACATGCACTCAGGAGGCTTCTGACAAAGACTCTTTTCTCTTCAAGATGCCGAAGGTTTGCAAAATGTACACTATGCTCCAGTTAAATTAAATACTAAGTAGATGCACTCTATGAACATAAAGGAAATATTAATATTAAGTTAATTTATTCATTTACTTTATTTCTAGGTTTTTTTTAGTATACGAAGAACAAGAATTAAATGCGAAAGTTGACAAGATTAGAGTTGTCGTCTAACATACAAGTCAGATAAATGGTCATCTTCACCAAGTCCAGTAAAAAGGGTGAGTTTTTCTTTTTCTTTCATAACATGTGAAGATACAATGTCAACAGACATATTTTACTCTTGTGTGTGAAGAGCACAGATGCGATTATTTATGACGGAACGCAAGGGGCGAATTCTTGCTGCAAAGGGATGAAATAATAAAGCAACAATTGAGTTAAATATTGCTTCGTAAATTGAGTTTCTTTTTTACTTACTTGAAAAGATAACTTTATTAAAGTTACATACCTAGGAAAGTTTAAAAAAATGTTATATAATGAAAATTTATTCGTTCGAAGGATACTTCAAGCCGAGTTCGTAATACTTAATTAATTTAAACACATCTTAACGCACAGGAGCGCAAATCCTTCGAGGCGTAAATTTATTATATCTGTGCGCAAAAGCTGTTTCCGGCAGATTGCTTACTTTCGGTGTTAATTAAAGTTTACGTCTAAACGAATACGGATAAATGCGCAAAATATTACAGACATTGTTGTATTTGCTAGTAATTTTATTGCTAATTGCTTTGCATTTTATTGATGCTTCAGTTAATTGCTAGTTTAAAGCTTTGGTAAATAAGAAGGAACAATTTTTATTCAGTCAAAGAATTATTTAATTAATCAGTGTGATTACAGCCTCTTTTTAGATTTGTGCAAGCGTAGAAATTATGCAGATTTGGGCAAATCGTAGGTATTACCATTGTCTTATTGTATGCCAAATCCAACAGCATTACCATAATGCCAAAGGGCTTTAACGCTTATTGATTTTACTTGCATGCTATAAAACAAAGGGTTGCAAATTTGAGAAATTTTATAACTCAAAATAAGATTAGACGAAATATTAATTCATAAAATTACAAGTTTTAAACATTAACTTCTGAAAAATGAAAATATTTAGGTGAAAGGAAAATTATTCATACATTTTGTATTTAGAGTCTGAATATGTTTGGTATACAGCATTATTGATTGGTTGGTTGGAGCTAAATGCAATATTCGTGTAATTAATCACATAGTGTGACAATATTAATCAAGTCACGAATTTATTGCAATAACGCAGTTGCACTTGCACGGATTATTTTCAGTGAAAGCCGATTGTCAGAAGCAAATAATTGAAATGAATAGAATAAAAGTCGGTATGATAAAATGTTGATATATTTTGGTAATTAAATTTTCAATCAATTTCCAGCCTCAATATTTAATTAAACTGTTTAA
Source organism: Aleochara curtula (assembly GCA_963978815.1). Classification (NCBI taxonomy): domain Eukaryota; kingdom Metazoa; phylum Arthropoda; class Insecta; order Coleoptera; family Staphylinidae; genus Aleochara; species Aleochara curtula. The sequence continues at coordinate 3,965,840 of OZ022222.1, read as the reverse complement.
AACGAATTTTGAAACAGGGTGGAAAATCACGTTGCTGGCGAATTTATATTTATCATGAATTAAAAATGACTCCCTGAACAATCACCGTGGGTACATTTTGCGTTGAAGGCAAGAATTAAGAAGCTTCCGTCGCGGTTTGCTGAGATTTATCGAGGCATTTCTTCGTCAACCCACGCTAAAGTGTAAGCATCCCCAAAATTCGTTTTCTTTCATAAATCACTTAAGGTGTTGTGCTAGACTCTCACGCAGAACACAATTTAATCCCTAAGGGTTTATTTTTAGCTGAGTCAAATTAAATTTAATATTAATATAACAAATAACTTGCATTTGTCAATATTCAAATCGTGATTGGGCACATTGGGCAAAGTTTATATGAAAATGTTAGAAATATAAAATATATAAGGAAATTACAAACATTTTTATCGATACTTAAAGTAATGTAAAAATGTTAGCAAACTGCGAGAATAAGCCAAGTGAGTCTTAAAGCAACTCGGGGAAAATTCAGGAGATGTTTTCCACGAACAGGGTAGCAAATGTAATCAATTTACGTGACAGAAACTCACAAATTTCCTGCTGTAACTGATCATAAGGAAATTGATAATTTGGTACGAAATAAAATTGAGCATACGTAATTTAATTAGCTGTTTAAAAGTTCAATAATTTTGACATAGTTGACGATTCATGAAACAAAATTGCAACGAAAATGTGCACTACTTTAGCAATTTAGTGTGCGAACGAACGAAAGGCGCTGGAATTAAGCTGGGTAATTAATGCAAAGTGGAAATTTATCCATTTTTCTGCTTCGTCCTTTATGCATACTTGCACACGCAAATTTCCATTTTATGCATGCTTCTCTATCGCACGTGCTGCTCGTGCTCCGCAAATGTTCTAGTCGTGCTATTTTAGTTGCACGTCGTCGCGCATTAGTGCTTGGCATGTTAGTTCGTTTCGTTATTTAGTAACTTAATTTGCTATGTTTTGTTATCCTATTTAGCATTTAGTGCCTACGCACTAACTATATTCCATGTAGTCAGGTGGTGCGCACACCGTGTTTGCTCGCCGTGCTCTAATTAGACGTGACTGCTAAGTGAATACAGCGCGGGATATTGCAAAATGCGCAAAACAAGAGACGAATAACGTTCACTGTGATTTTAATCAAATTAAAAACTTGCTTTTTCCATTCGTGTTCATTAAATTTTTTGTTGCGCGACTAGACAAAAAATAGTATTTGTTTTTTATACATAAACTCGGGCAACATTTGATGCGAGAGAAGTCGTTTATTAAAATTTTATTAAAAATGAAATAAGAATGACATTGTTTGCATTTAACCATAAAAATTTAATGATACGTTGATGTAAGCCTAGGGGTGAATGAGTCTTGTTAATGTTAGAGCATATTTAACAATTGAAAAAAGAAAACTTCTGCTGTAAAAATGAATATTTTCATTAATATTTACGAAACTATACAAGATATTTAAATAATTCTTTCACGAATGAAAAGTTGATTAAATTTTGAATTAATCACCGTATTGTCATTGAATTTCCTCGAGTAGGTTATGAATAATAACTTTTCAAACTCAACGATTATTCCTTGCGTTAGGCATGCTTTGACATAAAATTATTTGAATACAACTCACAAGGTATATTTCTAAAGTCAATAAAAGCAGGCAAATTAGTTAAACAAAAGTCCAAATTTTCTACCTTTCAGGTGAAGACTGTGCAAGTATTTATGTAATAGAGTTACTTGTGAAAGGAATCATTAATGAATTCTTGACTTATTCTCTCTTTGTTGCTCAATTTCGGCATTTCGAATTGCTAATAAAATTTAGTGAAATTATTTTATTTGCAGAAATATAACATTTCTTAAATGAATTCACAATGTAGAAAGACATTTTATGAATTTTTATTACACATTCGTAGAATGAACGCCACTTGGACCGTTTTTTTTTCTTTCATGAGGAATCTCAGTGTAATATACGCATTGACATTCAGCCACTCTGTAACAATGTTAAACGATTCGTTTTCCTCCGTATAAACGTACATACATCAACATATATCAACACACACGCGTGTGTGCATTCAGAGAGCAAAACTTTACGCGTTGTTGCGTAGAAAACGAATTTTTCATCCGCGTTTCTTCTTCTTCTTCTTCAACTCACCTGAATATTACACGAGTATTATCATCCTTTTCGCTCCACCGCGAACCCAGAATATTACACGAATCCGAATGGAATATGAAAAATGTTCTCGCGTTGAACAACTTTTTCTTCTTTTTGTGCTTTGTACATGATAAATTGTATTTATCAGCAAGCCAATGACAGAATGAGAGCCGTGTTGGGAATGTGATGAAAGCTGATTTAATTTGATGATTTTATATTAGCCTTTAGATTTTTTCAGTTATTAATTAAATCGAGGAAATTTTATTAATAAATAAAAAGTCGATGGAGTCGGTGGAAAGCACAGTAAAATATATAACGGCTTTACATACTTCTTGAAATTATATCCAAGCATGGACGTGATATAGAACAAGTCGTCCTTGCTTCATTATGTTTGCATATTTTCACTTTTCGCCATACTTTCCAAGCATTTAATCGATGTAAAAATGAAGTCATGTATGACGCTACTACGCACGCATATTTTTACACACCATATGTGAATGTGTTATGAATGTTTGTGTCTGAAATAAAGGATAAAGCGGCCATTATGCGCACGACTGTTAGTGATGAACACAGCACACACATTCACCCTCGTACTAACTACTACATTCACAATACGCTTGGAATATTTGCATGCGAGTGTAGGTTTATTTCATATTTACATACAACACAAGTGCATATAATGAATCCGTATATACCTCGTATTCGCGCTTGTTGGCTGGTCCTTAGTTTAAGCTCGATAATAATATCAACAGAGGTTTATTTGCTATGCGAAAAGCGGAGAGACGTGAACATTGCTAATGATTACAGTCATTTGATACGCTGCGGCAGGGCAATAATAACTATTTGAAGCATGCTTATTATTTGCTTATTACTCCCATTTACTCTTCATATCCGTCATTAATCTGTGTTCACTGCTTACTGTTTATGAATATTTAAAATTTACTTAATATCAAAATCAATTGATTATTTGAGTAAGTAAATAAAATTCCAATATTAGATATCCCCAAATTCAAATTTACTTTGGCATTTTATCAAACCGATAATAAAAAGTTTATATCAACTTTTTTTTATCATGCATTGAATGAATGCTACGCAGTGGTGATTTTTCGTTTAAAATTTTCATTTGTTTTTTAGGTAGTAAACATTTAACAATTGAATCATTAAACACATATTTATTGAATCAATAAGCAATCAATAATCTACCTATTAGTAAATAATGCATAATTAATAATTTCCAAACAATAGAATTGCTCTTTGTTCAATTAATTTAACATGAATGATTAATGATTGTTTAAATCATTATTCGTGATGCACGTGTTTAATTTATAACAATGCAATACTGGGTAATATTCATTATGGTCATTTTAATGGAAAAAGTGATTGAAATATCATCTGAATATTGATTAGGATTATTTATTCATATTAATATATTCCAATGATATAAATTATCATCATAACTCATGCGAATATTATTTAATTATAAAATGATTAAATTCATTACCCATCATTATTATGGTTAATATTTATTGAAATAATTCATACTTTTCAAGGTTGTTTTTCACGAAATATTGCATTTCTGAAAACACCCTTGTATTTCCAGCTAAACTCAGTGCCGCCTAATGGCGACGATAACGCCAAGTCACAGTGCTAATCGCATTAGCGATAAAGTTTCCCTGTTTCCGGTTGGTGTTCGCGCGACATGAATATGTCGTTGAAATGGTACAATGATTATATCGACACACTGCACTGTTATTCTTTAGCGCCTATTGTTTCGGCAATTTCCGGCGTTTTTAATGCGCCCTTTATAGATCGAAAGCGTCTGGATTCATTGGACGTAAATTCATTAACGTCGACATTCATCTGAACCGTGAGCATTGTTGGGTAGAAATGTAATTTCCATTGAATAATGCGCCAAAAATCGTTCGGCATGTAAAGAGCGAGTCGACGGGCACGAATAATAAATGGCTGAAGAAAATACGCGGGCTCGCGCTGAAGAATTGAAGGATTTCATACAATAGGGAGCGTGAATTTTAAATAATAAAATATTGAATATCTTCCTGCATTCGAGCTGTATTAATGAAGCGCGTCATCTGGATTTTTGAATTAATGCTCGATTGAATTGGCAAATATTGATATATTCGAGAATTGAACGCAATCTACGCCACCGAGTTTTTCAATATACATCAATTAAATACTTTGAATTCGATAGATGGAAACCTTTTCATTAAATTCACATCTGTTTTTTTGTTGTTGGAAAAAGCCAATTAAAGTAATACTTTGTATTATTATTTTTTGGAATTTCATGGAAAAATATTAAGGACTATTTTCTTGTGCGGTTACAAAATTCAATTACCTATACTATAAATGGGAAACACGATGAATATTCATCGAATTGAATAGTTGGCTTGCAAATAAATTGGATTTCTCAATTCCACAAATGGAAATTTCAATATTTGATTAGATTTCGCGTTTCTAAGAATGTTTAATCAAAATTTGCACTTAGGATGCGTTTTTTCATAAATATTTTATTAACTTTCGGGTCAAAATATTTGCAAGTTACTAGGAAGCATGATACACAAAGGCAAGAATTCCTGAGGCGTGTTGTCTTAAAGGAAGATCCTGACACTTGGTGTTTACTTACATAACATTTGCGTACTTAGATCGAACACGGTTATGAGCACAAACAATGTACCTACACGCACAATGCATAAACATGAAAATTTTAAAGCGGCGAACGACCGACAAGAACGCTCGCACACATATCGACTGGTTGCGCGTCCGCCGCCGCCGCCTCCGGCGATGTGGACGCGCCGGATGTGTGTTCGTCCTGCTCGGCGGCAGGACGGGCTGTGTGTGTGCAACGCAGCGGCGTGTGAGGCGGCGTGCGCCTGCTTCGCAGCTGCGGTCTACGCTGGTCGGCAGTCTTGTGCCGCTCCTCGATCAGGACACGCGTCCGCGTCCTTTTCTTCATCCACAATACGTCGCGTTTGCTGCCGCCACCGCCGCAACCGCATTCCATCAACTCCTTCGCTCTTCGTGTGCAAACAAATGCATTATTGATCTTTACCTGTGTCCATCAAGTGCACTTTGCCAATCAGTCACACCAAGATCAAGTGACGAGTGCATTCCTCACTCAGCGATAAACATTCATTTCAATTAGCTCCTTAATTGCAAGGTATTTAAACTTTTAATACACGTTGCATTTTTTTCCCAACTTGATTAAATGTTTGCAGTGAGTTTAAACGCACGCATAGATTTTCAGTTTGATTATTGTTTTTACGCGACATGTTCAAATATGAAATATGGAATTTTGCGTTTATGTGCGTTTTGGCTTTTGCGGAGAACGAATATTTTTTCGGTAACAGGTGTTTTACGTGCGAGTGTCATTCCCGTTTTTTTTACGAGTGGTAGTACGAATATTTCTTCATTACAGAAATTCATAAAGTCGAAAATAATCATCACATTTTCCTTCCCGTTCTTTATGTAAATATCGGTACGACGTTTTCATGAAAAGGAATTTCAAATGAATTTTGAAAAATCCAGCACGTAACAATTCATCTCGATGAGAATTATGTTATAACATGAAAAATATGTTCATTATTTATGTATCTACATATGGCACATAACATAAATATTTATTAAATGCATATTTTGGCAGTAAAAGCCTTCTCGCTCTTTTGTGCATATCTAGCAATATATTTCGCACTGTTTACATTCCTTAAATATTTACCCGTAGCATTTTCGGGCTATATTTTAATGAAGCGCCGCACTGCGTGTACGTTGTTTGCATAATAGACGCGCACATGACTGTATTTGCGTTTTGTATTATTAGTTGGAAGTTTGGTGCATATTGCACACACTCACTAATATTTATTCAAACATAAATTGCACGAGCAGAGCACGCGGGGAGGAATTGAGTAATGCAATCATAAATCACTCATAGACTCGTTTATTTTCAATGTTTAGCATGTGCTAATGCTATATGTAATCATTAGACTTAAATGTATACAAAACATATTTTGGTTTGATTTATTCAACTGTGTCGATTCAATTTTAATCTGAAATTAATTGATATCCTGAGGCAATCAGGTAAATAATTAGAATATTTTGTCATACTTATTGTAAAAAGAAGAGAGGTTGGGGGGTTGGAGTGTACGAATATAATTTGCAGGGTGATTAAATATGATAAGAAAGCAATAGAACAGTCTGGAACATTCTCACATTTAGCTACAATCAAAACTTTTATTCTAGGATAGGAAAAGAGCATAATGAGGAATCGTATAATAAGGAAATTAATTAAATTGATTGGATTTACTTAGAATAAGAAGAGATTAATAGTAACACGTTGCCAATGTTCCTTAACTAGATATTTTGAATAATAAATGTGATTGTTGAGTGGTCTTAGCCCTGGACAAGGAACAATTTGTGCTTTAGGACTATTCAATATTGCAAGGCGTTGGAGGGCAAGCAGATTCACGATTTTGGGCGATAATATTGATTTTGTATGTGCTTAAATTATGAGTGTGCATCCCGCAAGTGGAACGTGAACATAGAGTGGGGCACAACAGCTACTCCATTAGCCTTTTACAAAACGCGTTCGCCTATAAATAAAATTGGGCCGCCGCCCCCCGTTAAGCGAGATGATAAAAATTATTCACCAACGTTCCACCCGCCTTTCAGGAGGTCATCATTCATTCATCGCGTTCCCACATACAGAAATTCACACTTGGCATGCGCATGATTATTCTATGAGCGAGCGCATACCAAACTTTCTTGACGTGTGCATTAGCTGGCTAGATCGATGATCATTGATTCTTTCACCTTCTTCAATCACCATTCTGCGTCATATGATTTTAAAAGTGCCAAATTTCTTTAAATTATTTACATTTTTTAAATTATAAGTAAAAATTAATTCCGTTTCTTAAAGTAAAAAAGTTTGCTTTACTTTAAAGCAGAGATTAAAACGTTGAAATTAGGCCGTAAAGTAAAAAATGCTTCAGAAAATAGCAGGACACCTCGTAGGCATCCTGGAATTGAATGCTTAATTCTCCTCCGGGATGCGACACTTGCTGTTTGATGGCAGACCACCTTTCCGGGAATTTTTGCAGTTTGCCCTGCGTCGTTATTTACGTTATATTCCCATTACAAGTCCCTGCAAATGTTTTCCTTTTTTTGCCCCGGAGAGACTTTGTCGCACATTTTGCTCCATTTGGTAATTCAAAAAGCGAATAGCGCATGTCCAGCGCCGGGTAACTTTATTAATTAAACAAGCCCAACCTACCCTTAAATATGATGTTTCGTAATAACTTGTTTACGCCATGTACAATCAGTGGGCATTGTGAATGAAGTGAATGTACAATAAAATTATGCATAAAATGTGGCAAGTGTGAAAGGGTTCGAAGTCAACCCCCGGACTCAAACTCACAACTGTTTGTAATCTCAAATTCGTGAAGGCAATTTGTATGCGTTTGGGATTTCGTACGATCGTAATCCGCTTTATACGGCAACGCTGGCAACGTTTACGAAATTATCAAAACTCAGCTGCTGCGTGCTCGAGTGTCACGCATTTCAATTATCCTTCCACCCGCGAAATAATTTACAACATTGCGGGCGAGCATAATTGAAATGAACTCAATTTATTTGCAATTATTCGATATTCAAAAATGTTATTCCATTATTCGCCATTAATTATTTACGAATTCAATTATTTCAGATTGCATCATGCATTACACCTACTGATTACAAAGCAGCAACAACTCCTTGAGAATCCTTGACGAAAATGAAGAACAACGACGACACTATCCTTGAAATCCTTCAAGGACATAAAACTGCAAAGTGGCCAGGTCCGAAATTAGTAAAGATTTTCATTGCGAGCAGCAAATATGGTAAGTGCATTGGCGCAAATATGAATGACGAATAAAAATAAAAATGGAACGAATCTAATTTGAGTAAACGCTAACATAGCATAGAAAACGCAATAAATTTCACGTGAATTTAAGCGCTATTTGATTGTCAACTATGCATTTAAAATTTAGGGTTAGACTCGTAATAAAAATTTTATTGCACGCTGGCAATAAACGCTGGCGTCCTTAAAGTTAGCGAAGAAACGAAATCAAAGGTAAATAAATATACGTCTCGCGAATATGCTTTATAACCCACGGGCAAACGGCGTATGAATATTGCGTAAACTTCTTGAATTTTAAGATCAATCAAATATATTACAAAGCACACTTTCAAATAGCTTTCGAAAAAATGTCTAAGTGATACAAAGTATTAAACATTCAACTTTGCTCTAGGAGAGATTCAACAAGAGATTTAAATCTAGCTTTAAATTGAGACTAGCTTCATTAGACTTAGTCTTTATGCAAAGGATTAGTACTTGAGCGAACAATGAATCCTTGGCGTTGAAATCACAAGCAATGTTTGTGCAACATTTACTCTACTTATACCTAATTTTCCACTCTCGCTTTCACCACACATTGCTGTTCCTTTTACTGGCAAAACTGTTGTCCCAGTTTACCAGTCGTCTATTCTAAGGACTTATAATTTGTTCTCCTATTCTACACCCTCCATTCACATACAAATCCTTCTGAACACTGCACCATCTCACAACTGAATTTAAGAGCTCGTAACTTAACTGTCAACATTTCAATTTCTGCTTTTGACGTTGAATTTATTCTTGTTGCATTTTGAAGTTGCATGTTTGGTTTTAGCATTTATGCAGGTGATGAATTTCGTTGAACTTTTGACATTCAGGCGAATAATTTTCGAGCTTGAGCCGACAACGCCTAAACTAAACTTTGAAACAATTCGACACACGAACCATGTTTGCCAACCACATGATGACAATATGCCTGTTAATGACTCGCAACCAATTCAGGCTTGACCGCCACCAACGCACGCGCGCACTTGTTTTGTCCGTGTTGGGTTTTTGTATCACTGTGTACTAAATCAACTATTTGTTGAATGATGCTTGCTAACCAAGCACTCACAGAGGATTCCACTTTATTGTTCAGTGAATTTCGTTGCCATGCCAACCGCATGAAAAAGTCATAGCGTAATAAAACAGCCATCAAACGCTGGCGTGACATAAAATTTCACTTACACTCTGCGCGCAGCTCGCGAGTCAAGAGGTCAACGAAGAACGGGACTAAACATAAATGGAATGAATGATGTCATTTCGGCACTAATAATTTATTTTGTTGTCGCAGTTATAGGCTAGTTAGCAGCTAGTTGCACATTTTGCACCCTTGGGCATTTCGTGTTCGTAACTTCATTACGTCCGTTTTGTCAGTCTATTTAGCATTTAGTCCAGCCCGCCGCTCCGGGAGAACTTTCGGCCGTTATAATGTGCTTGTGTTTTATTAGCCAAGCCCGATTAATTATAAGCAGGGGTATAAAATATTTTTAGGCGGCAAAAATGGATTAGGCTTAAAAGTTAATTAAACTGACAGTGGGAAAGAGAAGTAGTTTATATTAATTTTTTGTGATATCAACGGGGATGACAAGCGAATTTCTGTACAAATTCAATTTCAAACTTTAACAAATATATTCGGAATACGTAATATTAGGATATCTTATTCGAAGAGTTGAACAAGGGGGCGGTGGAGGCGGAACAAAAAGATTTAGGTTAGAAATCAATGTTTCAACACGCGCGTATATTTCAGGCGGCAGCGGCGGCGGGAAAAGTAAAGACGTCGCCCCTTGAGAACAACCGGCATTGAAAGGCAACCGCCACCTGGCTCACGAAAACTCGCTGGGCGAATTTTGCCGCTTTATGTGGTTCGGAAAACTCCAAACACAACTCAAATACAACTCGTTGCAATTTTTCTTTTACCTTTTGCTTTTCCTACTGTGCATACATTTGCCGGATTTTAGCATCTGGCATGCTTTGCATTGTTGTATTTTTCGTGAGCCATTTTACTTTTTACGTAAACTCGTAGCGCACCTGATTCAATATTTGCCAATATTTAGAACAAAACACGAAAGTTTTTCTCGTAAATGCTTAATTAACAATGATATAATGATATTTATGCAAAGACAGTTCAAACAATTATAATGTCTTGAATTTTGGCGTGGTGACGAATAATGATCAAGTCGTCGCATTAAAAGATCTCCACGCAGAATTTCAATGAGAAGCTCAAGCGTAATTTGCGATTGAACTATCTAGCATTTGGCGCTTATGAATAACGCATCTTCTAGTTTAAATTGCAAATAGGAGCACATGACACTGCAGTCCCTCCAGCAATCCAGCAAGCAAATGAATTGAAATATACATAAAGCACTGCTCGAATTGAGGATGTTATCCTGCAAGCAAACTGGCAAAATAACATTACCACAAATGAATGCGCCCCGCCTGACTTGACAGTTGACACGTGTTTGTGTCTCAAGTACGTGGCAGTTTTACAATTGATGCGTACTAAAATATAGATAGTGATTCAAAGTCGAACAAGAAGAAAAGCACACGCAACTTAATGGAATTGCAATGCGCTGAAGCAAACGCGAAACAGACAAAGTGCTTTTCCTCTTGATTACACGCGTTAAATATCCGAAGCATCGACAAATCGCGCAATGTGCCATTGTCTATCACCCTCTGGATTCGCTTTTCACTCGCAGATGCTTTTAATTGACTGGAAAACACGCCGTGTTAAGCACTCGTGTTTCAAAAGTAAGACATTTAGTTACCTAGTAACATTTCGTGACAATGAATCATTTTGCCAAGCAGCAACCAAGCCGATTAGTCTTATCAATAAATTACGCTCGATGCAGATAATGCACGCAGGCATAACGCAAACAATAAACACATGTTTTGTTATTTACAATTCGCTTGATATTTTAATGGCTACCTAAGAAATAAGTAAATAGCGTTGAAATTCAGCACAAACAAATGCTGAGCTCAACAAACAAAGAAGCCAAAAGCATATTGAGAAAGCGCTCTTTTTGTTCGTCATTTAAACATGTCTCGCACTTATTGTATGTATTCGGAGCACTGGCACTGCAGGTGTATGTTCTGTGTGTTTGCAGACTTTGTCGAGGAGCGCAAATTACTTCTCGAGTTCGTCGGGCCCGAGTTGCAGGTCGTCTGCAATGAATATCAGATTGAGGTACGTAACGTATGCAACGTGTTGCATGCTCTCGTCAAGGGGTGAAAACGATTCAGACACTCTCTCAAAACTTGCAACACACTTAAACTTTCAAGCGCATTTTGGCTGCGCAAATGTTGCATAACGAAATTTCAGTCTTTTGTAGTTTCGGGTTACACAAACGCCACAGTTTAATGCTTTTCCTATTAATAGAATTTAGATCAATAAACTTTTCAAGTGATTCAAGTTTGTTATGCGCACGTGTCACTCTATTATTCCTCCCAGGTGGAATTCGTCGATATGCACTTTGGCGGCGCTGAGAAGGATTTGTACGATCCGGAACTCCAGGAAGAACATCTCAACGAAATACGAGCCTGTCACCGATCATCGAGAGGATGCTTTTTCCTTGTAAGTAGAAACGTCCTACTCGCAAAATGGGCATGAGATATTCTCCGATAGTAGAACGTGTTTTTTTTCTTGCTTACTTTGCATCACATTTCAGTCGTTATTGGGCAACATTTACGCACCCTGCGTGTTGCCATATCGCATCGACGCCCCACTATTCCAGGCGATCCTTGAGCAGGCTGCGGCCATGGAGTGCGACGTGGCGATGCTGAAGGAATGGTACGTTCAGCAGCAGGACGATAATTACGTCGTCAAACCGACTTATAGGTTAGTGTCATGGCTTAGTACGGTTTTGTTGGAGCTCGTTCACAATGTAATTGCAAGTCATTCTCAGAAAAATACCATTAGTCGAATGGAAGAGAATCGTTGAGAGCTGTGCGCAAACGCTGCGACGCGTTGTTGCTGCGTTTCAGGACGAAACGTGCAAGAAACGGGCAGGACGCTTATTACAATCGACTGTTGAACGTCAATTTCATTATGCTATAGGTAAAAATGCTTTTAGTGCGTGCTGTTTCTTCGCCTAATCACTTTTTGTTCAAATGATGGTTGATTAGGTCTAGCGCCAGGAACAGCCCATCATATCGTTAGTGTCATTCGGGATATGGAGTTTTCGGAGCAGGATAATATCGAGCATAAATATCAAGTAAGAATTTTTGACCTCCCAGCAATAATTTAATCAGAAGCAATATTATGATGGACGTGCTTGCTTGCCCATTTATTACCCGACGATTCGCATGTCCCATCCCGAAATTTTATTTCTCCACGCGGACGGGTTTTATAACCCCGAAGTTTTTCACTCGGTTTTATCCCTTGGCGCTGAAATGGAGGGAAGCTAGTGATGACATCCACGCAAATGTTTCACTGTTCCATCTCCTTCGATATCTTCCAGTTTCCTGTTCAATGACTCGGCAACGAACGACGTGACGTCTGGCTGGGCGCTCTTTAATTTTATTCCTTGCAATTCCATCAACTTCATCAACATGCCAGCAGTTCACTGCTTACTCGCTGTATTCGTGTGTGCATGCATACAGGACGTGGATCCGGACTGCGTTCAACACTTGTCAAAGTTCCGGACGACCATCGAATCCCTGATCCCCGACGAAAATCGATGCTACTTCACGTAAGTTCCCAGCGCATAAAGCGAGAATTATCACTTGATGTAAAAATCTTCACAAAAGTGGCGAAAAGTTTTCGTTTTTGTACATCGTGGAAACTTGATATAACTTTTTGGGGCGGATTATACAGGGTGCCGTGGAAAGCCGGTGGAATTCAGACTGAGAATGACGTCCACGAGACGTACTTGAGTAAGTTCAAGAATCTCCTGCTCAATAAGCTGCAAGTACTCATCAAGAAGAGCGTGGAGGAGGACCCGGACCTGAAGTCCCGCAAGAAAATTGTCGAGGTACATAAATACTAATTTTGCACGATGTTCCCTTCCTTCCTGCCGCCCATTGTGAAATTGAGGAAGACTCAAAAAGTTGGATAATTATAATGAAAGTTTTTGTGAAAAATGCAAATTAATTGCTGTACAATTGCCTCTTATGTTTCCTTTGTTAAAAGTTACGTTTCGTGGATCAAGTTTGAGGTTCACGTCTTACGCATTGAGTTTAGACGTGCAAATGTTTGATTGTTTGAGCAGAAAGCAATTTGGCCGGGCGTAATTACTCATTGAGCAAGTTATTATTGAAGTTTGGCAATGTTTGCTCGAGTGTATAAAGCGTTCCTTCCTTGGGCGTCTTGCAGGAGAACTTCCAGGAGAACATTACGCACCTGACGCTCAACCATTTCGAAGAACCACTCGTCGACTTTACACACTCTGAGATCCTCGAACACATTCGGCATGTCATCACCAACGGTGCACAAACACGACTCAATCCGATACTCATTCACGGCGCTGCTGGCACGGGCAAAACCTCGCTGATAAAAACGATTTATGCAAATATCGAATCGTGGTTCAGCTGTCGCTCATTGCGGATTGTACGCTTCATTTCAACAACGCCACGTTCAGCGTACAATTTGGAACTGTTGCGCGTCATTTGTCAGCAAATATGCATTGCACTCAAGCTGCCCGAAGGATTCCTGCCGAAGGACGCCTCCTTCGATCCGCTCTACATCAACAACTGGTTCCAGACGTTGCTGCGGATGTTTGAAGACATGAACCAGGTGCTCGTAATACTCTTGGATGACTTGCACTTGCTGAATCCATTAGATTCGGACCTCGTGTCCGCCCTCAGCTGGCTGCCCATCAGTTTGCCGAAGAATTGCTATTTGATTTGCACTAGCGGCTTGCCACTTGAAGATCTGCGTCTGACGCCCGTCCAGCGAGAGCGCATGAAGCATCCTGATTGCTATATGGATCTGCCAACTACCCATGAGCAATTTACAGGTCAGTTGCTCTTTTTTACCTCCCTTTATGCAACCTCCCTTCAGTTTTTGCCTGTTTTTGCGTGCAGATGTAATTGAAAAGTCACTCGTCCATCTGGAGAGCGCCTTCGGCGTTGCGGCTGTGAGTCGACTGTGCGCACTAATCACGTGCTCAGAGTATGGACTTACTGAGACGGAACTGCTTGAGATTTTGATGCCCACGCAGAACACGAGCGAAGAGGTGGTGATTAGTTTAGAGAACGCCAACTTCAACTTTTCGACGCTATGCTCGATCCGATGCAAAATGCGTGAGTTGATGATGCACTGGCGCGTATACAAATTCGGGACTTACGCTCTGTTGCAGGCGACCTGTGTCGCGAGAAGCTAATGAGCGGAAAGCTGCTCGTTGAATGGCGACACGCGAATATCAAGGATCTAGCGCGTCAACGCTATCTCAATAGTCAAGAAACCCTCAAGTCAACTCATGCGGACATTGCCAACATGTTCTTCAGCGAGTTTTGCGATGAGGAAAATAGCGAGTCTGAGGAGGAACCTGGTAAGTACTAATATTATGTTGATTTGAGCAAAACTTTACGTGCTTGTGCAAAGAGATAGTTAGCATACCTACTTTCAAGTTTAAACCATTTAAAAAGGATAATTAGGAGAAAGAATTAATTTTTCAAGTTAAACCAGATTAATGATAGTGATCTCTTTGAATGTCGAGAATAACGCAGAAATACCGTCGGAAAAGACGAATAAATGAAGGACTTAAATCCAGGAAGCATCTGTGCCAAGTTTACAGTTCAACTTCAATTATACTCATAAGGTTACTTGAGAATTAGAGTTATAAATTCATAAGTGACGTGTCTTAAAAAGTTATATTACTATTATCCTTAGATTTAATAAGCTTTAAGAAAGAATAATTAAAAAATAGATAATGGCATTGAATAAGAATAGCGACTGAAGAATTTTAAATATTTACTTACTTCTAGAGCAAAAACTAAATATTATTTGCGATTGATAGGTTGTTTTTGGAAAGTGTATAAAAGTAATTTTTTGCCCATTATAATCATTTCGCACAACGAATAAACTAGAAAAACGACGTTATTATGAAGAGCGAGGAGCAAAGTGTGTAAAAGTGCTCTTCGCATCATAAGTAATCGCATAAAATCCTTGCTAGTAGCGCCGTTGCCGTCGGACGTGAAGGAGACGCCGTTTCAATCGACGCTCCGCAGCGATGTAACGTACAGCCTGCGGCATGTCGAAGAATCCTGGATACATTTGCTCAAGGCCGGCGACATACTCAAACTGAAATCACTCACAACGTGTAATTACGACTTTATGTTAGCGGCGGTAAGTAGCAACCCACCCATTGTAAGAGTGAAACTTTACGAATGCCCTTATCTCTTGAAGCGGGTCTTTTGCATGCCAGGATGTGGGTGTGATAAGCTTGGTAATATTTTAAGGTTCATACGATTTCGGTGAGCTACCTGCGCTGCGTGTTGGAGCATGTGCGCTGTTATCTACTGGACCGGGATATTGAGCTCGTGTATAATGCCATCCGCAAGGCTACCGACATTCTGACGCGCGACACTTATCAGTTGGGCACGCAGATAATCTCGTGGTTGCGGCCGGTGGCAGAACGTACTGGCGGCGGGCTCATGAACACGCTGGTGACCGCCGCCATGGCTTGGTGTGACGGCTTCACGCTACCCCTCGTCGTTCCGCTGACTGATTGGCTTCAACCGTCACTTCCTGCGCAGACCAAAGTGGTCAACGCGCCCAATGTTCGTCTCGTCGAGACGACCCCAAATGGCCAGCATGTGATTTGCTGCGCGGAAAATGAACCGCAACTTTGGCATATTATGAGCAATACACTAGTGCATACTTTCAAAGGTACGAATTATATTCGCACAAATAATCCGGCGGTAGCTAGCTGAACTGAATGACAAAACCAAACCCGAACACAAAGAGAACGCCTTCATTAATTCGAAGACATTCCCGGCGTACGCTCGAGGCGTCTCAGTTCCAATGTGGTGCTAAGATGGTTTGTTGCAGGGCATAGCGGCGTCGTAATTTGCATGGCGGTCACAAAACAGTCCCAGTACTTGCTCACCGGCTCCGAGGATATTAGCATCATTGTCTGGGACTTGCGCGCATTGACGATGACATTGCGCATCCACGAGCACATTGCGCCCGTGCTTTGCATCACGAGCGCGCTTAATAATTCCGTCATTGTCAGCGGCGGCGAAGACAGTAGCATCATCATTTCGTCTCTCGCAAAAGGCAAAGTGGTAAGGGGCGCCCCCATTGTTGCGCTAATCACGCGCGCACCTGGGTTACCCGTTGGCGCTTATTGAGCGTAAACATTTTGAAAAAGCGTGTTGCGAGAGTGCGTTTCGCTGTTGTCGCAGGTAATGAAAATCGATCATCATCGGCGGCCTGTTACCGCCGTGAAGGTGACCTCCGCTGGAGATGTGCTCGTTTCGGGCAGTCGGGACGCCACCGTTTGCTTATGGTCGCTGGAGACGTTCACAATACTCAACACGATCACCCTTGCCTCGCCAGTTCGCATGATTGACGTCTCCGCCGACTCGGTCTTCCTATTAACGGCCTGCCTGGACAGCAACATCTATCTGCGAACGCTCGCCACAGGCACAGAATTACACTCACTCAAGGAGCACAAAGCAAGGGTGAGTTAACCAAATCTGAACTTCTTCGTTGACCCACAAGTTGATGCACCCTGTATGAAACAACCACACAAGTTTCTTGCGTACCGAGAGGTACAGCAAAACAATACGATGCATAAACAAAAACAAAATGTCCAAATCTTTGATAAATTGCAAACGTCTATCGGGATACCACCCTTTCTACTGTCGGGTGCCGGATTTATTCAAGTTTAATGAATATATGGACGTTGATAACCGTTGGGGAAGGGTTTCAAGTCATTAATATAACGTTCCATTAGATTTTCCATGTTTTCATTGCCCTCGCAAAGGTTCCCGGGCGTTAGATAATGTTTTTGTGCGTTTTGATAATGATAATAGGCATTAAACATATTCAGCCGAATTCCAACAGGGTAAAATTAATTATACGATAAGAATTTGCGTAATCATTATGAAAATTGAAGTCGTAACTAAATGGAAATTATCAAAGAATTTTGCCGAAATTAAATTGGGAATTGGGGATTAATTTCCCATCCAGCGGTGGTAGGTACGTAGAGCCAGTGCACGTGATTTATATCTCGTATTCGGTACACGTACAATTCGAGAATCACAATTTTCTCTAATAAATCGCACCTGAATGAAAATCCAGACCCCAATTAGCTGGCAATCAATTGTCCAGAGATGAAACTTAAGCTCTAGCGAAGAGAATGGCGAACGGATCAAAGCGAGAAGCATTTTGGCGTATTAATTACTCGACCTGCCCGCTTCCGTTTGGCGGCAAATTGCTAGTGTCTTATTGGTTTTGCAGGTGAAATCAATTTGCCTAACGCAGGACAGCTGTCGAGCTGTTGTAGGCTGCGCCGATTCGCGCGTTTACATCTACGATGTCCATAGCGGGAAACTTTCGCGCACACTGAGCGGGCACAATGGGGAAGTGACCGCAGTACGCGTCACGGACAAGGATGACTTTCTGCTAACAGCAGGTGCGTGTATACAGTAGCAGTAGTCATTAATAGAGTTTTTTACGGGTCATTAATTCACCCGGTTGAAAAGAGTTTGTGAAAGGACGACGACGCTTTTCTTTGCTTTCGAAGGCGGAAATCGTGTGCTCTTTTATCCGTTCCGCAACGACGACCATGCCAGGAGTTTGCTGAAGCTGAACAAGAAGTCCCAGCATCATCTACTGCCGCACACCGGATATATTACGTGCGTGGAGATCGCGCGAGACGGCCTACTCTGCGTTTCCGGCGCCACCGATAATCTGGTCAACATCTGGCAGCTCAATTCGCACGAATTGATTTTGACCCTCAATAGTCACACGGCTGCGATTACGGATGTTAGCTTTGCCCCCAACACACTCTTCGTTGCGTCCGCATCCGAGGATAGGACTGTGAAAGTTTGGGGATTAACTTTGGGTTCTTTAGTCGTCACATTCAAGGTTAATTCTTCCTCGCGTTCGAAATGAATCAATGTTCCTCACGTCATGTACGTACTTTAGGGACATCAAGCACCCGTTTGCACCGTCCTGGTCATGATGGACTCGACACGCATTATTTCGAGTGACCGCAATGAGATGTTATGCATTTGGTTGGCTGACAATGGTAATTTAATTCAATCAGTCGCCGGACCCAGCAGTTGCGTGTCGGTTACCAATAACATGAAATACGCAGTAAGTTAACACTTTGTGCCGGAAAAGTATTGCAATAATTCTTTGGATATTTGCTGATAGATTTGTTCGAATGGTGATACGACTTTGAAAATTTGGTCGCTTATTCGGGACGAGGAAAAGTATACGGTAAGCCATTCGGAGGAAATTACGTGCTTCGTCATTACGATGGACTCTCTGCACGTGATCACCGGATCAAGAGATATGTCGTTAAAAGTATGGCAAGCTTCCGGCGGGAAATTGTCTCAGGTAAGTCCACGTGACGAATACGAACTCACGTACGTTACGTATTAAAGCATAAAGTGATGCGACGAGAACGTTTTCCGCCATTTAAATTCGTGAATGCGAATCGAGAATTCGGAAGCAATGGAACACTCGGTGGTTTAATGCTAATGCTTCTCTAATGCCAGCAAAAGTAAATTATTCAGCCTAACCTCATATTGGTGTGCCTTTGCGTTGATCCTAGATTACGTTTATGCATATATAATCTCACCTATTCGTTCGGTGCGGTAAGAAAGAAACTTTTAAAGAACTTGCTACTCGAACTGCAGACAGGACTGAACAAAACCAGTAAAACTTGCCCTGGCACGGCTGAAACTTTAATGATATTTTGCTCAAACTAACAGTAAAATATTGATGACTTAAGAACGCCCACGTTTAAAAGGGATATTGATTTTTTACTTTCAATGACGTTTCACTTTTAAATATTGCAAAGTTTTCTACTTTGAGTAAAGACTCTTTCTTGCTGAGAACATTTATAACAAATTGATTGCAACAATTCAAAAGAAATAACGAATTATATATGAAGAAAGAAGAAGAAGAAGAAGAAGAAGAAACAGAGCTACATTATTTGATGATTTCGTTTGCCTTCTTTTTTTCAATTTCAAGTAGAACCAATTTGCGTATTTTGTGCCACGTGCGTAGCGTATTTATCTTATTGGATATGATTGGTTATTCCATGCGCGTAAACCCTCTGAATTTTTATTAAATTTTTTCCATGACTTGTGAGTTCACTCTCAAGATATGAAGACAAATACTGGATAATTTCAACTCATGTTTGATACACGTTTAGGTCCTAATAGGTCACACGGATGCGGTAACGTGTGTGGCCGTATCAGCAAGTGATAAAAGCTTGGTGATTAGTGGTTCGTGCGACACGAATCTCATCGTGTGGGACATCAATACTGGCGCTGACATTCAGACACTATCAGCTCACCTCAGTTACATTACTTGCGTAAAGTGTTCTGGCGATGGCACTATTGCAATATCAGGTAAGTGTGGAAATTCTTGGAAAATATCAATTTCTACTACGTCAAACACTTCTCACATCATTATCATGATTAATATCACCTGCTATGGCACTCAATGCTCTATGTTCCGGTTTTCTTGGCGCCATCATCATCATCATCATCATCATCATTGACAGGCGCTGATGATAAGAGTATCGTCATCTGGGACACGAAACGTGGGCTTCCGCTGACGTCACTGCAGATGCACTCGGCCATCATCCGTGTGGAACCTTCGTCCGACTTTTCGCGCATTTCGGTCATGCTGAAGGATACGCAGTACATGCCCATCATCTGTTTGCACAACACGCCCGCCAAGTACGTCAAATTGCCCACGTACTGCGCACCTGAGAAGGACATCATTGAATGTACGTAGTGCCTTTTTGCGAAAGCCATGGCTGACATTGATTAATGTGTAGCAACAACGAAGACGGCGCCCAAACGGCAGCTGCGGCGATTGCTCAAGAAGGAGGTGTCTCTCGACACGTACACGTGGCAGAAGAAATACGCACATCTGACCTCCAACCTAGTGATTCCCGCCGTCGACGAACGCTTCAAGCGTCGCTTCTCGGTCTCCGCGAGCATGGAGGAGATTTCGAAAATTCCCCCGAAGGATGGACAAGTATGAATCGCCGCCTTGCGGGTGTGAAACGTGCCAGCAATAACCAGTGCAATTTCTTACTTTCCGCAGGGTGGCTTGCCAAACAAGCAGGGATCACTCGCGCAATCACAGCACTTTGATCAGTTGGAAGCGCTCTGGAATAAACGCTCGCCGCCCCGTCGTAAACTACAGCAGGTAACTTTTATTTCCATCACGTTCAAAGCTTCCTCGATCGTTACCATCTTTTTTCTTTCGTTTTGCGTTTTATGTTTTTAAGGCTAAGTCTCTGTTTGTTTATGAAATCATTTCATCCGCTTCGCTGCACGGTGATGTAACGAGATAATATGATAATATCATAATAATCCTGTGTATCTCAGTCATTATCCAAGCAATCATCTCTGGCGGAATCACATCTCGATTCATCGGACGAAGATCAGTTCGACGAGGGCGGACTGGGTCGAAGATAATTGCCCGCCGCCGCCGTTCTTGTCGCGTCGACGACGCACGCCTAATGTGAAATTAATTAGCGTGCGCTGGCAGCACCTTCTCTCTTTCACTTTCACACACGTGCGCGCGCTCTCAATAAATGAAAATACTCATTAGCCGTGAGTGCTGCGCTCACGTAATGGTTGCTCACACCTGCATTAATCATTTTCACTTCGCAAATGGGCAAAAAGCTGGACAACAATATGGTGAATTGAACACACACCATGGCAATCCGAATTTCGTAAAGATTCATTATTATTATTGTTATAAAGTTAGTCAAATATTTGGAACATCCAGGGTTAATACCACCAGATATCATTTAGTAAACAAAATAAGGGTGAAAACTATTTTCATAACTGACATGCTCAGCCAGCATTGCTTAATCGGATTACCTACTTTACGTTTTTATTCGCTGCACAGTTGAAACAAATTCACGTCATAGAGAAAAGCATGAAAAGCGTTATTAAAGCGACGTAACAAGCAGAAATCGTTTGTTTATCCAATCCAATCAGTGATTGTGAGTGCAAACGAAGCGGCGCACACACGATTGATTGATTGATTGATTGATCATAATCGATTAGAAGATATCAAACATAAACGCAATCATTTCGCAAAGCAGGAAACGCGCGAATAGGGGCGCAAAATAAAAAGGATAACTGGGCCATAATAATGCGCGGAAAAGTGGCGATGCTGCAATATAATAAATTAACCATTTTACTGGAACCAATAATAAGGCGATAAGGAAAATTATGACACAAAATATATATATATATATATATGCTACCTATATATAAACTTAACAAAATCAGGGAAGGCATCGACCAACTGATATATATCATTTGTATTATTATATCCTATCGAAAAAGGGCTCTAGCTGAAATTAACTCGTAGATTGAGGAGAAAAGTAACAAGTAATAAATATAATTACAATTAATTGAATAACGAGTCTTTCCTATATTTGTAACACAATATAAATTAAACGAAAAGCAAAAGAAAGAGCAAAAAAGGATGGAAGAAGTTAATTAAATAAATTACGCAATGTCCTGACAAAGGCAAAGGATAAATAATGAAGAAACAAATTAAATTACATGTGAAATAAATGAATGAACGCGGAAAACATAGCAATACATACGCATTAAATTACAAATAACAATGTAATGTGTCAAATATAACAAGAAAATGAGGAAATGTGGAAATAAAAGAGTTGCTGGGGATGCTACCAGCACAAGCTGGAGGGTGTAAATGTATGCAATGGTAGAGTATCCGGGATAATCGTGCGAAATGGGTAAAAGTGCGCCACAAGAGTAAATCGATTATTAAGTTCCCACAGGATTGTACAAATTGCGCTACAGTAACGTCTCGAACGATCTCCAGACAACAATTAAACCGTCGTATTACTCACACCTTTGATAAGCGAATGTCTTGGGGTGCACGTAGAGTACACGCGGGAGGAATATAAGATAAAGGATAAATGGATGGGGATAAACGACTTGATAAATATTCTCCGGAGGACGGCACTGTTTTGCAGTTATATTGTGTATGCCATGCATGCATACGTTGAAGCGCAAACCAAACAGCCCAACAACGTGTCAAGCATACAAACACGCGCTTTGAATTGAGAGATCGGTAGTTGGAAATTCTGGAATTCACGGGAGCGAAAAACTACGTAGCCACATTGATCGTTATCTCGCAATGCAAAAATGTTCGCATTGATATGCCATTGATTACTACCTACTTGCTATTGAGAAGTGCGAGTGCTCAATACGATTCAAAATGATCTTCTTTTTTCGATTCGCTATCTAAATTGCAAACATTTGTTCTTTGACGTTCGGTTTTTATGTGCTTGTGGGAAGCACAGTCAGTGTAGGTATTTCATTTTATTAACGAGTCGGCGAAACAATTAATACACAGTTGGTTTCATTCGCATGCATATTTTAATTATAAAATAATTAAAACTAAGCAAATAAAATATAATAAAATAAAAGATATCTATACTCATTGCAAAAGATAAATAGTGACAATCCAATTAGAATTTTGCACAATCAGTTTTACAATATTTAAGTATAAACGAACGAATGAATTAATAAGGAAGGCGACTAGCTGTTTGGTGATAATGGCACCAAAAATAACTGATAATAGATGATAATTGATATCATATAGCGTTGATTGTTAACAGTTTATCATTAAACATCCTCATTAATAAATGGGCAATATGTATAATAATACAAGGATGTTTGACTTGAATAAGCAAATTAAGAAGAGGAAAACTACACGTAGATGGCAATTACATAGGTAAAGTTACTAAATGTTATATTACATTTCAAATAGTCGCATCAAACTATTTTCAATTCATATTTATTGATGTTAAATCTAAAGTCAACTGTATCAGGAATATCTATTTATTTCTTGTTGAATATTTATCAAGTGTTTAGACTTTGCTGTGAATTATTCATGTTCACTTGTTTCCTCAAACTTTCTCTTTCTCTTTTGTTTCATAACACTAAAAACCAATTTCACTAGTCCTGAAATTGGATATCACTATCAAAACGTTATCATTTTTCATACAAATGTATCTAGCATGGCTATATAGGGTGGATGGATTAATCCAAGCATTTGTATGAGATAAACGAATGCATCATTTGCATAAATCTACATATGCATGGACAGCGCAATAATAACAAACAAAGTTGCACAATGGCACATGCACTATGCGGGTGAAATTGGAGGCGGCAAAAGGGGCAAAATGATGGGTGCGCGCAACAAAGAGTAGGCAATTTCACAAGAATATACCACATTTAACACAGACAAACTCTTGCATTTGCCTCTCGTTTCACCATTCGTGCATTCTGCACCGCATTCAAACAGTAAACAACAACTACGCAAACATCGAATGAATTCCGTTTCGCATGCTCGCTTATTGTGAAATTGAAATCGGATGATATACCACAAACTATATTGGGATGAAATACCAGGCTGAACCACATAGTTCTGAAGCAGATGGCACTTTACCAATTAAATCATTTTAATTAATATTAAGTGCATTTGCATTTCAGTGCTGTAATTCTCATAAATACAACGAATGCTTAGTTTACTTTATTACTTCGAGTGAGCGTCATAGAATTCACAGCAAACTTTAAATCTAATTTCTAAAAGTAACTATGGAGTTTAAAAGAATATATTCTACGTTCTCTTTATTGACTAATTCAACTTCTGTGGCAGATAGACACACTAAAACTATTTGATATGCATGTATATATCCAATGAATGCAACAATTTGTAGGCACGCAAGAATCACAAACGACACCCAAAACAAACTATTACGATGTCTTTATACCTCTTGTACCTATACTTATAATGAATGTATTCTCTTTCTGTGATGTTAATCTAAAGCAACTTAGACTATTTGAAACCTCTATATACAATTACAAATATTATATTATGAAAAAGATGAAATTATATATAAATGAATATATCTACACAAATAATATATAAAAGTAACAATAATTCACTAATTGTCTTATTGATAGGAATTGTCTTATTAATAGGAAATAAAATGTTGTTTTCATAAGCACACGTTAATAATTTAGCAAGCCTTTCATAATACTTTGTCATATTTAATTATTTGTTTTGAATTATATCCAATTTTAAAACATTTCGCGCCACCTTGTGAAACTGGATATTAAGTGTGCTGAGAACAACGATAGAGGTCGCCTGATAGACTAAATCGGAAATTCTGTATGTTCGTATAACCTCTGAAGCATGCAAATGGAATGAAATTTGTAATCGGTATTGTCAGTGAATCGTGTCGACAGATTAATTATCACTTTTTTGAATAGTTTAGCTTTATACAACTCATCATCAATTGATCGGTCCACATGTCTGGGAATTGAGTCATTTTGGTCGATATTCGTGAGTGTAGTGTCATAGATTTTGGAAGTATTTGTTGCATTTAATATTTTGTTGAACAATGGTAATGACTTTTACATTTATAACGATTTCGTTCAGTCACTTGATGTTATAGGTTCGAGTATCTAATTTAAAAGTCGTGTTCATCCATCCGGACCTTGGAATTGGAGGTGCTGAACGCCTTGTTGTAGATGTTGCTGTTGCATTGGCATCTCAAGGTGTTAATGTACAATTTGTTACAAATCACTTTGATCGATCACATGCATTTGAGGAATTGACAACTGATGAATTTCCTGTTAGAGTAGTTGGTGACTGGTTACCTCGCAGTGTATTTGGCAGTTTTCAAGCACTATGTGCTTACATGCGAATGCTTTACCTTGCATTAATCTACTACTTTTTCATAAGGTTTATTGATAATCCAGATGTATTTTTTGTGGATCAAATTCCAATGGCTGTCCCTATATTGAAATGGACAGGGAAGAAAATAATTTACTACTGTCATCATCCAGATTTGCTTGCAAGTCCCAAAGGTGGAAATCTCAAGAAACTGTATAGAAAACCAATTGATGCAATTGAAGAGTATGGCACTAGCAAAGCTGATGTCATTTTGGTTAACAGCAGGTACACTGAAAGTGTGTTTCATGAAACATTTCCAAGTATAAAGAAGGAAGTTAAAATACTTTATCCAACAATTGCCAGTTCATGTTTGTATGACATTGCTAATGCTACAAAGAAGCCTATTCATCAGCTAGCGCCGGAAATCCAAGTGGAGCGGCCCGGAGATGTGCTATTCCTCTCTATAAATAGATATCATCCGGCCAAGCAGTTGGAATTGGCAATTAATGCGATGGCCGCATTGCGGGACAAAGTAAGCGTAGACGACTGGAATCGGGTGCATTTAATTATGGCTGGCGGATACGATCCACAATCAGCAATTAACGCATCGTACTTTCGGAAGCTGGTGGAGCTCACACACGCCAAAGATCTCATCGTGAAAGTCGTCTTTCTCAAATCGCCTAACGACAAGTTGAAAGCCGAACTGCTCAAGTCATGCAATTGTTTGCTTTATACGCCGACTAATGAGCATTTTGGCATTGTGCCCTTGGAGGCAATGGCTGCTAAGAAGCCCGTGATTGCCTGTAATAGCGGTGGACCTCGCGAAACGATTGAGAATCAAGGCACGGGGTATTTATGCGAGCCGAACCCCGAGAGCATGGCTGAATGCATGGTGCATTGTCTGAATGAAAAAACAACGACCACTTTAGGCTCTAATGGATTGAAACGGCTGAATAACTTATTCTCTTCTGATGTATTCAAGAAGGAGGCTATGGATATTGTCAGTAAGCTATATGAATCCAAATAATTGTTGAAGATCTACAGATTTTATTCAAAGTTGATATTTTTCATAAATTTATTCCATTTAATATAGTTCTATCAAAGTATCTACGCTTGACTTAAACTTAATTGGAGCTTTACACTGGTTTGCACAACTCATTCGTTTTTAACTTGAGTTAGCTATTGAGCGATTATTTACGACTGTTACATGATGACAAAGAGAACTGACGGATTTACAAGTGTAACTTTTGGCGTGCTTCCCAAATGGTTTTTTTCTTTATTGCTATACCTTGTCAAAATACAAGGCTGAAATGTATAATGTAAAGTCCGTTTTCTGCTTCGCTGATAGCTGAGAAATTCTAGAGAACTTGGAACATAACATGTCTGTAAAACTCGTCTCAACTACGGACGATTATCTCGTATCGCAATTGCAAAGATTTTGTAATTCCCAGTTTACGTTAGTGTTTACTACGCTAAGAACTGCTAAAAATACTTTACAACGAACACGTATTATGTCGTTTATTAATTCAACGACACACTTTTACCCATATTAATCATCTGACTGATGTTGTACTTTGCTATACGAAATTACTCACTGTAGCGTTATCAGCACCGCAACACAATTAAATGACGATTATTCTGATAGGTACAGTCACGCAGTACAATTGCGCAAGAGAATAATTGACGTCGTTGTAGCCTGGTTTTCTGAATTAGTCAAATTGATAATTTGCATTCGGTATGTTTACGCTGCAATATCAAGAGCTATCAATTACATGGTGATTGGTAACTAAGCAATCACAATTAAGCAATTTTGTGCAATTCAAACAATTTGCACTTGATTCAATTGGCTAAGATGAGTTGTTTAGCAGCAGGTCAAAGACAGAAAGCGCAGGTCGCTGATAAAAAATAGATTTGCGATAATTGAGCCTTCTATTAGCACGCATAATAATCGCAAATTTCAAGTTGCTCCTCGTATTAGCACTCAACTTGTTCGCTTATTTATATAGATAAACTTTATAGTGACATTGAGTGCAAAGTACGCCCCATTGCGGCGTCAAATATGTAAATTCCATTCGAATAATACGCTTTGTAAATTATTACGAAATGTCCGCGCATACATTTCGTGTTTGTTATTTGCCAATTTAATAGGAAGATAGTTTAAGCGTTTTAAGGTTTCCATATTCTATTATTACAAAGCCGGTTTTTTCTAGCATAGTTTTATTATTGTTTACCAACTCAAAAGTCATCATTCGTGGAATTATTTATAACTTTTTGAATGCCACATTGAAATACAGGTTTCTCTTCAAGCGTAAATAGTACGCTGAAGAGACTTGTGGGGGCGCTGGCATGGCTTGTAACGTTTTCCCGCGTACATTGCAGTCCAATTCGTGCTGTCGTTGCTGCTCTTGTGCTCTTCATTAACGAAGATGAACGTTCAATTTATAATTCAAAACATTATGGCGTTATTGCGGTTGTGTAGCAAACGAAGTGCGAGTTGTAATTCGCGATCGCGTTCTGTTTGCCGCCTCCACCAATAAATATAGCGAGTCTCGGCTAGCGTGTGCTTTTTGGCAGTCGAGTGAGCGTACGTTGAGCGACGGAATTTGCTCGCGTTCAGTCAGTGAGTAACGAGAGAGTCGTGCGGTTACGTCGCGTCGGTTGTGCAGTTCGGTCTTCGACACGTTGCCCATCAGTTCGTTATAGTGGTGGTCGGCGGTCAACAACAACAACAAGACCATCATCACCATCGAGAACCGCTTGATGCGTTGGCCGTGTGCGTGAGCAACAAGCGTCCGATTGCGCCGCGCAAGAAGTTAGTGACAATGCGGACGTGTCGTCGCCGTTTCCGCGATTCAAAGATGTGATTGCGATTTAGGTTAATCTGGCACACCGTTACCGCTAATCGCACATCTTCTTACTTATTAAACGAGCAGCAAAGCAAGCAGCGACTTTCCTAACCAACATAACGCCGGCCGAGAGCATCGGAATGTTCAATCGTGTGTTGTTGATGCTGATAACGCTTAGGACGAGTACGCGCGGACACAACGCAGGTAAGCGCACGCTTGTTACTTGTGCTCTCCAGTACGTTGTTTGTTTATTTGCGGCTTTGGCACACCGCTTGCGTATTAGCCGTGCAATTATGTTATACGCTTGCTCTAATTGCGTGACTTTCACATAGCGACCAAGGAGCGAAAATAAGTGCAGACGTCATTATTAATTGAAATACATCGATTGATTTGCAAACAATTCGTTCAAATCCCACGTGCTCCGGATGAGATTTCATTTCATTTGATTGGAGTGAAGCAGCGAATACGCGTAAATCATGAATTTTACACGTGCGCTTTTGCAATTATCGTAATTGCTGGCCGTGCATTGAAATGATGACTTGGTGAAATAAATAGAATTAAAAATAAATGAGTCGCCGGTAAATATTCGTTCGCGAAACTATCAAACTCTCAAGGCCTCCAAATTACATATTGCTTTAGCAAAACAAGCGGCACATTAATGCGCATTGTTGGAAGGAATGCAATGATGTGTCGTGTCTTGAGGCAGCGGCAGATGTTCTTCGATCTCATTTCGAATGACATCCATTTCGGGATGGATATTTTTGGTATTCTTTGATATATGTCTGAAGATGTCTGCTTGGTTCGTCTTCTGTGCGGTGTCTAGGGTCTCTATTTTTGATTTTCACTTTATGACTCGCGTACATCCTCTATTCATTAGATAAGTAGGTATATGGAAATGCATTTTGCGTGCGCGAGGAGTAAAGGAGGTAAAATGTTGGAAAATGAATGAAAATCACGCTGCGGTGGCGTTGAAGCATTATCATTAACTTTGCGTAGAAATGGTTAAAGTCCTCGTTGAGAATAGAGTGTAGTTATGTGGCTTTTAAGTGAACGATGCCATCACAGCAAGAAAATGCCAAGAGAGTGCGTGCGACCAGCTGTTAATGAGTTGGTAGCATTTATTGAGTTAGTTTTATATGCTTGATTGCAATGTTGATAATGGGTTATCAAGCGTTTCTTTGTTTGGTGCATGCCATCACGTAATCGAAAGAATAATCGACAATTTTTAGAAAAGTTCAAACATTTACTGCTCTCCGTTTCATACATCAAAAGTTATTGGACTTTTAATAATAAATTTTCGGTTATAGCGACGTGTATTCCGCGAAGTTAAGAAACAGATTCAGAAACGATATGAACACTAAAACTATCAAAAAGTTTTCTCAACTTTTGTGATCATCTTCATAAATTTTATTTTATCCTAGAAAGAAAAGAGTAAATTAAATTAAACTTTCATAGACAGCGACAGAGACGTACGCTTTGTGCAATAAAACATTAAAAGACGACTTACATTATGAATTCACATAATGAATTTGACTTAAGTTACTTAACTCAGCAAATAATTTGTAACATAATCAAGTGTACATAGCTTGAATGCCTGTCTACAATTACGTTAGTGCAACTTGCACTTTTATTACGCGCTCTAAATAATTTGCTTTGCCATTACACATTTCAAAATTCAATTTTTGGTGAACTTGTCCTAATTCGGACATATACTCATGCTTTTTTTATATTACGAGATTATAGACAAAATTGGAAAGCGAAAGGTATTTATTTGTTCTTAACCTGAATGCGCGTGTGTTTATGCAAATCGAGATTTTCGTAATAGTTTTTAAACGGTTAGTTCATATCTAATTTAATAAGTCGCTGTATAATTGAAGTGATGACTAAACGAGTTATACCTACACTCATTTACTTGACATTCACATAATACACTCGATAGTTTATGTCGTTTATGACTAAATAATGGAATCCATATTCGGAATTGCAATTCAAGATGAAATGGTAATAATTGAAGTGCAAGTGCACTTTTTATACAGTTTAAATATTTTGTTCTCACGATACTGACTATGACTCATAGCTAAACTACTTATTGTTGTTCATGTACTGGAGAAATTCCTAGAATTTTCCAAATTTTACTTATTATCAAATATTGAAACTTTTGTGATAGCAAAGATTGATGAAATATTTGAATTATGACTTAACATCTCGAGTTAAGTTATAATGATCTGATTTGCTGTCAATTAAGTTCAAACAATGAGTGGAATTCAATTTATGCTGAACGTACTACTTAACAATAAACAATTGATATCAAGAGTGAATTAACAAGAGAAGAGATAGTTAATCAATTGAGATCATTGAGGTCACTTTTTGACTTTTTAGACATTAAATGACATTGACATCGATTTGGCCAGTGAGAATATGCAGAAAATAATTCACGGCTAGACTTTGAAATCTCGCAAATACTTTTTACATGGCTAAAATATTTATTGAAATTTAATGATGCTTTAATTGATCCATAAATTTCGCATTAGTAACATCCGTTCAGCTCACAACATAAACACAAACTATTTCCGGATCTTCAATTTACATGGACATTTGTTTATTATGCCGAATGTTATTTTGAGTTATTTTTCTCTCCTGGCGTTTAATTGCATTTCCGTGAAGTTTTAAAAAATAATAAAATGCTGGGAATGTATTTAAAGACCTGAAATTGTTACATTTGGTCGAAAATTCTTGGAAGCTCCATAAATATAGTGATTAACTTAGATTTAGTGCAAAGTTTAAGTACATGTATTGCATTTGAGGTTTAACATTCATGCGTGTGGCTTTCTGACTGCTAATAAACTTTCGGGAACTACCAAACGCGTGTGAGTCAGTAAGTAGTTCGGCAGGTATACGACGAAATGACAATATGTCAGTCAGGTCAACAACGCACAAATCACGTTGAGTTGACGAAGCAGCTCAACTGAGCTCAGCTCAGATTCGGTCTATGCATGCGCATCGTAAAGGTGAGCGAACAGAGCACAAAGGTTGCGTTAGAGGCCAAAATCCACATTGCAGTGTAATGCGTATGTCTTCTTCTTCTTTGCCTTTTTCGTTTCTGAATACAGAGCTTTTCCACGTTTCTGTATAGTTCAACTCACCTTTTCACAGTATTTCATGCTGTGCACATGCTTCATACCATACATCGATATGTTATTCATGAAAGTCTTATGCAGGGTTGCCTTTATTAATATTTTAAATTTGCTTTGTAAGGTTAAACTCCTAATAATTCCAGTTCAAGTCGGGGTGGGGTGTTGAATACATAAATTAAATTTCAGATGCAGTAATTAAGTACATTTTTGAACAATGCTCTATATTTCAATTAAAATTTCATTACATTTAATTGCAAATTGAATACCTACAATTATTTGTTTTAATTGCATTATACAAGCAAAAAGAAAAAGGTACTTGATGGTTTGTTTTAATTGAGGGATGTTTATTTATATGACGTAAGATAGAATGCAAAAAACAAAATTCTTTAAAATTCCATTTTCATTTTGGGATGTTTATTACCTGTCTCTAAGGTATTTTTCATGTTTTCACCTTCAAGGTAGACAAGAGAAAACCGAACGTTAGTTTTTCTACACAGCATTCATTTTACACATCGAGAAAAGCAAAATAGAGACATGTTGTTGTGTGCTATAATAAGGCGTATTTCCTCTTGGTCTGTCTGCAATCATTGAATCTCAAAGCGAGTGCACTAGAAACTAAATCATGTATTTATTCGTAGCTTCAGTGCTATTGGTGATCATGATCGCTGTTTCATTTACCTACCTGTAAACAGCAACAACAACAACAACCAGCAATGAGTTGGGAGTATTTATCCTCCAAGAAAATGAAACAACCTTTTCTTCTTCTCTCTAATAGCCCAGACGTCTATATCGGCATCTATTATTATAGAGAATCTTTTGTTTAATGCCTGCTTTTCGTGCTCCGTCGAGGAAACAAGAGGCAATCTGTATCGTCTCTAGTCTACTAGCCTGTTCGGCTTTCAGTATTCACTAGAGAGAACGATTTCGTTTCGTTCTTGCTTTGCTTGCCTACTTGGTTGCTTGTATACTTTTCTACCTTAGGTCAAACCTTTACGGCTTTACTTTTCAACAGATTTGAAAGCAAAGAATTAGAAACTTATTGTTAATAGATGCACAATGCTGGTTAATTTTAGAAATTTCTCTACTATCATCAATTTATCGAATTCGCTGAACTATTAACTGCATAGATATTTTTCGCTGGAAAATTTATAATAATCGTTTGATATTTAAAAAGAAATTAATTTCAATGTTTAATTGAAATTGCAATAAAATAAAACGCTTCATAAAATATTATTACATTTTAAAATGATTGAATTCATTCATTTAATTTACTAAACATTTTATCGCGTAATTTAATAAATTTTAATATTTTTAATACCTACATGCATATTTCAATAACTTAAATAAACTGGTATTTAATTAAATTATTATTGATAAATATATTCGACAATTCAATGGACTGGAGAGAATTTTATAGATAACTCGCAATTTTTGGCAAACAAAACAAGCGACCAATTGCAATAAAGTAAAGTACTTGACACTCGGCGCGTATTGCTCTAGTTTATAAACGTGAAATTACCAAGCAAGTTGTATTCTTCTGTTGTTTAGTATTGCGCTATAAAAATCCATGAACAGTGGACTCGAGTCTGACCAGTGGCAATTGCTGCATGCAAAATACACGTTTGCGTATGCATCGTCACAACAAAGTGGCTCTATGTACGAGTGACAACTAAACAACACTGAACACTGAAAAATAAAAATAACATTAACTTGCACGCTCTTCTGCCGTTGGCAGAGTTGGTAACGCTACAATTGTTATGCGCGCACGCTTTTGACATTTTCAACTTTTCGTGCGCCCTTTTTCAATTCCGCTCTTGCACGCCAAGAGATGAACTTATCAGCGATAGTTATATGATGAAATTGTTTGCTTTTTCGCAATTGCAATTTAACTAATAAAATGTTTAATTTTTTTGCAGAACAACAACATTCGAAAACAACGATGGCATGGAAGTAGATAATTGAGGCATCGGTAATTCGTGCAATTAGCGTAAATTTGCAGCGCTAGTGTGCATTTTCGTCCACGAATTAGTCGGGCGGCATAAATAGTGCGCGTGTTTCAATTCGGGTCACAATCGTATTATTCAAGTAGTACGAGCAACTGTCGAAAAGTATCTGGCTGAAAGACTTGATCGAAAATGATGTACGCTTCGTTCCTGGTGTTCCTGCTCGTGTGCGTCCTGGTGCAATTGACATCGACTCAACATTACACGCGACAATGGGTCGTGCATGTTCCAGGTGGACGTCAAATTGCTGAAAGTGTTGCATTGGATCATGGCTTCGAGAATTTAGGAGAGGTATGTACTGAATTACCATTTCTTTATACGCGTGTGTTCCTCGTATTCTTTCTCTATTTATGCAATGTTGCAATTGTATATCACTTGTGGCTTGCGTATGGGCCGAGACAATACTATATTTTATATAGAAATGGGTAATTTACATTACATCAAACGTAATCAATATTAAATCAATTATTTTCGTATTGAATTTATCATATAATATTTGCAAATATCTTTATCTTATCTCACGATGATTGAAGAGGTCACACACGAGCCTCCTATTCTAAATCTTATTTTCAATCAATAATATTTATTATTCCTATTTCGTATTTGCTTAGCAGCATTTCAATTTCATTTATCACTTAAAGGTGAGTGGCGTAAAATATCTCAACAAGCTTGAAATAACTCTGTACACACCCACGAATCAGAGCGAAATCATGAAAGCGCGAGGTCATGCAATTGAATAACCTTCTTATTACTTACTTCATCGAGAATCGGCGTTCATTATTGCGATTTCTACGTCTTTCGATGTATGCTAGTGATGATCTAGCATACGAAATGGCGAATTTCTTCGGTTTCTTGGATATAACTTGAGCAAATAATTGTTTACGGTAAAATAGAATTTTGTCTAAGGTCGGCAATCGACATTCAAGAAGACGATGGCCGTGAACTTGCAAAATAGAAAGTTGCACTCGCTAACTGCAGCCTTTATACTCAACAATTTATACAGTGCTTTGTGCACTTAAAACACTCATAGATTTATCTATCCGCGCATTTACAGTGCATTGTATGCAGCACACATGGGATACACGCCACAGCAACAACAAACAGCAAACGAAAAAAGCACGGCAGGCGATATTATCACTTAAATTACTTGCCAACATCATATTTTTTCTCTTCGTGCCGCTTTTTATTATAAATAATACATAAACGAGCGCCACACAAACGGCATACTTGCATGAATTATCACTCTGCGTATGAATAATGCATTAATATTTCAAATTGAGCGGTGAGGCAATATTCGACCAGCAAAAACATTCAACTAAACGAGTAACAGGAGCAAGCAAGTTTCGTGTAATGGATTTGTTGTGTTTTTAATTAGCTTCACGAATATGGCTACCGAATTCGAACAATCAAAATTTATTTTTCAATGAATGATGAATGACGAATGATGTTTTTATAGCCTTATTATTTCATGGTTTTGGTTTCCGGGTTAGTTAAATAATTTTATTCTTGTCTAAGATTTAAACAAAGTACACATTGGCATATTTCGCGAATGAAATGCCAAGTGAATCTCTTGATTGAAATCGAAAGTTTTTAAGAAGGCTGCGCAGTCGATACAAAATCCACTCAAGCAAATACCACATTCTCTTTGGCATTAAGAAACTCGCGTGCTGCATTTGAAAGTTCACTGAATGATTGTCACAATTGAGCGAATCGCCGAATAGAGCGAACGCAACGCAATTGCAGCATTGCACTCCAGGCGCATTTCGCAATGGCGTTCATTTAATGTATAAATATCAATAATGTTCGTGGCGAGTTCCCGGATAATTCCCGTTAGCGTTCGCGTCAATTAACTAATATCGCGTTTGCTTTGTGTGCAGTTTGTTGTTCGAATCATGCTTCAATTACCAACGCGAATGTGTTAATTTATTTACGCCACGTGTAACGTCACATGACGAACAAATAAAAGAACAGCGCTAAACAAATACGTGCGTGCGTGCGTGCGACGTGCCTTGTCAATTTGTCAATTTAGCGCTGTTGGTCGTGTCAATTAGATGGCCATTTGTCAATGGCATTGCAGGTAATTGAATGCGCGTCGTCGTTAAGGTACGTTACATGTAGTTTTCTTCGTACGTACTTACAAGCGTGTACTCCCGTTTGTTTGGCTCATTTGAGTTCTCGCTGCGCTTGTTGTTGATGTTGATGGTGGTGTTGTTGTTGTTGTTGTTCTTCGTCATCTTTGTGAATGCACTCGGGTGT
The DNA here is from genome assembly GCA_963978815.1 of Aleochara curtula. Lineage (NCBI taxonomy): Eukaryota > Metazoa > Arthropoda > Insecta > Coleoptera > Staphylinidae > Aleochara > Aleochara curtula. The sequence goes on along the minus strand of OZ022222.1, from coordinate 3,930,644 downwards.
CTAGTTGGTTCGCTAACTATGTACCGCGGTCGCGCGTACTACTATGCGTGATCCTCTTACTCCTCGCGAAGGTCAGCAACCGGTTTACTTTACTTGTCTCTTTGATTCTTGTTTCACTAAGATATTCGATATACAAAGATTCAATTACTGCTCATAAACAAAGCCAAGTACATTAGGAAAATGTGGATAATTTCATAGTTTTGCGAAATTTAGGCAACTTAAAATACATAAAAAATATGCGGTGTCATGTTGTTTAAAGTACTAAGGGAAGAATGAGGTCAATCAATGTGTCAATGTCATTACCTTGAGCGCATTGTTTGCGAATTTATATGCACGTTAGGCAACCAAGAAGGAGCACATTAAGTGCAGCCGCCCACTCGTCCAGTGGTTTTCTTCATCGTGCCACCATGGAAAATCAATTAAGACTAAGAACTCGAGCGCTCGCTCGCTCGCTACTAGATCTGGAGAGCTCATCATTTTGCAAAGTTTCCGGAAGTACTCGACTAAAAGTTGAGCAACCAACCAACCAGATGCTCCTCCTCGATAAACATACAAAGTGTCATGCGGATTTTATCATCCCTGAAAGAAATTCGTAATAAGGTCGTTCAATTCAAGGATAACACGCTGTATATGCATATCGCGCAGTTTAAGGGTGAGTTGTGCCCGTGTGGTTGAGTGAGTAAGCGAGTCCTTTAGTCCTTGGGCAAGTTTTAACTCGACAAAGCAGAGGACGTTTAAAATGAAAGCAGAAGATGGATAACAGTCGCTCATTTGCGTCGTTTACTCCTTAAACTTTAATGTTAGTGATAGTGGTTTATCCACTTTGTAGGAAAAAGGTTTAATTATTAAACCATGGACATTTTTAACCAAAAAAGTTACGGAGTCGCGAAAAAGTTTAATTTAGTTTAAGGAAAGTATCATTCATCTGAACAAGGAGTCTCTCGGGAAGCGGAGGTATTTTTGCTAGTTTTAATTCCATCCGGTTTTTCAAGCATGGGGGGGGGGGCTGTCGAGTCGAGACCCCGTAAAATAGCGCTCAGCACGCAAAAAGCAATTCAATTAATCAAAAAATCCCTGCGTTTCTTCAGGATGAGAAAAAACAGCTTGGGCCGGAAACGCGCAAGGAAATATGTTGCGCGCGTTGCTATTCGTCCTGTGCGATCTCGTTTTTTTTTATTTCTGGGGTGTAATTTAATATGCACCCTCATTTGTTGACAAGTGGCGATTTATAATTTTAATTGCATTTCTTTCACCCTTTTAAGTTGGTTAACATTTTAAAGATACAAGTAAATGTCTCTTTGTTATAGTCACGTTTGAGTAAATACTTATTAAGGAATACATTTGGAATGTGATGCCCATACAAATTTTGCTTATGCCTGATACGTTGTCGCGTTGCCCGTAGGGGGGCGGTTTTGCATGCCGCCGCCGCACGCTCGACCGATCTTGGCGATTTCTTGCGCCCCCAATGAATATCATCCCCGCGGCAGAAGAGAATCGTTTGGCAAACGCGGCGTACAACGCATAAATCTTGCTTGGTTGTCTGTTCGCGATACGCTGTGCTCGCGATATTTTCGCAATGCACCCTCATAACCCACAAGCGCCATAAGGGCGGCTGCCGCCAATAAATAAGGGCCAGTCGTGTGCAATGAATAAGGATGCCAAATGGGGATTATTTTATAATTAATCAAAATCTTTTGTTTGCACAATTCTCCACAGAATTGCCGGAAATTTTATCTTTTTGCAAATTTATTACAAATGGCCTATTTTTTCCCTAATTATAAGCTTCTCGTTAAAGTAATTTTACATTTGAACGGTATGAATCGGGTGGCGATAGAGCATGGGGTTCATTATAACCGCCCAAAATTGATTTCGTTTCACAAACGTGCGCGGCTTTAATGAATATTTAATCAGCGCTAAGTGAGTGTTCACGCATTGAGTACTTTCAAACTGTAATCAAATTTCAAATTATTTCACAAGTGCCATCGATAACACAAAATCGTAGGATCGGAATTTCATATTATTTCTAATTTAATATTGGCAATATCCTTTTAATGAGATTATAGCTGAATATGTTTAAGCTTAATTTAGTTAAACCAAGTTCGGTGTTTAAGTAGTTCAACTATTGAATAGGTTTCTGTGGTTATTTGCGGCAGAGCAGTAGAGTGTTTAGAGTTCGAGTTATGAATTGGTGCGCTTCCAGTTCAGACAGTTTCTGCCTCCATTGTGATTGTCGCTGAACTACTACATTTTCAACAATACGGCGTAATGCATACGCTAATGGTGCACACTATTGTTCCGAATTCGCTCTTTTGTTAATGCAACCATATGAGATAATAATTATAATCACGTAAGAGATTGAAAGGGTTCAAAAATGAATGGATTTCTAGCAAAAAATTACTAAATAACCCTTATTGAAAATAATTATCACTTTTTCTTCGGTAATTAGGACCTAGTATTTATATTCCTTTAAACTTTCGGTCTCCTTCGCGAAGAAACTGTTGAAAATTTAATCAATTTAATCATTTAGAGAACTAACGATTTGTGCGGTTTTGAATCGTCATTTTAATAAAAAAAAATTTAACCACTTTTTACGCGAATATAATTAATTTATTCGACTTGCTTATGAGTGATAAAATACTTTATTACGTACGTATGAAACCGAGATTAGTAAACCAATTATGAAAACAAATAATGAGAAAGATAAACAACAAATGAACGAATGCGAAAGTAAAATCATTATCTTTATTATTTATGATTACTTTTCCTTTCTCTGCGCATAATTTCATGCGTCGACTGCATTTCCTGTTTCAATGCGTAACAAACTATTTTTTATTTACATTGCGCTCTTATCAATCAATTTTTCATATAAACTTTTTTATGACATTCGGCCGGAATTTATTATGTTTTGTCTTGATTATTCATTCATTCATTCGTTTTTGTTTTCCTTATTTAATTTCCTTATGCCATCCTTTCTATTCTCTGAATTCATATGGGCTTTTGCTGTAGCCGGAATTTCCGCTCTGCGCTATGCCTTTTTAGCATTTCCAATCGCGTGTGCAAATCACATACGCCGAATGAATGGATCGGCAAAGGAGGAATGCAAACAAGCGGGCAATGCGCGAATATACGACGATCATAAATTTTAATACACCTACCTACACATGACTCGTTCCATAATTATCAGGCTTTGTAATGTTTTTGATTTTTCAGCGAGAATGAAAATTGATTTATTACTTTATTTTTATTTATCTCTATTTCACCTCGGCTGAAAATAGAAATATTTCCACATTTCAAATTGGCATTTATTAAACAAGTTGGAAATGGTCAAAATCAAAATTAATTGATTATATCCAGAGTTTTAATAAATTTTATAATTTTAGAGGATTTCTAAATTTTTGAAAAATATTCTATTTCAATATTGAATTTTAAACATGAAACAATGTTTTTCCTCTCAATTATTATATTTTTTTTCGATTTTCGATCAAACTAAAAGTTTTATTTTTCACCTGTCAATTATTTTCCTGATGCATTTTACATATTGAATAAAATCCTATTTTGTTGGTTTAAAAATAAATATAAAATTTTGAAGCTTTTCCAAAGTTATGCAAAATATAATTTTCTCTTCCGTGCCGCAGCGCAAAGCTTTATGTTAAGCTTGAGTAAACGTAAACACTAACTAATGTTCCATTCCACCGTTATGCACGACGCTCATACGCAAAATAAGCGCACGCTAAACCCATTCATAGTTATTCTCATTTCGGCATGTGTATAAACACGCATGCAACATAAACGCGGGAGCATTAGAACCAGACTGCATATTACTTTTTGTTACCGTATTCGTTCAAACGCGTGGCCTTGTTGAAGTGTGGGTGCGTGCAAGCACACATTGCAAAGTGTATTACGCAAGAGAAATTACAGTAAACGTAAACTGTCGACCGTTGCAACAGCAGCAGCACCGTACTTATGTACTTGCGAGTGAGCACAAGTCTCATAGATTTCTTTATAATAAGCGACGCGCTATTTGCATACGGCAATTACAATATGTACACCCGCTATGTGTACGTGTAATGTACTATTAAGTGTTATAGTTCTATTAAACTATATCATTATTTAGTGCGCTTGACTTTTATGTTTTTGCAACCACTTCGTACTTAACCGAAATTAAGTCATAAAGCTTATAGCTTATTGTTCGGAAATAAGCTATAAGATTGATGAATTGCACTTAATTACAAATAATAATTTATTATTAATATTTAAGTATCTGTTATAGGAAATTTAATATTATGAATGGGCAATTTTTAAAAGTACATAATCAACTGCAATTTTATTCATTACAATTCACAGTCCGTGTAATTAATGTATTGATTAATTAATAATTGATGCATTCGTTAGCATTATTTATTATTTTGCAAATTCATTCACGACGTGAGGGATACGACTTGTTAACCAGAATAATTGGTTATCAATGTACAAACTCATTATCATGGCTTTGTTTAAAGTAAAACCACGCGTGTATTGAGTGAATTTAATTAAAATCATATTCCAATTATTGATTAATCATAGCGAATAGCAAGAAGTTAACTAAATGCATAATTGCCGTTAATTAATATAAATTGAACGCTCGCATAAATTATAAGCCTCAAATTGGATATAAAAAAAACCAATGAACAAAATACTTAATCAAGCAGCCACATCGACTTTTTCCTCTCCGCGTATAGCGTTTTTAACTCTTTATTTTCTCAGTATCCGCAGCAGAAGCAGCTAAAACAGCAGTGGAGAATTAATTAGCAAACGTTAATTAAAACTTCAAGTTTATGCTGGCAGAGACATGCCTCTTAGTGGCTTGTGCGCATGAGTAGCAAGTGTGCCTAGTCAATACTTGAGCAACTACGAAATAAAAAGCAAGCGTTGAAAAAATTGAAAAATTACTGCTGAGCAGCAGCAGCAGCTCAACAGTTAAAAAAACTTGATAGAGATATAAACACTAAAAAGAACTAAAAGTTTGACTTTTTGCATGCTGTTTTCCTCGAGTTGAATGCAGCTTGTTAGCTTCACTTGCTGATGAGTTTTTTAAAAGTTGTGAAGAGCATCTAAAATCATTAAAATTATAAATGATCAACTTTTACAAGTGCGAATTTATTACTTAAAATGTACAACTTCTAATACTACCGTGTCGTAAAAACTTATTTTTTACGCGGATGACACTTTGATGGAATTAAATATTTCATTAGCCTCTTAACTAACTAGAAACGATGATAAATACATAAATAGTAAATGAAGTAATAATATTTATTTATTGACAAGTAATTTGTGGCAAAATAAATAAACATATTTATGGCTTTATGCGTCTCGGTTATGCATTATTATTAAAGTTGAAAATGTAAATTTAGGTCAGAATTGTGTTTGCTGTTTACTGCATGACTATTCATTACTATCAATTCGTAGTTTGTTGGTTCGTTTATTCGTTTATTTGCTAGTCTCAATAAAAGGCATGATTCGCCTGTTATCCAAAGCAGGACATTTATTGATTGCAATATTGCATTTCATTTATGTTTAGTTCGATATTCTACTAACCATCATACGGGCATTGAATGCGCATTTATTAAGCTACCATCATTAAATTTATTATGCATTGTCATTATTCACGTTAAATATTTTTTTCGCTCATTATGCCATTTGTTTTAGTATCAAACACATTTACTGAATTTAAATGTGTTCGTTTCATTAGAATATTTAAATCGCAAAATGGAATTGCATATTATCTACTTTTTCTTTCGCGTAATTATTGCAATGAGAAAGTTTATTATTAATGAAGAAAGCAAATGTAGAAAGGCATAAACAAATCGTTGAGCATTTCAACTGATTGCACCCTAGTCAGCAATTAATATCCGCATAATTATTGCACGAATGCAGTGCGAGCGCAGTGAAAAAGCGTGCATTCAGTCATTCATTCATTATGCGCAGAAGCGTTCAACTTTGCGCGCGTTTGCCGAGTGTAATTAATAAATGAAGAGTAATTACAATGCGAGGACGAACAAAACGCGTCATTATTGTCTGTGGTTGTCGTGTAATATGTCATAAAGTTTCTCAAACCCCCAATTTTAAAGAATAATTTTCTGTAATGTTGCATAGTAATTTGTATTTTTGAACATTGAAAATTCAAAATTTACTTTACAAATGGTGAATTAGTGAAGGGGATTATCGGAAAAATGCATCATGGTCCTTTTGTTTTTTGATGCCTTCGTGCCGGTAGTAATTTCCTGTTTGTGCTGCCGCTTCTAGCATAGAAGAATGCGCCGCCAACAACTACCGCCACCGGCAGTAATAGTGTTGTATCGCTTGCTAGTGCACCACTTTTAGACGTATTCCCGTACATGATGTTGCGGTTTGTGCCCCATTTTCCTCGTTTGCTATTTTCACGAGTCGCTGATGATTGTTTTCTTTTTGCGCGCCCCGTTTGGCTGCCCGTTACGGATCATTAGGCGCTCGCCAATGTTGTCTTTCTCCCTTCAACTAATGCTTTACCTTGTGCTATTAATGGTAACGATTTAGAATTTATTTATTTCTCGCTTTTTCATTCAGGAACTGTGCTGAATACTTTTTCATTCTTTCGCAAATTCATTAATGAATTGCATTAAGTTACAGCTTCTTTGTAAGTGACAAAGAGGCATTTCGCACATATTGCAATTAGGAATGCGTTTGTGGGGCATCATATTAATTAAATTATTCAAATGTCGGCAACCAGGCTTGCAATTACTGGAGCACATTGCATCCGCGTCCAGCTGCATTCGAATTGCAAATGCCAGGACCGCGTTAATAAAGCGCAATTTGTGCGATTGTTACGATGCGTTTATGGTCCAATTGCGCCCTGGCGGCGGAGATGCAACGGCGTTGTCGTAGTCAGTTCAATTCATTGATAACACATCACCGGGTTGCAAAGCATTTTCACTTGAATGTATAGTTTATTAGCATAAAAGACAGATGTTTGAAGATAGCTTCCAGTGCAATTCCGGGATCGTAAAGTATTCTTACTAGACATAGATCATTTATTCCGGTTTAATTAAAGACGCGTCGAATATACTCAAAAGATAATTAAATTTGATTTTATGATCGAAATGATCAAGTAATTAGTTTAATAATAGACTTTCCGGTTTTAAAAATTAGATTAGATTAGAGTTACATAAAAAAATTTCAAGAATCATTTATATCCTTAAAAGGAAAATCTTTTTACTAAACAACAAAAGCTACTCATGCATTGTTTTAGTTAAGTCCCTTGTTTGCACACAATTCTCCGTTACGCACAGTTGGACATGAGCGAAACTTTGACTCCTCTTGCGGCTGCGAATGTGTCCCTTGCACATCTAGAAATTTTGCCGAGACATTTACGGAACTCAATCACATCCTGCTTGGCGCACTCCTCGGAATTTATCGACGTGGACGTCTTCGTCGCGCTTTAGACTTGTTTCAGTTTCTTTTTCGATGTATTTTATCCTTGGTTTAAGCGTCCTTTTCAATGAATTCCGATAGTCCACGGAGGAAAAACATTTGTTCGGCGGAGAGGACTCGTGTAGTTGTTTCATTTTATGCGCACATTGCATGGAATTAATGGTGGAATATTTCACTTGGAGCGCGTCCAATATTTAGCCGGCATGAATCTTTCGCAAGATTGCGTGCGAAACGTGGATTTGGCATTCATTGGAATTCGCCCGAATGCGCTAAATAATCTAAGGAAGTCGTTTGCATGATAATTAACTTTTCGTCCTTCACGAAGACGAACTAATCTATTAACTTGCATACTTGTATCAAATGAAACGTAAATTTGAACATACACGAATTTGTTTATACTAATATTTGTTCTTGTTTTTGTTTCAGGTGAGTTCAATTTTTCTATTTTGTGTTCCTCCATCCTTGATATTCATGTAAGTAAAGCCAAACGTACAAACAAATCCTATTTAGATAATCAAATGTACATGCGTCTCTCATTTATCATGGCGTAACTATGGCAACATGACTGTCAGACTAAGTAAATGCGCCCTGTCGAGGAAATTATTTATTTATGTATATACGTACGTATCGTCGACGTTAAACTGATTTGAATCAAACCGCCCGCTGTACACTGTTGCCAGTGTTGCAAGTTCGAGGATTACATGCTCTCGCATTTCCAAGCATGGAGCGATAGTAGTTAAATAGAAATCGAAGCGAAGAGCTCGCTCCTCCTAATTCTCTTCTTTTGTTTCAATGTCGCTCGCGTTCGAATCTTCATTTGCCAGCGAATGCAATGTTTGCTTTTCGTACTTTACTCTATGCGAATTTTAAATTGCATTGCACAATTTGCAAACTAATTCCGAATACTTCCTCAACTAATATTAGTTCAGGGCATTAAATCAGGAAACGTAATGCACGCTTGTCATACATGCAATTGCGGATTGTTTGTTCCTTTCTTCGCCGACAGACATGCGAAAGGTGGAACACGAAACTTTGAATAACTGGGTTTTGAGATTTGCGGGAATTTCAAGTTGGGTTTCGTATTTTTATGAGATGGTGTTTTTCGATGTGAAATTAATTAGGAGCCAATGAAAGATTCAATCGTGTTAGTGAAGTAGGTCGAGAGATCGATATAAATTGATTGAAAATTATTAATGCGCCAACTTCACTCTTCAATCAAGCTGTGTTCGATTGCAATTACTATTGACCGCATGTGACATGTTTCGCAAGCAAAGTCCAAATGAATTAAATTCGAGCAAATTGCTACAATGTATTCGCAGTAAGTTATTCCAGTGTAAAATTGCAAACTATAATAATGGTCGGTATAAATTGCGGAGAGTTCATCGATTATCATTCGTAACTGTTAAGCGAGTTACGGTATGCGACGTTAATTGATCGCCGATTCATTAGGAAATCAACGATCGATGAAGCGAACGCATTGCAGTCATACTTTGAAAAATGTCACGAAGAGAAGAGAAAGACCATTACAAAAAGGAAGCAAAAATCTGTCTTGAGTATTTAACTAATGTGATGTTCGTTTATCAGTAGTGCTAAAGCGACATTTTCTTCTTCATTCTTTTACGTAAGAAAAAATTATCTGCAATAATGTACAAAGTGTTATATGATACTCGATTGTATTTATCGTAGTTATCCTTGCGTTTTTTTGCGATCGTCCTTGTGGTTTTCTTCTTGGAGGTTTTGTGTTTTTTTTTATACTTTTGGTAACAGACTAGATTTTTGCTTCTTTGCGGAACGCAATGTGTCGTCTGGAGCATTGCCAAACGTCCCATATCTCGAACGAATATCAACGACGTCGCCGAGCTAAGAACTTGCACGTATTACGCGTGCCAAGGAGAATTTCAGTTTGTGCACACTGTCATTTTTCGTACTTGTATTCGCGAGAGGCGGCGACGACGGCGGCGGCGGCGGCCTTCATATGGATATTATTCGATAACGCACAAGGACGCGCAGAACGCGTTTCCATTTCTAGTTTATTGACGTTTAATAAACTCGATTATCTCGAGTGTATTTCTGCAACTTTATAGCGCATGAACGTTTAATATGCGGTTGTAAATTTGTTTAATACGTTTTCAATTTTTACTCGTAATGAAATTTGACCCGCAAGAAGACAACAAATTTGTTATTTACTTCTTGCGAAATTAATTGAGTTTTCTTCAAGTCACTGAAATTGTTTTAAAACCGTCGTTCAATTAAATTCCTCATTTCATCGTTCCACTTTATGGATGGCTTCGAAGAAAGTTGCGGATTGAATGAAATAATAATTATTCATTTTCTAATTAAACTTTTCTCATAGTCGTCTTGCTTGTTTTCTTTCGTGGCGTAGGAAAAACTTTTGTAAATCACCCCTTTTTATGGCTTAAAGTAGAACTCTTTATGGCGCAAAGAACATCATTTTAAAGTTTCGGGCATTTTAGTGAAATTGTCAATTTTGACGAAAGATGAATTAATCAAAATGAAGATATAGAAAGATTTTCTTACTTTTGTATTCTGCACCTTGATAATCAGTGTTGGATGCGCGGATATCGAATTTAATTCCAGAAAGGAGAGAGAAAAAAACGGAAAAAGTAAGAGTAACGAACATAAAACGGAGATTTAAAAAGAGCAGCTCACCAGCACAGGCGTCTATTTAATCGTCACGATTTCCCGTTTTTCTCGTGTCTGTGCTGGACGATAATAGTGGATTTCCAACTGGATTTAAATATTTCTACTCGGCCAATTCGCGGTAATGAGATTACGAAGATTTCTCTGCATTCGCGTTTAATGGAATAATATAAAACTCTATTTAAATACAATTTTCATTTCAATTTCACTTTTTCTCCGTCGAATGCTGCAATTCTGTTTGCGGCAACAGGAAAATTATTGTAATGCAACATTACACCTAAACAAATATTTACTCAACGTTTCGTGATATTAAATCCAGAACTTTATTAAATTAGAGCTTCGAATGTTTTAAGTACAATCAACAAAAAAGGTTAGATCATAAAAATGCGTCCAAGTTTGAAACATCCATCAACTTGCTCTATATTCATCTTGTTCATTATCCTTTTTATCATCCTTCGTCCTTGTGCCTGCTGAGCTTGTTCACAACAGCCAAAAATATTAAACACTCCGAGGTCAGAATAATGTATAAGATTATCTTATATTATGCTTTGTTCTTAAGCCGAATGTGTTCCAACTTTCATATACTTAGTGGAATATGAAAATAATGAAATTAGATTATCCAAATTTTCCATTTTTTTCCTTTGGACTCCACTCACTTTATATTTATTTATGGCTCAAGTCTCCAGCTTTTGTTTTTCTTTCCTTTTGGCGTTTCATGGAGCAAGGATGTTCAAAAGTTTTTCAATATTAATCAATGCCTCTGGATGTTGGCATGTTCAAGGGTGGAACAAAGTTTTCCCTGTTACATGCAAGTAATCAAGCTTCATCCATCCCGTAAAAAATGTGGAAAATTAAATGCATGTGCACCTAACGTATTCCGGTTTTATTTTAATTTTTTTTTATGTTTTCCCAACGTGCTGGAATGTGCTTTTTAATACTTTATAGCCGTTGATAAATTTATATGGTTTTTTAAGTGGTTTAAATTTAAATTTTACGCATCGAGAAAAAGTTTAATTAAAGTGTAACATTTGTTACAAAATCCGTGCGTAATTTAAAATTCATCATAAAATTTTCAAGAGAATTTGAACTATTTTATTATTAAATTTTTCGCTCTTTCGGTATAGAGATATTTCCTACAGGACCTTAAACGTGTAATACATTTATCCTGAATGCTGCTCCTGGAAAGATAATAAATAAAACCTTTCCGGACGTCATGAATGCGACGATAGGACTATTACAGGAGACGCACTCACACGTACCGAATCTGAAATCGTCACAAACGTGCAGGAATGCACCCTTGGTCGTGCGTGCAGGGTAGACGGAAACAAAAAACCGGAAACAAACGCAACGCGCACAATTTTTATGGCTCGGAGATGTATTATTAATGGCAAGCGTGCGGACAGCCGGTGTAATGATAGCGCGCGTGTTAAAGATCAAGACACGCTTGACTTGAACATTAAGAAGACAGCAGTAACGCAATGAAAGATAACGTTGTTTAGGGGTGTATATCAGTGTTAAAATATAATAGCAACAACAGTCGTATATACATGTAAGAGCGTAATATTACTATCCGGAAATGCGCTTCGTCCTGTTAAAAAGGACGGAAAGGATAAGAGAAACACACAAACCGTAATAACGTTGCAACTTTTTCATGATTTTCTCTACGTTTGTTGTTGTTATCTTAATTTATGAGTCCTCCCCAAATAACAAACGTCGAAATAATTATATTTTCAATTGATTCGCATTGTTGGTAAGGAGATTAGAAAGGCAAAAAATGTAATTTCCTGTTAGGGGTTGTATTCAGCGATGTGTACTTATAAAAAAGACATTGTTGTCACGTTATTTATACTTATTCAAGAAAATTTATATACTGCTAGCATTGAGGTAAACGTCTGTCTGGTTCTCAGCACGACGATAAACGACGCTCTTACAAGTTTCTTCATGTCGTGTTCCTTGAGATATCCAGCATTGCTAGTGTGTTGTACGAATTGGAAGTAGACGCAGTGGAACGCGGAGGCAAGCAAGCAAGCAAAACACACGCGAATAAAATGGAATTCTCACATGGGCCTGCTCGCCGATAGCGTAAACCAATTTCCGCGTGCAGTGTGTTGAAATTGGATTGAAACCCGGTCGGTATTCGGGAAGCTTTTCCGGTCTGTCAATGGCCCATAGCGGCCAAAAAATCGCTCCACATATGCAACGCACTTCTCGGTTAGATTTCAGAAAAGCATCGGATCGCTCCCTTTATGATTTTGTACTGCTTTGATCTAAATCGTATCTTGAATATTTTAGTTGGAAATTTCAAAAATTTAAAATGCAGGATAAATAATTTTAACGTATGTGGATGAATTCAGATATAAGTTACTTTCGGGATGTTTTCACATTAGCTCTTCCGGTAAAGGCACCCTCGTCATGCGTGTACAGCGTTTCCGGTTCCCTGTCCGCATTCCGTATTTAATGTTGCAATAATAACACATTCACTCATTTCCTTTGATACGTGTGCGTGCGTGCATCACGCAATAAACACGCAGAATAATGGTCATTCGAGTTAAAATAAGAGGGTGGAAAATATAATAACAGGAAGAATGCACGTACACGTGATAAAAATAATAAGTGTTTGAACAAATGTTGAGAAATGTTGCCAATAGGTTCCAGATTAGATTATCAATTAACCCTTAAAATCCGAAACCTTTTTGACTAATCGATCAGCTTAATACGGTTTTCCATCCTACAGCAGGCAGGCTGACTACTTGAATGGAACGAACTCGTAATTTAATAATTCCATGTATAATTTATCTGAATCCATGAATCTGCGTCACGTTGCGGCAGAAGGGTGTACTGGGGGGTGTGGTATGGGACGAGAGAGGATTAATTTCGGATTAAGCTTATTATCAATTTGTTGAATGCGATCGCAGCAACTGCGTTCACGCGTAAACATAGGAACAAGGGATTGTTCCCGAATAAAGCGACCAGCACGATGCGAACAAGCGAACAAATGAGTGAACGCACCTGGAATAGCAAGTACGTAAAAGGGATGATAAAAGCTCAAAGCACGATAGTTGTAGGGGGTGGCTGCATTTATTACGTGTTCGACGCGCGTTGCGTTCGGAAACAAATGAATTTTACGCCAACTTGGTACATTCAGTAACAGTAATTAAATTTTAACACACATTCAACAAATGTAGATTTATTTACTGAATGTCAATAATTAATTTAATGCAAATTTAGTTAATTGACTAAATATTTAATTAGTAAAATCATGAATAGGCTTAATAGTGATGTTTCAAATGAAAAGGTAAAAGTTGGTGCAAAAAGGGATTATGGAGATAGGTACTGTATTGCGAAAAGTTATTCATTCAGTATCCCTTTCATAGAAACGGCGGCGGCGGCGGCAACAGCTCTGGTCAGTGAGCTGAACTAACCAAATTTACGATAGTATCATAGAAGAGACGTAAAATCTGCTCGATTGCAACCCTCGTTCGTGTATGTTGCGAGCCTGTTCTGCCAATTGACTCGGGAACGTTGAGCGAAAAAAGATAGTCTATTAGCCAAGAGAATGAAAATGATTTTTTCGTACAGAGTGACAGAGTTGAAGAGAAAATGTGATATTGAAAGCTACAAAGCGCCTGTGAGTTACTAATAGAGGATACCGAGAAAGAGGGAGAATAATTCGCTGGAGGCGAATATTGAGTATTGATTCGGTTCATGAGTTTGAAAATATGATCGCACATTCCCAAACGTTACACAATTTTTTACGCTCGTCGCACTCCGCGCTCGGTGCTCGTTATCTTGCTCTAACTCATTTTTAATTTCTATTTTTTATCGCTGGTTTTTCACTCGTGTCGTATCGCGTATTTTGTTTCGGCTTTGATTTGTTATAGGGATGGGCGGGATGTTTGTTTCGCTGTGATGATAAGGCCTATCAGTTTAATGGTCATATGAATGAAGGGGTGAATATGGAGTTAATGTGTCCACCACGAAAATAACTTGTAGTTTAAAAGGGGTGATCGGTTTGCGGGTCGGGTAACAACACCCTTTGCTGATCTAATTGTATGTAAATACAGTGGTCAATTATAATTTACCACTTGAGAGTTTTAGTTGGGGGGATGTTTTTGGTCTTTTCTCATGATGTTATTTCACGGTTTCACATTTCACAATCAATCTATCTTTCTCTGTTACGTCGCTTGCCCCCCGGTTCTTCTTTTTTGCTGTCACACAGTAGATATGTGAGTTTCAACCCCATAACTTCCGGTTTTCTTATCTATCTCCAAGATATAGACGCAACGCATCAATCGCATCTTCCGCCAGGGTGCTTTTTCATCCCTTTTTACACTCAGCCAGCTAGGCAACCGAGTAAGCAGGATGAACGTCAGGCGCGCATTTCTTCATCCTACTTATTCTTCGTTTTTGACTTCGGGGCACACGCGCGCTTGAGATGCCCGATTGAGTGTCTCGCCCGAATGATTGATTCGTGCTTGCCGTCTCCATTGAGTGGGGACAAAAATGAGCAGCGTGCATTTATACATGTCGAAGAGAGGCTGCAGATGGTGAAACGATATCAAATCTCTTCTGAATGCGCAATTCATGATTGACTGACAAGTTACATATGTCATAAACAAAGTAGATCATCAATAGCGGTTTTTCGGGAAACGCTAAAATTCATTAGCTAATGCGATTATTATCGTGGAGAGTAAATGTAGTATGGTCCTGAATAGAACATGTGAGTGCCGGAGGCGGCAGGCGGTGGCGGCTTTGATGATTAAGCTGATAGCTAACTGATTGTGGATTGTTAAGCATACAATGTGGGAAATCAATAGTCTCGAACGGAAATTAATATGTTGACAACAACGCCACTGATGAGGGCGGTTCTGATAATGTGCGTCCTGTCCGGAGTGCAATCTTGATTGCAGGCGCGCCACGTAAATTATCATCCAGGGAGCAAGCAACCGAAATCGCATAAAAGCGTTAGCAGGCTTGATTATAGCACTACCCCCAAATGTCCACTGAACATCATCGAGTTTATGCCAGACACATATCATTCGCATAGATCATCCCTCTGTTTCCTTCCGCGGTTCGCCAACCATTAATCTTGCTCTGCCACTTGTCATTCACTTGTCGTCATCTCATTAATGAATTCACCTAGTTATCAGAGTATTTCTGAACACCCTGTATTAAATAAGTGATAAGTGATACAGTCGTTGGCAGGACGAAGGACGAGGAAACGGTTTGCGGCGAATTGTCTGGTTAGGAGTGATCACTTAGAAGCCACCGCACTCTAAATGCACCTTCCGTGTTGCACTTTCCTCAATCCATGAGTGTGGTCCTTAAGGATTGCGTGATAAATATCCAACGAACCGCCATCTCGACGCCGCAAGGGTCAAACGCTGAAATTCACTCCCTGCATATATTATGCGATGGGTTAAGTCATGAATAAACATTACCCCAAATGGATTTGCATGTTTCATATTCAATCTATGTATTTCTTATGCGGTTACAAACATGCATTTAAACCCCTTGCCAATGACATATTGTAAACCACCCCGTGGCTTGCATATAACCCGAAAACAATTAATATAAGTACGTTACTTATCTGCATTTTTGACTTATAATTTAGACACGTTGAGTACTAAGAAATATTCTGCAATGTCTTGCAATGCAATCTTCACTTCTTTTTCAGATATGACGAATTTGTCGATATGCTTTTATGGCTTTTCGTTTGTTTATATTTGTTTTCTCTTATATCGGTTCAGTTACATGCTTCGGAATGCATATGTCATGTCAGGGTATCATGGGGTACATACTTTAAAGGGTGGTGTTGTGTGATCCGATCATATTTCACATTCATCGCGAAGGCATGGGTATCTCTTCCTATTTCATTTTCCCGCAAGTTGCGAGATAAGTGAGTGAGCGAGTGAATGGGGGTGGATCTCCCATGAATGAAACGCCATTGTTTTCGACAACAAAATGCTTGAATAGATTGTACTGTTTGCCTCTTCGCAGTTGTTTGTTGTTGTGTGCGTTTTTGCATGACTATGAGCAACTCGAGCTTCGTGAAGTGGTGGAGTAACGGAGTGCGTGCCTCATTAGTGAAGAAGCATGAGGTTCATCAATCAGTAGCAGCTAGATTTAATTACTAAAACGAGGGTGATTTAAATTTATTAAAAACGAATAGGGTACTTAGAGAGGTAAAATATTTGACGACCTACTAAACAATTGTTGTTTTCAAGTTTTTGCTCAGTTTATGAAAATAGCCAATTTTGATATAAGTTGCTCCCGGATTTTTATCATACGCCACCCTCGAATCTGCAACTTTCTTTTTCGTTCGCTCTCTTACCCTTGAATTGCACTCATGTATATTTTTCAAATAATAACCTTAAACCCTCATCATATTTCCGAAAAGTGAATCTTCGCCCTCGGTGCGCTCGACTGAAATACATTTTTCTTCTTCCCTTAACGTAAGTTATGCCGGCGTAAAAGTGCATGGGGTTGGCGGTTGCCGGCGCTGGCGTTTCCTTGGGGAGGCAACATACACCTCTCCTAGGTAACTACTCGCTCTCCCCTAACGTTTAGCATTAAACTAAACGTCAGTACGGAATCCTCGGGTTTCGTCCTGTTCTGTTCTTGTTGTTTGTGCGTTGGCATTGCGCTGCGCTGTTTTGTTATGTTTGGCATGTCGTCTGCCGCCGCCTGCCAGGAATGCGCTTCGCACCAGCCAACCAACCCTCCGACAGCATCGCATCCCCTCGAAATGCGTCTGCATTGCACATATTTCTCGACGCCGAAATAAGCGCAATATACCGATCGTAATTTCGCGTGTACACGTTTTACGCCAAAATCAATACGTTCGAGTTGCGTTTGCGACATTCCACATCATAATGAGGTTTTCATGATTTTCCAAATATTCCACCCAACAGACATCTCGTTTTATTTTTGTATTTTATGACGAATTGGAAATCATGATGTACATTCGCGTTGATATTTTTATTAGCTTTTTATATTTTCATGCCTTTTACCAGTTTATTCACATTTTTTTATAGTTTTGATTAAAATTTCATCCTTGCTCTATTTTCATAGCTAGTTGACTACCCCAAAAAATCACATACATAATATTGATAATGGTTTTCTTGTTTCAGGTGAGTGTCAATTAAATTGTTCGCCATCGTTTTATACTCTGCGTAAATGTGAGTGATAATTGATAAGGGTAGCTTCAAAGGGTTAATTATTTGCATGTGAATGAAGCGAGGAAATCAATAATTGTTCTCAAAATCAATGTAGGCATGCATTTGAAATAATGTCATCCTTTCAATGAGAGATTTGATTTGGGCACCCCCTGAAATTGAGTTTAATATCTGGCAATGACATTTTTGAAATTACTTTTTGAATTAGCAACGTTGCCAACATTAGACCGGAAAATTAACTTTTTTTAACGATCGATTAAGACGATCAATTATTAATACGACGTGCATTTCATCCAGTAAGGATGACAATTCATTCCGCGGAACTGAAAAGTTTTCTGGTTCTTCTTTATGACAGTGTGTTTGTTTCCTCCCTCGTGACGAACGCGAAGGTTTTATTGCCTCTCAAGAAATTGCTTCTTCGACTTGGCTTGTACTAGAATGCGAGTCCTTTGCAGCGATGAAAAATTCCAAGCGCTTTACAGTTAGTAGTAGTTGGTCGTTGCATTTCTTTTGTTTTCCTCGCTCTCCATTGCCTTTCTCTTCCAGCTCTTTCTTACTTTTCGCTTTTCTCATTTATCTGCTGGCTGTGTGGGTGCTGCTTTCATTAGACGAGGATAACGCATATTTTCAGACGGATATTTAAAGAAAGAAGTAACGTCCTTTGTTAATGCACGCTTGTTTTTCTTCTTTTCGCTCTCTACTTGCTCGGCTTGCAAATGGAAAAATATGAAAGTTTCAGCTTAAGTCATTCGCTATTATTACGTCTGGCATTATTGGGGCGGCAATGCACAGAGATGATGACGGCAGATTTCACTTTAATGTCACATCGTTCTTCTTCCTGCTTATTGCGTTTAGTGTGAGCTCTGGAGACGTTGCACTAATGATGTTTACTAGCATTGTTTATTAGCTTTTTCCTCGACTCTCAAATAATTGTTCATCAAGTTAAATATGTAATAAGTATAAATTCTTTATACCTAATTGAGGTATTTGGTTAACTTATTGTTTTTAATATCAGCATATTTATCATTAAGGTTAAGAGAGGTATTGCATAAAGTTGATAGAGAGTTTTCATTAGTGCTTTTTGATTACTTTTCTCGATTGTAAAGTTATCCTGTGACAAGTCAAGTGTGTCTTAACCTCAATGCATAATCAATGCACCTTTATTGCAATCCTAAAGTTTGCCTTATCCGACTTTAAGATTATGATAGCAGACTGCAAAAAAGGATAAGTGAGAAGAGAAGGGGAAAGAGGATAAAAAGTCGGACGAAACGGCCGGAAGGAAATGGCACTCGGGCGCGCAAAAATAGTCGGCGGATTAAATACGTAATGAAAGCACAAGCGGGCATACACGAACATAAAATGGGAAGGCCGGCGGCGGCGGCGGCAGGTGTTTACTTATTGCGGACGGGGGTGGCAGCGGAGGATGAATAAATAATGCATTTGCTGGGCAAATTGCTATTGTTGCTTCTTTCGTAGAAATAATCATTTGCGGAACGCGTTTTTCTCGTTTCCCCTTTTCATCTTAAACGCCATTTTCCCAGTTTAGCCTTTGCTCGCACTTGCTTCCGAGTTATTAAATAAATTTCCGCAAAAATTCATATAGTCAAATGCCTTTTAAAATGTCGAAATTTGTAGAAAACCATTAATTTCCCATTTAGTTTCATCACATTTTTTCTCTCGTTCGAGGAAATCCTTTCAAGAGAAGCTCGTTAGTGTTATGATATTTCGTGAAAAGTGGCATTGATTTTTTGCACACGCGTTTCGCAATAACAATTTGCAGCAATTGCTTTTCCGTTTTTCCAAACAGCGCAATACCAGGACACTAAAATGTTCGCATTGTTATTGGCGAGCACTAACGAATTCCATGCGGGCGTGGATCGTGGAAACTGCGACTTTTGTGCGCTTCTTTTTCATTTTGCTTTCCCGGAGTTGCATAAGGACAGTTTGCAGAATAAGTGCTCTGCACATCTATTTATATTTTCACATTAGATTCATTCGCTTTTCCTTCCTGTTATCAGTCGTCATCATGTTTATTTCCTTCCATCCTGGAAGGCACTCTACAAGTAGTATTCTATTGATCAATTTCTTCAAAGAAACTTCCTGGAAAATTGAATAGACATTTTTCAATCATTACTATTTAAAATCTCGGCATTTTCCTGTTACCAGTCGTCGTGAAAATATAAATCAATTTATTTTCTGAATATAGGAAAAGTTCAAAGAATATTTCAATCTTGCACAAATTACATTTTATTATTACATCTTGATTTCGGTATTCGTAAAAGTAGGTATATTAAAGAAGTAAAACAAGCATATTCGACAAATAAAATAGAAATAGAGCAAATAACACTATCCTTTTAAATAGTTGAAGGTGCAGTAAAGTTGCTGGTTGTTTTGCAAATACGGATGAGGAAGAAAAGCGGAAAGTTGTACGTACGTTCAATGAAGTACATTGAGCAACATTACGACCTTCTACAACCATACGTTTAGCTGCATACACATCCACGAATGGTTGCATTTGTATTTGCGCTTGTGGATTGAGTTTCAAGTCAGCGCGAAATAAAACAACAAAAAGCGCGGACGGGCGGCATGCATCATGAAAATTGCATCACGTTAATGCACACGCTCCCAACATTTGCGTAGTGGATTTTTATTTACCTCTAACGTACGCATGAAAATGTGTCAAGCACTTGAATCGCATTGAATTGTTCGATCCCACTTTTACGCGTATGTATCATTCACAGGATATTCAAAGCACATACGCCTGACTTAACATTGATCCTTTTGTGTCTGTCTGCTTGCTTTATTCATAGTAAAGCTGTTTATACTCCGACTTGAATTTACCTTCTTCCCTTGAAAGGCTGGAATTTCATACGAGAAGGGTGGTGTGTGTGTGTGTGGCATATGCGACGTGAGAGACTGATAAGGATGAGAAGCGATGCTTTTAAAGTATTCATAATTGATGTGGTGCAATGGATGTTCAAGTACACTTGTTTATTTCATAAATTGCAAGTACTTGGCGCGAACGTGGCACTTATTTTTGAAGAAGCAAAAAAGTAGAAGAAATAAGTATTGCTCGTAATTGGTTTGTGCAGCAGCGGCACCCTTGGTAATCATGGATTGCTATTTATTCACATGTCAAAAAAACAAATTACTAATTTGTTTTAACCCTCGTCTTCGTTTTTATACCACTCATTCTTCTACATGATTCAATCATTCAGTCGTTGCTTTCACGCCGTCAGCGCCCCCGCTCAATTGAGACGAGTGCTAACCGCATCACCACATTTTCTCTTGGGGGATTTTAATTTAATATGGACAACGTGTCATTGGCTTGACACGTCATCGATGAAAAGCATATTGCTAATAGGTTTTTCTTTACATTTTCTTTATGATGAAACGTGTATTTAGGTTATTCGCAGATAACTGTCGTAGTTTAAAACATTTTTCAAGAGTTTATATATATTTGTATTGAAAACTAAATTAATTTCCGTCTTTTTTTGCGTGCAACGAGTGGCACGTCGTCGTCTCGTCTTGGATGAAAATGCATTCAAACGTACTTACTTGAAGTTTGCAGAATTCTGGAGCATTGCACCGTACCTACTCTTGATATTTCTTTTCCGTCTCGTCGCTTCGTTCATATTCCTCGCGTATTTTATTCGCATTACGAATTTCTTTTTGCCCGCTGCAGACAGCCCTCTTGTTGTTTCATTCTCTTATCATTCGTTGTTCGCACGTGAGCTGTGAGCTTTCGCTGTCGATTCGAATCTTTTTGCTTTTTTCGAATTATTTATGCGGCGAAGAAGATGCTCGTGTTGTAATAAATTTCATTCAACCGCCGCGCGCCGCCTTCGACGGGTGCTGAATTTATTTTCGCAAGCAGGAAAACTTTCGCGAAGCGTTTTGTGGTGAGAAATAATTTATTGGCGCATCGCCTGTCATTCCGTCAACTTGTCAATTATGATGGCTTTTAAATAGGTTTATCATCATTGACAGCTAAAGTGTCGTCTATAATGAAAATTGACTTGAATTCAATTATTATTGCATTGCTTACCATAATTGATTTTTTGCTAATGGTTTTCTTTTTATTGTTTCAGGTGAGTTTCCAACTTTTTTCCACGTGAAAGTTATGCGTAAGTTACGGTAATTTATTCAAGGTAATAATCAAACAAAAAATTACAGTTCAATGTTTCATACACATACTAAAACTTAATTAACAGAGAGCAGAGCGCATACAAATTTAATGCATTTTAAGGAAGTTCATTAGTTTGCCAGTTTTTCCGGTGTTTCTTCTTTTTTGCTCATTTTCTCGGTATGCATGGGAAACAGGTTTAACTCTAAGGTAAAGTTTCGCGAGCGCTTCATTTGTTTCGTTGGGTTCATGTTGATATCTAACCGATAATTACGCGAGCTTTGGCGTTCGCGTCTTGATTGGCGAATCGCGTGCATGCTAATCGTTGAGATAATACGCTGAAAAATGCGACTGCTTTGCATACGTGCGTGTGTTGCGCGTTCAATTTATGCACAGCTACCTATTATATCAGAATGTACGAGTCGTTTACTCAACTTGATATAATTTATTCGCGTTATGAGCGAATGCATTAGTTTCGTTTAGTTTTCTTTGCCGCTCGGCCAAGCACACGATTCGAACATTTACTTGGACGAGCATGATTTATATGCTCACTGAATAGAAATGATTGTAATTGATATTCCCATTTATTTTTCAATTATTCTCCGCTGAAACTTCTGGTAAAAGTCGTTAGCTCTTTTACCACGACTAAAAGTTTAAAAACTGCAATTTTTAATAAACCCAAAGAGCATACTTGGAAAGTAAATAACCTAATTACAGTTAACAAGTGCTCTTAACATTTTATAGCGACTTGCAATGAAAATTACGGTTCTAGTCTAGTTCAGCGGTAATAATCGAATGTTTTGACGCATACGATCCATAACGGGATACAAGTTGTTCCTTAATTGCAGTAAAAGGAAGAAAGCACAAAAATGTGTCTCGTTTTCTGCGCATTTGCGTACGTTATCTGACTGTGCATGAACGCGTAACCAGAGCAACTACTTACAACGCGCATTATACATACTTGTACAAAAAGGATACGAACTCAAGGGACTCGAATATCAAGCAACATCGTTTCTTTCACGGGTAGTTTGCGCGCTGCGAGCGCAAGATTTCAATTCTTGCGAGCGTACAACACGAACATGATACAATATGAAATCGTTACGCATCTCGAAAGCGTTCTTCTTCTTCTTCGTCGTCGTCTGAAAATCTAAGTTACAGCAGTGTTTTCTTTGCAGTTGGTAGAAGTTGAGTGCTTCGGTTGTATTTAGTATCTTGCATTAACTGAGTGAATTTTGCAACTAATGCAATTTAGTTTTTCTGTTTTTTTCATAATTAATTCAAGGAAAAGTTATCTTTGCGTAAAGTTTAAATATTATGCACTCTGCGAGAGCCCAACAATGCGGGAAAACGGTTGTTTCACTTACATTACTGAATTATACGGTTAATTTCTCGCATTATAAAATTAAAATGATTTTCGTTTACATAAAATTAGCTAATTTATCAGGAAGATGCATAGCTCATTACAGGTAATAAAGCGTGTTTGTACTTTTAATGTCCTGTGGAATATGGCAGATAATTAAAATCCATATTGGGTTTTACAAAAACAAATAATTAAAAGCCTTATTGGGTATTTATCACTTAGTTCAAGATTCGCGAATACATTACGAAAAATTAATGACTTTAATTTAGCATACATTACATGTTGTTTTGATCATGAACCTTAACGTGGGGTCTTGGTTGGGTCTCAATCAAATTAAAAACAATATCAGTTATCGTATTATGAATTTTACATAAAATTGGAATTACACCTGTAAGAGTCACACCGATTTTATAATGTATTCTCTACGCTCTTTTGATTCAGCAGCGTAAAGCTTAAACATTATGCAGTTTGCGAAAAGTCAACAAAGCAGAAAAACGTTTCGAATATGTTTAATTCCACGCTTATAAATGTCTATTTACTTAGTCATTAGTGATGATTATTTTATAAAGTTTTAACCCTTTTGAAACTAATAATCTACGCACCCTGATTTAGTTCAAGTAAACCGTCACAGGCAATTGATGTGCATGAAAATATCATCTAAATAAAATTAAGTTGAAAATCCTTGAGTTTAAGAATGAAATAATTTACTTGTTAATTTCACGCTTTATAAAAATAGAGTTGACATTAATTTCAGTCATATTAGGCAATCAATGAGGGCCTTAAAGAAATTTTGCATAAGATTGGCAATTTTAACCACCCCCCGTGAGAATTACAACGCCTTTAAGTTGGTCTCTGCGCACCCTTCGTTGGTACGTTGGCAGGCAATTGATTTCCATGAAATTTCGGAGACTTTCATTTGAGATTAGCTTTCCTGATACCACCCTCGTCTATAACTTAAGTGCACTTCCAAAGCACGAGCGTGTATGTCAAGTGTAATTTTAATCTTTGTTAGAGTTGACTGCGTAGGTGAGAGTAGGTACTGGGGAAGAATGTGAGACATACACATGAATTCCACCACGTGTTCAATGTAATCAAATTCTCGTTGCCATCGTGCACCTTGCGCCGCTCTCTCTCTCTCTGTCTATTTTACGTTCTTCACAGTGGCAAGTGGGGCGGCAAAGATTTCCTAACGTTTGCTAACTCAATAAATTGTCACCCGAGGGATTAGTTCCGCTAGCTGGTGAAATTCTATTTGGCGCACTCCAACCGCGAATGAAGCTGCTGTAACTTTTTAGTTCGTGCATAGTTTTCACTATTCTTTCGCTTCAGATGTAAAGTTTGTCTTATTAAAACAATGGCGCGGTGTCGCGAGCGGTAAAGTAAACGATATAATTTCATAATACGAGCTAAAGTTCAACGAGACGGCTGGCAACCGCGAGTCCTAAGTTTTAAAACTTGATTCGATTTTAGTCTAACCCAGAAATGTCACGCTTTATGTGCGGCCACCTTTTTTCCTGCTGCACGTTGAAATGCCGGAAATCAGGACGTTTTTCTTTGCGGTGCATTTCGGGCATATTCAGGTTAAGTGCAGATTTTATTTAATAACTTTTCTAGTATTTCCAAAGTGTGATTTTTTATAGTTTTCGAGATTTCATATCCAGATGTTGTACCTTCTTTATAGTTTCGCATTAATTCAGAAAAATTTCTGATCAGCAAATATTTCACTTTTCTGAAATTATGTTTGTGTTTGCTCTGGATTAAAATGAAAAATAATTTCTCAACGAGCATAATTCAATTCCATTAAGTTTTTTATTCTTCTAAATGTCTCTTCATGTTCGCGCCATTTAGAAAATGAGATGAATTTAAGGTGTCGTAAATATTTGGACGTGCAAACATGCAGAGCGTGAGGGGGATTGGCGCGGGGATTTAATGAGAATTTTTGCGTAAATTATTCCGTCGCTCCAAGGATGGAAAGTGAAACATGAAATTTCAGAGGAGCGCGCGAAGACGCGGATTAGGAACGATTAAAGCGAAGTTTTACACTTCGTACGTGCTGTTCCGTGTCGTCCTCGGCGGCGGCAGCGACGCGCATAGGAGCGCGATTGTAAATCATATTTGAAAGACGTAATTAAATTGAGTTTCTTCCTAAGTTTTGCGCGTGTTTTGCATCCGAAATTTCGTCTCCTCGCTTCTCGTCCAAATTAATTAACATATTTATTGGACAAGTTGTAAATTTTCCATGTTTATTTATAATTTCTGATGAGGTCACATATCATTTTTATAGAGTTAATAATTTTCTGATAGGGTTTTAAATGCGTTATAAAATGCGTGATTGTGAATAAAGTTGCATACATTAATGTCCAATAGAATTAAATACAGGGCATTGCAGTAACAAATTCATAAAATTTTTGTGCTTAGATATTACTCAATTATTTATAACGACCTTCATTTTTAAATTTTAACATAGCATATGCGTTCATAAGAAAATATGTTGTTGAAATTTTTGTTTCGTTTTTTGATTAAGAAATACGTGGGAATCCTGGAAAATGGCTGCAGTGTTTCCCAAACAGCATACACGTTATTGCTGCCTTTATCGTTTATTGTCTCGTTGCGCACACGTCGCACGCTTGTCACAAATGTCCTGTTTCTTCGCTCGCAACGTGCCAACAAACAAAACCAGGCAAGGACGCACAATAAAACAACAACACTAAGTGTACGAACACGAACAGTGCAAGAAGTAATAAGACGCGAGTTGCGTCTGACGTTTATTTGTCTCTCGAAGAACAAAGTAGGGCAATCATCCTAATAAATTTCAATCTTGATATAATTACCAAAGTTGCCAAACTTAATAAAAATTACGAGCCAACAAAACATGAAGTTATTTTTGTTGTTGTCATTCCGCAATTACATGACAGACAGCGATATGATTTACGTCCATCACTCATTCGCATATCAGATTTAGAGCGAGTAAGTAGTGGCATGCATTAGTAGTTGGCGTTATATGAAGCTCTTAAAATCCAAGAACAATTGCATTTTACAGCGCGTAAATAGCATGATACCATTGTACGTTCGTCCTTTATGCCCTTTTTGTTATTACGGCATAGTTGTTTTGTTCGTTCGTGCTCGCTGCTAAAAGCTGAATACAGATGATGACTTCCTCGCGTCCTTCTAAAATGCAAATCGTACGCCAGAGTATGGCGTTTTGGTGATTGTCAACTTCAGCAGCGCACATTATTAACACCGAAGAATAATAGCGCGTTTTGCTCCAGCGGGATGCAAAGCAACTCAAGGCGCGCATAAATCTCACGTTGAAATTTTGTGCTTTTTAATTAGGGATTTGTTTATGTACTAATGAATTATATTTTGATATGCTTTTTATGCTGCGAACGAAGAGACAATTGTCATTGGAATAAGAATAAAATAATGCGAAATGATTAATATGCATTTTGCTGTTTGTAATGGCTGTTTGAAAAGTTTTCCAACTGCAAACGTCGCGTCGGCCAAAATGCAAATGCGACGCGCGCTCGGTACAAACAATTGAATGAAGGGATTTGCTTCTTCAGGGTCTTTAACTGGAACGCGCAATCGCAAGAAAAGAGATCAAGACAAACGGCACAATAAGAGCTAGCGCATTTACGCTAGAAAACTAACTCGGCAAACAACAAATAACAACAGTCAAAGAGCGAAGAAGAGCACTATGCACGAAACGTTATTTAAGTTGGATTGTGCATTATTCGCAGCGAGTTTTATTCGCGGAAAACTTGCTCTTGCGTTTTGTTCAATTTGCATAATTTTGCCATAAGCGGGCTTTGTTTAAGCCTATAATAAAACAGCGTTTAACACTAGCATTATGGCGGTTTAGTGCAATTTTATTTGAGACGTGGAAAACAAATATCATTCTAGTGAGAGGCGAGATGAAGTTAGGAAATAATTAATTTGGCATGCTTTTTGCATTCAGCGCGTAAAGGACAAAAAGGATGAACACTTTTTGGTGGTGACCACCCTCTTTCCGTGCCAACGAAATTTAATTGCGTGTGAGCTAATTCTCTCGCTTCCGTCCTGCCGGAGGAGATTTTTGAACAAATTTTTCACATTCCACATCATTTAGCCGACCTTTCCGGGACATACAAATAATAAGTCGTTAATTTCAGTGCTCCCTCTCTCTCTCTCACTCACTCACTTTCTTTATTCTTTGTTTCCGCAAGGATGAAGGCGGAAAAGGATTTTGACCATGCGGGTTTTTCATGCAGAGAATGTGCCAACACAATCGCGTAATTTTTTTTGCCACTACAAGGCACATCTTTGTCCAATGTAGGCGCGTATCACGTTTATGCAGAGCTATTCGCGCTAAATGAACACAAAATTGTTGGAAATAATTAATGCGTCGGGCGGGAAACGCAGGAAGGAAGAAAAAGGTTTTTAACGTTTGAATTATTTTTAGTTAAATTGCTTCACTTAACCTCGAATTGGTCTTTTTGATGTTCATTCACTAAAACTTGCTTTTAGTAGATGCATTTTTGTCTCTCTGTGCGAAAATTGTACATGTATTGTAATTAGATACAAACAGTGTTCGTGATTACACTGTTTGTAATTTCATAAAGTTTTAAACTCATTTCCTCGTTCAGTTCGTGTTCAATCGACATCAGAATTTTACACGTTATGTATACAAGAAAAGTTTTATGAGTTACTTATTACAAACACTCGTGCGCACGTTGTTGCTGTTCGTCACTCGGCTATGCATCGATTATGTAAAATTCGCATTTGAAATGTAGGCTGTCAGCGTACGACGACGTGAAACGGACGCATATACAAAAGGAAAAATAGTACAGGAAAATATGAAGGAGGCGTGCAGTTAGCATAAGTGAATTTAATGTTTGCCCTAGTTGTTTCCTTCAAAAACGCACCAAGGAAATGCTTTGCATGCATGTGCTCAATAATTTATCAATATCCTTCGAACGCGCGACTGCCGTAAGTGTAATATTCAAATCCAAAAAGAAAAATTGAAGGCACAGCATATAAAATATATTTCAATAGCTTTTTTTCCATTTTCTATTTCTAAATTTCATGTCGACTTTATGAAAAATGCTAAAAGCATTTATTTTTAGACTTAACCCTATAAATGATATGATGCTTTCCTCATTAGTCAAACTATTAATACATCTTCAAATGTTCTTAAAATACCTAGTTACGTGCTGGAAAGTAAGAAATGTTTTTCAATTTAAATATTATTTATGTCATAATGCAATAGCGGTGTAAATTTAAAAACCAAATCCTACTTCTATATTCCGCAGAACGCGAGCACTTGCTGGAAAACGTGCTGGTTTGGTTTGTACATTCCTGGCGGTACGTGCATATTCCCCACATGTGTGCAAAAAAAAATGCGAAAACGAAATTTCCCTCATTGCGCACGTACACATGAACGTGATTTCTTCATCTGCGATTGCGAGACCTGCATGACATGACACATAAGCGATGCTAAAGGAATAAAATGAAATAAAACGACGGCAAAGAACGAGCGAACGAACGCGCACTGAGCGTAAGAAGCAAATACCCGGAATCCGCGTGAAAAAGAGGAAAACGCGACCACTTGCGAGTCAACTGCACACCTACGATTCTGTCAAGGTGCATTTTCGCTTGCCGCTCTTTATTCTCATATAGTATTTGATTTCCTACGATTTTTAACTTCGTCTTATTTGATTTCTTCGCTCAATCGTTTAATAGTTGTATTAAATCTTTTATACTGAGTATTCGCGAAAGTCTTAAAAAATATAAGACTTTTCCTGCGTCGATGGAAATTTTAATATCTTTAATTAGTTAATTAATCAATTAAGTGGAATGTCGAAACAATGATGGCAGTTTTTGAATGATCATTTAATTTTCTTGAATTGCAATGTGAATTTCAAAAAGTCTGAATGAATGGCAATGGAGATGGCCGATAGAGTATGTGTTATCAAAAAATGAGTATGTGTGTGAGTGTGATTTTTCACACCTCTCATTTAAATGAT
This sequence comes from Aleochara curtula, assembly GCA_963978815.1. Lineage (NCBI taxonomy): Eukaryota > Metazoa > Arthropoda > Insecta > Coleoptera > Staphylinidae > Aleochara > Aleochara curtula. The sequence continues at coordinate 3,901,868 of OZ022222.1, read as the reverse complement.
TGTCGGCAGTATTTGTTATCACTAATCTACGCTTATTATCAAGTAGTTTTCACACCTCTTTATCTATCATTATCACCAATTATGGATTAATTAGGTGTGATTTGCGCTCCTTCTTTTTTCGCACCTTTGCGTTTTATTTAAAAACTTCACACCTTTACACTTGCACTGCGCATGCAACATATGCTCACACATACACAATGTTTTATTGCACGCTTTATTCATAACTTCTTATTTATTTATCAATTTTTTTAATTTTTTTTATTAATGAATTATTTATTGTGCAACATATTTACATTGTTGTCAGCTGTTGTAAACATGCGTCATTACACTACCGAGAAACAATTAATTTAATTACCAGTAGTACAACTGCTTCATTGTGTAAAGCGAAGAACAATCAACAATGAAAAATCCACAGGTAGAGATTGTGGTTTTCTTCTAAATGCAAACAAAATCAACCAAATGCGCGTTTTCTCATTTAATTGTTCATGCGGGTATTTCTGAGAGTTCACAAGCTGGAAATGAAGGTTTTCCACTTTATGATGTCATCATGCTGTATACGAAATTTCTAGAAATACTCGGCTGTGAAGTTGTGTACTTCAACATCGATCCACAAGATGCAATCTAATTGAAACGTGATGTTTGCTGCTCCGGTATATAATAAAAGGCATTACATCGCATTCGATGGTATAGACGACCGAATAATGGAGAATACGAAAACGAATATTTGCACTGATGAAATAACATTCGCATTCGTACACACACACACCGGTTGAAATACAGGGTGAATTTACTAACGTGATTGATAGGCACGATTGAAATTCAGAAATCAACATCCTGTGTACATTTTAATAGTGCACTTTAATTATTTCGTCAAATTCAGTCGATATTGTACGCTGTGCATATTCACGCTGATGAGTGCCAGATTAAACATTGACGCCGGATACGCATCATTGAATTAATCCAATGCGCATCTTTTTCCATCAAACGCTGCAATCCAACGCTCTTTATGCGAAGCGTATGTGTAATCTCATTTGGGAAAATGATGCGTGATCAATCACCATCATGAGCTGCGTAAGGATTGCATGACTTGCCAAACGGAAAATCGAACGCCATCACTGCAAATGGAGTGCTTTGATTATTCATTAAATTTGATTCGTTCGAATCCATCTTCTCGCCAAATATTTGATCCGAAATTGATTTCGATTACAATTCAGTGTAATTAATATTACGCGAGTCATAATTTAAGTAATTCTTTCATTCTCAACTTTAGAGGAAGCGTTTGAGTATGCGCTTTAAATATTTACGTTTTGCTCCTCTTCATAATGTATTCGCACTATTAATAGATGAATAAAATGAGCACGCGCGAAAATCTGAGATGCTAATAGCTTTCTAGTTTTAATTCACTTTTTTATAAACAAACAATTCGTTGGAGTCATAATATTTTCCATGAGAAATTAATCTATTTGAAAAATGTTGTATTATAAAATTTATAGTACTCGAGTATTTATGAAGTATTATGAAACACAGGCTTATAGAAAAGTGGGCAACAAAAGAAACAAGGGTGAAAAAGTATCAAATCCCAATTGAGAAGCGCCGAGCGAAATTGCAGAAGTTACGTTCGTATTTCATACTTTTCAACCCCTTTGCTCCTCGGCCGGATTGTGCACAGCGAAAGGATATATCCGAGTCGATGCATCCCGCACATTGCAGTCGCGCGTGGTGTGCTCGTATCGCACTTGCTCTTTCTAGATTCCGAGCCGGATATAAATATAAATTTTGATTTGGGTCGAAGCCCTATCAAAATCGTACTGCTGGAGCGGCAAGCAGTGCTGTTTGTTATTAAAACTTATAATGATACATTTCTATCGCGCGCCACTGCGATTTTTATTGCTCTCTTGAAAGTTGAACGAGCACAATATTATTCCTTAAAAGTGCTGCGCTGCAAATGCCCCTATCGCGATATAAAAATTGCAACCAATTCCATCTTTAATGAGTTTGATTCATTCGTGTTCCATATTCGCATTAGTAGCAGCTCTCGGAGCATTGCGAGTTTGAATATTCATTCATTCGTCCAATTTCAGTTTCGGCTGAATGCCGAATAGCTCATTTCAGCGGATGCGGCGAACGCATAATGCATTTTCCAATGAAAATTACCAAGGACAACAAACATGCAGTAAATTTTCCGGGTGCGTTTGTGCTACAGTTTGCTTTTTACGCTCGTGAATGATGGATGGTCCCGTTTATACGTGAGTTTGTTTAGTTGCTGCCATTCGCACGATACATTTTGCACCGTGATTTGGCAACATTCCGCTCTTACTTCCGGTTCGTACGCAATTGAAACAAATGTGGTTGTTATCACTATATAGGGTGTTTATTAAATTTGATGAATTAACTTACGACTCAGACCATTTCGCGTCTGATTAATGAGAGATGAATCATTTGTTTCACATTCTGACACTTTGGTAAAGTGTGGCAGATCTATGAAGATTGCAAAAGTACGTCTTGGGTTGTCTTTCAGCAAAGTGTATTTCCGAATAAGGAATTGTTTGCCTCGATTTGACATTCGGCTTTGTGCGCACCCCCACACTTCGACACGTCCAAAACTTTAATATTGCATGCCAGATTTAATAAAGAAGGGAATGGGACCGGGTTGATGTATTTCCTATGCATGCAATTTCGTATTTCATATGTGCCACATATATTGCTCTGTGCGTGTCGGATGCGTTCAGGGTTGTTGGTAAACAAACGTACTTTATTTATTTCCTGTTTCTAATGCAACCGAGTTGTAAATTCACATATTCTAATTCTAAACATTATTATACAACCAGCTACAACATGATCATGCTAATACAGATTAACATAAAGTGGTTGCGGGCGAATGCAATTTCGATAAATCACACTAAAAACCGCCATGAGACTAAATTAGAAATTATCGTAGGTGAGTTTTCGCTTCGATACACATCAAGGATAAATAATAGGTGTATCGATTTTAATTGGATAATAAATGGTTTCGGTCATTCGAACTTCATACATATTCTGGAATGAAGATACAATAAGTTTGCAATGCGCGCCATCATTATTGCCACATGGGAGCGTAAAGTTTAGGCCCTAAATATCAAGTTGCAACGAAACAATAGCAATATATTAAGTGCAATTAAGGCCACTAAATAGTGGATTTAATCAGAGATCATATTTCAGTGCGCTTTATGTAAAGTGGCACATGGTATGCGGCAATTTGATGTTGTATTTCACGAAATAAATCCAGAGTATTGGAGGCAGCGCGCCGCCGCATGGCATACCATGCCATGCCAAGGGGGGTTCCTGTTCCGGCGGACCGCCATTCAGCATCGAAATCGATTTCGATTAGTCGCGGTGATTGTAATTCGGATTGCGATCACAACAATTTAACAAATGCCGCGCGCACAACAGCTGCAGAGGAGATGCATTCAGGGGGGCGGACGGACGCGCAATGGATGAACGAAGCAATTGAACGTGGAACGCTTATTGAATGCGAATTACGAGGCGCGCGGCTAATGTCACGCGGATGCGAAATGCAAAATGTCAAATTGGCCGAGCGAGAGTGTTGCTCCACCCCGACGATGGCAGCATCCAGGTGCCTGCCGTTTGGTATTTTAATTACGCGAAAAATATTGCGCGCTACTGCATTTCCCGTATGCATTCATTGCGTATATCCATACGGATAAACGCTCAACTATCATCGTGTACCGAGAATTTAATTAAATGCTTAATGGAAAAATGGACTCGTATCTATGCATTTGTGCGATGTCAATTCGGATGATATTAACAGGCTTCATCAAGTGTAATACTCTTGATTTAATTACTGGGATTTTCGTTATTCAAACCCATTTCTAGTTAGGTATTATGATGCGAAAATAAACCCGAGTTATTACGTGCCATTGTAATTTATAAAAAAATTATATGGGTCGTCGAAATCACTGTTTGAATTTTCACAAATTATTTACTTCTTCACGGAATTTATTCTATGAAGATTATCTAAATTATGCAACTTACAAATATGTCATTCAAGCAATTGAGGGATCCCAATTAACAAATAACTTGATTTCGCAGATCTTCGAAGACTACTACCACTTCGCACATCGAGGCATTGCTAAGCGATCGCTGAGTCCGCATCGCGGTAAACGTGAGCTGCTGGCGGCTGACACACGGATCCAATGGGCGCAACAGCAGCGGGCGAAGCGAAGGACCAAACGGGATTATAAGCAGCTCGACTACTCTGATCCGCGATGGCCGAACATGTGGTATCTGGTAAGCTGACAGCCGAATGCAGCCCACTCGTTACTAAACTGTCTCCTCCTTGTCTACTCCTCCAACGTAATCCAATGTCTTACATCGGATTAAAATTAAACCGCAATTGCACTCCTTAATGCGAATGGCACTGGAAAATAGATCGTCTAATTGTGAACGCCGCATGTGTGCGTGTTACAGAACCGAGGTCCTGGCATCGACATGAACGTAATTCCGGCATGGCAGGAGGGTGTGACGGGGAAGGGTGCCGTCGTCACTATTCTTGACGACGGTCTCGAAAAGGACCATCCGGATTTGATACAGAACTACGTAAGTATACTCTTGTGAGAAATCTCATCATGTTCAACAAGCTGCTTCTTCTTCGTATTGATTGATTGTTTCTACTCTTGTGTTTTTCCGTGCCGCTAGGATCCTTTGGCGTCGTACGATGTGAACAATCAGGACTCGGATCCAAGTCCGCGCTACGACATGATAGATTCGAATAGGCATGGGACGCGATGCGCCGGTGAGGTAGCCGCCACGAGCAACAATTCAATTTGCTCGCTTGGTGTGGCACATGGAGCACACGTTGGCGGCGTGCGGATGCTGGACGGTGATGTTACTGATGCGGTGGAAGCGCGTTCGTTGAGCCTGAATCCGCACCACATTGACATCTACAGTGCGTCTTGGGGTCCAGACGATGATGGTCGAACGGTTGATGGACCAGGAGAATTGGCAAGACGCGCATTTATTGAGGGAGTGACTAAGGTATAAACCATCGGATATTTTGATGACATGTTGCATTCATCGAATACTTCTTGTAGGGGAGAAATGGCAAAGGTTCTATTTTTGTTTGGGCATCTGGAAATGGCGGTCGTGACCACGACAACTGCAATTGTGATGGCTATACGAATTCCATCTATAGCTTGTCCATATCTAGTGCCACCGAGCAGGGTCGCGTGCCATGGTATAGCGAAGCGTGCAGTTCCACGCTTGCAACCACTTATAGCAGTGGTGAAGTCGGCGAACGACAGGTCGTCACCACCGACTTGCATCACGAATGTACAAGTAGCCATACGGGAACATCAGCTTCTGCTCCGCTGGCCGCAGGTATTTGTGCGCTTGCATTGGAGGCGAACCCGAACCTAACGTGGCGGGACATGCAGCACATTGTGGTGCGCACGGCACGACCGCAACATCTCGTCAGTCTCGACTGGCAGACAAACGGAGTTGGAAGGAATGTATCCCATAATTTCGGTTACGGTCTAATGGACGCGCACGCGATGGTCCAGCTGGCGCGCAAATGGATCACAGTACCCGAGCAGCATAAATGTGAAATCAGTGGACCTCAAGTCGACAAGTAAAATCAATCAATAACGCTTGCGGCAAATAGGGGAAAGCAAATCTAATACAACTTCGTCTATTGTTTGTCCTTGCAGAAAAATTCCAGCTCGAAGCGTCGTCGTGCTCACCCTTAACGTCAACGAATGCGACAACGTCAAAGTGTTGGAACACGTACAGGCGAAATTGACAATAACTTCGCACAAGAGGGGCGACCTTAACATTCAGCTCATTTCCCCTATGGGTACACGTGTCACCTTGCTTGCTCATAGGTTGGTCATCAGAACTAATGCATTTTCTTCTCCGACGAAAATCATTTCACAATTATCTTATTCTGTTGCACAGAATACACGACTTATCACGAAGTGGATTCAACAATTGGCCTTTTATGACCGTCCACTCATGGGGTGAATCTCCATTTGGCACATGGACGCTGGAAGTACACAACGATGGCAGACTGTTGGGTAAGCAAAACAATTTCAAGAGTTGGAGAGACCTATGCAAAGCAAGAAATCGAAACTGATCAACTAACTTGTAACAGCTCATCATTAACATGCACACGCCAATAAAACAACTAGGCCTAATTGTGCGCCAGTTTGTTTTTTGCTTGCGTGTCACTAACTTTAGTGTAGCTACTAACGAATTGACTTTACAGGCCGTGCGACGTTAATCAATTGGTCGCTTGTCTTTTACGGGATTAATCAAACGAATCCCAATGACATTGATCCTTTGAACAAAACTAACAAAGTTAAGTTAAACGCGGCCAACAGTACTAACAATAATAGCATGGCGAAAAAGAAAAACAAGAAGCAAAAGTCGAAAAACGCGCAGAAATCGCCAAACGCGAGTGGCAAATCGTCGCCGCCAAGTGGTAATAAAGCGAGCAAAGCAAAGTCGAAGAGCACAACGGCGCCGAAATTCTATTCTGCGCCGGATGGCAAGGGAGGGAAGAATAAAAAGCCCGACTTTTCGCCATTCTACTATGCGATGAACAATTCCAAATTTAGCAAATTTCCCAAAAACTATTCGATTACGTATCCGATCATGATTCCGGAACGCGAATTTGTTAAGCACAACGGCGGCGTCAGCGATGTGGACGCGTTCCGCAAAAAGCTTCAAAAGCAGAAAGAGAAAAGCCGCGATTTGAATTCGAATCGCAATAGCGAATTGTTCACAACGCGCACGTCCACTGCCACCGTCTCTACCGCAGCCGAACGCACGTCGACAATTGTGCCGGCGATGTCAGTTTTTAGAAACGCGCTACTCGTTACTGTTGCCGCCCCGCGCATGCCGCAGGATAAAAACAATAATGGTAACTAATATTCGCATATTGATTATGCATGCCTGAATGGTAGGTTTTATTTGATTTAACAGCGTGTTATTTTTACTGGGTTTTTTTATGCTATAAATTTATATAATTAGTTTTGTTTTGCATTTCTTAACAAATTTAATATTTTCGAATTTGCATGCAGTTTTTTTATTGCTACGTTTATTTTCATTCTGTAAACTTAATCAATTTTACTTTACAAGGTGAAATACACTCGTGGGATTTAGTTCTCTTTGGTACGTCAACACCCCCAGGAATTGATGCAAAAAGCGATGTGTTACCAACACTGCCAGGCAATTCAATTGATTTTAATGAAAATGACATCGACACTGGCGATATCAAGAAGTCAACACAATCGGAAGTATGTTGCAGTTGATGCTACTTATTCAATCAATTGCCGATTGTCTTATGTTAACTGATTTGTATTTTAGGTCGGAAACGAAATTTCGCCGATGGAACAAGAATACCAGCAGTCGCTGAACGGCTGCAAGACATCACGCGATAACGTCTGCATAGGTTTGTTACTTGTCCTCACTCTTTACTATACGTACAGCAACAATCTTCAAGTTGCCACCGCCAGCACACTGCTACTAACGTTTCTTATCAATTGCCTGATACCAACCGTTGCGATTGTGCGGCGGTGGTTGAGGTGCGTCTGTGATACGTTTGTTTCACTGCGGAGGCGTCGCGCTGGCCCCGCAAAACAATCCCCGCTCATTGCAACGCATGCAAACTTAAGACTGGCGAACAAAAACTCTGACAACAATAGCCAATTTAGTTGTTCAACGCTGAGCTATCACGACAGTGACCTTTTGCGTTCAGAAGCAGCTAACACATTACGAAATTCAATGAGGAATCTTTAGCTAGGCGCGCGTGTTCGATTAGCGTCGATTATGTGAATACCAAATATTACTAACAATACGATATTTCATTTTTACCAATACGATTAACGAATTTTAGTTTCATTTTAGATTTATACAAATATTATTGCAATTACTTAATTGAAACTACATCAAGTACCAGATATTTTTACGAGTATATTATTGATAGGAAAGTATTCGAGATGAATTAGCGAATTGTCTGTACATATTCATAACTATTGACTATATTTATATAAATAATAATTATATACTTAATAGGCGCGATTTTGAGAGCAAGCAGAAAGCCAAACGGATTGCTCGCAATTTATATTAATAGATAGCGGACAATTATATTACTAATTAATACACGTCTACATATAGTATTTGTTGTTCATACGCGTAAGAAGTGAACACTCAATTTCAATTCAATCGAAGGCTGTGGAAAATACAAAATTCTTCGAATTGCCGCCGCCGCAATTCAGATACACAGTGGTGGCTATTTCCGTAATTAATATTTTACGGAGATTTTGCTACTGTCAACCCGATCGAACATACATAATTGCATCCCATCTGTTTGCAAGACATATCGACGATGTGAAGTTTAATTAGTTTTAATTGATTAGTTTCAATTGCAATCGTTCAGAAGCAATGCGTAATTTCGTTCCAGATTGCAGCAATTACTCTTAGGGTGTGTGCCAAATTTTGTTCATAGTTCAAATTAACAAGATATCAGTTACGAAATCAAAACTTACTTTTAAGATATTAGCGTTATTCAAGTGCAATTACTCGATACACTTATTAATTGCATGCAATTTCTATTGATAAAACGAGTTGAATCAAAAGTTGAAACATTAAAGAACAGAAACATGATATACATATCGCGTACGTAACCGGATTTAAACATATATTTAATGCATATATATATATATTTATTATCAATTTGTTGATTAGCACAAATCGTCGCAATATTGAATTAATTAGGCAAATTTTATTTTATAATTTAGTAATTCTAAGCAATTCGATTTTACCTCTTAAAGATACAATACCTATACATATTGATAAATACAATAATGAGTTGGATGAATGGAAAGAAGACAAGAAACATTATTACAATTCGCTGTGATTTATTTAATTATGTATATAGATATGTGTTAATATGCGTTATTACAATACGTTAATGGCAGCGCAATTTAATTTAATTGATGCTGGTGGTTCCTCTGATATTATTAGCAATGAAACAAGTTACGGTTACTTGATAATAATTAATTATACGTATATTAAACAGTATAGTAATAATTTTCAAAAACGTATGAACGAGATTCAGCGAGAGATCAATAATGATTAGGCTTTGGGCATTAGTAATATCGATATAATATTGCGTCTGGAAAATTACCAAATATTCATAATTGCAATAATTGTTTTACTAACATACAAACCATGGCCATTTTATATACTTGATAACGAACGAACATTGATACAGCAGCGTGACATTAAATTGCAATCTGAAAAATTCTAATAATATTTAGATAACTTCTTGACGTTCAAGTTCAAGACATACCAATAAATAATTAATATGTACATATTTATAAATATCATCATGGATAGCTTAAACGTGTATCAAATTAATGTGGGTTTTAGCGCTATGCAATAATGGATTAGGTGTTTTCGTTTTTGCGAACGCATTAATTACAAAGCACAACAACGCAAAACCTGCTAAACAAGCCAGCAAAATTTACAGATAATAATTATGAATATATGAATGAATAGTAGGTAGGAAATCATAATTAGTCTTATTACAATGGCCTAGTCGTATACAGTCAGTTTTAGCACAAACTTAATCTATGAGTATTTTCATTCAAATAACAAACAAACGTGCCACTTTAATTCGTACATTTTAAAATGGTTTTGTTACGCAAGTGTTTACCTTATCAACGTCAAGTACTTAGACTATTCCGGAGTCATTTATATATTTTTGAAACCATTTAAACAAACAGATTACGGATTTGCGCATTAATAATTTTCCCAAACAGTTGCTAGCACAATTGCATAGATTATTTTTTGGTTTACTTTATCCTTGGCCAATTCTCGTTTCTCCAATTACTTTCATAGGGTTTTTACCATCCTGAATTTGTTGAATTTGAAATTAATTGCAATGGCAGTATGTATCATCTATATGTTTGTGAATCGTGAATCTTTAACCTTTTAATAATAATTATGTAATGCTAAGTGATATTAATTGAGAATTGTGTAAGAAATGAATGACCTATATACATAAATATATAAATACTGTATACATGCGCATTAATAAGGAACAATTTGTAAATGAGAATATTGAACGTAAAAGAAACAATTGAATTTATTAATAAATTGTGGCTGAAATCTATGTAAAGTAAAATGCTTCCCGTTTGTTTAGATTCGGATGCACGGCAGTCGATATTATTATGTATCTTCTTGTTTGCAAATTTCTTTTGTTTAGGTGTTGAATTTCATAATCATCTTAACGATCATCAGCGCTAAATTGGATAACTTTAGGTGAGTTTAATGCGATTGTGCGCACTCCCATATGCATGTTAGAATTTTTCTTTGCAATATGCATTTATAGACTAGCTAGTAATTATATGTTTAGCAGCGTTCAGAGAACTTTAATTAAATTGGTTTTTGTTGTCAGATTTTGTTATTATTGTTAGAAATTTGTATTTGCACTTTACGGTAAACTTTTATATGTTTCGCAGCATGTTAATACGTTTCATTTTTTAGAATGCATGGTCGGTTATTATTATCTGGATGGGATTTGCGTTCAAGAATGCCCAGTAAACTTTTTTCCTGCGGTGTATACTCCGCATGGTCTTGATCCTAGTGAAGTAGCAGAAGTCAGCGCCTGTGAACCGTGCCACTACAGTTGTAAGAAGTGCAATGGGAGTAATGATAATGAATGCACGCAATGCTACCCAGATGCGTTTCTACATAATCGCACCACCACTGAGGCTTATTGTTATCCTTTGGCTTTACGAAGTTACCTCGATGAAATCAGTTTACAGATGAGGCTAGGGATAGTATTAATTGCCATTCTAATAGTAATTGGATTGGTATGCTTAGTGAGATGTAGAAACGATAAGCCTAAAGACAAATTTATGAAAATGGATTCGTTACTTAATATTCGCAAAATAGAGAAGCAAGTCAAGTCAGCGGTATATAGTGACAGTGATGAGGATTAAATGAATGTACTTAGTAGCTTGAAGGACCAGTTGTGATATTTATCTTTACTCAGAGGCATTCTTATCAGAAACTTTTTTAGGTATGTGACTTCACTGATACCAGTGATTGTTTTTATTATGTTGACGTTTTATCAGATAGGTTTAAAATACACCTTGGTTTAGCAAATAATAATAAAACTTAGACTTAACTAGTAATTACTACTGGGAATAGATTAACTTTTTAAATTTGTAAATTATTACACGAGTAACATACGTTACAAAGTTTCTGCTGACTTGGAAAACCAGTACTAATTGTTTGTAAAAAATTGCAAAATTTAATTACTACGAAATGTTATTTTGACTAAAGATTGATTTATCAGCAACCTTTATACATGTGCAAGTTATTTTAAGCAAAAAAACGCGCTGCCCATGCAATTTAATTTTAAAATTCGAAAAGCTGATCCATCATAAAATAAATTACAGCTTTCGCAAATTAGATAGCATAGAACCGTTAAAATTCCATATCACGTAATATCTATGCATCCAAACAACGTCACTATTATGTACATAGTTCCATGGGACTTATCAAATTTATGCAATTAATTAATAGAACATTTTGCGTTAAGTGCGCATCGGCACGAAAGGCGTGTTGCATATAGGGAATTTTTTTGTCCCGTGATCAATGTTGCGCGACTCGCACGAGGCGACGGTGAACTCGGGCACTTTCGTAGCTTGGCTTGTCTAACTGTACTTGCACTAGCCATTATTCCACGCTGGCTAATGCAGCGTTCGTGATCGAGTAGTGCGGATTCTTAAACGGTTCGCAAGTGCTCTACTGAGGTGCTACAGGAATCGGAAAAAGTATTGCGCCATCAACTTGCCGGATTACAGTGAAATAAGCCACTAATAATAGCAGAGCGTTTGTGCTGTGAGTGCAGTGCTATGACCAGCGCCTAGATATGGCCCAATTGATCGACCTGATGCTTAAAGGCGAACCCGACATGGAACAGTTAAACATGGATATGCCCAATATGGAATTTGATTTCGACGCTCCTGATATGATGGTAAGTCCAATTTATAGAATTATGTTATCTTTCACTATGCTAGAGATTGGCTGGAGAAAGTGATTGTGAGTTTTGCAATAGCTTGGTATGCATTATGTGCACCTGTATACTGCAAGTGCACGTAGCGTTGTTCTGATATGAATAGGTGTACCAAATTAACAGATGATAAAATATTCCAAATTACCAAAATCTGCCTAGTTACGCTCAAAATCCGTGGAGACAGACACTTGTTTGTTTGAACAGCGCGTGTACACTGTAAATATTTTGTTCATTGTCGATTCAAGAAGGTCATACATGAATGAAAAAGTTTTTTATAGAAATAATTGCATTCTAATTGCATTTCTCTTCTCTGGTCTAATGAATATGCATTATGGTATTTTAGACTTCCGACTTCTTCGACTCTGTAATGTCAATGGAGAAGGAAAACTTTCTGGACACAATTGATGAAAGTTCAATAAAATACTTCAATGATGATCTGCTAAAGGACGATGTCAGCTTCACAGGTAGTAGCAGTCCCAGTGACTCGACTTTACATAATTCGCCTACTACTGATAGCGGATCAATGGACAGCGACCAATTCAACGACCAAATGTAAGTACAATGCAGTTTCGCATTACCAAAATTGCTTGCGTATGCAATATTGATTACTGTCCATATGGCTATTTAACCTATCAGAAACCATGTGCGTGCGGTGAATGTGCTCTTATAGTAACGTAGTAGAACGTACACGCTGCTTGCAGAAGGAGATCAGCGATTAAAACGGGTTTATCTGACCTTTCACTTTGCTAAAATAAAAAAGAAGTGAGTAACAGGAAAGCGGTGATCTAGATTTATGGATTTGAAATGCTCTCACCCAGCAAAACCATATGACTTTGAAATATAGGTGAACTAACTTTCCTTTCTTTCTTTTGCTAATGCATTTTTTAGCATTTCTTTCTCATCCAATTTGGCTATTTGGCCTTTTGTTATTGACTCAAACCGGTACGATTAGAATTTCAATTGGCCTGTTATGTGTAACCATGTCCATGAAACTTTATCTATTATTTTTCATTACTATATTATTGCAATTCGGTCATTTACAAAACACATTAACAATTCGTTGGTAACGGATTCTTGCTATAATAGTTGCCTCAGAGAAACAATGATTGTATACATATTGTTATATGTTACGTGTATATCACCTATGCAATTATTTCCAGCACACTCTTCAGCGACAAAGCAAGCGAAACCCTTGCAAGCGATGATTTCTATGCCTTTGTGGATGAGTCTGTAAATGAATTGCAGAAAGGGTATGATCGACAACAAGAATATGTCGACGATATAATCGTTAATTCGCCAATTGTCGCCAATATGCAAACGCATACCCCTAAAATCGTGAAACGTATATCTCCATCGTCAAACTCCCCTAAGAAATTGATTGTTACCAAACCAATAACCCACACAAGTATGTAACTAACATTGATCGTTAGTTCAAACTGCTATTATCATTATTAAATGTTAATGGAAAATTTTCAGATCAAAATACCCACGGAACTAAAACAATCATTAACACTGGAAAGAATCAAGTAATACGCGTGCAAGCTGGTGGCCGATCTCTATTATTACCAGTAAACGTGAAAGATATAAAGAAACTTAAAGTGATTCGCGCTAACGATTTCAACATGGAGGGATTTAAACTGATTCCGGCCCAGGCTAAACCCATATTCAAAAAAGCCGTTCCATATGCGGCGTCCACATCGTCAGAATCTGTTGATGGTAAACTAATTAACATTATTCTTAATGTTTGTCTCATGTGTATGTTCACTTGTAGAAGATATTGATGTGGTCGATCATGCATCAGATGGTAGCTATCCAGCCTTGGAACTAACGGGAGAAGAGAAGCGTTTGCTTATGAAGGAAGGAATAAAACTACCAACACATTACCCGCTTACAAAATATGAGGAAAAGGAATTAAAACGCATTCGACGGAAAATTCGCAATAAGATTTCTGCACAAGACTCGAGGAAGCGGAAGAAGGAATATGTGGACCAACTCGAAGAAAAGTATGAGCTAAGATTTGCTTATACTGTTATTACAATTAGCTGTTTGTTTTTAGAGCTCGTAAAACTGACGAGGAAAATGAGCTTCTTAAATCCAAGGTGAAAACTCTCAATCGTGAGAATACACGTCTCTCTGAGCAACTTAAGAAGCTGCAAGAGCTGCTGTGTAGCAGTTCAAGTAAAGCAACACCAACCACCTGCCTGATGATTGTATTATTCTCTACGTTATTGGTGTGCCTACCTAATTTACGCACATCTGATAACAAAGAGATTGAAGTTGGTGAACAACAAATGATAGCCGCTCGACGAGCGCTGCTATTCAATCCATGTAAGTATTTACTAAGCTTTGATGTAGAAATGGTGATATCATTTGAATGATATTTTAGCTAAAGATGAAGAAGAACAAACCGGCATGGATGAGTTCTTAGTATTTAACAAGGAAGAAGCTGAACTCCGCTTCGAGGAGGAAGAGAAGGAAAATGGCACGAATGCGTTCGTGAAATATTTGGGCGAATTGTCCACCAAGTACGAATCGATTATTCGTTCTAATTGCTCGGAAATTCTGCAAGGTGGATCGCTGCAAGATTATTGCAAGAAGCACGAAGATGAGTTTAAGCAGGCGATGCAAGACCTGCGTCTCTTCTTGGAGAAAAATTCAAACGGAGAAGAGAAGAAATTCATAGAGCCTGACATAGATGATGATGACGATAATGTAAGTTTTAAACGTCGAAATGCATATCTGCCGGATGACGACGATCCGCCGACCAAAACCATTCGTATTTCAAATGCTAATCTTGAATATGATACGAATGTGATTAAAGTAAGTGATTCAAAATCACTGTTATCTAAAAGCGAATAATTTGTCGTGCTATGGTCACGTATTTTACCTGAACGATGAACGAAAATGATGCATATTATACTAATAGGTAACAAAAAATTTTGTTGAATTTTTTTCATTAAATTTAATATATTTTATTCATTCTTAAGAAATTATATACATAGAAAATAGTACACATATTATACGGTATGACCGTTTATTAATGATGATGTTTATTATAATTCAAGGTACATTATATATTTATAAGCATGCATTAATTAGTTGTAAATATTATTAGTAAATAATTTTTGATAATCGAATCAACTTTCATGTACTGCTTTTTGATGGCAAGGTTACTGGCTACATGAATTTACATGCAATCGTACACGTACTTTATAAAATTAGATGAATTTAAAGTTTCCTTAATGCGTCTATTATAATGTTTATTGTAAGATATTGAGTAAACTAGTATGATGATAATTGCTGGTATTTTACTAGTGTAAACTCGCATAAGAAGAAACGCCGTGCACAATTTATTCATATAATTTCCAAACGAGCAGGCTGCTATCCAGAGGTGAATTTTGAAGGAGCCTTGGCTTTAGAGCATTGAAGAATACGTATAGTGTGAAGCAATTGAGTATAAACAATTAATTTTTCACGCTTTTATTTATTTATTAATATTAACGCTTGATAGGGATTTATTTGTAAATCAATACGTTGGATTGCTTAACAATTCTTGGCTAAAATATATGTTTCAATATAACCATTGTATAACCGTCAGCAGCACGGACGGTATTACGCTTGAGTCCGACTTGGGAGCCTGGGGTTCGTGTTCCAGCCCGAGTCATATATTTTTCATTATTTAATTCTGAAACTCTTCGAATATGTATAAGTTTTAATTTACATCGAGTAAACAGTCAGTGGTACAGTGGTAAAACACTTGCCAGTGACACCGGGGTCTTGGGTTCGAATCCCAGGATCCTCTAAAAGAATTTTTAGAAAATTTAAATCGGGAAGCAACTGTTAATGGCTCCAAGTCCTAGACTTAGCAATTATACGCGCGCAAAGAGTCCGTTGGTGATGGCGCTGTAACCTACCCCCCCTTGCCTCGAATGACGTCAAAAAATTGGCCTGTTGGTAACGAAAATCGGGAATGGGGAGGCAGTCTACTGCCGGGGAGCGAAGCGGCGGGGTGGGCCGTCACAAGACAATCTTAACGTACGGGCTTCAAAAATTAAAAATGGGGCCTCCTCTTGTACGCCTCCAGGTGGCCCTCTGGACATATAGCTAAGTCCATTGGGGCCCCCCGAGCGTACAAGTTATTTAAAACTTAGAAATTCGAGTTGCAGTTGTCAGGATTTGAACCTGAGACTCACAAATCACATCCATTGCCTTTACCACTAGGCTATGGAGTGTTATTACTCTGGCTAAATTTGATCTTCCCCTTATACTCTTAAACTAAATTGAAAACTTAAAAATAAAGTGGAATTCTCGGGGATCGAACCAGAGACTCTCGGATCACTTCCACAGCCCGTACCACTGTGCTATGGAGTGTTCTTGCTACAACCAAATTTGATCTTGCCCTTATAGTCTCAAATTTATTAAATTCTTAAATTTAAAATGTTGATCTCTTCGGGATCGATCCTGGGACTCTCGGATCACAACCATAGACTGAACCACTATGCTGTCAAGTGTTGTTGCTGGGAATGAATTTGATCTTGCCCATATAGGCTTCTTTAGTTAGCATTAATAATAAGATATTAGTTACCATTGACAATTTAAATTGTACTTGATTTATAATAATGGGTGTATAATAGGTTGCAGCCCTACAAGTCAGCCATTGTTAGTGCACCTGCAAGCAGGTTGATACGGCCTTGCTGATCTTGTTAATTTCGTGATAATTTTCATCAATTATCAATCATAGGGCAAATTTAAATTAATCTAATGAGAGTGACGTTCTTCCCTAATTGCTTGGTGCTCAATGAGATTAATTGGTCTTCAGACACAATATTTGTCCATCGGCGTAGTACGTATAACCTACAAGTGTTGCACAAAAACTTATAAAGGTAATATATTAAATTACAAATCTGCAAATCCTATTTGTTTGTAGTGCAGTAATGTTTTAAATATTTGATGTTACCTTTAGCATCTATTCAGCGTATCTGTTTTATTTTCAAAATGTTATCAGTTACAATTACGAGTCATACATTGAGATGAAATTTATTAATATGTTGTTTGTTTGTAGGATGTGACTTCAGACATTGCCAGGCATTGGGAAATTGCCCTCACAGATTTGGATAATTTTTAGCAATTAAAGGAGCAACTACATTCTTATTTGAAGTGAGGTAATGATCAGATAGTTTGAAACCCGTTAAGAGGTAAGTGCAATCTTCATTTTTAAACTTTCATGAGTTGCTTCTGTGTCCTATGACACACATAATATCCCTATATAACTTATACTGTAGTACTGCATGCCTGCAATAGATTTGTAGAAATATTTGTAATCGTTCAAAGTGAACAAACAAGATGCAACATGCTCATCTTGATTTTTCTTTGATATCTGGTATAAAATTTATTAATTTGTATTAATATTGCAAATTACTAGTTATAAGTCCAAATTGAATGGTCATAACGATTAATATCATTGTTTGGGCCATTTAGTAAGTCATCACTTACAACATGTTAGTGATGATAAATTTTGTTACTAGCTGCATGAATGCAAAACATTTCCAGACTTGTCTGTTTTGTGCGTTTCTTTGCTACATTGGGCCTGCTTGTTTGCCTAGGTCAACCCTCTATTTCATGTGTGGTCTTCCACTTGATCTTTTACCTTCATTCAAACACCACTTGCCAGTTACAATCACAGTAGTCATAGCCAGTTACAGTACAGAGTGATGATGTTATTTATAATACATCAATTATCTTTGTTATCTTTCTTATCCCCACATTGTTTCCTGCCTCTATTGCTATTGCTATTATTTAGCAATAATATCCAGGTTTTGGATATGTCTGGCAGCTGACACATCTTTAAAATCTTATTAACAATCCTATAAATGATGTAAATAATTCTAACTCTTTATGTTTTAGATTTCTCAAGTGGTGATGGAAAAAGAATACTCAGTTATTAAGCATATATTTGTGAGTAAACTCACATATAGATTTAATATATACTTGTACCAATTATAGACCCATGCAATTTGGAATGCACAACACCTTTATGGTTTACTTCAAGTGAGTAATATTTTAATATGGTTTAAACATGCCTCACATTTCTCTTCTAATATACTTTTATGTGCATGTAGTTTTACATCTCATGAATCTGAATATTGGCATTCAAAAGCATGTGTGTATAGTGAAGCATGTCATGCATGTGTGTATAGTAGAAAAATTTGTATCGTTATCAAATTTTCCAACAAGCATTTGCAGGATTCACCTTACTGTAATGATGCATTTATTATTCAATTTGAATGATAAGCCAAATTTGCTGTTGTTGACCATGAAATAGCATGTAGAAATTGGGCTTTTAACAGGTTGCTACATTAAAACCAGCAATGTAAATCTTACTGAATGAATTGGTATTAGCTAATTTTCTGATAATGGGACATGCAGCATGATATTTAGTAACTATATCATACTATCTTGATGCTTGATTCATAGTTTATCCACACTCTTACTGTTCCTGAGGTTTAGGAATTAATTTAAATTCCGTTATAATTATTTTAGATTTCTCTGAAGTTCAACTGTTCAAAAGAAGCTGGAAGACTAATACTGTGTATTGTCAACTTTTCAATTAGTTATGTATGCCTCCGATTATATTTAACAGTGAAAAGTCGTCGGTAGTTGGTATCACAACAGGCCCTGGTGTGCCTAAGTGTGCATAAGCAGCCAATACAACATACATACATACTAATACTGTACTAGGTGAGTATACCTAATATTAGATAGTCCCCTAATTTGAGTTTGGCTGGAGCAGCTAGGTTCATTCAAATTTTAATGAGACCAGATATGTTCATACCTATTAAAGCCTCGTCTCCCTGAATTAGCAATATTTATGCTACATTGACATTGATTCTACAGATTTTAACTGTTTCAATGGGTTTTCTATTTACTATTACCATTGCAATCTTTTGTTTTTTTTTCAGATAATTGATTGTTACTCCCAATATACAAGGATGGTCTGCTTCAAATTCAACGAGTAGGTAAGCATGTAATTCCCAATATGTGTTCAAAGTTCCTTTTAATTCTGGCACATAAGGTTCAAGTGTTCTTGATCTAGCTCTTATGGTCCATATTTGGGCGTCTAATCCTGGTTACATGTTCATTAACCGGGAATAACTCCGTAAGTACATGTGCATTAAATCCTAACTAGTGTTGTTTACAATGCATAACCTGTTTTATTGTAGTTTTTGGTTTGTTGATATTAACTTCTGGTATGTCGCTGATAGCTCACGCAAATGGCTAGGGATATAGAGGAGCGTTCCCTGTGTTAGTTAACACTGGATTAATGTGTCTAATTAGGGTAGTTTTTGAATAAATTGCTTTATTGCATTTCTTTCGACTTGCGGCATCTTATAGTGATATAAGGAACTAGAAGTTCCGTCTGTCTTCAATAGATGGCGTATATGTACGATGGGTTGCCTATAGTTGTGCAGTTAATCTTGTTAGTTCCACTATGCGGCTGAAGAGGGCGCCACTTGATAATTAAATTTTTTGAATTTTCTCTATCTTTTGACCGCGAAAAAGTTTCAATGTTATCAGCGCAGATAACGCAGAAACTTTTTCGTCTAAATAACTGAACAAAAGTGAAACTTATTAAATAAAATAACTTCTCAACCAAGCCTGCTATACATTTGATCAATACCTCATTTGAATCAGCTCGCAATCCTCTATCTACATAATTTTTTTTTTTTAATTTTAGGCTCCAATTTCACTTTTCTGATGTCAAAAAGACACTTTTGTCACAGGAATATATGAATGCAAGGAGGTAAATTTAATATTATTTTTTTAAATTAAAAATATTTGTTTCAGCATCAAAATTTTTCACTTTTCTGATGTCAAAAAGACACTTTTGTAACAGGAATATATGAATGCAAAGAGATATATTTAAAATTATTTTTTTAAATTAAAAATATTTGTTTCAGTATCCAAATTTTTCACTTTTCCGATGTCAAAAAGACACTTTTGTAACAGGAATATATGAATGTAAAAAGGTATATTTAATTTAAATAAAAACTACTGTAATAATCACTAAAAAAATCCGATTAATTTAGTTTAACTACCTTTAACAAATAGGTGTTTTCGTGTGAATGTGATCTTAAAATTTTTCAGATCATATACATGCCTTGACAAACTTTGGAGTATATCTGTCTCTCTCGCACCTAATACAATTCCTATATAAAGCAATACTATCCCTGCAGGCAAGTTCCTCTCCCACATGTCTTGATTGGTTGCAAAATAGCTATAAATATTGACTATCAATGGGGTATCTTTATCTCTGTTGCTCTTATTCAATTCCAACAAGCACTAATACTATCTTTTGGAAAGAGTTGCAATCCCTTAAGTTTTAACTCCCTAATGTTACCAATGCCGAATAATAAACATTAAATTAAATTAATAACCTTATAAAAACCGCTCAAAAGATGGTTAATTGTGTAAAAACCACAGTAAAATCCCAACTGCAACTCTCTTGCTTTAGTTCCACTGTTCGGTCATTCGATGAAGATGAAGTTGAACATCATTCATCACTGAGAAGACCCGAAATTAATAATCAATCAACAAGTCTATTGGTTTACTTACATTGATGATAATCCCTTCAGTTGCAGTACCCTTTTAATCCACTTTGAAATCGGGGAATGCCTCTCCCCGAGAGACATCGGGGAATGCCTCTCCTTTGACTCATTTGCCTTAGATCCATGCTTGGGCATTCAACTGAAGTTGTAAATCACTCATCACTGAGAAGACATACAAGATTCAATTAATTAATAATCAATCTATAAGTCAATTGGTTAACTTACATTGATAATAATCCCTTCATTTGGAGTATCCAATTACTTCACTTTGAAATCAGGGAATGTTTAACATCTCAGCCATCTGTAAATCAACAAGAAATATTACTACCTGTAACAAACACGTTCAAGTGTTATTTAACTAATGATTAACAGTGGAAGTAATTAACTTGTTTGTTAATCTTATGATTATATGTAGTAAATTTAGATTTATCAGTATATGAGTCAAGTTAATTGATGCAAAAGAATGAAATAAAATCCTACCTTAGGTTGGGTGTTAACCCATGGTTACTTGTCACTCTCAAATTCCTTGAAATTCCTGGATCCTCTTTATGCCTCTCTTTTGCTTTAGTTCCACTGTTCAGGCATTAGATGAAGATGAAGTTGAAAATCACTCATCACTGAAAAGACCCAAAATTAATAATCAATCAACAAGTCTCTCGGTTTACTTACATTGATGATAATCCCTTCATTTGCAGTACCCTTTTAATCCACTTTGAAATTGGGGACTATAATTGGGGAGAGACATAACTCTTTTGCCTTAAATCGATGCTTGGGCATTCAACTGAAGTTGTAAATCACTCATCACTGAGAAGACATACAAGATTCACTTAATTAATAATCAATCTATAAGTCAATTGGTTAACTTACATTGATAATAATCCCTTCATTTGGAGTATCCAATTACTTCACTTTGAAATCGGGGAATGTTTAACATCTCAGCCATCTGTAAATCAACAAGAAATATTACTACCTGTAACAAAGACGTTCAAGTGTTATTTAACTAATGATTAACAGTGGAAGTAATTAATTTGTTTGTTAACCTTATGATTATATGTAGTAAATTTAGATTTATCAGTATATGAGCCAAGTTAATTGATGCAAAAGAATGAAATAAAATCCTACCTTAGCTTGGATGTTAACTTGAGGTTAATTGTCACTCTCAAATTCCTTAAAATTCCTGGATCCTCTTTATGCCTCTCTTGCTTTAGTTCCATGGTTTGGGTCGTAGACTGAAGATGAATATCACTCATCACTGAGAAAAGCTATAAGATTCACTTAATCAATAATCAATCAATAAGTCTATTGGTTACATTGATAATAATTACATTGATAATAATCCCTTCAGTTGCAGTATCCTTTTAATCCACTTTGAAATTGGGGAATATAATCCCCAAGAGGCATCGGGGAATGCCTCTCCTCTGACTTGTTTGCCTTAGATCCATGCTGGGGCATTCGACTGAAGTTGTAAATCACTCATCACTGAGAAGATATACAAGATTCAATTAATTAATAATCAATCTATAAGTCAATTGGTTAACTTACATTGATAATAATCCCTTCATTTGGAGTATCCAATTACTTCACTTTGAAATCAGGGAATGTTTAACATCTCAGCCATCTGTAAATCAACAAGAAATATTACTACCTGTAACAAAGACGTTCAAGTGTTATTTAACTAATGATTAACAGTGGAAGTAATTAACTTGTTTGTTAATCTTATGATTATATGTAGTAAATTTAGATTTATCAGTATATGAGTCAAGTTAATTGATGCAAAAGAATGAAATAAAATCCTACCTTAGGTTGGGTGTTAACCCATGGTTACTTGTCACTCTCAAATTCCTTGAAATTCCTGGATCCTCTTTATGCCTCTCTTTTGCTTTAGTTCCACTGTTCAGGCATTAGATGAAGATGAAGTTGAAAATCACTCATCACTGAAAAGACCCAAAATTAATAATCAATCAACAAGTCTCTCGGTTTACTTACATTGATGATAATCCCTTCATTTGCAGTACCCTTTTAATCCACTTTGAAATTGGGGACTATAATCGGGGAGAGACATAACTCTTTTGCCTTAAATCGATGCTTGGGCATTCAACTGAAGTTGTAAATCACTCATCACTGAGAAGACATACAAGATTCACTTAATTAATAATCAATCTATAAGTCAATTGGTTAACTTACATTGATAATAATCCCTTCATTTGGAGTATCCAATTACTTCACTTTGAAATCAGGGAATGTTTAACATCTCAGCCATCTGTAAATCAACAAGAAATATTACTACCTGTAACAAAGACGTTCAAGTGTTATTTAACTAATGATTAACAGTGGAAGTAATTAACTTGTTTGTTAATCTTATGATTATATGTAGTAAATTTAGATTTATCAGTATATGAGTCAAGTTAATTGATGCAAAAGAATGAAATAAAATCCTACCTTAGGTTGGGTGTTAACCCATGGTTACTTGTCACTCTCAAATTCCTTGAAATTCCTGGATCCTCTTTATGCCTCTCTTTTGCTTTAGTTCCACTGTTCAGGCATTAGATGAAGATGAAGTTGAAAATCACTCATCACTGAAAAGACCCAAAATTAATAATCAATCAACAAGTCTCTCGGTTTACTTACATTGATGATAATCCCTTCATTTGCAGTACCCTTTTAATCCACTTTGAAATTGGGGACTATAATCGGGGAGAGACATAACTCTTTTGCCTTAAATCGATGCTTGGGCATTCAACTGAAGTTGTAAATCACTCATCACTGAGAAGACATACAAGATTCACTTAATTAATAATCAATCTATAAGTCAATTGGTTAACTTACATTGATAATAATCCCTTCATTTGGAGTATCCAATTACTTCACTTTGAAATCAGGGAATGTTTAACATCTCAGCCATCTGTAAATCAACAAGAAATATTACTACCTGTAACAAAGACGTTCAAGTGGTATTTAACTAATGTGGAAGTAAGTGGAAGTAATTAACTTGTTTGTTAATCTTATGATTATATGTAGTAAATTTAGATTTATCAGTATATAAGCCAAGTTAATTGATGCAAAAGAATGAAATAAAATCCTACCTTAGCTTGGATGTTAACCTGAGGTTAATTGTCACTCTCAAATTCCTTAAAATTCCTGGATCTTCTTTATGCCTCTCTTGCTTTAGTTCCATGGTTTGGGTCGTAGACTAAAGATGAAAATCACTGATCACTGAGAAAAGTTACAAGATTCACTTACATTGATAATAATCCCTTCAGTTGCAGTATCCTTTTAATCCACTTTGAAATCGGGGGAATATTAAACATCTCGGCCACCTATAAAACAACAAGAAATATTACTACCTATAACAAATATGCTCTTTGGCACAACAACAACAGTAGTTATTAACTAAATCCCAATTATACTAAACATTAACAATAAGAAATTGTTCAATGTAAACACCCAACTAACCAGTAAACTCCACCATGTAACTATAAACCCCAATATTTAATTTCATAACAAATACGCTTTGTAGCTCATCAATACGATTATTAATTTCACCGATAATCACTAACTGCAATAATTACTAAATAAAACTCGGAGCGAATTAGCCTAACATTAACAAACAGGTGTTCATGTAAAGTTGACCGATTTCACCTTAAAATTTTTGAGATCACATACATGGCTGAACAAACTTTGAAGTGTTTCCATCTCTCTCGCACTTAATACAATTCCTATAAAGAGCAATTCTATCTCTTGAAAGAAATTACTGTCCCGCATAACTTGATTGGCTGCAAAATAGCTATAAATACTCACTAACAATGGGGTATATTGATCTCTGTTGCTCTTATTCAATTCCGATAAGCAGCGACACTATTTTTTGGAAACAGTTGAAATCCCTTAAGTTTTAATGCGTTAATGTATCAATGCCTCAATTAACAGGAATAATAAACATTAAATAATAATTAATAATCCGATAAAAACCGCTCAAAACGTGGTTAATAGTGTAAAACCGAAGAGTAAAATCTCAAATGCAACTTGCACCGATTTAAGAAACTCCTCCAATTTGTAAGATTTGCAACAATAATTCACAATCCTGACTGATCCTGACTCACATGATTGTTGTACAATAACCCTTAATTTGCAATATTGCTTTAAACCCACTCCAACAGCATTATTTACATATCATAGTCATTTAAATTTTGTTATTTTGTTTGTACTCTTCCAATGATATCAAGTGTTATTTAATTATTAAATTAGCAGCAGAATATGAGCCAAGTTAATTGATTCAAAATAATGAAATAAAATCCTACCTTAGTTTGGATGTTAACCTGTGGTTAGTTGTCACTCTCAAATTCCTTGAAATTCCTGGACTCTCTTTATGGCTCCCTTGCTTTGGTTCCATGGTTCAGGCATTAGACTTAAGTTGAAAATCCCTCATCACTGAGAAGACCTACAAGATTCACTTAATTAATAATCAAAAATAATTCAATAGGTTTACTTACAATGATAATAATCCCTTAATTTGCAGTTTCCAATTAATCCACTTCAAAATTAGGGAATGTTTAACATCTCAGTCATCTGCAAATCAACAAGAAATATTAATACCTGTAATTAACACACTCATCTCTTTGGCACAACAACAACAGTAGTTATTAAGTAGATCCCAATTACACAAAATATTAACAATAAGAAATTGTTAAATGTAAACACACAACTAAACAGAACTCACCCGAGGATCTTATGATTACGTGTAGTAAATTTAGATTTATCAGTATATAAATTAAGTTAATTGATGCAAATGAATGAAATAAAAGCCTACCTTAGGTTGCGTGTTAACCTGTGGTTAGTTGTCACTCTCAAATTCCTTGAAATTCCTGTATTCTCTTGCTTTAGTTTCAAGGTTCAGGCATTATATGAAGAAGAAATGAAGAAGAAATTCAATCACTACTGAGAAGACCTATAAGATTCACTAAATTAGTAAGCAATCAATAAGTCTATTGGTTTACTTACATTGATACTAATCTCTTCACTTGCAGTATCCTTTTAATCCACTTTGAAATCGGGGGAATTTTAAACATATCAGCAACCTATAAAACAATGAAAAATATTACTACTTACAACTATTACGCTCATATCTTTAGCATAACAACAACAATAGTTATTAACTAAATTCATATTACGCTAAACATTAACAATAAGAAATTGTTAAATGTAAACACACAACTAACCAGTAAACTTCAACTCCACCTTCTAAGTAGAAAACCCAATATTTAACTTCATAGCAAATACGCTGCTAGATCATGAATATGATTATTGATTTCGCCGACAATCACTAAGTATTATTTACTGCAATAATTACTGAATAAAACTCGGAGCAACTCAGCCTAACATTATACCTTTAACAAACAGGTGTTTTCATGTAAATTTGACCTTCTCAAAAGGTGATCTGAAATATTCTGTCTCTCTCGCACTTAATACAATTCCTATATAAAGCTATACTATCTCTTTAAGAAAGTTACTATCTCACATGCCTTGGAGTGTTGTTACCATAGCCAAATTTGATCTTCCCCTTATAGTCTCAATTTCAACTAAAAACTTTAAATTAACTTCAGATTATAAACTTAAAATTAAACTTGGATTTTTTAGTGATCGAACCTACTATATAATTTTTAAGATTGATGGGTTGCCTAACTACAAAATTATGCTGCCAAACATATTACAAGTGCTTACGGGATTGTCGTGAACACTTGTAGGTTATAATCTAAGTTCTATATAATTTTATTATATTTCGAGTCTAAACCGAGTAGACAAACATTGTGCATCAATGGATACCAACAAACGAACATTTGATTCCTCAGCAAATATTACCAAAAGTAAAATGAAGGAAATGGAAGAAGTGGCTGCAAGATTATCTAATGCTAGAGCATCATTAGAAGGCACATCAACTGAAAGTCATGATACACCAACAGTTCAATTTCCAGTTATTAAACAATCAGAACTTGTAAAAGTACTGCCTAGATATACTATGAGTAAGTTTGACATTAATTAAAACAAATGAGGTCTTTATAAATATTGTTATTTAGTACTGGCCAGAACAGGTGCCGATGGTGTAAAGATGAAAGATTTGGATCAAATTCAGCAAGAGTTAGAAAAGTTGTTGTCTACCTGTGCTGTCCGGCAACGAGAGCTTAGATCTGAAATGGAATCACTTGATAAGGAGGAACGAAAAGAGAAACGAGGGAAAACATTTGAGAAGGTAGCTTAATCATCTCTAGGCATGTGTAAATTATTATTAATTTGTTTGTATTATAGGCATCTCCTGTAAAGCGTCGCAAGGTTGAAGAAAAGCCCAGAAATAAAAATGCCTGCAATATTCTAAGGATCTTAAAGATCAAGCAAACAGTGCCTCCTTCCACAAGTGGTGCAGATGTTGATAAGACAAAGATTCCTCTTATTCCTAAGAATGACACTATTGATAGGTTTTGGTTATCTGTTGATGCTTATTGTCAGGATGTGACTCAAGATAATATGCATGTAAGTAATAAGGACTTGTCTATAATAATATTTCTCATAGTCAAACATCTGTTTAGTTCCTCAACGAGCTGATAAATGAATGTTCGCAAGAGCTTGATGTAAAGATTCCTGCCTTAGGAGAACACTATGCAACTGAATGGTCAGAACATGGGTTACAAAATGAACAGAACCATGGTTGTATCACAGCAGATAGTCTGCAGGAAGAGAAAGCCATTGCCAGTTTTCTATTCACAAGGGTTCTTGACAAATTCAAAAGTGGAGAGTATATAAAAGGTGTAAATGGAATTAAAAATGGTTTGTGTTTAGAACGGCGTCTTCGACGTGATGGTATATTGGATGTTGAAGATCTTTCAAAGGTGAAATATATTCTATTGATATTAAATGAGACACTAAATATCATATTACCGTTTTAGTCAATCTCACGTGAAGATGAAATACTACAGGAGATCAAGAAATGCCAAAAAGAGTTAGAGACTGTTAACCAACATAATTTAACTGAATTAAACAAGTTACGCGATGTGGTCCAAAAGGACCTAAGAAAGCAGGAAGTCAAATCCGAGCTGGAAAAAGTAGACCGTGAAGTATGTTCAGCAGCAATAATTGTAACTACAAATTAGTTTATCACGTTTTATCTTTAAGGTGCTGAATATGTATGAGAAAGTACTTACAGCAAAGCAGAATCAGCAAGATCTCACAGAATTTGAAGCTGAAGCAAATACCATTATCCGTCAACAGGTTTACCTGCACAAAGAGCTCACTGGTTTGACTGATTTGTCATTGCTGGACAACTCCACACCTACCAATTAAAAGTATATTTAGTGCAATCAAACTAAACTATTGGGAGTTCTCGTCATACTTCCTGTCACCAAAATACCTTATATTCAATACGATAATTGGAGATTGTTGTAACAGGGTGCATTTTCTTGCTGGTCATGTGTCATTTAATTTGTATTATATTTAATTATAAGTATACTGCTTGAAAGCTAGATGTGTATTTAGTTGGTATATTATTAGTGCAGGTATTAAACGCTAGTTTTATTCCTTTCTGTATTTTTCTGTGCAAGCGGCACATTTAAGTTTAATTTTAATATAATTCTATAACGTGTACTCGAATGCAGTTTGTGTTGCCTGAACTAATTTACCTATTCCCGTAGGACGTCTGAAAAAATAGGTGTATGACATGCATGCGCGTGTGGCGGCGGCGTTTTGTCCCCCTATATATTAGATGTTAAAAGCCATTGACTGCAGGCGTACCGGGCGTATTATTTACGCGCAACGTGCTCGTGTAACGCGAGAGCAGTGTCAAAAGGGATGAGCGCCCAAGCCGCCGCCACCGCCACCACAGCAGTGGTAGTAGTGGAAGGCTTCGTACGGTCTGGCGGGGTGCGTACGCGACACCTGAGCCTGTGCGGGATAATTTCGATAACGCCGAAATTTATGACATTGCAGATAACAGCGCGTCGTTTGGACTGGTGCATAGAGCGCAGCGCATTGTATGCATGCACCGCGTCGACTTTTACATAATTAAACAACTATTCATAAATTATATGAGGTTGTCAACTAATTCTGTGTGTCAATCGAGAACGATGTGTATTTTACGCTAAATCTAACGGGAACGGCACCACTAGCTGCGGAGCAACACACCTCCTGTAATATGGTACAACATGCAAGTGCTTATATTATTATTTTTAAATATGCTATATAACATGTGTTTAACAGCACCGTTATTTTGCATGAGCAGGATATGACAGCATCGCTAAGGGTTGCACTCGCAGCAGGGAGTACAATTTCAAAACAAATAAATGCCGAAATTAAGCGCAATCACCGTATAAACATAATGATCTGACATAAGCGTCGTTGCGCTATTCAACTACAACAACGGTGCCATAAAGCATGAATGGCCGGAGAACTGAATACGCGAAATGGTAATTTATATTAAACGCGTATGCAAAGACGGAATATTTAAGTTGTTTGCTTTTTGAGTGCGATGTGCGCGCTCGGGCCGTGAGTGAGAGCTAACGAGCGAATGGCGCTCGCTTTTTGGGTAATTTTATTCCGCAACGCGGTGGTAATAAAAGTCTTAAGGAGGGCGTTTAATCTTTAGGGAATTAAATAATTTCGGCTTAATATTCACGAAGTCGGCGTAACGACTGTTTTTGCGTACATTTCGCGTAGCTGTCGGCTTGCTTGCGCCCCAACCAGAGAGCATCCATGCAGATAACTCGTGTAAGAAGTGGATGCTGCAGTAGCAGCTAGCAGGCGGGCGGCGGCGACGGCAAGTACAGAAGTTATAAAAGTTACTTGTTTTTTTCTTGTCGGAGACTTGTAAAACGAGCACCGAACGAGAGCCTATTTAACAATTGATAAGCGCGTGAAAAACTGCTCCCTTCTTTTGTTACATTTACCAAACAAGCCCAACTCGTGCAAAACACGAGCGGATGGTTTTATTTCCGTGCCACGCTTTTACAGCCCACAAATAAACTTTCTCCTGTTACAATTGTTAATTAAGTTTTTTCACTGCGTGAAAACATAGATACAATTAATGCGAATGCATTAGACTGTTTACCTATAATATTTTGGAATGTAGTAGCCATCTATTTACAAATGCACGGAATAAACAATGAATAAACTAGCACGCATGTTATCTAATTATTTAACGTTTCCACTAATGGATAATGCATTAATGCTCAGTGAAAATTTGATATAAATATGATTAAATTACTAAAGCATTCTTGTTGTTTGCTGTTTATTTATTTGCTCGCCCGTATAAATATATATGTTGCGTTTTGGTTTGATTCGCTTCTAGTAATCAGTTTGCAATTATTACGATTCGTCGGTAATGCGGATTTAATAATTGTTTCCTCATTGATTAGCGCAAACACATACGCAGGCACAAAATGATTCGGTCGCTCTGCTCGTGTATCTATATCAAACGTTTGATAAAGCAATTACAAATTAGATAGCTTTTTGCGATTTCCGCCTATGGCAGATGGAATGTTTTTGTCTTTGTCATGTTAATTAATATGGAAATTTAAAACGTAGTAGCGAGCGCAATGACTTAATTCACTGTCATGAATGAAGAAATCAAATAAAGAAGAACCGCCAATGAATGATTACTGCATTACTGCTCATTAAATTAAATGCAGTGAGCGTGCGCGCGTCTTTTGTATGCTTGTCGCAATTTCGCGAAAACCAATTGCTCTGGCACTTTGTCGACTTTATCATTGCGCGCATAATGCAATTATCTTTCCGCAAAATGAAGTCGGCGCATTTCTTCTGCTCGCACGAACGGAACACTGACATATTTTATAAGCGCACCCTGCTTTCATGTTTTTAAATGCGCGGAAAATTGCTTCATTTATGATTCTGCGCCCTTGTGAATGCCGCTTCTGTTTGCAGATATTTTGTTTGCGTTCACGTTATTTTGTGTTTTTTCCTTCGCCCTCAATGTGTTCTTCTTTAAAGAATGCCGTTGGTTGTTTGTTCATTCTCATACTGCGTTTAGTGAGTGGTTGTTCTCATAGACAAAGCGCGCGCGCATACCCATATTGTGTTTCCAAACGAAGGTGGAAATAATTTTCCAATTGACTAAAGAGCAAACACAACGCGCACAAACAGAGTCTGAAGCAAGAACAAAAGTCACGCAAATATGCAAAGATGTTCTGCGGCGGTGGTGCGGCCCGCATATTCATATGCCCGGAGGCTGAATGGCGGTGCGCTGATTAAAATTTAAGGGCTCCGAATGCTTATTTAAAACTCCAACGTGACCAAAGCGGAACGTAACGGAGAAAAACTTGGGGCAGCAGCAGCAGCCGGAGTTTTTCTCATGTTTTTGTATACGCTATTTCCTCCAGTATGCGAATGAGAGCGCTTCTCTTTAATTATTAACAACTTACAAACAAGCAGGCTGCGCGCGCCGGCGATTTATTATAAATGATGTTAACCAATCATAACAGTGCATAACAAAGTTTGCTCTCCGTTTGTATGTGCTTCTTCATTCAGCGCACAGCTTACTTTTTTCTTCGCTCTTTTCCGCGCTCGTTTTGCCGCCCCCCAAAGCGCGTGTTTCGCGTGCAGGAATTTAATCTCGTAGCTGGCTGCAAACGCGCTCGTTGCTCGTCGTTGAGCAACACAAACAGCCAAACATAAATTCGCATGAGTATGAGACGCAGAACAAACAACGAATTTCTTGGTGCTGGAGCGCGCAGTTGTGGATTCCATGCATGATGTTGTTTGGTGGCGAGCCGAAGAAGATGCGCCAAGGACACCCAAATAACTTTTCGTCAACTATAACAAATACACATGCGTGTAACTCACCATCTCCAGCATGGGCGAATGACTCAATGGACTCCATTCGGGCCAAACGTTTGGCTACTGTGCTGTCCCTGATAAAAAGACGTTTAAGGTCTTTTTTATTGGCGGCCAAATTGAATGCAATAGATTTTATTTATCCGCTCATGTACAGAAGGGACCCAATTCCTTTCACCGAATACTCGTATAGCAACTATCTACAATTAAAAAATTATACGTAAATAATTGAAGTTTCCACGAAGAAAACGATGGTAAAATTACGCTTCATTCAGAAAAGTTTTATGGCTGTTGAGGAAATTTGCTCAAATCAAATAAGTGTATAAAAATTCATACACATTTCTTCATTCAAACATATGTAAAATCTTATTAAGTTTCCCCATAAGATGAGATGAGGCAACACTGTGTGATGCAGTGAAACTGGGGCAGTAGAATTGCAAAAATTATGCGGCCGAATAAAAACGCGGCCGCGTTGGCGGCGAGATAACGAAATACAACGTCTGTGAAATGTAATCTGGCTGCACATGCTATTTAAACATTGCTCGAAATTTCGCGTATTACCACAACTGAAAGCTGTGCCCACGCTGACGACGGCGGCAGCGACAGCGGCAGCGGCAGCGGCGATGGGTGGTCATCACGCACCGTATAAGCGAGACAAGCGTGCAGTGGAAAAAAGCAAATATAAAAATATTATATGATTGTCCGAACTCAGCCGCATAATATAAAATATTCATGAAAACTAAAAGCCCTCCTGGATAAACAACAATCGCCGCCACCGCCGCGGTGCTGTTGAATGTGCACGCACCCCGATGAAGGTATAGCTGCGTATTCGAATGCACACGTTTATGAAAAGCATATTATTATTCGGAATAAAGCGCACGCCGCAGCCGCATGAAAAAAAATTCGATAAAAGCCTGCGGTTTTACGACTGTAAATATAACGGTGCGATGCACACACGGCGGAGGGGGCGGCTCGTATAAATTTTCATTAAGCGTGCGCGGCGCAATAACGCGCAAATTTTAAAATAATAATCAAACCGCACACCGTGTGCAAACAGAAATCTCGTTCGAAAAAGTGCGAATTCATGTGTTTCTATTGCGTGCCGCTTACTGGACAAGAACGCGCGAAGCAGCGGAGGGAAAGTGGTTGGAAGTGCCTGCGTTACAAATGAGGGTCGAACCGAAACAACATACGTGAGAGGACGTCGTAAGTCAAGCTGGCGCGCAACCTTTTATGTTCAGGCCGCCCGCTGAGCACTCTTCGCCATTGCCGCCGCCGCCACCGCCGCTTGTTTGCCGTTGCACAGTACCGTTAGTTCGCTGCTGCTCTTTTTCGCATTCCTAATTGCGTTTTGAATATTCAGTGCCGTCGTATACGTTGAGTTCTTCATTTAGTGTTAAGGTTTCCTGTAATTCCACACGTAGTAAAAATAATTCTTAGGTGACGTCCTTTGATGTAAGAACAAAGACTGAAAATTCACGGAAATTAAAAATTCATGCAGCAAAAATGCGAAGAGGACAAAATGTATACCTAATACATATTGAGCTGGGTCATTGGAAAATTTGCTTCAAGTCGCGGATAAAGCTTTGTAATAAAATATTTACATAAAAATTTCAACTTTATGTGTACAAACTTTATGCATTCCTTTTCGCAAACCGTATATTTTTATTTACATTTCAATTCTGCGGCGCGCTTGTCGAAAAAGTATAAATTTCAAAATGATATTTCATATAATTTATGGCTGGGGGCCAATTTCATTGCGAATGCGACACGTACGCACGCAATTAAAGGAAACAAATTGCGATTTGAAAGCATTAAATTTTCATTTGGCTGCAGTGGCGCACACACTTGGCAATCGTCGCTGCGGGAAAAAAATGTAGGTTTATATAGGAGAGTCCTATGTGCAGTAACAAAAAGTAGCCAGGACAACTACGCGACAGCCCCTGTCGCAAAGTAGAAATAAAATATATACAAAATCAATAGAATAGCATTTGCGTTCGCTAAATTGCGTCCGATACCGATGTTGTTTTTAGCGCGCGCGCATTTTTTATTTATTTCCATATTAATACAATAACAAACGCGATTGAAAAACTGTAATCGCGCGCAGCGTGTTTTGCAAATTGATTTAGTCCTTGCGTAGCAGCAAAAAGAGAGTGTTAATTTAATTGCCACCGTATTTATAACCGTGTTGTCGGTGATTAATCTGAATGTATAAAAATCCGGCAAGAATTAAACAACATGTACCTAAAAGCGATTATTGCAATCGGTTAATTGACATATGATTGATTAAATTTTAATAGAAATATGTGATTAGCACCGCCGACGTACCGCCGAGCAAGACCGGGATACACGTGCGTATCGATCGTATATCAGATATCTTGACGTGGCGAATGAGATACGAGCGCACCGTCGAGGTGATAATGCACGATTAGATCAGTTGCAACCGAATGATAATCACTGTAGTCGCATTTGTATTACGAGGAAGGCTATGCAGGACACCGCTTTCGATGACTTAATGTCGCATCAACGCGATGCCAAATGGCGAATAATAACGCAATGCTCATATCAAATTGCTGACTAATTGTGACAGATAATTGTCTTGATCTATTCGCATGACATTTATTAGATTTCTGCTCCATTAAAGGATTCATCCCATTTCCGGAAGGATTATGAACTAATCTCGGTTAATTCCCTTCTAATCCTACTAGGCAAATAATTTAAAAATTCCACACGCATTAATTGCGAAAGTGATAAATTCCCCCTTGTTAAAGAGGAATATCACATGTAAATATTTACACAACGGAGGCGGCAATAAGTGCAGGAAAGCAACATATTTTCGCACGTTTATAATACGCAACTTAGCGTCAGCAATTTATCTCTCCTGCTCCTCCTGTGCTCGCGCACACACGCATTGAGCGCAATGCACACGTACAAACAAGTTGAAGACGGTATGACAATGGCACAGGTTATGGTGTGAGGCTGAATTGGGGGCGGCAATAGGCTTGGCGCGAAGCTCTAACGAATAATGGCTGTACGTGCGCGGATGCAGAATGTGCAACCAGCCGCGGAATTTTGATAAGCCGATTCGAAAAACGTACGTGCTCCTTGCGCATTTCTTGTTGCTTCCCGGGGAACAGGTGTGTTGGTGCTTGATCCGTTGTTTACGCTCGTGTGTGCGTTTTGGTGGCGGCTGCGAAGGCTGTCGATGATACAGCATCCCGGTTCGAGCGCGCGCGCCTACAACGTGATACAATGCGGGAACGATGGGAACCGTTCGGTATGAATAAATAAGCCTCGAACATTCTTTATTCTGAAACGCGTGCGCGCGTTACACGTGTAATATAATTCCCGGTTGATTGTTGTTATTGCGCTGTATGTCTTTACAAAAACACGAATATTGTCGGCGGCGCTGCGCAAGAAAATTAATTACAAAACGCACGATGTCTCGATTTGCATCTGCTCTTCATGATGATGAGAAAATGCACCGCAGTGTGTTGCAATGCAAAACAAACAGCCCGCCACAATTACAAAAACAACCGCACAAGCACGCTTTCTAGACCGTGCGGCAAGTTCTTGTTGTTTTTTAATTATTGTACAATGAATGCGCGTTAATTTGATGTAAATTTCGTGCTTTTATAGCCAATTTGCATGTTCTTCGCCGCCTCCGAACGGCGTGTAGTTGTGTCGTTATCGTTGTCCCACCGTGTGTCTTTTCGCAGTGCGCAGAGACGGGCCTTTTTAAAAATACATGATAAAAGCAACTATATATTATTCTGTTGGTGGCATTAAAGGAATGTTTTGACTCTACAGGCGGCGAGCCTTCGGGGCGGCGAAACGCCCTTTGTGCCCCCCTTTTTCTACGATCCCCAGGCGCGCAACGAGCCGAACGTTGGGCGCACCTTTAGCGTACAATAATAATTACACGCAACACAAAGTTAAATGAGTTAAATATTTAATTACGTGATTATGAAAAGATTACGCCACGAAAATATGGCGAGGAAATTATTTTCGCCGCGCTCGTCGCTCCCCTATGTTAGGCAACCTTCACCCTCGCCGTACGCAGCCGAAAATGTCCAACTTGAAATGGAAATTTCAGCTAAGCTCACTGGGGCGGAAGAAATGTGCTTGTTTTTGTTGGAAAATTTGTGCGCAAAAAAGTGCAGGGCGAACTTTGTGTGCGAAATCAATCGATTAATATATAAAACGACTGTGGAAATTGTGGAGAAAATGAGATCGACTTCTTCGGCGTAAAATGATTATTAAAAAATTTTCACCGCACGCATATGACGGGAAAACCAATTGATTTGCATTATTGCCTAGGGGAAGGGTGTGTTTTGTGCAATATTCTCGATGAAAAATACAATTTCTTTTGATGATGTTGTACACACAAGAAGCATGTTTGTTGCATGCATTATGTT
This sequence comes from Aleochara curtula, assembly GCA_963978815.1. Taxonomy (NCBI): domain Eukaryota; kingdom Metazoa; phylum Arthropoda; class Insecta; order Coleoptera; family Staphylinidae; genus Aleochara; species Aleochara curtula. The sequence goes on along the minus strand of OZ022222.1, from coordinate 3,865,926 downwards.
GCAATTTTTAGTTGCTGTTCGCGTTGTCACGGTAGGCTGCATATGTTTAGATAAATATTTTTAAACAATTCCAATGTAATTGCCGGATACGCTACGGTTGGCGCAACGCGGAAAAAAATTCAATGTTTGTTTAGGAGTAAAATAAATAATACGCAAATACGTGCGCGTATATTGCAACAGTGCATTTGCATTTGAGTGCACATGCAAACAACGTCATGAATATTGTTTTTCATCTAATAGAAACAAACTAAATGAAAATATCGATTTCCATGCGCCGCCGTCGCTGAGTGAGTGTGCGTGCGAGTGTGTGCGGCGGTCGGGAAAAGCGTCGACAAAGCGCGTTCGCACGCAACGAGCCGCCCTCGCCGAAACAAGCGCAAGAATTGTATTGAATTATTAAAAAAAATAGCGCACCAGCCTTGCCGATATAACGTACATGATTCTCGCTGTTCTGCACTGCCTTACTCTAGAAAACAAAGAAGTTATTCTACTGTTCTGAAGGCTAACGTTTCAATGAACGAGTAATATGAATTCAATTGTAAAATTAACTTTTAAACAGTTTTAAACAAAAGAATGCTTCCTCGTTTCATAGAATTCGAAAAAAAAAAGATGCAGCGTCATTATTAAACTCAACAAAAGCGTACGAAACAAACATCCTGATTATATTATCAGTTCAAATACAGAATGAAAATTGATTTGATCGGTGACTTATTCCGGTGGGAGCTTTTAAATAATGTTCGGCAGTTGCACGATGTAAAACATGGCGCACAAATACGCGTTCAATGGATATAAAATTCGAATACAAATTCGAAAAAACACACAAATACAAAGAAAGAGAATGTTTCGTGAGAATCTGACGCGCGGAAATGATATAATTTATGGGCGCATGCAGGACACGGCGAAACAAGCGCACATTGCGCAGAATTTTGATTCGCATTGGCAATGTTTTTCCCGAACAGCCAGCCGCCCCCACTGATTCGTGCATGCTGCGTAATATAATACTGAACAATGAGGCGCATAATACGCACAAAGCGCATCCCCCCGCCAATGGGGCGTAGATAACACCGATAATAATTAAACATTCGTTCGGTAATTTAATATTTCGCTAATCGAACACATGCGCTGTTCATAAAACAGACAAGCGAAAGAGTTGTACGCCGATTCGTATAATGCATTCGTGGCCTTTCATAAACAATAGTAATGTGTTTTCGGAAAAGGTTGTGCAGCGCGCACACGGCGCAAGCTGAATATTTAATGTTCCATCGAATATCATCCGCCGGCGGCAACAAAATCTTGCATATTATTTCAAGCGCGTAATGATATTGCTACTGTATTTCTAACCGCTTTTTTCCTATGCGTAGTAGACGAGATGATAAAAGACGAGTGAATATCATCATCATTCGCTTGGATAAAATGTACAGGTGTACGTTTGCTATACCCACGATAAATGAAATGTGCACATCAATTTGCACTTAAATTAATGCTATTTTGTTTGATAATATTTACGTTTTGTCTGCTACGCTATACCACGCTGAATGTTTTTACGTTTTGCTCTTCATGTTCGTGTTCAGTCCGCTCAATGAAGTTGATGGAGAACGATCAGTCGTTGAATTATTATTTTCGCTAGATGCATGTGTATGCGATGTTTTTGAGTTATTCGAACAAGGTTCATATCAAGAGAAATTAAATATTAACCCGTTCAAACAAATATTAGCGAGATAAAATTACGTTCGGGCGAAATTAAAGTTCACCTTTAATTTAGATTTTCACTTCACAACGCAAGATATCAAATATCTCAATTTGCTCAGACCGCTTTGATCTTAATTAATTAAAACTCGATGACGCTACTGAGTCTCCTCTTCGACGATCCTGTCTCGTCTGCGCTTTACCCTCTCATTGTGGCACTCGCAGTGACTATAACGAGGAGATAGTAGTGCCGACATTTAAGTAAGTATTTACAAATCAAACAATCACAAATGCCCGAGCAAATGAATTCAATTCATTATCATTCATCTTGTTACTCAACGGGTTGTTATTTTTTTAGAGCTGATTCTAGGAAATAGAACACTTCACCGAATTATATTAATTCCGATACAGGGATTATGTACTTATAACTCATGATTCGCAACATTCATATCAATCAATTAAGTTATACTTCGTGTGGCGTTAACAATCAAAATTTGTTAATTAATTTGCAAATATTCCAATGCAATTTGCTTGGTATTCTGGCGCGCGCCGTTTACTCTTGACACGTTTTATCAATTCGGCAAAGCAACGACAGCGACGTGACAAATAAACGACGAAATTCTGCTGCCGCCGTCGTCGCCGCCGATGGCATTTGACTCAGATGCGACTAAATAATAGTGCAAACAGCGAGAAGCGCACAAACTGTTGCGCGAACGAAGACGACGAAGAAGATGGCAAAGTGCGGAAGCGACGTGTCGCATTTGATAAAAAAAAAAAAACATTTGATTAAAATTCAATCAATATCCGAGCGTTATCTGCTTACGACTTTAATGCACTGCGGATCCGACACAGTCGCGTAATTCGTTCACTTCCTGCTATGGTGCTGCTGCTGCTGTACACCCACACACCCTCTAGGCTCTGGATAGTTTAGTTTCGATGTCAAATTACATTTTTAATTAATTTGCTTCCAAAAGTTGTTTTAGTTTGCTTTTCGCATGATCAAACTTCAACTTCTTGGGACCGCTTACGTTCAAGTGCCTTGTCATCGTATTATGCTTTCTAATTAATTTAAAATGATATTTCACAACAGTTGCCATTGGATATTTTATTGATTGATGCGCCATTGTCCGCATTGCTTTTCATTAGTGGTGTCGCGATTCTTTGTGTAACTCATCAAATAATGCGAAATTTGGAAATTCACACATATTGCTCTATATTGTGTGTGCCTTTCGTAAAGAGGATCAAACGCGTCGAATAAAAACAACGACACAAAAGGAAATGTGTCACATCCTGAAAAACGTCTCGTTTGTTTGCTTATCAATGTTTGGTCAATATTTGTATTAGAGGATTGGCATTTTGACTCTGACCAATATTACTTTGCATCATGGCTATTTTTGATCTTCAGTCGCCAAGCAGCAAGTAGTTTTAAAATATTTGAACGATTATTAAGTCTGAGTAATAAAAAATTTATCCTTCTTCCATAATGCGCATTAAGCCATCAACTAGTGGCAATTAAATTAAACACGGTGTATTGCAAATAATAAACGCTATTGTGCTCTGGTTTCCACTTGGCGTATTGTCATTGAATTCTGGTAAACGGGGAAGCAAACTGGAGCAGAAAACCATAATAGAATGATGCGTGCCGAATCTGTTGGCATCCTCTAGCATTCAACGCTCGTCGCCAAATAGAATGTCATTCGGCGAAAGAAGCGCACAGGCGCAACGCGTGTATGTGCGAATGTAAAGACAATGAGCCAGAAAGAAGTCGAGGCAATGAGCAAACGCGAGCTGCTGCTAAAAATACATCGAAAACAGTTACCGTTCGCGCGCAACGCATCGCAAAGACGTTGCACGACTGCACGAAGAAGCGCACCACGCGCGTCTTATTCGTATACTTTAAGGGGGGTTGAAGTCTAGGGTACTTACATATTCCAATCTGGTATGCGCTGCTGCTGGCCCATTCCTGCTGTGCGCCTCTCTTGCTAGCAATGCAGCATCCATTTCGCTTCCTACTGCTCCACTTTGTGCATGAACCACACTAGGATATGTGTTGTCACGGGGGTGGTGGTTGGTTGGTTGGTTGGTCCCGGGTTCGGTTGGCATATGGAGGAATGCAATCCTGGCACAAGGATGCAGAGGCGTGCTGGTACAATCTTTATAACTGTCTTTATTTCAATTCCATTTCTCTACTTATAATATTCTAGTACTTTTTTGTTTTCTTATTTTTTTTGTATCTTTCTCACAATTGTATGTATATCTTTTGCTTCGTTTTGCAATCTGTTTTATATGGCTATTATTTCTTTTTGATAGCTTTCAATGTTTTCTTGCCTGTGTACTTTCTGTTTTTTTTTCTCTGTTTTCCTCAAGAACACGTCCAGTAATCATCATTTACATAATAATTATTCTTACAATCATCTTTGATGCTTTCTCTTTTCCACAAATGCTGATGCAGCCTGTGATAAAAAACTTTACACGGCGGCCACCTCACAAGTTGGGTGTATGTGTGCAATAATAATATGTTTAATGCAATATATGCATTTGGATTTCTTCATTATCTTCATCTTCATCTTCATCATCATTTGTTTAAATATCTATCTACTTTTTCTTTACATTGTTTGCTTCGCAATATCTGCGTTGCGACATCATTTTGTTTCTCATGTTATTAATCATATTATAGTTTCATTTGTTAACTTAGTTCATTATATTTATATTTATATATATTTATATACTTTATCCTTAACGTTTACTGTCCATTACTACGAATCACCTTTGCACGCTATTTATTACAAGTTTAACTTAACGTTGCATGCCATTTTATGTCGTTCAATCGTTTCTTGCTTTTAATCGTTATATGTGCAAAACAAGAATATTATAGCATCACCACTTCTTCTAAGAATGGTTGGTTTCCATTATAAATACGTTTTTGATTTGTTTCGATACAAAATTCAATTGTGTCATCGGCTCATGCTCTGCAGTTCATGTGTTGTATGTGTCTTGCACTTCTGCATCTTGCACTATTTCTCACAGCAATTGCTCGCTACATACAAGTAGTTTTCCTACCGCAACTACTTGTTAACTTTGGCCCTTCTTCATCATGTACAGTTATTATTCGATACTGCATTTGTTCGAACCTAATAAATCAACAATCTCGTTTCTATCTCTAATTGTTTCTTGCTCATGCGTGTCAGGCATTTAATATCCTCGTAGCGTTTTCGATTTCCTTACTGTGTTTAGTCATATAGTTATGTTGTGTGTGTATAAATAGCAATTATGTATATAATTTGTTTATGTGACGATGAGTGTATTCTGTAGTTTGCTCCTAGTTTTCTTCAATTTCATTTCACTTGTTTCGTTCGTCGCCTTAATATCGAACAATGAAAATATTGACCATATGAGTATAATTACGTTTCCTGTCTCTAAATATCTGGTTGCCCCGCATTTTAGTGCTGGTGTTATCATAATATTCCCCATTGGAACCTTTCCGTTCTGTAACCGACTGCTAGCTCTTGGTTTGCCTTTCGTGCAGGGACAACGCGCGCAACTGTACAAGTCGAATGTCGTAACGGCTAACACGGCAAATATCTAATTTGGGTGTAATTTAAATGCATGTTATATAGTCCGGTGAGTTTAGTTGCTCGGAGGAGAACGCGCCTTCGATGATGCTGCAGCGCGATCGTTACGTTAGGTTAGACGACGAGCCCTGCCGGGTCGGGTCGGGTGTTACTGAATGCAGTATCTATGACCGTTTACCCTTCTTCTTCGACGCTCATCCCTCTGGGTATATATGTCCACGTGCGCATGTATGAGGTTTCGATTTTCACGTTCCCAAAGATACTGGATGAGTGTGCTTGCATGTTCGGACTTACTCCCTTATGCCCGTGATATCGGTGCATGTTCTCGAATGCAACAGAATCGAAACGCGCGCGGCTCTTGTGGTGATATGTACTTGGCCGTACAATAATCATGTACTCTTCGATTTCTATCTGGATGGAATGTGCAGCACGTTTGTATAGCGAGGGCATTCGTTATTCATGCCTGGAAGATGTTCAAGGATAATGCTCGGAAAAATATTGGAAATACCATTTGAAGTCGTTCGGTTCGAAATGATGTAAGGACATGTAGTAAAGGATTCCGCACGATATGATCTTTGATTGCAAAAAGTGAATGGAGTGCATTCGTTGAATCGACCGCGCCATGGAGTTCCATCCCATTCAAACTGGCTTGGCCTGCACCGACCGCCAATACATCATCGTAATAGTAATGAACTATTGGGCTCTTCGTTATCGGAGACAATACGATTTATGCGATGCGTTCTCCCCATGCGACTGAAAGATGAATATGCAAATCGTGCATGGCCGACTAAGACGCCTGCTTTTCTTACTACGGCGCGCCGCGGCGTTGAATTAACGATATCGGTACGAAAGGACGAAAGGAAAGCTGGATGCCGAATCAGGCAAATAGGTGCGGGCTGCTCCTGCAGGACAATTGTTCCAAGGCTAGTTTATGGAATGACCACGGTGCCCGTGCGCGTGCCATGGGGGTTGTGATACGCGCCGCGAGCGGGGCAAGCGCACGGGTAACGAATAATGGATAATGGATAGGCGAAGGGTCGTCGCCGTAATGCTTCGGGATAAGGAAGCGTAATGTATTGCCCAGCGCTTTTTGATCCCATCCTGTATCCGGCACGGCTAGTTAATAATTCGGACGGTCCACGAGGAGCGCAAGCCTGCTCAGACTTTGCCGATTCAGCGGCGGTCCCGCGTGAACGACTAGCAAAAAACCTCCCGAACTCGACCCGTTCGAGAAGACATAGTTTTTCCATCTTACAACTACTTGCCCCCTGATTACGCTGTCCGCTTTGTTCGATCGCATTTTCCAAACACATTTTGCAAACAACACGTTTGCTTCTCCTCGAGCGCCCCCCTGTGAAATTGAATTAATTGACTATCAGATTAACATACTCCTTCCTAACGAGCGATTCATTGCATCATCAACTAATATATTCGATGTGTGTGTTATCCTGCTTTCTATTTTCATCTCCAGCTTGATCAATTGTTTTTCTGTTTGTTTGCGTTTGTGTTTATATTCGATTGGTTTTGTTTTGTCAGCTCGGAACAATACAGCATTATACAACCTTATGAATAAAACGAATGCATTGCCAATACAATCACAATGCAATATCTCGATATACACTTTCATCTGTTGATATTTGTTTGTACAACATAATTTTATATAGGGCAGGGCACGTGGTTCCTTTACACTTATGACACTAAAACAGCCGTTTACATATGAGGTGCTTCTACATTTTTTGTAATTTTTTAATATTACTTTATCAAGTGCAGGTTTACGTTCATATATATATATATATATATTCTTCTTTTCATTTGTCATCTTTGTTTTGTTAATATATATATATAATAATGTCATTTTAACGAACATATAGTTATTTTTGTATTTATAATTATATTATATTCATCATTACTTATATAAATGCTAATTAATACTCGTCGTATCTACCTACATACCCTATCTATATTTTCATACACATATATACTTTCATGCATATATATGTTTTTATGTATATATATAGTATGCGGTATACTTGTTAAATCTTGTATCAAAACTTTGCCTTCATTCACATTTACTATATTATTATATAAAATGTCGGATTTTTTTTGGTTTGCGATATCACGTTAGAAGCTATGTATAATATATTTTTTATTTTCAATCGCGTTCTTCAATTTACTTAATTTGCCATATTAATTTCAAGTTCCGTTTTCTTTTTGGTTATTTGCTTTTTAGGGATGTGTATATATCATTTTTCTGTATGAATATTTTGTCGTATGTATGTAAATGATGCTCTGACACATATGTTTGACGAGGTGGCTGTTGTTGTTGGTTGTTTTTTTTTGTTGGTTTGTTTAAATTTGTTTGTTTATAACCGGTCCGACCGGCGATTCAAAGCTACCCTACTGACATCACATGACTGCATTTTAAATTTCGCGATATCTCTTTTTGTTCATAGTATATATGTATGTACATTAATATTACATTATTTATAATATTCGAGTTGCGCACCCCGTTCACGCGCCAACTACACTACTACTACCTTCGTTTCGCAACTCACACGGAATTCGCGCACGGGCCAAGCAAGCGAGCAGCAGGCGCTTCCGGCGCTGGCGGCGGCGGCATGCACAAGGAAAGAGGAGAGAGAGAGAGATAGAGATCATCAAGCTTGACTTACCCATCAACAATGCGCCAGCGGCGGCGGCCGGGTGCACATGCACCGCATCCTTTAAAGACTCCTCTCTAAACTGTTACTATTTTCCAGTCTTGTTTGACTGCGTCGAGTGCATGCATTCAGAGAACTTCTCTGATGTCATTGCCTAATATCCTGTCTGTACTCCCAATCACCACCGTTTTAGGCTTTGTTGATGAACGGATACGTCGTGAGCAAATGGAATCTATAACTAAAACGCAACTAAAAAAAATTATAATGTCATAAAATAATGCAATGAAATGCAAATGAGACTAAAATTAAAATAATGATGCAAATAATGAACATATTGAAAATAAATTAAGAAAAATTAAAATGAAATTTTGAATAATTTGCCCCCAACCAGCAGCCGGGTCGTTGTATAAATTCTGTTGCTCTCTTGGCCTCACAATCTGTTTATAAATATTCGCTTTCTACTAGTTTTTTTTTATCATATTTATATATATAGTATTTATATATTTATATTCACTTTATATATATATCATCCTTATTATTTAGTGTATTCCTCTTATGATCACCTAAGCTACTCAAGTTTTTTTTGTACAGGGTAAAACAGAAACGGAAAACAGAGGCTGAGGCCAAATTTTTACAAGTATAAACTCTTATAGGTCTAAAACATGTTTAACATGTATCATCGTCATAATTTTTTGCATCATTATATCATTTTCTTGCATTTCAGCATTTCTTTTCTGCATCATATTAATTGTAATCATAGTAATAACACTAATCCTGCAATTGTAACAGGTAACTTATAACTGAATCCCTTATTTATCATCATTTACCGCTTATCATAGTTTAAATTATCATAACATACCTACATTTATATATATATATATGTATATACCGTCGTCGTTATCATCATATCCATTATCATTATCCATATATCATATTCATATCTGCGTGTGTCATCTTTATGGTGTTGAGTAATGATTGTTCGCAATGCAGGACGAATTTCTTCTCCTTTCGTACAGTTTTTTTAAAGTCATTGTTCTCACATTCGCTTGCGCTCTGTTTGCATAAACGTATTGCAAATAACGGTACGAATGAATGGCAATAACCCTCCCCTTTTTATCCTATCGTCTCGACTTATATGGTTTTATGTCGAAATCAAATGAAGAAGTAACGTTTACTTAATGGATATAGCGTAGCAGCGCTGATGCGTTATCTTTCCGGAATGGCGTTATGCGTATTGGGGGTGGATGATGGCGTGAAACCGACGACGGCCTGCGCGGCAACCGCACTGGGGTCGCTGTCGTAACGACACTGGCGGTGGTGGCTGTTATAGCCGTTGATGTTGTTGTTGTTGTTGTTGATAGTTCAGCCCATACTCTAGCTGTTGGTGCAGCTGAAGAACAACTTGTAGTGGTTGTTGTTGTTGTTCTTGAGCAGCCGGCCGGCCTCTCAATTCTTTAAGGTACTAAGGTAAGGCTCGGCGCTAACCACTCTTCGTCCGCAAGCTGCCAACAGACTTGACATTGAGGAGGAGGCAGACGCGCTCGTTACACGCACTCATGCATCAAAAACCAGAGCGGTGAGAGATTGTGTGTGTGTATAAAGATAATAGATACATAGACAGAGAACGAGCGAGAGATAGAGAGAATTAGAGCTAACAGGTGGGCTATAATAAAGCGTGAACTAGCGCCTATAGCCTAACCGCCAATACAATCAATAGAAAAACAATACGCTTATATTCGCAATTTGCTTGTTTGCAGAAGATTCCGTTGCTTCAACAACATGTTTAAGAAAAAGTAAAGTTAGGCGATATCACGTGCAGTGCAGGTTCGTTTTCAACAATCTCTCACTCTTAGCCATTCATTCCAACACAGAGAAGTGAAATATTCTAATGCTAAATGTAGTTTGCTTGTGAGAACAATGATTGTGTGTCGCCCTTTGATGGAACACGCGCTCTATAGCGTAATGGATGGATTTAATGTTCATTTGTTTGTTTGCTCTATATTTTAAGTGTCTTGTTGTGCTTTATCAGATTGTGCGAATTAATCCTGCGTACGTTCTTCATGCGTGCCTTTCATTTTGTTCAATATTCAATATTTCGAACGCCAACGCCAAGTACCGAGTCGCTTTTATAAAATAGTATCGTCATGCTTTGTGTATGTATCTGAAGAGCTTATTTTGGCACAGAATGGATTATACATCTCTTTCGAATGTATTTAATATTTCTCCTATATATTTAGTTGTCTACGGCTAGATATATTTGCATGTATGTATAAGTAATCCGCGCAAGTTGAAGGAGGATCCGAATCGAAGTCAGTGACAGAGATAGCGAGCGTGATATATAAATATCTAGGATTTTGCGCACGCACGGTTTGCTTGCTTGTATTAAAATATCACTATGTTGTTGGGTTGACTAATATGTGTGTTTCATTATTGAGCCTGAAAGAAGAAAAAGCCTGGTTTTAGAGAAATTGCAGAGGGAAAGCGTACGCTGCGCGTCGCATAGATTATTGTTTTTGACAGGATTTTCAGGACGACGCTGGCTTTGTGGACGGTTGAGGGGGAAAGAGTTTGGGCGCGATCGGGGAAATGTTGCAGAGAGTTGTACGCTAAAAACACCTGCGAGCAACCGGTGTTCTGTTTGGGAGATAAATTGCAATCCGGACAAGCTTTTACACTATGTATAGATATATATACGTATAGATTGTAAAACACATGCTTCGTGCGACTCGTTACGAAACAGTTCAAATACTCAAATGGAACAAAATTCTGGCACCTTCTGGGAACTTTGGGCGATTAGGATTAACTTTGGGCAATGTTTATCTCTCGCCGACCAACAACAGCAACGAATGGTGAACAGCGGCCGAATGATACAATGAATAAATAATGCAATTGTTTCCAGAGTATTTCGAGGGGTGCTGTTGAAGGTGTGAGGTCAATTTCTAGCTAGGATTTGGCAAAGTGCTGATGAGAATTATTGGAACTAACACAGATAGTAAACAAGTCAATACGTAAATGTAAAACGAATATAGAAACAGAAGTGTTCCAAGAAGTAAACGTAACGCAAGTACATACAGTGGGTGTGAGATGGTATTGTAATGTATGTACTTGTCATAGAGTCAAACAGGCGAGCAACGACAGTAAAATACGAATCAAATCCTAAGAATCAAATAAGTAAGGTATCAAACGACTGTTATCACATTTCTCTTCACGTGTAGCGCAACGCCCTTAAATCCGCGTGATAAACCAACAACGTGCTGCTAAACTCAAAACTATCAAACTCCATTCACAACTGCCCGTTCACTCATCACACAAAGCGGTTTTTTGTTCAGCTAGCAATCAAGGCAAGACAAGGCCGAATAATAATACATTACGTTACATGCGTGAGGATTCAGTTAAAAGTAAGTTCTGTAAAGTGAGCGGCATGACTTACTTGGTATTGCTGAATGGGGAATACCAGTCCGGGCTGTTGGAGTGCAGCGGCACCAGGCGTCGCCATTTGCTGTGGAGTTGTGGGTATTTGCGGCTGGCCAGGGATGCCCTGCCAGGTGGTAGCTGGCATCTGCATGCCCATTCTGCTAAACCCGGGGCAAATTCAAACATAATTTAGTCGAGGCCTCCAGGACTCATAGACGACGACAGGTTCGCTCATGTCAACGCATTGATGTTGCAAACTTACCCCATGTACGATTGCTGATAGCCCGCAAACTGACCGTACGTGTAGCCCTGCATACCTTGCAGAAATTGGCCTTGCATTTGAGCAGCAGCGGCCGTAGTTGGAAAACTTTGCGGATACCAGTAGCCCAATTGCTGGCCGTACGCACCGTATGGATACTGAGTGCCAGTGAGTGCCTGCAATTGAACGAACAATTAATTATTGAATCCGAACATGCCCAGAGGTACAGATCAACCAAAGCAATCAAGTCTGGCGCATGTTGTGTTCATCCAATATTATTACCTGTCCAGCAACGGGCGCATTGTTCGGATCACCGGACTCCTTGCCCCAGGAGCACTTCACAACCTGCCCATTGATATCCGTATTGTGTACAGCGACAATCGCATGAGTCGCAGATTCTTTCGTTGAAAAGCTACAGGAGAGAAGAAACAATTTGTAATTGAACCCGCTAGGAAACCACCATTCGAATACGTACCGAACGAATGCATAGCCCTTTTCTTTAAAGACGCGTATCTCTTGTATGGTTCCAAAGGGTGCAAATGTCTTCTGCATCAGTTCCTCGGTGAGGCCATTCGTAATACCTCCGCAGTACACTGTGCAATTAGTCGGGCTACTCTGATTGTACACCTCGTCAAAGGTAAGTGGTTTTGCATTGACTGAAATGATACAAAAGAAACAAATCAATTAAGAACATCCGTTCAGCATTCGTTTTGAAGGTATATAGGTTCGTAGATAGTAATACGAATAGAGCGATCAACAAGCGCCATGCCATATTTTGTGGGAGAGCAGCCAAGGCTTTCACTAACAACAACAGGTCGATCTATAAATAATAGGAGAGTTCACCAACGACGCTGCGCAGCGCCTGGTAAAAGGTAAATGAAAGGTGTAGTGGAAAAACGTTTCCGCTGACAGTAGCAAACAACCACTACCGGCGTCGACGTTGCCGCCAACACTCGACTCGATTGTACGACGCGTCGCGACGACGACAACAGGCCACCCACACGTAGTAGTTCCAATAAATGGAAACGGTAGCCTGTTGATGGCTTCGAAGTTAAAGCGAATGAATCTATTTGAATAAAAACGGGAGCAATAAATAAATAAGTGACGGCTCACGCAATTAGATCTAACATATGGGGCATGGAAAAACGTTATAGACGATTATTTCAATTAGAATTAATATTGCAGGCCAGAGACTGATATGTCCATCACGATAAGTGGATTTCCGTTTACTTTCACCGCAGCAGTTGATGATAATTTTATGATGGACGCGGTATTTGTCGATAGTTTGGCAATTTTTTATGAGCTAATATAATTTAGTATGAGTAATTATCATTAGAGATAATTCAATTTAAAATTGACGCTCACATCGATAGTGCGCCCGCGCTATCATTATTCATAATTTAGACAAACGTGTGAGTTATTACGTGTTTACGCCGGATGTGAAATATGCAAAAGTAATTTTCGTATATTTCTTGATTTCCTAGGGGAAACTTGTGTCGGTTTTTTTACTATTGTTATAAAAATATTTTACGAGTTAGAGAATAGATGTTCCCAATAAATAGCCGCCTAAGTATATCATAATTTTTATATAAAAGTAACAAAGTTTGTAGACGAAATTAAGTAAGCTTGCGTTTCACTTCAAAACATTTCCCAATAATTTCGAGCTCTTTACTCCATACACGTACTTTTATATTTAGTTATTACACATACTGTATTATCATTAGAAAATGCAGCAGTTTTCCGGAAGGCAGTTTAGCGTTAAATTTATCCCCAGAGTGTGCAAGTCACGTCTTTGTATCACACGCCAGCGATAACTGCGCGACGGCCCCTCCATTGAAGGAAGGATATTGGACGAGAGATACTCTCTGTCGCGGGGTGGCATTGTCTATAAATAATGCTAAAGCCATTCGCCGATATGAAATCTATAAAAGCATTAAAGCCGGCCAGTAAAAATCCCGCATGTGTGGCGTGCGCGCGTGTGTTTTGCATTGCGTTGTTCGCCGCCGCACGATCGATAAAAGCGCAATGCGATCGCATGGCCGCACTCTGATTATCTGAAATAAACACAAAGATGAATGCAAAGAGCGCACAATTTGGCGAATTGCGCAAATAAAACGAGAAGACTGCTGCTGCCTCCAACGCCGCTACTGCCGCAATGCCATCAAACCGTATGACATGTTCAACGTCGTACGCGATGCTCCAATTCCGTAGTAGCAATCGCGAAGAAGAGACGCCGTCGTCGCCGCCGCCGCCACCGCCGCTGAGGAAGAAGTAAACGAGCAGCCAACAGCGATGAGCGTCGTTTACCGCATAGTATCATCGACCGAGAATGTATTTTATCCTTCGCTCCAATGGCGAATGACTGTTGAAATAATTTTCAACTCAAAGAATTTCATCAAAAATTATTACCCCGCGTCGACTGCGTTTACTCTAGTTCTTGTATAGTTTTTGCCATTTTGCGATAAAAGGATTACAATTACATTAAAATCGGCCTATTTGAAGAATGCCTGCGTTGAGTGAGGCAACATGTTGCTAATATAATAATAGCACTGGATGCACAGGTAAAATGTGTGTCAAGCACATTTCGCTCCTGATTGATTCTAAGGGGGCTAATGAGAAGCACTGAGCGCACATGATGAACTCATCGAGCATGCTCGCTCTTCGCTCGTCGAGTTAACAGGTGCAATAAGGTCGCATGTGCATTGTTTGCTCAACGTGAAATGAAGTTGCAACGTGCCTGCATTCATTGCGACGCATACTCCACACTCCTCCACTCACCGAATTATATTCGGGGTGTGTTGCACTCTCATAATCCGGTGCGGCGCATTCTGCGAATTCACGCCACGCTTCGCGATTTAAACATCTCGCAATGTACCGTCATATTCTCTTCGTGTTCGCTCCTCGCTTCTCTTTGTTACTGCTGGAATAGTGCGCACGCGATGCGCAGTGACCGATTCAAAATTGCATTGCAATTGCTTTGCAATTTCGACATCAATTACCGGAATGAAAACTTTACATAAACTTTATATTTTGCACCATAAAAGCTCGATCGTTCGTGTGCGGCTGTTATAAAACGATATCACATACTGTACGCGCGCTCGCTCTCTACAATCCGCACATTAAAACTCTGTGTCATGCAGTCTCAGTTTCAACCAGCCGAGCGAGGAGCGCTCTCATTGAATTTCCAAGCGAGTTCTAACTGCGCGAGTATAAAAGTTTAGCGCTGCGAGGTGCAGTTGTAAGCGCTTTCAAATAAAATTACGTTATGAATTTGCAATGGGCGGTGGTATGCTTCCTCTCTTTTTTCGCATACGAATGCCTTTGTGCGCACAGCGTTACAGGCAAGCGGCGTACAGAAATCCAAATGAACAATTAAGTCGCGTGCGGTTCAAACCCACCACCCCCGTATACACGTATATGGCAATGGCATGTGATAACAAACTTGCACCCTGCTTGGAGAAATGAGCAATGAACGTCGTAGACTATTCGTTTACAGCGGGTGCGGACAGGGCGCAATGAGAAAGCAACACACAATGAGAAAGTGCGCCATTACGCCCGCGGATTTTACGAGTATTTGGCGAGTCGTCGATGACGACGTGCATCCTTCGTATGTACGCAATGCGGACGTTTCACTTCCTTCGGCAAAACCCACCCACCCCCAAATGCACTCACACACATGCACGACGCTCGGCGTCGATGGCGCTTCAATTTCTTCATATCGCCTGCCGCCGCCAGCCAACTGCATAAGACGCTCGCTGGGTGCTTGGTGCACACAATGGATAATTACAAATTATGATCGCAATGGACGTCATAAATTTTTATCACGAATTTATTAGCGTCGTCGCACTTGACCAAAATGAGTAAAATGCGCATTATTCTCGAGAAAATATCCCCGAGAGAAGTAGCAAGCGTGAAAATGGTACGGAATTTTATTTGGCACGAACGAGTAAAATCGTAATCATTGCGAATAAGCGTAAAATGAGTATTTCCGGAAAATCAAAGCACACAAAATGCGATAAACTAAATATTTTAAGAAGACTAAAAACTCCAAGCCTAATAGTTTGAGATTCTACATTAAATAATAGAGTAGAATCAATCAAGTTGACGAAAATGTAGAATTAGGCCACGAATGTGCACGTCTAATCCGGACATTAATCCCTTATTTTTAACCTGCGCTCAAATAATGATGGTGATAGTATCCTGCGTTCGTACGTCTTTCTCGACGAGCCCATTTGTGCTCATTCCAGTTGTGTACACTGCCGAGAAAACGACGTACGTGGTGGAACGTGGCACGCACGTGCTCCCTGTAATCGTTGTAAAACTCCAACCCAACCACACAGCAATACAAAGAGATGCAGGGGTCAGTCAGGTATTCTCTGCTAGGACGTAGAGCAGATTTTCGGAAGGAGAGCTCAGCTAATGCCAGGCTTACTCCAAGAGGAGGATTGCATTTGGACAAGACCCAAGCAAAGTAGCAAAAGAAACCTACGTTTCGGATGTCTTTATCATCTATTCTGAAATTAGAACTGCTTTTTTCCATTATGATTTCCCCTTTTTATTCGCCCATTCTGCGTGTGCGTCCTTCTAGTTTCCATCTAGTTTTCTTTCCGTCTGTTTATTCTCTTCATGGTGGCGTAAAAAAGCTTGGTTATTTTATTGAAGATGCGCGACTGAGGAAATTTTTCTCTTGCCACGTGAAACGTGAGCGCGAGGGCGGTGAGACCAAGGGACGTGATCATTGATCTGACGAAATTACACGTGCCAAATTGCAACGTCACGAACGCAATGCTGTGTGCATTTCTATTCGGTATTAGCTTATAAGTAAGTAATTTTTAGTGGAAGAAAATACAGCGTACAGGGTGACGACAAGGAAACATGCCCTACTGCGCTGATTGTCAGGGCTAAGAAAATACAACGCAGCATGTGAGCTGACTGAAGCAATAATAAAACTTTCCCCGTTTCCAAATTACCGACGCGCGCCGCGCTCTATGATTAGTTAAACTTTAGTTTCTGCCTTTTCGGCTAGAACGGGTTATTAGATTCACGTGCGGCATTAATTGAAATCGTAATGCGCTCTAAGTAAATGCCGAAGAAATATTTTGACAATAAAAATGGCTGAAACTTTTTACGTAATCTTATCAAAGAAAAACAGGGCACAAATTGAAAATAAACAAACTTTTTCCTTATTTCGTTGTCGACGGCGCGCTTCGAGAGTTTGGAAATTCAAAACATAAACACGAGGGACTTTACGCGCCTCGATACGAAAACAGAATTGTGTTATGCGTTTCCGGTTTGCAAATGCGTAACCGTGGAAGCAAATTTAAGAAATCTCAGAAATACGAAGTGAAGATGTTTGGCGTGGCGGTGGTTCATGCTGAGGGGGGGGCGAGTACACGTGCGGTGCGGCGGTAGGTATGTGGCGGCGAAATTCGAATTGGTACGGGCATCGCACACTGTATTTGACAGTAAGTAACATGTCTTACTTCGAAGATTACATGTCTCATAAAGTCGGCATGGTGCGCGACGTGCGCCGGAATTTTCGGCTGTGCTCCCTACAGACGTAGCCGCCGCCTCCAAGTTGCTGCTCGCCGCCAACTTTCACGAGAACAGCTACTACTACGCGTGCACGAAGGAGGAAGACGACGAACGGAGAATTCGTCGAGTTGGTGGTGCAACTTGTTCGCGAGTTGAATTGGAACTTTCGCAACCTTTGACGGCAGCGCATTTTTTCGTGGAGGGAGCTCGTATGCGCGCTCGAAACGATATAAGCGTTTTCGCCGGTTGACCCAATCAACTCGTGATTCCGCAGGTCTTTCTTTTCAGCCGCCGCCGCCTGTCAGCCCAAGAATTCGCTTCTGTTTCGTAGTATGCCTTCGAGGCGCACATGCGGCACGCTTTTTGTCGGTTCTCCTGCTCTCCGCGCATTACGTATTCACGAATTGCCCAAAGAAATGTACGTTACGCTGTTCATATGTAATACGTATGCGTACACCGACTACGGTGGCGGCGGCGTGCAAGTGAAACGGCGTCGTTCCCATTAGACGTACATTAAGAATACTTTACTATTTTACTTGAATATGGTTCAGAACAGTACCTATTTGCCCCTTCATTCTTTCCTCTCGTCCTACTCGTATGTTTTTTGTGCAGCAATGTCATTCGAAACGAAGCGAACTTCTTACGCTTCACTTCAAATTAAAATTGAAACGTAGGAGTGCTATTCAATTTGGTTTTCTGATTGAATTTTTTTGCGCGCCTATAAAATGTATTGCGCGGAAATTTTATCAGAAAAATTGCAATAACTTTTACCGTTTACTATCGAACTATTTCCCTATGCCTATTTGATATGAAACGTAGTTATTCTGTAACTACAAATTGCATGCTTTTCGAAAAATTAATGAATTGACGCGCTGATGAAAACCGAATGTCTATTAAATTTTAAAATATAACATAAATTACATTAATCTGAAAGCGCATTAAAAACAAAATGGTTACGCTCATTCGCAATATTTAATTTAATACTGAAAGCGCGCGTATTTTTTCCGGAGCGTGATGGAGGAAGCGTAGTTGTAATTTTCGCAAAAACGTTGTTATGGATGCGCATGTAAAACGCTATTATTTTGCATAAAATACTTCTTTGTGCGCGTGCGGATTAAATTCACTAGATTTTCATTTTTAATACTTTCGAACGGATAACACAGCGAACAGTTCGGGGATTATGCAGCGTAAATGGATTAATATTCAACACGTCTCCGGCCCATTTGTCAAGTAATTACGCGAGTAAACCGAACGCAAGTGAGACCGAGAAATGGGGCGAAAGAAGTGCAAAAAAGGCAGCGCCAAATCAAAAGTAATGCTCATAGGCTTATCGCGGAATTTACAATGTAGCGCGCATTTATGCCAAAGCACAACTACCCTCTCATAATAATACCCTGAAATTTCAGTAGTACCACGCACTCAAAGCAGAAATATTTTAATATTAATTTATGTTTCAATTCGAAATAACTTTGTTACATTTGGTGATATTTTTGAATATAAAACAATTGTAGAAACACCCTGAATTCTACAATTGTATGTAACCGGCGTATGCATCGTGTGAGAATAAACGCGGCAACGACTACGCAGTAAAGTACGTCGTATGCGCCAACAAGTCCATACATAATCTGATTAAAAATTAAGCATGATAGAAACACACAAAGAGCGTGGTGTTGGTGCGACGACGACGCGTTCGCTCATAAAGCCGACGCGCACAACGTCGACGAGGACTATAAAACCTCTTGCATTTGACAACAAACAAAAAGCGAAGAAAATAAGAGAACGAATGTCTTTGTGCGCTGGCTGGCGAAAGAATGGCGTTGAATTATCCTCGGACGCACGCATGCGGATTGTTCTAAGCGCGCTGAGAAAAGGAGAGAAAGTGTGTTAGAAATTACCTTCGTTTTTCGGCGCTGGCGGTTTCCGGGTGGCCCAGTTCGTGCGAATGCTGCGACTGCCCAGCCATTGGCCATTCATCGCTGCGATGGCGCTCTCAGCCTCCTGCAACACACAAACGAAACCGACATTAAAGACACTTTGTCACTGCCGGAAAAGTGCGCTTATAAAATGCGTCCTGCGAGTGGCAAAAATTTACTGAACGGTTAATTGGCGGCCGACCCATAGCCATTTTAGGCGCAAACACAAAATAGCAATGCGCAGCCCCTCTGTCCATACATAGCACAGGGGACGGCTGGCAAAAAAGGAGGAAAACAAAGCAAATGCATGGGACGTAAAAAGAGGTGAAAGCAACGCACAATTAAACAGTGCACTTAAATTACGTTTAATATACGGACCGGGGGTGTAAAAGAACTCTAACGGTGTAATTTTAAAGAGCTACAGTGCTTACTAGAGCGTGTCACTGTACAGGGTTGTACAGCGTCAAAAAATTCTAATTTAAAAATTAATTATAACATTCTTAAAGCGCCGTCGTTCCGAATAAAATCTATAAATAAGTGGGTTTCCTGTATTTTGCGCTCAGTAAAAATGCATGCGATTACAGTGTGAACAGAATCCACAGCGGGCATTCACGGGATGAAACCCTTTTTTCCAGCGCTTTGCGCAAATTACACGTCATGCCTAAATATTAGCGATAAATTCGGTGCTCGAGAATGGCAAAGCCAAAGCGAAACTAGTAATGTAACTATGTGCCTTTCCGGCTTTCCGGCAACGCAACGCCGTATATGCGCGCGCGGTTGAATCCAAACTTCTGCGGAGTGTGCACGACAAAGAAGTACGCGCAAACGACGACGAGAACATAGTTGGCGGCATTGGCGGCGGCGGCGGCGGCAGCGGCAAACGCTTCCACAAAAGCCTAGAGGGGCCAAATACGCTCTCACTCCTTCATTTCGTCCTCTGCGCCGCTTTCAAACGACACACAGTCAACGTGTCACGATCAAACAATCATCCAATCTGAACGCAATCGCAATATTAAATGCCAACTGCACTAAGCAAGCCAAAACTGCGCGAAGCTTGCTAGCTAGCTAGCTAGCTACCTTCGCTTGGCTGTTGGCATGTCAGATCTCACAATCTGCTGCCCCCTTTGCGCTCGTGCTTACGTTAAATAAACATTGCCACTCAAATTAGTAGCATTATCGAGTTCAATGAAACATTTACGGAATTTGCTGATAACTTCCAATAATAACCAACAACTGCCGCGCTTGATTTGCATATAAACAATGTCAAATATCAAAATGAAATACCAGAACGCCACGCATATGGGGAAATTGTTGGTTGAATATGTATTTTCTGCCAACTACCGGAAGCACACGCAACTCCTCAGTATTTCCTTTGCAAAGACGCATTTAATGCGACGACGACGACGACGACGAAAAAACCTAACGCGGTAACTCGATGGAATTTCTAAAGTCTTTATGCATTCCAGAAACTAACAACTTGAGAATGCCGCACACACAAATTATGTCATATTATTATTATGCACAATTTATTCGAAATGAAATATTATCAGAAATTTTTCGTTCTCAGCGTGAAAATGTCATTAAAATTTACAGCCGCAGAGTGAGGAAGTAATATCCCGTTTTTCCCAATAACAAGGGACGTATTTGAAAACGCAATAAAAGAAAAAAGTGGGTCCCCCCGTTTCAAAGGTTTTTTATGTGCAGGCCAATGGGTCATTACTTTGTTGATTGGTGCCCAGTGGCAGGCCGCACTTTATTGATCTCGAATAATTTAGGAGAGCTAGATAGTTACATAATATTACCCCTGTGCTGGTTTGCGTGTGTGTGTGTGTGTGTGTGTGCGGCTGTGTGTGGCAGGGGGGCGCAATCTCGGCGGCGACGGCGAATATGCATGCACAAAGGGAGGCGGTTCAGGGTCGCTAGCTTTGAGGTTTTTGGACGCACGTAAACTACGGGCATAAGTGCGCTCAGCATTGGGAATAATTTTGCACTGTGGGACGTTGCGGCAGAAGCGCGTGAAAAAGCAACAATAAACGTCCTCTAAAATGGGATGCAACAAACAAGTCGCTTTAGAACTTGGCGAAAATTTAGTGTACTTTTGTTTCTTCCTTGGCAGAGAGGTCCCAAAAGCCATTCGCAGCCGCCTCTCCGCCATCCATTTTCGCACCTACGCTTCGTTATGTTTCGTAATATGCACTAGGCATGTTTCATTTTTGTACGTGTACTAAAAACTGATTAATTCTTGACAATTTAATGCGCACTGCATGTTACACTTACATAATAAGAGACGATTTATGGGTCACGTTTTTGGAACTCCACATACCTTATTGTTCGTATCCTTAATTATAATCCAATTAGCTTATGATACATGTAAACTACCACAGTCACAGTCGCAAAGTATTCAACTCAAATAGAATAATGAAAACTTCACTTAATCAGATGTACCGACTGGTTACACTAACCTGAAACGACTGAGTGGCGACTGTGGAGATGCAATGTCGTCGTTTGGAAACGACACGAATTGTCAGGTTTGTTTCTGTATCATCTCTACAGCACGTTCAAAAACTGTTCAACAAATTCAACATTCCGCAGCGCGACTTATTTATGCTAAGAAAGTTGTATACTTTCTTTCCTAATTTTCTTTTTTGTTTTAGTTCCGTAATAAATACAAATATCGAAAATAATTGATCCTTCCTAAGAAAATCAAACATCGTAAATATTATGACATTAATCTTAAACGTGGATGTTGCAGTATACTTTCTATTTTCTTTTTGATTTTCAGCAAGATCTGAATTGTGCAACCAGAGAGTATGGACAGCTAATTTGGATTAGATTTAAGAAGTTTACGTTGAGTCTTAATTGGAAAACATTCAATAAAAGAAAATAACCATTATTCTAAATGAAAATAACGCAGAAAGACTGAGTGACTCAATGTCTTCAGGAATGACAGTTTAATGTAAATCCGACGTTAAGAACGACGCTCTTTTTTGCCGCATCTCGAATCATTCATGAAGTGCCTCGCGAATTGGAAAATTGTTTTGCTTTCAGCAACGCGCCTTTGTTATCACGCTAACGTGTGCTTAAATGCAGCGAAAATGATGCGCGTAAACCGGCAAATTACAAAATAATATTATTTTTATGATAATTGCGCACAAAGGGTTGTCGTCTCGTTACTGCTGTCGCTTTAATGAAAGAGAAAAATGTGTCTGAATGGATTCCCAGCATTGCATAATGAATTCATAACTCGGCCGCTTTGTTTTTGCAAGTGTGCCGCCGCCGCATCGCTGAGAAACGAGCGTGCAATTTGGCTCAGCACGAATAAATGCAAATAGCGCAAAACGATCATTTTGAATCGATAGCATGACATTCTCGGCTGACTGTGGCGCATTGCAATATTACGGAAATCAGTGCTTTAATAAGTTTTGCCGCATCCGCGAATGCGAGAAGGGCACGCAGAACGGTCGAATGCTTGCTCGCGCGCATATGAAGTTGGAGCAAACGTAAAAAGCATTGGTGTTCTTTGAGAAATGCCATAAAAATGTTGTTAAATGTTGCTCGCAGCGCAGAACTCGCACAAAGGGCTCCCTCGTGCCATCCCCCCCGCAATACGACATGCTAACACAGATCGGAAATCAGCGTGCGCCCTGCGAGGACAAGCGAATACTGCAATTCGCAATTATCGCCCATCGTACACACTCTCAACACTTGTCGTTCGTTAGTAGCATACGTGGCAGCAAAATACTCATGCAATTTATGCATGCATGAGATGCACTTTAAGCACCCTTCCACCCGCAGGCACATGCGTGCCAACTATCTCTATCATTACCCTTCACGTTTCAAGTGCTTAAAGCACTCATTCTCTACATATTTTGATACTCTACAAGTTTAACTTGTATCAACTACTAATTTCCAGGGAGAAAAAGGCTTCTTAAAATTCTATTAAAAAAAAGTTGCATCCCGTCTTAGCAACCCCTTCATTTTGTTGATTGTGCGCGAGTAAACTAAACTAAAGCAAGCAGCATCAGACACAATACAAGCAAAACTCGTTTAACAGCTTCCGACACTCAAACGCAAATTGTTATGCATATACTCAGGTCCCGAATGCAAATAGCAAGGAAGAGACCTCCTCCTTCTGCGCTTCGCTTAGGCTGCTTGCGCATCTTAGCTGCTGCGGCAGTTTCGATTTAAACACACGGATAACTTTATATTTCAGGGGGGAAACAAGTTTAATAATGTTTTCGAGAGCGTGCACGTCTTCAAAGCGCATTTATACTGTACAAGCACGAATATACGGAGCGCACCGCACAACACGGGGACGAAGAGGCAGCGTACGAAGTATGAGTATATGAATGAGGCATTTCTTCTAGTTTATTCTATTCTTGCAAGTAATCGCTTTTTTCTTCATTTCGAAGACGGCACCATCCCTCTCTGTGTGTTAACATCTCGGCTGCGCAAGCAACCTATAACCGTACGTTGTGTGTTGTTGCAACTTTTCTCCTTTCCTTGGTCGTTGGTTGTTTGCGAACGCGTATATTGCTCAATACAGGCACGCGCGCGTGTGAGCCAACCCAAGCATGTTTGCCAAACAAATTCATATAAAACTTTAATTGTATGCTGCCTTTCCGGGGCAACTTTATTCGCCGAGTTTCATTCGCGGCCAGGTGTGCGCGTACGCGGAAATTGAACTGGAATTGAACGCCGCCGTTCGGTTATAAATTTTTGTTGCTCCTAATGAACTCTCCCTCTGTTCCGCCTCGGCAACGGCCTAGAAAACAATTGCCTTGAAAGTAATTAATTTTTTTTGCAAATTGCTCCACGCAAAAGATGTTGTTTTGATTGCTTTCAGAGCAAGCGGCAGGAGGCTGTTGATTTGTTTGGATTATTTTCTCGATTTATTGATTGTAGAAGTTTCCGAGTTTCTGAATAGAATTTGTATTATGCCAAAGTGAAATATAAGAAGATTGGTATTATTGATGCAAACAGCGTTTGTAATTTAACTTCCGTCGAAATTTTGTAAATAAATATAGGCATACTACGCACATTAGAAAATATGAATTTCCTGTTTTGATTCAACGCGAAATAAAACAAAAATTATCCCGAAATGTTCTAACAAAATAATTTCCTCACAGCAATAACGAAAAGCCGCCCAAAGCGTAACGAGTCGGCGAGTTTGTACAACTATTAGTGATAATAAACGAAGAGCGCGCGTCGGTATAATTAATAAAACAAACAAGGAGGCAAAACAATTGCCCTTCGCTGGATACTGCAGCACGCTAATGGCGCGAGCAAAAACTCTTATATATAATACACGAGTGGGCCAGCTTTAACGTTCTGCGGTTTGCTCATCCGCCGCCCCCGTCTGTCTCTTTCCTCCCACTCGGCGTACTCGCAGAAATTCGGCTTTCTGGCGTTCGCGCGCCGCCCGAATGCATACAAACACGTATGTTCGCTGGGACAAGAAGGGATGATGGTAATTAATGAGATGTGTAAGCTGCCGGTCAAACTTTTCCTCGTCTCTCCGCTCAGCCGCGCGCGTCCAGCTAGGCCGAGGAGACAACAACATAGTGCACCGCAAACAAGGGAATGGGACTTTGGGATTGGCGGTGCAAAAAGCGCAACAACACGGCAAAAACGAGAAAGGCATAAAGATGTAAATGTACTAATTACACGGTCGGCTAGTGCAGCAAAATAGACGTCTTGTTCGTTGCCTTGCGGTGTGATTACAAGTTGCTGGATTCGACATTCGCGTGGGTCTTTGGAGAGGAAAGCGAAAATAATACCGAGGTGAAATGCACACTTATTACAAGCGTAACCGACAAGATGACACCGAATGAAAAAGATGAAAGGTGCAAAGAGTGTGAGCGCGCCGCGTTAAGAACCTAATAACAAATTAATGAATAATGATGGCCGACCCACTTTGGCAGCGCGCTGCTGCGTTGTCATTTAACGCGTCCTTCGAAGGATCTATGTGTACGCGCATATTTTTTCGCACGCCGTACGTAAGTGGGCGAGTACGCTCGCGAACGCCGTTGACGAGATGAGTAACGACTGATGGATCACCCCCGCCGTACACTTAACCTTATGCGCGCATCTCGCTTTATCCTTCGTCCTGCGCGTCCTCTGAGCCGTTCATTTCGAGCGGCGCGTTAGCTATTAGGGTATTAAGCCTAGCATTTCCTATTTCTTTTTTATGCCCTCCTGGCTCGTCCGAGGTGTTGGCAAAGGGATTAGCAGAAGGCGAACGATTCATTACATCCTCATCAAAATGCTATCAATTCGCGCTTAATGTCCACGCGTACGTTATAAGTACATATGCTTAAACATACAGAGTGTCTAACCGCTCGGCAAAGTTATTCCTCCTCGTAAATATTAGTTGAGTGCTCATCAAATATGGCTAATTAGATTTTTGAGAATCACCCAGTAAAGCATTGTATTGAAATAATAAAACACGCACATATAGGTTGCCAGCCGTGCTAATTATGAGTTATTATAGTTGCGCTTGTTACGAGTGCTGTTAATTAATTTTGTAAGAGCCATTCTCGTTGCTGTTGTTGTTACTGCGAACCCAGCATGTTTTTCATTCCACTCGTTACGTACATCTAGTGTTTTTCCATGCACTTATGCGCCACAAGAACATAATTTTCATTTTGGTTTTAATTCGCATAAATACCCCCTCAGTCGTGGGCGCGTTCCGTACTTGCGTAACGGGGATGCGCGGAATTAGGAGAAGAGCATGGTAAACATTTTGTTGTATTACGATGTACACGCGCACCGACTGCATTCATACCACAATAAAATAAAATGCGCTTCACTTCGCTGTGGGGTGCGAGGGACGCTTAATTAAATTCAGCTCGCCGAATTGTCCATTTTCAAGTGGAAATTGCGCACAACGGCAACAACGCAATGGACGTTATCTTTTTACGGCTGCATTATCCTCGTGCGCGCATGGCATTATCCTTTACACTATGCAATTTTTAAGAGGCGTACAAGCTACTCGCGATATTCGTTTGCGGAAGGAATAAAAGTATTTCAAAAATATTCAAAGACGGCAACTACTTGCAGAAGCAAATCGAGGCATTCTAATGCAGTCCGGCTCCGAGCGGGAAACGGAAATGAACAGCCCATTAGAGTAAAAAGGCGAGCAAAGATGATTATACAGGCCGCAAAACGTAATAATCATCGTACATTTGTTTGCATTTGTTGCCCCCACGGCTTCTTCGGCGTGCAACATGATGTGGCGAATTTCATTTCACCAGGGGCGCAGGCATGGCGGTTGGAGGTGATGGTGTTGGTGTGGCAGTGATCATTCGAAGGGCTTTACACCGCTGGCTCGTGCGCGCACGCTTCTTACCCGGGATCTCATTTCAGGCAAATGGCTGGTCATCTTGTTCGAGCGTTTGTTGTGTGTATAATACGACAAACATCGACGCGCTCGCTTTGCCCGGCACTAATCTACGCGAAAACCCGACGCTCACTTTAGTTTGAATGGGGCACTTGTCCGCCAAGCAGCATCCAGCGCCAGCTTCGGGTTCTGGCACGGTGTTTCTCTCACTCAATTGCCGCCGCCCGCGCTCGAGAGATGCAAGCGCGAACGCTCATTTGCTTTGATCGCCTCTTCGCCCCCGCAAAGATGCGCGCACCAGCACGAGAGAGCGTGTTACAATGACGCTTTTTGCTCGTCTCGTTTCCTTCGAGACGCACAAGCGCGAAGAGAGAAACGAACCATTGGGGAAACGTAAATTGATTAGAAATTTCTATGGTAAAACGGCTTAAATCTTGCGAAGGGATTCCGCTGTCGCAAGTGCATCGTCTTTGCAAGTACCTATCTAATGCATGGACCAAGTAAAGGCGGGCGGGCGTACCAAATAAATTTTATTTCTGTGCTCTCTATGCAAATCGAAAACGCGTCAGATTCCGAAAGCTTATAATTTCAACTTCAAAAATAAATTCTCAATTCGATTTCGCCACGGAAACATTTTTAATACTCATTGGAGACGGCAACGGCGCGCAAAATAACTGACTTTATGGTCAATATTGGAGAACCGCAAAATACCTTTTATGAATACCGTAACGGAGCGCGCAAACCCGCCGCCACCACCTCCAGCAATTAAAGTGCGCGCGCTGCGGGCACTGCCGTATTTTGCGCTAAAATTAGATGAAATATTTGCATGACAAAAATGCATTTAATTAAGCTTCGGGGATGTTTTTCCAACTACAATAATATTTAACTCAATTGCGGCCGCACGCCTTGCTCACCTCCCTCGCCCGTGCGCCTATCAAAACCATTTGCTTTGCTTTTCCACCAGCAACCGCTCGAAATTAATTGCCCTCGCGCCCCCTATGCTGTTAGGCTCTTTATTCACCTTTTAATGTTACAAATGAAATTCTCATCGTTTCACTTAGAACAAACGCTCGCAGCACGAGTGAACGAACGAATGGAGAGCCATCGTCCTTGTAAATACTTGGAAAGTAATTTAATTTCAGTTATATTTTTAATATTTCTTTCAGTATGCTATAATTATTATTTGCTATTCAACTGTTTATTACTAACAATTGCTCTATAGGTTTCTAAGTATTTTTAACAGTTTAACGTAATGTTTTTGTTTCAAACTCTTTGGGGATAAATATAAATGATCTAACATTCGTGCGATAGCCCTGATAAAGACGTGTATTCGAAGGATCAAGATGGCGTCATCTTGTTGAACCCCGAAAAAAAGGAAAGCCAAATCCTCTCTATATTATGGTCAATTATTTTTAGATTTTACAGGTCGTCAGTTTCCAACTTGTTTAAGACTTTTGCCACCCCGGGCACGTAGTGTAATTTCACGCCAGAATGTTTCGCGTGTGCTGCCGCCCCCCATATACCCACACACGCGCCGACGTCGTGCTGCGATTGCCGCATATATGAAAGAAGAGAAAGCTGACCTTTATGCGGAACGGTAAACTCAATGAACATTTTTTCCTTCGCAACTGCGCTACAGCGCTTTTTCACTGGAATTGGCGACCACCACGAACGGCGGGATCGGAGGAAAAACCTCGTCCGGCTGAGAGCCGCAAATCGCACTCATGATGGACGCACGCCCCGCTTGTAACCTCAATAAGCTTTGCGAGCACTCGGAATAAAAATTCAAACGCTGCGTTCGTTCCGGAATTCAATAGAGGTCGTTTGATTAAAACTAGCGCAAACAAATAAGGCGGGCACAGTGCACGTTTGTCAAAAAAGATGATTTCCCAATAGGTTTTCATTACGTTGGCGGCGGCGGCAGCAACTGCATCGACGGCCGAGTGCCAATATCTATTTTTAAAGAGGTCCTCTGCCGGAAGAGTGGGACTTTGTACAAACTAAGTATGGTGGTGGCTTTTGCCAAACGGAACTAAATTGTGAGCGGCGGCAAGAATTACGCGACATGGACGACGTCCTCTCGTGTCGTGTGCGTACCACTGCACTAGCGCTCTCTGGCAGCGTTCTAATTAAAAAACAATTTGGCAAAGATTTACAGCGCACTAAAAGCGGCGTTTTCCTATAAACTTCTGCGAGACGAAGTTTACGAGTGGGACACACGCGCCCAGAGAAATGCGCCGGACGATAATTGTGCCATTAATCGTCGTCAGGGCGACCCTTTGTTAATCAATTTTTTAAATGGTGTCCATGGCAACGCGTGAAAATAATTTCCCTTTCTTTCTCACGACCGAACATCCAACAATAAGAACACGCCATGGTAATCAAACACCTAACAAATTATAAATGAGTAATTACGCTTTTTATGCTGCGTGCGCATTCGTAAAAAGTTAATAAGTAATATATTTTAAGGAGACAATTCAGTACTGAAATTTATGCGCAACTGAAACTAGTTTTTACGACGCACGACGATGACAGCACATTTGTAGACATGAATGCCGCTCATTTTGCCGCGCATAATTACGCTATCAAAAAGGCAAACGCACACGAATGTCACAGACGGCGAATATTTCAATCGAGTATCAATTCACCATTTTTATTGAGCGCACGTGAAAGCAATTTTTGGGGCGACGGACGAAATTACGGCGTGTCCTGCTACGTAGGCGGCGAGCGCGTCCTCAATCATCCTTAGCGTTGAGGTAATTCGCCCGTTTTACAGCGCAGGTGGAGAGAAGCGACACGCCAAACTTTAAAACCGATGAAAAACACTTAAACGGCGTTATTACGCGATGAAAAATCGCCAAATCGTCTGGCAGACGAAATTCACTTCGTGCCGAATGGCGACGACGATCTAATTAATTTCTTTTTTCTTTGTTACAGGGATTGCAAAGGAGTGCAAAAATTGGGTAGGAAATTGGGTTAAAGGAGTGCAAAAGTTGGGTCACTTGCCATTTTGTAACGATCGTAAAGACAGAGAGTAAATATACGTAGGTTAACTGTAAATGCACTCACCGCTTTTTTGATAAACGAAACGAAACCATATCCTTTGGATTTCAATGTTTGTGGATCCCGAACCACTCTGCAATCCCTGTAACAAAGAAAAAAGAAATTAATTAGATCATTGTGTTTGCTACGAAATGCGCAAACGATTTGGCAAACAGCATCTCTCCGAGGTGCCACTAATGAATCGCATGCAATAAGTGTTGTTATTTGTGCGGGCCACCCTTATGCGAAAAATCGAAACGTCTCGAAATCGGCAAATTGCCGCAGTATGCGCGTGGGAGTAGCAATTAAGATGGCTGAGTGGGCTATTTTTCGCCACCCCCGATTCCATCTGTCAGCGTCGATATTTAACGGTAGGCGCGGTCGAGTGATCTGCGAGGATGGCATACGCGCCGCCAAGACCCATTGTTGCCAAGTTTGAATGTACGCGTGCGGATATTCGACAACTTCCATCCGTGGCCCAGCACCACCGCAGTGCTGGACTTATGCGACGTCGACCATTGAGATTACACAACACGGAAGAGGTGGTTCCGATGAATATAAATTCACACAAATTTTCCACATTTCACACCATGCCGTCGGTGGCGGCAGTAGCGTGGAACATAGTGGTGGCATCTATACAACGACGGACATACAAAAAGCGAAACACATTCGGAAGCACACTATACATCATTAAGTTTCCGGTGAATTACGCGCACTTATTGTTCAAGCTAATCAGTGCTAATGTTTATTGGCTTGTATATACGCGCGCGCTCGCCGCCCGTACACAATTTCCAAGTGCCGAGCGGCATTTATTGTTGGCCATTGCGCAAATTGTGAGTCGTGCGAATGCCGTTCGTATAAACTTTGAACGTGGGGCAAATGTGGCGGCGTCTATTTATTATTTCCTAGCGTGAAATAGTCAAGCGCATACATATGCTCAGCGTACATGTAGGTATATTCATACGGGCAATGATGTTGCAAACTTCTTATTAATAACAAACTACGAGCACGAGTGCCGTTCGTCACACTTTAATCCGTTCACCAGTCGGTGGCTAACTGGCTTTATATGCAAGCTGAGAAGAGAACTTTACACAGTGTCTCGTTCGCCGTTCGACTTGCTTCAATTGTTCGCGCAACTCAATTACAAACTCATACATGCGTAAAAAGTTGTTGTTGTACTTTCATTGCCCAAAAAATGTATCCACGCAATAATTTAATTTTAAAGAGTGCCTACGAAATAAACGTAATTGAATTATTTAGATGCAGATACTCGGAATAGTGATTAACACCATGCAGCGCATCTATAATCGGACGAGCAATTAAATTAATAAATTACAAATAAAGCAAATGCGCTTACGCATGTGCAGGCGAGACTGAAAGAGAATTTAATTAAAACAAAACACACGCATCTGTGCCTTTCGTTCGTGCGCAACGCTTGCAAATGCAAAGCGGGCTCTGATGCTCACCCGGCAATGAAGTTACGTGGGCAGTGGCAAATGCGTCGCCGCCGTCGTTGCCGCCACGGTTACCGCTATCCCGCTGTGCGTTCGTTTCCGCACCGAAAATGTATTATTGATGTGCCGCATTGAGTGCTAGCATGCTGTTTTTCAGCGAAGAAAAAAATGTATGCAACTGATTCCAATATAAAATATTTATACCAAATTCACTTCGAACACACTAATGAACCAACTTGTCAAAGGTCAAATGCACATTTAGTTCGTTTAATCGGCGGCAAAATAAAATAACATGCAACTTTCGACAAAGCGACAATTGTCGAGTGCCCAAAAAGCGGCGATGTTATCCTCAGCGTGCATCCGAAGAGAATGCACAATGCGGCGATGCAGTTTCGTGGGACTAGTCGAAATTTTCACAAATGTATTCCGCTTTAATGCCGGCCACAATTAGATAAATAAATACCGCCCGACTTGATTTATAGTTGCGCAAATTCGCCCTCCACCGGTTGGCTGAAGAAGCATCGCAAATATACATGTTTCGAATGCTTTCAGCATCTTGAAAATCCGATATTAAACAGAATGCCTTCGACACATTAATATGAAAACATGATAATTTGTTGTATTAGCATTTGTGTCGATGTAATAAATAAATAATTAATAAGGTATAAGCTGGCGTGGAATATACCGAAATAAATTTTGCAATAACCAAGTGCCTTCCTTGAGTTGCCGCTTCTCTCTGCGCCAGCACATAACTCATGCACGTTAATATTAATTTATGATATGGGACTAAATGAAGGCCGTGCTCTCTGGGCTCTCTGGGTGAGAGGACAAAGGGTCAAGCACCTAGTCCTCCACGGCATCCCTGCTGGACCTTTGTTCGCCTAAACCCGCTCCGGCTCTTTGGCCCCCTGCGCATCATATCGAAAATCTCGCTTCTCGTTTTATGCAAAGGCAATTTGCAGAATACAAAATTTTATGCTAAACTAGTTTGGCAGCTAAATACGCGGCTCGCGAACGGAATATCATCTAAGACCATTTAAGCACACAGCAAATATCGATGATTCTTAAAGTCAAGGCTTTGCAAATAATCCTTCGACTCAAAACGGATATCGGCTCATTAAATATCGTGCCGAGTGTAATTTCGGGGCCGGCATAAAAGGTCAATCGCACAAGCACACCACCACATCCATCCGCGCCGCCCCACAGACAGATAGAAATATCGAATGCGCCACCACCCCATGCTTTGCAACCGGCTCTGAAATATCGCCATAAATATATAGACGTGTCCCGGTCGACGTGAGCGCCCTCACTATACGTGTATATGGAGCACGCGCAAGGAAAAACTTTGAACGAGTCTGGCTTTATTTGTCTGGAAAGTCCGAAGGAATTGGGGGGTCGTTTTCATGCCGGCCCCCCCTCAAACAACCAACACACACACCAGTCTCACTTAGCCGCGCTTGAAGTCTATTTCTCCGTACTGCCCCGAGTACTCATCCGCAGGTTTGTGTAAGTGCGCAGATCACGTTTTGTTGTTTCTCTTGGTTGAAATTCGTAGTTCCGTTTCTTGCTCGCGCGCGCACAAGAAATGACTCGGAGCTTCCCCGTCTTTAAAGTAAAATAGTCTTGTTAAACGCGCTCCAATAAATTAACAAATTTATGTATTAGAAACGTTCGCCAGCATTCGCTTCCGTGTGTTTTTGTAATGCTTTTTGCCGAAGCTCGCGAAAATCACGCAAAAAAAAAGCTGCTTGAGCAACCGGAACATTATCCCCGGAGCGCTACTACTGCCCTTCGTGTTTATATCTATTTTATTTATAGATTTTTATAAGATGGCTTTAATTAATTGAGAAGATTTATACGACCAGCGGAATTTGCTGCAAGGAAGCACATTGCCGCCCTGCCACTACCACCGACGCCCCCACGGGGAAGTGGCGCTGGCGTTTTGGCATAGCATGCGCTACGCCGACGAACAATGCGGCAACGTCATGCTGTCCCTTGCCGCCGCCAATGCATTTTACTTGTACACGTTCAGAGGAATTGCCGAACGGGGGCCTGTATTCACACGGATACCTTGTACACGTACGAATTCTCGTATTGTGTGCAGCACCATCAAGCGAATTAGTTCGATTCGAGCGGACAATTGCAGTTGCACTGGTCCCCATTTGATAATAGTAATTGAGTAGTAATGCGAACGCGGCGAGCGAGCTTAGCGCGCGTTGTATTCAAAATCGATCAACATCGTTTTGGTTTTAGGGCGAGCGCGTTCGGCCGACCGCATGGCTAATTGGATGGTACCGACTCGCCGCCGCCGGTTGCTCAATCTTCGAATCTTCACCACCGTCCTGTTCGCACGTGCATCCAAAGGTCCAACAGTCGAAACTTGCACCATTGTTCGGAACGTGTCACATTAGTTGGGCAAAACTCAACCCGGTTTGGCTGATGGAAATTCGACGGCAGAGCACGAAGCCTGAATTTCTAAACGATGTGCGCGCCGCGGACACGTGGGGCAATTGATGAATAGGCGACGTCCTGGCAATTCGGCGAGTTGAAGGGATAATATTTATGATAAGTGAGTCTTGTTTGAATAAGTCATTTTTTACAAACGGCGCTTTAATGGAATTTGCTTGGATTGACAGCATGAAAGAGCAATTCGCGTGCAGGTAGTAGGTCCTGTTGAATGCGTCAATGCGCCAAAGGAAGATACATGAGCTGGGAATTCGAGTAGTTTTCGCAATTGATGAATAGACCGGCTCCATATGCTGACACCTGCATGAGCTCGGGATCTCATCACTTACTGCCACGCCATTTCGAAAAAGCACCGACTGCAAAAAATATCCATCCACAGATGTTGAAAGGTGTTTTCAGACAAGGGGCAGAAGGACAGAGCAGTCTATTATCCAGCAAAAGTACGTCAAAGATGTCATTCAATTAGATAACATCAAAAATAATTGATCATCTTCAAATACGTTACGATATGGAATTTTTATCAGAACACGAAGAAATACTTCAATGCTATTTGAGAAACCTTAAGGGAAATAGAAAAATTGAAATTTTGACAAACACGAATTTTGACCTCTGAAAAGTTCAGGAGTCTCCCCCATATAAAATAGGGAACAGCAATGATCTGTAACTTCAAGGTCCTTGAATATCCTTGTGTGAAGAAAGCAGCAGGAGCATATGAGTGCTGCAGTTGAATTGGCAACCGGAGAGCCAATGCGCCGCCACAGCCATCGAGGAATATCGATAGAAAGGACTGATAGGAAAAAGACTCGGGGCTGATGTTGATGGGAAACCTGGGACATTGCGAGTTATGTACACTTTAAGACACCGCTGTACAGGAATATCTCGCCTTGCAACTTCACGTCCTCTGCCTCTGCCCTCCTTGTCCGCATCTCAAACGCGAAGCCAAGCATTCCCACTAGCCTATATTTTCACTTCCATTTAGGGATCTGGCCCGTATCCGTAATGTATGATCATCGCGCAGTGCGAAGGAGCATTTCCGCATGTATTCCGGGGGCATTTTACGACTGCACGACTCTCGCCTCTTCCCCACCGCCCACCCTTCAACTCTATTCTTCCATTCTCATCATCATCCTCTTCGTCTTTGTCGCATTCGAGCTCTCCGATCTTTCTCTATTTGCACGCGCCGCACACATGGAAGCAAACCCAACCAGGACTCATATATATACATACATCAATGTAGGTATAACACGAGTGAGGGGCGGCGCTGCAATAAGCTATCTGCAGCTCTTCATTTACTAATTTGTTCCGAACGGCAGCGTAAAGTTACTCCGGCCCCAAACCCACCATCATTGCCGCCGGTACTTAACATAAAGGCGCGCATATCTGCATGCCGAATTCATTACGCCATCGCGCAACCGTAGAATGCGTCACTTTATTATTATTACCATTATCATTATTAGACAAGTATTAATTTACTTTGAATATTAAGCAGCTAACGCGCGCACGTGTTGCGATGCACATTTGCACGATTCGCGCACCTTTATGATAATTATGCACCCCACGAATATGTTTTCGAAATTAGTTGTACGTACATCTACGTTTGTCGACTGCTGAAACGCATCGTAAATTATACATGATATGCGCAGACGGCGCACAACAATACAAATCGCTATATTCATGAGTTTATTTTGGTTCAATCTTTAATCTTGCCGCAACTTTTCTCCTCGTGGGGATACGAGTTTCCCTCGTATTGCAATGCTCGCGAAAGACTCACGCGGTGGTTTATGCAATGTGCTTCTACACGCTTTGAGTACAAACTCGATTTCTTTGCATCGAAGCAATCCGCGTAAAGCATTTAAGCTCCTGTGCTCGGAGACTACGCGGGGAGAAGATGGAAAACATAGCCTTTAAATGCTCAATTAATGAGCATTCGCTAGTAAATAATCCTAAATCTAAAATCTCATTTCAAACTTTACAATTTAGTGAAAGGATAAAAAATGGTAAATTGGAAAATCCATTTCCACATTTGGAATGAATGTTACCAGCTTGCGCATTAGGATAGAGAAAATGCACTGTGGAAAGTTGCATTCTGCATCAAGCTGAATGAATTTGAAGAATTCGCATTCGTCAGTTACCTTTTTAGCCGTGCTGCAGCAGGGGCTCTTTTAGCCAAATAGAAACGAAATGGAAGAAAGGAGAAGTGAAGTACAGGATTGGAAACCGTTGCTACCGCCGCCGCCACCCCGAAAAAGCTCATTTACTCATGTGTGCATGCGAATGATTCCGGTGCGCCCGCGCCCTCGCGAGCGGCTGTAAATATCGCAAAGTGAATTGGCGTTCAGCGGAAATCCACAATTTCCAGCGTTTGCCGCACATTCCGAAAAGCCATTTCAGTCTCGATTCGCGCTCACGTTTGGCAAATAGTGTGCAGCACTACAAGCGTACGATGTCAAAAGTAAAACGCACAATTAACTGCCATCCATTTAATGGCCATAAACGTTAAGAGATCATACATGCAATTACATTTGCGAATGCTGCCGCCGCGTGCTCGTTCTTCGGCTGCTGTACGGTTTAAATACTTAAACATCTATTTATCTCCTGTACAATATAATCGCATCTAGATACACCTCGGTATGTGTGCAGGTTAAATTTACCGTTGGGCTAACTTTTCAAATATTTAATTGCACTTTGCATTGTATGGGTCATAAAGAATAAATTGAATTGCTCAGCGCAGGAAGAGTTGCGAGGGAGAAAGCGTAAAACGAGAATTAGACCGAGGTGAAATTCGGAAATGCGCAGACCCATTTTTGACGATCGGAACGAATGTCGTCCTGGCGAATGTTTCAATATCAAATTCACCCTACTACGTACCTACATATATGCACAAGTATTTTTTTCCAGGGGGTGCTCACGATAGCGTTTTGTTCGAGAGTTATTGGCATTCGCATCACGCGTGCACTGTTATTTCGGACACTTCACATTCATCGCGCTACCGCCGTCGCTGCCGCCCAAAAAACTTTTTTACGAGTGCAGTCGAACTCAATAAAATTGAGGAAATTCTAAAGAGACGGCGAACGAGTTCGCGCGAAAAAAACATCAAATGCATGCATATCGAGCACCCTACGCGTTCTCCTACTCCGAGTGTTTGCTTACATAAATATGTGTTTTACGTTGTGTCCTCACGCCGAGTGGAAGTGACATGTTTCGCCTTTCCCGGAAATAAAGCTATTTTGTTTTATGCATTCTTCTACGTCCTATTTCAAAACAGTTTTATTTCAATTCGTGTTAACCACCGCACACTTCAATTATTATAATTACTTGTATTCATTGCGTTAGTAGCACTGTTCGTAATTGAATGTCTTTGAAATTTGCGATATTCGACAAGAGTGCGCAGAGGTAAAGTGTTTTCTATCATTTAACCCAAATAAAATAAGGATAATTCACGTCGCACGGCCATTTATAGGGGTTGACAAAGGTTCCGGATGTCGTGGAGCGGCAACCGCGTAAACGTGCGCGCTCGAACAATAACTCAATCACGTCGCTTGAGTCCTTCGCCTCGAAATGCTTCGGTAACGCACCGGAACGCGCAATAATGTTAAAAGAGGTGTCGTTATAAAGTCGCACTAGTTGATCTCGATAACTTTATTTTTTCTGCATATTCCTTTCTTCGATATCGGTAAAAAAAATCTAAGGATACAGCAGGGAAACACCCGGAAGTAATATATGCATTTGCATAAGATGGGAATAAACGTCACCACACAACGCAGGCAAGCAAAAGCGCAACGCATTTCCGCTGAATATTCATGGACGCGGCTCGAATATCAGACGCGTTACTGCTGCTGCTGCTGTTGCTCGTTGTATGCCACCCCCAAATGAAAGTTTTGTATTGCAGTAAACGCGAAGCAGCAGTAAAGTGCGCGATGTTATCGACCTCCAAATAAAGCCTGCCGCGAACAAGAAAACCCCCAAGAAGAAGACGACAACGATGAGAAGGCGGAAGCCCGTGCTGTGCAAAGATTCCGATTGTAAAGATTGTGCACAACATCCGCGGAATTTGTTCCGTGGAATAAACGCTTTGCATTTTACAAAATTAACATGATTTAAAATTTCGCACATTTTACGCAGACTACTGCCAAACGGGGCGGAGGGTGGCGTCAAGTTAATTAACAAGTTGCACAGCCGCGCGGTTTGCTTTAGTGCTTATGCGCGCGCGCGTGTTTCCATAATTAATAATAATTTATATCGCGCGCGCTCATACAACTCGGTGAAGCGCGGTGAACAGCCCTTTCCCTTTCATTGAACCGCAAAATCTGGCATGTGCGTTATGCCTGCCTTGGCCCTGCGTGTGTCTTTTATATTCAATTAGGCCCGTTTTGCTGCTGCGCCATTAGACTCCATGGTGCTAGCTTTACGCGTATTAATTATTACTGCATTACGCACCAACTTGCGCACAAAGATTTGACACAAAATTGTAATGTATTTGAATATTAAATGCGCGCGCGCCTCGTATACAAAAGGGATTACCTTCACGCGCTTGCGTATACAGTTTCGGGAGGAAGGGTGCCCATGAAATATTCAAACGATTGATATTATTTCAGCAAGCAAGTGCCCGTGCGCATCCGTGTGAGTCTCACGGGAGAGAGAGAAAAAATTGCGTAAAAGTCGTTTAAACTAATTAATTTCGCATTATTGCGATTCGCTGTCGTGCAACTTTAATGGTGACGTATGTAGCGCGTAAATTATACATGAACTCCAAACTTCGCACAAAGCGGGAGCGCGCACGGGAGAATGGGAAAACTTGACGAGTTTATGAATTATTTACAAGGAACACGTGATGTGCCAGTATTATTATAATGTGTTACGTTTTTTATACGTGTAAAGCGTATTAAGCTATTAAAGCAAATATTTTAACTATGCAAGAAATGTTCATGATTTTTCTCCGAATCGATATTTTCTTAACGGGTCAAAGACATTTTTCGACTGAATATGAAACACCGACCGACAAACGAATAATTGATGATTTTCAAGATTGTTAGAAAATCGGATATTAATTAACTTTATCATACAACCAAATAAATTTCATATAATTTCTTCTATCATTAATATGCTTTGAATCAAATGTTTGAAATTTATAAAAGACATAAAATCAACTTCTCTCGTTGCAAAAAAACGAACTCAATGAAAGAAGGCGAAACCGGAATGGAAACTGTTCAAGCAGCAAATGAAGGTTTTCGGACCCTTTTTGTGCATTTTGTGTGCGCGGGTGTGGTTTGTTTTGCAATTTTTTTTCAGCTGTCGTATGCGGCCCGTGCGAATGCAAACGCGAATCTATTACCGGGCCGCTCATGGTGTAATTTAACAGATGCAAGTTGAGTCGCCAGCAAGGAGCGCGAGCGCGCGTAATCTGTTTCGCAAGCGGATTTACGAGTGCGCTGCTTGTTTGCTTGTTTAGACACGAAGTACGGCCGCGTGCGCTGAGCCAGTGCGGCAGCTACACTCCGAAATGTGAAGATGCACTATTGCGCCTCGAGAGCACGGCGGCGGCGGTTATGCGTTATTACAGCCAGCGAGAGAGATGTGCTCGAGCGAGAGACCGAATGCAATGTGCAGTTTAACCTGGTAACAGTATCCAATCTATTCAATTAATTTACTTCTCAGGTGTTGCCCTGCAGTGACTTGTTTCTCGTACCGTGCCAGACGTTACACGTTGTGATATTACAATTTTTCATCTTAATATTCAACTTTGTCACCGTAGGCTGAATGCTTGATGCGCATTAGTGGTCTTAACGTAGAACTCATTTTAATGTCACATGCACCAGCCGCTGAATAGGATATACATGAATTGCTAATAGCGCTGAGTGCAATAATACAGCATCCACAATTACTCCATCGTCATTATAATCAATTCGGTTAATATTAGATATTGCACTCTGCTCCCGTGAGAGCGAGTGTTGCCCAAGCGCGTTGCTACCACCCTCAGTCACTCTCTAAACTCCACCCGCTTCCGACTATTGAGCCATCAACTATCCGTGATTATCCCGATTGTGTGTAAACGGTGCACGATATATTAAATCATAACTGTACTATCGTGTGCGCCTGTGTAGTTTCGCTTGTTTGCGTCCAATTTAACAAGACGTTATTAGCCCCAAACATGCACTATTATATCAAAACATACCACATCGTAATGTAATTCCAAATTTGATTGTTTAACATCTATCAATACGAACAATATTTTCAAATCATTATGGCCTTAAAACGATGAACGTGAGAATAAATGATCCAGGATTAGAGCACACTGCTCGTGCGCGGCATTGTACATACGTAGTGCATGCACTCGAGATGAATAGGACGCGCAAGGATTGCCAGATTTATGTAACTGGCGTCAATAGTAACGGCGGGTGTCATCCGTTAGCGAGTCGGGAATTTGTCAGTCTCGGGATTAGAGTCTATTGCTTAACCTTCAGGCGAGAGCGCGCGCGAATATCCTTCGGGGGCGCGAGCAAGGCTAGAAAAACCGGAAAAACGACGAGTTGCGGAAAAGTACAAAGAAAAGAAACGGGCGGGCTGCGCAAAAAGAAAGACGCGAAGGCGGCACACAATTCGAACGAGCAAACGAAAACTCCTTATCACTCTCTCTCGACGGCGCGACGCGTGGTGAGCACCCTACTAACAACTGCTCTTCACTCTCGAGCGCGCACAAGCATAAAGCATTCTTCACATAAAAATATTACGCGACCGATTTTATCCTTATCGCCGCCGCATATGAACAGAGAACGCGTTAAGTGCGCCAATGTGTGCGATACGCTCACTCGTTGTGCATCCCACCACAAACACAAACATTGCGAGCAGTTTATTCCTTGAAAAATTCTAAGGACATTTAGACTTGGCATGCGATCATAAAAATAATATATTCTCTACATCTCACTTTCACGAACTCATACAAAACTCTTTGCTATTTAAACGTTTCAAGAATTCATTTCGACCGCAAATTAATTTAGGATAATTTGAGCTTAGAAGAATGACCACTCACAGTTGTTAGACTATCTAAGATCAACCCTCTCAGGATAACATAGCCACTCTTTGTACGAAATCGACTACGATTGAGGAATATCATTAAATCGTCAGACTTTCTTGTTCGTCCTTTTCGGTGTTAATTTTAAATATAAGCCATTGCTAAATAAGACTGTTACAAGATTTCGTAAAATTTCTGTTGTTATGAAGTCGTTGAACTCTTATGGAAAAACGAAAAGTAAAAATCAAGCTCATCAAGATATGAATTTGTGGTCCAATTTCCTGGCATATTGAACATCTTATTGCCGTTTAGCTTATGTGTATATAAAACAGATATTTGTTGCCTTATCACGCATGCCTCTGACAAAAAGCACCTCTAAATGCACACTATTTTCTTGCTTTTAAAATGCGCACGCATTAGACTTGCAAATACACAAGTGAATATGAATTTTTATTAGAAATGGAAAAGAAGTGAAAAAGAAATAAAGAGGCGCCCGCCGTTGCCGCGTTTGGCAGATAGAATATTTTGCGCCAAATGCGAAATCCGGTCCTCCGCCTCCCTCGCAACGTCAAATTCCCCGGTTTATTTTTATCCCTCTGGACGACGACGAGGACGACGAGCACACGCGCGCGTGGCGCCGAGAACGCGACGACCTCCTCAGAGATTTCTTGCGCTTGCCGAATGCATAAAACAATACAATGCTCTCTCCGCCTCTGAAACGAGAATAACATATTCGGGCAAACTACGCGCATCTCGTTTTTCCACCGTACACTTGTCTAATATTTCAAAGCTCTTCAGGTCTACTGTTTCAATCCATGCCTCTAACAGAATTTAAAGCAAGCATTAGAGCCCAATTGAATAATATCCGACTGACAATTTTGTAATGAGATACCGCAATTCAATAAAGCGTTATTAAATTAGTCAAGCATGTTAGACCGATTGATTCATTAGAGTTATTAAAATCGCAATTGACAAAGGGAACGAATCAACGTTGGAAGGTGGTGGTCCTTCCGCTGAACATTTTCGACGGGTTTGATCGATACGCTAGAGAAGGCACGCCAGAAAACTCTGGGCTTTATGCGAAAATGATAAAGTTTTCAATGATCGAATAAAGTGACACTTTCCAGCGACCGGCACGAGCCAACTACACGCGCGCTCGTGCATTCATCAAACGCGCAACGAAAAGCCATCCATTAGCGGATCGCTGCGTACGCATAGAAAATGAGTTTGCACTTTAGCTCCATTTGTGTCCGCGGAAACTAGAAAATATTTTTTCCAGCCTAGCATTAACACGCGGATCAACAACAACGCAACAGCCAGCCGTCACGTTTGCATAGCAGACTGCCAATACCCGTGATTATTATTGAACAAACTTCGTCAGTGACTGCGTGAGCGAGTGAGTGAGTTGTGCTCCCGTAATTTACGTAATTGCAATTAGTCAAATCAATCGTATGCTCACACGTACGCAAACCGTGAGTTTATAATTCGATTATGCCTGCCTTTGTGCATGAGCAGCAAATGTTGTTAGACTGGCGTTGTGATTTTTTTTCCTCATGCCCACTGAAAAATTCGCCAACCTGTGTTCTATTTATCACGAACGCGCGTGCTCCTTTGATAACATCGTTGAACAGCCACCGCCGCTGCCGCACAACAATAAAGCATTGCTGAATCTTATCGGAGCGAAAGAATCGCTAGACTTTTCAAGGCTTTTTATTTTCGTCCTTTTTGTTTCCCTAATAGGTGAATAGGCGCTGTTGTGCACGCCGCAAGGAATCAATTGTTCGAGCGACGGCGGAAAAGTGGAAAAAAATCAGTATATGAGAGTAAAATATAAAACCTACGTACGTACCTACACACAGTACGTATGTACGTAAGCTTGAATTGTTGTGCATTAAGCAGTTTCAAGCTCAGTTAACGAGAACCACTGTGTACCAATTGTGCACGTTAATAGGGTAGGGGGTTGAATGGGTCAGGACGAAAGCATAGTTCAACTGTTGTGAGAGGCAAGCATTCGCTGAATGTATAGGCTGGACTACGCTAATTTAGCGGCGTGCTTTGTTTGCTAATGTAGTCAGGTAAAAAGGTTGTAGGTACGCAATGAATTCCAGAAGAAGGAGGAAGATGAACAAATGTACTAATGGGCGCATCATGCAAACGCCCTAACTACCAAACATTAGAATAGTGTGAACTCCAAAAGGACTATAACGCTGAGCAAAAATATCAAAGGATAAATATACAGAATTCCGAGTTAATCAACTAAGTTGCTGAATTCCTAGACTATTTAACCAAGGCGCTTAATGTTTGTAAATTGCAGCGGGAGAAAATATGTTTAATTTCGCAATAGTCGCTCAAATTTATGTGCCCACGAGTGCACGAAGAGGAAAAAGGGTCGCGTCGTGCTGCTTGGCGCGGAGTCGAAACAAAGAAGCCTCGGGTTATTTGAGTTCCGTAGCGCATTTTGCGGAGACTTTAAGGTCGCCTACAAATTATTATAAAACAATTTACCAGCGGGCTAAATGAGCACCGCTGCCGCCACCGCAGCCGCCTCTACGCGCGGAGATTACGTGTATTACGCTAAATTTTAATTTGCTCCATCTCTTCTCTTCGCTCGCCGTGCGCGTCGAGCTTCCTCCGAGATTATTAAATAATTAGTATGTATGATGAACTTACGATATTTCCCCGAACGCTGCGAACGCCTCGCGAAGGGTTTGTGTCTCGATCTCGGGACTCAGGTCGCCTACGAAGATGTGGTGATGTTCTGAAAATAGAAGAAAAGAAAACAATTATTCACTGCAAAAATACATTTCTTCTTGTAAATATAATAAATATGTTGGTCGTGTCATTTGTCAGATGAATTCCGTAACTTTGTATCAATTCATCTGTAAGTAATCCGCAACATATCAAATTCCCGATCCAGAAAGCCGGAATTTCTGAGGGAAATGTGTGTGACATGTCTCGCAGCGACCCTTTGGGCGGCAAGTACGCGAGCGCGCTCACTCGCAACTTTGCGGCCTCGTTGTCTCGAATAAACTTTCTTTATGCTTCGTGTGTTGGCTGTCAAAGACAGAAAGTAGAAGGTACCTGAGAGCAATGCGGAGGTAACGCAATGGGAATATCGAAATGCGTCCCGCGAGGCTGCCACCGCCGCCGCCGCTGCCGTACCAGCCCTATAACCAATCAGATGTTCTTTGGTTTTCATTTGGCAGCCTTAATTCCCAGCGAGCAAGTTGGCGGCGCCGGTGGCCAAGTGAAAAAAACCTGTTCGCGAAGAACTGGAAACGAGAAAAAAGATGCTGCGAAGGGGGCAAAGTTCTTAAGTCCTTGCAACATGGACGTAAACGAGATGGAAAAGAGGCGCAAAAAAAGGCAACGAGGAAAACAGAATGCTGTTCAAAGAGCGAAGAGATCGATAATCTGTCGGTCATTCGGTAAGAGAAGCAGGAGCATTGAGTGATGTTCGAACATGAAGCAAGGCCCTCTTGCTGGAAGGGAACAATCATCGAAATTGATGTCGTCTCGTTGATATCATTCGCAAGTTATGATCGGTCATGAGTAACACAAACTTTTCGCATCTCTGCCGAGCGCGGAGTGCTAATGGCGTTTATGATGGGGGGCGGCGCGTGTGGCTGGAAACTCTCATTCATAATTAAGCACTAATAATGACTATGCATTGATTGTACCACATTCTCTCCGCATCGATTTTGTTTACAAGTGCGCTTCAATTATTCGAGTGTTATTATCATTTATAATCTCAAAGGCTAAAACGTTTAGTCTCGCGCTAACGAGGAAACAAGTGAAGCATTAAGCCGAAATAAAAATGCGCCGAAAATGAAGATGCAACTGCTGTAAAAGCGTAAACGAATCAGAGCAACATTTAGAAACGCTGTTACGAGGCGATAATTTCGAAGTATTCGGCAAGCAGCGTTTTGCGAAAACGATATCCGCGTCTGAGAGCGGGCCGCCAATGTTGCCGCCGCCGCGAGAGGAAATAAAGCGATCTAAATTTGCGGATAAAAATGTTGGAAATGTGCAGTCAGCACTATTTGTAATGATTGCGTCGTCGTAGTCGTCGATCGGCCCGCCGCCGGAGTCGATAATGAGTTGGACAAGTGACGGT
This sequence comes from Aleochara curtula, assembly GCA_963978815.1. NCBI lineage: Eukaryota > Metazoa > Arthropoda > Insecta > Coleoptera > Staphylinidae > Aleochara > Aleochara curtula. The sequence goes on along the minus strand of OZ022222.1, from coordinate 3,821,457 downwards.
AACCGATAACGGAGCTGGAGCAGTAGCGTTGGCGGCGGCGGTGCCGACAACGACGACGGCGGACACAATGAAAGCTCTCGCTTGCCACGAACACCAACGCACGCACATCGTCGCACAAAAAGACCGCAAAAGAGCGGCAACAACTTGTTTTTCTTCGCCTTCCTTACACCCACATCTCAGCGCCCGCCATCCTTATCCCTCACGCTGCGTATCCCATACATTTCGAGTTATATTCTATCATTATCCTTTCGGCTCCCCTTCGTTCGCTTTCTTTGAGCGCACAGCATCTTTTTGCCTAGCGCGATCGCATTTATTCCTTCCCTTCTTCTTGCACTCTTTCCGTTCACCGCTGGTTCTTCTGCCGTCGTGATTATCAATAGTGGCGCGCTCGCTGCGCACCCCTTAGACCGGAAACGCAGAAATCTCTTACACGCGGCAATGAAATACATTTAATCCTATTTATCAACACATCGATTGCAGTCGGCCCGAGCGCCGCATTCAATTCGCTCATTGAATAAAAGATCCCCGAGAGCGTTGATCAGTTCGCACGTGTATTATCATTACGTGCAACATGGGAAGCACGAGTATTAAGTTCGAATAAAACAGGATAAAAACGAATAGAAATGCCTATTTAGTTGCACGTCAATTTGTTTGTGCTTTTCCCCAGCTTTAAAACTTTTCTTCTAAAATATTCAACATGCGCTTAGGATAATTGTTTATTTATTTATGACAGCCGACAAATAGAGTGCAAATCAACGCACACCGTTCAGCGGCGGCGATTTGCATCATAAATTATGCACGATTTTCTCGCGAAAAGAAACAACACGACACGTGTACATTCATCCACGTGCAATTTGCGTCATACGGGGCGGGCACACAAGAGCGAGCTGGCACGAAGTGCAATCTCGACGCAACACACACACAACCGCCTCCGTTCGACTCGCGGAAAATTCATTTCGTTCGGAGGCAGTAGAAAACGCTCGCGACTCCCGCACTTTGGTGGTTTTTGCATGGTGGTGGCAGTGGCGCGGCGCGTACGTCAAGTTAACTAGATTTATAGAACGTATTATAATAATAACAGTTGGTAAACTGCGTTTCGTGCATGAATGATATTAACCCTGTGCGAGGGAGAAAGCGCGCGCGCGCGCTGAAATGCTTATTCAAAGTTTATAATCTCATTGAAATCTAGAATTCAATAATATTCAGTTGGACGCACCGCCGAGAAAGCATTCGCCGCGTGTGCGGAGAAATGGCAGGGGAGAAAGAGAGACTGCATGTCGAAGGAAACCAACATGGATTTGACCTAATTATGAGTACTTTCTACTTTCCGGCCGTCCCATAGTAGTGCCGCCGACTGCGAGTGGGAACCACAAATATTGATAATGCACTAATTTCGTTTACCCAAGCTAAAAGGAACCGCTCGCCGGATTGAATTCAATCTAAGGCCCTCGCGTGAGCTCAAGTCGTGCGCACATGCACTCGAAATGAAGACGACGAACGTTTTCTCCCAAGCAACACAAGCGACTTACGCGAAATGCCGAATCCAGATTGCAAATTCGGTTGCAACTAACTTGATAATTACATTCGACTTTTTGTCCTAATATAATTCTACCTCGTTCCAAAAAGTTGGTTACCCCATTATAATTTATGATTGAAATATTGAAAAACGATATTTTCATTCCCGATATATGCATGGAAAGCGCGCCGCGCCGCGCGTCGAATGGCATTGGCATTCGATGAAAAACGTTGACGTATCGCATCCCCTCATCGCATGCGTGGTGCACGAGCAGGAATTTGCTCACAATAGCAAAATAGGGCGGCTCGCACAAGCGAAGCGCAGTTTTTCACTTAAAGGAAAACAAACAGACGACGACGACGACGCGCAATGCAGGAAATCATAAACAAAACTTGATTCCAGTCACGAAACGATTTATGTCGATTCGTGTCATTCATAATTGTATTGATTCCGCCACCCTCCAACTCTTGCACGTTACGCCATTCTCGACTAGTTCGTGCGCTGCGAAGAATATTTGCGGTCGTTCGTGAGCATGCTTTGTTCAATGTTCATGCCGCCTCCGGCTGCGGGACCCGCTTACGCGCGTTTTGCTTCTCGCCACCGCACACACGCCCGCTCTTTATGCGTCTGCTGTGATGATGTTCAGATGCCGCGAATAAATTGCGAACATGATGCTTCAGTCTCCTTTTGCACAGGTATGCGCCCCGCCAACATTCCACCCTTAGCGAAAAAATTATGAAAATAATGAGTTTTCTTAGCACACAAATATCGGATGTAAATACGCTTTTTGGCTACCTGCTACAATATGCCTGGCAATGGCCATTTTGGCAACATTCGTAAACACGCCACGACACTTCCCGCTCATATTTGATTACCAGACGCGATAGCACCATGTGGCACTTTACTAAATTGTCTACCGTAAATAGGTTTGCGTACGCCCCACGTCCCAAGTTCCATGCCGCGTGGCGCTGTATTGCCTTGAATTAAGCTTATGCGCCGCATTAAGGACGAAAAAATACGATGAGCGCAATTGCAGAACAAACACGAACGCGCGAAGAAAATATGAAAGCGGTGAGTGAACGGACATGTGAACGAGCCTCCAATTACACATCGGACGGCGGCGAATCAACTGAAGCGAGCTGCTGCTTGCTGGTTTTCTTTCTCTGCTTTCTGCCCACGTCCGAGCAAAATGTGTCATTTCATAAATCTACGCACGTCTAAAGAACGCGACGGCCACGACGGAGGCGGCTGCGAAGCTCGTCGCACGTTTTTGCTCGGCTCACCGAATCCGAGAAACTCCTTGGTCGGTTTTGGACTTTGGTCTTTTGTCTCCCCGCAGAGCGCGCCCAAAATGATTTACAACTGAATTCTTTATAACTTTATCTGCCGAGTTTACAAAGCGAGCGTTTCTTGCGTTCCAACGCGCCGCTTCCTCTAATACTTTTCTTATACGCGCGTCGCCGACGGCGGTTCTCGTCTATTCCGGGCTGCTAGTTGGCGGCTGGCGTAGATTTAAGTAACACTGACTTTGCAACTGCCACACATCCAGATTGCCTCTGATCCTCGCTCTATCTTGCTCTTGACTGCACACAATTCGGGATTTGCATAGTGCAAAAGTGCATGTCCCAGGACTGATACGTTGATTCCGTAAAATAATCCCAGATTATTATTACAGAGCCAAGCCAAACATTGCGGTGACCGAGAGAGCCACAATGCAAACAAGTGAATTAATACACGAACGACTATCACATTGATTCTTTATCCAAACACATGGATTCAATCAACTAATTGCGAAGTAAAATGTTAAATACGCCAGGCGTATAATAATCGATAATATGTGCGGCGATTTAAACGGATAGTTCCGTTCGTTGGGGGACGGCGTGCACGCTGACCGCGAACCTAATGCGATGAATGGTGGCGGCGGAAGGTGTGAAATCGTGAAGGCCTCTTACTCTTGACTGCCCTAATCGTGAGGCGGCCAACTGGCTGCCAATCGGTTGGCGCGCGCACGCGGCGAGGTCAATATTTCAAGCAAACGTCCCTGCGCCTGAAATGCGATATGAAGTAAATGGGTCGAAGCGAAGCGTGCAAAATCGGAGCACACTGTATGCGTCCTCCGAGTTTATAGCCTTCAAAGGGGGGCTCTCCCCCTGGTTGCTGCCGCCACCGCCACTGCCGCCGGTCAAAAAGTGGGCACACCGCCAGATACTTATAGCATCAAGACCAATCATGCGGCATACATTACCAATGTCTGTAATTGCGTTTCGCCGCCACGCGCTGGCAAATGCATTCGCGTTTTGTCTTCCACCGCTTCCTCGTCTTCTTCATCCGCTTCTTCGTAGTCGAGCGAATGTCGCTTTCCATTGCCAAAAATTCGCGATCCAATTGTTCCAAGTGAAATTCACAGAGGCAATAACTCGCCGAAATTCTAGTCAAACGTGAATTCGATCGAACCGAGTGTTTTTACAGGCGCCTAACGTAATTAGAACGAATTCAAAAGTAGAAACATATGTGTGAAAATGCGAATGAACAAAGCGCACGCCGAAAGAGCGAGTGCATTATAATATCTTAGCAAAACTACGCCATTTGTTAGCACAAAAGGCGGAAGCGAAAAATATTTTCCTGGATTTAATTGAATTCGGTGAATTATTGCTGCACCGGATCGCACAACGCAAGCGAGGAGAACAAAGCATGTCCGAGGAAGACGAAGAAGACGACGAAGACTTCTTCTTGTATGTGCTGGCGATGCGCAAGCGAAGCGATTCAATGAACGTCCGGACGGCGGCAGCGGCGTTGGCTGCGCATACAACTGCCGCCGGAGCAAATGTGATGAAAAAGCAGACGAAATGTGTGTTGAACGCGCGCACGTTCAACGATTTACCAATGACGATTCTTCGTTTTCTCTTACACTTGCGTTGCGTGTCTGTATTAGAAATAGAAACGAATCCTAGCATACATTCTCTCGCTCCTTCGAGCATTGAAGAGAAAAAAGTCGGGCATAAAACTGCTCCGTCGAGGAAACAAAGCGGCCGAAGAAAAATCATTTACGTCTCTCCGTAAAATGTGGCATAATTTTCATCGTGTATATCATTCACACACGCACAGCAGTGCGAATGAATAAAAATAACAAACGCCTCGTCTTGAGGGAACTTTTTCTCAATAGTTGTTCGTTTACTCGCTCCGAGAGTTCACTTTCCTAAGCGTTCTGCGGGTTTTAAGTTAGCGCATTTCTCACTCCGTCTCTCTTCGTCGCTAATATCCGCGCATAAATCGCATCAAACATTCTTCGTGTTTATTATCATGCGCTGTCGTGCAGCCGTGGCGGTGGTGGCGGCAGCGAACAATTTCGATCGGCAGCACGAAAGGGCGGCAATTGTTACCCTCCTTCCTTCGCCTGCATGCGCATTCATTCTTGTTTGCCAACTTAATCCGAAACGTATAATGCGAACACGTCTTGCGCGTTAATTATATTTATTGTTGAAATTATATGCAAACGCTTAGCGTACGAGGACGGCCACGCGCACTAAATTTCCGGATAAATTAACTCTTTGTCTTTAAAATGCTCCTCCCTTCGAGAACGTTCATATTTTCTTAAACGCTTCGCGCGTAATAATTAAGCATAAAAATAAATATTCGTTTAGTTTAATTACCCGTCTTTAAAAATATTCTCCAATGTGCTATAAATATTCCAATGAATTCCGGCTATTTCCAAAAATACTGCATAAATGTTAATTAAACTAATATCGAAATTTATTAAGTACCTATTAACACGGCAACGCATAAATTTGATTTGCAAAACGGCAATGTATTCTGTAAATCGTCATTAATTAATGCCATTATCAATCGTATTTTTTGCCTTAACCACGGAAGCATTAATCGCGCACTTTAAATAAATATTTAATTGAATCACAACTAAACGATGATTTTAATCATTTCATTAAAACGGTATCTACCGATAAAATATTTAGCCAATGCTTTTTATTTATTTTGCCCGGTGGCCAAACACATTCGGTGTGCAAATAAATATTGATTAAAAACTTGTTAATTCTTTTCAGTTTATTAAAATATTTATTATGATTTTTTCGATTAAGAGTCCAAACAGTTCATCACCGACTGTCAATATTCGTTTTCCATCTCACGATTAATAAAAGCCATTTCCCCCCCGACTAAAAAAAACAGCTTTAGCCAACGTTAATGCTTCTTGGTATAATAGTTAGCAAGATGAAGAAAATTGAATGTGACGTATGCATTATGATGAGGGTAAAACTTTCCCCATAATTAGATCCGGCGCATTAAAAAATGTGGATTAATGTCAAAATCACTTCATAATTATGCTGCGCCATATTTTGGCTAGAAATCAATAGTTAAACGCAAAGCAGGCGGCAGGGGATGATTAAAAACTGTTAATATATGCTCTTTGGTGGGCTCGTGTCTCAGATGTATGCATTCGTGTCCTTGCGTTTTGAATAATATCGAGCCTTTTCGCTTGGCGTGCACGTTGTTCTCTGCCTTGTTATTCCGCATGCATTATAAACGCGCGAGGTGAAAATTATAACGTGACCTGCTGCTTACTACGACGTGTGCCTTTTTTATTCCGTGTTCCTCCTCTTTGCTTCCCGTATAATGTTAATACACATCTCTGTGTGTTTGTGTGTGCTTTGCACAGAGAGAGAACAACAACGACTGTTGTATTGCAACCTTTAAAAGCATATTCGGCTAACCAACTAACAGCTCTTTTTATAAACGGGTGGTTGCTGGAAAAATCGTTGGCGGCTTTCCATTGCACAGTCCACGTTATTTTGAGACGTTAAATTATCCAAGAGCAGAAATTTGCCGGCGGATAGAAATGTGAAATAATAAATAACAGAATTGCAAAAGTACATGCGTTTCGTTGGCGCATCACCTTCTATCGATTGTACAAACTGCATGCGTTCATAAATATTTAATACAATTGCGCTCCTGGAATGTTTGTTTGTACGCGCTAACGCATTTGTGCATACGCACACGCTCATTGTGTTCAGAAGCAATTATTTCGCACACGACGAGAGGAGAGAGCGCACGCTCACCGAAGTGCACTGACAATCGCAATTATACTGAAAACTCGACGCAATGGAACGGGCAGCATTTGCATCGCAAATTGAATTCAAATTACGGCTGCGCGCTCCACTCGCTGCCGCCCCCATTGGCATTGGCATTGATGTAGGCTGCCATTTTTTGAAAGCATTTTTTAAATGTTTATTCGCTCAAATATGCACAAGTATCAACAACAATGGACGCGCCATGGATGCTTTTTGCGTGCCGTGTGTGTGAGTTGGCGTTAAATACCGAATCGAAAGTGGCTGCTCATCGCCGAAATAATATTACACGCGCTGCGCTGCTCTGCGCTCCTTGCAAAGCAAAGTGGAATTTATGAGAGTCGAAAGCCAGCATGCATATGATGATAAACTTGACGGGCCGTAATGGTAGGTAAATTTTCGGGCTCCACTACCGCCGTCGTTGCCGCCGCTGCCGTCGCCGTAGGATAAAAAGGCAGCTTGATTCAATACTCCGTTTAGCATCACCAGCAATAGCAAGGGAGAGGCAATGAGAAGCAGGCCGAAACGCACACACAACGCGCAACGTTCAGCCGCCTACGCATAAAGGCCGTTTGCGTTTGAATAGAACACCTTTCACCCTCTCGCTCGTGCTTACTCGCCATGCGCTGGATTTCCGTTATTTTCGCTCGATTATCATGAAAGTTATTCCTGCCCGCCTGCCAAATGCACGCGCATGCTGCCGCCGCCTTCATCTAAATGCATGCGAACCATTCGAATAACTTTGCACGCTCCGCCGCCGAAAACTCCGCACAGCATTAGGGACTCAATGCTCTGACCTTACACTGTTTGCTTGGACCGCTGGCTGGCTGTAGGCCATTTTCTTAGGCGAACGACCACTGCCTCAGATGAAATAACAAAATTATTTTGTTTACGCTTCAAATCCGCTATCTTAAACGTGAGGCTGTTTCCTCTCAAAACGCAAAACGTAAATATGCATAAATATCGATACGTGTTATTCTCCGTGTATAGGTTGCTGTCGTCACTGTGACGTCGCAGTCACCTGGCTAACCTTTATCAGCTGATTTCTAACATCGCAATGTACCTACGTTCACACCGAACTCTCTATGTAATATACCTACAATGTAAGTGAACAGAAGTCAGCTTACAAACGATCTATGCACATGTCCTACCGTTCATCAGTAATTGATACACAAATGGGCGATTGATTTCAACAAATTGCACGGTGGAAATCAATAGTTCTAGCGTACGAGTCTGGTGATGCAGATACAGGTTAGAACCGGTCGTCGAAACACACTTCAGTTGATTTTTAACGAATCGTAAACGAAATAAAAGAATAATTATGTACTCACGGTTTTTCGGATGCTAATTACTTATTGTATAACGATGAACCCCAAGTTTGGTCGAAAAGCACTACTAATATCACTAATTATACGGATGAATCACAACCGGACGTGTGGTCAACTCGGCGACAGCACTACACTACCTTATAGAACGGGTCAAAGTGCAAACAACGTTTTATCGGGAAGAGAGTGCAGCCTTAGCTGACGAGTTGCAAAATAAAGCAGACAGGTATCGCTGCAGCAATTTGAAAGTTTTCATTTAAATTTGCAAGACCTAAGTATCAAGGTAATTGAAAAGCTTAATCTTATCGATAGGTTCATTGATAATTCAAGATTTTAATTTTGCCGCATTTGATTTCTCTTACTCTATTGTAATACTTCAATTAATTATCATTGACGTTAAATTCAGAAAGAAATTATAACGTAATCCGCCTTGAAATCACTTATTCAATAATAGCGTTCAAGGAAGCTCTTCTAAAACATTTACGCAGGAATAAACGCAAAAAATATGTATCCGTAAAACGGCTTAGGCTAAACGCGATGAAATGAAATTTTCACGCCGACTAAAGTTTGCAGCCGCCGCCAACATGCAAAGCGCGCGCGTAGCAGTGTGATTTATTTAATTTAAATAGCTTGGCTAACATTTTACAAGCAACGTACCTCCGTCGACGGCAGACGCCTCTCCACAAGAGTTATTATTTTTAAGAAATCATTACAACAAGAAAATATTGCAGGCGCGCGTTGAAGTGCTCAATAAATAACGGAGAATTGAGGGGGGACACGCGAAAAGAGAAGATGCCTGAGAGAAACAAAAACTACAAAAAATATAAGAGAACTTGAATGAAACGGAATACACCGTTCAATCAATACTACCTAATCTATATTGAAGTTTATTATTATGAGAACAGGCAGAAAAGTTGAGAAGAAGTTGTTTAAAACTTTGATTCTTCCAGTCAATTATCCAAATTAAATTAGGTTCTTATACTTCTTTAGAAGACATACTATTTAATTCATTTCAACGCAGAATTGACTTATTTTTGATTAAATTTCCATAGAATTCTCGGATATATCGATCGAGGATTATTTAGTGCGTATTTTGATTGGAAGTAAATTTGGCTGTAATTTTAGGACGACGTTGTAACCGATCTTTATCCTAAAATATTCAGGTGAATGCGCTTTTGTGAATCTGTAACTTTGATTTACGCTTGATGTCTCCTTAATTTGCAATAACTCTATCTTTTTATACTTCTCAGTGCGCGTACAAAGAAAAATGTGAGGTTGAAATTGCTCAGTATATGAGCCTCTTAAAGGCAGCGCTAGCAGCGGCAGCGACTTTTATGAAATATCCTTCCCGTTTGGTCCTGTCGTTGGCGCCCTGCGGGGTCAGCACCGTAACGACCCCGAATTATTGCGATTGCTCAAAAATATGGGCGCGCATAAAGATTATTTTGTTTGAATAACGGACATTGAATCATGCACGCCAAATAAAACTTCGTGCAGCGCTTGCACAGCCGCCCACTGCTCCGAAATAAAATTTTATATACTTGCATAATGTGTACACACATCCTCCGCGCTTTTATGTCCTATGACAGCCGCCTTCTTTGCGTATAAAATTTCATTGGTAAACATTCCGACTCTCTTTTATTTATGTTTATACATATCGTACCTCAATATATTTTAAGATTCATAGGTTAAGTCTATATGCATGTCGCATAAAAATAATATAAATGCGAACTTGTACATTCGTGACTACAGTTGTTTCCTTTGCATAATTGACTTTCAAGCATTTGACTGAAAATTACAATCAGAAAAATTGCGAAATTGTTTTCGATTTTTATTTCGTTTCGCCTGCTCGCCTTTTGAGCAAACATACCGCCAACGTTATGGCTATTTTATTTGAACACTTCTCTTCAATGCGGGCGGCGCATAGCGTATGTAGGCATTGTGCATCTCACTTTCATGCATTTTCCGGCCACAATATCAAATTTTCCACGTTTTCCTCTCTATAACCCTCTATACGTTTTCATATTTGGCATGCAGCGTCGTTACAATTCACGCCTGCGCCCGCAGCGTGCGAATTGCGAATGTAAATAAATAGCGAGCGTCTAGTAAACAAATGGGCCAAACCGGGGCGGCGGCAAGAGATGTTGTTGCGTCAACGGAAATGAAGAAAGAAGGCCCGCTTACTACCCGGATAGTTTCATTCTGCTGGCTGGTTCAAGTGTGAAAAAATGTATAAATGTTTAGACGAGTAATAAATCTCCTTTATAGGAAAATTAATGTTGCGGCAGATATGCCAAAGAAAATGGGTTTTCCGTGATGTGTTTAAGGTTTAAGTTTTAATGAGATTTCTATTACTATTCCATATTAAAGTTGATTTCAAGTGCATGAAATAATTTGTCTTGCAGGAAATGTTTTTGTTGGATCGTTATGCACTTGGCAAACTATTAAAGAATTATATGTTCGGCTACTTTTACCTGTTGCATATTGCTATATCGGTTTCCTGTTTGCGTCAACTTTTTGTTACCACTTTGCTTTATAAGTTATCAACTTGTTTATCAGATCCTTTGGCGGTGGCGAGCAAACGCGTGCGCTTTTTCGGCTCCCGGGAAATATATCGATGGATCGTGTTTTTATGTGTGGCTCAATGTAGTAATAAACGTCATGTATCTATAATGTTTTACTAATATAACGAGCGCGTTCGCAAAAAGTCGCAAAAAAAAGTCGTAAAATAAATATTGTAATGTTTTTGATAGAGTGTCATGCTTGAAGTTACCTCGTAGCAAAAGCTCCACAGTGAGCATTTCAGATCACTTTACGATTTATTGCATACTATTTTTTGATTACTTAGGTAAGTATTACTCTCTACTGAGCCGCATTAAATTTGTAATTTGATATGAAAATGATAAAAATTTACTATGGTACGAGTACTCATTGTGAGCTTTAATTATTTCTTATTCTTAGTAATATAAGGTCGATTGTGAATTACTTTGATCTTTTTAAATTACAGTGATTTGATTTGATAAATTCCATAAATGATTTCAATGGGATTTTGTATAGATGGAGATTTGAATGAATAGTACTTTTAAAATGCGTTATGAATAAAATGTAACTAAAATATAAACAAATTCAGTAAATACTTGATGTAGAACAGAATGTAGTTTTTGCATACATTCGCCAATTGCGCACCGAACGTAAAATCCGGAAAAAGGACGAGAACCTACACACGAAGTAGAGAAAAATAATATAATAAAAAGCGACGCAAGTGAGGAAAAATGTGCAGTTACAATCCGCTCGCAGCGTTGCAAAAAATGTTCATATTTTATTAAAGTGTCATAAAGTTAAAGCTGCTAAAAGACAAAGGTTTAATGCGGCTCAGTCGCATGTAGAGCAAGTATAGATATGTACGCGTTCGCTCATTCCATTTAATTTTTTCCCGCTTTTCTCCCCGTTCCTTCACACTTTTCGATATATTTAGTTTCGTTAATTATAAAACGTACTCAGCGAAACGTATTTTTCTTGAAAAACATTCTCATTACGCAGCAATTCTTTCATGTGCTGCATTCCAATAAAACTAAATAAACTTGCTATTTTATACATATTTTTAGCATGATTTTCCGCCGCGTACCATTACTGCGAACACACAAAATCTAATGCATTTAACGTGTTTGCCACTAATTGAAAATTATTGATTAGTCGATATATTGCGTGTGCTCTCCACCGGCTGGAGAGACGCACTTTCCAGGTGTGGATATTAAATTGAAGCTAGCTATGCATAATTGCGGTATTATTAATTATGCGATAAACATGTTACCCTCCTAATTAAAAACGCGTCGCATTTTACGAGCGCGCTGGAGAGGATGCGCGAAGCAAATAAATTAGTGCTCATTTATAATATCGAAGAAGAACGATTGAGACGATGGGGATGCAGAGCTTACTCGTAAACCGGCATTGGCATCAACGCCATCTTTACATCCCTTGCCTGCCTCCTATATAAATGCGTTAATAACATTTTTTATTCGCGACATAAAATGTGCTTGCGCGCGTACTTTAATGCACTTTAAAAGTGCATATTATACGAGTGAATAGTGTTGTAATAATCGTTGAGTGCGCTTCGTCCGCGAGTGCCAACGCTCTATGTTTTAATCAATAATACATGGGTGTGCTTTACACACAAGTATTTATTTATAAATTGTAAAATTGATTGATTTGTTAACCTGTAGGCTTATCCCTTTTTACGCATAATGGATAGTTCGTACTATCAAACAATTCAGACTACTATTTCAACAGAAATCTGTTGTTATTCAGTGCAATATTTTAAGGTTAATAGTACCTTATTGGGATCACGTTAAGCGGATTGCTAGTCTTTGTTTGCGCAGCATGCTTACAAACTCACAGACATTGCAATTTTAATGCAGGAAGCACTGCAGGATGTGCGCTTGTTCAATAGCATCGCGTAATCTGTAAAGTACCCTTCAATCTATCGAATTGTATTCCCTTATGGGGAAGTACTTACTGTGCATTTCTATTTCAATGAAAATACGATGCACAATGGAGTCAAAAATAACCAGAACAGGTAATAAAATAGTGGCGAACAAAAAAAAAACCATCGTAGCAATTAGGGAATCTGTTGCTTGCATGACGTAAATAGGTACAACAAATTGAATTCGTATGGCATTTAATTTGTTTCCCCCCTTTTCCCCGCACGCGCATAGTAAAATAGGTTGCTCTACGTCCGTTCGTATGCGCCATGACGGAAGCAAATCGGTTTTAATCTATCGCTCGTTAGCCGAAATGAATTCGCGCGCATTCGCTGGCGTGCCGATTTAAATTGATATGCTTACATAATAATTCAATTAGGGTGAGCTTGCGCCGCGGCGCGCTGCTCGCGTATTATACGATTCTAATAAAAATTATCAGTGGTGCACTTTTATCACCCTCGGAACGCGCGCGCAATTACGATCATAGCGCAATCCCATTTTCATAGTTATTGTTTTCTGACGCACGTGCGCATTAATATGAATGCATAAAATTGTTTGAATATCTCTCTTTTTTTGCATACGCTGTGCGCATTTACATTTTCCGCGCAATGTGAATTTCTTCTTTAGTATGCGCGTTTTTGGAGAGCGCATTAAACGAAAATTGATGCGAATTAAACACGAATAAAAATGTATCGTTTAATTATTCATCGATTGCAGTCGAGTGACTCGTGTGCGGAAATTCTAGTTTCGTATAAATTGATATTGACATTTTTGCCGAAACGCGGTATGTTACATTCTTTAATTACATGCGCCATTTATTGCCTCAAAATAAAGTCATTTTTTCGTATTCCCTCCATGTTATGCCACGAATCTCGTTAGGCGAATTTGTTTACATTGAGGATTAATTAGCAACGACTTAATTATATTGCCGTGGAAGCAATATAAAACGTCGCAGGCAATCAATAATTGAGTGTGTCAATTAAGCTGGTTTTTTTTTCAATATTTGCGACGTATTGATAGCTAATTAAAAAGATATTTTTAATAAAGGTTAATGGCACAGGAGTGCATTAACTAAAATGTCAAATTCACTACTGTTTAACCTCCACTGATAATGATTTTTCTTGTGAATCATTCGTTTATAGCGACTGCAATGTTATTTCGAATTGCATTATGAACAAGTCGATTGATTTGAACGTTCGGTTTAATAATAAAATACAAACACCGCAATGCTGTTGTTTTTACATACACAAAAGTGTAATTCAAGCACAGAGAGTGCTTGCTCAATAACGATGTAGCAGAACACCACTACGTCACATGGTGTTTATGGTCGCAACACGGCAAAATCGTAAAAATTGATCGGCGAGGGTTGCGCACGCTCCAAATTGGTTTCGAGTGCGATGATTAAAAAACACGCGACTTTGGAACAATCAAAAGTGTTTGCCGTAACGGGCGCATAAATGAAACGAATTAAAACATTAAACGCGTACTCGCGTGTGCGTTGTTATTGAAGTGCAAATTCCATAGCTTGTGCGCTGCTGCGGCTTCACATTTCAATTTTGCAAACCAGCTCAACAAACTACCACAACACATGTGCATTTACTAGACGTGGATATATGCACAGTACTCGGGCAAAGTTATCAAATTGAACCAATGAGTAAAGACGTGCGTGCATTAACGTGCTGAAAGCCGTATTTAACGTTGGAGACACAGCGCATATTGCTCGACAAATAACTCAGGTTGACATTCAATTAATCTAATGTATTACAATGAGACGCGACGCGTGGTGCGTTCTTGTACTGCATCAGTTGTCATCCATCGGGTTAAGTAGTAGGTAAGTATCTCGTGCGAGAAGGGACGAGACTTGAGACGCGACGACAAGAGGAGCGATCAAGATCGAGAGATCGAGAGCGATGTGCTTGGAATGTTCTATTTACACAATGCAATCAAATAACATTTCAAACATCTGTATGTCTTGTCGACGAGTTGAGGAGTTGTTGTTGCTGTTGCGTTCGGTTGACTTGAACGATGAGTGAAATTAATTACGACTCATATTACGCACGACTAGCACGCATATCAATCGACATCGTCTTTTTGCATTAATAACTTCGAATCCTAATTTGTCAGAGTGTACGGCGAATAGCAATGTAAGTACGTACGCATTGGATTGATTTTGAATTAATTATTTTTGAATTAACTAATTTACAAATATAATTAATAAGTTATTTGCGGTTGTCGAATCCAACACGGACATTTCAATTATGCGAGTCAACTCTGGAAATTTAATTATTTGCGTAAAATGATTAAACATGAATTAATTGCTAATCACAATAATTCTAATATAATTAAGCCTAATTCGTAACGAACGCGGAATTGAATTACTTCCATTACATTAGATTAATTTTATTCGAAGCCACTTCGAGGCGACTTATCGATAAATTCAAATCAAACGCGCTCCAGAGATTTATGAATTTCCTCCCATTGGGATAATAAATTTTAAACGCATTTAAGAATTATATACGGCTACACGGTGATAACGAACCCTCCACCATATCAATGCTCCCGAGTGAAACACCTCGCTTCCCACAGGATACAAGACGGAGACGACGCATTGCGTTCATCGAAAAAGAAATTTATACACGGGAATGGATAATTAGGTTGACTGGCTGGCTGGCTTCGCTAGCCTGGTGAGTGGGGTGGTTCGATTGTCATTTCGAAATTCTGTATCGGCTTCGCAATGCGGCAAAGACGCAGAAAATAGAATATAATAATATTTATCAAGCGACAATAAATTCCCAAACTGGTCGAAGGCATAAACCGCGTTGGCACGAAAATCGTTAAGATCTAGACCACTTCCTGCTCACCAATATGCATTGCACCAAAACGGTTTTCACTTAGGGGTTGTTTTTGTTGCTGTTGTACAATTTTTCCCGCTTTCCGCGTGATTCACACAGCTGCTGAGTTCCCTCAAATAAAATTTATTGCAGCACACACACTGTTTAGAAATGTGTATGCGGCACATTTTTATGATTATTATGTTCGATTGTCGTAAACTTTCCCGTTTCAATGCGTTGCTAACGATGTCTTCGTTATTGTTCTTTTATTATGTATGAGCAAGCGAATAAAATATTTAAATACCTAGCTAATTAATACGTTAATAAATACGCCAAGTAGGTATATTTTACCTTTTCATAAATATGTTTCTCTACTCTTGTCATTTATTTATACCTATATTAATAATTTCCTTGTACGAAATGCGATTTTGCGTTGCAATGATGAAATGAAAAAGATGGGGTTGCAAAAATTGAGGGACACGTGCGGAATCAATTTCGTTTGCAAATAGTCTCAGATTTTATGAAGGCAGCGCGCGCAAGAAGCGACCCGCTCGTCGTGTAAT
Organism: Aleochara curtula; assembly: GCA_963978815.1. Classification (NCBI taxonomy): domain Eukaryota; kingdom Metazoa; phylum Arthropoda; class Insecta; order Coleoptera; family Staphylinidae; genus Aleochara; species Aleochara curtula. The sequence continues at coordinate 3,805,669 of OZ022222.1, read as the reverse complement.
GACTGTGGCGGTAGCGACGAAGGCGGCAGTGAAACGAGCACCCTTTTCGAATTAGAAGTGAATGTCGCATCTATATGTGTGTACGTCTGCCAACTCCATGCATATATAGATCGTGCTGCAGATAAGACCAACTATCCCACTTGCTCTTCCCGTTTTCATCTTCATCTGCCTCTCGCTTCGTCTCGCTCTTTATCGTTTTTAATGCATGCCGCGGCGAGAGCCATTACGCGCGTCGCGCAAGAATATCATTTTGCTTGAACTCGGTGCGCAACTTTTGCATGCGCCGCCACCGTCGCCACGGCCGCCGCAAGACTTTTCATCCTTCCCGTAGCGAAGTGCAACCGGCAAGGGCATGAGATGCGTCGAATTGAGTAGAGAGAGTGATTGCAGTAACGCCAACGTACGACGCGCAACTTGCTATTGTTTGCGCGCTAAATTAAGATATTTTACTTTGTTGATATTTACGTTCCACGTGCGGAATATTTTATATTTTCCGACGGAAATATATTAACTTTTTACTTAGTCGCCTTCGCGACGGACACGAAACGACACGACATCCTGTTATGAGTGATTTACCGCGTGTGCACCAGTCCTACGCGTATAATTATTCCATTCGTTTTATTCGGAATAAAGTCGTGCATGAAATGAGAATATGGTGGCGAAATGCATTGGGGTTGTAAAAAATGAAAATACACTTTATAATGATTCCGGAAATACGTGATCCGATTACGTTTAACGATATATTAGATGATAGTCCGGGAAAGAATGAGCAAACTGCGGAATGCACGAGAGAACAATGGCTATTATAATTTACTCGTAAGGCATTTTATAACCTTTTCTACTGCTGCATGTGCTCCGTGCGCACTAAATTATGGCGTTTCCGCGGCGGGGGCGGCAATTGCGACATAGGACCGCAATGAGATAATATAAATATATATTAGCGAGTCGCTACGTATTCGACAAATATATCGAGTAGAAAGTTACATTGTCGAGAGACAAAAGAGAGAGATCGAGAGCCAGCCGCAGCTAGATTAAAGAATATTGCGCGTTGGAACTTTTTTCAATTTCGTGCGCGCTTAAGAATTATGTCTGCGGTACCTACGAACGAGCACCACACAAAAGCGACGTGCAAAAAGTGGAAGAAAACGTTCAATGCGCGAACCGTTGAAATTCGTAGAACGCGCTAGAGCAAGTTGGATCATTCATTCATTCATTGCAAAATCTCTTTCTTCCGCAGCGGGGCGGCAAGCGATTTCCGCATGGAGAGGGTTAGGCGGAAGGTTTATTCGCAGATGGCGTTCATTATTAGAATATTGGAAAATGAAATCGCGACTGCAACACTTAATAAAAACGATGTAAGTCTTATGAAAAATGCTAAGCGTGTGACCCATTTTGGGCTTTGTCCTTGCCGAATTCGTGCCTGGCACTGTACAGACGGTGACACGCCGCAATGGTTGTAATGATATCCCTGCCCCGTTCATCGCCACCCCCTTGGAGCAGCCGTCAGCAAGAATGAGAAACACCTTATCTTGCTCGCAAGCCAGGAATATTATCGACAGCCGGCTTGAAAGCGTTTCAGCGCCTGCTTTGACAAGGGCAACAACGCTGCCTCGCGCCTCCTGTAGGAATGCGCACATGCTTGTTTGTTTGTCAGTCGCTGCCGGAAAGAGTGCATTTTCACGTAGCAATATTTCCACGAAAATAAAGTATGTAGAAGGTGAAGAAGATTATTTTTAGCGAAATTACATCAAAAAAACAACGACGAAGAATGTTTGTAATCCTTGTAGAAAATTATCACAAGGACTTAAAAATATATTTCGCCTGAAGATTATCAAGGAGGTCCTTTCGTAGTGCAAAACTTGCACGAAAGTGAAGTGAAACTTTGCCGAATGAGCATGCAAATGAAGTCGGGAGCGGCAAGCGTTTTGTTCGTTTGTTCGATCTATGCGCATCGTGCGAGCCGGCCGACCAGTCGGGCAAATAGATAATAAAGTCACTCGGGAGAGTATGGCAACGGCGGCGGAGGCAGCAAGCATTCGTTCGTTCGTCTTTGCGCTTTCTCTTTTTCATTGTTTTCCCCAATTCCGCGTTGCGCTCGCACATGTATAAGTCCACACATAAAGTTAGATAAACGCTGTAGAAATTAATGAATAAATCACATTAAGTGAAAACAAGCAATAAAGATTTTATGTGTTTGACCCAATATATACGCGCATTTCATCCCTATACTCGCGCCGACAAAGACGAGCGTTTATCCTTGAATATTATCCTTTGACGTTTTCCTCTCGCTTGCGAAAGGATACGAGTCGCAGTTAATTTCCATTAATCAAGTGCTTGACGTATTTCCCAAAAATTACTTTTATGTGTATTTGATCCAATTATTTGTTTTTCATTATATTTAATGTCTCAAGTGGTCCTATCGTAATTTTTCAAAATTGTTTAGGAAATCCTTTAGAGAAACTTGAGATAAGTTTATTCTATATTTAGAATGTGGTGCAGTAGCACACAAGACGCTCAAGAAAATCAAACAGGAATAAAAGTCAATCGGAAAACATATGCCAAAAGTAAGCGAGCCACCGCATCTGTGGCTAATACTCGCGTTCGCTACCTGATTATTTCCCATCGGCCAAGTTTGCCAAAAAGTTTTCGGGCAGCATGTGTGTGCGTGCGAATTATATGTTTGCGCATTCCATTCAACAAGCGAAGCGTACTATACGCAGGAAAACTCATTCAGAATTGCGCGACTTTCGCGACTGAATGAATCGAAGATCGACCTGCACCTTCGCGATACTCGAATAATGCGCCGCTTAAAGGTAAGCAGGAAGGAAGGAAGTGCGCATCAGGTAGGAGGCCACATGTTGATTGCGCTTCGTACGATATTCGACTGGTTCTTTCCGATATCGATGGAAATTTTGATAAGGACGAACAGGACGACCGCTTTTGTCAAGTGGCTTGGCGCGCCAGTTGCATACCTGCTTTGTTCGTGTTCGTCATGTTGTGGTTGAGTGATGCAAGCTTTGCATTTTGGTCCAGCTTGTTGGCCATGGGCAGTTGGCCCGGCGTCGTCATCGCCGTCATTGCTGGCGCTGGCATCATCAGCGTCGACATGGTCAACATTGTTGCCCGCTGAGAGTGAAACAAGTAGACTTCCAGCAATCGAATTACAATGCACTCTTTTATCGTCTCTCTTTCTTTACAGCTCGCGTAAATCTTCCTGCACCAACCAAAACTAGTTTGCACGTTTCTTCTTAATTACTTTGCGGCGCACCAATCAAGTTTTATCTAGCAAAATATTATCTCGGTTAACTCTTTAGATTTGCTCCGTAAGAAATATAGATTGCTCCTTTATTAATCTATCGTTAGTAAGTAATTGAAGTTGCTTTGCGCTTTTGCAATTGTGTTGCGGTTTCTAATCTTCCTCTCTTCGTTTGCGTTGCGAATTTGAATCGGAATGATTTAGCAGGTACTTTGAATCTCACTTCAGCGTTTCACTATCTACGAAGTCGGCGCGAATAATTAATTGCAAGTAATTGTGTCGAGTTTCGAAAAACTTTCGCGTCGTGTGTGCTGTTTGTCTATGTATGTCTCTGGCGCGTTCGATGCGAAACGACAACGGACGGCGGCCGCGGCGTGCGCTCCACTGACACACAGTGTGCGAGAGAGGCAGCGGGATGGCTGCGTAAACTAGCCGCGCGGCCCGCAACTCGAAGACTGCTCGGATGGCTGCTGCTGCTGCTGCTGTTGCTGGCGGTGGTGGTGGTGGCGGCGCGCTCGGTGTTGCATGCTGCTTTGTGCGCTTCGACTGACTATAACTACACGGTAGCGGCGACGGTGGCGGCGGCTGCGACGGCACAGGCGCTGACAGAGAGGAACAACAACGCGATGCGTATGTGTGTCGACGACAACGTCGACGGCGGCGGCGGTGGTAACGAGAGAGACGCTGGGGCCGTGCGCTCGCGATCGGCGGACAATTGCAACTGAATGTTGGCGGCCCGGCGGCGGCGGCAGCAGCAGCAGCGGTGGTGGCGACGGCGCTCTTCACTACTGCGCGCTCGCTTATTGTCTGCGCCGCTGCTGCGCGTTCATCACTTGCGAGCGCGCGAGTTGCCGCCGCCAAACGCATCCAACAAACGAACGAACAAACAAAGAAATTTATGCATTGCATTTTTATATTCGTTGAACAACAATTTGCTTTGTTATGCGGCGTTCAATTCCTTTGGAGAAATATCTAGGACATAACTTTTCGGATACTTTGTACTTTTGCTTTTAAATTTCTAAGGTTGCGTCAGACAGCGCTTTGTCGACGTTTGTTTTTTGCACAGCGAATTAGGTTGAAAGAGAAATAATTTGCCTCCTCATAAATATGCCGCCTCCCGCGCTGGCTTTCTCTAACAAGACGCACTCAACGCCTTTGTCTTTCGCTGCACGCCACTCGCCGCCCCCCCGGCGTTGCGTTCCGCAGCGCGAGTTGTTAGTTGCAGAAGCGAAATGGTGCGCAATTGGCCGAAATTCAGGGCAACGCCGCATTGAGAAATGTGCATGTGCATTGTGTTGAAAATTACAATCGTGGACGACGGTGGCAAGCGTAGCACTGCCGTTGGCGGCGGTGGCAGCGGCGTGCGCTTTGTGCATTGTGTGCGGTTGCACGCGAGTGATGAGCATCAAGCGAAGTTCTGCAGTGCGGCAGAGCGCGAATTATTTGTGCTCACCTTAAAGTAAGTAACAGGTGGCCGGTGGGACTCTATCTATGCCGTCTCCGCACGCACACACATCTGTAGAAATACATATGCAAATGTATATACAAAGCACTGCCACCCCCAAAACTATAATATTAGGTATCTGGTCTCTTTGTGCAAGAAATGAAAATTTATAAAAATGTACCATTTGCAACCATATTACTTTAATGTATGCAATATCAGCAAGCGCATAAAGAAGAAGGGGGTGGGAAAGACGAGTGGCGGCAATGCGGATCAAAAAAAGCTTCTTAGACGACTTCTTAGGATGTGCTTCTATTTTGGCACAAATGAAGCGCACTATATTTATGGAGTCGGCGGCGGTGGCCGTGGCAGCAGCGTGCGCTTTGCGAGTTTTAAACGCGTCCCGCCGGCTATTGCCAAGCCGCCGCAACCGCTGCTCCGTCGCCGCCGCGGGCGCAAAGATGAGGGCCGCCAGTCCCGCCGATCTCAATTCGAGGACGGTCGTTATTCTTCCGGTCAACATATTACGTCACATTGGCCGAGCACGCACAGTCAAACCTCAAAAGCCCGAAAGCCCCCCTTTAAGTATGTGTGTTATTTTAGGCTCGCCGCATAAAAACAATAATAAAACGGATATAAACGCGGATCATAAAAGTCCAATATTTTAATGTTTGATTGCTCGTGAGATTTTGATTTCAAAACGAAAATTCTGCCGAAAAAGAATTATTGATAAACACATATCCACGCTTTGATCTATCAATAAAAAATACTTCATCAGTAAAAGCATGATCCACAAAGAGACTCCGAAGAAAAGTCGAAAAAACGGAGAGGCGCGCGAAGCAAAAATGAAGAAAACGGAAGTGTGGTGAAAATAGTGATGGCACATGATGCTTCGTCGTCCACGTATTTTTTGTGCGGGTGCGGTGCACTTCGTCGAGCGATATATCTTTCATTAATAATTGCCAAGCGCAGACGGAAAGCCAACGCTTGAATTTTCTATCATCAGGCACTGATTGGATGAGGAAAGCCGGGCTGCAGCTCGTGCTGTGCTCCCTTTCTCACTTTGGCCGGATACGAAACTATACAGGGTTTTCCAATTTTCGCGATTTCCTAAAGAAACATTTATCGGGAGCGAATCAACATTCGGCGGCTTTCGTCCTCAATCTGCGAGGTGCATTTCGCCGACCCCGTTAACCTTTCTTTGCAATATGTAGCAAACACGACAGTGGGGGAGGAATGGCTATGACATGTTTGGACACACAACCGACCCGAAATATACAAGTCGTGACACAATTTCAGTGTGGCGCGCGTTTCGCTTTTTGAATTATTTACTCGCCCGATTCAAGAAGCACCTTGCCTAATGCAACATGCCACGTGCAATTCATTGCTAGTTGCAGTGAATTCATTATCCGCCGACGAAAACGTTCAAGTGCAAATGCTTAAAATTCTCTCTTTCTGCGTCTTACTGCAGCAACTTTACCGTATTAAATTTTCTGCAACGAGTTAAACGTTTTCCACGCTAACGGTGAAAATAGCTCTGATCATTTCGCATGCGCATAATACATGCGTTTGCTAAAAATTAAACGTGGCGCTTCAAGTGAGTAACCATGCACATTTATCATCGTTACCAATGAACCTTATATTTTGCGATATGGAAAAAATACGTGTACAAACACGAAATTTGGGCCGAAAAAGAGAAAGCGAAAAAATACATCCCAACAACGTGTGATTTTTTCTCATTAAACGTGGCGGCGGCAAAAGGTGGTGGAAAGAGATGAAACACACCCCACTGCGCATATAACCAGGACGACATGCAAGAGTGTTATCAGTGTCGCGTTTTTTCGCTGCGCCAACTCAAAAAATAGCACGCTGACAATTTACTGCGTTTATTTGATTTTTGTATCATAAATTACTCAAAAGCGAAATTGAATTACTATCCGGCTAATCTACGTATTATTAATGTAAGCGCAAATTGTTAAAAGAGTTCTTTTGGATGATTTGCGTGAAAAATCCAGGAATGTAAGAATGCGAGGCAAAAGTACATAATGCTAGAATACCGGAAAAAGCCGAAGGACATGTTAAGACAAGCAGGAAATGCGAAATAATGCGGTAGGAAAAGTGCTTTGAACGCACGTTGAATACGAGATAAAGCATTGAAAGGCATCTCATCTTGTCGCAACAACGTCTGATCCTTTCTCTGCTTTCTTTTCGCGTACTGTTGCGCTCTCGTCTCAGCAAAACCGAAACCGATGTCACTTGAAAACGTCGAACCGTTTGAGTTAGGCAGCAGGTATTGGCAATTTCGATGACAACTACATGTGTTTGACGTTCGCTCGAAAATGCAGACATGTTCTTTCTACACCTCGTCCTCCGCCTCTTCCTTCCTGCAGTGCGCAACACGTCGCAGGACGAAAAAGGACGACGACGAGCAATATCCGTGCGCTGCATGCCATAAACAAATCAGGTGCGAATTCAGCGTCATACTTTAAAGAAACGCATTTATATTTTTTTCATTTCTTCTCTTCCTCCTCCCGTGACGTCTGTTAACAATCGAATATTACATTTTTTGTAAACGTAAATTCAATTTCTGTTTATTCCGATCCTTCGTTCTTCTTTTCCTTCGAGAAACTAAGTTCACAAAGAAAACAGCGATCGTTTAAGACAGGACTGCCACCGTTGGACACGTAACAAAGAGATCAAAAATTGTCATACTTGTTGTTTTTCATCTGTCAGCTCAAAAATGCTTAAATATATTTAAAGATTACACCCCATTTGTTTGACTTTGCGGAAAATAATTTACGAGTACATTTTTTACGCGCTTTTATTATTGGCAGAAGAAATACGACCGCAGATGAAGATGCGCGGCGGCAGGAGGAGAAGAAGAAGTTTTATAGTTGTTCGTCCTCATAACCTAAAGCCAGCACCTTGAGGGCTGGCGGCTATAAAGAAACAACGGACGAAGAAGAAGCGAACCTAAGCGTATTTATTTTATTTTATTATAGCGCAACTGTTAGTCAAGCCGGCTTAATTTGTAACGTATATATCACCGAAAATTACAGCACTGCAGTTGTTTTTCGGCTATCAGCGATAAATTTCGTACGCGACTACTTCGCCAGCGCAAATTTCTATTATTTTATGAGCGTGGCTTAGCGCCGAAGAAGAGCGCGCACGTGAATTCATTGACTTTAAATTAACCTGAATTAAATTAAATGTTTGGTAATTGTTTAATAAATTACGCTTATCCGCAATTTCCAAGGATGGCGGACTAGCACGAATTTCTGCACCGTGTGCAGGTGGCTCAAGTGCATAATTTACATGCGCTGCTGGACAAACCAGATTATACGCTCGTCATCGTCATCCTGATTCTGCGCTCTTCTGTCTGATCCCGTATGCTACCAGCACGGAACATTATCATATGAAGACTGACAAGTCGAGTACATGTTTGGAATTTCTGCTTTTTGTCGATTAAGAATTGCACATTCTGCATGATTTTCACTCTTCCTATTATCATAAACAGTTTCTATTTAGTTTTGGGATAATCTCATATACTTTAGCTACGGATATTTTGGCTAATGCGATGAATTTTAATAGATATCAAAGTTGAAAATTAATTAGTTTAGTGAAGTTGAAACGTAAGAAGAAATGATTTAGTAAAATGTAGTCGCAAAAAGCAAGACCTTTATCGTTAAAGGACCAAAGGCTTCTCATAAAGTGTAACTATATGCTTCATACGCATGCGGGCAGTAAAGGATCTCTTCGAAGAAGGGCTTTAGCATATCTTGCTTTTGTTTCTGCCACGACTGCCGTCTCCACCACCGTCGTAACCAACATCAGCAGCATTAAAACATGCTCGCACCGCAAGGCGCACAACAACATCAAACAAAACCGAACGGCTCATGCTTATTACATGCGACTAGCGCAATTTAGCTAAATCATTCATACAATTAGAGTAATATTTAACGCTGGAAGTATTGTTGTTCTCTAGTTGTTAGTCTAATTTCATGGTGGCGCGTATACTAACGAATGCACACACGGACATTTATTAAATTAATATCAGTGCGTTTAAGCACGCTGTGTGCGAATACTGAGGTGTGCTTGCTGAAAGTCTGACAAACTGGTGATTATTTCGGGTGTGCGCTCGGCCGCGTCCCAACTAATGTGACAAACGCTCTTTCGTCTAATTAAATAAAACGCTTCAGTTGAGATTAGTTATGCTGTCCATGCGCTTTGTTCGTGTCCAACGATGACCGGTGACCAAGTTGCGCACTACTGCCTTTTGATAAATCATTTCATAGATTTAATATAATTGGAACCGTGGTTTCTCCATCATTAACAAATCACCATGTTAATAAACTGGGAATTATTCAGTTTAATAAGTAGCTATCTTAAACGCTTATGCAAAATTGTTTTATGCAATGTTCACTTTGCTTATGAAAAACGCAGAATTGCGGTTTTGTAACATGTCTACACGTAAATATCGGTTTATGCACATGCTCGTATTTCGTACAACCAATTGAAGTATACCGCCTCACAACGTTGTAACTTTTCAGGTAAACGTGCCGTTTCATATATCAACAGCAACGATACGTCATACGATGGCCGTTGCTGCCGCCAATGCCGCCATCGCTATGCAAAAGAACATGATAGACGTATTACCTTTGAAACATGAGCAAATATTGGGAGGTCAGCAAAATGTTAATTTGAAACTGACACGGGCTTGGCCGGCTGCTTTATATGCAGCGCGCTCTTTTTTACCGCCCCTCTTGATCGGAGATGTCACTTTGGCGTTGATGCGCGCGCGCGCTGGGTGAAAATTGATATATTAGCATACGGCGGTGCACCGCCAACGAACGTTGACATTTATGATACATGTTAGTCGGATGGTGGTAGTCTATTACGTGGCGCACCGCTATATTTGAAAATATAAATAATGATTGTTTTGCATGTCCGGGGGTGGCGAGTGCTTTGTTGACGTGGCTATTTACTGCCCGAAGCGATGCACAAAGATTTGTGTTTCGGTCACGGTGCGGCGCACTTGAAGACAGACAGGCTTTCTAACCCATATACCCTGGAACGTGCGCGGCAACCCCCTTGGGCGAGGAGAAGCCCAAATAGTGTTATGGGGGTTGACCTGATAAATCATAAATGGCACCACCGCATTTCGTGTTGCGGCATTGTTGTTTCGGCGTTCATTATCCAGGGTCAAACCACGCGCCAGGCGCAAAGAGAAGTTTGGGGAATAAAGAGATGCGCAAAGTGCACGCTGGCATAATGCGTGCTAATAAAGCTCCAAGAGGTGCGCACGCTCGTATGTCCTCATTGCCGCTGACTTTACGTACTCATTCATCCTCATTTCACGCGACCTCACCGCGAAAAAAATACTAATTGCATTTATCCATTTGAGTTTGTTAGTTTAAATGAGGTCGGCCGCCGCAGTGTGCTCGTGCTGCTGCTGCTTCTGCGCCTGCCGTGTGAGACGTACACGAACGAGAGTGGTTGTGGTCCCCCATTTTCCCTAACACGTTGCCCCCACAGCAGCAGCTTATTACCGTCACTGCCGCCGCCGCCGCCGCCGCCGCCGCCGCCGCCGTTGCTGCTGCTACTGCTAGCGTCGTAACGCCTTCTAAACAACATACATTCAGCAAAAATTCCTCTCGGCAACTTTATGTACTTACTCGCAAATATGAGCATGAGCCGTGTGTTTGGGGACGCTCTACACACATTTCGCGGTTTATTACTTAAAAGGTGAAAAATTGTACGTGCTTTTACGAGCATGCAGTCGGCAAACTAAACAACGCTATGCGTGTTTGACACACCTATCGTGGAAAACAACGTTGTCTTGAATGTACAAATCGTATCTTTGATAGTTCGGGAAATAAATAAGTAGAAAGTCTTTCAGGAACTTCATGGTATAAACTCAAATTGAATAAAAAATTAAATCTCCGGTCAGGTATTTCTCGACAGAAAAAGTTTAACAAGAATGAAGAAAAATGTTTTAATATCTCAGTTTGTGGATATTCGATATTATGAAGATATAAAACAATAAAGAATAGCAATTACCAGACTCAGTTGCATAATCCACCATTCTGAAATGTCAGAGAAAAATTTCCTAGAAATTAATTTTGCTTTCAGTGTTTTCTTTATCCTATTTAGTTTTTAGCTACTATTGTTAGGAAAACGTGCATTTCGGAGAATTTATTTAAAACAAGAAAATGAATCCTTGTACAAAAGCTTTTAACTAAAAGTTTTCACTTGCGTAGCAGGCCCAAAATATTGTTCAAATGACCTCGGTGGATAAAAACCTATTTTTAATACCAATCCACTTGGAAATATTTAGCATCATGGAAAAGGCGCATACTCAGTATGCAAATCATCAAGGGATTTTAGTTTTTGCGGATGTAGTCGCGAAAAGAATAAACTCGCAATGAATGCACACATCATATACGGTTAGCACTGGCATTGAGCACATTGCGCTTCTTTTCGCAAAGCGCACGAACACAGCGCATTTTTACGAGTTGGCAAGCCATCCACCTAAACGCTGTCTGCGCGCCGCGACGCGCATTGGCACCGAAACGAAATATTCATACAAAAACATATAAATTCGCTGCTCTCTTGCAAGAAACGAACCGATCGCACTTGCCGACTGTCGTCTCTCTGCATAAAGTTACTCACTACACATTCGTTACTTGTATGCTGTGGCAAATAGCAGCAGTAGCAGTAGTAGTAGTAGCGAAATAACTTTTTTATGACTTCATGTATGAACGAACAAGCGCAACTAATAATGTTTGCAAAACAAAGTTACGATTAGGTGGTTACCGCATTCGTACACCGCCACACACAGCGCAGATTTAGACGAGGGTGTGTATGCATTGTAGAAACGTGACGGTTATTCTTCATATCAGCGCACGCTTTATATACATTTTTTCGTCGTTGCGGCGACGACGTCTGTGGCGTCGGCGGCAGCGAAATAAAAACGAAAACTTACATCTGCAAGCACGTAAAACCGCCAAACGGCGCACTTACAAGCCGTTTTGCACGTGCAAAGCGTGTACGCGCACCGCCGCCGTTTCTTCGCCGTCGTCGTCTAACAAAGCCGAGAGCATCGCGAGCCGGCGAGAGCTGAATGGAAAAGTTTAACAATTAAAGTCGCGAGAGTTATTTCATGTTTAATCTTCTAATTATAAAATGACGGGCGCAATGTATTCACGTCTTTTCACGCACATGCAGCCACCTGAAGTTATTAAACAGTGCACATAGGTGAGTAAATAATGTACGCAAAAAATATTGTAATGAATCGCGATGAAAACAAAAAACGGACATAAATGGGATGCGCACTTGACTAGCGAAAAATTGACGAATATAGGCAAAAAAACATGAATACGTGGGGTATGTATTTAAGTCCAGTCCGTGTGCATCAACGAAATAAAAGCAGGACGATTGAACAACGAGCCTCTTGTTGTGTTGTGTCACTATTGAGGGGTGCAATGCGTGCGCTTTTCAGTACGGTTTCCGGCGCTCGCATGCAAATATCGACGAGTGCAAAAAGCGTTTTCGATTTGTCCTCCGGGATTGGCTGGCGCACATAAATTTGTTGATATATTCATAAAAGTGTCCGCACTTGAAATAAACCAACGATCATTCCGTGCGTGTGGAGCATTCAGCATTCGGCACTCGTTATCGATTGTTTTGCGCCGAATGCATATGCATTGCCGCCGCCGCCTATTGCTGGAGCGGCACTATCGCCCCGAGGCGCACTATGACAACAAGCGTAACGATGAATGAGCAACGGAGGGTTTGATTCCGGCAATGGTGCTGTTCAATTTGTACAAAGTACGAGGGTAGTTTTCACAGGACAACGTGAAAATTGCTATCGTATTTGCATTTCTACCTGCGATATGCGCCATGTGTATATAGGTATAGTTTCTCGCCAAATGGCCCTCCAGATATTTATCCTGAAAATTTACAAACAATCCATGTATATTTGGTACACAGGCGTAAACGCGCGAGGGGGGCAATGTAGGCCACTCAGTAAACACGCCTGCGAAAACATATTCGCACACGTGTATTTCGGGAGAGAAACAGGCGTTTATTTAGTAATTAAATATCGTTGTTTATTATCGTCTACCCCTATTTCGCACTCGCTACGGCTGCTTTTGTTTCATGTTGGTCGTTCGGTTGTTCTGTTATTGTTTAGCGCACACGTCATGAACGTACCCGCCGCGCTTCAGTTATGATGTTATTTATGCAATTTTGCGTTCTGCAGCCGCCACTCATTTGTGCATAGCGTAAAAAAATCACCAGACTTAATTGTCAATTTCTTCTCGGGCGCTAAACATTTCTTTCCCGCACACTTGCGCACGCCAACTCCATCTGACCGACTCCGTTCATTAGCATGTAATTAAAAAGAAATTAAGCATCGTTACGACGTTGGCGGCGGCAGTGAAAACATTATATTTTCGAATGGGTTATAGGCATGCTGTTGCCATGCGACGCATACCGCCACGCATGAGCCGCCATCCAGATGCGCGGCTCATCTTTTAATCAGCGATCATTTCGGCTTAATAGGCTCTCAACCTCCGACCGCCCCTGCGGTATCTACAGGTAGTAAACTTAAGTGGGAATTTGATTGACATATTTCAATTTTTGCGGTACTTATTTAAATAATAAATTACGCTTAGATGATTAAATATGAGTTTCAGCAGCACTTGTTGAAAGTAACATGGGCAACGGCAAATTATTAATTACCCTGACAGGCGCAAGTACGTTCGCAGCCAAACGAGCAAACACAGAAGAGAGCGTTTGCTATGATGCAGCAGCCACATATGCATAAGGATCTTGCGTCGGCGATACCAAGTAGAGGTGGTGGAGGCGGCAATGGCGGTAGAATGAATATTTGCATTTAGTAGCGTGCGCAATGCAGTAAACTGTTACATTTTAGGTAAGAGTGCATTCGCACACTTGCATTCAATTTCCAGCTTCGCAATTTTCACTTGCAATTACTGTTTCAACAGGAAGAACAACGAAATCTAAATATAGTTACACTTTAAACACGTATGTGTCTCCTTTGGAATTATTTGCGCAGCTAATTTCCTTGCATTGAGTTGTATTTATGAATCAATTGCTTGAGTATACAAGTAATTCATGATTTATTTATTGATTCAAATATTTGATTAAGTGCTGAATTTTTTTGTGCAAATATTTGCACTCAATTGAAAGTTAATTTTCCCCGGTAAAGAATAGCAATTACTGTATAATCAAGCGCGAAAATAGAGAATCGAGCGGTGTGAAGTGAAGCAAAAGGATAACAGAGAAGAAATAACGAAACATTGGCAGAAAGCGTAGACTCGAGGCAAGAAATCAAACCGAATCAAAACCAAATAGGTATTCTCTGAAGGATATGGCAATACTGATTTGAAATCCGGATCCGTTGTAAATTTCCGGGTATTATTGATTCCCGACCGGAAATTTACCGCAGACAAAGTGAGCCTTTGCGCGGCGCGCTTCATGTATTGTGTTTTTCTTTTTCCGCCCGCGCCGTGGCTGCCTTCATGTCGTCTTCTGCCACTTCGTTGGCATTCAGCACTCATTCGCGTTTTCCATCAGCGCGAGCCGCGCGTAAAAAGTTTGTTTGGTTTTGCGCTGGCCGTAACAAATGCAGCACAAACAAACATCAAAATTCGAAACACCCGGCGAAAAAATAAACACACCGCGACGAAATGCAGAGATGCACAAGTGAACGCAGCGTTTAGTTGTACTTGCTCAAGGATGTTTGTCCTGCGAGTCAACATGACATTGCAATTTGCGCCGCTGCGATGCAGATTAGTTAAGCGTCGCTCGCGCCCACTCCGCACTTATTCCTAGCGCTTTTAATAAGCGCCCAACATCGACCACGCCGCTCCGGAGTACAAGAAGTTTCTTAAGTGTTTATATTAGTTGATGCAAAAGTGTGCATGAAGGAAAATATCCTCGAAGAACGCGGGGCTCTAATAATCCAGAGTGAGAAGAGTAGTGAACTTTTAGTTAGATGTTGATATAATCTATAAATATAAAACACAGCAGGGGTAGCTACAGCTGTAGTTGTGTATATGTGACAATAAGGTGCAGACAAATTTACAAGAAAACCAAATAACTTTTTGCAGAAGTGAAACAAATTGAACGCATTCGAGTGTACACAAGGAAGAATGCAAGAAGAGGATAACAAGAAGATTATGTAGCTTTTAATTATTTAGCGTTTGATCTAAGAAACGAACAGACATTTTTTGTTGAGTTTGACATTATAATAAAAAAGTATAGACTGAGTGTAAAGCAACATCATTTGAATGAGCTAGTTTAAATATCAAAGAGTAGCACGTCAATGATACGTTTGTTTATAATCAAGCAGTCGAAGACGGGAGATACCAACACTTTGATATGTATGTATGCGACGCAAGGTATTAATAAAACAAAGGCGTTCGTTCGCCCATTCTCATGGTTTTCGTACCGCATTCAGGGGATGAACATGTTGCCACTGCGCTCCTTGAGCAAGTCGCTTGAAAAGGGAAATGCAAGAAGTTAATTTACTTCTTCACCGCTCTTGCCTTTTCGTATAGACATCATTAATTCATTTCCATCCTTGCGCATATTAAACACTCCCGTCGTGTGTTGATGCCTATATTTTCCAACACCTTATGATGCCTTACTAAAGGTCCCCGTGCATTTTTAAACTTTTCCAGATTTATTTCTCATTAATAACCGCCGAGATGGGACTACAGAGTCTACTACTTAATGAAGAGATGAAATAACTGCAACAGTACGCACAAGCAGCTTTATTACATCTTTGACTGTGTAGTGACGGTCGCCTATTACGCAGCAAGTATTTTATGAGTGTATACGCAGAGTGGACGCACAACAAAAGACGTTTCAATTCCGTACTGCTGAACGCACTGGACACAACTGGACAACGACTAATGAAGATTAGTGCGTTGCGCCGTTTTCGAGGGCGGAATGGAATGCGTGCGTGGACGAGTGCACAGCACGCTGGACGCATATTATGCATCCTGCCCCCGCGTACGCCACCCCAACTATGCGGTGGTGCAACGACCGTAAGTGAAACATTATTATGTAATGTCCCTTCCATTAACACTCCAACTATGTGCTTTATGTCCAGTGCGTGTCTGTCAACTTGACTTGCACCATCTTACAGCAAGTATTTCTAGCGTTTCATTGACATTTCTCGTTGAACTTCTCAGTAAATTTAAGTTTATTGCACGGCCAAGTCACTGAAAGTTATTAGTTGTCTCCGTGAGTATTTAATCAAATATAAAATATCTGAGAAACGCAATTCTGGGTATAATTATATGAACGCAGGATATTTCTGTTCACGAGTACTTTTTGATGCTTGTTATTATAATCAGAAAATATTCCCGTTAGACGCCCCACCTACATTAAGAGCCGCTCCTTTTTTTGTACGCACTAATGCTGAATAAAAATTTGTAAAACATTGCGGGTAAAATATTCTTGTTTCCACGCCGTGAAGCATAAAAGCAAATAAAAATATCATCCTTATTTTGCAGAGTGTAATGCTAAAAACTATCAGATTTTCCGCTGTAAATGATATGAGAATCAACGTAATTAAATTATAACCTAAATTATTCATGACGAACATGCTCTCGTTGAACATTAATAATTTTCAGACGCGCTAATTCATAGTAAACTAAAGTAAACGCATAGTTATGAGTAATATTTTATGTTGCTTTTTGTGACCGAAATTTTATATTTGCCTTTCTAGATTATTTGGGCAGATAGTGTAAACATGCATTTAATTCGTTTAAATATCTCGAAATTTTACTACACAACTTTTGGGAATTTAATACTGGGGTCCTGATTAAATTACACCCGCCAATGAAAAAAAAAGGCGTGAAAATGTGAAGCGTGTGATGATTAAATTAAAATTTTAATTATTCAGCATAACGCGAATGGATTTTAATGAAATATAATTTAATAGGACTATAACTTCTAGTTTTAAATAACCTCTTTCATGAAAAATGCAGACGACTATTATAAAGTTTTAAAAAATCGTCTACGTTACTGAAACGAAACGTGATTTTACAGAATATAATCATTTTGTTGTTACAGGGAACAAAGATTTCAGCAAATAATTAAAATCTCGTTTTTATTGTGCGTTACTTAGCGGCTAATCAACTGCAACGCCAATTACGAGCGGTCTCGCCATGTTGTCCCTTTGTTTGGACATTTGAAAATTGAGCAATACGTCGCACGTGTTCCGTGGGCGGCAAACAAACAAGGATAATTGCAAGCGTCAATAACGTGCGTGAGCAATGCGGACGTATACCAGCAACAGCAGTGGCGGCATTGCCAGCACAATGAGGAAGAAAAATGTGCGCGTCACATATTGACAATGCGCGTGCAACACATATGTTACATGTATGAGCAGTGTCGGTGAAAAACGCTCGCAAGGTAGAAAAAGGACAAAGGGCGTTTATTGGGGATGAGGTATTTTGCGCTGGCGCCGTTTAAACAAAACACGCACCCGCATATAAAAGGCGAGGTCCCTAAATAAAATATTTGATTTTAATTACATCCCTACGCGTATAATATATTTGCTAATTACGCAAAAAGGGGCGGCAGTAGCTATTTGTTTTATTCTCATTAAAACTGCCAGTGGAATATCTCAGGAAATTAAATAAAATTCGCGAATGCACATTATAGACTATTCCACGGCAAAGTTCAAAGTGAATCGCAACACGCTTGAATAATTAATTACAACTAAACGTACTTTGTCATCAATGCGTTTGATACTTCGCTTCAATTTCTACGAAATTACAGATTAATTAAAACCAATAAATAGGCCATTGGAAAATGACGCTAAATAAATACCTGCGTAATGCGCTATTTCATGCATATTTATGCAAACTCGTTGATAAATCAAAGCTGCCGCTTTTTTATGCGCACGTACCAGAGGGAGCCGGCAATTAACCGCCGACTCTGTAGTTGCACTTGCAACATTGCAGCGCATAGAAAAACGCCACTCTTTATTTCCCTGCAAGGGGCCAATAATATCTGCGCAGCGTTGCCGCATTTTTCTTACACTCACCTAGATGAATATATGTTGATGTTGCCGCTCCACATACGCGAATACGTCATAAGCATTTGCATTAATTAATCGCGCAAAGAACCGTCTTAATTAATTCAAAGCGATTGAGTTATTATGCACTTTACGCTCTTTTCCGTTTTTTTCTCCAACAAATACCGACCTGCGTAATTTATATTTGTCTGCAATGTGCAATTGTCATGAAATGATTTGAATTTGATTAAAAACAGTTCTGATTTGCTCGGCGATTATTCCACTGCGGATGCAATTAATACTCATGCACACCGCATAAAGTCTGAAGCAATTTAAATAATTTTTATATAATGTTTTAAGCTTCTCATAAGCGTATTGTTCTTTTAATAAAATTACGCTTAATAAATAAGTTTTCAACGTAATATTAGCCACTAATAAATTAAAATTTAATTCCTCAAAACATTGTAGAGCCCTTTCAATTTATTCACAAAGCATACGCATTGCATTGCATTGAAATTAATAAATATTCAGTAGACGTAAGTTGTATATAATTTTTGCAGCATATCCTTGCTGTAATGGAATTAAGTACGCCCCTGCCTAATTATAATTAATGTTGTCATGTGCATGGCAAATGCGATTTAAAGCGCATTTAAGCTAACAACTTATGCAACTCGTGCGCATTTTATGGTTTTTTATGCTTTTTAATTACATGCGCAACCCCGATTTCATTTTGCAAATATGCAACACGTTTTTTCGATTCGAGTTAAAAATGTGCGTACATCATTATTGAAATAACATCGCACTAATTGCGTAAATTTTATTCCATTATAACCAGTTTGCCAAAGGCGATTGATAAACATTCGCGGAAAAAGGAACTCATTAAATTTAAAAAATATCTACACATAATCTACAATTATTATTCCATAATTATTCATGATATGACAGGTTGTATGAAAAATTCATTACCTAATGCAACTTTCTCAAGGAAAATTTCTACGCAAGAAAAGCACTTTGCGTAAATATAAATATTTCTAGTACTACAGCATATGTAAAACGCGGAACAACACATCTTCAAAATGAAAACGTAATTAGTTTCAACAAAACACTCGTTCAAGATAACGTAGACGTTAAAGAAGAGTGCGAAATAACAACAACAGTACTTTACATATATTCTACAACAGAGTAGAGAGTAGTGCACATTGTAAACAAGGTGAAACCCGCCATTCGCCTTCCGTGTAGCAAGCCAAAAATTTAATTAGCAATTACACGCGCCCTCACGTGGCAGAGCTACGCTGGAGAATTTAATGTACTCGATAAACGAATAGCAGTACAAAAAGCACAACGCGGCATTAAATTTTTCGGTATGCGTACAAATCTACTGATAACACCGTCTCCTTTTACGGCCCCCTGATAATTATATTAACTGTAGAATAACAACTCGAAAAATTAAAGTGCAACTTGAAATGGAATTTAATTCACTAGATACTTGTTCTTATTAATAGATAGTGTTATCTTTCAGCGAGGAATTAACACTTTTAGTAGCGCAAGCAGAAACTAAGTACAGTGTAGTTTAGATAACGGCAGGATAAAAGAACTTTAAGTACTTAAACACTGCTACTTGAAACAACTGACATCTAACGTTCAACTACTTGTAAAAACACAAAGGACCTCTTTAGTTGCTTTAGTTCACGCCGGTTTATTTTTTTGTGCGTTTTGTCGTTGTTATATCTTAGCGTAGTGCTCCGGCTTGTTTTTTGCGTTTAAACTGCGAATGCACTTATATTATTGAATTAACTTTTGTGCGTTTGATGCTATTTGCAGCGTGTATAAGATGGACGCGTTGGGGGTCGTGAGGGTTACTATGTCACCGTCGTCGACTAGTAAACGTTTCACGTTTTGTAAAACTTATACAAGAAAATAGGGCACTTGAGGAACTCTATGGAAAGCAATTCTGCTTATAGAAAAGCAGTCGCACAATAATGGGCCAAGAAGGACGAGTAATTTAAACATGAAAAAAGTTGCTTATTAAGAAACGAGTCACATTCGTTCATAACAAGCCAACTACGACAAACTCGGTATCGTATATCAGTCATTAAGAAGTTTTATTAATATTGCACCTGTAGCCATCATTGGCACCAAACTGAGCGTTGAAGTTGGCACGGAAAACTCTTCCAGAGAAAATAAATTCTCTCGAGTATGTGCGCAGCGCATCTTTATTCAAGCGAAGTTCAACACCGCGCAGCGCGGATGTGCCTTCAGCTAAAAGTAATTGTGAACCAGCGCATTAATGATGCTGCCGCCACCAGTGGCGCCGTTGAGCGCACGTGCATACGTGTGTTTACTTATGTTTCCGCTAATGTGGCACGCGTGGAAAATGCACGTTGCAACCGGTGCGGTTTGGAAGGACGATGCGAGCACATATAGGTAGGTGCATTCCAGCCGCAACTTGCAGATTTCGCAAGTAGGTGCAAAAGTTTTAACTGCCTCATTGCCGCCGTTACCGCCATCACGACGTGCCAAGTGGGAGGAGGCGGCAAAAACGCACGCCTGCACACATGCGACTAATGATTTAATTATGAATTTTGACAATAATGCCCTTTGCGCTCCAACTTTGAATGATGCGCATTACCAAAGTTATAACATTCGCACCCATTCCCAAAGTCTGCAGTGATTTTTACAACTGCGTCTGCTCGTCATAAATCATTAGACTTGGTTATGTTTCAACCGCAGCAGCAAGGTGCATTCATGCACGTGCACGTGTCGAACAGCAAAGGTATGCTATTTTGCGGTTTGATATATCCAGAAGCGGCGGGAAGGTCTTCTCCTGCGGTGGAGCGCGCGCGCGCCGCCAACACCGGAAATCCCCGTAAATTCCGAACGGCAAATGCCGAATGCGCATCAAGCACGGCCCGAGTGCTGCTCAACTGCGCACCGGATATTACAAATCAATTTTCGAGGGAATCCACTAAGGATTATGCTCCTACCTTGAGCACTACACTTGTCGGATCATCAGGGATCAGAATAAATATTGCAAACAAGCATTCCGCGTTTCTCGTATTCTCTCTCGCCGCGCATTTTTTGCGCTGCGCTATACAAAAACGCGATTTAATATTTATGCCAATCTTTGTTCCATAATGCAGTGCTTTTTATTTACTTCAATTCAAAAAAAATCCCGGCATATTTCTTTCACAATTCTCATTTTGCTCATTTGCGCAAATATTTCGACTATTTTACGAGGAGAAATGAAATTGCCTGCCGGCGGGGTGAATCGCAGTCAGTTGATGAGATACAGTTTATAACAAATGCGGGTGTATTTCCGGAGAGTAATGAATAATCATTGTGCCATTTGAAGAAAGCTAATGAAACCTAATGAAAAGTTAGTGATACGATTGTCGGGCTCGCATTGCATTCGAAATGTATGCGCTCATAATTGCAGCGTTGATATTTCATGTAGCAATCCCTTTTTTCCGGCTTGTTTATTTGCGATCGCCGCCCTTCGCAGAAACAAAAGATCAAATTGGGGTCGGACCACTGATAGCAACAACAACAACTAGCGCTCCGAAATGGGGCGAAAAAAACAAAAAAACGACGACAGGATGCGCACCTCTTGCGCGTGCAATGCACGTCCCTTCGCCTTCCGGCCTGGTTAATAGTTAATGCTAATGTGCTCTTCGGCTAATAGCCCGATTTCTATGCTCCGGGGATGGCTGCCGCCCGCATTACATTAAAGAATAAAATTAAAGTTGTTTGTAAATAACAATAAGGAATCTAATTGAAGCTAAATGTGGATTAAACAAGTATCTTAAATGCACTTAGCCCGGATTATTTCGGCCGACTTTGATGCCGCTCTGAGTGCACGCGCAGAACCCAAGAACTCACTGCGGGCGGCCGCGACGCGCAACGTCCGGAGGTTGCGGATGCTAAACATATCTTGACAAATCATTTCTTTTGTCATTGCGCGCCTGCGGGAAGAGTTAGCATTGCGCATGTGTGCGCTTCATTTGCATGCGGGCTATTCTTCAGCTTCAGGTCTCAAGAACGTCCCAACGGAAACGCGTCCTTCGCCAGTTTGTTGTACCGCCAGCGTATGATAAGGGGTGTCATAGAGTGAGACGTTTTATAAAAGCCTTATCTCGTTATAACGCAATAAGTACATACAAAGCGAGCGCCAGCAAAGATGCGCACGGACGATAGCAGAGTTCCGCTACATTCAGTGCTGCACTTCTTCGTCGAGTCCTCGTGAAATTCCAGCAAGGAAAGCGGCTTTCTCCGAGACTTTCCTGTTAAAATCTCCAGCACTTTGCAGTGAGCAATCTCGTACAACTTATTTGTAACACAATCCAATTTTGTGAGTATATTTCCTTTTTGGCGCTACGTCAGAAGTTTATTCCGTGCAAGTGCTAATTAAACATAGTCAATTGAAATTTCTTTGTTTAACAACAAAGATCTTGTCGTTTTCGATTATCACAAGTGCTATACAAGGTATGTAGCCCTATTAACACATGATTAGCGTATGCACAATAGCCAATTATGCTGCCTGCCTGACTCTCTCTCTCTCTCTGCCGCCTCTCGTCGAATTGAAAAGCAAACATGCTGCATTGTCGACGATCATATTAGATTAGATGTAACAGCCCGGTTGATGATGATCACCATCATCTTGAACGTCAAGTGCGCGTTTGAGCTCTAGACATTGTTGAGCATTGGGGGCGGCGGCCGTGGCAGGCAGACGCGATTAACACGAAGCTCGCGAAGTACTCTTGCAAACGCTTTCTCTCGCTGCCGCAGCTCGTGAATGCATAATGGACATTCGAAGCTTTCGCTCTGTGCGCAGTGTTGATGCGATGTGAGTTCGAAAGCCGAAAGAGTGAGGAGGGGCGGATGAGGCACGTAACTCAATGCAATAATTACAAACGCTTGTAGTGAGTAACACAAGCCCATGCAAATTCATACTGACATGACGTGTATGTGAATAAAGCTGTCCGAATATACCGGCAAAGAATAACGCAAATAACACAAAGAATACGAAATTAACGCATGACTTCAAAGGGTGCGGAAAGTGCGTTTGCGTTTGGCCAAAATTGCTGGCAACTATGTAGTGCGCCCGAGCATTAATCAAATTGGCCCGTCGACGAATTCAATGTAATCTACCGGCTTTAATGAGCCCACCATCTTGCTGCGCATCCATCGCGGTCGATGTTTATATTAGCTATTTTACGTTATGTGATTAATGGGAATTTGCGAAATTCCCTCGTTTGTACGTTTCGTTTACTAAATGCTTCCCTGCTCTTCTATTCAATTCGCCTACGCATTAGTCAATCCATGTTTTTAGTTTGTGAATAATCTCCAACGAAGAGAGAAAAAGCAAATTGACAATGAAATAATAACGCAAATATTTTCCAAATTCCTAAGTAAATTTGCGCGCAATTGCTCAGGAATTCATGCACAACTTGAAGCTTACTGTTTCGCTGTTTGTCTTTCTCCGTACAGCTTTGTTTCCGCAGAGTGTGCAGTTGCGCGCGTATTCATTATGCACATGCTACATGGACCAAACGCACAGTGGCTTGAGGGGGTGGTTGGTTTCTCGTCGCATGCTCATGTGATGTATGAATAAAGTTCTAAAATAGCGGACGGCTGTGAATTTATAATGTAATATTGTTCCGGATTCATTTTGAAATGACCCGAAAACAGTCCTGCTATGTACGTTTGCGTGCACGCGCGCACTCCGACGTTTTGTTAAGACGAACCACCCGCCCGCTCCACCGGCCCCAACGCCGCCGCCGCTACCACCATCACCACTCTGGCCGTATTGTTGAGCGCGCGCCAAAGCCCGCCATTCATGACCATTGGAATGTCTGGCTCGCCTCATCACCCACCGCCATCCATTCTTTCCTTCTTCTGTACCCAAGTCCAATTATGTCAGGCGAGTGCAACGTCTAAATATTCCTCAAAATCTCGCATTGTATGCATCCATGCATATATTTTATTCTGCTGCATGTTAACATATTTTTTAATTTTTCCTTTCATAATTTAATTCATCAGCGTTTCATTGCAATGAAAAATGAAATGTATTCAAAAATATTCCAAGTGTATTTAAAAGAGCAAATGGAATGAATTGCATTAGTAAATTTAAAAAATAGCCTCATTCATTATGCACAGCGTAATGCGTACATCTTGCGTTTAAAATGCGAATAGTAGTAGAAGCGAACGATTTCTTTTGGCGTTCAAAGAGAATTGCTTAACACCTGAGCGCAAATTGCGATCGCAAAACGGCGTTCGCGAATTAATAAATCGGCTCTCTAGTAAACGTAATTACAGTCGTCGTCCTACGCGTACGCGCGTTGAAGATCAAGCGGATTCCGCATTGCGCGAACCATGTAATAGTGAATTCGGAATAAAGTGCGCACGTGCTTATTTATTATTAATGTTGGGACCACCCAACAGCAGCAGTCGGCTCTTTCTCGCGGCAGAAGCAAACATCAAAAGGTCCCAATGCATTTCTTATGCTTCAGGTGTCGTCATGCCTCGTCTAAATTATTCACTTTATTCTCTCGCTCCGACATCACAATTTATCGCAATGCATCTCCGTCTCGACGCGCGTATACGAAAAATGTGACATATCATATGCATGTACACATCAATAAATCCGAAATGCGAAATACTCACGACCAAAAACGCGCCCAGACGTCTGGGACGATTTCATTTCGCGTTTTTCGCGTTCGCTATGTTGTTTGCCTTCTTGCGTTGGCTTCCTCAGTGCGCGCGTGCCGCATATGTACGCATATTGATTATTTATGCGCTCACCATTTTTGTATTCATGAAGCTGTGCATAATTAAAGCAGCAGCGGGGGCGGCGAAGAAAGAACGCTCTCCGTCCACATAAAAATATCGTAAGCTGCGATTTATATGTCGAATTGGTTCGTGAGCGCGCGCCTCTTGAATCGATAGAAATCAAATTTGCGCGTCTGCATGCACTCGATGTTCCATTTTCTTTCATCGCCTTGGAAAATATTAAGTGTTGTTACTTAAATTGCAATCAAGTGCAAGACATCGCATTCCATTTCTTCGTAATAAAATTTATCACCTTCTGCGAATGGAATATTAATAATAGAAAGCGCAATTGTTTCAATTAAAAACAACATTTCTAAGCAAATCATAAATAACATAGCAAAATGTATTTTCTGCTTAAGCACAAAACATCTTTTACTTGATTATACGCTTTATTCGCACGCCCAATCATAAATCTAACTCGATGGTTTGTAGCACATTTTGACGGATTGACGACGTTATTTTGAACAATCGAGCGCATTGAAAACTTTATTACATTAGACGAAACAAACCGAAGAAGAAGCAGACGAAGAAGAACCATCCGCCGACAATGGGTCTTTGGCGGCTGCTCGCGCAATCAGCGATCACTCAACGTCGGCGGATTGTTTTGCGTGAGTGATAAAACACCTGTTCGGTATTCGTGCGGCGGCTGCCGTTGGCGTGCTGCCACCCACCTACAGCCGTCGCTGCCGCGTGCAAAGCTGCCTCTCATAAATAACCAATCGCCGATTCATTTCGGAGTGAATTATTTCCACGCTCCGCCGTATGAATTGAATCGAGTAATAGCGTTTCACAAAGCAACAAACATTTATTTGCTAATTTATATTAGATGCGTAATTACCGCATTACGACGACGAATTATCTAGGCCGCGTAAAGCGATGTGAGAGGAACACTATTCATTGCGAACGAAAATGAATGACTGGTTATGATGCGAGGAACGCTTAATAATGCAATAAGTGCCAGGATAATGAATGTCCTTCTTATGGGTGCGCGCCGGCGTTTCTTATGATTTCTTATGGTGTTTTATCGACAATAGGCATTCATTTGTCGGGCGTAATTTACGGATTTATTGCTTATTCGATTGCCACCATTCCATTTCCGCTTTAATTCAATTATTGTTTTATTAGCGTCGTTATAATTTATCACTTTCATCAATGTTCCTCCTAATTTAATTTAATAAATGTACGAATTCATTTGATGAATACTAAAATAATCATTTGCTTGAGCCTTCAGATAATTACATTCGGCATAAAATTGATTACCCAAAAAGGATAATTTGTTTATAGTTTTTTTTTTCTTCCACGATGGGAGGATAATGAAATTTCTTTAAAGACACAAAGAAACCTCCATTGACTTTGACGCAGAAAGAAATTAGGCTTGAAAGAGTTTCGTGTCTTTCAATTGATTTCTTTCCTTTCTATTTGTACAGAGCAGTAAATAAATTCTGCATGGACGTAACCAACAAAAAAAAAACTTAAAATTAAATTACTCCTTCGAGATAAACAACTACATAATTTAGTACCTCGGACAAATGTTCCAATTATCTTAAAATTCAGCAATTTCCTACTAATTCCCAAATTAACTAGATATTGCTGCAATTTATTGTTTTAATATTGCAGTAAATTCGCGAGTTTAGATACAAAGTTGTAGTAATTTTCACAGATAAAAGTAAAGTTGCAACAAACTCGAAATATTCGAGGTGTTCTCCAACGCGAGTTGGCTATGAGGGAACGCGTATTCCGACAAAAGCTATTTGGTTTTTTCGTGGGTGAGTTGCTGCTGGTTGCAAACTCTCACAGGATAGAGAAGCGCCCGCCGCGTTGATACTGCGACGCATCGTGCGCATTTAATATGCGGCCGGTCGCATGTTTATTAAGTCTTTAAAATTCATAGTAAAACTTTTTCCGGGTTATCTCGTTTACATATTAAATTAAATTGCGCACCACACGCCAACGACAAAGTCTAACGAAGCGTATAAATAAATTAACACCAAAAACTGTGTGCCCATCTTGTGCGCATGTATGATCCGCATGGCGAATTATTTTTTAAGAGAAAATACGCTTTCAACGCAAAAGTAATAGCGAATTAAATCGATAAATCGATGATGGTTCAATCAATGTGGTGATTTATTTCCAATTTGTTGATTTACATATTGCCCTAGCACGTGGGACGCATACCTCATGAGGGACGGAACAAATCGTGAGAAACGAAGAGGCGCAACTCATACCGGAAGCTGTACGCGTACCTCTCCCGACGTACGAGGTAAACATACACTGCTCGATGTCCGTTCCACGTCCGGCGGTGTATTCGAACTGATCGAGTATATACAATGTGCACCGTGGGGGGTGGTTAGCCGTCCCCCTATATTCGCGTGCCTTCTCCGGAGAGCCGAACACATGGACGTGTGTTTGCTTCCTGTGCGCGCATCGGCGTTCGCATTACATTGCAGGCACTTTAATTAATATGCCCAGGACAATTACGCATATTGGACAGTGAATGAATAATAAATGATGCTTTCAACTTGGAAATTATCAACTGATCAATACGCTCACACAATTTCTTTATCGTTCTTCGCTTTGCTCTTGTTTATGAACGCGCTTAAATTGTTTGTGTTATTTGTGGTGATCGAGAGAATGGCTGAGATCATTTGATTGTTGATTGAGCCATCACGAATGAAATTTAAAGTGTGTTGAAATTTAAATAGCGCGGAATAAAATGCTTAATGGTTTGTTTGCTTCTTGAGCAAGGGGGCATCGCATCGTGGGTAATGATCTAATATGGAACGCCATTCGATACGAAGGAAAGATAATGCATTATTCGGTCAATGGGCGATCAGTGGCATCGACGTACCGGTTGCCTTTCGCAATTTGATGGCGTTTTTACGATGGAGCATAAAATGCTCGGAACATGGAATTGATGTCAACGCTGGCTGAAGATGGCGCACTTCACGTGCGCCCCGTTTGATTGTATATGAGTAAAAGTTACGCGGACAAGGGGGGATTCACGATAGATAAGTAAAAGTGACTTACTACTTGTGTCCTGCTTCAGTGGAAGTTGCGTGGGCGCCTGGATGGCCTGCACCACCGCAGCGGAATTCGGTAGCGGCGGCGGCGGCTGCTGCTGCTGCTGGGCGGCGAGCAACGGCTGAACGGCAAGCAGCGTTGGCGCGTTCGCCGACGGCGGTGCGGTCCCGGTGTTCCCCGGCGAGGTGGCCCACCCGCCTTTCATGTCCTGTAAACAAGCGCCACACATTAATCAACTGCACTTTAGGGGCGGCAATAAGCATCTCGCGCTGTTTCGCCGCGTGACGAGGTGAGCACTGGCGCGCATTCAAATACTTGCTGTGAGCACGGCTGTGTGGTTAAAAGTCTTAACATACATGCGTTCGACCCATTGTTCTATCATTCAAACAGTCCACGCCTTTTCACCATTCGACCTGAACAAGAACTCAAAAATCAATTGTTTAAAGTTTTTTTGCCTTTGAAGCCCTGTCCTCAAAATAAAAACTACATTTTTCTGAATGCAAACTTCGATATAGATCCAAATTCCTTTACAAAATAAAATTCCTGCTATAATCAGAAAACAAAGCAAGCACTGCATCGAGTAGTTGGTTTTTATAATGCATACGCAATATATGCCAGCACGTATTGGAAATCAGAAATTGAATAATGGACATTGAAATATGCGTCTTCCAGTTTTCCGCTCGACTGGGCGCATCGCAGCGTAGCATTGAGAGACGCAAGTGTGCCAGAAGCACCTCCTGCAGTGCTTGCTCGCTCATTCGACCGCCGCCAGGCAGCCAGACCTGCATATCAACGTGATGCATCGATTAGCTGCATTCGGCGTGCACTTGAATGCATTCGCCAGCCTGAGTTTTCCCGTTCGAATGCCATCGCTTGATGCGCATATGTAAACATATTTCGCCAATCAATCTCCTTTTATGTTTTGCTCTCTTCGATGATATTTGCCTCCATTTTTAACCCTCTATCATAATATTGATTGTAACCCGACCAGACAGACATTTTTACAAATAACTTGTATTAAGAAAATAGTGAAGAGTTCTTTTGCCATCCATTATAATTAATTATCTATTACTCTAACGTACCTACCTCCGAAGTGGCAGGTTTATTGAACCAAACTATTTTTTCTACCCCTTTCTATTTTTATGTTCCCGAAAAAACACAAGAAGCAGTTATTTGGAGTACATCCTGGCGTGCTCTGCTAGCATAACCCGCGCAGAATATCAACGATCAAGAAAAATATAAACTCCATATGGACTCTGGCGCTAGCGGGGAAAAAAGAGTGCTGCTGGCAGGAATTTTACGAGTCGCGTACAACTGGCAAGCACAGCGTGTGCCGGAGACCAAACACACCGTCAGTGATTTAATAGGAAAACTCATTACGCCGCCTTTTTTACGATTTGATAACTTTTGATGCTATAAAATCTTTTTATTATCAACGAAAATAATAGGAGAAATATGCGCGTTCATTAACTAGCAAATGCGCGCTGCGCACAGCCGGCGACAGCACGTTCGACACCGGAAGCATAAAAAGCGCCATGTTAATCAATATATTAACTGAATAAATGCACGACACGACAAAAAAGACCAACTAAAAATACCCTCGAACGAAGTTATTTAGGTGCACTCGTTAGATGTCATGCTTGTTGTTGCTGTTGCGCGCTTGTTGCATAAATAAAGATTAATCATTTTTGCCAAATGCGCAACACGCACGCATTTTGTCTGCCTGGCTAATATTTTGCGCGCACGCACCGGAATAAATGGCAAGTAAATTAATCAAGTTTGTCTCTTTTTTTTTGCTAGTCAAACTCAATGCGTGTCATAGCGAATTTGATGCGCAAAGATTTGTTACTGCGTGTTTTGCAGATTGCATTTGCATTAAATCATTGCGCTGTGCATAAAAGTGCGTCATTGCCGCTCATACGGATGCTGATTGATTGCCTGCAAGCCGCATATTTTGCGATCCGATAATGGTGCATTTCCGCATCGTGTTTACGTAATCGTTCTCCACCAATTAGCATGGGGTTAAATATTAATACGTGCGCGCTAATTATTGTTTCATTAATTCATCGAATTTTATATGAGTGTCAATGCAGCGACGGTAAGCGAAGGCAGACCGGAAATTGACCTAAGTCCATTGCTGGTTTGACACAAATACGCTCAGATAATTAGTGCAATTTAGTACAGGCATGACCTACGTATGATTAGTTGCAAATGCCGCAATTTACATCATTGCTACGTCAATTATGCGAGATGCGCTGTATAAGCATAAGGCGAAGATTAACTGTCGGCCACCGAATTGGCAAACACGTACGAACGTCGCAATTATACATATAGATATAGATGTAAATAGGAAATGCACACGGCAATCAAAACGTTTCGAGTAATTATGTCATAAAGCGGATTGGAGCGTTTTACATCACATTAAAATTTCAATGCGGACGCTGATTGCCAACGTGGTAATAAGGATAATTTAAGACATTTTTAGGTTATGTCCGCACGGCGTGCCTAAGTGTGTGTGTGTGGCTATATTTCCACACGCGGCAATCAGGATTGTTTACATAAATTAATACTAATTAGTTCATTTATTTCGAATGACAAACGAGGAGGCGAGAAAACATATCCTTCGTTCGTGTACTAAAAGGACAATCACACCCTTGCGACGTGCAGGCAATGCTGGCGGCGAATTTTGCATATCGCTATCTGAACGTTTTATTTTTAATTATTTGTGCATACATCTGCATATTTAATATGTTTAATTAATGAAAATCTATATAATAAATTTGCGTTTTTCATGTCCTTGCGCCGACAGCGGCCGCAGCGACCACCGCCAACCTGCTTGGTGTGGTTGTGCTTTTGTTTTTCGTTATGTTTGTGAGTGTTATCCTTGCACACGTGCGAATGCGTATGCGGTTCACTTGTGGCACGCACACTATTTTTTCCTTCTGTTGTTTCGCTGCTTTCACTAGGCGACAAAGCAAACGCGAACAAGAAAGAGACGTGGAACAAAGCGAAAATGAGCAATGCACGGAGGGCGGTGCGTTGAATAAGGACGACACGGACGAGAGTGCATGGCGGTGGCTGCCGGGGGGCGGCAGGCGCATTTTATGTTGTCATGGTGGCTCGCACGCGACTTTGCATGACAGACGGTTTATTACGGGATGATAAGATCTTCCACAACTGGTCAAACTTGATGGTTTGATGGTAATACGCGTCGACTGCGCACTAGTATTATAAGTTGCACCTTGTTGCCGACCCCGACGCGATGGCTCTTTGTTAACTCGCCTATTTTTTCCAGCCCCCCCTTTTGTTACACTTTAGATATAATATAACTTTTTTGTACATTGGGTCAAAACAAACCAGTGCTAATTTAAATGTGGACTGCGCAAATTATTTTATGAACACAATAAACTCTGTTGCCCGAACGGAAAAATGAAATAATATAGAATGATTCTATTTGATCAGTCATCGAGCGCTAGCAAATAATATAGCATTAAACTGCATCAATAATTACTTATCGTAATTGCCAAGCGCTCGCGCGAATTGAAAAGCGATAAAAGATAATGCCGCATTAGCAGCAACATCGGGGGACAGCGCATGGCAGACGCTCCAATCCGATATTAATTTGCACGCCAAAGCCGCGTGACAAGCAATTAAAGTTTAATACAGCCCCGCGTCCGCGTACGCTCTTTCGTCATCCGTTGCCGATTGGTAATTAGCATTCGACACATTTTAAACGCGAAACGAGTGCATTTATATTACACATAAACGCAACGATATAACTTTATCACACGTCGCACATTTTTGCGATTGATTTTGGTGCGGCATGTTTAGCATATGTCCGATTTCGATTGAAAAGCTTCCAATCACCAAACGCAATTACACATGCAGCAGCACATGGTTTTTGTGGCTTTGCATTCGCGCGATGCGCATCAATAACCTGGCTAAGAATAATATAATGCAGCGTTTGTGCTGTAATCGCGTTTCAAAGCAGAATTAATTAAATTAATTAAATTAATTGCTACCATTTCTAGTGTTTATATAATTCGAATAAGTTGTGTAGACCCGATTTGGATATTTAGAAATGTACGTTAAATTAAATTAGAATTAGTGATTAATGAAAAGAGTAACTGTATCCGAAATGTTCGCGGTCATTAGATTATTGTTTCAACTACGTTGTAAAACAGAGAATGCATTATTGGCAAATTAATTAACAACTCTGAATTTACAGAACGGAGCTTAAGGTGTCGTCGATGTTCATTTCGAATCAAATAATAAATTAATTAAAGAATTACATTAATGAATCATATCTATTTTTAGGTAATACTAAATCTTTTAGAGCAATGAACTTTTCGTCCGTGGTCTCAATACATTACGAATTTGCGCATAAGTAAAATATGCACGTATGATGAAAACGAAAATATACTGCTTCGAAATGCGCATTCTGGGAGAACGAAATTGGGAATTGGTAGCGAGTGTGGAATGTGGAATGTGGAATGGAAATAAGTTATAATTGCAGGCGAGCACGGACCCTCTGCATCATGATCTAACAGGCCGTTTGGGGATTTAAATCGGGAGCGAGTGCCGCCCCCCAGCGCTGCGACCTTATCGACATCCGGTCGGCGGTATTGTTTCCTGGCAGTCCAGGAAAAAGGCAAGTAATTGTACCGAAAATGCACTAAATGTTATCGCAAACGCGCTGATTCGCAGCGACATGCGCTTGATAATCGTGAAAAATGCGCAGCGCGTTGCATTCGTGCACGGAACGCAATCCGAAATTAATTATTTAGCATCCCAGCTTGTCACATAGTTGGTTCAGTGCAATACATCATTATCCTTTTTTTCATGCGTAATTATCGTTACAGTCACGACAATCTACTTTTTTCCAACGCGACTAATAACAATTTCGAAACTTGAAAATTCTTTCAAAGTTTTGCTTGTTAAACAGCGCTCCATTGAAATTCAAAATTTATTCATACCGCATGATAAATCAAAGTCGGCAACCATGAATGCATCTTTAATACGTTGACATCGCTCAAGATGATCGCGCGGCGAGACGCTCTCTTCGCAGGATATAAATTATCGTATCGCAGGTCCTGTGACGGTTGAAAGCAGGATGCTTGAATACCGTGCGCGCAACGGTAGCCGAGCAGAGATGGGGAGTGGTAGCGGTGGCGGCGGCGGAAAATGGGGCGCACATTTTACACAAAACATTAACCCGAGGTGCAGTGACATGAATATGTGCGGTGCGCCGATCAAAAAACTTATCGCGCTTCCTTCTTGAATTCCTTGAAATTTTCAATAGCGTCGCTTGGCTTACAGGGCTTCTCCATAGGCGCAAAAAGGAAGAGGACATTTATTCATCCCCTAACAATGACTTCCGCTAGCCGTGAATATATTTTTGCACGTCGAACGTATTTTTTGCACGTAATTTATTAGG
This sequence comes from Aleochara curtula, assembly GCA_963978815.1. Taxonomy (NCBI): domain Eukaryota; kingdom Metazoa; phylum Arthropoda; class Insecta; order Coleoptera; family Staphylinidae; genus Aleochara; species Aleochara curtula. Next base: position 3,772,623 of record OZ022222.1, on the reverse strand, counting down.
GTAGTTGTTACAAATCCTTGTAGGTGTATTAGGCACTTATAAAAATCATCATTTATAACTTGATTTTTTTTGCAAGCCAACATAACACCCCCTTGTTATTCCTGATGGGCTCACAGTGGATATGGTGATGATGATAGCAAGCAATAATAACCATCCGAATTTCGTAACAGTTTGCCGCACAACTATTACCTTTCAGTATGGAATAAAACGCTATGACGTTGCGTCTATTTCGGCGGCGAATACGAATTCTCTCTTCTGCTCTGTGGTGTGGCTGCTCACATTAAATAAACACGAAGCTCGAGAAAGCTTTGAATGCTATTCGGCTGACACGCGTACGGCGCGAATACTGCTAATGAATGACTCCCTAATGCTACGGTTATCGCATTGCCAAGGGAGCCGTTTACGCCATGGCCCGCTCTCCGAAATACACGCGCCGCCTCTGCGTAATGAATTGAATAATATTTGCATTAAGAATTTAAAAATAATACGCGGACGTTGCGCACAAATCCAACGAATACGTTGTGTGAATTATTATGCTCGAATACCTATTTTCAGAATCTGAATTATTTAATCATTATTCCCAAAATCAATTGCATGTGAATGGATGGGTAAGTATCTACATGATAATTCATTATCCATTTTTCTGCGAAACGCACAAAACAAGTCCCAAAAATAGATCGTGATTACAAGAATATGTTTACAAATATTGCTAAAATGATTTGAATGGACATGAGTAAAACTTTGTGGAATCAATTACGATGCATAAATGCACGCGTTTGCACATTCAGCACGCAAATGCAGAATAAAGCAAACATGCCTCCCCCGACGCTTAATTTAAACACGGGCGCAGAAGGCGCAAGCAGTGCTGCTGTTGGCTATTACAACAAACTAGGAAATTTCTATTTAATTAACTCTAAAATAAACAACCGTCACACACACACAGTGTCATTGCGAACCTCGTATCTGATATACTTATCAAGCGCTCATCACTCGTATTTGGCGAATGTCGGAAGGTGGCGAGTTGTAAATGAATTAATGTTATGTGCTCCTGCCTCCTACCAACGTGCGTACATCCCACACTGATGAATACGATTAAATGAACAAAGGATGCATGAAACCTTATCAAGAGTGGTTATTGGAAAGAACATAGAATAACAACATGTACGTAAATTCACACACAAACAACGCTTACGCAATTCAGCCGAAACCCTGGAATGCGTACGAATATAGTTAAACGACTGTGATTCCGCTTCAACACTTTTAGCTGCGCGACGAACTTCAATTTGAGTTGACATTAAATTTCATTTCATAAAAATCCATCTCACTACATTCGTAGCCATACGTACGTTTTATATTCGCGTCTTAAATCAAGCAAACACAAAACGCGCGAGGATAACAAGGATAACGAGGTGTCAGTATACACGGCTGTTAAACTGCTGTTGCTGTTACTACTCGTGCTGCATATACACGGTGCGAAATAATATCCGCATTGCGCAGAATTTAAAATTCAACGCCTTTGCGCGCCTGTTTCGATTATAAAAAAGTGGAAAGGATCAAGCATCCAATAAACCGCACCGCGTAAAAATAGAATCCTGCAACTGATTGCGAAAAAATGCTAAATCTTATATGCTTTCATGCATTTTTATTTCGCCATAAATTTTTCGTCAAAAGGAAAACAAACTGCTTGTTTGCACAGCGAACCTACGAAAATATGCGCGAGCTGATCGAAAGGATAACGCTTTTTGTACGAGCGTCTGCGCCCGAGTAGAGTGCTGTGGATTTGCCAGGAATTCTTCCTTGTCTTTGTTAATTTATTAATTTGATGAGAGATGCATATCATTTTATGTCCGCGTGCAGACTGATAAACAACCTTGCAAAAACATCAGAGAACACCGCAACCGCCGCCGCCAAGCAGCGTTCGTTGAAAAAACGAATTGCAAAGTCATTCCAGACATGCAAGTTTTGTGCAAAGCCAAGAACACAAAGTTCCGATTTTAATCTGATGTAATAATTAATGAATTAAACAAAACTTACTTGCGAAATCAGACCAAAAAGAAATCCTATTGCAAAAGCATAGAACTTCGGTTGTTCATATTTTTAAAGAGGAGATATTTTAGTCTTGAAATCGCATTAGACTATTACGCGGGAGAGCTTTGCCACTTTCAAGTATAGAACAAGAACATCGTATCAAGAAAATCAGTAAGGTGGTATGCGAGGAGGTCAAAAGGAGTACAAGATGTGCGCCCAAGCATGCACGCCGGATGGTAATAAATCATCCATTTCATTGGTAGAGCACGTGATGGATGGCAGATTAGTGTAAGCAAATGCACACAACATAATCATGATATTTGATTAAACCAAAAGCCACCACCGCAACACAACGCACGTCACAGAGCTACTAAAAGGAGAAATTCTACTCAACAGATTAAGTTTATAATCTGTATCATTAAAATAGGTATCAAATGTCAATTGAAAAAGATATTGAGCAGTGCTGAATACTAAGACGCCCACGCTAACCCATACGACTCGAGATGCAAACTATGACCAGCAAACTTTAGTCCGTACAATAATTAAAAACAGAATATCGAATTATTAACCAAGCGTATCGCAAGACGAATGAAAACTCATAGAGCGCATTGTCGGCAAATAGGTAATGGAAAATTGCAGGAAATGTGTACATGGCGAAAAACGTCGTCATAAACTGGCGAATCATGTGAGACAATTTGATATTGTGGCTGCGTTGGCGGCAACAGCGACAGCGGTGTTGGTGGCAGGCAGCAGCACGAATGTAATAAAATGCGGGAAACATACGGGCAAAACCCTTACGCGCGGTGGCGCTCCTTGTACACGTGTGTGTAATGTAATGAAACGGGAAAAGTGAAGACGAAAAAAAACTGATTTATTTGTCAGCTGCCGTGGTTGGACGGTGTCGCAACAGGTGCACGAGATTGCGCGAGCGCGACAACACATTCACACGTTCGAACATTAACGCCTTGAAAATCACAAATCAAATGCGCTTACGGCTTTGCCGCCGCCAGCGAGCACCACCACCTCCACCGCTGAAGAAACATAATCGGCTGCGACTCGAAATACATGCAATAAAATACAAAATAACGGCGCTGATAAGAAAAATGTTAAATGTTACACGACTCACGCGCCAGCAGGCAATTTTCACGAAATTGCCAGCGAGACGTACTTCTGGCAATTGATCATCACAAAGCGCACAAAGCAACAACCGAACACGAGCCGTTGTTCCCTCATGCAGAGGGGCGGACGGGCGCTTGAAAGGTTTTGAGACAGCAGCCATCGACTGCGCGTATTCAAAGTAGATGCCAAGTGTCATATTCCCTCTTCTCCCGTGCGTCGTCCGTAAATGCAATCCAGAGAATGCGATAATCAAAAGAAACAAAGCGTGTGCGCGCGCGTTCGGCTGTCGATCGTGCCGCCGCGCGCACTCGCAACTTCTTGCGCGATCAAAGCGCACATTGCAAATATGCCTTTGTGTTCTGTTCGGCGGCGGCGTTGAATTTGACTGAAGAATTTTATTTGGGACATATTTGTGCTGCTGCTCCCGCCCGTTTTATTCCGTAGTACTTATATTGCTTTCCGCTTGCAAAGGAAGACGACGAATTTTGTACTGTGTTTCATTTCAATCCGTTAGTATTCCTACATCTTACTCAAAATTAAATAATCCAAATCGTAGCAAAATTATATTATGAATATAATCAAGGATTATTACCCGGATGAAGAGGAAAAACATTTGCAGTTGGAAACATGGGAAATTAGCACTCATGGGACGCGAATCCTAATGACACGGGAAGCATGATTGGACGCGTTTGGCATTGACTACAACACCGGGAATTTTTTGTGTTCATTCAGTGCGCGTCCGCGGAGAATACACCGGAAACAAATCTGTAAGCTGCTTAACGCACGCACGAAGCATAAGACGGCGGACGACGACGAAGAAGAAACTGTACAAATCGGAAACAAATACGCGAGTGAGTCCTACGGGACGACGTGCAAATCTTAATCCCATCGAAGGATGAAACATCAACCAGCCGGAGGGACACGCCGCGAAACGAAAAACTCAAAGGAAGAACGAAAAAGGTGCTTCGTTAATTATCCATCGCCTACATGGAAAAACACATGGCGCATATACTTCTTTGCAAAGGCAAAAGGCATTAACGGAAATGCTTCATCGCAAAAGGACATATGATACGTGCGTGGAACCGGATGTTGCAGGATAAATTGTGGCAAGAGTATAAGGTTAAGTAGGTAGTGCTTTGATCTTCTATTGAGCGCATACCGAAAGCAGCAGCACTATGATAAAACCATGAGACAAATACCGCGCGGAGGACAGGTGAATGCAAACGCCAGCCCGCGGCATCCATTTTGAGCGCGGATAAAAAGCATCCTTTCCTCCCGTATGTTTTATCAACAAACATTGACGATGCTGTGCTAGTTGGCGAATAGTTTAACGATGATCGCCAGCATTAAACTGTTTCATCCTGCCATTGTCCTGCGTCCTAGGCGACACGTATTTACGTAGCCCATTCTACGAGACAAAGCACTTCACAGTAATGTCAACCATTCCTCATTACGCGAGCGCCTTTTTGATGATCGCGCAACAAAGGAGTTCAAAGCAATAACACGCGTGAATTTTTTTAAAGAATAATTTATGAGCGAATATTTTGCTACCACTTGATCTGTGGCCTGAGCAAACCTTACGACCAAAACTTAGAATTAATACTTAAGTTTTATCCCTTCATAGTTTAAAATGGCAAAGCGCGTGTAGGCGAAAAATCCCAAGGATAAGAAAGAATTCATAAAATGCAGAGCGCAGAATGAACGATGGCGAAGGAACCTCAACAAGCCGAGCGCAAATCGTGTATGCAGTTTGTCATGCGACAAACGAACGCTAGCGTGAGTCCCACGCGTTTATCGGATGAAAAAGTAACCTTATTCAAAAACATTCATAATCTAATGAAATGGCCGGCAAACATGCCATTCGGAATGCAAATGGCAGCGCTCGATAGTTATGCGGTTATGAACGCTGTGCTATCAGGATTTTTAAAACTCACTCGGGAAAAAAACGTTTGACTACTACTTCTCCACCGACTTTTTAATCTTTCAATAATCACACACTCCGGAGAGTTTAATTAAAATTGTTACTTCAGTAAAAGCTAGTGAAAGTTTGCAAATTAGAAAATGGAAAACTATTGATTTCTTTATCAGAATTGTCCTTGAGCTAAATTTCAATTAAACGAACTACGAACAATTTACGACTATAACTTGCGGATGTTTAAATAAATATTTTGGCAAGACTTGCACAAATGCAATTTGCTTCCCCTTGGCGAATAAAAAACGCATACTCGATCTGTGTACAAATGCGAGATAATGAATGTCAATGCCGATACATATCTAAATAGGAAATGATAGTCAGTCAACTAGAATCCCAATGCGTGCGGACTTAATACATCTTCGTCTCCCTTTCATCCGGTATTCAACCTTTGCTCTCGCTCTCTCCTTCTCCGCATCGCCGTCATTGTCCTTCGCCAATATCTGGCTTACAACGGCTGGAAGGAAGCGTCTGGAATATCGTCTGACCCGAGACGCTTCGATGACGCAATCACAAAATCATGGACGTTTATAAGATGCACACACACATAGAGTGGAACACAAATATCCGGTTGGCACTCTTCTTATTCCAAGCAAGGAGCAAGCGGTAGCGAACGAGTGAGAGGAAAAAGGAAAAAAATACTAGAGTGAATTTTTGAACAACAGGATAACCCCAATCTCAGCACGAGTCGGCTGAAATATTCGCAGAGAAGCAGACGTAGAGAAAACATAGGAAAGTCCCCGAACGAAGAAGTCCCACTGGAAAACTTTCAGCGCAAATGGAGAAACACGCTGCCTTGTCGTCGCACACACGAAGGGAATGAATGGATGTATAAATAAAGATATGCGAAATTAAACGGTAATTTGCACCTAATAAAGACTGAATTACGCTTTACGTGATGAACTCGTTTGCTGGGACACGAATTTATTATTAATATGTCATTACAAAGAATCGTAGCGAGCCAGTAAATTGCAATTTTCGTTCATGTTTCATTCAGGACTAAGATGCGTGTCATTATTTTTTATCTGTTTGCCTCCGGATTAAAAAAGTCACTTCGTATGTGTTAATTACTAGTGAATAATTCATTTTTATATTTTCGACAAAGAGAATACAATAGAAAAAAGCGTAACCCGTGCAATTTGAATACAAAACTGGTCCACAAAATAAAATACTAACCCGGTTTTGCGGCTACGCAAAGAACTCCTGAACAAGCGCACGGGCGCATGTTATTTGCTAATTGCCGGAGGATATACCTGTGCGCACTGCCGCCAATTTTCCCAAGCATAAGCGCGTACTCTGTAAGAAAATGCGCGTCGAGTGCTATTGTTCGCCCATCCTTCCCACATTTCGAAAATGTATCATAATTTCAATCTACGTTTGTATGCAGCGAATTCTGAAATCTCAAGGACTCGAGAATAACTAGCCTAGCGTGAAAAGGGAAGTAGCACATTTTCCGAATAGTATAGCGCACTAAGCAGTCTACCAACCGCGTTAATAATGATAATAATGAAAGAGACTCATCTCCTGCGAAATAATAAAATGAACGGGCGGTGGCACACACGGGCAGCAGCCGCAGCGCCGAGAGAAGGTCCATGTACAGCCGAAAGCGGTACACAAATTAGATACATGGCTACCAATTAAGGTGCGGCCGCCGGCTTTCGGAACTTTACTGCTCGCGCTTCTGCTTCGTCTACTCCTCTTCCACCTGCTGCTGTTGCTTCAGCGTGCAAAGAAACTCCCGCCAGCAACATTCTAGTGGCAGCAAAGCAACAACAATCGGTGAGTTGTGCTATTTTATTCAAATAAACAATGCACGCTACGTTCAATATTATCCTTACATTCCGTCAAATACTAAGTAATTCCTCGAAATAGGTAAGCTGCGTAAAAATAATCCAATTTCAACTATTGTTTGAAAGGTGTTTAAGGGCTTCGCAGATGGCATAAAGCGCCTGACTCTATGAGAGGGACGAGAGGGAAGATCAAACACATAACCGAGATTCATACGTGGCAGCACTGGCAACGTTGCTAAAATCATGTTTATAACTAGAACCATCATGTGTACAAACATGTAACCCCGACGCGAACATACTACATGTATATTCTCTCTGTCACTTAGTGCTTTTGACAACGTTTTGCCTCCCTCTCTGCTTCACTCGCGCTCAGGCTTGTCGCATGCACGCCGAGTACGTAATATTCATATCTAAACGCGCGGAATGTGCCCGCTTCGCACTAAAGGGTGCGCACTTTTTTCCACCACATCGCCCCTTTAGCTACAACGCGCGCAAAAGATAACCAAAAACAAAATGGAAATATTACTCGGAATAAACATTTTCCACGTGTGCATGCACGCTGCGCATACATGTGCATAGAGATTTTACGAGCGTGTCTATCCCGCTCTCATGTGCGCTCATTTTTTTATTGAACAATAATCTTTTTTGATATGCAAATTCAACAGTGTAATGCTTTGCGCTGCTTTTACGATCATGCGTACGTATATAGAAAATTGTACTAGTCTTTTTATTCTTATCGCTTAACACTAATTAATGGGCCTAGTTTATTTAATTAATTACGAAAGAAGAAGGGGTAAAAAAGTACGTATGATAAAATATGAATCGAATATCCTATGGTGTTTTACAGGTGTAAATATTTAGAGTTGTTGGAATAATAGGAGTTGTTGTTGTTCGTAGCGCTTTTCAGTTAGTTCAGTTGGCACTACTGCCTTGGGCACTGTGTATCCAAGTAGTCAAACGCAACCCCGCCAACTCAATGTGTGCGCTATTCCGACACGAGAGACGAATTCGAATTAAAACTTTTGTACGGCACGCAGCAGATCTAATACACAATTCCGCATCGGGGATTCGCTCTTTGCGCGCGCGCCTCAGATAGATAAATGAACACAACCTAGCGCAACTCGCGAGGGCAATTTTCGGGATGGATTCTTATGTGGGCAACGGCTCGCCACGTATGCAAATGTGGATATTTCAAGTAAACGTTTTTGCAAATCAACAAACAACAATATGGCGAAGGCTTTATGAGTTTACAACATGCCCGGGGGTTAATTTGTTCGACCCTTTCGCCGCCGCCGCCGCAGCTTTAGAGCCCATTTTCGCACTCTTGTATCACGGGCCCCAACATCTTTATAATTTATGCACATCAAACATAAACGCGAAAGGTGCTAACGGCGCGAGCGCGCTCCCGAAAAACGTCAATGTTTATACGGTCTGGGTGCGCGCAACGCACTTGTAGTTTTTGGCGGGTGCGACGGAAATTGCGGTAAATTATTCACAAGGTTCGTGCCCTTTTCGAGCCGAAGCTCCCAAGTCAAATTGCCGCCACACCGCCGCCGTCGCTACCGCCCGAGAACTAACTAGGGAATTGCACAACATGATTGTTAATTAAAACAAGTACGTACAAGTATTGCACACGTTTGTATGTTTTTATGAAATTAGCCATTCTGTTGCGCATAAATATAATTCGTTTTTTTAGCAATTTATTTGAAAATTGGTCAATTTGCAATTGTAAATTGAAATGTGCAATTACGAGTGAGTTTAGCAGCTCTATGAAAGTGTTTACGGCCCACAAACAGAATGCAGAATATAGAATTTGTTTGACGCACCGAATGAAAACAGAATGAAATTTCAATTAACTTTCACTCGGTTGTATCCTTGTCGGATGCAATAACACGCTGTTTGATACATTGAAATGTAATTAATAATGCGCGTCGTTCGCTATCATCATCGTCACGTACAACACAAAGGCGTGTAAAATATGGGATGACGCGAACAAGGGCTGAATAGATTCTTGCATCCGGAAATACCACGTGTATTGTTAACAAAAACTGGTGGTTCGCGCGCTGCATGACCTACCCCAATAATGAGTAAAACGACAAAATGAATTCCTGCTACGTAATATTGCGTCAAAGTGTTTAAAAACTAATAGTTTCCAACTTTCTTCCATTCTTATTAATCCTAGCTTATCCTTTATGACCGTTACAATTTCATGTAACCTAATTAGTTAAGCGCGCCCGTTCGAAAACCAAGGGAAGCATTTCGCCAACACTTTTCTCACATTGTTGCTGAATGCAGATAGAGAGTTTGGAGAGCGGCGTAAAGCGGATAAACGTGTGGCACGTGTGAATGCATTCCGCGCAGCGTCTTATGTCTTCAATACACGCGGCGGAAGGACGACGAGGAAGAAGAAGATGCGGCGGAAGCGGGTGCGCGTTCTGCAAAGAGAGATCACGGAGCAAATAACAATACATATCCTGCGCTTCATACGGCGCAATCCTGTGGGAAATCATAGCTGGATGCGCCGAATAAACCTATCTCACTTATCACAACTTCTTCCGGCTAATCTGGCACATGCGCGCTATGCACGGGACCGATCCCTTTGGATCACCTAGGAGCCGCCATCGCATATCTTTTGAATATCAGACGACTATGCCTCGTCCTCGTATGTATTACATTCTAATTTTGCTACCTTGTTTTTGTACCGGTTGTTCGAAAACCGTAGAAAACTCAAAGTTGCGAATCCAATTTACATGCCGTGTGTGCTCCTGAAAGGCGCGCGGAATTTTTGCGTATTAAGAAGTTAAGTACATGTCATACACGTTGAAAGCCTTCCGGCCATTTGCGAACTAAACGCAAACATATGATGATGCGCAATGAAACACACGAACGCAAAAAATATTAGCGGGAAGAATAACAACAACAGGAGCATCAACAGCACGCGCAGCGAAAACAATGGAACAGACGGGTAACAATAATACGAGCAACCAAAGCGGCGGACACAACAAGATAAACACCGGACGAGTCCGGAGGGCATCAAACATTATTTTAAAAATGACAAACGCACGCACGAACCCAATATTTGCCCGTAAAAGGCAGCAGCACACAACTTTGCCCCGGAAGAATAACAAACGTGTGACGAGTTGACAATTTCTGTGACAATTTCATATCAAACCACCCGCAATTTTAATTAAAGCAGCTAAAAATATTATACTCTTTTTACTTCACCGCAAACTAAAAAATTATGAAGCGGAAACGCTTCACGATGTACATTTTCAGGCCTTAACCAGTAACTGATGATCCAATAAACATTTGGCCTTTTTAATTACGAAACACCATGCGATGAGTCTTTGCGTTCTTTGTTCGTCGGCATTACGCGTCTTCGCGCCGGCCGAGTTAGATAGATGACTGCGTTGCTTATTGTTTATTGCTGAAACTTCGAGTGCGTTCGTTCAATTTGTACGGCGAGCCGTCAAATTAATGTGGCAAATCTATCATTGACTTGACTGCATTCGAAAGCGGGTGCTGGCTGTCCCTTCTCCGAACACTTTCTTTCTGCGCTTCGGCTTCTGAGAAGCGTTCACGCAGGGCTGCTGGCTTGCCGCCTCCGCGAAACGAGGAATAATTGTTTTACAATTAAGCGAGCGGCGTGTAATCGCATTTAAAAGGATTTTCAACTTTTCCAAATGGAAAACCATTTCGGTTTGTACATTTATCATTTCGCTCTTGATTGAAATAATTAATAATTGATTACATTCCGCTGAGGACTTGTTAAGATGCAAAAAGGATGAAAGAAAATGTAAATAAATTCCGCTATCGCTCCGAAGCCTGTTGCATTATTCGCTCGTTTTGTTATCTCGTCAAAGACATCGAATCCACTCAAGGATTTCGAGGGTGTTATCAATCTATATTGCGGCGGCGGCAATGGTGGCGGTGCTTGTTTGTTGTTGTTGTTGCGGCAAAGTGCAACACTTTCTGAGATTGTCGGTTAGGAGAATTGACGATAGTGGTTCCACTTCTTGACGTGTTACCACCGCTGATACGCGGCGGCAATGCGCGCGAACAAAATCCATGAATTTCCGCGTGAATTGCGAATACGAAACACGACATTTACAGCTGCTACATGCGAATACGCATTCACTTAATGCAAATCAAATAATTAATTTTCACCGCAAATAAACTGGATGGAAACAAATAAGGCATGTAATTTGTTTTATTCCTTGTGTGCTATTGCGCTTATCACAGACGCGATAAATATGAATAAATCATGCTGATGAAATATGCTGTTTAAAATTCTAATGTAAGTGCTTATTGCCGAAGGAAATGGAGAACTTGTTGTTGTGTTTGCTTTACCATTGCTGACACGCATGTGACACAATACTGTGACACTTTCGCAGGACATTTGTCAGGTGATTATTTCGCAGAACGAAACGTGTTTCGTAATTATTTCCAGGAAAGGAATGAATAAATTTCAAACTAATTAAGTGTGATGACTAATCATAAACACACTACAGGATAATTGAAAAACAATAAAATTTACAATTCATCTCCCGCAGATGTTCATACTATTTGCGTAAATCGAAGGAATTTAAAGCATTTCAAGACAATCAGGACGAAATTCAAGGATAATTTTTGCTCATCCTTAAAACGCGACAGCGCTCTAGCGGCGAAGGGCTTTACTGACTCGACATAGCCAGCTGCAAATCGATAGAAAAGACGCACAATTCAGGGGATCTGCAGGATGTTACCCTTCACAAAACGGTCATAAACTCTACTACTGCCGCTTCGGTTAACTAAAAATTTGAAATAACCCCATTGGCAGGTTTCCAACAAAACAACAAAAATATAATTGAAAGGACTAAACATCGACTTTTACTGCAAGTGTGCAAAGTTTCCGGATGAAAGTTTAGCGGGTGAATGAGTCAAGGACTCTTCTAGTTTTGCCGGTTTTTGCGAGTTTTCCGTGTTGTGTGTATTGACGTTCTTGAGCGACGTACAATTCACGTTTTACTGCCGCTTCTTTTTATAATTCAAAAGCAGGCACACAGGCACCACCGGCAGCCCTGCCACCGACGGTGAATTGGTGCATATGATACGGCACTTGGAATGCGCGCAGAGTGATTTCCTCCCCATGCGCCCCGCGAAAGAAATAAGCAATGTGCTTCTGCATTTGAATGACATGCGCCCGAACAGCATTTGATTTGAAGCAAGCGCTCGCGCTCACGTTTTTCGCAACACTTGCACGATTGCCAAACGTCAATTGCGTATTGTTATCACGTTTGCGGCTAAACTAATAACATTGACGCTTAGACAGACAAGAATTATTCTAGAATTATTGTCAAACTGTCTCATTCGAAAATCCACGAAAAAATATTATTTGTTGTCGGGCTGTGAATGAAAATTTCTCGCCCGCGATTGGCTAATGTGCGTTCTAATATGAGAATTTGTGTATAACCGCGCAGGATTGTTGGAAATCCTTCGGCGCGTATGCGAACCAACCGCCTTGATTTGAATGGCATCAAAAAGATTAAAATGACCTTTCGCCACTCCCTTGGCGGGTGGCATTGGACTAAGCCAGCCGCCTCCGCTGCTGACGTCACAACGGGCGAATGTCGTTGCCGATCCGCCTTTCTGCGCCGCCAAAAATGCATGAATAATTTAGCGGAAAGAAAGCGCGCTGATTGACAATTAATCGCCGCGACGCTCGCGACTCACACGGCCGGTGGCGTGCTGCCGCCAAAGGTGTATCGTCCTGCCGGCTGTATCGCGTTGTATCGGTCGTTTCGTGTGCACTGTAAACATCGGCAGCGCGCCGATGTTGGTCGTGGTGGTGGAAGGCGGTGTGTGCGCATACGCAAGCTGCCAGCACTGCTAGCGCAGCCACCGCCACGGCCGCCGTAGCCGCCAGCTGGCGTCTCATGACTTTCCGTTAAGTTAAACCTCTTTTGCGCATGGTTGAGAACTTGTACTTTGTGCTGGGAAATTTACAATTTAAAAAATAATTAATGTTTCGTAATAGAATAGAACGCAAATTATATCTAAATGAAGAAGTCATTTGTCAGTTTTATTCCCTCCGAGGCGGCACGCTCTAGCACATCGTGCAATTATATTTTTAATCAGGAGTGAAGCAATAATAACAACACCAACGGCAATAAGCGCGCTCGCATACACAAAGCGAAACAAAGCAGCGTACAAAATACACCGCCACCGACGACTGGAGGCGGCAACACCGTAAATTGTTCGTCGGCAGTGAGACGCGTTTGTTCTTCATGCATAAATTGTCTGCGGAACGTCTACGGAAATAAAACGAAAATGACAAACATGAAATATGCCAGCAGGAGATTCAGCACAGCGAAAAGAACAGGACTGAAAATAAAGGACTTGAAAACAGGACCGAAAAAGGACGCAGCATGAAAGGCGCTATACTCAAACGGTGTCAAAATACGCGCTCAGATTATATTTCAATTACTAAAACGCGTTAAATCGTACTTGATTATTCTTTATGTAACAACATCAAACGATGAGAATGCACTCCTCTCAATACGTTGAATAAACACCGCGTTCGCGTTTTTATTATCACGCCCTGGCGAAATTAAATTTCGGCTACCCCCGCCGCCCCATTGTGAGGCGTTCGCATGTCACGCTGTGATTGTGCGCGCTCGAACGATGATAAATAAACGGCGTTGCTGCAGCCGCCGCCGCTGTCAGCGGGCGCAGCGAATTAAATTTTAAAATCACAATCACGTCTTGCGTAAGTTGGGGAAAAATCCGGGATTATTACGCGCCACTCGAAGCGCACGCCGAAAGTAACCTTTCCTATAAATCAGACGCAGAGCGGCGCCCTGGAAAAAAGGGATTTTCGTTGCGCCGCCTTCACCGCCAAAAGTACTTGGTATCAAATCAGGGGGTTTAGCATGTTAGGCAACACACTCAAGACAACGCGTGCGCTTTCAATCCCCCCGTGCGCATTAAGTAGATAACCTGAGCGCTAAATCACGGCAAAGGTGAGTTAGGGATGCATACGTACGTTCGTTGTCATTGAACAGCATGTTCGAATAGTTCTGCATCATCCGCACAAAAGCCGTGAAGTCGCGTTGCACACCGCCGCCACGCTTTGGGTTTATGAGGTGGCAATGATCAATGGGCGCGTTCTGTAAATATGCGCCACCGCCACCGCTGCCGCCGCCACGTCGTTGTTGTAATGTATGACATTGCATACAATTAATGATGATTGAGGGATATCGAGCATGTGCGCGGGAAGAGCCATGAATCTAACGCGAATGAATGAATGCCAACGCGAAATTTTCCTATCAATTGTGTATTCATGTGATAATATTTATCACTCTCTGCATGTACGTACAAAATTCCGTTTTTGTCCTTGCCCGGATTTATTCCTGAAATTCTATAAATAAACATTTCCAAATATTTCAACAGCGCATATCTCACAATCTAAGAATATTTAGGTAGAAAATTTGTTTGTTTTGTTTTGCACATTCATTCGTATGACGAAAAAGAAAATGATGTGCCACACAGGAATATCACGCAAGATTATGACAAACTGTTATTCTTCTTACAGGTCAACTGCAAGAGACAAAACGAATACGTTGAGCAAAACTCGCGAGAATAGCTTCTAGGAGATCTATAGCGAGAAAAAAATCCAGCGTTTGGAACAATGGATGTTAAACGAGCTTTGGTTTTCGTCTACTTCTTCTTCTTCTTGGCTTGACATTCAAGCGTGTTTCAACTCTCAACTCTAACGAAATGGAAGGCGTTCTGTCGTTTGTCATTTGATCAGCAATGTTTTTGAGTTTTGACGTATTATATATGAAAATATATAACATTTTCGATTTTTGTGTTCAAATATTCAATAGATCATCCGCTAAACATTTATTTAAAAATGTTGCTAGTTAGTTGTACTATGCTTTCACGCAAAAACACACGTGATGTATTTTTAGTTCGGATGTGATTTTGTTTTGCATATTTTCATATGGCTTTACCGGCTTGCTTTCTGGGGGGTGGTTGGGAATGAAAACCGGGAGAGAAAAAGTACACGTCGCGTAACGCAACAACGCATATTTCACATCTAAATATAAAATGTTACAAATGTAGAGCGGATGTCATAGCAGCGATACCATCCCACACGTATTTTATCCTGCATGCCCATCACCCCCTATCCTGAATTCTGTAGGTTCATGTTTTGGTCATCTGGAGCGCAAGCCGCGTTTCAATTCGGTTACGTCCAGCCCCGCACTGGTGTACCGAACGATGCGCAGCACTCGATACGAAAATTTATTATTTACAACCTCCCCCCGTGTCCCCTCGTCTGACGGATGATGGGTTCGAATCGTCCACCGCAAAACCCAATACGCAGTACGTATAAATACAAAGTGCAATATTTGCATTTTTACTTATAGTCGGTATTAAAATATATTGCACAAAAACTGTCAAAATGGGCGCTTCCGGAATTATGAGTTTTTCACTAATTCTCTCACCTTCCGCTTTTCCGCTCACCTCGTGTTGAAAACGCGTCGTGTTGTAGATATAGTAGACTCACCTGTAATCAAAAAAAATAGATAAATTATTAAAATATTCTAGGATGCAAAGTTGTGCGTAATTGTGCAAGAAAAAATAAATAATCAATGATGTGGTATCCAATTTGGAACGAGCATAAAAGTCGTTAAGGGTAGCAAATCGGCGGGCGTCGGCGGCGGGTGGAATTTTAAAAGTCAATTTAGCGCTAGATTAGAATATCTCTCTCTCGTCGGAAGTTAAATTGCGTGCGCGCTGCTTCGCGTTGTTTTAATTAACAATTACATTTCTATGCATTCCGTTTTGCAACAATGTGGAAAAAATGTAACTAATTGGTGCGAGCGCGACAAGCCGCCATTCGCTGTCGTTAAGTGCATTCATTGGCCATTTGCGAAACTTTAGCAAGCGCGCCAAGAATCGACAGCCGACCGGAAACGGGCGGCGAAGAGCAGTTTAGTCCTTAATGCGTTTTCCAGCGTGTGCAAATTAAAACGATGCCGTTAGAAGCGAACGCCTCAATAAGTAGAAAGCAATCAAGGAAAAACTAAATACGTAACAAAACTTTTTGTTTTATGTTCCAACAAACATATTTCCTGCGCAAAAACGCAATCAAAATTTTAAAGCATACTTTGCTACTATTTTCGCAAATCTTCGTCTGATATACGGCAACAATGAGTTTATGGGCATTTAAAATTTTTAGGTTAAAAGCACATTGTAAAATTTATCTCGAGAAGGATAACAATACGCGCGCTAATCCTTTATTCGGCTACTATTAACAATCCGCAAAGAATATGTCATTGTGATGGAAATAATTGACGCGTAACACGTTTATTACGGCTGGAGGCAGCAAAGCACACGCATTAACATAAACATTTTTATAGAAACACTATCAGCGCCCGTGCACTATTACACATCGTAAACATCCATTACGCCCCCTCGGGACTCGCATATAAAAGCCGCAGCAAACATTTATGTAAAAATAGCATGTTTTATAATATGTTCTTAACGCAAAACTGGCATGCGATATTGCGGAGGTTATGATCCATGAATATACAACCAAAAATGCATGTAATTAAACTCGAGGATGGCTAATATATGTAAATTCAGGAAAGCGGAAGAAACGACGCGGAAAAACTTGTAACGTTGATGACTTCTTGACTGTTCTCCCCACGCTCGAGCACGCGACCGAAATCTGCAAAGAAATCCTTCGGGAGAATCGCCGACGTCGTCGCCGCTACCACGGCTGCCGCCGCCACAGACGCTGAGATGACCAAAGGCCCCTGCATTTGTGCGCTGGCAGAAAGCAAAATTTCACGTTCAATTTAAAGTTTCCTGGTCAGTTGGAATAAAGTGCTTTTCGGGGCCGGGTCGCGCTCGTATTTCTAACCAGATACTCGTTTCCTGCTTTCCTTGCATCGCATACAGGCGCACGAGTGGCCGTGCTCTCAAAAAATAAGCAATACACCCTCGTCTTCTTGAAAAAGCGGCGACGGCAGCGGCGGCGGCAGCCATGAATAGCTGGGGCATTCGAGTGGCAGGCAGCGACGCGAGCAACGCATTTTCCTGCTCTGTTATCGCGATTCATAGGACATTACCCATGGCCCTGGCAAAATGCAAATTATCAGAACGCGAACGCCCGCTATTGGCACTCGCACCACCGCCACCAGTGATATCCGAATGCACATACACACTTGATGTGAAATATAGCATAAGAGTTCTTTCAATTTAGATACTGTTTTATGGGATACGCCGTTCTCGTCTCGTCGAAACGAATTTCGCACGTGCATACCGCAAGCGAACATAATTCAAAAATTATGTGACAGAATGCAATTATTGTTTAAAGGCGCTTTCATGGCGGTTCCCCCCAGTCGCCGCAACTTTTTTATTTCGTCTGTGAATATAATTTTTGCGCTTTAAGGTAAATTTCCGCGCTTGGGTCACGTCACACCACTATAATTCGAACCCATAAAGGTTCAAGTCTATTGCAGACATGGGGGTAAAGCATGCACAGCACAATGCCACCACTCGGGAACATCCCTTTTGGCCCATTCAAAGCAGACTCAAAATGGATTCGTGCGAATTACGATTTCGTTGCGTTCAACTGACAGAACCCGATGTCGATATATCAACCACCATCTTATCATGTGCGTTTGACGTGTTATAAAAATTTATTCTAATTGCAAAAGGGCGAAACTTTCATCTTGTGGTAAATTTAAAATTTCCAAATAAATCTGGAACACGCTGAAATGAAATGTAAAATTAAATTCTTGCCCGGCGAGATTTTAAAATCTCTTAAAAGTATCACATTCCAGTGCACTTTGCGCGCTTCATGCAAGCGGAACACTGAATGAAGTCTCAACTTTCCTCATAGAAAAGCACATAGACCTAATACGCAGCAAGAAGCTGGAACTGCACGCGGAAAAGGATGATGATAGTGCCAACAAACAGCCCCTTTAACGGGCGTGCATACTTAACAGCGTCACGACGCGCATATGAGATTGCAACCCCCACGGCTGGCGGCATGCGTAATGTACCCACCACCACATTGCGTCGACAAAGACACCGCAACCTGCTTCTCCTGAATAGGACCGAGAAGCGTGGCTGGAAGCGTGGTGTTAAATGTATTCAACTCGTCATGAAACAGGATTCATTATTTCGGTCATTATTTTCAGTGTGCACTGCAAGTGGATAACACACATTTTCCAGCCACCCCCCATGCGTATAACTACATTTTTCAGCATCCATTTGTTTCTCTGCTCGCACATTAATATTTTTGCTTTAATTAATAACATAGGTACATATCATATTTTTGCAAGGATATTTTTACGCTGCCAACATAACATGATTTGTGAATAGAATACTTTATATTTATTACGGCTGGAGTTTTTGCACTTGTTATAAGAAAAGGGTTTATTCATATCCAAAAAAACGAACTCTCATTCTCTGCATTTCTTTGTCTTTATCTATTTAGGATTTTTTTCACCGTGCTGCTGGGCAGCACAAATGGAAAGTGGAAACTTTCGGAATTTGAGTCCCTTTTTATTGTAATAGAATTAACCATTTGTTTTTATAGCCCACGACGACTTTTTCGGCGTGCTCTCCCGTTGCAGCAACACAAAGGCGACTTCTTGTTTTATCTTTATTTGCGGAGCGTAATGAACGTTATAATGATTTTTCAAACCGCAGGAAGAAGAGGGTCCTGTAGGAATATTAATGTCGATAGTGCCTGTTATTC
Organism: Aleochara curtula; assembly: GCA_963978815.1. Taxonomy (NCBI): domain Eukaryota; kingdom Metazoa; phylum Arthropoda; class Insecta; order Coleoptera; family Staphylinidae; genus Aleochara; species Aleochara curtula. The sequence continues at coordinate 3,753,953 of OZ022222.1, read as the reverse complement.
TTTTGTCTTTCTGCTTTTAATTCGTTTTTGCAAAGTCAAAAGAACCCTCCGCTTATATTAACTTGTCAAACGTCAATTTTTATTTGATGTTATTATCCTCGCGTAAAATTCAATGGGAGTATTATCTATTTCATTGTATCTAATTATTATGTAATCATCATTCACGTTTTATTTACAGAAATTCAAAATGTCCTCATATCAAATCGCATAGATTTTGGGAATAAAGTCATTTCTATGTAAACTTGTTTTATATCCTTCCAGAATTCAGAAGAAAATGTACAAAGTCAGAAAACCATCATTTGTATTCAAAGCTCACACATGTAGGTAGACATTCTCCAAAACCGCTAATCCGAAAATATCTTCAACACGGCAAAAAAGCAATTCACATCTCGCATGAGCAACGGAGAGTTGGAAGAAGAGGCAGCAGAGAGTGGTGAAAATTAGCGTCGTTTTCGATTTGTGAAGCGGCGGAATGAGGCTTTAATTGAATCGTCCGCCTGTCACGAATGCGCACATGCAGCACACGCTCGATGACGTGTAAGGAGGCGGCCGCCTCGCCGGCCCTTGGGAAAAGAATGCATGTTCGTAACAATTTAATTAATTTCGTGCGCCACGGCTGCATGATTGATATCATTGGCGATGAGCGCGAACGCTTTTCAGTAATTTGGTGCGGCGCTCTGGGGAGGCGGCGATAAAAATTCTTAATTGCGACCGGCGAGGAATGTATGAGGCATTAATTGATTCGATGGTTTAATTACATGCGCGCCCCTCATTTTTCTGCCGACACACAAGCGACGTGGACGTGGAAACGAAAAATGCAAACAAAGCATCGGCGGCGGTGGCGACGTCGCGATTCCTTCCGGATTTTCGATGGAAACGTAATTAAACAAGGGATCAAAATTTGGATTGCAATGCACGCGTGGCCGGCTAATGGAAATCAATCAAAGTTTAAGCGAATTGTTTTGGCATGGAAATTAATTAACAAATTCTAGCTTAATTACTCTGTGCCTAATTATTAATTTCGTCCAGACTAATTCATACTATTGCCAAATTAATCACTAAATCATTTCGACATAAATTATGCGTTTTACGATTCAGCTATTAGCGTCACGTTCGCGAAAAGAAAAAGGGGCGCGTCTTCTTTCCTCGGAAAGTTTGCAAGTGCGGAGGCGGCAAACGCAGAGATAATTCGTTATCTCTGTGAATGTGTATAAAATAGTTTTTGCTGAAAATTTCGCCCCCGAAAATTCATTTTAATCGTTTCGTTCATTTGCATAAAACACAGCGTAATTAATTACGAGATAGCTTCGCGAACGATTTATTCATTGTGGGTGGTGGCGTTCCGTTCAAGAAAGAACGCATCCGCAAAATTCGTAATTTTCTTCGCCACCGACCGATATAAAGTCAATTCGTTCATTTCGTTTGCTGCCTCCACAATCGTCATTAATTTCCCACTTGTATGCATAACTCTCACACTCCAAAGGATTGCAGGGGTGATGGCCACAATAGCAAAAGAGTGAGATTGAAGCAAAATTATGAATATGCAAAAGTTGTGCCGCTCCTCCGAGGTGCTTTTAAATTCAGTTTATGCAAATGCATTGCTCAACACAGTGAGACATCACCTCGCTCGCAAAAGGAATGACGACATCAGCACTGAGAGAATGCAGCACCGGCCAATGGAAAACATAACAACAATTTCTGATGCAGCGACAGCAACGAGCTAAATTCTCGTCGCGCTCTGTTTGTGTTTGTTGTGCCTTCCCGTGAAGAGAATATGATAGCCACTGTAACGCGGCGCATAAAGAGAAGTAAGAATACTTATTACGCTGAAATCCCCGCTGCATATCGTCTGGGCACAAAGCTCGTTTGCGCGTGCAAACAACGGGGGAATGTTTAGCAGCTTGCGCGCTTGTTTGCTTTCGACGTTACACAATTCGCGTTTCACTCTTTCCTCTCGCGTATTTGTTTATACGCGTCGAGTATGCACCTGAGTGTAGCCTCGGCTTTCCAAGCGATGAAAGTGAGAAGACTCATCGTCTATTATTTTTGTAAATTTTAAATACTTATTCCCATTGCAAATTAATTTCGTTCCTGAATTATGTTCCCGCGTCAGAGAGAGAATAATACCTACATAATCCCGAGGGATGTACGGCATATCTTTGGGGTGTTAAACAAGTGCACGGAGGCGCTGAAATTCCTCGCCTATTAGACGAAGATAATTCAGAATCATAAAGCTAATGTAATTACAATAAAGTCGTAGACTATCTATATATATGTATTTCATATCTCAGCCGTGCAATTCTTGCCGCCTCCTTCGCATTGTATTGGCAAAGACAGCGTGCCGCGAGTCGTGAATCCCTGAAAGCCGTTTAGAACGTCTCGTTCTTTTTTCCCCGGTTTCTCAACTGCCATCCCTTAGTTGCTTTTATGGTTGTATGTAAGAGTTAATATAATTAGGAATTTCTTCCATTTATTCTTTGAGCTGCTCGTTGCCAGCTTGTGTGACTTGAATACCAAATTGCATCTTTTCTTATTTATTCTAGACGGACGGCCCGAGCAGTGCGCGAATGAAATAAAATAGAGCTGGCTGCTTGTGACTGCTTTATGAGAAGGCGATCTCTAAGGTCGCGCAATTAACTTTTTTCTAATAAATAAAATTGCGAGGTAAAAATACTGATAATAAGTCTACAACAAATCCGCATGCATAAAACAGTTTTTCAATCAAACTTTCGCAAGCCTAAGTAACGTCTAAGCCCTGGAAGGGAAGCGAGAGTATGATTAAAAATTAATTTTTTATTAGTGTGTTGCTGCCAGGCGGCTGGCGATGGGCGGCTGACGCAAGCAAGCGCACCATTTTAAAACCGCAGGGAGAAACTTTTCATAAATAAATATTTATCGCTTAAACCGAGAGCGCAATCGAGAATGCGAACGAAGAGTTGGCAACTTTTTAATTAAATAACTCACATTCGATCGACAGCCGGCCGTGCGCGTTTTACATAATTAATTGTTTATAATTCATCCGAGTGCGCACCGGAAACAAATAGCATCGCTTTTCTAATGGCGAATAATATTATTATTTATATTCTTGCGGCGGGCGGTATCCCGTGGGGGGGCCGGTGGTTGGATTGTTTCCGATTGTAATTGGTTAACAGACCAACGTTTGTTTACTTTGTTGTTTGACTAGCTGACCGTACACATACCGTGCAGACAGAACGCACACAGGTTATGTTCTTCAATTGTATTTCGCCGCCGCACGCCCGCCATACATTCGCGCATTCCATAAAGTGCTCGTTCAAATAGAAATGCTGTACGTTTTGCAAACCGCCCCATTATATTCGCGCTGCGGTTGCATGCACCAAAAATTGATTACTCAGACGAATTGATCAATCAGTTATGCTTGCTTATTGTAGGAAATATGCGAGTCACATAGGTAACAAAACAACTATTACAACATGTATTTGCAAAAAAAAAAATAAACGACATAATGATAACTAGTTGCTCCGTCCGAGAAATGGTGGAAAAGCACCTGAGAAAAACCAAACAGAACAGTTAAATAAACAACACAAAGTTAGGGAGCAAGTGCCAAACGGTCTGGGGAAAAAGTAGGAGCTAAGTGAGTGAGTGGTATATAATTTTATGTGCTCGAAGAATATTATTTGGAAGTTTATTCGGTCGTTTATTCGCGTTCACGCAAGTACAAGTTGCGACTCAACGCTCCTGCAACCCAAGCATACTTTCCAAAGTTTCAAGTTACGGTCAAATATTTAAGCAAGTTGTTTGTGCGAAATGTTTTATTACTTCGCTTTCCCAGTTCTTCTCGCGCATTACTGTTTAACCCCAACATCAACGCGCGACCATATGAGCAAAACTAAACTTTCAGCGGAATACATTCAACTGTCCCGAAGCAATCATAAAAAGGATCCGAAACCCAATAAATAATTCCACCAGTTGCACACGCAATTCATCTGCCAATCAATTGATAATCAGCTAGTCAAATAGCAGCACGTACAAGAAAACGATTCCAAACGGTTTACAGCGACACGAAGAGGACAAAGCGAAAAAGGCGTTGAAAAGTATAATAAAACGATGCTCTAACGAAATAACGTCAAAGTCGAGGGGGGAAACAAAGAAGTTAATGAAAAGCGCAGTCGGAGCGACAAAAATGAAGAAATAAAACGGGCGTGCTGTGAACGGAATGAAATGTACAACAAATAACGACGACAGCGGTGACAATGCGAGTGCGCATCTGCATTCTAACTAATCGTAATAAAAAAAACTTCACCGAAGTAAACGGGCGCGTACGCCAGCGCGCATTATTTATAATTTTGAGCGCACGGTGCGCAACAATTAGTCAAAAAAGAAACGTGAACGAGTTGAAAAAATGCGGTGCACGTTAACGTTATTTTTTGCTGCATTTATCTCTGTACCGTAAATGGATTTTCACACGTTTTTCTCGTTTGTTTATTTGTTTGTTGCGCTGTGACAAATTAGTGGCACAAGTAAATAAACAAGCATTAGGCCCATCTGTACAAATTCGAAATTTAATTCCAAACCGGTCCTGGCAATTGCATACGTAAATTTACCAAATGGCAACATCAAAAACCGGCGGCTGCAATGCATTGCGAGATGGAACATGGAACAAACGCGACAAATGTGAAATGCACCATAAAAGTGAAACAATGCAAAGGCCTCTGCGAAGCGTCGGATGACAAAACGATTGGACTAGTTGGTGTTTGCTACTGCACAGCGATAAGACCGTCAATTGTTTATGCAGCCAACACATTCAACGCCAAGTTTTCTGAATTCATGCGCAATGTCAGAAATAAAGATAAACATGGCGTGCACACAACAATAGCCAACAATTATGCGCTCCATTTGCACACACAGCGTCCTTGCAGGTTAGAAAACATACGGCTCTAGCGTGTATATGAGTTGGAGATGCAGGACGCTCATGCATACCGTAATAATAAACAATAAACAGTTTTCATAATGCGAAACTTTGCAAGTACATTTAAATAATCACCTTATCTGCAGCGTTATGGTCAATTTCCATTCTATGCCACTTCCACGTCCATGAACGAATCGGAAAACACCACGGTGAGGAGCACGATAAGAGAAGGTACGACGAGTACGTAACGAGTTCATTTTGCTAAACGCGTATTGCTTACTGAAATAACCGAGCTATAATACTAACAGTGTCCAATTTAATAGAAGTATTTACGACCACGGCACTATTGACGATCCGCGAAAAAACATGGCAGACTTATTAGGCAAACGCACACCTAACCTGACTTAGCTCTGTAAACTGCTGTAAACCGGCGAGAAGCAATTTATATACACAGTAAAGAGTTACCCGCGTCACCAAGCCAATAAAATTAGAGAGAGATAGCGATACCCGCACTATGCACACACCGACCTAAGCTTGGCTCACGGACTTTTAAAAAATTTTCGCGGAAAGGAGCGCACCGCGCGCATGGCACCTGGTCACCCGATTTTCTGAGATACAAATCGTGAGAGAGCGACCGCGAGCGCCACCTACCCAGATACGGATTAAATTTTTAATGGCTGCTGGTACCTTTTATATCGCATAGACATTAAAAATTTATAATATAGCTAGACTTTAAATTAATATTTATTAAATATATTTCTGATGTTACAGCTTTAGGAGTGGAAAAAAATAAGTTTTCAACTCAATAAGTAAAAAGTTTTAATTTATAAGCAAAGTCAGTATGGCTTTTGCTTATAACTTTCATGATCAATAATTGATTTACAATTTAAATTAATTTACCTATAAAAACAATATAGGTAAGTACGCTGATTATTGTGTAATTTATCATTCTTGCATTATCCCATTAATTTCAATTGAATGGAATTATGTAAATTCAACTGCAACTTTAAATCTTCTTCAGATTTAGTTTTCGCGAAAACGACACAACATAAATTGAGGATATAAAAAGGCGCAATTCATAAATGCGCCAACTGAAGAGGCGGCAAACACACGGTGAGGTTTTGCTAAAGTTTGGTAAGTTTTTCGATAAAAAGGAGGCGCATAGAAAGGGATAAGTAGTCGCGGGATAGTTGCACACCCACCGTCACTGTTTCGCGCATCTGCAATAACGATGAGATGCGATGGGAAGCAAGGAAAACGGGACGTTGTAATTCCAGAGAGTCCCATTTAAAAATTCCAGTCGCATGCGTGTACTGGTGTACTCTTTATACGAAAGCAAAAAACTTTTTAGTGGAGTTTACAGAAACAGGTGAACTGCAATTTAAACTTCACGGTAGCTATTAAATACAAAAAGGGTGAAAAAAAGTGGTGCATCCATTCTGGATGTGCATGGGTTAAGGATAAATGAATGAACGAGTTGGTTTTTTTCGGGTTTCGGCAGCAGCCAAAAACTCATTTACTTAATTTCGGACTAATTTGATTTTTGGTTAGTGTTTAAACTCGAAATGACTTTGATCAAGTTTAATGAGATTTTATAATTAAATGAATTGTGAAAAATACATACAAAAATACGTACGTGCATAATTAAAAGTTGAAAATGACAAATAATATGACAAACAGGATAAAATGTTGAATTAATTACGAAATGGCCGATTATAAATCATTACAATCGGGTCATGAATTAATTGCAAACATGCACAAATGCAACGAACCGATTTCCAGTGAATACGAATGGAATCTATTTAAATATTAATGATGAAAATGCCTTTCGGGCGAGAAAATCCTATAAAGACCAGGCTTAATCAGAAATTTTGCCAACAAAGCCATAAATATTTACACAAGCTGCCTGCATTTACATATCCTACTAAATAATAAATTTGTTTACTGTAAATTGCACAATTAGGATTAAATTTCGAAACTATTTCTAATCAAATGTACCTATAGGTTTATTCCTTGAATCAAAATTGCTGCCGTTGCAATGTTCACACCATTCCCAAAGTTGAATTATCATCACGGCAGGAATACGATAATTGAAGAGGGGAAAATGCCAGGATGGCGTTTGGGATATATTTGCCAGATATCGATAGTCATCACTGAATTACCGAAATTTTATTTATGGCCTGTTGGGAACAAAAATTATTGCCGATAAAAAGTCTGTGGTCATTTCAATTTCCGCTTAATTGAATAATGCTCAATAATAAAAACGAGTCAAAATAGTAAAATAATTAAATCGTGAGGATTCGACCAGTATTTAATGATTAAATGTTTAATTTGCCACAATTCGGCAATGATGGTGAACGCATCGCAACTAATAATCAATGAATGCTCTCTCTGTCCAGCATAGCATGCATTGGGATATATTTGTATTAATAGTAATTACATGATAGGATTTGTGGTTGCCGAAAATATAATTGCAGCACTAGCAATGTTTCTGCCTTCCAATGTACGAATTCAAAACAGTGCACATTGTTCGCTGGCCTAAACCGAATACGATTGTGGTGATTGAATTTTACTGCTCGTGGCGTATGCGTTTTGTAGTTTACGCAACACGCACTCATCATTCATGCAAATTAAATGGTTTTATATTCGGCTCGTTAATGAATTAATTCGACGAAAAGAAGTTTTACGCAAAGTTACCTACTGAGGAATTTCATCTTTCGAAGAAGTAAACAGTGAGATGCATTGAATTCAGTGAGGCGTTCAGTGGAGGAAAGTGTAAGAGATTTGAAATGGAACGCTTTCAGGAACGCATCCTGTGCTTCCAGCGTGTGCGGAATCCGAGGTGCAAACTTGCGCAGCGTTTCGCACGACTCATCGCTTTCACTGAGTGCGCGCGGGGGAGTATTGCAAACACGACGGAGCGTGCAAGACAACAGGGATGCACGGCTGAGCACATGAAGAAGCAACGATGTCGGGGGCTGGCTTTTTCACTTGCCAACTTACGGAATATATTAGCAGTCGCGCCGTGGAACACAAGGGAAATTGGAGCGCGAGCGTGGAGCGTCTCGTTTTTAGCGTTATTAAATTAGGGTTGCTTCCCTCATCTCAGCCCGCCATTGACTATCAGTTTTCTCCGAAGCTGGTGCACGAACGAACCAGAAAGCACCAATTGTGTAATGCTAAGAAATTCCCTAATAATTGTTCTGTCTTTAAATTTTCCAGAAATTGTCCTTTGTTCGTCCCACATTGACTCGGTGAAGCCTGCTGGTACACGGATTCATAATTTAGAGGAAAATGCATTATACATCTCGCCGTGCTCGTCTTGTGGTCTCTGAACACTCTGCGATGAAGTCGCGGAATGTACGACAACGAGATGGGTTAAAGCAGGGTAGTTTGAAGGCCAGGAGTTTAGAGAAGCGTTGGCGGCAGGCTAAAGTGTATATAAAAGCTTTGAAATATTTGCGAGCAAAGGTATCTGAGTTGAAACATCAAGAAAAATGAGTATCCCGGGTGTAGTTTCGTCAGCGCGCACGAACTTGGAGGCGGCACACGTAAAACTATATGATATGGGCGCAGGGGAGAGACAGGAGCGTGGAGGGAACACACAAAAAACTTTACGCATCACAAAAACGCATCTCATAGAATGATAAACTCAAAAAGGGAATATCATTTTGTGATAGGTAACAAGTGATTTTGGAATAGATAGCTGAAATGTTCAAAGAAGCTGAGAACACAACAAAATTGCAATTTACAATTTGTTGTTTATTGTTAGTGGCTGTTAATGTCGTCACTGCAGTAAATAATACATCACATCCAATTTCAGCTAACTCAATTTTACACCAAAGGACAGGTTACATTCACCACCGCCGCCGCTACTGCTGCTGCTGTTGCCGTCGATACTCGGGGTATCGCTGATCCGGCCGAGAGATGCGAAGCTCAATACAATCCGCCGCCGCCGTCCCCGCTCAATTGCTTTTAGTTCATGCCAGCTCGATCGTCAATGCTCCCACGGGAATACGGCTTGCTTACATTTCGGTAACACGGTGTCGGCAGCGGCGGCAGTGCACCAGCATTATGATACATTAATCCATAATTTATTACCGTCGGCGGCAATGGCGGCTTCCACGACATGTAGAACAATACATTAGTTATCCGCGACTATGCGCGATATTTTACACAATATTTATGGCGCTCTCCTTTCCTCCGCTTTTTTTTTCGGCGTTCGCTTAATGCATTTCTGTTATTTTAGTAAGTAGCTAGACACACGAAAAAATAGAGCACATAATTTTAGGCGTTGGTGTCTTTTATTTCGTAGATTTTCGGTTTGATCATTATTTTTGTATTATCCTCTTTAGGAACCTGATATTGATGATGCCATAAGGTGCACACGCGTCTGTTATATTATAGTTGAATGCCAATAAGCAGCGCTTGTGAAGTCGCTTTGTGATCTTGGCAAGGCTATCAAATTCCACTTAGTGTGGCGCGTCTTCCGGGACGGGCTTTGCCAACAAGGAAGGACCGTTAGTCCCAATACGGCTTCGAATATACAAAACGACCAATAGCTTCCTTCCCATTTCCATTTAGGGATTCCAGATATTATGATGATACCATGTGCCATGTGATACGCTTGATATGCCCATATCTTATCTTAAATAATCTTTGTTATCGAATTAATAACGAGACACTTTTCGCCCACAATACAATTAGAATATTAATGGAATATTACGAATGTTGAATAACTTCTAGGTGGTTCTCTAGTTTTCGTACGGATGACAGCACGGCAAGGAATGAGCGGGTTATAAAAACGGGAACCGCATAGTCGAATGATTTACGGGACATGCATTTGAAACAATGGCAGTTCTAATGAATACTATTTGCATATCTTTCCGCCTGCGCCATTTCCATCCTTGCTTATCCTTCGTGCTGTATCTCGTTTTGCCGTGGACCGGAAAGGCTCAAAGAGCACGCCGGTTTTACTTTTCGCAAGTCCTCTCAGCGAGTCGTCACGGTGTGTTGCTCTTCGCTTGGGCCTCTTCGCATTTCATAATTAACTTAGCCGAAAGTTGGCACGTTACTTAACGTTGGAGGTCGCTGTACACTTGGCTCGTCCTTGGACCAAGTGCAATACAATGTCTTCCTTCGTTCATTTACATGTGCAATTATATTACAGCAGCAAGTGTACACGCCTACATGCACAGTAATCCCAGCAAACGATATTAAGTTCGAGAGGGATGCACTGCGGAGAAGGGTACTCCACTTTACGATCACACGCCGCTGACGTGCGAGTAATTGAAAATATGCGGCGTGCAGAAATTATTTAATTTCAGTACGCGCCCGTAAAACCGAAGCGCCGTTCGTCCTGTTCGTTTTATCCAGCACATATGTAGCTCGAGTTTTATTTTCAATAAAAAATATTGCCGCCTGGCGAGGAGAAGAACAAAGCTCTGGATGGCAACATGCCATTTCTATTAGGACATTCGGGACGTGACCAGAAACGCAACTAATTAGTTTTATGGCGCCAGATGTCCCATGGTTCTTCAGTATGTTCTGAGCCAAAGCTGAAAATAAAAATTACCAAGCTCGTGTTCGTTTCCAGTGTGAAATGAACTGTTGCAAAAATTTACTTGAAGAATTCGTGCGATAAAACTAAAGCTAAAGAAGAAAGCATAGAAATGCGGGTAATATTTGCATGAGGAGGGTTGTGCGCAAAATTAGCTTCGGTTATGTAAGGTTAATATGGCTCAATAAGCATGACAATGTCAACGAACAACGGCAATGAATTATTCAAACACCCTCAATCGATATTCACAAAGCACAACCCTCATTTCCAAAGTCGCGTTGCGTTGCCGGAAACTTACAATTGGGAATTCGACGTTACGCGATTAAAAGTAAATAGAAAGTTCAACTCCCTCGCACTCTCTTTCTCTGACAGGGTTCGATTCTGCGACAGTTAATATTCGAGAGCAATCTCAGACTGGCCAGAATAGAGGCACATTTAAGCTCCTCGGGGAATCAACGTCGTGGGTCACTCGTAAAAGAATATTTCTTTCGTCATATCTGACGCTTGCAGACAGCCATAAAATTACGGAGGAAACCTGTAGGATCCGGTGCTTTGTTGATCTCTCCCTCGTGTCCGAAAAGCGGCTTTGATGGTTTGTCAGCACTTAAATTGATCGTCGTATTAATGCGGGGGCGGCGAAAGGACGACGAACGAGAGAAATTGATTTCAAAGCTTAATCGTACAATCTCCTCGCGAGTCCCAAGTCCGAGTGCGAAGATTAAACGAACGCAAATTGTTTATTCAAACAACGTAAGTGCGTAATTTTAATGCAATTTCCAAACAAAACCAGGATGTGGGATATGAATAACTCAGGACAAAGACTTCGTAAATTATAACGGCGAGGTCCAAGTTTGGATAATTAACTCATTCGCTCGTTTCAAGAACATCACAAGTCCCATTCTTCAAAGTGGATACGGGTTCATTATTTCCGGAAGTTAGAAGCTAATTGTTCATTGCAACCCTGCTCGCAGCGAAGGGCAAAGGGCGACCGCCGACCTTTGTAGTCTATAAATTCGGTATTCATACTCACTGCTGCTCGCTGCAGAATATTTAAGAAACAGCGCCCGAAATATGCAAAGAAAAGCTACAAATATTCATGAGTCATCCTCGTAGCACACATGACATACATGTCAATAGACGAGAATGCCACACAATACCTACACGTAGAAATATATTTTGAATATTCCATCAGACTCTCCCCCATGGTCTGATGCGCTAAATATTAGATAGTGTGGCAGCACTTGGAGCATGGAATATTTTTGATGCGCGCGAATATTTCATCCCCGTCGAGCACGCGCACCCGAAACTTCATCTTCGCAGTGTATGCTCGTTTATTCATCCAGTGCCGCTGTTATTTTAGCCGTTATGAAATTTAGATTGAAGCTGCGTGAATGATTCATTCCGCTGCGAAACAGCGTAGCGTAGCGTAAGCACGAGAAGGGTGTAATAATCAAGGCACTGTTTTATTCATTTTCCTTCAATTCGCGCACAAGCCGGCGCTATTTGCATACAGTATGTACACACACTTCAGGTGCGCGCCACCCTTGCGTAGGAGGTATCGAAGGGGAAATTCCAACAATTAGGTGTTGGAATCACATCTTAGATGCTGAGATTAGGAACAATTCGCCATTGGGGGAGAGAATTGGAAATGTACGGTATTCATTAGATGTCAAAGCGAATTTGTCATATCATAAAATGAATGACTTTAATGATTCACTTTTGACTCTTAGAATCAAATTATTTATAACTAAAATCTGAGAAGACAATAACAAGGGAAACTGATAAAATTCAGCATGTATTATTTGATGGAAGAATATGAAGGGTGTGCAGTATTGGGGTATGGTTTTTCAATGTGGAGAAGCAGCACATATCCATTATGTATAAAGCACGCGAGGCGGAGATGATATCCGCGGGCGGCGTTGGCGGCAGTGGCAAGCTGGGTAAACACAGATAGATGGGCGCGCCGCGTCACCGCCACATTGTTTGATCATGCAAATTGTAGATTAAAAGCAATTTCGTATTCGCAAGTGCCTCGCGTACCTTGCCGCCGACCAGTCGGGGGACGATTCGTTAGTTTTGTAATTGATAGTCGCGTGTTGAGCACGTGCCCCTGCCATGTTCACACTCAAAACGTACCAACTCTTCGATCAATTAGAACGCGAAACACCAAAACCGAAAATATGCAATTTCTCTCGGGAAATCCCCAGGTTCCAACTCTACACACTGAGTAAGGTAAATAATTGAATAATTCCTGGCGGAGAAAACAAGCATTGCATTGTATGAAGTGCTGTTGTTTTGAAGGTTTACAACCCTTGATATTTTGAGTTTCAGGCTGTTTGATTTTGTTCCAGACTTCAGATAGAGTTATATTTCACGAATGTTTCATGTTTCAACGTGTCTCCTTTTCACCGAACCAATTAGCAATAATGTACATTCTGTCAGTGCTTAATTAGCCCACATTGTCGAATTATCTTCCAGTCGAGTGCGAGGGAGCTGAGGGCGCACACGGCGACTCGACACGGGGAGAAAAGTATCGACATTCCACATTCGCATTCCTCCTGCGGGGAAGGGTGGTGGGCGAGGGTGGATTCGAGCGACGCTGTGCCTGGTTTAGTTTTATGTACCTTTTGTGCGCTGATATGCAAAGCAGATTGCTTTGCCCCGAGACGCGAGGATTAAACGAGGGGCTCGTGGTAAAAGCGCCGCTTACTTTGAACCCTTGCACAAAGTATTTGCGAAAAGTGCATCGAAAGTACTGCAAAAAAATGTATGCACTATATTAAAATAAAAATATCTAACTATATTTCAATTCATTAAATTGTTAAAGCGCGCATGGAGAAATTCGAAAGCAAACTTTTAAGTAAAAACCCTTTTTATTCCGTTAGAAGATATAAATATTCCTAGAAATACAATGATGCCGAATGCAGGAATTGCAGGAGTGTTGTGCACACCCTGCGGACGTATACACAAACTACAGCCGCCCCTCAATCGCTCGCATAATTTACTGCAAATGAAAACATTGAAATATTCAAGGGAAGTTCGAAGCATATGGCGATCATAAAAGAGAGAGGCGGCGGCCGGATCCTTAGTCCGGATGCCAGCCGCAGCATATTAAACTGTTACGCTCGTGAGGACCACTGCATTGCAGGCGGCGGCGGCGTTTGCTTGCTTCTGCGAAACGTTTTCATTGTCGCTCTGCGCATATTATCAGTTATTAATGAAACACAATGCAGTTCATAAAATATTAGCTGATTCCTGTTGGATTTACGAGTAGGGGCTGATTATCCTACAAGGCACAGTTATGCTAAAGTTACACACCAGAAAAGGACGCAGCACGTCCTAGGGAATGTATTCATTGATGATCCTCGTTCAAGGATATTATAGCGTCTTGCATACTCGAATGTCCTTGCATCTTGATGGCCTCGTAAAAGTCGAATGGCTCGCGTTTTTAATGGCCAATGAGTTATGAGTCAATTTCATGAATTTCTAATCAGTTTCTTCATTATGCTTATCTTTGTCTCACGTTGTTTGGTTTCTTTTTAACAATTGAATTAAGTAAGCAAAGTAAAAAATTTGAAATTCAAAGACTACGATCGATACTGTGGTACTAAACCCTGTTTGAAACCGCCACTGTTAAAAAGTGAAACATTTCAAAGTATAATCCAGCTTGCAATGAATGGAGGAAACGAGTTAATGCCATTCAACGAAGAGCTTCAATAAATTCGTCTGCTGCAAGCTTAGAATGCACGGGAAACGGATAGGCTGTGTCACCAAAAGGTGAATTACGGTGCCATTTAGTTAATAATTAAATGGCCTTCGCGTCGATCAGGCGGCTATAATGCACCGACGAGACTGTAGATCATTTGATCGGTGAAACTGTCCAAGGGGCTGCTGGAAACTATTCAACCGTTTGGCGAACGCTGGGAATTGTCGTGCCAGAAGAGCAGCCAAGGGGTTGTATTTCCAAAGTGTACGATGGTCAGTCATGGCTCATATATTCCTAGTTTTTGTTATGGTTCAGTTTTGCTTCAGGCTTATCCTCGCCAGAGGCAATTTGGCATCAGATTGCGCTTTTTGCCAATGCATTAAAATTGCACTACGTGTTTTATGCAAGCAAAACGCACCCGATTTCAATCTTGACAAATTGGCGTGAAGAACGTACCAGCCATCCCCAATCGCCGGGGAGAAAACGCGTCGAGTTTTCTTTTAGGGATTTGCAGTTACGCGCAAGGATTAACATTTTATTCCTGTTAAGAGATAAAGAAATCCTGATGACTAGGGGAACGCCTGGCTTCTTAGAATTAAAACCAATGTAAATGTCATCAGGTTTTGATTCATCAATATTTAGAATTGGGTTTTGCCAAAATTATCAATATTTAGAATTGGGTTTTGCCGTTACTTTGAGAAATAATTTGAAAAATCATAAATTTACAAGTTATAATTAGAATTTGCACAAACTTGTAAAGTCATCTTCTTGCCAAGCGGAACTTACTAGACAAATACTCATCAACACTGCTTCTACAAAACGAAATTAATGAAAATCACTGAACCGCTTGATTAGTCGAGCTATTAATCATCGAACGCGCTCTCCAAGATCTTTTCGCGTCCCTTTTTTGCATGACTTCTAGCGCTGCCGCCGCCGCCACCGCCGCCTTCGAGCCACGCAAATGAGTGATGACTTAACAAACGAGATTACGCGTTGTACGAGTGGGGCATAGATTGAAATCGTCTTTGTCTTGTGCGCTACAGATGACTGAAGGCAAGGCGTTCCGCCTCAGTGGGGAGTAAGGCCAAGGTCTTCTAAAATATTTAAAAGACATCAGACACGAGACAAAGCGTCTCGAAAAACGTGAGACGTTTAGCTCATGCTTTTCGCACATTTGAACAGCATGCGCACGATTGTTCAATATTCAACTCTGCGCCCAAGGGTTGCAAATGCGAGGAGGGAGCAATGTGCTGCTTTGCTCCGACAACCCTTTACATTTTAATTACGCAGCCGCCTTAAAAGCCAATAAAGTCTAGTTAGTCGCAATCTCATAACTTTTGGCACTTCGTAAATGTTTTGCCTCTTTGCGTGGTTTTCGTGCAATTTAAATCATAAACTAAAATATTTTGATTTAATGCACTTGAATGTAACAGCTGCTTTCCCCTTTTACGCAATGATATTAAAGTTCTCCGCGTTAACAAGTGTAATTTACGAAGTACAGTCGTTGAGTAGAAAAACGTGATTATTTCATCAAATCATGTCACATGTCCAAAAAGTGTTAATCCAGTTGACTATCGTTGATGATTAGTTCTTTTGTACTGCGATCCATTGCGGATTCAGTCCATATGCATATTTAGATTACATCCGCTGACAGCGCATCGAGAATGCGGAATCGATCGGCGGATTGGAAATGAAAGCATAACAATTTGCGCGTTAATATAAATTAATGCTTGACGTCGCTCTCGTACGTAATTGCGCTCGACTGGATTTTAGACCCCGAAATAGATGATTTTCAGCTAGTGCGCATAGTTGTTACGTAGCACGACCACGTATTCTGTCGATATAAAAGCCTTCCACCTCGGGGGCAGTAACGCTGCATCCGCAACAAGAAATTGTCCATTGAATGTGCGCTTTCATTAAAATGGAGCCTCGAGTATTAGCTAAATATGCAGTTGGTGTAAATTTGTAATTGCTTTTGTACGGCGCGCTCAAAGATCGTCCGCCAGAAATAAACACATCGTATGAAAATGCATGGAATGAAAATGCGCATTAACGCCATCGTTGGCGGTGTGGCTGCCGCCTTAATTGCAAAGAGACACAACGCCACCGGCGATGATATCGTATACGGGGGCGGCGGCGGCATACGGCGCCCGCTTCATATCCGTTTCGAAATGTTTTCCTATTCCGAAATTGCACGCTGTGCGCTCTTCACTTGAGTATACATTTATTTTGAAAAAATAAAACGGTGCTTCTAACAAATTTATGTCTATATTCAAAATTTTAATACTAAATATTTTATTAAAAGATGATAGGTAGCTAAGTTTTCAAAATATCCTTTTTGATTTAATACTCACATAGATAGTAAAACCATTACGTGCTAATAGGCGAACCTATAATGCACTCCATGAATATATGTTCCAGGAACAATGGATGCCAAAAATAAAACAGGAAAAAATGGTCCTCTAATGTGCTTTGGCTTTTAGCGCGTCGCATATTCCCATGGAGTGTCCCACATGGAACGGGATAAAAGGGGAGCCAAAGGGGGATTACCGCTTGATACACTTTTCTAACTCTTTCAAGAAGCATGTATTACTATCTATAAATACTTTTCACTAGATATTTTCTCATTCATGAGTAAAATGCAGTTATCTATGATAAGTCGAGTAAAGAAGTTAAAAATTACTTTGAAACATTCAACATGCCTTGTTTTCTAGAAAACTTTGGAATAGAGTATAACAATTTTTCTTTGTGTTTCGAGGATGTCGTATAGAGAAAAACGTTGATGGATGCATTCACTCCATCCGAGAGGCTTGAACGTATTTGTCCGAAATTGCAAGCAAGGCCTACGAGTAGCACGCGCATTCAGACAAAACGATTTGTAGCACCATCAGACGGCTGTACATAATTTAATAAAAGCCGAAAACAATATCAACACCCCCGCTTCATGTGGCAATATTGCCGCCACTGCGGGGACATGAAATGACATCATAAACTCCATGTGGAAGAAACGAGTCAAGGAAGACATTCTGATATTACTTAGATTACATTGCGTTGTGTTATATGCGAAAAGAGGGTGCAAAATATTTCGGAAATGAAAGAAGCTACTGAATAAAAACTTGTCATTCCAGTAGGTCAATTAAACCTTATCATATTTTTATTTTTAAAAAAGAAAATTTTCATTTAAATAATAAAATAGATACCTACGTAACATTTGCATGAAAATATGAAAAAAATGGCAACAACAAAGTGATGGAAACATCATTAACTAAATAGTGAATAATAGAGATTTTTTCACATGAAATAGTTTATAGATTTGTGGTAGTCTAAAAGATCGTTTAAGAAGTCAATGGTTACGCTTTAACAAATTGTTAAAACCTTTTGTCTCAATAATATTCACACTTTTGTTTTATACAAGATTATGATAATATTCCACGTGGTTGATGAATACATAATAATAAATTTACGTACAATATTTTGGTCTTTGTTCGCACGATACATGAATAGGAAGTGAATACATTGATACGTGCGTGTTAGGACTACAATTTCCGCGTGTAAAAATTGCGGAATATGCACTGATGAAATTACAATCCGCTTGTCTCGTGCGAGTGTCGCAGCGCAAATGAACGCCGCTTTTTTCTCGCCGCTTGTGATTTTTCCATGCGTTTATTGCGGGAAGCGTTGTGTCAAAAATGGTGACATCCTGGAATTGAAACGCGAGTATTCAATTGAAATTTCAAATACGTTCAATTTCCAATTCGGCGTTATTCAGCACCACGCACAAAGAGTTTGACATTCGTTTGAAGTTTTTAAGCTGAAAATTTACAATTTTGATACGCAAAACTTGAAAATCATTTGATGAAATGTTGCTAGAAACTGACAGTTAATGCAAAGCGAAAAATGCGGAAATTTGTTATTCTTTTCGCATTGGGGAATTTTCACGCTGGGGTGGCGTCAATGGATGGTTGCTTGGATGCGCAGCCGCCCCCTTTCTCGTGACAGAACGCACTTCGCTCTGCAGATTGCAGTCATATAAATGTAAATTAAAAACTTGCGCGCTCATTTTTAAGTAATAGTCTCAGAGTCTGCTGCCTCTTCCGTTTTTTTTTTCGTGTTTTTTTTGGCTAGCGAATGTGCACAACGGGCAAACTCTCATGACTTTATCTTGCGGAGGCGCGTTTTGGAAACTTCCCGAAGAGAAAATTTAATGAATTGCAAATTAAAAACGCATTTTCTGTCATATAACTTTCAAACATGGAGCGAACCTTTCGAGGGATGAAAAAACGTGAAGAGGGTGATTGGTATCCGACCGGAAAGAACACAACCTTAATTTGTTCAATGGAAATTATCGCAATTTGTGTAATATCCTTAAAATTTGCATGCGAAAGATAGTCAAGTTGTTTACCTTTGATGGACTGCAACTATTTACGTGCAAATTGTTGCCGGTCATTGAGGGGGCAAAGCTGGGCACCGAAAACGGGACGAACAACATTGGTGCTGGTGGATTGACGGCGCTGGCGGTTTGTGAAGATTGCGCTGGAGGCGGTGGAACCTCGCGGCAAGTACAGGATGTGAGACGTGTCGTTGTCACCGCTGCACCAGCTACCGGTAACTGATTGCTGGCGGCGGCAGCGGCAAGTGCAACCGGGTGCTGCTGCTGCTGTACGGGGAGAGCGGTTGCAAAAATTGGTTGGTGCTGCACCAGTTGTTGTTGTTGTTGATGCTGCTGCTGCTGCTGCTGCTGTTGCTGATGCGCTACGAGCGGAGGACGTAGCTGCGCCACTTGCGGATACGGCTGCTGGCGGTGGTGGTGCCGCTGCTGGTTGCTGGTGCGGATGGGACCGCACGCCGAAGACGTCGTCGAGGTGGTCGCAGTGACAGTGCCAGGGGTGGTGGTGCTGGTGGAGGTTGTATTTCGCGGTTTCCACACCGCGCACGGGTACACGCCAACAAGGCTGTAACCCACGAGCACCGGTGATGAAGCCAAGGCAGCTGCTTTGGTGGCCGTCGTCGCAAAAGAATCTGAAGACGTGCACCAGAAGAAGCATCCAACAGCACAAGAATCTTGCACGCAACTTTTGGTTCGCTTTGATTTTCCTTGTTCTCGAGCACAAATTCTTCACTTTTCGTACATGCACATGGAACTCGTTTAACAATGACCAATTGCCTTCTTTAGAAAATTCACTAGTTGTTGAATTGCACTGGCGACGGCGGCGCGATTGGAGTACTCGACCGGGCGGCTGTCACGGTGGCTGTTGTTGTTGTTGTTGTTGTTGCGCGATCACTGTGTTGCTCTCATGTCACGTGGGGACGCGCGCAGGCGGACGACGGCGGCAGCGGCAACGGCGGCGGCGGTTGCCGGCACTCACAACAACAACAAACAAACGCCGGTGCACGCGGTGCAGAAGCGCATAACGACGCTGATGGTGCGGGAGATGAGGCGCGCTTCGTACCCGTTTCGATTGTGTGCAGGTGGAGACGGCGCGAGTCAGCTCGCTGCCGCACGATAAATAAGCAGCTACAGAACAGCTCGGACGGCGGAGGCCGGAGGCAGCGCGGCTGGGATGAGCGCGGCGCGGCGCGGCGGGCGTGTCGCAGCCTCCCTGAAGCCCAACGCCAGCGCAATCAATGAAATATACACTATACACGCATACACACTACACTACAGCCGCCTCCGAGCGCATTTCACGCGTTCTCGTGCCCTTTTCCACATCAAAGCGGCAGCGCAAAACTGTTTCAAAACGCGCCGTTACCATTCCAAGTATCTTTACTCAGAAATCTTCTTTGCATGACATTTTCAAGGTCTCTCAAAATCTTGGAAAATTTCTTCTAGAAACTTTCCAAGTAACTAGTCAAATTCAATCCTTATTTCATTCTATTTATAGAATAAAAGCAATTGTTACTGTAACTTCATTAAATACCCATGAGCATCGATTTTGTCACCATCAACGTCGCATGAAAATTGGCATTGGCGGTTTCTGAATGCAGTGGTGATAGTGGTGGTGGTGGTGGTGGTGGTGGAGGCAGCATGGCATGCATGCGTTAAGTACATGCAGCACAGAGAATTGTATCCTTCGTGGATTAAGCGTCGCCTTGGCGGCGGGCGCGTAATTCTAGACAGCCGCAGTGGAGCATTTCATTAGGGAGCGTCACCACCGGCGGCGTGACACACTCGTTCCGCATTACTGTCGCAGCGGCAATTGCAATCAATTTACCTCAACGATTTGTGTGTTCTTAGCCTCCCTTCCTTCTGGAATCCCCGACCAAGTACGGAAACTCTATTTAGATTTTCTCCTTGAGCTGGCAACGCGCGAAAAGAATCGAACGACTCTATGGCTCGAAACGAAAAGGAAAACGTAAAGGTGCCTAGCTGCTTTTCTTTGCCATAATTCGTGAGCGCGAGGGAGCACGTCAGCCGCAATGTGTTTGGCGTTACGCCGCTACCGCTCCTGCCGCCTCCGTGTGTTTGTGCACGTTCGCTTTCAGCTTCTCCGCGCGCGCATCGCACGTGATTTATGCACCTTATAAAGAAGTTGCCGCCGCCGCCGAAAATGTGTACGCGCCAACCACTTTGTTGCAATGAAATGAAGAGGAAAATGAGCTCCAAATGAGCGTAACGCTAGCGATTTAACATCGTGCATGTCAGCGCTACACTGACTCGAAGTCAAACAGCCGCATTTTTCATGCGGCGCGTAAAAGTGACATAAGTATTTTAAGTTGTGAAACGTAAAACAATTCATTACATTTTATGAATATGCAAATAGCAAGGCGCATGAAGCGCGGAATGAAAGCCAAATAAAATGAATAAACAAAAGGCAGATTACGCTGTGCGACCTTACACATGCCGCCGCCGTTACTGCCGCCGCAATTGCAACGCACGGCTTATGCTCTCGAAAATAGGCGCGAGCGCGACAGCCGCACAAATAATACAGAGGAATGCAAAGACTTCGTGTACCGAATCGAACGAGTTTCAACACTGCCACTGAACAAACACATTCAATTCGTGTGTCCATGCGGAAGAAGCGCACAGCCGGTGCCCAATTTTGGAAAGGATCCCTTCTGCGCGACAATTCACAAGAGAGAGAGAGAGGCAGTGCCACATAGACAACTAGATACAAGGGATGAAAAAGATGAAATGGGGATGTGTTCCATGGAAGAAAAGAGAAAGGGTCTGCACCTAGACAAACAGCTTCGGTGCACATATGTGAAGGAAGAAAAAACGTTCAGCAAATATCTATCAATATCCCGTTCGGGTGCGTGCTCAGTCTGGATAGGGAATAAAATGGACACATCAGAAAGACATTTGTGTATGTGCTTCATACGTGTCTCTCGCCCGTTTTAGATTCGGGGAGAAACGAGGAAAGCGGAACATGGAGGCTAAGTGAGTGTGGTGGACAGCTTGGTGTACCGCAGAGACCCTTCTTCTTCAGTGGTCGACCTGTCGATACCACTAGACCTGAATAAACATCAGACGAACCGCCAGAAAATTGCCGCCTCTGAGTAGACGCTCAATTGGCGGCTGAAGCATAACAAAACACGCTGGACACGTGCTGCTCAAGAGTATTAGCTTAAGAATTAAACCCTCAAAGCTGCCAGTGAGGAATTATTCCATTAATTTTTATTTCATTAGCGCCTGCCCTAAAAGTGTAATCATTAAAACTTTTTTAAATTGACTTAAAGTCGAAAAGCGCAAATTGAGTTTTGTTTCTGTTTATGCAAGACGCTTCTGTTGTTTTCATTCTATCAAAATATTCAAGCAGATGTCAAACGTTTGCGCTTGATGAAGAAGAATGAAAAGTGGAAAACGCCAGCGCGGAATATGTAAATGCGCTGGAAATTAAATCAGATAGTTAAAGGTGATAAATGAAGAAGCAGGAAACTAGCAGACAGGACGTGCGAAAGTTGGAAAAAAGGCACTCACAAGAAACAGCTTGGATGTGGCATCCTTGTTGAGCGTATTTCGTCCTTGGTTTGCGTATCAAGTCCCACTTGGCGCACGGCCTTCCACCTCTTCAGTTTTCGTCATCTTCCTTCTGCGCACTATCGCCTTTTTTCCTCCTGTCCTCTATTTTTCGTCACCATGCGACGACGCGACGCCCTACGAACGAACGCCTGATTTCCCTCAGGATCCCCCACGCGGCATGGATGCGGCGCGCGATTATGTTAAGTGGATATGAATTTCATTGCGCAGCCCTTGAGTTTTCGCAGTTTACGAAAAGTTGCGCCCGCCCGCCAAACTTTTCCAACCCGCAAGCGCCATCGTGACAGCTGGAAGATCATGACATATCATATGCTGTAGGATCAACATCATTATCAAACATTATCATCTATCAGAAAGTTTAACATGCTTGTTAATTTGATTACGCACATATTTTCCTCTGTATATGATCCTTAGAGAAGTTTAAGTGGCGGAAGATTTGAGCAATTAGTGAAATATGTCGAGTGGATAATTAAAAATTCTTTCAAGTGCGCTCAATTATGAAGTTATCACAAGTGCATGCATGTACAGCACTTAAACATAAATCTTAAACGTTACTTAATAAATTATTTCATACGTATTTATTAAAAAAGTCATAACTCATTGATTAATGCTGTAGTATCATGAAGAAAACTCATGAAAAGAAAGCATTATTTTAGGCTATTGTTTTCCGAGAAAAATGAGAAAAATTCCCACTAAGCGCCTGAGAAAGGATGAACTTTACACCGTCTAAACACATAAAAAGTGGATATTTTCAGCGCATAATATCATCATTTATTATAATCAACGATGAATTGTGTTTCATCGTTTTATAGTGCATGCATTTTCACATTTTTCCAATTTTTTCCTTGTTTTCCACTCGTTAGTCACCTCCAGAATGCAGCAAAATGCCTGTTAGACTGCAGTTAATTATGCAGTGTCAGTTTCATAATTAATTTATCAATACCAAACAATTAATTATATATGATTAATATCCTTTACAAACATTCACTTATTCTAAAAAAATTTGAACATTTGTTGGTAGTTTTGATGATAGTTTTCTTATGGACAAACATAAGAGCATCGGTGAAGAATAGTGCTTTTGTCCTGAAGCAGGACGCTTTTAAGCAACGAAGCGTCGCGACGCACTGTTAGCCACTCGAGCGTGCAATGCGTCTGCCACTTCTTTTCTTGTTCGTTGTTTCATCTTTCTTGGTTGCATGCGCTTTCCTTGCTGACAAGAGTTCTGATTCATTGCAAATGCGTTCAGATACGCGTCTCGCCGCTTAATGGTGTCGCCTCATAAAGTAGTACAGCCGCCAACAGCGTCCAAGAGGGCGCTAGCATATTGTCCATCGTGGAGACAAACATTAACCGCCAGCGTGTTCCAATTTCATTTTTGGTTCCGTCCTCCAGCTTTCATATTAGATACAGTCTCGTCTCATTGCTGGTTTCTGGTGCAATAATCGAGCCTTGCGAAACATCCCCATTGTCTCCGTATTAGCCAGCTTTCTTTTATTATCGTTTGCGTTCGCTGCTTTATGATGACCCTTTTTTCGCCAAGTGTTTCTGTTCAAATATCAGATAGTTTTTCCTTTTTCTCATATACCACAAGCGCGACGTTCTTTGTTCCTGATTTTCCAGAATTATTATCAATTAATCAAGTCACTGATAATGCTCGTTGTATGTAAATTTAGGAGAGAAATCCTGTATTCAAAGTGGAAATATGCAAAGTATTGAAAGTCATCGATACCTCAAAGTTGGAAAAGAATATCGCAGAAAACTTGTAAACACGCATTCGATGTACTTAGGAAAATTGGAAAACGAAACTGCTCTCTCCCCTTGTGCGCCCCTTATGTTTCCCATTTGCTCCATGGCCAATCTACATATACAAATATTCGATATATTCGATCGCGAGGAGGGAGAATAACATTTAGGGTAGTAAAACAACTCACATTTAAAGATTCTCTCCATCCATGTGCATCTCAACTACTTTCTGGACGTAAAATTCTTTGTTGATATTCAATCCCTAGATGCAATTTACTTGTTTAAAATAAGCGCATTATTATTTCATGCTTTCTGCACTGCATGTGTCAGGATTAATATTAATGCAGGAAATATTGAAACTTGTTGACATAAACTAAGATGATACTCGAAAACTTTCAAAGGAGTTTGATATCTTATTATCGCATCTTTGCAATTTCCTTTCTTGCAGGATCAATACAAATATTGCATCTTCAAACGTGTCAAGGACCAATAATCCTTGGCTTTATAATTGGCTACGTTCGAAAATGATTTTAATGCTTGAAGCGTAAAGAAACCACAATGAAAAAGGTAATATTCGTTTCTTTCCGTACACTCTAATTCATAAAAATTACAATCGAGAGACCGAGGACAAGCAACGAACCGTTCAAATCCTAATTTATCTTCGACAAGACATGCTAACGCGAAGAAGCGAGGGGCGCAAAGAAGCGAGTAACGACTTTCTTTGCCAATTGATGAATAATCAATTACGTGTTTTACAACGCCCGCCTACAACGCGTTCTTCGTCTCCGGTTACAGTCCTTGAGCAGCATGACAAAGACGAAAAAGGACGCCAAGTCATCGCAGCCACCTGCTTTCGGTTCTTTCTTCCTCGAACGGAACGGCAATCGGGAATATCGGGAATTGCAGAAAGTTTGCGCCCCCTCAATCGACGTCGATTGCAATTGAATCGTATGCTTCGAAAGTGATGAATACTTGACTCTTTCATTTACTTCTGTTTCTATCGCTTTTCAAATACATACAAATTTTTCTAATATTTATTTGAGTTTTTGTTGCATTTTCACGTTTGACAGTTTAAAAGTGCGGTTGACCGAGTAGCCTCTGGAGTGCAGTTAACATTTTGCACTTTTGCGCATGTGCATTCCAGCAATGTTTACATTCTTATCGCGCTCTGTCGCGCATCCTTAAAGCGCGTTCGCTCTCCAAGGGATGATAAATCGCCGACAAGCAAGTGCGACACGCTCGGGACTGACCACCAAAACTCGTCCATCAACGTCCCCCTCGCAAAGAACGTCATTTATGGTCGGTGCTTCCTTTGTTATCCTGCACTTTTCGTCATCTTAGTGCGCTCCACTCCACTTCAAAAAACACAACAATTCATTATCGCTTTTTTAATGCTGCTTGTTACCATCCATTACGAAAATAGACGAGACAAAGAAGCTGAACGCCGAGCCAAATCAATAATAATGAATGTATGTGCATTGGACGACTCGAATGCGACGACAACCCCCTGAAAATCGCTAAAATGTCCATAAATCCTACTTGTATCTCGACACATGAATGTACATTCCAGATTCCTTCATTCGGGAATAGATCTATGGTTCAATAGTCTGGTGTAAACATGATATATAAGAAAAAATTGGATTTGAAAACGCGATGACTGTCAGCCGGATTTCGGATTTTAAAAGGGCGCTGATCTTGATTTACTGATTGGTAAATCACCCTTAGAAATGCCTTTTACGATGAGTGCTTCTTCAAATCGTTTGCTGAAGGGTTCGAACAACCCTAATTCTTCAAACTGCTCTCTAAAAAAAGAATTCATAGTTATGATAAGCAAATTGTGCATGGTTAATAACATTTGATCTTTGCAATTAAGTCTTTTATTAAAGCTAAACACCTAAATGTTAGTTCCGTGTATTTTCCTAACTTTCATCATGGAATTTCTTCAATTATACCAAGTTCACAAACTAAGGATGCATTCAGAGTCTTCCTCGAAGACATGGCAAACAGGCGAGGGCGGTGGAGCTACTTGAGCACCGCAGAAAATTGAATTATTCAAGGAGTAACTAAGATGCTAACTTGCCTAATTAAGCATGCATCCCACGGGAATGTATGTGAATTCCTATAATAAATATTTTAATTCACTTACACAGTTGGTTTTCAACCCCATCGAAGTGCTGCTGGAATAGTCCTCGGGAGGCGGAAGTCAACGAACTTACGAAAACCACTAAAACTCGAAAGTTTGCTATGCCGAATTAATATCAAACATTAATAAATTCCCTCGATATTATTAAAGCCGTTACTAATATGTTCATTTCCTGCTTGTAGCCATTCGTGGCGGGTTCGAAAACAAAGCCAGCAAGAAGATGGAGTGGTTTAGAAACATGTCAGACGTGATAAATACTTGGATAATCACCTTGTAGCATTTGTCCTCGTTTGGGACGCGGTGCGAAGATCAACACCTAATTATTTATCCCGGGGCGTAATCGATGGTTCGACGATTGACTCGAACCATTACGTCGGCAATTCATTAGCGATCCTAGTTGGCGATAACGTCGAGAACAGTTTGGGAAACGTCCCACTAAACGTTTATCCCAGACAAGAAAACAGGACCCAATGTTGATTCTGCCTCAACACACACACGAGGCACATACAACCCGCTTTTATTGAAGGAGTTTGCACAAGTGTGTAGGGAAAATCGGGGAATTTCTTAAAGCTGGATTTTGGCGGCGCGCGTAATTAACGTGTCATGTCGGCAACCACCGCCGTCGCCAACGCCGCCGTCTCGACGAAGTGAATAAAGTAAATAAAGTGCGCTCCTCGCAGGCGGTAAAGTGTACGTATAAAATTGTTCAACACACACTATCTGCCCAGCGCAGAATCCACTTTGCGAAATGCCCTAAGAATTGAAATGGGCCTCATTTGCATGTCTTAATGAGCATCTTTGCGAGCGAAGCACGCGCCCGCATTGCAGCCGCCCCACCATTTCAACAACTCACTTTTATCCGGCGCGCGGAGATGGAGGCTAAATATCGCAGAAAGACAAATCATGCATTTTTGTTCAGTGGGGCGGCTGCAGGGAAGTTAAACTGCCGCCTTGGATTAGTCGCTCGGATGGCAGACTGTGACAATGCGGTGGCGGGGAGGGCGACGGCACAACGCACAATGTTATTCATGTGTTGTTCGTGTTTTATGAATGAGCAATTTGTAATGCGCGCACGTTCGTTCGCCGCCGCCCGCAAGATCAACCGTCTCCGGCCGTATCGCATGTATAATGCGCGTGTGCGGTGGAGGCAGGTGCATTCATTGCGGGCGACGCAAAATATTACATCACTTCATTCACGTGCGGGGCGG
The DNA here is from genome assembly GCA_963978815.1 of Aleochara curtula. Taxonomy (NCBI): domain Eukaryota; kingdom Metazoa; phylum Arthropoda; class Insecta; order Coleoptera; family Staphylinidae; genus Aleochara; species Aleochara curtula. The sequence continues at coordinate 3,726,727 of OZ022222.1, read as the reverse complement.
CATCGCATTTGCCATTTGCATGATGTATGCACTGTATGCCCGCTTTTATTGCCCCTCGACCTGTAAAACTAAAAGGAGAATTATGAAGTCACCGTAGGTATTTTCGTTCACTCACCCCCGATGAAAAGATCCTCCTTACAAAAGCAAAGAATCAAAGGGTATGATAAAATACCCTGGCACTTGAACCAATAGGCCAGAAACTCGAGACGTGCATGTATATGTCACTGACATTTTAATTAGTCTCATGAAAAACGAGCCGCCGACGCTAGATTTTAATTTGCTCTCGACGAAGTTTCCGAATGCGAGCCCAAAGGGAGTGGATGATCAATGTTTCATAAAAATGCCCCATTTTATATAACACTCGCGCAGAGGCAAAGAGGTAAACGCAAATGTCTGTGTTCCTTCATCACGTTACCACTCGGGCAAAAAATGATGACGAAATGACACCCTTGTTTTATTCCGCCTTTCGGGGGCGACAGATTGGGACATTTCAGGGATGGATTGTACGCACAACGACCGTTTTCACTTTCCCACTAAAGAGCTTGCGCCGATAAAATATTGGAAATAAAACAACGGTGTGCGGTCAGCGCTGGGGCGGCTGGGGAGGCGGCTATTGATTTGTTGGACACGTGTGCTACATGCAGGACTGCATGTGCATGTGCTGGACTGACCACCACTCAAACTCGAGGCTCCTCTTGGGTTCCAGCCACTTCCGGGTTTATATGTTACGCTCCGGTGACAACCACGCACCGGAAAAGGAATCCTCCGGAATGAATAATCCATAACCATACACGCCATACTTTTAGTACGGTTTATTTGCCAACCGGAAGTGAGATCAACCCAAAAATATAAAAATAAGTAAGTAAAATAGCTTTGAATTTTAATAAATGCTTTGATTTTCTAAAAATTAAACCATTTTTATCGTGCTTGTTTCCAAGTTAGATTCCGTTCGCACTGATTTATTCTTACACCTTAAAAGATAGGATAAATCTTGCCGGGGGAAGTTTTTCCGGTTATTTCAAGCGAAGTTGCAGACGGCAAGCAGGCGGATTGCATCCGTAGCACTTATGCAACTTATATTCCTGTACGTTGCACAGATATCGGCGCATCCGTGTCTTGAATTTCATTCCATCAGGAAACGAGATGCGAACCGCTCATCCCAACACTTGAGCACATCTTCAAACGGCGGCGGAAGGGGCGATCAACTTGTTATCGCCGTGTTCCGGGATTACGCTGGTGCCGAAGCCGCTGCGTTTCCTGGTCCACCGCGTGGTGAATGCACCGCATCCGGAACGGCGGCGATCGCATGCTTAGAGAAAATTAAGCGCAAACAATTTACTTAAATCCCAATCCTCAACTTGCGTCGGCCTGAAATAATTACGCTAAAATCTCACAACTTTCAAAGCGAACAGTAAAAAACCGAATGGTATTGTCGATTTTGATAGCGTGAGTGACATCAGAAATACTGATTTGTTCTTTTTGTTAACTTTTATTGGGTTCCTCGCGTCCCGCTTTAAAGTTTCTGGACGATGCATTGTTCCAGGGGCGGGTACTGAACAACTCCGACGTGTACGCTGTTAAGTCATCGGGCACGTGCCACCAGATGCATTGTATGCGCATTGTGTTTGGAATATCACCCGAATATATCAGTTGTAAGTGCACTCCGAGATGCGAATTGCTATTCGGATCGTTTGCCAAAGGTGCGCTGGGATTTTATGTCTTTTAGGGTGAATATGATGGTTGCACATTCCCGAGAATATAAATGAACAAAACCTCTGAAAATTTCGGATGTTATAAAGATATTTTTGAAAAATCCTCCTTGGTTCATTCACCTATTGTTTAAGTACAAACAAGAGGACAACGTGGACATTTGCAAAGGGTGCTACAGCAAACATTTTGAGCATTATTAATGCGAAAGCGTGGCCGCGGTGTGTTCGATAATAAATCAAATGCGCACACTTTTACTGGACGCAACCAGGAATTATGAGTGGGATGAGCACACGTTGCTCATATATCAATCACAAATAAATGGTTACATTTATAACGTTACAGTCAAAGTTAATCGGAATGATATATGAGAAAATCGATACACTGAGAAAATTGTAATTTGCGTAAAATTATGCAAATCAATTCCCTCTTTAAATAAACACTAGAATATTTCTAGAATAATAGATGAGTGATAATTTCACGAATTGAATTTAAATGTCAATTGAAAATACTGCAAACTGATATAATAAAAATGTTTAAAGTTGACATTTTTCACGTTATCCTCATTTTCCGGTTGAACATCCGCGCATTCACTTTGACATGCACGCGACGAAAAAGGGGAGCTATGCAAAGTTGATTTATTTAATTTTATGGGAATTTAAGAAGTTGTAAAACAAAAAGAAAGAATAAATTAGAACCAGGGGAAACGCAGCCTCTTTTTGCGTTTGAGGCGCGAAAGGGGAGAAAGAAATTTATATATTGTTTCAACGCAAGTTCTTCTCAAATTTCCATCCGCGCCAGACTCGCTCCGAGATTTATTCAAATCATGCGACACTTTTAAGCCTACCATCAGCAGCAGCGGCAGCAGGAGGCGGAGGAGCATTGTCCTGCTGTACACACAGCCACCTTCCTAAAGTAATTTTCTCCTTTCGTGCGCAGATTGCGCGTCAGCAGAAATAATAAGCGAGTTTTTCCGTGCATGTGCAGCTGCGCAGGCGGCAATTTGGGAAAAATGAAATTTTGATATTTTCAGCACTTTCCCCAACTACAGCCAGCACGTGTCCGATCTCATTTACGCCGATAACGACTGCGTTGGTCAGCCACGCAACTGTTGCGTTGGTGGTCAAGGCGTTCGCTTTTTGATTCAGCATTTCTTTCAGCGCTCTAATTAAATACTCGATGGGGTGCACACTCTTTCAGCGAAAATTGCAGTCGCCTGTACGAGAAGCACATCGTTGACAACTGCTGCAGAGTGGATATTACCAATGTACATAGATTTTTAATACATAAAATTGAAACTTATAAAACATCATTTTCCCTATTTTCCTTATTTAATCAACACACCCCAACACAATATTTATTATTATTATTCTATACATTTATCAGACAAGTTGGAATGTTTTATAAAGACTAATAATATTAATAAATCAATAATTAATCTAACTTAGCAGACAAAACTATAATTTATTATCGAGTAAAACTTGATAAATGTTACCCTCGAGAATTCCCTCTCAATAAATGAAACAAAGAGTCCTTTTGCCACAATTCATAACTTGTAATTAATACAAAAACATGAAACGTGTTTTAAAATTTTGATCCTTGTCTTAAAGCAAGGATAAAAAGGGTTATCATAAAGATTTATATGAGCGTGCAGAAATGTTTATGAAAATAAATGTTATTACACCTCTGCTGATGGTAACGTATATCTAAAGCGCAAAAACAACCCCCAAAAAATATGCTAAAAAAAATAGAGGGAAGAGTGTAATAACAATGATAATAAACGTGTTGGTTTATGCGCCATTGTACGTATTTTTTCACACTAGCAGTGTGTTAAATAAATTACATACTAATACTTGTTTTTTTGCAGTGTTATGAACAATATTTGTCATCATATTTTATACGTAAACTAAGCCGATGATCATCGTTTTATTCAATTTGAATACACAATTTTTTATTGTTTATTTTTAATACTGTTAATATTTAATATTATTTTATATAGAATTTAATTTAATTTAATTTAATAATAAAGCGAAACAAAAGAAGATTACTTTTATATAAGTAAGTACTATTCAACGAGAGTTAATGATTTAAATAATTAAAATTCATTACCACGATCAAATATTATCACAGCCAAGTGAATTAACTTTTAATTCGGCATTAGCAAAACGCCGAATATCATCAAGTGAACACATCGCAAAGTAAACGTTTGCTGTACGCGAAATTTACGTCCTCTGTGCAGATCGACGATAAACACGTGTCGCATTAAAAGGTCGGCGCGTTTCTTCCGTGCTCGTATTTAATTTGTACATACATACTACACATACTCGTTTCGAACAACACAGCAACGTATTAGCACTTTGGATGCTATGGATGGCTAATAATAATACGCCGTCAACAGTGAAGCGGCACGTTGTGCCACATTCGTTGGTGAAACATAGCCTGAGGGAACAACTCGGATAAGAAGTATGTCGCCTTACGTTTTTGTACTTGTCGTTTATGGTTAAGGTCATCAGACTCTTCTTCCTTTCTTACTTTAATGAATAAATACGATTTCTTGAAAACATTTAGCAAACAATAGACACTTGATATGCATGAAAATATTAGATTCTCTTTTGCAAGTTTTCTTTATTTGTTAATAGAAAAATTAATGACTTATTTTTTTTGCATTGACCTGCTTTCAGTAAAATTTCAAACCGCACCCAATATTCAATTTTATCGACTACAGTAATCCAAGTTTTACATATTATGACCTTTTTTTATTTTCAGTCATTAAATCTATGAGTGAAACTTCAAAATTTCCAATTTCCGAAATACCTAGTTGTAAAACTATTATTTAAATATCAGTCATCAAAAAGTTGAAAACTAAATCGATAATAATCTTTAGCCTAGAGCAGGTCAACCAGTTCCATAATAAAATAGAAATTTAATTTAATCAGCAATTTTGTGATATTATAATTACCATTCCGAAATGCAGCTGGAAATAATAAATTTACAGAGAACAATTGTTCGAATTGTGAATATTATTAAATTATAACGTTAATGATTTTTATCGGATAATTATATGTAATCCGAATAAATGAATTAAATATTATTTAATTTTTGTTTATTTAACTTCATAATAATACGTTCCTCGCGCAAAAACATGAAAGCATAATTAAATAACGTCAAAATCAGTAATATTTAATTTAATTAAATGATTGAATAATTGTAATAAAAAATGATGAATAAAATGTTTTATTACCTATGAAACCAATGAAAAAAGAAGAAATTTTCAACTTAATTCATAAATAGCATTGTCCAACGTTGAAATCGGCAATTATTCTATATGGATTTAATTTATTTTTCAATTTGCCAAGACTTGTAATAATGCATTACCTTCCCCTAGCAAGAGAAAAGAAATTGCACTCTTCTATTATACGTAGCACTAGTAGAAGTTGTACACTGAGTTGAAGGAATAAAAATATCAACATTCATTAAAACATATCGCTCGTTTCCTCGTTTCCTCTCGTTCTTACTTCTTGTGTTTTTTTACACTTTTCATTCGACCATCACAGGCTGCTCTCGTGCCTGCTCGTTTTCTTTATGAACTATATCCAGACATTCCGCTCCAGGAACAGACATGCAATCATACTAAACATTGAACTACATGCTATCCGGCAATGAAGAATGCGTACACGTTGGAGGCGGCAACAACTTCACCGCACGCTGTTCGCTCGCATAAAATAATTACATTTTTATGACGACCTGTCGTCAAGTAACCATTGCATTTCGCATTTGATAAAAGGATGCAAGAGAATGAATAATGTAAGTTATGCTTACATAAGTATTAAGCTTTTGATTACAATGTAGCTACCTATATTTCTTTAATAAGAAAGTACGTAAGTATTTAATTTTAATTATGGTTTTATAATTTTAAAATATTAACTAGGTAAATACTTACTATAAACTTGTATGCATTTTTTGTTTTTACTTCCGGAAAATTACTGAAAACTTTTGATGAGACAAATAGGAATAAATGAGGCGTCCATTAATTTTCGTTTCTGGCACCGGTGTCAGAATGCAGCACCGCCTGCATTGCTGCCACCCTTCGACCGCCCCCGCACGGAACTAGGAAATGAATATTATTTGTCACGCGCTTTATTTTACGCTGCAGTGGCTCGTATTTCATTTAGCAACTAAATAATGAATTAATCAGTATAAAAGATAAATGGTAATTTAATTCTTCAAAGAAAGCACGAATTGAAAAATGTATATTTTCAATTGAAGCGATATAAAAAAATATTTACGAAAGCATCGACGATATGACAAGCATTAATATTAATAGACGTATTATTCTGTATAAATAAAAGTCAATGATCCAGCGAACGCAACTAAAATATTTGCGCGCAAAGTTGTCGCGACTGCGACTGAGTTTATAAACAGGACGAGGATAACGTGAATAGAAGCAGCGACTGCGCAGCAAAATAAATACGAATTTCTGAAACTGAAAACACACACAAGACGAGTCGAACAACTCAAATACGCCACCGTGTTTCGCACATGATTTCCCACTCGCATCAATATTGAATCAACGAACGAACGAACCAACGCTGCCAAAAACGCCTCGCACCCTCTGAGTATAAAGACTTGGGTGACGATGATGCTAATGAGGTGAAAAAAACGACAAAATACGTGCAATCAATGTACCTATCAATGAGTGCTTGATTAATCAATTGAACTAAATTTTACATGTTGCTCTCTAAAATGTCACATTAGCATTTGCTTTAATGATTTGCTATCATTTATCTCAAGTCGGATAAGCCCGAGTGAAATTAATAGAATTAAGAATTAAGAAAGTGAACAAATCATAAAGAATGCTGATTGCTATAAATTAAGCAAATTGAAAGTTGCTTCTGGTAGGTAGATAACATATATGAGCATAACATAGTGTAACACACTCGCTTCGTGAATATGAAAGCAAATAACACATTAAGTGAAAATCAAATCATTTCTAAATGTCTCTCGATGCCTTAAAAATTTAATGACAAGAAAATTAGAGTTTTGAATTGAAGACGTGACTTAGAAATCGAAATGTCACTCTTTGCAGAGAGAAGGTAGCAATAAATTAAGAATGTATAGAATTATTACTTGCAAGAATAAACTTTATGAATCCATCGAAACCAAAAGCATGAATATTGCCGCCTCCAATATTAATATTTAACGGACGTGAAATAAAACGAACCCATATGAATTCATGAATACTGCAAAGCAAACAATATAAAAATACGAATGATATCAATCCAAAACCACCCTCGAAAAATAATCGCAATCTTGTGCATTTCATTCTCATTGTTTACACATATTTTATTACAACTTTTAATAGCTCGCAACATATGAGAGAACGCATATTAAATTCCTAATTAAATATTAATAAGCAAAACGCGGACGAGTGCGCCAACTTTGGAAACTCTCGATATAAAGTTAATTACACAATAAAATATTATACTCGCACAAAATTTCAATTAATTCACTGCAATTCCAATTAAAATTTATTGGTTACGTCCGTACATTTTTGTCGAGCATACATAAACTTTCGACGTATCTTTGAAGTTTAATTAGCATTTTCATTAAAAATTGTTATACATTGAAAAATAAAATAAACTAACAAAATTCATTTTATTGCATTATTAATGCACGTATTGTAAACAAATGTTGTGATTTAATATTTCAGCATTTCACGTATAAATTGCGATAATAATTTTAAGCAGTACGCAAAAGCTAATAATTATTTGAATAATTTCCACACTGAATTTCCCATCGGTGTCATCAATGCAGATGCATTTCGTGCATCAAGTTTTGCTGCATCATCAGTAACAACCACCCACTCATCGTACTCGACGTGATGCGAAATTCAAACAAATCAATGAACGGTAATTGCGTCGATCAGTTTGATACAATGCATTCCAATGGAGTGGAAGTCATTTATCGAATTGCACTGAACTTGCAGCACTAACACAATAGTAAATTCAAATCAGTCACTAGGTGTAACTAACTAACGAATTTTAACAGTAATAGATTTTATTCAATGATTTTCTTCTTGTTGGAAAATTTCAATGTTTACCTTAATTGCATACGACTTTTATTTTCAATTGCTTTGCATTAATCAACAAAAAATTTCCAATTTCATCTGATCGAAAAGGAATAATAAAACACGCGAACATGGAATAACTTAACTTGAAACGTTGGATATATCAATATCGAACAGACATACCTATGCCCTTAAGCTCTATAACTCTATAGTTTTATGTATTTGCACACCGCGTGGATATTTAAATTCGCGCTTAAAAAGAAATCATGATGGCGAACGCACATTTTGCATAAAGGAAATTATTTTCCCGATAACTTCCGATGCCCGTGGGAAATTTGCGGAAATTCAATGCGGCGAAATAATTTTTTGCGCTCTTGTTTCTTGCGCGCGCGGGGGCGGCACACAGGTACAACAAGCCATCAGCTATCACTGATATCATCTGGAGAATTGGCTCTGGCAGCGTTTTGTTTCATTCACTTATTTCGCACACGTATGGAAAACCAATTTAAAACAGAGACAAAAAATTAATTCAATAAATAACTCAACTTATTTGTCGTCTGCTCCCGACTTTGAAATTCGTGGAAAAAAGAGCCAGTAGCAATAAAAGCAAAATAAGACATGGCATAAATAAAAGTGTCAAATAAAAAGTCCCTAGGAAATGTTACTTAGCGCTTTTCCCACGAGTGTTTAACTTCAATTAGATTTACACCGCTTGCACAGTGCAAGACGACGAGGTACGAAGAAAAGATGGAAAGTTTTATTGGCATTTAGATTAGCTATGTGCTTGCATTTATTGCTAATTGTTAAGTGCACTTTACGTTACAGGATGTTTGCTTCCACGTGTACAATAACAACACTTAAGTAGCTTTTTGAAATACCCTATATGAGATGGCTAATTAAGTTATTAAAATGGAACATGTGAATGTACTTTTCAATTGATGTTTAGCACTCATCCTATGGGAATTCCGCCTTAAAAATAACACGATTGCGGAAAAAGAGAAAGAAGGAGAAAGGTAAGTGCGAACACACTTGATGAGTGACTTATGCGTTAATTACATACATCATTAGCTAATTAAAGTATTCAATTGTTAATGTGTGAAGAGGACTGAGTATTGATTTAGTGAAAGAGTATGTAGCATATCAATTAGTGTCTCACACTTTGCCATAAACTAAATCTTTGTGAAATAAACACTTAAAATATTATGTAATAAAGTTGAGAATTTTTATACTTCAATCAACACAACTGAACGAACATTAAACCGACACTTTACGCAACTGTCTGTAAAATATTTTAATGTATCAATTATACGTAAAATTTAATTAGCAGTACAAATCTCTTACAAATTCAATGATTATTTAATGATGAAACCATAAACGAATTCAACGAACTCGGATATTGTTCGAATTTATGTTGAGAGCCATTTAAATTTAATGAAACTATATAAAATCTATTCAGAGATAACAATATTTCAAGTTTATGCGTAGTAAGAAACAATAAAATAAAAAGATGATGAAAAAACGCGTAAAGAATTCTTGTTTGATTTAAATGCGATGCGCATTGCATCGGCAATTATTGCACATTGAGTGGGCCGAAAGGGATTTCAACATTACTAACGTTTTAATTTCGAGGAAATGTAAATGAAGCGCGGCGCTGCATTCCTCATTACGGCGCACTCTAAATCTTCGAAAAGAAAACGAGGAATAAACTATTTCAGCTCGTTGTTTATGAGGCGCTTCTTCTCGAGTCCAGCAGGGCTGAGGTGAAAGTTTCCTTAATCTCTCTCCTCTCTCTCCCATTCCCAGTGCGCTCGCTGCATCTGAAGAATGCATCTGCATCCTTTGCTCCTCACGCATGCATTGCATGATCGAACTGGCTGTCTTTTTTATTTTATTACATTTTATTGGATCTATTAAACTTTATCAGATGCACGACGCGCGTATTACCAACGAACGTGGGTGTGCTGTTTGAGTTTTTCTTGTGCTTTCCTTGCTTTTCTCCCGAATGCATCTCCGGATCATTATAATCGCTTCGTGGTCGAGTGTGAACCAATCTCATTAATTATTTTTATGCCGGCCAATTAGAATGATGCGCACACTATCATTATATTCACGCATCAGCGCGGACAATTTTATTTTGTTCTTACGTAAGTCGCGCTTCTCTAATGATCATAATGCAGTTCTATTTTACTTAAACAGCGCATAAACAAACAATAAATTTATTACTGGCCATAATTTATAATGAGGGTTAATTTACCTGGACATACAAATTATACACTTTTTGTTAAGCTTTCTTAAAATTAAATTAAGACCTCGCCTCGCAAGAAACGAAAGTAAAATTTCTATGCGCATTACATTTTAAGTTTTATTTGCGAATTTCACAACAGAATGAAGCACAAACATAGTTTAATGCTCGCATAGTTTATATTTTAAATTAAATAAAAATTATTATTCTTTTTAGCGGTCTACTTGCAAATAGTATGCAATTTACTTTTTTATTATCTTATTGTCCAACTTTGCAGTGTTTTAACTACTCTCGTTTTAGTATATAGCTATAAAAAAACACATAAAATAATTAAAAATTATATGCTTGGAAAAATAATTTTTTTATATCCTTTACAAGTTATTCTTAATAAAAAATTATTCCGTTTTCTTCTCTAATTTGTCCTTAAATATATTTGACTTAGAAATACTAATTGTTCAATAATAGGTATAAAAACCAGTGATTCGCAAACTTATCCCTTTAAAATAAAGGGATAAAGAAATTTCAGTTTTCCAATGGGGGAATGCAGAATATTAATTTTTTGATGAAAGGGAATGATCGATTAAATATGTTTGTGGACCACTGATATAAACCACTCGAGAAAGTTGAATTTACTTCCAAGAAATCAAGTTAAATTATTTGTCGTTATTTCCCATTCAGGAAATAATTGTGTACATTTTCTTGAAAGACGATAGCCTAAATAAAGTCGAGATTATTCACCGAAAATATCTTTGAAATGTTCAAACGTACTTTAAATGCACTTCAAACATTATCAAATTGATATTTATGAAGTAGTTCATTGCCATTGAGTAGATGATCCTAATTTATACAGGAATTCATTTCCATTTCATTTCTTCTTTCAACTCTTCTTTTAAGCTCCACGAAGAGTTCTTTGACTCGTCTCGGATCTCTTTTCTTCTGTGCGCACATGAAATATTTTTTCAAAAGCTTTTTCTACTTTATATGTATCGTTGAACGTCTGCGTATTTCTTGTATATGATGAGAAGGCACTTAGCGGCAATGATGATACGTGTAATCCTTCAGTAAATAATGTAATTGTAACTATTATTCATCATATTAAGTGCACAGTGTGCAGCCACATTAGGGAAAGCCAGTTCGTCGTCGTTCCTAAAATGTTGCTCATGTTCTTTAACCGACAAATCGTTAGATTTGACTTAACTAATGATAATAATAATTTATTGTTAAATAATACTAGAAATATTGTTGTCTATTTTCCAGCCATTTACTCTTTCTCCTTTTCAAATAATTCCCATTCACGTGCACAATGCAACAATGGCACAAAGTTGGCATGAATGACCTGAATTGTTATTCGCATTCGAATGTAATAACAAAACCATCATTGAGTTCTAGATCAAGAACGGAAAATCATCGAGCCAATGTCGCGCGTATTAGAATTTCTCTTTCGTTGTCTATTAAATTATTTCAGATCACTTTCTCGTCATTAGGAATCATCCGCATCGCTAGTGCAACGCATGGAGAGTACTCAATAATATTCCATTACGGTAATCGGCGCACATCGGCGCACAGAAGTAAAGGAAGGCAGGCCATCAAAATGATTGAGTTTCAAGCACTAATAGTGACGCGACGCATTTATTACGCTTGTGCGCGTTTCAAATTAAAAAATTCCCTTCGATTGCTATTACACAATAGTATACACTATTCCAACTACAGCCAAGTCCAAATAGTTGTTGCTCTTGATCAAAACTCGTTGGAAAAGTGTATAAAAATGTATCGAGTTTGTATTTTCAATCGGTCGATCGTTACCTCACCGATAATGCTTCATCAATATGCTAATATTGGTTATTTGTCTTTGTCTGCATTGTTCTCAACGTGCGCTCTCTCCTGTTGCACTGGTGCTGCTGTGAGATTAATAACTGGACCACCACGTAGCAGCTGCATTCTGATTCAATAATTAAAAATGATAATGCGCTGCGTACTCTCCCGACTTGTGCATTCCTTGGGCGATAAGGCGCGTTCGAACGCGCGGTGCCGGAACGCATCCAAGATAGTTATTTAATCCGGACTAAGAATTATAGCGCCAGTAAAAAGTTAATTAACTTGCTCGCGCTTCGCGCGCTTGATAATAATTTTATAAGAAAACGCAGCAAACGAGCGTGTTTATTGTGCGGATTAATAGAGCTAATGCAAAATTGTGTGCCGTAAACCCGCCGCCCGTCTTTTTTGTTTGTCTTGCCGCCTCCCGCAGCGCGCGCGCGTGATTCACATTGTTCTTCTTCGCCTTCTCAAGAACTGCTTTCATGACTGAACATTACACCGCATTCTTCAATGGGCCTTCTAAGTTGCTCATCAACGAATGAATTATTAATCTTTATATTTTTCTTTATTTACCACATTTCCCAAAACTTCAATAAAACATAACCATCTTTCAGAAAATTCGTGCAGGAAAAATAATGAAAAACTAATCAAATTCAAACTACAACCAAGTTTAATAAGTATTATTCTCATCACTTCTTAATAACATGATTCTGTGCCAACTTAATACATTTGTTTTGAATTTTTTTCCAAGTTATAAGTGACATAAAAGTACGACTCAATTAAATTTTTACTATCACCTGAAGCATGAATCGCAGGCTGTCAGTAGCGAAGATGAAGCGGAGGAGGAAAAAAATTAACTCGTTACGCATCTTGAATTCCGTGCGCTGTTTTTCGTCGGGAGAGACTGTCACGCTTGTTTCTGATAACGCGCGCACAACACCTGAGCTGAGCGCGCCTATGACATAAATGTAAATTTATTTTTAAGGTCTCCCCAATGGATTAATGTCATTCATTATTACGCCAGCCGAAATTGAGTTGCGTGTAGGTGTACACGACGGTTCATCATATTTTACTTGCGACTTTACGTTCAATCAGTCGTGAAGCGCACGACGAGACGAAAAAATATCTTCGAGGCGCTAATCAAACGTCAAAGAGACAACTGAGAAATTCATTTTTTCAACATGCACAATTCTAAGGTGTCGTAGGAAAGAAAAATGATAAATATCTGAGGCGCATGATTAACGACAATCGTAGAAAGTGATATTTGTTATCAATTTATGTCTTTATATGCGTGGAATCGATAAATCACGTTATCGATAAATTTCCAACGCGGCGGCGCAGCGGCGCTTTGAACGAAAAACAAAGGCGTGTGCGCGTACACCGTTATTAATTAGATGCGCTATCGCGCGTTATCAATGCAGCGGCAAGTCATTAAACGCCCTCCGAAAACAAATACACGTGTAGGAATTTCTGGCTGCAACTCTCGCTGGTGGAACGCAATAAATAAACGCGTTCCGAACGATGACGAAAGCAAACGCATTCAAATACGCGCATATTATCATTCATCTTGCGCGCGGCATGAGCGCTCACTTAAGGCTAGTTAGTAGGGAACGCAGCGGCGTCTTAAGCGTCGTTCATAAACCATCAGCATGCGATGCATTTACAAGACGAAGAACAAGAAGAGGTTGAAGCGTACAAGACGTGGTACTTTCACCAAGTGCGCGCGCGCGAGAAAACTCGGTGTAATTAAATTATTTCAAGGTTGCATCGCCTAAAAGCATGTGAACTGTGTTGGATTCTTTCATCGAGAAGCTCCACTCATCGCATCATCGCTATTGGAAAGTTCGCACGGCGCAAATATTTATGCAAATTTCGTTTTTATTTGTGCGAAAATTCACGCTATGACTCCGTATTGATTTGTATGTTGTGCTTGTGCTGCCAGCACTCTTAATTCATCTGTAATTTATTTCTTAATCAAAACCAAATCGCTTTTACTTTATGCCATTGCCGCCGCGTCGTATTATAATTTACTTCTTCCGTAATTGCAACTCATGAATATGAAACGCTGGGCGGTCTTTGCGTCGTTCCAAGTTGCACGCTCTTAATGTCAAAATACGCGATTCGAATCGTATATAAATATCGATGAATCTCTGTTAAATCGTGCCATAAATTGAGGTGTTAATGACTTTTAATACCCAGACTTTAAGTAAGAATAATAATATGTTGTTGCTGTTCGATATTTCACTTGTGGATTTCGTGAATAGCACGAATTTGTTCTCTCTGCAGAAGAAAGTAGCACAAGTTAATATTTTTTTTAATAATTATCATGTCTTTGTATTTGTTTCATTCATTTGTACATATAAAAGTTACCTGAATTAAATTATAATTAAATTTTAAAATATTCTTAAAAATTTGGATGCTTTCATACAGTTTCGTTGGAAATGAAATAAACTGCAAACTTAAATAAGAAGCGAAATCAAGTACAATAAATTATTCTTAAACATACTAAGTTAACGCACGGAATACATGTAAATAACACATAATTATTCATCGATTAGCGATATAATCAATAGAACTTTGGATTTCCGTCGATTCGGCGTGCATTAATAATAAAGCTCAACGCGCAAATAGAGTAATTGTGTTATAAAGTCTCTCGGAAATGTGAGCACATCATTCATCATCACCTCCTCAAATGTCGTCTTCTGTCGCAGATTTCAAATTGCCATATACGTAACTAGCAGATGGTGCTTGGAAAGCGACATAACTACCACTGCGACCACTTCGTACGTCTTCTTCAGCAGGCGCTTTAACTTCTTGCATCTCTCCATTGCTACTGTTACTGCTGCTACTGCTTTCTTCCTTTTGCGTGCTGTCGCCTTGCACATTAGCATTGTTATTGAAATAAAGTGCAATTTCATTATCGTCGATCAATTGAATTGATGGCGAGTCTGATTCGGATGAAGCGGCATTTGGTTTGTCTTCTTCTTGTGGTGCTTGGACGACAACCGGCTCGCGAATTGAGTGCTGCGCTTCGTCGTCGATTTGCTTGAATCTTTCTTCAATGGTCTCGTGCGGTAGTTGGAAGTCGTTGGAGAGATACACCTGCTGCTGTTGACCCACAATGGCCGCATTTTTCTGCTGTGGCTGCTGCTGCTGCTGCTCAATGGCCGAGAGTATCGATTGCAAGAGGCCGTCGTTTAAGACTTGTTCATGCGGCACGTGCATTGAAGATGCGCCAGTGCCGGCGGCGCCTTCGGCAGGCTGAATTTGCAGAGTGTATGCACCAAGCGCGCCTTGCACTGGAATGTTGTTAAAGTCGATGCTTTGCGACTTGATCAACTCACTTCCGGGTGCAAAGTTTTCGGCTACTGATTTAGTGTAAGTGTCTTTTTCTTCCACAGCATTGTTGATCGTATTAAGAGTGTTGGCTTTGGATACAGTATGAGCAGCGGCCAAATCTGGTGTTCCATAGGATGAAGAGGGTTGGTATTGATTGCCTCCGATATTTGTGGTTAATGAGGATAAAGATGCGGTGTAGCTGTTGACTGATGGCACCCCGTAGGATAATTGAGGCAAAGGTTGAGATTTGTAGGCGGTGCAATCATGAGGGATGTTATTTGGGAAGGAATTTGTGCCCAAGTGGGTTAGATCAATAGTTTGTGCGGGTAGGGAATGATCAAGAGCAACTGTTAATCCTTGTTGTGGTGCTCCATACGAATTGTCAATGGAATTATGTGAATTTAAAAATCCAGTTAAGGAAGAACTATGTGAATTTGAGAAGGAGCTTGATGAACTCGAAGAATGTTGGAAGCCTTGATTAAATTGGGCGGAGATATGCGCTTGAGGTAATGAATATAAGTTGGATGGGACTTTAAGTTCATTGCTACTTTGATCTGGGATTGGAGGTGGGATGTAAGTTGGGCCGTTGAATCCACCATGAGTTTCAATGATTCCTGCTGCATCGTTTTGAGCTACATGACTGCCAATTGACTGAAGCAATCCTTGTGGGACTGGATCTCTGAAGAGTATTGGCTTCCTTGGTCCGTGGTGCAACAATGGAGTGCCGTATTGACTACTAGGAGGTACTCCGTATAAACCACTCGGGGGGATTAATCCGATTCCAGATGAAGAGAAGGATAATCCTTTACCAAAGTGTCCGTGGTGATTTCCGTTAAAGGATGAGCTAACACCGTGGTTTTTGTATGAATGTGAAGCAGCATAGGGTCCATTCGCTGAGAATGAATTTGCAGGTGGCGCACTATACGAATCTCCAAATGATAAACTATTTGTATTGATATTTGCATGACCATGATTATGACTATGACCGTGAGCATGGCCGTGGCTGTGACCGTGACCGTGGCCTTGTACTTGAGCTTGAGCTTGACCATTCGGGAATATTTCATAGCCAATACTCTTAATCACAGATAGTTGTCCATCGTGGTTATTGCCAATTCCAGCAGCTGACAGTCCTAATGAAATTGCATTTTGATCCTGATTGTGAATATGTGCATCTCCGCTTGTACTGATTATGCCACCCGATCCGGTTACCGTATTCAATGGTGCACCGTATGAATCACTAATTCCGGCAGAATTGCCGTAAGACGAACCTAAGCTCAGTGAAGACACTCCGTGACCGATTGAAGGAGGTGGAACAAAATCATTATTTACTTGCAAATCACCATGATGATGTTGTTCACCTTGTGGAACGTCATAAGAATCTGATGGTGGTCGTGACACTAATCCTGGCATTGGCTGCCAACCGTCGTATTTAATATCTGGGGGTGTTGGTGGTGCAGGAATTCCTGGATGCGGAGGACCATACTGTGTTGGTTCTGGTGGTCCATAAACTCCTTGTGGCACTTTTGGTGGGCCATAGACAGGCTTCACTGGAGCTCCATAGATTGGTTTAGGTGGTGGTCCATAAATTGGCTTTGGCGGTGGTCCATACTGTGGCTTAGGTGGTCCGTAAATTGGCTTCGGCTTGAATTGTGGCTTTGCGAATTGCGGAGGACCGTATTGCGGTTTAGGTGCACCATAGAAAGGCTTGGGCTTAAAGAATGGTCCGCCAAATCCAGGTTTCGGCAATTTTGGAAAACCAGCTGGTGGTGGTGGTCCGTATTTCGTGGGCGGTGGACCGTAGATTGGCTTTGGTGGTCCATAAATGTTACTTGGCGGTCCGTAAATAGGTTTAGGTAGCGGGCCATATGCATTTTTAGGCGGTCCATAAATTGGCTTCGGCGGTGGGCCGTAAAAATCTTTAGGCGGTCCATAAACGTCTTTTGGTGGTCCATATATATCTTTTGGTGGGCCAAAATTGGGAAAATTTGGTATTGACGGCAAAGAAGGTAAAATATCTTTTGGTGGTCCATATACATCAGCTGGTTGTCCGGAAAATATTATATTATTCGATGGCGCTTCAGGAGCACCGTAAACTGGCACCGGAATTCCAGGATTGCTGGACAGAGATGGCACATACGTATCAGACGGAGGTCCATACACTTCATGAGGGACTATTGGTGCATCACGACGGTTTGCTTCCTGTTCAGTGGAAGCTGATGAAGAACTAGCTGCTGCTATTGAATCAGCAACAGTATTACCAGAATCACTTGATATACTAACACTACTCTCATTTTCTTCAATTGATGTCGTTGATGATGGACTATTATTAACAACTGCGGATATATCCCTAGATCCTAGTAATGCACATAACAGTGCAATTAATATCTGTAACAATAAAAATATTTTTAATTAATTACTACCCCATCCTCAATACAAAATATGTAGAAAATAAAGCAACAAAAAAACGCAGACACGTTGACGCGTCTCTTCAATTTTCGATTGTCGTTTGGCGTACTATTATGTTTATAGACCGATATAACCGCCAGGCACCGGATGCAGCTATTCAAACACAGTTTGGCCAACATATCCAATTTCGCAGTAAATCCCCAACACGTCCCGCTCGATCACACCCTCTTGCAATGAAAGCAGACAGGACGCAAATCCGTCTGCCACTTGCAGCCTAATTCAATAACTAAACATTTAAAAGCGGATTGTTTATTCCATTTTCCTCAATCTTCATGTGGCAGAAAATTATTGAATATTCTCCCGAAATATGCTTTATCCACATACTCATAAATTTTACATTTCGTTAAATGCAGAACAGCAAGCGTAGAAATTGAAATTGAAATAAATTTATGCATAGCCGCAATGAATTTCACGGTCAGTTGCCTTCACGCAGTGAAGCAATTACATGATAAAACCAGAGCACTTGCACTTAAAATTATATAATAATTTTATTCCTCTTACAAACACGTTAGATAAGTTTTTATTGTCATTTTCTAATTAATATTTAGTCGTTTAAATATATAATTTTATTATATAAAGATTGTTACTTACAGGTCTCATCATTTTGATAAAAATATATCCAATATCCTTGTAATTATCCTTACACTCGTTGAATTTGTATGCACTACTCACTAACACTCAAAGCTAGTCCTAAACTACTTTAGAGAGAGTGATTTAAAGCTCGAAAAACTTTTTGTGTTCTACACTAAGGATCGAAGAAGTCGATTACGAACAAGAGCACCAGCCATGCCGCGCTCGTTTCAAAAAATAATCGCCACAAATTTAGGCAGTCGCATATTATACCCGGTCGAAGAAGTGCGCCGCCGAAGACAAGATGCTCCCCACTTTCCCCGCATGTATCCAAGCACCCATGAGTCTTCACTTCTTCTTCCTCTTCTTCTGGGGCACCAGCTCACAGTCAAGGTGGGGCAGCACGCACGAGATGACGACGGCAATGCCAAGAGCAAACACCGCAGAGCTGCGCCCGGAGAAAGTAGGATAGCGACGATGAAAGTCGCTGAGCCATGCAGCAAGAGGACGAAGAAGTATCACATTGCTTACATGTATGTTCATGCTTAATTTTAAATCGCGATTCATAAATCGCATGGAATTCTATAATCATGATTCACAATACAATTGGAAATTAATTTCAAAAGTAAAAATATCTTCACATACCATGACTGACTATTGTATTATTATTTTCTTTTCCCTTTAATTTTTAACTCAATCTAATTTTAGTTGCCAAAATTATCTAAATTATGAAGAGCATTTGAGGCCACTAAAACTGTCAATAAATAACAGTATAGAAAGTTAAGCAATGTGTCAATATTATTTTGCACGAATCAACACGGCAAACTCACAAGTTGCGCGCATTGTGCCAACAAATAACGAGATAAATATTTCATTAAAAACTTTTTAAGTAGCTGGCTGCTGCTGCTCTCACTGGCTTCCTTCATGTGTATCTTGCTTGTTCGTTTTGTGCGTTCAACTTGCGACGACGACGACGACGCGCCGGAAAGTTTAATAAATAAAAAGTCGCCGAAGGTTGGTGTAAGAAGAACGTTTGGAATATTTATTTTCATTTGTTTCAGCCGCTTCTCGACGGCAGCCACTCCAAATTAATGTGCAGCTAACAAGACCAACCCGGAGGCGGCAACAGCACACACGCTCAAGAAGTGCAAAACTTGTTAAGCGCATTTATTAAATAAATAAAAACTTGTGTCGCTCCTGTGCAAATTGCTTTTGTCGCGTCTCAATGCAGTAACCAACAAAACTTGTATATTTCTATTTTACTTTGACATTTATGAGGTTGTAAAAAGTAACTAATGTTTATTTAAATTAGCAGTAGAAATATTGCTGAATATAAATATTAATTGTAGGTAATTTTAGTTAATCAAATAAGAGATTAAAATCATTTCAGTTAGTAATTAATTACAGCTTTATGTGGAGAATTGTCAAAAACATTAGAGGCTAATTACGCACTACGATAATGGCAAAAGGGCAATGCAAGTGATATTTTAATTATGTGAAGTTACAGAGCAGAAAGCGCAAGAAGCACATAGAAAATTATTTCACATCGCGATTGCATTATTTCACGGTCATTATGCACGTACTGAGCGTAATTTGTATAATTGGCCCGCCCGGAAATTGCTTCCTCTTCTTGCGCGCACATCTTTCAACGCTTACCAAATGAGAAAAAAGCGCACCGCATTGCGCAATTATTAAACAAATTGCAGGAAGACAATGCAACTAAACATAACTCTCAATGTCACAGCCCACATGCAACCAACTAACTAACTAACAAGAACCAGAAAATTATCTAATAATAAACATCCATTTCCATTTCATGTACGTACTACATATTTTCATAGCACTTTCGTTGATTATACTCCTCTACTTTACTTTGCCATTAAAAGTGTCAAAATCATTCATAACTAGTGTGCACATTTTCTCAAGCAAGAAATGTAATTAGCACTCGTGTAATATGCATGTTTATTACACGGCTTATTATACGCGTTATGAGCGAGTAATTATTACTATTAAGTGATTATCATTAAAATAATTAACATTTCTTCGTGTGGTGTTTGCGCATTCAAACAGACTCAAAACCAACAAATGAAAAATGGTGTGACATGCCTGAGAAGTTTCATGAAACTTGGGACTTGGGAAGTAATTTGTTTCGCATCTCGGAGATAATACGATTGCATGCGTTGATTATGATTTCAAATTGAGTTCAAATTACCTACGATTACTCAGAATTAATTAAGTTTTAATTTCAGCGGCAGTGTAATTAAAAAATCTGTCATTTACTTAATGGAAACGTCAGAAAATAAAAGTGTTTTTGTTCGGCTAGTAATTTTCTTCATAATTATGGTCTGAAAATAAATTTCCCAAGAATAAATTAAATATAATTTTTAAATGTTTATTGAATATGGCCAGCGTGAGTTGGGTCATTAATTAAACTAAATATTTGTGAGTATTTCAAAATCAAGAGAAAACAAGACATCTTCAAATCCCACTCGAAAAATATCAACGGTGATTCTCTAATCGTTTCAACAATTTCCTCTTTGGACACGCACACGCACAAAACAAATGTTTGTTTGACTACGTAACAACGCTGAGTAACTGCGCCTCGTTGATCATTAAGTGCTGCTCTGCTCTCTTGGCCAACCGATTTTGAGCAATCGATATGTAAATACTCCAGACTAATTCACTTTGTTTGCGTTGTTGAGTTCAACGAGAAATTGACGTCCGCTGTTTCTCACTTTAATGGCATTTTAATACACAGCGAGAATGTAAAAATTGCGACAAGTGGTGAAACGTACAAGGAGTGCGAGGACCTTTTAGCGCTTTTACTTTCTTCCGGGCAAACCCAATGCCGGACATTGTGACTCAATCGTCAATTGCTATTCATTAGCCTCATTCATGTCGCAATGCCGCAGGAATTTCAATTTCGAGTATTTGTTGAGGATTTGCATGTTTTTTCAATAAAATGTGGTGAAATCTTAATGAAATTGTCTACTTTTTGTTTTGTTTATAATTTCACTTTCTTACAATTCCTGTGCAACATGATCAAATATTTAACGGAATGAATAAAAATGGATGTAAATAAATCTTATTGAGATTGAAGTTAAGAATAATGTTGCAATTTTATTTCAAGCGATATCTTGTGATCCCGAATATTTTTCATGACTTGTTTTAGTACCTACATGCAGATAATATTTTTGTATTTGCACGTGAGTATAGATTTTCATATTTTTCGTAATAAATTCAAGTTTTATGCAGACATTTACTGCTTTAATAATTCGCTTTAATCATTCAGGAGTAGTAAGAAAAATATTCATCCTATATCGTCTCTTTGAAATACATCTTGTGAGGTACTATTCACTTTCAAATTACTTATACCAAGTGAACCAAATAATTGAAAATTATACATGTTAAAAATATTGGCTGACACTTGTAGATTAAATAAGACAGAAACATTAAATGATTTTTTTAACAGGATAAGAATTTTGGTTTAAGTTGTATAATTTTGAATTGATGATTACATTTTGGCAACATCTTGTATATAAATATACTCCATCTTGTATCAATGTTTGGTTTATGCATCGATCGGTGCACGTTTGAAGAAGCAGCACATTTATGCATTACTTACCCAAATTGAAATATGAGCGCGCACAAAAGCGCGCAACAATTGTGATTCCGGCATTGAGAAGGCGCGCTCAATGCGTGTGTGTAGATGGGATGCAAATTTCAAAAGAATCTCGCAGGCAAAATATGATGTAATATTGATATATCGCGTATCTCATCCACATACGTTCGTGTGTGTGGAGAGAGATATTGTGCGCCTCCCGAATATTCGTGATACGCGGCGCTTCCTGCTATCAGTTGCACGGCATCGCTTTAAATATTAGGTATATGCGCGAAGGCGTCGCGACGCCCGACGAAGAAAAGACGCAGCCGCTTTTCGCGTGTCTCATCTGCTTGCTGTCTACCTAGCAACGAAATTGATGGAACTGAACTTTACGTATGTGCACAAAATTCCAATGTCGTAAATTATGCACTCGAGGAATTCATCTTCTAATAAACTATGAACCTTTTAAACAATCATTGTTCGTCAAAATCCATACAACTTATTCATAAATCAAGTCAAACAACTTCACTGATTGTATGATCGAATATCGGTCTTGAAACTGACGAAAACATATTGGTTGTAGAAGTTGAAAACTTACTGAATATCTATGTGAATTACAAAAAGTGCTTTTATTATTCTTTGTCGAACGTCTTCTTGCGGTTCAGTCTTTAGTTATTTTAACTTGCAACTCGTAGCCAAACTTTTTCAACTTTGCTCCTAAACATCTCCCATGTTCAGAGTGGCTGTTGATCTCATCTCAATCTCGTGAAACCACTATTTCCGTTCAATTTTATTGCGAAATACGATTTGTAATTGAAATGCATTTACATAGATTTGATTTCAACTTTTTTATATCGAAAGAAAAAAAGATTTGGTAAATAATTTAAATATTCATAAAGGAATAATACACATTGATTGAAAGTTTTTCGGCTGGTGACTACTTCGTCTGACATACATTACTTTCACCGATCAGCTCTCAGAGTGGAATTCACCTCAAGGGCACGCACGGCTTTCTTCACCAATCGTATTCTTAACCTGAAGAAGACGACGAAGAAGAATAAGTATTTCTTTGCTGCCGTGCTTGCCAACTTCATGCAACGTGTTGCATCTTCACGAAAATGCACTGCAGTGCTCTGCTTACAAAAACGCACGTCCACTACGATTAACCTGCAGACGACTACGTTCAAGAAGGAATAAAATTACTCGAGAACAACGCAAAGAATTTATTCTTTACTGCACTGAGAGGAAAAAACCTAAATGCATCTTTCTATTGGTATTTTAAACATTCTAATTGGCTTATAATTTTAGTTAGTTAAGAAAACTTAGTTCTTTGATATATTCTAGAAATTAATTATGTATTTGTGAAATAAACATATTGTAATTTACACAATTAATATTTTCATTAACTGCAAGTTAAGACAGAGTGATTAATATTTAATTAACTTAAATATTTTGCAAAGTACTTGTGCAATGAAGAAACGCATTAAAATAACGTAAAAACTTTCTTCCTTTCCAAAATTAGCACACAAATTAGCAAACATCAATTCCTTCACTATTTATTGCTGTTTATTGTAGAATGCGATTGAAGGACGTGCTAGAAAAACGAAAAATAGAAAGTAAAAGCATTGAACCTCACAGCGAAATTCAATTAAGAGGAAGTCGCAAAATTGTGTGCAAATTCCTGACGCGTCCGTGATGACGAATTTCTTCACAATTTATTTACGAGTTACATTTGCATACAAGTCAATATGCTATTGAAAAGTTGTTTGCGACTATGAATAATTTAAAGTTGTAACAATGTATTTCTAATAAATATTTTATTTGATCAAGTATAAAGAAACTCGTTAAGAATAATCGAATAGACGAGAAAGCTCACACTTAAAGATCTATTTTGTAATCTAATCGTAATAATTGTTAAACGAGTACTCCATTTCCTAAAATTATCCTTGTTTGCTTTCCATTAATAAAATTCAGTTATTCCTCGACGTTGCATGAGTTGTTGTGTTGTTGTAGTTGTTACAGCTGAATGCATCAATGAGCAAAAAGTCACATAATGTCCTCTAACCATACCGCGAGTCGCGAGCGCAGTATTAGGCGATAAAACCGCAGGCTGCAGTGCGTGTTGCGTTATTCTCTTCGATTCCGCGACAAGCCAAACACCGGACGTCCCGGAGCGAACAAGACCAAGAAGAAGAGAAGAAGACAACTCCCAAGAACTCTTAGCATCCACAATGCATAGAACGTGTATGAATTAATATGACTATGCAATATGCGCTCATGTTGGTAGAATGTATGATTATGCAGAATAGACTGTGATAACAAGTGCAGCAAGTACACACAATGAGTACGCAGTGTGCATATTTATAACATGTGATGACTATGTGGTATTAGCACGAACAGGTAGTGCGCATATAAAGATACAGTTTGAGAGCGAACAAGTGGAGAAAGCGAGTCCTTGGAACGCGCACGAGTATGCTGAACTTGACTTAAAATCAACGCGCACGCAGCTAAGAACAAAACGATGAAGAAGCATTCCATCAGCAGGTGTGCATGTATTGTTTGTTTGCACACTCATTCAACTTGTAACGAAACTGCAACGCGTACAAACAGGTGAATTCTGCCCTATTTTTCTGCTGCATTCTAACGAATTATCGTCGCAGGATAATAGAAAACATATCCACTATTCCATTAAGTAATAAGAAGAGCACACTTGTTGTTATGATGTATCTGCATTAAAATATCAATTACAAGAGGACCGGATATCCGATTCGTTCGTATCATCGGTAAATATTTATGTATCATGATATTGCATTGATATTTGATGTAAAGTGCGCTATCGCATTGCAGAATGTCATGTTTTATCATAATAATAATTTAAATAAATGTTGAACGTGAATGCATAATTTAAAATATGTTAAAAAATGTTTATTTTACGTTGTTAATTTAAATTATTCAACATTTCACTCGTATTTTACCATCTGACGGAATAAAAAATATGGCAGTGCAATTTTTAATTATTTATTCCATATTTCCATCATGGCAAATAAATAAATCTCATTTCTAAATTTTAGTAATAATCATTTTACTTAAAATCACAAATAATTCTTGATATTTTCTTCTTAACTACTCACGATCAGGAAATTAGTTTTAATTCGTTTCCAGAAATTACGTTGAACTAATAAAATATGCATTCGTGAATTGTACATAAATCAAATAATTTAAATAAAGTAAAGTCATAACGATGAATAATTAAAAATACATTTCAATTGAAAATAAAATAACAAATAATCACATTTTCCACGGAGTGCTGACTCGTGAAATAAATTACAAGGCATTAGGAGTAATAAGTTTTTGTTAAATTTTTAAACAAATATGAATTTTTTGTTGAACTCAAATAAACTTGTTGAGTGCGCTAACTAATTTCGAAAACGAGGCGTTAATGATTAAGAAATTCTCACAGGCGTTGAACGGCGCGCGTAGGTACAGCACACACATGCACGAAATGAAAAACAATCATTAGCGGTGTGCTCGAGCGGGGCTCGGAAAGTTCGGAAAAGCGTTGGAATATATATAATAAAATTGAGGAAACGGCTCGCGGTGCGGTATTTTCTCGTTAATATATCAGGCGGCACTTATCTTCATCTCGTGCGCAATGCGTAATAGTTTCTCGTGGAATGCGGCTGAGAAAAGAAGGCACGTTTAATATTTGACTAAAAGATTTCACTTTTATGCATGCGCAAGAGTGCAAGTTCCTTATTATGCGTTCGCCTGGTCGTTAACATTCTTTCAGTTGCTGTTGCCGTTGCGTTTTAATCACACTCGGCCAACTTCCTCGCGCATCAGCGCAATGAGACGTCAATGCAATCGAAGCGTACGTGGCGCGTTCAATGAACGTCGCCATCGATAAAATCACGACCGTGAGCAGAGCACCACAACGGACGGACACCTGTTATTATTCATTCCAATTTTATCTGGATTGCGCTCCGTTGAGTGGGCGTTCAACTGGTAATTACGAACATTATTTTATCCACCAAAAAACCTAAAACAACGGTGCAACTCATCCCAGATGGATATGTCACATAATATTCATCTGCTCCTTAATATGCATAAATTATTTATCGTTTCGACTTTTCAACTTTCTCGCTTGGGATTCCTTTGAGTCGATGATGGAGTATTTGTGCTCGTACATTGAGAGCTTATCGAGCTTATACAGCTTACGATGCTCGCGCGCAATGAGCGCGGCATTCAATTGAATGTCTTTAAGCTGCTTATGTGATATTTTTACTCTTTAGATATAATGTCTCGAGCGCACGCTTCTTCCTGTTTGTTCAATCACTATTTACACTTATTCCTGAATTTACTGTGAGATAAAACAAGAGTTAAGTAACTAATGGCTAGCTGTATTTTAGTCCTGAAACATTGCAATTAAAATAATAATTGACTACCTATTTTTAGAATAAGTTAACGTTTACTAAACTAGCATTATTTATTGCTTATGAAATGAGGTCATTAATCTAGTGCAAAGGACTAATAAAATAATCATATAATAAGAGTGTAACTTTTTCTATATGTGAATGCAAATTATTTCCATTTTACTCGCAATGCAGTGGAATGTTTTTCTTTAATTTTTTTATCGCCACCATTGTTGATTTATATTGCGTACACGTGTAGCTGTATGTTTTTGTTTCTGTCGCTGTGAATGGCAGCAGAGTTGTCATACGTTTATGCGCATAAAATGGAAACGCAATATTTCGCTTTGTTATCCGAGCACACGCAAAACAAACAAAGTGGTTGCTGGTTGCACTCCTTTGGCAACAGTGCATCGTGTGTGATTGCATGCGATACAGACGTCCACCCGCCAGCGGAATGAAATTATTATTCTGCAGTGTTAAATAAATAAAATGTGGAAAATCGACGTTAACTTTATTACTAATAAAATCGAAAAACGTTCAATGTGTAGACTGGCGCGAGCGGTGTTGCGCATTTATATATGTTTTTGCGCGATGCCGTGCTATTAACATAACGTGCGACGTTGCCACGTATGGGAATAAAAGTCGATTTTTCATTTATTACTGCACGAAGATAGATGAGTTTCGAGTGTATTGCGACGCAATATATTTTTGTCTATTATATTGCTTTAGCGCATGCGCTTCTCCGCTCGAAATATTATACAGTTCACCCCTTACTTAAATCATTCAAATGCCCATAGAAAAGCCAAATTATCACGAAATGTTATATTGTCGATAATCCGAGAAGTAATGTCATAATTAATCTGGATACTTTATTTGTATTTCTAGGCAGAAAACCTGTTTAAATTTTAAGGGTTAAACTGTAGTTTAGGTGATACATTTATATAACTAGATGGCGCACACGTACAGGAAACGAAATAGGGGGTTTGCACTCCTGCAGATAGAAGAAGCATTAAGCAATATGTCATTTCAGTGGCGCGTTCTGCACTTTTATTACTAAACAATTTCCCACCTTTATTTTCATGAATATGCAAATTGCGCGCATTGCCCCAACGCGTAAACTTTTTATTTCCCGTTTCTTCAGTTTCTTCCTTCATTTCCAGTGCGTCATTCTAATATATTTATGTCTCAATGTCGTTAACGGGGTGCAGGCTAGTTTCTTGCAATGACGTCACCCGTATGCCGCATTGCAAATGAATATTTTTTCTCTCAATTGCCATCACGATGTGTAATTACAACGTGTGAATTTTTTAACAGATTAATTACTTAAAAACATTCTTTTCGTATCTGATAATAGTTTATATTCCATTTCCTAGGAATAAATTGCTACCTTACACTTTTAGCCATAAAGCATAAAATTCCCTCGAAGGAAGAAGGCGATTCACACAAAGAAGATCGGATTTTTTATCTTTGGCGCATAAAACATAAATAACATTTGATACCTGCGTGCGTGTAGCGTTTGTGTATAAATTTGGATAAATTTAGTCATAAATGCGCGTGTAAACAAGCATCTTGGTGTAGAATCCCGAAATATTTATGCAGTTAATTAGTAATAAATAACGTGCAATGGGCTGACTGACTCGTTTCGGAAAAGGTGTAATGTAATAAAATATTCAACGAGGTCCATCATAGAAACGCAGGAACGAAGCAACGATGGAACGAACGCCTATAAAGCCATAGATATAAAAGCGGACGGACGGCAGCAGTAGTTTAAGTGCGCACGGCGATAGTTTTCCGCGTGTACGTCGCGCACCGCTATTATATAAATCAACAATTATTGCTTACGGCTATCATAAATAGGATGCCGGCCATTCATGTAACATGCATTTTCTATAGTCTTGCATGCGCTTCTTCTCGTACTTCTTCTTGTTGTTGGTCTGCTCCTTTTGTACCTACGACATGCGCGCAGCGTGTGCAAGCAAGAAATGTCTAAGAGAAAACAAAGCTCGATCAAGACGACTATAATTAGTGCACTTACCGCATGCAATGCAATCGAAATTCCACCAAATTTCCGATGCGCTACGTGCACTCCTCTTCCAAAGGGATTTTTTTAATAACGATCAAAGTTGAATGATCTTCAACTCGATCTATTCTCCTCAACATTTTACTTCTCAACCTAACACAAATAGTACATGGAAAATTAATCTATTTTTATTACCTAAAATAGCACAAATTATTTCACTTAAAGAATACTCTATTAAAAAAAATTAACGGTTTGTGATCTAATTTAAGATTAAAATAATGAGAAAATTAATTGTTTAAAATGTTATTTAGTCCGGATGAAAAATAGTTAATTGGTTGAAAACAAATAGAAAACAATTTCGAACTAATGGACTAAAATATATAAATAGTCGGTGAGTTTCCTTTTCTCTAGGTCATCGTTTAGTCGAAACGCGAAGATTGCCATCGAGTAATTTGGTCTAAAGTCTATAAAGCAAGTGGAAATAAAGAAGCAATAGAATGGGCAGCTAAATTCAGGTGCTTTATTCGCAATTGTACAGTGCGCGTGCGGAAAAGTTGGTTGTGCAGTCACCAATAATAATTCGTCGTATTATCAGAGGGTGCACAGGGTAACCGCACCAGCTGCTCATTGCGTATACATTCAGCGCACGCCCGCCGCTCGGCGAATTTCCCAAATGGAAAATTAAATATATCGAATTGCATTACGTAAAGGTTTAATTTGCCAATTTACAAAAGAAGGCTGAAATCGTAAAATGTAGTGCCAAGGTGGAATTTACTGCAATTGTTCTTTTAACTGAAATTTCTTTATTAACTTTCACGTCGTCCTGGCAACGAGGAATTCGTCTCTCTTCCCCATAGAATCAAACAAGGAAGGAGGAAAGAACATGGCAGCCGGATGCAGGCAGCGCACCGAACTGGTATCTGCTTGACTTATTATGCAATTTGCTCTCATCAGGACCACGAAGGACGAACGAGTGCGGTTTGAATGTCGATTTTACGGCGAGTAAAGTAACTAGGAATATTTTATGTATTTTTAGTTTTGAACAATGAGTTTAATTAAAAGTTGTTTTAATTCCACAACATTTAAGAACAAAATCCGGGACGAAAAGATGAAAATCCTTTCATTCACTGTTTTTGCAACGAGTTGAAGGTTATAAATCAAATGCAACTTTAAGCTTTGCATGAATACTTTAATTATTGTGCTATAACTTTGCGCATTCATTCGTCCTGAATGCACCTCATTCGCGAGTTTAGCAAAGGACTGCAGCGCTTTATCGTAGTGTGTGCTTTCTATGCCTATTCTGCCGAAAATGCCAAGCGCACTCTAACGCGCTAAATGCATTTGCACGCTATAAAATTTTAATTTGATCAAAATGAAAGAAAATCAACGACATTTATGTACGGTGCATAACACTTGTTTACACAACCCTCAAATGCAATTTACTTACATGCATTCGTTTATACATTTCTCTTCCAGTTTCTGCATAAATCTGTAGAATTTTCATTAAATCTGTTTACTAGTCTTTTCATCTTAGAATTAAATTATGGTAAATTTTGATACTTATATAATTGAATAAATATTTCTAGTTTGCATGAATTTAATTAATGTGAAGCATTGGAATTAAATAACTTCTTTTCGGTGGAATAATAATGAACAGAGGAATTCATAAGCTTTATTACAGCCTTTGATCTGCATTTTCTTTATAAGAATCGTAAATGATGGATAAAATATTTATCAATAACATTAGCAAATGAATTCATAAAGAAAAATCAGGAAAAATTAATCATGTTGTATTTAGACCCGAAGCTGAATTCAGCTTTTAGATTAATTAATCATGAACATGCTTGCTAAGTATATAAAAATTCATCTTGATGTAATGAAAAATTCATTTTTAATTGTTAAAGTGCACTGTTGTCTCAGAATCAGGTATTTTATTAAATAATGTGATGGAAATGGTAAAACAAGCTTTCCTCCGGTGTTTGGCAATACCTTGCTTCAAGTCAGCGTCTTATTCCTAGGACAAAATTTAAAAATGCTATAATTTTTAAAGTTACCGACCGATTTGAAGATTCTTAAAACTATTATATCATTTTTGATTAACGCTAGAATGCATTAGCACAGGTGTTAACAGAGTATTAATTTTAATGTATAAAATAATTGTACATTCAAAATGAATACAAAAAAAGAAGTAAACTAAATATATTTTAAACAGTTTAAAAACTGCTGGCGTTAATATTTTATAAATAAAGCAACGAACCATGCTCGGGACAAACAACAATGTGCTGCCAAGTTTTGTGCACTCGTAGCGCACACAAGCGTAAAGCGCCGCATTGCGAATCGTGTTGATAGTTATGAGAGCAGCCGCTCCGAAAAACACAATTGCCGCCGCCCCCGCTGCATCCCGCATTGCCACGCCGCATGTGCAAGAATGCAACTCTGCGCACGCTGGAATGCAAGAGCCGCAAATGCAACAACTGCAACGCGCAATTTGTAGTTAATAAACAAATTCATGCATATTCCACTAGATTTGCACAAACACAACACTACCCACAGGGGTATGGTTGTGTGCATACCCGTTTCTCACCCTGGTGTCGGGTTGCACACAGAAATGCATATTAAATGCGATTGTGCATGCATTACATGTGCTGCACTTGAAACGAATGCTTGCGGTTGCAAAAATCGGCATAAGATGCATTTTTGCCAACTGTTTCTATTTTATTTTTGTGCAATGCGACGAATACCTACACAATCGAAATCATGAAAATGTCTCTGTAGTTATCTCCATGTAATTAGATAATTTAATTACGGCATATTCATCTTGCTATTAATTAAATGCAACCCTTATTAATATAATGACATTGCACTATCACGTCACGAACACGTGGATTATGTGCATCTTGTTAGCTTGTAGTTGAAATTCTTGCAATAGTTGTTCTAATACGTACGTGTGAATTAATGTATTGCAAGTGCATTTTCGTCGTTTTAGGGTGGAATTCGAGCGTGAAACGGGCGTTGCATTATTATGCAATCTAATGCACTAATTATGTGCACGTAAACAATACGCCTTGGACGTCCTTAGGCGGATGCAACACGACCGAACGTGTCATCATTTATCACATTACGTTTAATCACTATATTTACTCAGCGTAGTAGAGTCGCAGTATTGCGAGATTGCGTTCATGTCTTCCAAAACATTTTCGTCCTGACGCAGAGGCGGACGCAATGGACATTTTCATCGTCACCGCATAATTAATCATTCATTCCTGCGTCTTCTTAATTAATTTATGTGCTTTCCCAATTTCTTGAGTCCACATTTTTACCCTTCATAAATCATTGATTTATTCTATTCCACTATCGTTGGATTAAATGATTAAATACAAAATTAAAATAAAATGGCAAAAATCATTTAATCTATATATGGTTTTGTTTATTTAACAAAGAGAATAAAATAATAACTCATGCTATTAATTATTAACAAATGAACAATTGCCTGTATAAACATAGTATGCGGATATATTGATTAAAAATAAAATAATGAAAGAGAGACGATTTGCAGATAAATAGCTACATATTTAATTGTTTGCTGAAATTATTGATTTCTCTGCATGTTCACAACTAACACTCATTGCATGTTGTTTAGCTTTCACAGTGAGTGCATGCAATAAACAAAAACTTGTTCCGGCCTTTTACATGATTGTCAGACACGTGTTGGTAGAATGAGAGCCATCCATGAATAATTTATTTGTTTACAAATGAAATTTAATTATTAATCGCTTCGTCGCTTGACAAATTGGTTTGCGCCAGTACGAAAAAATCGCATCAAGCTGCAATCATTCGCAATTGCGCACCGATTTGTAGTTGTTCGTTAATAACATGTTTAAAATTAGCTCGAAATTAACATTGTAATTTGCAGGTTTAATTAAATTTAAATGAAAACGTTTTTGCGCTATTTCACAATAGATTTTACGCGCTTTTAAAATATTTATCCCATTAAACAGTACACAGTACATTAATTAGCTTTTATCCTTTTGTACTGCATAGTTTTAATTATTGTGAAATTGATTATTAATATGTTAAATAATATATTCTATTAACCTATGCTTTGTTTTCGTGGCAAAGAATAAAATGGTTAATGAGGGTATGAACTGTAATTATTAATAAATCATTATGGAGCGGAGCTTATTATTATAGGAAATTAGTCTAGAAATGAAAAGACGCTTACGTTTACATTAATTTATAACGAATCGCAAAAAAGCACCAGAGACTCCACTCCATGGCTGCCGCCTCCGGATGCAAATTCATGTTCGAGTACAGCGTGAGTTAATGAAACTCGGTGTACACGCAGTTAACGAGTTCTTGAGATAAATAGACAGTTGTTATGATTGCAAATAACCAGCGGACACATTACACAACATAGACATAGACGTCTGTTGATAATGTAAATTTGCAGTAATACCTCCATGTGTTTGCTCGTCCTGGCAACGGCGCGACGGCGGCGACGGCGGCAATGGCTACAGCAGCGCTGCAAGCGTTGCAAAAGTAGGTGCAAAAGAGCAACAAGAGTAGAACATCGTAAAATACAGCAAATACTCAAAACTCAATGATGATGATGATATGAGCGCCGCCGCTGTACACGCATGTGCCTGTAAGTATGTATTTTGCACGCAAAACATTAGCGTTCGCAAGCACAATAAAAGCAAACTTATTACAGTCCATTACGGGGATGAAACGAACGCAATAACAAAACGGCAATTGTGAAATTTAATGTAAATATTGCAAGAACATCGAATAAACACACATGTCTCGCTTCTTTAAATATAAAATTATGCATTCTTCATTAGGTGATACGAAATAGCACATCTAATTAACGCGCTACAATTAATTAATTGATCCCTATTTGCTTCGGCGTCATCAGAATGCGCATCACATGCGCAACAATGAGAGAAAAACACGAGTTTCGTGTCCATTGCGAGTCGCAGTCATAATCATAGCACGCGCAACACTGAATTAATTAACGCCCGCCCGTTGCCGCTGCCGCCGACATGATATCCTTGCTCGATGGGCCGCACGATAATGAACGGCAGACAGCAGCCGTCTCCCGCCCCCTCCCCGAAGAAACAACAAACACGCGCATACGAATGAAGAAGCGGATGAGAAGCCGAAAAGCCCAAGCAGCATGAGGGCTAATATATTCTTGTGCTTCATTAGGAATGTTAAATATTCTTAATGCTTTCATGCTCAACTTAGGAGATAATTTCACTCTACATTTACTTTATTGCACGGGAATTTGCAAATTATTCTTCGGTGCGTATTCGCCACGCGTCTTTTTATTTTTATTTTATCTCAAAATATATTTGCTGAATTCCACTTTGGCGTAAATAATGTATGAATAAATGAATGAATTCACTTGCTTGTGATTAACGAATAAACAAGTTCAAATGATGCAATCAAATCAATGTAATCTCTCGATGGAAATCGAACACTAATGGCAATTTCATTCGCTTCATTCGGTTTCATTTGCTTCTTACTCTCTTCGCTTATTATCTTCTCGCATATATTGGTTCGATGTGCTCTCGGTTGTTACATCGACGTCATTAGATTTAATGTGTGCCACAACATAAGCGTCAATGCGCTAAAGTATAACCATCTCAAATGTACATCTAGTACGTAGTTCTCTTGTAGTACAAAAGCCAATACTCGTAATAATCATAGTAGGTAATAGCAATAAGCTTCGATTGCCGTGATATTAACTATCACTTTTAGCACAAAAACTCCTATTAGATGTAATTGGCAAGATATTCAATTATTTCCAGCGCTTTCCCATGAGAATTTATGAATCATAAATACATTCCATGCGTGTAATCAATAATTCAATAACTTTGTAACGTCTGACAATGAAACTCGCATTTGACTCGCTTTAATGTTTAATAAAAATTTAATCAACTTTTACACTTCAACAAAGATGTTGAGTGCGTGTAAACAATTTTCATAAAGTGTTTACTCATCGCCCATGTACCAACTAAAACGTATAAATTGTAAATGGAACTTGAGATCAATCGAAGATTTCCGGCTTGCATAGACATCGTCAAGAAAGTACATTTCTCACGTTTCACTTGAGAAATGTTTCGCAATATGCGCACTAATGAGCAAATCAAGCATTACCTTAATTAAACATACGCTTAACACAATTAGCAAATCATTTCAATAATGCCAGATACTTGATAACAAACTTGAATAGAATTAACATCAACATTATCAGTTTCGTACAACTACAATAAGACCTTTAATGAATTTAATGTTGCCGGAAGTTTAATTTAATTAATGAGCATAATGTTTTAATAATCTTGATGTGAGTAATTCTAATACATATTTAAACATAATTTCAATTAATTTTCAAGATATACAGCATTAGCATGATCATGAATTTTAAGGGTTGCATTAAAGTAAAACAGAATATTATTAAATAACAAGATGGATCTTGTAATATGATATTTATTTTTATGTATTGAATCTCATTCGTTGTTTTTCGTTAATGAGCAATTCGAAACGAGTAAAATGCTTTAATAATGTGGGGAAAATGAGGAAATGCGATTAGCAAAGCACATCCGAAATTGCATGAATAATACCGATAGCGTGCGCAATTATTAATCGCCTTTATTAAATGCGCAAATAACATAAAATCGGTGCGCACGCGCAGCCGCTTACATAAACGACAGAGGGAACGGCTAAAGCCGTCGCCGTGAGCCATAAATAAAGTATGGCCAGTTTCGGGAGGCCTTTCGATGGGCAAATATTTGCTTGGCTGCATATGCATCGCGTCGAATGCGCATGCATGCATCGCAATGACGGCTATGTGTACTGTGACAACGACATCAGCGGCCGCCGCCGCCAACGGCCGCGCGAGTGCAAATATACCGTAAGCCAAACACCCGCTGCCCCCGCATTGCTGTGCCATGCATGCGTGATACGAATTATAATTACACTCGGCGTAATAATAATAATGGACAATTTTCGTTAATCCCGTCGATAAATTAATAATTTATGCGCCCTCTGCGTTTCTATATTGTTACGCTAGCCAGTGAGGACTTTTCAGCGGCAGCGGCGGCGGTGGCAGCGGCTATGAATCAAAATATGCATCGCGAGTGAGCAGTAATAATAAAAATCTGCTGAAAATACACTATTTAATTATTGCTCGTTATTCATTCATTCGCATCATGCGTTTTATCACCATCTGGTTTAATTCGCAATCGTTTTACGTATTCCTGATTTTAATTTCAATTAATTGCGCATATTTCAACAATTGCGTATCAAAATACCAAAAGAAGCACAAGTTGCTTTCCATAATTGAATTTGCGCAACATTATTTAATTCAGAAATTGTGTACACAGCGCCGTCTAGCATGAATTAAACAATCTATTCCATTTGAAGTTTCTAGCTTGGAATAATCCAACTAGCAGTATGAAAATACTGTTTTTATTCAAATAAAACATTGTTTTCATTCATTCAAACCCACTTTAACATATTAGAGTTTGTTTATTCAATTTCAGCGCTTCAAATTATAATAAACATGTCTGTTACATGTAATTATAGCGTTGATGAAAATAACATACAAAGCTTGAATAATAATAAACAAAAGTAAATCGTAATTTTGCACAGTAATATTATTTCACATTTCAATAATGCATATTTGTAGTTATTTAAACGCGAAATGCGAAATTCAGAGTACTCATTGTGAGCGTAAAACAATTTGAAAATATATATAATTAATATTATAATTTAGCCATAAGTGCATTAATATGCATACGTTACAAACACAATACAACTAATTTTCAACCCTCAAAATCAATTGCATCAAATGTATTTTACGCGTACATCATTTGCATGCTCAAAATGTAGCCGGCTTGCATATTCATTAATTAATTTCTTATTAAATTAAACGCTTTTTGTACTTTCGTTCACGCTGAGGGAATGTGTTTGCAGCACTTTGATAACGCTGCTGTTCGTGCACATACACACGCAGGAAAAAAGCGTACAGTCAGTAAGTGAAAAAAAGCAATTAATATTCACGGGCACGAGCGTAGCACGCTGCTAACG
This sequence comes from Aleochara curtula, assembly GCA_963978815.1. Taxonomy (NCBI): domain Eukaryota; kingdom Metazoa; phylum Arthropoda; class Insecta; order Coleoptera; family Staphylinidae; genus Aleochara; species Aleochara curtula. The sequence goes on along the minus strand of OZ022222.1, from coordinate 3,690,391 downwards.
AACACAATCGTACGCACAGCGAATGAATAAAATAAACGCTTCTTAAAAATTCTGAATTTTAATTCCATCGCCAGGCGCGTTTACAATGCGGCAAACTGCAGCCTTATCCTGATGGCCATCAAGCACTCCCAACTGAAATAAATTTGCCTGTTTGTTGTTGGACGTTGTTCATTTTTCTTTTGTTCCAACCCACCCTCGATCTTGAGTGCTGTACTTGGTGCGTCGTTCATTTGTTCTGTTTTTTTTTGCTGTTGTGCGCCAATGTTTTTCCCGCTTAAATATTTAATGCTAATAAGCCAAATTGTTTGTACTGCTTATGGTTTTGAATAAATTTCGAATTATGCACATGTTTGCGAATGCTAAAGATTGTTCGGCATGCATTCGGAGGGTGTATTTGTGCGTGTACACGAACAAAACTTGGCCATTCGCCCGCTAATCCAAATTAATTATTAATTTATACATTGGCTGCGTTTGTCGGATATTGCGTGAGATTGGGACTAATTAAAATTTGCATTTTATATTATATTAGCTTTTTCCCAGCGATAATTAGTCGTACAAAAAGGACTTTAGGCGTCTTTTTTGTAAACAGCTTTTTGTTTTCGTTCAACTTGTTAATTAAGCGCCCTTCTAGCGCACGCATTATTTTGAATGCTATTTAGACGTTTTTTCATAATGGACCACTTTTAATTATGATTTCGGATGCAAAAATATTAAATTATAATAAATTTATACGTAATATGCACTGATATTAAAGGCTGACCGATAAATTTATTATTTAAAATAATATTCCAACATTTTACAGACTTTAACTTAGGCAAACCACATTCCTTTTTCAACTTTATGGTTATCATGGTAGGCAACATTCTGAACGGGAAAATTTCTAATTGGATCATTAAAATCAATTAGTCTTTTATATCATTACATAACACCACTATGAATTTACTAATAAATATTACTTATTTATAAACATATAAAATCGTTAGAACGCATTTCAGGATAGTAATTAAAGCAGTATTGAATAATTTATTGATTGCATGGAATATTCCAACAAGGCTTCTGATTAGATAACAATGGATAATTAAAAACAATCAATTCAGTTCACTTGAATGTTGCTATTTTAGGTTTGTTGCCAATATAAAAATAACTAAGCAATCAGCTTAATTATATTTTTAATGTTTTATTAACTTATATAAAATACTCGTCTTTTCTACAACCATATCAAAGAATTACTTAACATACATATATTTAGCAGTAAAAGATTGATTTAAAAATGCATTCATTGTACATAGAATATATCAGTTCCCATAATACAGACTTAATAACACGTGCAATAATAATCTACTGACCGATCACCATTTTCTAAAAGAAGGTGGGATAATTTGTGTCACGCATTTAACAAGTTTAGAGAAATCTCACGGCAATTCAACGTAGTAACAAAATTGAATTACAACTTAGAGCGCAATTCAGCAATCTTTGATGCAGCGGTACGTTGGAGCTCTGTGAGCTTCATTGCAAGTCCCATGTTGCCCTGGATTTTCACTTTTCCTTGGAAGAAAGCCTTTTGTGGATTAATTTCACCAGTTAGGAGTTCAACGACGTCTTCGTCTTTGATTATGAATGTTACTTGTGGTTTAACTGAAAATTTAATATTTAATGATCTGATAATTACGTATTTAAATAATATTACCTTTAGAATTGTATTCAATTGTGCCTTTGCCTTTGCTGGCATCAATAACCCAATATCCCTCCTGTCCATTTGCTTTCTTCACACGGAAACCGTAAATTCCTCTGTGTCTCTCGATTAAATTTTCTTGATCTTCCTCCATGGCCTGTTGGAAGATCCTTAGGTATTTGGTTACTTCGAAATCATCTTCGTTTGCTGTAATAGCAGCAACGTTGTGGAGTGACTTCATCTTCTCAGGGAAACCGTGTTTGTAAACTCCAACAACAACAGCACCACCAAGGCCAATATTATGCTGTAAAGCCAACTTTGCGCCTCGCACTTGTCTAGCACCAGCTTCGCCTCGCAACTGCCAGCAGAGCTCTGCGCATTGCGCCAAACCAGTCGCACCAAGTGGATGACCTTTGGAAATGAGTCCACCACTTGGATTCACCACGTATTTCCCCCCGTAGGTGTTGTCTCCACGGTCAATCATACGAATTGCCTCTCCAGGTCCGCATAAACCAAGTGCCTCATAAGTGATAAGTTCATTGGCTGAGAAGCAATCATGTAGCTCAACCACTTGAACGTCGGATGGATTAATATTGGCTTTACGGTAGGCTTTCTCGGCTGCCAGTCTCGTCATATCGTAGCCGACCTAAAACATGAACATTAGTTAAATGCGTAAACGAATTGCACAGCCAGTCATACAATTTTCATCAGGCTATTGCCGTCCAATGACGAAGGCAAGTCAGTTGCCATTTCCATAGCCAAAATTTCTACAGCTTGCGACTCAAGACCGTGACGATGAACGAAGCCTTCTGATGCAATGATTGCAGCAGCCGCACCGTCGCTGGTGGGGCAGCATTGGAGTTTAGTAAGAACTCCATGCACCTTTGGAGATTTCATAATCTGTTCAAGTGTGTACTCATCACGAAATTGCGAGTTTGGATTGTTAACGGAATGTTTATGATTCTTGTATGCAATTTTGCCAAAATGTTCCGGCTTAGCACCGTATTTCTTCATGTATTCCATTCCAGCATTGCCAAACAGTTGAGCAGCAAATGGAGCTGCTGTTACCTCAGCCAATTCTCCCATATAGGTAATATGCTTGTCCAATGGGTTTGTCCTATCCATAAACTATAATCATCAATTAATTTAATGAGGCATTGATATTCAAAGTCATAAATTATGTTGCCATGCATTAGAATCATTAATATTCATAGAAATCAATATATTATGTTCAATGAAGTTCAATGAATTTTACCTTTAGTACATTACATGTCTTTTTGTAATGTTCATTTTAATGTGTACAAAGTTGCAAGTCATAGATTTCTACTTGTACAGTGTACACACCATAGGAAGTGAAAGTAAACCTACTGCTTTTCCTAGAGCTGCTAATAATTTTCTATACACTTACTTTGGAGCCCAAACTGCCTTTTTCCATCTTCTCAAAGCCCACTGCAAGAATACATTCATTGGCACCCATTTGCACATAGTCTTTGGCAATGATCAGTGCACTTGCACCAGTTGAGCAGTTGTTGTTTACATTGATAATTGGAATACCAGTCATGCCCACTTCATAAACACATCTTTGACCCGAAGTGGAATCACCTATCAAATGCCTAAGTATAGCATCACAATGACTATTTATTGAAATTCTAATGTATACCATAAACATATCCACAAATGGCTTTCTCAACTGCAGTCATTGGAACTCCTGCATCTTTCAAAGCTTTGACAATAGCTTCTTTAGCATAATCTGGATAGTCACAATCACCTCTTGCTCCAGGCTTCTCAAACTAGTAAAATAAACAGCATTGTATTTAAAATAATTATGTCACTGCAAAAAATGTTATTCAATTACCTTGGTCATACCAACACCAACAACAAATACACGAGTCATTTCTGCGGCCTTTTTTGTACGATATTTAACAAATAAAAACTTGCAAGTGAAATTTTTGTAGCACAAGCGGTGTGGTCACTTACGTGGACAAATTACGTTTGTAGCAAGCAAGCTCAATACGATTCGAATTGTTGTTAGCATTCAATGTTCGTTTACGTATTTATCTCGTTAGACTTTGAACAAAGTCAGTAAAAAATAATCAAGTATTGTGATATCAAGCAAAACAACTTCTGATTCTAGTATACTAATAATTATTACAAATCATTTCCACTTCCATAAGTCTAAGACGAACTAACCTAGAGCCAGGCGCTGCAGTTGGCCACAGCTGACTGCTCCCACTTCTTTCTACATAATATTGTAATCAAATACATATATACATATATGTACAGCTACCATAACAGTACATATATTTTCTATTTATGTTGATTTATTTATTTAAAATATTTTAAATATCCGGGGAAAAATTGACATTGCCTATGGCGCAAGCGCGAACTTCGCAAACTTCATCGGCGACAGGTGCCGATCTGTGCCGGTCGTACAGGTTGTGCCAGGTTGCGCCGGCTGCCGGCGTCCTTTTTGCATCGAAGCAGTGTCGGGTGCACGTGTAGTCTGTGCAAAAGTGAATAAATTATTGGTATATTTTAACAATTAACAACAAATAACTAGTCGCATTGGTTCATCACAATGAAGGTGACTTGCTAACATATAACTCATAAGGGGGGCAACGTACATAGTACCTTTAATACGATATTCATTTTCACCGGCATTAGCATTTTACATTCGCCATTTTTTTTTGCTAGCGTCCTTTCTGTTAAAGCGTTGTTTTGTTCAACAAGGGCTTGTACGATAGGATTAGTATGTTTCATACGCATAACGCAATTCAGATATATTCTAAAAGCTCGGGCAGTTAGCTATCGTCTAAAATGCAATAAGTCATTCGGTTGTACTAAAGACATAATTAAGACATCATACATTAAAATCTGTTAGTGTGTGTGTAATGGCAACGAGATTTACTTCGTGAAGCTGATTAATTCAATCTATAAATGCTGAAAACCAATGGTAAACAAACGTTCATAACCTGTACACATCACTAATTCCTTTAACTGTTTCAGGCAATGAGCAGAGCATTTATAATTAAGGCTTACTAACAACCTGTTAGCTTTACCATGCATTTCAATATAGAAAAGTATATTATATTGTGTCTGCTATTGATTGTTGGATATGTTGGTTAACCCGAGCCAATATGATCCACAAGGTCCAATGTGAAATTCACAATCCCGAGCCAGTTTAGAGACAATCCCAATCCAAACCTTGAAGGGCCTTAGGAGATTTAGAATGCACAGTAAGCAAAACCACACATTTCATCTTTTACATAAATATGTAATATACAAACGAAACATCAGGGTATTTACAATTTAACATTATTTAAAAATCAAGTCATATAAGACAATGGGATCGATTCTATATAATCCGAACGGTGATTGAAGACGTCAATTGCAGTCTCAGTTCAATCATATACACGAGGCCTTGTGCTTTGTGTTTGCGTTCCTCCTATGTAATAATTCTAATGAGACTTATTTAACATTTACTGGTATCCATTTTGCATATGTGTACAATAGCAACATTTCGGTCTCTACGTACAATCGTTCATTACTGCATACGCAAGAATGGGTTTCTTGCAACCAAACGTATTCTTCAACAAAACAATCGATTTTGCGGACAAGCTGAGTATCTAATTAACAGATGGGCCAAGCTGCTATTCGAAAACAATCAATTAGTATCTTGTGCAGTAGCAGCTAATGGCGTTGGCGTTCTAACTTGTAACTGAATCAAGAGAGATCTGAGAGCAGAATCGTGTTTGGCAAAGTGCTCACTATGATTACAAGTACAGATACTTTACAAATGTAGATTGCAGCGGCTAATTGCGAGCAAAGTCGTTATTGTGCTTATCAAACCCGCACAAGTGGCGTTTCCATTTTAAGGGGTTAATGATCATAACATCTAAGAGCAGTTTGAAGCGTAATTAGATCGAATTAATGTGGCACTAAAAGATATGTTAAGCTGCGTTTTTCCCTCTTCGTATTCATTTAATAGTAAGTAAGTACATTGTCGGTTTCGTTTTGCCTTAGTGCTTAGGGTAATCGTTTAATATATTGACTTACAATCAGTACACATTGTGGGTGCATTGAGCCAATGCAATTAATTTCTATATACAACTCGCTCGCTTCAGAATCAATACAGTTCATATAATTGGCTTGCAATTTGGGCCTTCTCGAATAATAGCTCAAGTCACAACAAGTACTTTGCACGTTTACCTGAACGTGATAGAAATGTAACATGTAACAATCGGATTTGTTGTAGTAATAGGCTATCTAGCTAATTAACTTATTCAACTCGGGTAATTGAATAATTTTCTAAACCCTTCATCATGTACTCCCGTCTTCTCGAAGTTATCAATAAGTTGTTATTATAAATTCATTTAGAGTGGTGGTTTAGTTGACACTTTAGGTTTTAGTCATTATACTCCGAATTAATTTACGTTTATCACAGATAGATGACTAGCAAGAATTAAGGTCCTTTACTAAAAAACGAGGACTAATCAATTTACATTACACATTATCAATTGGGTTAATTTATCGTTCCATTTCGCCTAGTTAAAAGGACATGTCGTGTATCTGCGTGTGAGTGGTTGCCTATAATATGGCAGGTATTTGGCAAATTGCACAATGTTTATGATCCTGAATATCCATATTCATATGACTACTTGAGCATACAATTAAAAAAATATGGCATCTGATCATATTGAACCTCTTCTAGTAGGTCGTTAAATGCATATGTTGCATACACGTATAGGACATGACGTTCATTTCATTTGCAAATTGCAATTGTTATTTTGTTTTTTTTGTGGGGGGTGCTCCAATGCACATAAGATTTATAAAAATGGACCGACCTATCAGTGCGTTTGCGTGTGTACACATTTGTTTAGTATTACGTTATCATCTACGTCTTGCGGAAAAGTGGATGTGCACCAGTGACATTCATAATACTGTTCGTTTGTTGCTTGCAAGTTAGGTTCGTCTGGCATCTCGCATATGTGCATCTCGTTGTAAAATTTGTAAAATCTCGTTGGATAGCTCTCTTGCTCTAGCTTCCGAGCAGCTATGTGCTGATAATGCGGTGGGCGGCTATTAAAAGCAGGAATGCATAGATGACTGGGCAGCTGCCGCCGCCACCACCACCACGTACAGTCGCTGCTACTGAGCTGAGCGCTGGCGTGGGTGCAGCGAAGCGTGTATTCTCTCTGGCGCGGTATGCCTGCGACTTCCATTTGATATTGAATGATGGCAGCGTACGACTCAGCGTGCGCAATCTGTAAAATATGCACGAGGGAGCACATTAAACGCCATTGACGACTGCGGAAGCAGTCAAGAAGAAGTTTGTCGTAAATACGCGTTACTCACCTAACGATCACGGTCGAAACCTTCCAGGGTAGCACGTATACCTTATGTGTCTCTCGCGAGCAGAACGTATGCAGGACTTCGCCGAGGTGTTTATGATTAGCATTCGCCACGTACTCGTGAATGCTGATATTCCATGCGGTGCAAGGACCTAAACAAAGCCATCATCTCATATGTTATCAGTCCAACTGCCAGCAGTCATAAAACTTACGATTTTGCTTTGAGCTGATATCTAACTCTAGTTGCCGTTCGACATTCGAATGTAACGTCCACGAACATCCCTGCTCGTAGAAATTATTGAGGTTCTCAGGCGGTGTTAGATTTTTAAGGACGATTTCACCCGCATGTAGGGTATATACTTGTTCGCCACAAATTGTGTCTGTGTTGAATGCATAAGCTGCAGTCAAACCGAATCCTTTGCGCTTCCACGTGTAGTGAGCAACGGAATATACTAAGGTCAAAGAGCCCCAAGACCGGACACTGACAGGTAGCCATTCATATTGCACGCCACACAGGCAAGCCACACGCCAATCCTCGTCATTAAGGATCAAAATGTGATCGATCTTGTTTAGTGGACTACCCGTTACGCAGCGACAGCCATTGTCGCCGCACTGCGTAAAGCACAGCGGCTCCTTCTCCAAGTGATCCAATGATTGGATACGTAAAGAGATGCTCTGATTTGCCCCCGGCTCGAATTTCTGCGTGCAGAGTAGTGGACCTTCCATGTTCCAATAGAGATGTTGAGTGCTAGGGTTCTCTATCATTCCGGTCGAAGGACTAGTCGCGCCGCGGTAGATAACATCGCACATACCAGTCGGTTGAACAGTTCCACTTAATTGCTCTGCAATTATTTAGATTTGCTCGGAATTCGGATCACGAAAGAAATTAGAGGTGGCTTCTTACCGTCGTGAAAATAAAATCTGCCCGCAAGAAATTCAGCTTCGCTGGTTGCGAGTGGCGCAGTGGGACGTTGAAAGAATATGACCATTTCGTTTCGGGATGAGAGCAGCTTCTTTGTGTCTAGATCGTCCGGGTCGTGCTTCTGTTTAATTTGCGGACTGCATAATTTTTCGAGCAAATTCTTGCGAATTTCAAACGCTCCGTCGAATACCTCGACGACCGTCTTGCAGCCGGGCGCCCTAGACGATCGAGGAGCAGAAGAAGACATTTGTATTCATTAAATTGGTCCTGTGCGCTAGCGAGTGCGTTACCTCAGGCGGAAATTAAAGAACGAAATGTGCACGACGTCCGTCGGTTTGCCGCGGAACGTGATGCGACAGATTGGGAACCAGTCGTGTTCGCGCGTATCGAAATGACCGGATCTCGTGTTATTGCCGGATATTAATATGTCGCATCCGCTAAAGTTGGATGGATTTCCAGCTTGGATGCTATCGTTGCCTACGCCTGCAGTGCATACAGCGACATAAAAAATGCGAATTGGGCTCATGCCGAAGAGACATATAGAATGATTATTTTATTAGAACCTTGGCGTATTTCCACGCTACGTGCGCTCATACTATTTGTCTTGCCGTTTTATTGCCGCTCCCAGCCGGGAGATGCTGAAATATAAATTCGCGGCACGCAAGACGCACACTCACCTACAATATTTGATGATATCTTCTCGTGCGGTGAAGGGGCTGCGGGTAGCGGTGGCAGTGTGGTGGCAGGTTCGGTGGTTGTTTTCTTTTCGTGCTGAAATTCTAATTGGGCGACGAAGCCATTGTATTCGAACGGTGGCGTTTGTGGCCCGGAGCTGCAAGCAACAAATTTCGATTACTTATCGTTGCCGTCGTAGAATTGGAAAGTACGTTAGGCACTCCTTACCGAAATTCTATTAAAAGATTAGACCCGGTGTACTCCAACTTCTTGCGCGCGTTTCCGCACAGTGTTTCCAACAAGGGTGAAGACGTTGTTGTGCCCTTATAGATAGCGATGTAGTCAGTTGAGCAGCGTCTAAACAAAACAACAAAATTAACCAACGAAATTACTGCTCACTGCGCAGAGACGTAAAAAACCACTAGAATGATAAAAAAGTACGCGAGGAAGAATTTCCGTATTCTTCCTTAGAATTTTGAAAATAGTAAAATAAATAAATCAAAAAGCTGACATCAATTCACGTTTAAATGGGAACCATTAATAGTTCGCGCCTCGAAAGCAAGCAAATCTATTTGCGAAAGGGAAAAGAAAAGTTAGCCAACTAAGCGCAGATGACGCGTCTCGGGGAAAAAGGCTCCTTGCAATGAATGTGCCAGGAGTGACGGGCCATCACTAGAGATTCGCTGTGGAGGGATGATGATGGCTGAAGATTGTTAGTGGAATAGCGCACACGTGCGCAACTCTGAACGAGTGTAAATGAAGACAAGATAGACAACTTACTCGCGTGGCATCAGCAGCGTGTTGAAGACGATTCGCACGAGTGTGTTTTCACTGCTGGTAGTGATGTGGTATTTGCATTGTCGGTGCGGCGGATAGACGCCCGGATATCCTGGACTTGCAAGCACGCATTGACCCAGTTTGTCACAGGCGAAGTCCTGGTACAGCCAGTCGCAATCTGCGAGCCAGAAAATACAAGAATAAGGGAAAACTGGCAGGCAATTGAATCAACACCGTCGTGCATGCATATTTTTCTAAACGAGTAAAATATGCAGAATGCAAATTGGATACACTCCAGCCGTACCTGTGTTCTGCAGGCGCATACCGCCCTTTTCCGGAAAACCTAGGCCATCCGTGTTGTTGATAGTCGAGAAGCTGAAGTACGCCAAGAACTGCGACCGCCGAGTTTTCTCAGTTACCCTGCAAACATAAATGCACGTGAATTATGCGTTATGCGCGGAAAAACAAAGATATTCATAGGAATCACTGGCTCGGTAATAATTTCACCAATCGTTCGTAATGACATTCAGGCTAGAAAGCTTCTACGAAGAATTTAACGCTCCAATTTCAGCGAAGGCACTTTAGTATTTTACGACTTCTTAATAATATTGTTGGCGTTGAGAGTCAAAAGAAAATTCATTCGCTATTTGAGGAACGCGCAGGAGTCAATTTCGCTGCTCGCATGCGAAATGCAAATTCTCCTTTGAATTCGAACGAATGACATTTAAATTTAAAACAATTTCCCAACAATTTTCTAACTTGTCCCACACTCGCTTATAAATAAATCCGCCAATTCAAGTGGAATGCCAGCGAACGCAGAAAATCACTGGAGGATTGCACCGCATTGCACATGCCAAGGCTGAATCGAATTTCGAAGAAGTCGAAACACATGCATTTGTACACTTGCAACTTTCTTCTCGGCCCAGCGAATTTATCTATTCAACCGTGAAAATGTCGAAATGTTTTCATTGCAATTGATTTGCTCAATAGTTCTGTTCATTGGGGAAATTTGTCGTAATTAAAATCACCGTTAGTCCTGAAATAACAAGAATTAAGGAGAAACGAACAAGTTTAATTCAATGTTAAACACATTGTCGTTCATTTGTAACGTAACAAGATACTCGACTCAATTCAACGTTGACTCGTCTTCTCGTCTTCTTCTCCTTCTGTTTCTTCTTGCTCTGCTCTGTTTGCATTTTTTCGTTAGGAGTGACATTGCTGAGATTCCAATGTGGCAATCTTCAGCGTCTCGTCTGGGAAGAAATGGGAATTGCGAGACGACGAGAGATCATTTATTTCATTTGTGTTCGTTGCACACCGAATGCAATTCTTGGTAATTTCTCAAACTGCATCGGCGGCGCAGGAAGACGCCTAAATGGATTTTCCCATTCGGTGCGCAGAGAATGCAAAACGTGCGTACCTTTTGCGCGATAAATCATTTAAAACTAAATTCGCATCTCGTATTAAATCAGTGACAGGAGACGACAACGACGCCGGTTGGGCTTTACGCAAATGGGAATCTAAGTGAGCCGCATCCGCCTTTCTCCTTAGTCCCGCGTTGTAGAATTCAACTTTCTTGATAGTTTTAACAAAAATGATTTATTATTGGCAGAAGGTTTTAGTTTGTAATAAGTATAGACAAAGTACTACAACGTGGTTTTTGCAATTGTTTCCGGAACGCATGCAACATACAGTAAAATTAATTTCCATCTCAATTCTGCATATTTGGCTGAGCTTTTCACGCAAGAGTTAGTTAATTAATACCTGAATCTGACAAATTTACACACTGAAAACATACTCAACTCTTTACAAAATGAATTAGTTTTTCGCCTAATCTCGTTTTGCATCGTTACTTGCACTCTGACGCTGCTAATGAGGAAACTAATGTGTTTGGCTGAACGTCATCAAAACAGTATCTGCTAATTAAGGAAAACTATTTGCTTAGCGTAGCAATGTATCGAACACAGTTGCGCGCTGCCAACTAACCAGAAAAGCAGTTAGGAGAACGTCGACAACAACCCTCTTGACCACTCGCCGAGTAACGATGCAAACGACAGCAAGCACACAAAATAAGCCGGAAAACGATTTCGCTTGAGCGAAGGGCTGCGTAATTATAAGTTTAAAACAATTTTAACATACCCTTCCTTTCACTGAATCATTAATTAGAACGTATCTTCGTTTAAATGCGCATGAACGCGACATTTGCTTTTTGACCGAGATATCGTCATAATCTTTTATGTATTCATCTTGTTTTTATTTTGCGTTTTATTTCTGTTTATCATCGTTGTCTTTTATGCGCATTTCTCAACGGAAAATCCAAATTGTAAGATGCAAACCTAGCGCACAAACAGCGTATATGGTGGAATAGCGCGAGCGCGTGACGAGATAATCTTGCATAAATCTCGACGTCTTCGTTCCGGGAGACGAGTGCAAAAGGCACACAACAGGGGATGATAGAGGGAGAGACAACAAGTAAAAACATTTATGTATATTTGCGCATTATGAATGTGTGCCTTCTCATCTTCCCGCACCGAGATTTGCAACATTTTCTCAGTGGCTGACGTTCCTCCTGACTCCTGCAATCGCACTTCTTTTTATCCCTGATTTTCATGCAAGCATTTTATTTTATTTCATATTGGATTATGCAAGCAATTTTATTAAAGTGGAAAGAATATTTCGTTTGTAAGTACAAAATATTCTTGACGTTTTTATTGGTATTCGGGGAATTATTGAATTTTTGCTTGAAATACGCTCGAAATTGATGATTTTAATGAAACCTTAGCGCGTTAGAGGTGCGTAAAAGTTGTAAGGCATAAATAGTTTTACATAGTGAAATCGAATATTAAATTTACGTGGAAAAACAGGAATTGAAATTTAAACAAAAGTTATACGTACTCAAACAGTAGTGAGGCGACTCCTTCATCTGTAAAGAAAACAACCGGCGGCGAATATCGCTCATTCTGGCCGCAAAGTTGATTTTCATGAAGACTATATTGAGGTTCAGTGCCGCTCATGAGTAAAAGATGTCCGCCGCTGCAACTGGAAATAAAAGCACATTGAATATTTCAATAACACGCAATTTTCAATCCTCATTCAATTCCGAGCTATTGATTCTGATCGCGATTTATTCTTATTATGGGCGCCAAAACAATGACACATATTTCATTACCGCTTTGCCGGCCGCTGCTATTCACGCCATCGAAAAGTGATAGAGAAATTATTTTACGATATTGTCGACGCTCACAATGCGGTCTATGCGCTGGCGAGTTACTAATTAATCGAGCGTAATTAACACGCACGTTCAAACAGCCATTAGTTGGCATCGATAGCTGGTAACCGCTGTTGTTTGATTTGTTAGAATATGCACGAATGCTTTTAGTCATTGGTTTGTAATCTTATTCAAAATTATACGTAGCCGCATTTTGTATGCAGTGGATTTCATTTATAAAATCATGAATCAAATGATACTTTAGTCTAAGAAAGATTCTCTGGTTTTAGTTACCCAAGTGATTAGGGGTTATTGGCGATGAAATTTAAACGTCTTTGCCTAGTCGTTATAACCGAAATGTATTATATTTGAGTTTATAGGTTGTGGTATCTTATGAGATGATATAAATTGGTGTAAACCTGACCTGTATTAATAATACTCATCAGCATTTGCATAGCCGAATAATGATTGCTTAATGCATGCATGAACTATGTACGTAACCTCTCACATCTTCTCGTGGAGCACATCAGCACCTCGCGATGAAATTAATTAACCAAATGATGGTTTAGCAGGCGTCGTCACCGTTATCGACCTGACTAGTTAGTACGATCGAATGCATTAATGCATAATATACGACACTCCCGTGCACGCGTTGCTTATGATTAACACACATATTAAGCGCATTTATAGCGGGTAGGTGTAAAAATTAAATGTAATGAAACTCGCGCTTATTAAATTCAATAAATTTCACGAGAGCGGCGGCGAGTAATGCTTTTGTTTTTGCGTCATTTTACATTTATGGCCATTTAACATCTACATTATGAGTTTTGTTCTAGAAGTCCTCGCAAAGTCATAAGGGAGTAAATCACATTTTCCACATGCGTTACTTTTTTGTAAATAGCGTAATAAACATGAGAAATGCTGCTAGTAAATATGAGGACGTTTCATTAAAATGAAACTTTTAGTAGTTTATAAGTTTTTCACTACAAAAGAAATTTAAATCATTTGCAAATGTAACGTGCTTAATTTAGTGACATCTGCGGTATTAAATTTTTGGTTATAGCGACTGCAACTTTAATTTTAACTATGGGTACAGGCTTATTTGTTCATCGTAACTGCGTTGATATCACATTAAAATCTATTGTATGTTACTTGACCATAAATTCCAATTTGAAATGGCATGTTATACTTTGGTCATTAATTCAACTATAACAGCGATTAATCTGTTCGTGAATGAATAGCTTGTAAGTGTACAAGCGTTTTTCGCATTAAAAAAGTAATGCACTTCGTTTTACTCTTTGCGCAAACATTGAGCGGTAACAAAGTCATCGATATGTATAATCCTCTTACTCTTGTTCAGCGTCGCACGACGAATGCAGAAAAGAATCAAATAAAAGCCGCGCTTAAAACTCGGCCGCTTTTAATTAAATTTCTAGCATAGAAAAAGCTTTGATGAATTTTCCAATTTAACTTAAAAACTTTCGTAATGCACGTTTGATAAAGTGAACGACAAATTTGCGTGCGTTTTTAATCATAAATGAAGAAATCTCCATATTGATATTTGCGATTATTCCGGGAGGTAATCGAATTTGGGACCTGCGTTGACCCGAAACCCATTCAATCAGTACATTCTGAAGTAAAAATGTGAACATGCTGGGATTATGCGCGCTGTTTCCTTGGAATGCAATCACATTTTCATCGCATTTATGCTACACCCTCGAGTACTCCAAGGGACTTGTCGAATTCGGGCAAAGGACTCTGGGTGGAGAGCGTCAAGGGTGGAAACGACATTCGGGCAATTTGTCAAGATTTATAGGTTAGGTGTGCCCGTGTCGGCTGTCATTCCATATATAATCGTCGTTATTCGATGACACAAACGATGCACCTGGTGCGCATTCTTCCCGGCTATGAGTTTACTCCCGAGCTTTTTAATACCGTATTAGAGCGACTGCTAAATGGCGTCCAATCTCATCGAATTCGTCGGGCGGTACGAAATTGAATTGTAAATGTAATTGTTGATATCCACTCGTTGCGTTCGCTTTACTCCATTACTAACGAGTAAGCTGGATCTCCAGATCGTTAATGTGCAACTCGTGGGGAAGCGTTCCCGAGCGATTTAAACCTACTTGAGCATCTGCATGAAAGTCAAACAGTCTGATGCGATCTCCATCAACGACCAATACCGTTTTATTTTCATGACTCAATCTTCTCTTTTATCAAAAAATCCGCCAATACTCAATTATTAGTTTTGTTTCGGGTATGCGGAGTATTTTGATCACGTAAGCAATTAAATTGGATGTAATTCTAGAAATCCACGAACGGTATTAGTGGATAAAATCGTGCTTACCTGGTGCCATTGAATCGGCCCGTATTGACCAGACGGTAAATCTGAATCTCGAGGCGCTGATGCGGCTGCGGTACGAATGTATACAGACAAGAGTTTGGTCCTTCTAATGACGGCGATTTTATCTGTCCGAAGTATTTGCCCGATTTCTCGTACAGTTCGCTAGACGTGATCGTTAAGTTGCACACTGAAAACACACATAGGATTTAATCGTTTATCAATATCAATAATGTTTAATGTTCAATTAAGATAATAATCGTAATTAGATCCGTGAATTTACGTGTTGGTTTGGGATTAGCGTGATTAATGAGATACCTACAACACATGAATAATTTTCCTACAGTTTGCAATTTAAAAACTATGGTCTATGTTTTGCTCTTATGCAAACGGATTAATTGGTCGCTTCTGGGTAAAATGATGGATTTGCATTAATAGTAATTATTTAGTTCAATTCAAGCGTGAATAATTAATGATGAAAAAGACTGAATACTAAATAAAATGCTGAGTGCGCAAATAAATAAACGCGGATGGAATAATTATTGTCTGATTAATTAATAAAGCATTATTATTTATTTGTAATGATGTAAATAATGGTGCATTAAACCAGTGAATTAGTCCGGAAATGTGTAATCAATTCCAATCAATTCACGATGTGAAAAATAGATTTAACGACGCGTTCGTAAACCGCCGCCATTAATTTGTTAATTAAGCAATAATGCATCGGGGCTGAAACACTTGCCACCGAGTTGATTATAAAAGTGGAAGAAAAATTTAGGTACGCAAATAGCGGAAGTTGGGCATAAAAGGAGCATTCATTTATAACCCTTTCGTTTTTGTTTTGGCTGTGACTGGGGGCGGTAATCAATAATACGGATTTGCGGAAACGCGATTAATGAAATCAATTAATCAAAGTATCCTTCTTCATTGAGTGAGTGCGGTACAAAAGAGGTCGTCGAAGGGTGGAGAAATGGCATTTCGCAGTTTGCCACTTTCCTCTACTTTAGCAGCTCAATGAAGAGGAAGATTTGATAAGGAGAGAATTTGAAGCGAACACGTTGGCAATTGCTGCCTCTTTTTAAGGGCTGATGGAAGGAGAGGGTATTGCGAAATTTAATTATTAATTTAGTACGCGGAGGAACGAGTTTACTCCAATCAAATTCAGCAATATTGTGCGCGGTTATTGCTATTGTTGTTGCTGCACTTTATTTTGCTGGCGGCAGTGACGGTAGTCAGCGTTGTCCGAGGGCATAATTAATTGACGCGCATTGCGGACCTATGTTAATAGAAACTGTTGACTTTTCACTAGCGTATTGAATGATGAAGTGAGATGCATTAAAATTGATTGCTTGTTCTGCTAAATGTGTGTTATTCTTGCGCGGATGGAGATGATGGATACATTGAAATATTTTGTTATTTACATATGAAAATTACTAACACGTCAATTATGTCAATAATGTTCTTAATTTGTTTTTCTTTTGTTACAGAATTTCAACCAAGCCCAAAATTGACTAGCAAGTTTCATTGCATCGAAGAGTTTCATTGGTAAGTAGACTATTTTTGATTCTTCTGTAAAATTTGTGTGAAAATGTCTTCAAAATCCGTCATGACTTTCGCACGATCCAATAATAGCCGCTGTTGCATTTGCATCCGGGTGAAATCACAGAGAAGTAAGCATTGGGATCAGGGTTGCTCGACATGTTCTAGCATTAAGTGCATAGTGATTGTGCGGAATTGTATGTAATTATAGAGCGAGAGCGTGAGAACATTGAATTAGAAAACGCATAGGTCGGTCCATTCATTGGTTGGCGGGGTTCAAAGCAAGAATATAGTAGCGGCTGTGGTACTCACTGTGATTGCAGTACTGTTCTAGCCCGCACTGCGTGCATCGATTTGGCGAATCCTTGCCGCAATGGCAGCCGCCGTCCGCCACGCAGCACGCGCATTGTCTGTTACCCGTTTCCCATGGGCACGCACAGCCTTTCGCTTGCTGAGTCCACAGGTCGATTTGACCTGGAAATAAACAATAACAAATTTAAAATTATTTTCAATGGGCTATACCTACGTCTGCTGAACATAAATCATTTTATCTTATAACCGTGAACGTGTGTAAGTTTAATACTGCAATGTTGAGAATCTAAGAGCATTATTTTACGGACGAAGGTTTCGGACAACATGGCGAATTACAACATCCGACAAGCACACCTAAGCCTACGACTACCGCCGCCAAGGCTGCCTGCCGCCTCAGAGGCAATGCAAATGAGGAGTTGTAGTTTCGCGGCGTTTTGCAAAATTAATACGGCGTGTCCCATGTAAATTATTTGCCGGAAAAACAAACGGCCTCCGGCGACGACCAAAAAGGGCTCGCGTCGCGTTTACACACACTCTACGCACCCGCCGAACCGGAAATTCGCCGAGATAACCGGCATGCAAATGCACTTCCGAAACATATTTGCTTAACGCGCGCGGGCGCCACAATTGAATTGCATGCAAATTCATTTGATGTTTACGTCATCAATATGCATCACTCGCGACACAATTTTCAAACATCTAACATTATTGTTTAAACGCGTCATAATAGTGCACATACTGGAAATATAGAGGTAATAAATTAAAATTCGAAAAGCGCAATTTTAATGCATTTATAATAAAATATCCTCGATAGCGTGCGTTATCCTGCACATGACGTGCAATAAATATCGTTTGATGTCATCCAATTTATATGATAGTTTATATTTTATGCACATGGTGCGAATATAATGAACGGGCATTGATCATGCATTTCGAAGTAAATGTGTGTTTTCTTTGAAATACATTCTGTTTGTTTGTGAAATTGCCAACGTGTTTCTCAGTCTCTTCTTCATCGTGGTAACAATAATACACAATTTGTTAGACTGCACTGCACTGCACTGCAGAAACCAACGTTTCGCGTCTTCCTCTTGCTCCCAAAGCTAACGTACCAACCACGGTTCGTATTCGCTTCGCACTTAACGCGCATTAACAATGCGACTACTTGTCTCTTGTTCTCGTATGTTTTAGTTGGCAAGACAGAGGCGTCTTAGTTAGTAACATATATTCATTTGACTTGCGACAGTAAAAAAGGAAATTGAGCCTGAATTTAAATTTAATTTAATTATTTTTATGAACAACACTAAACTTCATTTATCACCACTTTGAAATGACTGTAAAATTCTTTGCTCTAAATGGAAAGTCATTAGAATTACCTGGGTAGAATACTTATAGATCGGATACAATTTCAGTGTGCGAAACGGCAAGAGCGACGTATCTATAGGTTTTCAAACGAAGTTTCCATTAACCTAGACCGCTGCATTGCCATAAAGTCATTTCTTACAAGAGTAATCACTTCTATTAGCTTATCCTGATTTTAAGCCGGTACTGATGAAATCATACAAATTATAATTGAAACAGATAGTACAAGTCAAACAATAGTTAATTAAAATGCACAATGATTTCGTTGCATATTGTTTGAAATGATATGGTTATCTCCTCCGTTTCTTGACTGCTTCTATTGCTATGACTGCATTGAAAGATCAACATAATCAATACTCGTACATGAGCAGTTTAATTGTAAAAATAAAATACGCGTGCGAGGCATAACGGTGAAATATTATTAAACGTACTACGCGTACGTACGTCATATTCGCTCCGCGGGAAAGAAGAAATGCAAATGTTGAACGGCGGAAAAACAGTGAAGCACGAGTGAACCGGAGTACTGAATTTAAGTTGAGGGCATGCTAATGTTTTTCATTATTAAAGCGCACATTTCAGCGGCGTCGACGAAACGACTTAATTTCCTTTTTCATTAATTCATTGCATGCCAGCAACGCCTCTCTCTCGTGCGCGTTCGCCATGCCTTATCTGTTATTATAATAAATAATGTAATACTTCATGTGCGTTCGCGTTAAATTAAAAAATGCTTTTATATATGCATATTCCGCTTTTACGCTTCATTTACAAGTTTTTATCATTAAATTTAAAAATGCCTCATTTATAAATTTTAACAGACGGACAACAAAGCGACACGAACTTAATGAGGTTTGCAATCAATGCATGGATGGTCAAATGCTTATAAGTTTCGAGCATAAAGTTAATTCGTTTTCTTGTTTGCCAACCAACACAGGCACTAAAACTTATTTAATAAAACATTCACAATGCTAAAAAGCCGCAACAATCGACCAACAGCCGCGCTCTGAATAAATGGAGAGCGAGGCGTGCTGCCTCGGTGTTAGCAATATTTAAAACTTATTAGCAAAGTTTACCGATAAGCGGATTTTAATAATGATGCGTTTTGCGCGCATTACTTGCGTGCATATTGCACAAGCGCTAATGATGTCATCTCCGAACTAACGAGTAAACAAACAAACAGGAAGTGCTACGGGTATTTGACTAACAAATGAACCACTTGCTTGGAGTATATTTAATTAATTTATAAAATATATGCGCTTGTTATTTAGTGTGCTAAAAAGATATCAGTTGATTGAACAACGTATTTCATTTAATTAAAATGAACTTTGGCAAAGTCGACCGTTCCTGTTCGAACCAAAACAAGGCCCCAACAAAATAACAAGCAAGGATATGCGGAGCGAAAGAGAGACTGGCAAATTTACATTTCAATAATTAAAAAAGTTGCGCTCTGTCTTGATGATGGCAGAAAACAGGCCGGCATAAATGATTAAAAAAAGTCGTTCCGTGCTTTTGTTACGCGTACGTAACAAAAGCACGGAATATGAGGATTGCATATGAGGATAAAGCATGTAAAACATGCAACGGCCGGCAATCAGCATCCAGTGTACGCGCGATACGGGACTCCCAAATGTCCCGACCTGGATTCGGGAATAGTTTTTGTCGGCTTCCTAAATTTTATGCCTCGCTCTGGTTGTTGCTTTATGCGCTCGTTGCGTTCATGTTTTTACTACATTGGAATTTTGACTGTTTTGGATGTGATATACAAAGTTTTTGATCGTACTTATGGCGTAAATAATTTTCGGGCTGTTTTAAAATTCACACAAGAATAATTTAGTTTTAAACAATTAGTTTTATAAAAAATAATGAGAACGTTGCATGATAAAGATTTCAATTTGTTTTTTCATATTACTGGAATTCTTTAAAAGATTTAAAGATTAGTGCCATAACTTCAAAGAGTTATGGCACTAAAAGCAAATCTTGCAAGTATCTAAAGTGTACCTTAGCGTATTGCTTTTATCATATTAATAATACACTCTAAAAATTATGAGCTTAATTTAAAAAATGTAATTTCTTGCATATATTATGGAACACCAATTTAAAAATGTTTTATATCCAAATAAGCTATTATATTGAATTGATTTGAATGTATATGTACATTAAGCTTGAGAAACTTGAATGGATTTCGAAATAACATTTACGGATTTCGTAACCGCAAAACGAGCTTCTCAAATTCGCCAACTAAAAGCCGCCTCCCTTCGACTTTGCGCAGCACTCGCGAAATTTGTGCATACACAGCGGATGAATTAGTTTTTCATTAAATACGTAAATGGAACGCACACAATCCGTTCTCGCGTTTCGCTTTTCAATCACGTATCGCCTATTCGTTCCCTTTTTGGCGCTGAGGAAATGAGCAGCCGACTGAATCGGAAATAATGCAACCGATAAATGAGAAAACTTTTGTAACGGCTAAAATACATCATCAGCTGGTGAAGAAGACGAATTGTTGCATTCGATGTGCAAACAAACAAAATGTACTTTCAATCGGCACAAGGCAGGAAACGCACCGCATGCGATTGATACGCGTCCTGCATTGAGGTTTACGACATGACAAACTGTTTGAATTTATCGAATTTTTCTCGGATTGTAAAATATTATCGTAATCGTACATCTGCTTTTTTATGCGCTCAATGTGTGCGTTTTATTTTTGTTTTTTACCCCTCTTGCACCGCGCGAATGTTAGAAATTCGTTCGTGCTCGTAAAAGGCCAATGTGTCTCATGTCCTCGGCAATTTTCCGCGAAAGCGCGCGCAAGTTTTTCCTCAGTTTCCTGCTTTTTTTATCGCGATGCTCGAGTGTGTTATATGTGCCAATATTTCACAAATAGATGTGCAACTTACGAGCATCAGATTTCCATTTATATGAAGCGATAAATCAGTGTCTCAAACATGGAAAATCATTTTCCTTCTTTCCCGTTCGAAAAACACCACTAATTGTTTGAAAAATACTCAAATGTATTTTCCATCTTCAAAGTCAAAAACAGTATTGCTGTTGAAAACAAGGGCAGCTACATCCATTAAAATACGCTTTAATGAAGAGATCGAATAAGTATGTGTGCAATGAGATTTTCTTGGCATGTTTTTGACACGTTAGACAGGCAGTCGTCACGCTTGAATAGAAATTCAAGGCAGTTGCAAAAGCAGCAGCCGAAGCTAAAAGCTTAAACACGCAAGAAACGCCCATTGTTCTTCTTCTCGTAGAAGGTAAATTTCTTGTGCCTCGAATTAATGCGCACGTCGACAATCAACAATCTTTGTTTGTTCTCGTGCGTGCTTCGCTGATGGCTAAGATAAAAGCACGACACGTAAACAATTCCCGTGTGTTGCTTTGAGTGTACTTATTATTGCAATAACTCGCAGGTATCTTGAGTTCAAACGCTAGAGTTTGCTTTATCTTATTAGCGGGATTCTAAAACCAACAACAACAAATAACAAACTTAGTTTTGTTGGTAGAAAATGAGATATGCATAATACTAAAACGCCCTTTGGGCTTCCGAAACTATTAATGATCACGGAATTTTATATTACAATCAAAAATTCAATCGGGAATTACTCTCAAACATTTAACAGTTTAACTCGTTTTTAATAGCCGGTTATTTTACAGCGCAATAATTAAAGTTCATAACTCGTTGTTTTTATTTCGTTTTTGGTTCAGATATTCGATATTCACTTTAATTTAATTGCTACCGGCATAAAAAAATACACACATATAAAATGCAAATAAAATGGAAATGTGTTTGAATGAAATTAACAAAGTCCTGCGGTCGAATCGTTTCGAATCGAAACAAAGGAATAATTTAAATGCAAAACATTTGCGGAATATAAAATATTTATTCATTATAAAGCAAATTGTGTTATTAATATTTGGAAGTTTGTTGGGCACATAATCTGTTGTACAAATCCGCTTAAATATTTAATTAACGGTATAAAAACTAATTTATTTAATTGACGGGTGCAATTCGCATTGGTAAAATTTAAAAGTTAGGCGGAATTATTGAGTTTGATTTTGTCCGCCAATTGCCTGCATGCCAATATCAAAAGCGTCGGTCACAAAGCGAATAAATAATTGCGGTTGACAAAACGAGCGTGGCAGTGTGACGACGATACGCACGTGTGCACATGGCAAAGTGGTTCAAATGATTGTGGCTTGTACAATTCAATTGCTCACTTATTTCACAATAAATACCAACGACAGGGTCGAATTCACAAATTCAAACGTTCAAATAATACTAAACTAACCGTTTGCAATGATCAAGCACACAGTGAGCATAGTTAATACAAAAATGTTTAAACTAAACTATGCAATGAGGGAAAAATTGATTTGTTAGAAATTCCTGCGCAAAACTGAACGGTAATAAAATAAATCGTTACTCAAAGTGGCCAACGTTATAACAAAATGCGTTGATGAAAATGTGATTTAAATTACTATCGGAATGTTGTCAACCTAACTGTAAATTTACAAGAAAATAAAATATGAATAAATCAAGGAATTCGTACACGCTTTTTGCACAATAACGAACAGTCTGTTTCCTCACGACATTACAAAGAATAATTCCGTCGTAAGATTCGAAGGTGGCAAGAAGCTGCGGGGTATTACGCGCTGAGACTATAAGTAGGCTCGCGGCATGTTGAATCACGCGCTCGCGAAATTGGAATTTCGTGTTCTCCTTTGAATTACTCAGTGCGTTTAAGAATCCTCGACTATTTATAAATTGAAAGCGTGCCGTGATGGATACGCACGTGTCGCCCGCCTCGTTCAGTCCCTTAGCACCAAAGGAGAATTGAGAATTTAGAATCGTATTTTAATGTACATACTCGAAAGCGAATAAGCACAACATTAATAACAGAAATTATTAATTTTCGAACAACCTGCTCATATTAGTCACTTTATTTTTGCGCGGCATAAAGCGCACAGTACGTACGTACTCGGAAATAAACGCTTTTTGTTGTTGCATTTCGCAATTAGAGCGACTAAAATGTGCACGTAACTTGTTGAACGTCCATTAAGCAAACAATACAAAACCAAAAATGAATTACAATGTTATAATTAATAGTTGATAAATGCAGTCATTAAAAATTGCATAGAGTTGTGGTTTCAGGCAGCGAATTAATAGGTAAATTTTAATTAAATTCACATAGTGACCGTTCTAGTTTTTAAAATTTATTTAGTGTCGAATTTTAAATGGCGAATGGGATGAAGTAAACGCTTGACACTTACTTTTGCCATCGACATAAATCGGCGTCCAGGCGAGTTGGCCGTGTGACAGATGCGCACCCATCCATGCCGCTCCCAGGACGAAAAAGAATGCGAAGCGTAAACGACACATTGGTGTTGCTTGTGTATGCGTAGCTCACGCGCGTTGTTATTGCTCGCTTAATGGAAGACGCATGACACTCGCCAGCCTTCGAAGCGGCGACGTTGGAGGCGGTGGCGGTGGCGGTAGCGGCAACGAGGACGACCTTGTACCTTCGTGTAGCGAAGCGGAAGCAGACTCGACGGCGGTCTCCGTCTAAACTGTGGCGGTCATATTGATTCCTACGACTTTTTGCGAATCATTCGTGGTTTTCACTGTTCGCATGTTCGGTCACTTCTTGCACGTCTTTTTCTCGCTTCTTGCACGAAGCAACCAGTCGAAGGAAAGAACTCGCCTGGAAAACGAAACAAAAAATTGGTTACGTCTTCGTTCGAATGATTTGAGATAAATTTTTGGATTCATAAATATCTAATCGAAAAAAACAGGTAGCATTCGAACGAATAACCGCAGTATCATAAATTTTCGATGTTATCAGTCGGACAAGGGAAATTTTCCATTTGGATATTTTATCTTGAAATGTTATTTAAGCCGCGCCTAATATCTGCGTTTGAAATGCATAAAATGAAGGTTACGAGGGTTGCTCGGAAATTCCACGAAGGGTATTGTTTGAAACTTTTTGGCTAGAGCCCTTAAAAGTTTTCCTTGAAATATTTACCCTCTGATAAGCAGATCAAAGAATTTCATGAGACATATTTTGATGGTTTTAATATTTTAACTTTTCCGGTAATAAAAAGGATAATTTCAGCTTTCCATTGAAAATATTTCTTATTCATGGCATCGAAAAGAAATTTAGGAAATCTTGAACTATTGAATACGTCGTTAACCTCTTTTGGCATTGATTTCAAGCAATTGAAAGCGTCAATTGACGACGTTCTTGGTGAGAAGAGTGCGCTGACAATCTGAAGAATTTTACGATTTTTACGATTGCATAACTACCTGAAAACGAGCGAACCAACTCGCCATGAGTACTTTATCCACTTTATGTCCATGATTGTCCTTGTATTGCAAGGACGTTTTCAGAGGACGCTTAGTTTTAGGAGGCAATCGACTATATTTTTCCGCTCGGCAAGGACGCGCTCACCCGCATTCAATTAAGAAAAAAGTAACATTTTAAATGTTTATGTTTCTAGCCTCAATATTCCGAACAAATTTTATTACCTTCTTTTACAACTGCGCATCCGCTCTGCCGCCGTCTAATGGTATTGCTCGAAGGATAAGTGAAAAACGGCGAAGGCAAAAGCCCCAAAGAGTTTCCTCCTGAAAGTTGCGCGTCTGGGAATAGGGCAATCGAAGTAATGGTTCAACCCTTTATTCTTACGTTACATTTACTTTATTTATTCTTCAATTAAATTGACCAGAAAAATTAAAATTATCCTCGAATTAAGTCGAGTTTAAAATCAGAATATTACAGCAATGCTGGAAAAGTAAATATTAGCTATACTCTTAAGCAAACACACAAACAGAAAAACCAATACAATTGTTGGTTTAACAAACATAATCAATATTTGATGAAGAGCCGTTTCATGTAGAAAGTTTACAGGGCGTAATTAAAAACAAAAGGCAGTCTGTCTGCTTTATCTCTGAGCTATTGTGTTAAAGTAAAGTGCGATATCTACGCTTGAATTAATACGTCGCATCTGTCGTCAAACGAGGTTAGAGGCGGCGATGGCGGCGGTAGAGAAGAAGTTTTATCATTTTACTGAGCGAGTTATCTGCGCACGTCGGAGGCGTATCTCTGGCGAATGTCCGGCAAAGGAAAACACATAAGTTATCAGTGCAGCAGCAACGCGGGCGGCAATGGCACTAAAGCCGAATTGAGTTAGCTTTGCACGCGCTCGACGTATTAATTGACGCAAACCATTGATAAATCAACGTTGCTAGACTTTTCGTGTCGATGCCGAAAAGTTCAATAGCATGCGAGCTGAGCAAACGAACGAGGTTCGCACTAATGATAGCAAAATACGGCAATGTTGTGAAAAGAGTAACAAAAATGGAGAAATAAGAGTCTGAATTCAAGAAAACATTACAGTTCTCTCCGTGAAGAACTTGAGAGCAAGTTCAACAAAAGGTTAATTAAAGTATTTCAAGCGTATTGCTGCCAAGATTTGCACTACATTTGTATTCGATCTGAGTGTTTAACTACACTCAGAGTTTAACTACAGTTTAAAATATTTCATAATTAATAATGTCTTTTTCTTTTTTGCAGATGTCCACATTGATCTGCACGAACAAACCGTCTGCTTCGCCATGACAATCTACGTTAATTTTTGGTGAGTTATATTTAAATGTTTTTTTCATATTTTGTATGCGATGCAAAGATTTATTGATGCTTATATTTAAAACACTTTGTATGTTTTCCGGTAGCGCTGAAATTTGCTAATCAATTTCTTTTGAAACGTGCACGATTCACGAAAGGTAGAGAGTCTATTTATTTGATAGGCAACTTAGTGTAAGTAATACGAACACACAACGATTTAATATTTTATATGCGCTTCGTGTATTTAAACACATTCAAGCGATGAATGCTCTTCAATAGGATTTTCAAAGAACGAAAACTCGCTTTCGCTCGCTGATTCGCACGCGATGATAGATAGCACAGTGTATTTAATCTTTTTCGCTTATAGCAATTTTCTTTTCTTTGTTGATTATGCAGGTGTATTGCAAAAGAAGTATTTCTTGGTAATATTAATTTCGACTTGTCAACTGACATGGTAAATCATCATGAATTTAATGAGCAAAATAAGGCAAGGAAATTATTCCGGGAATTTAATAAATGAAAAATTAATGCGCCATTAATAAAATAACTTCAGCAATCTTGAGACAGTAAGTGTTAAGTATATAAAAGATTCTCAGTACGAAAATTAAATGCCTCATTTTTACGGCTCCGGAAAGTGTGTACGCCGGTTTATTAGACCGGAAAAGTGGAAAAACGGAGAGCGGTAGTATGAAGAGCGGCGAAAAAATCTGCGCAATGTACCAAGCAACTCGGCACACTTCATGTACGCAATTCTAATTGAGATGCTTTTAGCTCGAGTTGCGAAAATCTCGATGGCATGCCACTTTGACTCACACTACTAGTAACATTGCAATTTATAATGTAAACTCTTTCTAACTGCTCGCGAATTAATCTCCCAAACTTTTACTTTTTGGTTTTTTGGTGAATGAAATTTTAAAATAGGCGAATTATAATTTATGAAAATATAGAAAGCACTAATACTAATCTATTGCAATACGTCACACGTACAAAGCTAATTTACGCGAATTTCCTGCTTCGGGGGGCGGCAATGGCAGTGGTCCAAAATGGTAAATATGTATGAATGGCAGACGAGTGGACGTAACGTAGAAAACGCATTTCGCATTCACAACACATTGGGAGCAGGCGCGCGTGGTCGCATATTTACATTTTCATACATTTGCTATGCATGCGTTTGTCCTCTTCGTCGCAATGTCCATCCGAACACGATGATGATATAATGCCGCAACGAGTGCAACAAAAGTACAACGGAAGAAACACAAATAGAATATGCGCCGCCGCGTTCGTCGCTTCGCCCGCCACCGCACTTCGTGCGCGCATATCAAATAGGCCAAACAGTGCAAATGAGTCTGGCTCCGGGACGCGGCAAGGATAATGACAAAGATGGGTCGTGCGCGTGACAAGGATAACGATGGTGGTGCGACAACGAGGCCAGCGATAAACGCTTTCGGTCATGTTAGATATATAAAGGCAATTAGTGCTTGATGCGCATATCCTGGCGTAATTTATGAATCGCTCAGCATCGCTTCACTTTAACGTAATTTTCAAATTTTGGACGTGTTCCGTATTGTCACGATGATAATTGTTTTGCCTGTATAGCAATAAACACCATCGAAATTCAATTTCCCGTATAATAGTAATAAAAGTACCAATATCTAATCTTTATAATTTTTGGGAGCCTGCCTTTTTAGTCCTTGTCGCCGCGGTTGCTATGCGATACGCGTATTTCAATCGTAGTCATGAAATTAGTGTCCTTACGAATTCAAACCACTGGCACTGTACACTGAAAATAAATTTTATGAGTATACCTCTGAAATATGAAATGAAAAGAGAAAGTTAATTGCGCATCAATTACGAATGGTTAATACGCAATCGAGTGTTAACACACTCAATATTCAAGTTCGTTAGATTCGCCTTCGCTACATTGATTTCACAACTAACGCCCTAGTTACTGTTTTGCCAGCATTCCCGTAAAAGCTTCGGCGCGTATAAACATTTACGACGGCGTTAAATTTGCTCTTTAAATTATGAATGCATAAAAACCTAAAGCACGAGTCTGTCGCCCTTGCGTCATTAAACCGTAGCGTATGTGCAAATACGAACACACATCCCATAGCTAGATATTTTATTTTGCACTTGCTGTATTCCTGATCGATTTTTATACTTGCTCTATTCGCTATAATTCGAGATAAAAACAAGCGGCATTAAAGAGCACGTAACTTTTTAGTAAATCGAATGTGTCAATAACGTTATATTTTCAATACATTATATGCTCGTTAAATGAAAATAAAACATGAGGAAATTACGCAGAACGTAATTTTTTTATATTTTTTCATAAAGTTTAAGAGTGTTTGCTATAGTTAGCTGAGCGCAAGTCAGCATTTTTCGCAATTGGCTCGAAGGACTCGAAGATTCTAGCATCATGTGTTGTTTACGGTGTGAACTACTTGCTCTGCATTGTTTTACGAATAGCGTAGATGCACGAAGTGCAAATATGAGGTAGTAAACTATTCGAAACGTCATAAATGCGTATTGTATTTTGTCTATCAATTTATTATACTTCGTCCGGTTCTGCACACAATGCGCATATCGTAAAATCCGCGACTGACACCCCGTTTATTGTTCTTATTTGCTCGGGCGAAATTGATTGGATTTGATAGGGATCTTTGTGTTTGCACACGTTTGTCTTCAATACGTCAAAAACATATGTTTGTGTTTTTGTGGTTCGCCTTTATTTGTATATAATATCTCAGTCTTTTGAGGACGTAAAGGACGAACACACCGGAAACAATAAGAATTTACGTCTCTATTAAAAATGCATATGAAGGTAATATGTTCAATGGAAAAACAAGAACATTAACATCCACAAAATGAACAAAAGTGATTCTTATCACTTTTATAGAGGGTTTTATTCATAAAAAGGGATGGCTAATAAATATTTATGTTTTTCGAGAATGTTATTCAAAGGGATTTCCTTTTAATGGGGTGTTAAATTTTAATCATTTTCACCACCTTTTATTTCGGTTTGGGGAAAGTATGATAAAATAAAGAAATTATTTCCGGCGCGCTTTAAAACCAAATTGAAAATAAATTAAATTTTTTGCGTGCGCGGTTCCATTCAAGCGAGACACATGTTTGATACGTTCCAACATGCATTCAAACTTTCGTCGTCTTTTTCTTCTTGTTGTCGGCGGCCGCGTCGAGTGGAAGATTGATATTTCAAAGAGCAAAACTATAACACCGTGTTCTGCGTGCGAATGCAAAGCAAGCAATCAGCATAGGCACGATGCGACGTACAAACGGGCAGGAAACATCCAGCGCGCTGGATTTCAAACGTCCGAAAGTTATGATTTATTTCCGGAGCACACACTACCACTATCGTAACGGGCGCGATGAAAAATATTAAAATCATCGATCCGAACGCGTGCATTTCGCATACACAAATAACATACAAATATGCATTCGCCGATGCATTTCCGAAATACTTTGGGTAATGGAGATGAAAATCCTGTACGTGGAATATTTTTGTTCTTAGCTATTTCTGAAAATTAAGATTCACCTTTTTTATATCAGTCAAAGGGCTAGTTTACTATATTTGTGAAATTTTCTTTTTTTGAACTTTCAAATTTTTCACCCATGTAGGTAAAAATACTTACACGAAGAATTACAGTTTTTAGTAACAAACTAAAAATTTACGTTTTGTCATTCATGCTGGAGTAGCCTAAACTGAAGTTTAGTTAGTTACAGCGTAGTTTCCTCGCTCGGGAGAGGAAATAAAAAGAAGTCGTAGATTAGCTATTATCCATGTAGTGCTCATAAAATTTGAATATGCTGATGAACTGGAACTATTTGAAGGGAAGTAAAAAAGTTGCTCTCGGATAGCTTGAAATATTCGGGCACATGTTCAAGTCTCGCGTGAGGGAAAAACTTTAACGCTGTACGTACTCCATCGCGCTGGAAAGTTGGCACATTGCGACTTACTTGAACGACAGTCCCCAACGTCGTAATGAAAAGGCGTAAGGGCTTCGGCTGCAAGTGCTGCTGCCGCGGCTGATCGATGATGGATAAAGAATAAGAAGTTGGCAAAAAGCCGCACTAAATGTTTGCCTTCGTCCTTGCGCTAAGCGTAAAACTAATTAGTGTCCTGACCTCATCCCATCTGTTGTTCGCTGCTCTGCTCTTGGCAAATGCGCAAGTTTATTATTATTTGCTAATCTGTCGTTGCACCCTGGGAGAATGCAAATGCGGCGTGCGTGCTTTGTTGTCTTTGCAGAAATTCAGAATGGCGATTACGGTTATCGCCATGCGCGACGCTGCTATTGATATGGCTCCTATAAATATAATACGCGCGCTAGAACAACAAGGAGAACAATGCTGACAATGACAACGAAAACGGCAAATAGCTGACGACTCTCCTTGAGTGCTTATCCGAATTATACAGGAAGGTGTTGCCCAGTTCCCGTTTGCGAAATGGTACGGAAACTATGGCATCGACCCCTTCGCCATTAGACCGTCGTTGCATAACAATCAATGTCAGTTCATAAATTTCAAGCGCCAAGTCATTATCTCAAGAGGATTGCTTGCCCCTTCAGAAAGAGGATCCTCCTTCAAGGAAGGCTAATATGCAGTAAATTTCTAGATGCGTTTACTTCTTAAGCGTCAAATGCAGAAAAACGAACGGGGATTTATTTCCTTCCGTGTTGAATTCAAAAACATAAAAAGCCTGATAAAATATGATAAATAGAATGTGATAATATGCCTTAAATTGCTCTGTAAAAATGTTAGTGTGTTTTACCTGCTCTTCTTCGTCGGCACTCTTGTGACACATTCGTTCCCCTTGGTTATTTGCGAACGGTTCATACAACACTCTCACAAAGTACACATAAATGCTCTTCGCCGCCTCCGTCGCGTAAAGTTCAACTCATTCATCTTAGAGGCAATGTGCACACGTGGAAGGAAGTGCCGCCTCCACCTTTCTTCTTCCTTCTCGTGTAAATTCACCCTCTTATATACCAAAGTGAAAATGAGCTTTCCTGCTTCGAAAGGCTGAAAATAAGCCAACGAAGCGGATTGGTAGAGATCGATTACGTCGTTTCGTATTTACGATTAAATCCGAATATAATTAGAATTTTAACTGGGTTAATATTTAAAAGGTCCAAGACGCAGTGTGATGGGTGAGAAAATTGAATATGAATACAAATCCCTTGGAAGATTGCCGAATAAACATTGTTTCCTATCCTAAGTTATTGGAGGTTCGAGAAAATCTGATCCTTTTCGATGGAAGATTAAGGGAGCAAACGTTTGCACATGATTCCACATTTCCTCCGGCATGCAAAAGGTCTTAAATCTTAAGAAAAATTGAAGGTTCACCGGATTTGGGCATTCATATTTTTCTTTCCGGAGTTTTTCTTCGTTTTGAGTGCTATCGATCCTCGGAACTTGGAAGGTGGTCTGTTGAAGATATTGGTGCAAAATGAGGTCGATTACCCAAGTTTCATTCAAGTTTCCCGGAGGGTTGCAGACCAACTGTGGGAGAGTTCGTAATTAAGTCATCGCCCTGACACATTTCGCTTACTTGACACGTCGTGCTTTTATTGGTTTGGATTGAGATAATTACCCGTGGATTGATTTGCCTGATCGGGAATCAATACAATTAATACCAACCCATGCATTTACTGGGTAACTTGATAACAGGCTCCCTTCGCCTAGAATTAAAAATAGTGCGTTAGGGGCGGATAAAGGCGACAAACGAATTTGTAAGTTTTCCCATAACTTTACAGCCGTATCACACGACCAAAGGGATGATAGGGAAATTTGAAGTGCACTAGGGTAGAACACGCGCCTTCCCTGCACCTTTTAGCTTGCCTGCTAGCGAATTTTCCAACTTTCTGATTGTTATGCGCTACTTTTGTAATATATTCAAACATCCCCGCGCTTGAAGAACTAGAAGCTAGGGCGACGCGATGAAATGAAACATAGGACACCCTTGGGTAGAAACGCGGGGTGTGCGACGGTATACGCTGAAGCCGGAAGCGCCGCAATCGTTTCCAGCCCATTGCACTATTATCGGACTTGGCTTCTTGGCATCTTGAAGTCGAACTCTCTTCCGGAATGCAATCTTTGCCCTCCCATGAAGCAGATTCATTTGGAGAACCATGAGAAGAAGAGGCGTAGTAGAAAAGCATTGGCCTTCAATTTCATTCCGAGAAGATAATTTTCCTTGTTGTAATATTTTGCCAAGAAACGCTAACAATTTTTCTTCTGTTGTATTAAACATCCAAAAGTCAGAGAAAAGGGGGATGAAAGAGGAAATTTGTACACGAGATTAAAAATGCTGAAATTCAGACGCGCCCTAAAAGCACATAAAACCGATTATTCCTTCTTATGTCTCTCGGAAGCGAACGCCTTCCTGACGGCGGCGGTGGCGGCAATGTTGGCAGCAGAAATAGTGGCAGTATACGTATGGCGCTTTCTGCGAGAGCAGAGAAATTACATGAAATTATGGTGATTTACAACGGCGCGGAAACTAATAAAAGTTACGAATTATAGAAATGCAATCTCGTAGTGCAATGCGAATTCTGCTCTCCTCTCTAATGGCAGATAGAAGCATGAAGCAAGAGGGATGAATATAACCTTCTTGCGTGCCCTCGGTGTGCTGTACGTCTGCTATACGATTACTGCTCTTCTGGCACATTTCCTATCGAGGAGGGCGCGAGGCGCGAGCAAGAATGAATTGTTCAACCTTTACGCCGGCGAAGATTTTACAGGAAAATTATTCCAAAGTTACTTCTGCCAAAAAGCAGGAAGGTCGGCGGCGAATTGCGGCAAAGTTGCGCAGGCGGCAAGAGTGCTCGCTCCTTGTACATAGATAAAAGAAAATCTATTAATGAAACGGCCGGAAGGATGGCGGGCGTCTTGTCATGGCGGAAGTGATTCTCCAAATGTATGCTCGTCTTTGGCCTTCCCAGATTACAACATTTTAATTAAATTTATGCAATGCGCAAGGACATATTCTCTTCTTTTATTGCGCGTGTTCCTTTGCTTATTCTCTCTTATGCGTGGGAGGAAAAGTTATAATTTGATTTTTGATCAAATATCAGCTCGGTGTTATAATATAAAGCGAAAAATCTGTATATTGAAGCTTTGAAGATATAGTAGAGAAACAAAAAATAGCAACATGCCACATCGTGTAATAAAAACTAGTAGTCACAAAAAATCGGAAGGAAAGGATTTTTAAAATCCTTTGAAATTTTAATGAGGTTCCAGCGCATCCATCCTCTGGGCGTAAATTTCATTTGGCGTGAGTTCGACGTGATTAATCTGCATTTGTGTTGCGGGAGAATTGGGAAAATGAGAAAGCAGAAAAATCCAAAAAATTGGGTTTTGCACTAGGCTCTTTCCGGGTACTATAAAAAAAACGCTGGATTTTCTTCTTGGGATTTGGCTCGTTCGTTCCAAGGATGCACAAAGCAAAAATAGCTTTTTCTAATACTTGCTTCCGGTAGTCGTTCGTGATTTTTATACATGACAAACGCGGCGTAGAAATTCAATACGAATATGTGCAAATAAATTTGGATGTTTCTCGCATTCAGAACAACACTTTTGGATTACGATAAACACGCTCGAAATGCATTGATATTGAAATTGTTTGTGTTTTGCACGCGACGCATTGGCCAAATCCGCTAAAGCCTCGTCCTTCACGCGTCTTGCGGAGGCGGCTGAATAAAAGGAAAGGAAGCGCGTTTGCTCCTCAAAAGGGGGAGAGCAATTCTTGGCGGCAGAGACGCAGCGGCACGAACCGGATTGTGTTGAATCGTCTAGCAGTCGTAAATTTATTCCTTTTTCACTTTGTTCGCGATGGCGGCGATGTCTTCATGTAGTTTTGCCGCCATTCTTGTTGTCACACGTTCTACATGAGGAGTTCAGACAGTTGTGCATAATGCACTATTTCTGCATCGCGCTTACTATGCATAGAAATTTTCTCCATCATATATTTTTCAACAGACGAACTTTATACGAGTAAACAAAATTTAAGATGCTTATAGGACATAAAATACTTCCCTGGAGTTTATAATTTGCTAGTAGTTTTTTTATCGAATGCAGGAAAAGGGAACAAACAGGAAAAATCTATTTCTCATTCATCCTGAAAAGTCTAAAGGAACCCCAATAGCAGCGAAGTGAACGTAAAGGACAAACGAATAAAAGGACGCACGCAGATGCCTGAAGCCCCATCTTGTTTTGATCTCGCTTCCTACTTTTGTACCCTTCGTCCTTTTTTGACGTGTGTCGCCCTGTTTGATATTACAGCGGAAAATATATTTATGCATTCAAACGCACGCACCAATTGCTTGCTTTCAAAACGACGTCTCGTTTCAATATTATTTCAAAATTATTTCATGTTTATTCTGGCGTTTCGATAGATTAAAAAGTGATAAATTATATGCACTGCTAGAGCGTAAAATTAATTTCCAATACGATCGACTTACGTAGGTCCTTGCTTAGCGACTACAGGAAAACCCGATTACGTTTTCTCCGTTCAAGGCGCGATGAAGAGGAATGTTGGATTTTAATTGAAAATTTCTGCGCGCTCATTAAAGTTTCGCCCAATACGTCTACATCACCGGTACGCGTCTCTCACGTCCCCGTTTGCCGTCGTCATTTCAATGGCGACAACTCGCCTGAATAATAATTATGGCAAATAATGAAGTTTATGTAAGTCATAACTTACACGATGAACAGTCGTCAACTGACAGCCAGCAAGAAATGCTGCATCAATTAATTTTCCACCGGCACGTACTTGACTGTCAAGAAGACGTTTATTCCACTTGCCAGAAATAATGAGAGAAAAAATAATCTACTAGGAGTACCTACGCCCAAAATATGTTCCGTTTTTACTTTTCGCAATTTTTCAACGTATGCTAAAAGTGTGATTAAAAATGCATTCATCTTTTTTATACGGGCAGCATCTATTGAACGCGAATGGAATGGCATTGTTGATGTTGCCATCCATCGTCCATCATCATCAGATCGTTGCATGTTTCATTTCGTGCGGAACGCTACAACTCAATTCATCCATCGATGTCGTCGTTCTCGACATTCAACGTTCGATGTTCTCGTTCATGCATGCCGATGTGTTGCAGATGCAATGTGCACCAAGAGTAAATGTGCATTCAGTTGTCAGTGGCAAATTTTATTCAACGAAGACAAAACTTCATTTGGGAATTACATTACAGTTTAATGGGTTGTCTTTTTAAAAAGTACAGTAAAATATTTCACATAGCTACACAAGTTTACTATTCACTGGGTTTCAATATTAATGATCATGAAGGGATGCTAAAATTTACGGTGATTGAAGTCGATATTAGGGTAATATCGGAATAAAAACAAAATAATGATTTTC
The DNA here is from genome assembly GCA_963978815.1 of Aleochara curtula. NCBI lineage: Eukaryota > Metazoa > Arthropoda > Insecta > Coleoptera > Staphylinidae > Aleochara > Aleochara curtula. The sequence continues at coordinate 3,655,213 of OZ022222.1, read as the reverse complement.
TGACGGATTATGTGAGTGTTTTTCATGAATTTGTGAAAATAACAAATTAAAAATGTATCAGCCAATACATATAGCGAAATGTGTTTGTTTATGACGGTTTACTTTATGAAATTGTAATATCCGGTAATAACTGAAGGGTTAAAAATGAAATTCACTATATATGCAAGCAAACAATCGTCATAATCTAAAACTAGGACAATTCCTGAGAGAACATAACGCCCAATCCAAAAGTGAATTGAACATGCATGGAGCACTCGTTACCAGTTAATTAATAACGCACATTACATCAGAGTTGAGCATAGATATGCACGCAACATAAAATGATTGAGCTTGCAATTATGCGTGAACTGAACATCAGTACAATAATCGCAAATGTGTGCGGCGTACTTGAATTCCCAAACATACACTCGTGGAGATAAGCACAACACGCGGCATTTTCAATTAAACGCTCATTAGGCGCAAACACGCACTTGCATTGATTGAATCAATAACAATTATTCAACTGGGATAAATGAAGTGGATTCGACCATTGCTGAAATACTTTTGCATGGAAAATATCGGTAAAAATGCCAGTGTCCCTTTGTCAACGAATGGCGCACGAAGAGAAAAAAACGGTAAATTCCCTTTTATAGGAAGTTATTACATTCATACGCAGTAACGTGCGCGCGTGCTTTATTCAATTATGATTACATTCGAGCCGTTTTGATATTGCACGCCATGCGATACACAATAAGGAAAAGCGTTCTTGCTTTTTAATAAAATGCATCACACGCTTCAGTGCGTTGCGCTGCGCGCCCGACGTGCACATTAAATCAAAAATTGCGAAAAGCAACTTGGCAAAGGTTTAACTGAACGTGAAACGCAAACATACCGGGCTTCTTTTGACTTTATGCGGTGATTTCAATTTTCCTCAGCGAATAAAAACATGAAATGAATTTTCTTCCTATTCACATCATTATTTGTTTGTCATATTTTATGGTTTTTATATTAAAACACTGCATATTCTTTGTTATATGCAGAGATCGTTAAATGTAATTGATCCAATCACAATAATTTCTCTTTGTTTGTGTTACTTACTTGTCAATTTTGAGAATCGAAAACTGACCACGAAGAATCGAAATGCGTGCGGTAATTAAATAGAAATTTTGATGTAGGTCATTCTCATGAAATGTTTCATTATACGTGATAAAGTAGCATTTACAACTAGGACAGTGTAGAATCGTGTAGCATGTAAAGGCGGAGAGAACATTGAGTACAGTATTAGTTCATGTTAGCGAACGTGTAGAATGGCGAATATAGTTAGTCGTGTATGTGTTATATGCATTTACATAAATTATTCGCTTGGCGAACAACACACGCGTGTGCGTACAAGTCCAGCATGCCATTCCAGCGGGCTGAGGATAACGCAAGTGGAAAGCATGCGAGGATATATCAAAGCCGAAACAATAATAACGTAAATGCAATGCGCCAATTTACTAAACACTCGCACTATCCCTCTCAGTGCCAGACTGCGATAGTCAACCAACAACAATATACTTATTATTACTAGAGCGCTGGCCGCGGCATAGGTTACCGCAAAGTTGATTTGATTCAACGATTCCTTGCGGAGAATGAGTATTTTTGCTGAGAAATTAAATAGCAAAATGTTAATTAAAACTTGCAATTTTATTTGAATGCAAAGTTAAATTACGTACGTAGATACACACAATTACATCAAATTACAATGCCTTAGTCTTGCTTAAACCGAAATACACTTGTATATTTAATGTTAAACAACAAAATATAAATTGCTTCAAAAATGTATGAAACAAATGTAGGGAAAAAATGCTACACATTATTGAAATTTATTTTATTCATTTTATAAAGTCTTCGTAGACTGGCTGAGCATGGATACATAAAACCCAATAAAAATAAAAATTAGTTTAAGCACGGGATTTCTCACAAATAACACGCAAACGCATTATAATATTTTCTTTACGATATGAGATTTGCGTTTAATGTTATTAAACGCATACGAGGAGGGCGCCAAACGAGGACGAAAATTGAAACGAAAGCGGATATAAAACGCTAAACCGGAATGAGCATTAGCATTATCCCTGCGCGCGAAGCAAGCGTCTTCCTCCCTGCAGGGCTCGCTTTGTATGCGCACGCGCGCGCGAAATTCAAATAACACAAAAAACAATATTGATATAAATTATTCGTGCGCTTTATCTTCGACGGAATTGCGCCCAGCACAGCACAACACAACACGACGTCGCACCAGCGTTTCCACCATATGAAAATCTCATTTACCTTCCATATGCGTTTTATTGCGCGACACGAGAACAAAAGTGGATTTACTCGAAATGCATTTCGTTGCGTTGCGTCGCGTTCGTTCGTTGCGCTGCTTTCCTTTGGATTTCGCTGGATACATCCATGCATTGTTTTGCTCTGCATTTATTGCAATACAAGCGAAACGATCTGAGAACTCAACAGAGACTTGTTATACTAACGTCGCTATTGTTAATGTTTTTCTAGCTTCGTTGCTATTGTTCTATTCGAAATACCTATTGCATTCGAAAGTTTTATAGCATTGATACAAAAATACTATCTTACATTGGGTGTTTTAACATTTAGAAAAGATACATGATGATAATATTTGTAGAGTAAATTTTAAAAATTATTTATTCATTAGTATTTATGGGTTTAAAACGGGTCGAACACACTTTATCCATTGTTCGATAAAGTGCATCGGAAATGCAATCCCTTTGAACGCTGGGAAAATATTATTTTTGCAGATTTTTTTGCACCTACGCTTATAACAAAACGCGTGCAGGTTTTCCTTTATTGCGAACATAAATTGTTCGACTAGAATATTGCATTCGAATTTAATACCCATAACGATGCAATATCATCATACAGATAAATACCCAGGATTCTCTAAAAATACACGCAAAACATGATTAAACAAACATAGAAATTTTATAGTAGTTAAAATAAAATTGCGCTCACTTGTGAGAATAAATGCGAAATGCGAGCATGTGTTTTGCGCTTCGTGTTTGCTATGATAGCAAAGCAGCTGAACATTAAAAAACTCGGTCCTACTGATAAATTATGTGCGTTTCCGGAAGCAATTTATTACTGCATGTCAATTACATGTGTGATTGCGTTTGCACGTTAAAATATGGCTCGGCAATGCAATATGCTGGAAATTTTCAGGCTGCAGTAAACAGTTTACAAACATTTATTGTCTTTGCATGCGTTTGCGAAAATATTGCAATTATGTTAATTTTCAACATTATTTAACAGTGGGTCTTCTTTTTACAGGACACCGAAACAACTAAGAGACTAGGGGATAATTTTGGTGAGTGTTTTTCTCTTTCTTTTCTACTTAGATTTTATTTTTACAATTAAATTACTCTCGAGAATGACGTGGGCTGCGTAGGAGTTTGAAGAATTTAACAGAAGAGAAACAAAAATAAGCTTTTAGTCCGTACATTTATAACAATCAAGAATCTACTACAATAGCAACGCGGTATTTCGCGTGAATTCAGCGTATAATTGAGAAAAGTAAGCAAACGTTTAATGAAATATTTTAGCGCAAATTTTATTAAAACGCAACGTAAAAGTTGGATATTCAATTGCGGAGAACGCACGTTTCGCGGCAATCCAGATTCGGCACGCATCCAGTGGGAATATAGCCATGTGTTCGGTTTGCTCGCACCTTTAATTAAGATGCTATTTAATTAAATTCCATCATTGCAGTTGTAATATTGCACGAGTGCCGACACGCATAGACTAAGTTTCGACATGATCCATGACTTTGTGTGAGAACGCGTCTATAATCATTCCAGTTCACGTGCTGTTTGTATAATATTACCACACCAATGAGTACCGCGAAACCTTCCACCTAATAAATACGCGCAGCCAAACGTTTTGAACACCAAATGCCTCACCTGGCAAGGCATTTAACCAAATGCTTCGCATTTCAAATAACGCGGGTGCTTATTTAGGAATATTTGGTTGGCTTGTTCATATTTAGTGACTCGGGGAATGGGGCCTAATAGTGGCATGCTCGTAGCGTTTTTAGTTCTGATGGTCGCCGCCGCTTCGTTTACTATATTTGCCAAGTTTCTGGGGCTTAGGGTTGGGGGTATGCGTAAATGAGCTTCGCTTTATTCCTGTTTTACGTATGCTGAATTCGCAAACGAACACCCCCTAATAAAATTTATTGCATTCGACCAAAACGTGCATTCAAAGCGGCACAACCGCAGCATCCCAACTTGTTGTCTGCATTTCCGCAACGTAAATGGCTCTCGTTCGTCTCTTGCGTTTCGCTCGAAAGTTATAAGCCTGAGTAATAAAACAATATGAAAAAATTTCACTTCATTTCAGTTCAAATTAATATTTATTTTAGTTTTATTTAAAGTTTAGGAATCAATTTCCTTTTATGGCAAATATCAAACGGCGATTTTAATTTCTTTCATTATCCGGCCGATCGAAATCTTCTGCAAATTGAAATCACAACGCTTGAGGAGGAAGAAACAATAAAAGTACTCATATTTCATAATAAATTCAACAGCGAAAATCATAAATTCTAATAAATCTCTTCTTTCCGGGTGGCGTCGTTCAAGAACGCTGCTTGGTCGCTCGGATAAGATGCGATCGATCTGATTCCGAAGGAGATAATCATGATATTTTCATATAAAATTTTCCGCGCTCCGAACGAGAACAAACGGCAGTACAAGTCGCGAAGCCAGCATTGAATCACTTTTATGCTTAAACGTAACGAAAATCCCATGAGCGATGGATGATGGCAAAGTTAAAAGTTTTTGCTTTTCTTTCGCCGTACAAACGCGATCCGAATTTTTCCTCAATAATTTCGTCACCGCTAAGATATAATCCTGTTCGCGAGAAGTGTTTGCTCATAGATTGCGAACGAAAGAATACGTTATGCAAATTCGCTGCTCGTTCTGGTTCAAAAGGTTATAAGGAAAATGTATGTGTTAAGGATTTGAACGACTTGAAAGAAAAAATACTAAACGTTATTTCTTTTTACGGTTTGTCACTTCGATATATTTCCGAAAAAAGCTAAAACTGTGGTTTTAGGAGAATCTGCTATTTTTATTGTGAGATGTGATTTTATTGACTTTTCGTTGGAAGAAACAAAGGAAAATATTGAATAATTATTTGCATTGATTTGTTAATTATTCATATAAAGAACCAATGACGAAATATGATTTTGAATTAGCAAACATTTCAAACATTTCATGCAAAATTATATAACACATTAACTGAGCATTAACTGAAATAATGAACCGCGAGAGAGTATTGCCAATGAGAATTATGAATTATTTACGAAATAATCAACACAATAATAATATAAATTTGAACCATTAGTATATCAAGTATGACGGAACATATGACATCATAATTCATTTATTAGCAATTGATAATATGAATTATAAATTTTCATTTAGTAAAAACAAGTCATAAACATTTTAATATACCTAAAATTATACGTGCACGTAGTCAACATTGAAACTCATTTTACGCACAGCTCCTTAAAAATGAACTTCGTATGCACATGCAGTGGATGCATTTTATAGACGGTGAAAGACGTCGCGTACAAGCTTGAGAATTTTTACGATTTGCATGCTTTCTAGCATGCACGACAGCCGGTCCGAACACTAGTCGAAAGAAAACTGAATGTCGCGTGATATTCACGGAGCATTCAATGTGTGCATTATGGATTTTCAACGATCCGTCCACCCGCCGCCCGTGACAGACGAGAAACGCGACCGTTGAAAATTTGATCACGTTTAGCGGCAGCGCGGGGTGGTTGTTGGCACGCTGCCAAACACGAGCTGAGAGATTATATATTTATACACTGCGATTACGACCAATCAATACGCGACTCACTACGAAATATTCTCCAATTTCCAACCGGTAAATATACTCAAAACTGATAGTTCACATCCGGAAATGGTGACGTCCCGAAAAGAATTACAAGTTAAATGGCAGCAACTGCTCATGCACATATTGAATGCATTTGCACTTTTAGTTGACTAAAATATAGCTAAATGCATATATATCGGAATGTTTGAAGTGGATGCAAAACTATCTTACATAATGCATAAGTAGAAATGCACATGTCGTGTCAAATCATTTATGTATAATCCACTTTCACCCCATAAATTTATACCATTCATTCGGTATTTGTGCACTGAATTGAGATGAATAATTCGTGCTATTTTCTCTTGCGTAATAATTTAATGGCAAGCTGGAAGTAGAAGAATTAAAGTTTTAAGCGATGTGACATGATGGCATAATTTTAGTGGACAGAATCAGGACGAGAAGTCGGAGGTAGACGAGGAAAATGATAAATCAATAAATCTCCCCAATATTTAATCGTTCACTCATTTCGGGCAGCGCAAGGGCAATTCAATTAATATTCCGAAAGGGTAATGAGCGCGCTGTGTGCAATCAATTTACTTTGGCAATGTGCCTTCGCCTTCCGCCTACTCGTTACGAATTTTAATTACTCACATTTTTCTGCAAATTATGTCTTTCCAAAAAATAACAGAAAACTTTTACTAATTGGATTGGAAAAAGTAAGAGATTATAAGTATAATTGGCAATTAATTTAAATTTAAAATATTCCAAGAGGAAAAAATATTTTCAGAAAAAAGATATTTTTGCCGAGGATAAAAATAAAATAAACATGAAGTAACATTCGTTTATAGCTTTCTAAATGTTCAAAATATGTAAAATGCGATACAGAAATAGGAAATATTGAAAGGGATGACTGCTTTGGAATTTCGGCAATTCACCCAAGAGTGAATCGGAGGCGGCGTGTGTGTTCATCCGGTTATCTTGCGCGCCATTCGCAACGCACACGCTCTTAACGCATTCAAATCCAATCGAACGAGCAGCGCTTACGGTTGTAAACCAGCAATTGTCGTTTATGGCGATTTTCTTATTGTGCGAATTCGACGTTCGATTGAGCGAAAATGACATGTCGATATGATTTAACCGCCACCGTTGCCGCCGTCGCCAGATGTACGTGTTCCCATAATGCGTATGCTTCACACTTTTAGCCCCCAACCCCGTTATCAACACAATAGACATAAATATAGTGTGATTTGCTACTTGTTGTGTCGACAAACACTTGGTATTTTTTTGTCTGATTGAGAGATAATTATCTTGGATGATTCAAAATACGTTTTAATGTTCATCATTTTGACAGATAACAGGAATTTACCTCTCTAAGTACTTCCATATTCGAGGCGTTATAATAACATATAAAGTAAACACATTTAGAATTTATAATACACTAGCGCGCTTGGTTGCATTCTGCATATTCTGCTTGCAAAAGGGTGCGCAAACATTTGCAGTTCGTCAAAGCTAGTTTAAGGAAGACGGTCAGTGAGTTGTTGCACATGCAAGAACTTTACTTATGCATTCATCTATTCATAATGCGAGACTGGCTAACTTTATATGTGTGCTGGTAAAATAACCCATATTTGAACGTGCATCAAACCACATCACTTCGTTATTATTAATTACGTGCACAATATGCGATAACGCCTAGTTTAGTGAGTAAATATTATTCGTTGTGCCAAAAATCAAAATTAAGTTTATAAAACTCAATAATCCACATTTAAACATTCTCAATATGACAAATGGAAAATGGAAATGATCAAATTATATTTTTCATCGTATTAAAATGTATCGCTTTGTTTTTCAATTTGGCAATTTTGCATGACGAAAATAGAATATACGCTTGCGTTTTTGTATGGGGTAGACAGAATCAATAACACTAACACAATGCACATTGATAGTAGGAGTTGAACGATGTGTTGTCGTGTATTCGATAGACTCTAGGTCAGCGCATGCATTGTGTTCTGTTTTGCGGCGCGCCGGTCAGACTGGTGGGCGGCTACAGCAGCAGAAGCCCACCACATTTTCATACCCGTACACAAACACAGCGCCAAATACAAACGTTTGAATTTATTGCCGCATAGCGAGATTTCACTTGCAAATCGTGCGCATCGCTCGCTGGGCGTGGGATTTTATATTTATTCTCTGCCGAATCTAATGGCTTTTTCAATTAAAATCAAAGAAATTTGGCGCCGTTGTGTTCTCCCTTTGTTTTGATAGTCAAAAATAGTAATAGATAGGATAAAGCAGGATATGTATTCAATTAAATAGTTGAAGTTCTTTTAAAAAACCTGAGAAAAATAGGAATAAAATTGTTGAGGGCATGCGGCAAAAATGAAAATATATTTAAGGGTTGGAAAACAGGAAAATAAGAAGCGAAAAAAGCATAAGACACGTGGTACTTGAGTACGAACATGACCAAGTCCACACGTACGAAACGACAATTCGTGCGAGGTGGCGGTTGAAGAGGCTGGAAAACAAGGTGTCAGTCTTTATTGAAACGCGCATACTATATATATCAGAACTGGGGAGGCGGCAACGGCGCTGCTGTCGCTCATGTCGAACTCAATTGCGTCAATCAAGTGCGTGCGATCTTTCTTTATGTACCTTGCCACATGCAGTTTTTTTCTCGCTTTTTCTTTTTCCGCTCGTTGCTCGTTTGTAGTACTGCTGGCTTCCACTTGCTGCGTTTTCTGCATGCAAATTTCCGTCTTGCTAAAATAATATTTCTTTCTAATAAAGTACTCGTCTCTTGCAATAACCGGAAAGTAAAAACATGAAAAATATAAAATTATTAATATCATTATGAATGCAATATTTATTCTTTTTCTCTGAAGATAGCAATTTTAAATGTTTTTAAAACTCTTTGTATATTAATGAACGTTATTCAGGAGAATGAACCGCTATTTTGCAGTCTCGTCACATATTTCGTTCATGAATCAAGCAACATTCGAGCGAATCACGTTTTTTTTACTCAATTTCAATATTTTTTATCAGCATTTTCGCCTGACAGTGCACTGCCATCCAGAAAATGCGAACAACTCGAGCGCTCTCTGAAAGTATAGATTGGGTTCATTTTGCTAATTGACAATTTGCCGCATTTGTCCTCTCTCTCAACTCAAGCATGGCTTAACGCTTGTTTAGTTGAGTGAGAAAAAAGTAATTTCGTATCTTGATGTCAAATAATCTTCGATTACGAATCGACTAACGACAAGAAGAAACTAATGTTGGAAAGATAATAAAAGAATAGAATACTTAGGAAAGTACAAAAAGAACAAACGAAAGAGAATAGTGAAGCAAAGCATCAGAATGAGTCGATGATGATCGTCTCTTTTGCGAAGGGGAGTAAAAGACAGGGTGAGTCTTATTACTCTTAGATAAATACGAACCGCAGGAGGTCCCCGAAGAGAATACAACCGCTCCTTCTCGGATGTATTTAACGAAACGATTTTTCTCATTTCGTTTTCGCTTCACTTCCGACAACCGAAGCAAAGATTAGACTCTACGATACAATCACTTACACGTCAAAAATATCAAGGATAACTGTGATTGATTCTCGCGAAAGTTTATCATTAAGTTGAGGTATAACGGATTTGATGCATACGGCCTCAAAGTATCCAATCAATAAAATATACAATAACTAATCGATCATCTAATCGTTATCGTTGAATGTTGGGTCACTACGCAATAAAGGTGTGTAATAGAGGAGCACACAGTTGTGCCAAATTGCAAGAGTTGCGGAAGTTGAATCGCACGAGTTGGTCATTATACTTCGCTTAGTCGAAAGGGCGCGCGCACGCGTGTTGATCGCTTTTTACCCTTCGACTGTGTACCGAAATTAGCCGCCGCCTGCCAGAAGGCGGCCAAGCGAACACGTCTCAAATTTAACCAGCGTTGCACAGTTGCAATTGCAAGCATGATGCATCCCAGTTGGGACGTGCTGTAACTTTGCGCCCTCGCAAGTTAATTTTAAAATTGTGAACAAAATTTGTTCATGCGTTAAGTTTCTTTAAAATAAGTGCACATCAATTTTTTCATATTATTTCTTTGTTTTAAACCCAATACAGCAAACCGATTTTGCATTATAGTATTATAGTTTTTCGTGAATAGGTGCCTGAATTTTTTTTCACTTCTTATTAAATTTACCCGAAAAGCGATTTGTGCTCGCCGTGTGATCTCGTCTCGTTTATTTTCGAAAGCGGCGTTGCACCCACCAGCACGCGTGTTTGCACTTGCCGGGGGGGCGGTTCATTGTTTGCACGACAAAGCCCCAAATGGGGACAAGTTGGTAGTTGCGACAACAGATGAGCGCGAGCGGCCCCACGCCACTGCCGACACAGTCGCCGCCGATGATCATGATACATGCGTTTGCGGCGCGTTGTATTATTGTCACGTTGCCGTCATAAGTTTGTTCCGGGCATTGCTTACTCGCAATATTATTCCAGCCACAGTTACGTGACAATTGACTTCACTACTGCAATCAGTTAATTGCAACGTGACTGTCCATTTTCGTTGCGCGTATATTTCAACAGAAACATGTCTTAGGAATTAAACTTTCTGGTATTTGGGTGTTTGCGCAAAAGAAAAGATAAAATTTGTTTCAAGTTCAAGTTGAGTTGACTTTTAAAGCTTCATCTGTATAATAAAAAGTTAATTAAAAGAAGAATAAATTTTCTTCAAGCGTTTGAAAACTTTTTACGACTCAACACACATAAAACAAAAGCAAATAACTTTTTGGCAAGATCAACATAAACAAAGTATGCGGGCTTGTCAACTTCAGTACGGTCTTGTAATTCTTTCAAGACGAAGAAGCCCCTAATCAAAAAATGCTTATGGAAAGAATTTCATCAAATTTATTATTTATGAAGAGTTGTTATTTTAACGAGCAAGAAAATGACTTAAATGTAGAATTTTAGCTCTGACTTATCTAAAGGAAAAATGAAATTGATAATAAATATACGAATAGTATTTTGTATGGGTTGGTAATGGTAGGCTGATTTTGGGGATTTCCTTTTCGACGTTCGTAACGAAAATCGAGTTTAGCGAAACTTTTCTTCTCCGCTTTTTGCCGGGGATGTTTGTGAATCGCACATGCGCTTGCGAGTGTTATGTAGATGCAAGTGCGAATGATTCTATTCGGTTTGTTATACTGCTTTCCTACCCCATGACATTTGAATCACAACATTTCACTCGGAGGAATATGTTAGCGAACACTCGAATCTCTCATGCTCCTTGGATGCAAAGAACTTGCGCTCGATAATAACAACCCACTGGTGGTGCTGCCTGAATTTCTATCGAGACGTGTGCTTGTGACGTTTGCTCGTCAAGCCAAATGATTTTTGACTTGTACATAAAAAAAGGCGAAAAACGAATAAGAATAATAATAAGCATTTTATTATTAACGTTGACTGGCATATGTTCCCAGTTGATTAGAAGGGCTAATCAAAAATTAATTCATCTTCTTCCTTATTCCGCCTATAAATATTTAATTCGCTAACTTTTTCGAAGAAAACTCACCTTCTGGTTAAATATTGAAGTTGATCGACAGCGATCTGCAAATGAATAAATATATTAATGATCATCAGTAATATGTTAGGCATGAAAAACAATTTCAAATGAAATTTAATCCATTATTGTATGTCATTCAATTGAATCGAATGCAATGCATGCACTAGCCCTCTGGCCGCATTCGTACAATCGGCAATAAAATTAATAACGCCACTTGGGGAAATAAAACGCATCCATCCGGTAATAAAATATCAAATGGAAAATTAAATTGAAGGAAACTTTCCAATTTCGATAATTTCGGTGCGAGCGAGACGAAGGCGGCATCGGCAGTCCCAGCGCCCAGGCAATTTGCCCATGACGTGACTGCCATTTTAATCGAATCCTGCGCCGCATTTCCGAGCACTTTACGCGTTCCTCCTTTTTTTTCTACGCTCGGACAAAAGTGCAATTCTGTTTTGTTAGTCGGAGATAAAATCAGGAATTAAATGCCTTTAAGAATCCCGCCTTTTATGATTTAAGGCGTAATTGTAAACGGCATAAGAAATAAATTAATTTTAATTGGATTTAATTGAGACAATTTAATTGAGAGGCATTCGGGATGCAACTACCCATTATACGGGAGCAGAGAAACATTTATAACAATAGCGTGTCTCGAACAATTCACCGGCGTGTTATTGCGGCGCGAAGTGAAACTTTAAGAAACAGAAGTTATTACAGGACATTTGCTTCGCGAAGGAATTCTAACAACGTCCAACGCGCTTCATTCAAAAACACAAAAGCCCCAGTAACTTTTTTCGCCGAAACGACGTAGACGAAGCAAAACGTCGTTGCTTGCAAACATTGCATGCTCCATGACTTTCTATGAATGTATAATAATTTTGTAAACTAACTTGAGCGTGCGCCAATTTGATGAGGACATCTTGAAACTTTGCCGCTCTCGCTCGTCCTGAAGTATAAAGGAATATAATAGACACGCGAGACTGGCGCGGAAAAAAATCGTAAAACTTTAGGTTTTGTATTCATAAACAGCATGCGATTACAACATTGAACGTAAGTCGTATAGAATATGGACAGGCGTAGAGTTTGAATAAAACTTTAAAGATTTTTACAAGTTGAACTATCATAAATGTTTAATACGTGTGCAGCGAATCCTTGAAATATAATTTATCTTGTGATGCTGGCATCCTTGTTGGGAATTTAATTCTATTTTCATGAATTCATTTTAATGAATATTTAATAACAACAATTGTAATTTAACGGGAACATGATTTATTTCAAGGAGTACATGGTTAATGATGTTATAAATTATGATTTTGGATTGCAAATTAAAATATTATTTGGGTGAATAGGAAAGTAGGTAATTGTGAAATTAATAAATCACAATTAACCCTAGAAAAAATATAATACAACACAAAGGATGAAGGATGGGGGATAATATTAAACAACTTACATTGTGTTTCAACGTAACCGTTTATTCGCTTATCCTGTGCGCGCTTAACGCGTGCAAGATTTGCAAATAAGTCGCAGATTTGCGACGTTTGTAAGGCGCCTTCCGGCTTTGCAACAAGCAGTCGCGTCCGAACGCGGAAGAATTTTTGCACGCCAGCGAAGCGCAGGTGCTGCTGCTTTTTATTGCCCTGCATTATTTAATGTCGCCGCCGTCGCTGTTGCTATGCCGCCCGGCGTGTTCTCGTGCTTATAATCGTGGCGGCGCCGCCGCATGTCTGGAAAGTCGCAGTCACTCCGAGATACGCCAGGGAAATGCTGTAATTATTCGTTTACATTCTTCGTTTTGCTAGGCGAATGCAAAACTTTACAATTTTGTTTCATTATCCTGCTAGTTTTATTTTGCATCACAAAGGCATAAATTTTGTTGCAGTTGTTTTCGTCGTCAATTCCTTTCATAAAAGTGCGCGTAACGAAAAGCGTAAGCTCTAAATTAAAAATATTAAATTAGAACTATTAATAATGTTTTATATGATGCGTAATAAATTTAATTACGCAATTCAGCGGTGGAAAACTCACTTGCAATGAGTCTTAAAATTTTACGCGCTGCAATAAATGACACGAAAGGCTGAACGCGTGTAGGCAATTTTTACGAATGGGATGTTTGCGCGCTGTATTACATCTTTTTATCTCATCTCGTGTCATTTCGGCGGACGTAAATAAAGTTGTACGGGAATGGCGCGCAGCATTGTATTGCATTAGATTTATCAACAATGCAGAAGAGGAGCACATTGTGCCAATGGCTAACGCAACTCGTGCACCGCATGCGCGCGCGCGCGCTCCGACTGCGACGGCAACTCAAGCGGCGGCAGCACACATTTGGTTCATCATCCAAAAAGCATCAGCAGCCGCCGGCAATTGTATTGCCACTCGCGCACCCATTGTCAAAGCTATTGTTCCATAAAATACGAAGAAGACGCTCGCGCTGTTGCCGCCGCACTACGCGACCAAAAAAGCATCAAAGAGGAATTGCGAAAAATAACACTGAAAGAAATACAACAACGGAGAAAACGCCAACGAAGGGATAATCATAAAAATCTCGGTCGCTAATAATGAAACTTCTTATTGAATACACTGCGTTTAATTAGATTTCCTTTCTTGCTTTTTACGAATCGGCATAATGCCCATTCAAATAAAGCGAAACAATTTTCATCGCATGAAAATAACAATTTATTATCGCACATTATATGAACGCAGCAAAAAATCAAAAAGTACAAATTACGAAGACAGGAAAAGTAAGGAAGAGTAAAAACGTGTGTTTCTATCAACGCAAATGTAATCAATCACCAAGTGAAATTCCGTGCATTTCCACGGATGATGTTGACATCAACATTGTGATAGATTACAATACAACTACGATGAAAACAAAAGGAAAACTTTTTGTGCCCTTCCTACCCAATCGGAATTTCCATGTGGAAATTTTGATTGATCAGCATACACGCGTACATTTCTCTCTAATGTGCTTATTATGTGATTACATCCGTAATAAAACAAAAAAATATTTACATACTAAATTATGCGTTAATCTAGTGCGCAATCTAAAATAACCAGAAAGAAACGAAATGAGCTAAAAATGCAAATCACGTTAACCATCTAAACGCACCGTTAAATCGCACACTAAGTGCGCCCTGAGGAATAAAAAGGGCAGTAAAGTGCCCTTAATTATTTCAAATGGTATCATTTATCTCACTCCCTATTTACCTTCATACGTCTGCTATGCGGGAAAAAAAGCGCCGAGTGAGTGAACGTGAACGAAAAATTCGTAATACACACTTGGTGGGGCGAAAAGGTGGTTGCTAATCGCATTTCAGGCATTGCGTACTTTTATCGTAGACGTGCAAGAAACACCCTACGCGCAAACACAACGTCAACACCGCATTTAGAATCCCTCTGAGATGATGCGGCGCAAAAAATGCGAGACACAACGCCAGACGAATGTCAAGATCGTCCTTGGGAAACTTTCCCTTGGAGATAAAACATCCAACGTTATTTGGCAAATTGACGTGCGCATATTGAATTTAGATTTGTATCACAATCGAATGGAACGAAGTCGTATTATTCGTTTTTTATCACTTGCCGGGAATTTCAGGGTATTTCGGGGAATTTCCATTATTGGTAGGACACGATACAGTAAATCAATAATATCCAGCGATCGAATTAACCTGAATTATGAACGTGTCGGGAATAATTAATTAACGGGAGGTAACAAATTATAATGGAAAAATCGGATTTGAATTGACAAATAATGTTCACTTTGTTAAATTGCATTCATTATGGAGGGTGCATCTCATGGCGGTTCTCGGGGGGCGGTTGTTTAGTGTGCCAATCGATTTGGAAAGTTGCGAACAAGCATTTTCAATTTAAATTTATTCCCACGGCTAATGCAGTTTGCGCGCGCGAATGTTTGTCGAAAAATAATGGCAATGAGGGTGGCAGGATGAGAATGTGCAACATTCACGTTGCATTCTCATGGCACTGGAGTGCGCTAATGACATGTTGCAATCTGCCCTCCAATTAGACGCCTCATGTAATGTTTCAAAACATTACCGTACTTTCATAAATTTTAGCACGCTTTTTAAGTGCTCCGTCTGCTCGCATAGCATGTATCAGTTATAAATCCAATACGTTTTCATTAAATTGCAAATTGTTTAGTAATTTATTGCTTGTGGTTCAAATTTAGAAATGTACTACTTTGTGCATTTATTAGAAAACTATTGCATGCAGAGATGGAATTATTTTTTTAATCAATTTGAATGAAATTACGCAGAGAAAAGTTGGAGAAATTTTGTTTTGCAAGCGTGTATCAAGATAGATCTATAATTGAATCACGAATCAGCTCTCCTTTCGAGCGACACCCGAGCACCCACACAAGCTTGCAATTTATCTCATAATTGCACACCGGCACGTTTATTGACATTTGCGCAAAAGTGAATCGGCCGCGTTGGATACCATTTCCTGTCCTGCGGTCGGCGCCGTATCGAAATTGGGTCGAACGACTCTGGATCTGGATTATATTCCATTAGGATTTGCTGTCTTCATCCACGCTCCGCACTGCTACACTATCTGCATCCATAATTGAAAGTATTATTTATTAGATTGGATACTCGATCCACTTTTGCCTGACGGGACGGGAAACAGCACTTTTTTTTCTTTGCACACTTTTTTCATATACTGTTTGTGCTAGTTTTAATTTCTTTGGTAAAAGCGCCAAACTAAAAAGACCATCATTTTTATTTATTGATGTTAACAAATAGTTTGAAAAGTTTAATTTCCGTACTACGGTTAAGAGATATTAGAATATATTCAAAAATTGGAAATATTAAATCTCTAGAGAAATATGAGTAATGAACACTTGGCAATCGAATCCATTATCTAATATTTCATTTATTATGCCCCTGTTATAGCCAAATCGATAACCAAACCGTGAGTAATCCGGAAGAACTACCCGGTCAGAATTCTCCACGCGCGCGCATCCATCCCTTCGCGATTTATTTTATTGCGTGCGCATTGTGTAATCGGCGCTTTATGCAGCGCGGGCAGCTTGCAGCAGTTATGAATTGAGATTTTCGAGCACAACACGATTGCCGGCGAAATAAAAGCGCGCTCGCATTTTTACGATGATAGCGCTGCGCTTCCATAGTTGCACAATCCACTTAGGCGAATGCACAGTTTAGCAACTGGAAAAAAGCGCGCCCGGCGAGATTTACGAGATGCATTTTGCATGCATGTGCAGAATTCGCTGAATATCGACGAGCCGCGGCACATAAATGTAAGCGAGTCTGATTGGAAAATGAAGCGAATTAAATGCGAGTTACGTGCAGATCGCGAAATGAAGATGTCAATCACTTTACGAATTGTCGCAACTACGAAATTCATGGTTGCGACAAGCACGCGGATTTGCACTTGATGTTTGAATAAAACCCTTCACGCACGCTTGCGCCAAATGGAACTTTAATAAACGTCAAGACGAATGTCGCAATTTTGAACGCAATTCACAATAGATTTCCCGAAACCGGGGGAAGTGTTGTAATTTGTACTTGAAATTAATTTATAATTACATTTTCCGCTAAAGTTTTATTGTTCGCACGTTGTACCACCATTTGCAATTATAAATTGAGTGAAATACTAAATCCGGAATCGACGTTAATAAAATGTCAACACGATCAAGTAATTTTTAGTAAATATGGGTATCGAGAAAAAATTCCATTCAAATTTTAATTGCATATCAAATGTAAAATGACAGTTTTCAATTTATTTTCACTCGCTTATGTAATCATTAATTATTTGTTGCAATTGTACAGGGTAAATATTACTCCCGCAATTTTAAAAATACTGTTTATATTTATTTAAATTGGTCTATGACTGAATTTATTAATTTGCGGCTAATTTCAAACCGAAATGAGTGTTTTAAAAATGCAGCAAATTTATGATTTTGGCTCTAACTTTGGCTTTGTTTATTTTTCTTTATTTCGTGCAAAGAAAATGAAATATGAATGCAACCCTGGCTGTGACTTCGACATGTTTATTGTGCACGAACATCATCAGCGTTGCTGCTCGATGAGACAACACTCGAGCGCCGCAGCACTACAATAAGAAGGAAAAGAAAACGCGCAAGTGGCGCGCTGCGGACTAATATTTTGCGGATGAACTGAGCGAAATAAATGCCCAAAAGAGATTTTTATATATCTCGCGTTCAACGGCGGCGGCAACGGAGACGATGGTCGCAGTGCATAAGTTTTTCGGGCCGCGTTGCCACCGCTCAGCTCTACTATGTACTTTCAGCGAACCCTCTTTGCGCCAACAATTCATTCGTGCTTGACTCTTGACGCTCTTTTCGCGTCGGAGCGATTCATTCTTGCCAGCCGCCCCCTCGGACACCGCAAGCGCGCGCACGAACGATGTTTGCGCCATAAAGTCTTACGGTCCACATGTCATTCTCGCCTCTTCGTGCCTTTTTTCTGCCGCTCGCAAAACGTTAACGCGTTTTTTCCTCGCGCGAAAAGCGCATCTGCCTTTAGCAAACGGATTATGAGAGGAACGAAATAATAAGCGAAGGAATTTGAAGAATTGTCTGCCAGTAATATGCATCCGCGATTTGTACGAAATTATTTTAAAAATCATTTACGAATGAACTTATAGCTGGCGCTGCATCAGTGACTTTGACTAAATTTTACTTGCACCAGAACGTAAACAAATACCATGTTGCAATTCTTATCACGCCAGTTCCAAACTCTTACTTGTTTTGAACTAGAATATTCCACACCGAATAGGCAGTACTCAGGTAACGGGCAACGCGAGCATACGTAGTGTTAGTCGAATTTTAGTTTTGAGAAGTATTAAATCATTTTAAAAACGTTCTACCGTGGTATTAAACTATTAGTGACAATTCCCAGTATTGGTAACGACAATTCAACATTAAGGTAAAATTTTATTGGTATCGCAAAATCAAAAATTGTTATTAGTGGGTATTTATTAATTGAATGGTGATAGAATTGATATTATTAACAAGATCACCTTTAGTCAACAATATTTTAGAAATACGGTTAAATTGGTTAATTGATGTTGGCGAAATTGCTATGATAATAATCAACAGGAGTTTTGTACTTGACTATTTTGTAAAAGCACGCGCGTTCACTTGTGAATATTCAGTAAATTGATCTCTTTCGAAACGTCGCGTCGTTGTGTTGAATAGCGCGACACGCAGGTACATTCGTGTGAAGCAGTGTTCAATTGCAAATAATTTCATTAGAATCAACCAACCGACATACGCCTGTGCATACGAGATCGTGAATGATCATTTTCCATTTTCAGTGCATTTCCATTTGCACGTATCATATATCCTAATATTATTAGCTGTTTGTATTGAAGTATCTGCTCATCCGAACTAATCCATGAAACTTTCTACTGATTTGGATTTGGCTATGCTAATTAATTTGTATTAGAAGAAGAGTGCTTGTTGTCGTTATTATCTTGTCATTGCAAAATTGGTACATACCTACATACCTATGAATTAATTAGTATCGTTGCGTTAACATATTAATCACAAATGCACTGCTGAAATCAGGCGTAACTACTCTTAGAAAAAAGGCATGAAAGTATTAAAAATATCTAACCGTATTGTAATCGAAGGATACTCTATTTAAATATCGAGTGCAATTGTTGTTTTTGCGAGAAACAAATTTTCAGCATAATTTAAATTATTTTTTTATTTTAAAGAACATGACCATTGAAGGGCAGAATCTGCAAATTTGCAAAGTGTAGTTAGAGAGGTGGAAGCAGTATATTAATTCCTTCGTGAAACTTTTAAATAGCGAGGATTATCCTCGATATTCGCACCATGCGCCTGGCAGCGAGCTTATGCACAATTCAGAGTAAATCTGGCTAGCGGTGGTGGCACGCTCTCCGAATGTTGACCCAGTAATCTTCAGCAGCGGATGGCGCGAGTACTCGGACTTTGATTTTCAGTTTCATTCGCACGCCGCATTTGCACAACTTCGGCGAGCTCTCGTTAAGTCTCGCATTTCTTTTCGATGGGGCGCTTTTCAAACTTTTCCACGAACAAATCTTGACGCGAACGCCAAGATAGGAAAAATGCGCTCGCAAATGCAAATGCAAATAAATTTAAATGAATTGAAGAGAAATTTAATTAAAGTTAAAAATTGCAAATCGGTAGCATGCAATGTTAATTAACAGATATTAATATTGAAATAATATATCCGACCAATGTATATTAATTAAAAGTAAACAGCATTATTTAGTGGAATGAAGCATTCATTATCGAAATTGGCGATACAATAGTTGTTGAGCAGGTTTGGGTTTTAAATATTCAATGAATGAATTAATTAAAATTTAATTAATATGCTAACTCCGCCGAAAAAACGGGCTGATGAATGATTCGCAAGAATATTCGCACATTCGAATGCCAGCAGCTGGAACGCAGTCGAATGTGAGCGCCACTGCATTCATTAAATGGCAAATAGGAAACCGTAATGGGAACAATCGTGCAAATAGTTGGTCGGGAATTAATAATTGCCATTGGCAACGCGGCTTGCGATGGATGTAGACGCATATAATCAGCGTGTTAATAGGGTAATCTGCGCCATTGCCAGTCGACTATTTGCGAGCCCTCCCTTTGTACGCTTACCACTGCATTAAGCGCATTCCTTTCATGCTGCGTTACTGATGCTGATCGTGCGCTAGTCTTCTTAAATGAGTTGCTTAACCATTCACTAATGCGTATGCGAAATGGATTGGAAACACTTATTTGATGATTATGATATCCATTTAAATTAATCTGGAATTCCTCACGCTTATTTATTATCTTAGATTCTCAAGGATATAATAAATAAAAAGAAAACTTTTACAATTCAACACAGAGCCTAAACTTTTGCAAAATTCTAATATTATGATTGAGCAAATTCCAGAAAAGTTTCGAACTAAAAAGTATTTTAATCGCCCTTCTTTCTTTCATTCTCTCAAGTTTTGAGCTAATCCAGGTCACGCATCAAATGAATTCCAGTTCAATAAATCGAATTCTTTCTTCAGCCCCGTTTTCGCTCATATTATTCGAATGGAATGCATAATTTTACCTTTCGCTTAACTTTTCCTTGAACTGTTTTATGCAATGATTGATTGTAGTTTGGTGCGCACGTTATTGTTTTCGTGAAATCAGGCTATCACCAAATACGAAAATATGAGTAGAACGAAGGAGAGGAGAAAGTGGAATTGAATTATTTTACAAGTTTTTATTTCGCGTTGTAAATTATGCAAAACCAGCGTGAATAATGAACTCGCTTACTGCAGCTGGAAGAAGATACATCGCTGCGTAAAAGATATTCGCGTAACGCTTTTTTCACTAGGAGCACGAGCGAGCCGCCCACATAAATTGTGTTTTGGGAGTGAACGTGTTCTCCGCACTAACGCACTAACTGATCCCGAACCGCCAAACCTATAAAACTACCACACGAAAATCGCACACGATTCTCTTCGCCATCGGCAAACATTCGCTCGGCTTCCCGCTCTAATATCCCCCTTTGGACATAATCTGCTTCGAATCAATACTATTCCAAACACGATACTTAGCCTATTAGAAAAATTTAAAGTAGATATAATTAATATATTTAATATTAATTAAAATTAGGCTTATTAAAATAGTTAGTTTCTTTTAATGACTTACGCTAGAAATCTATTGTAGTCGCTGAAGTGTCACATTATAGAATTTAAGAATGGATTACTACACTCAAAACCAGAAAACATTTTTCCATAACAATCCCCCAAAAAAGTGACCTCGATATCGGAAATCATCGTAAAAAGTTGAATACATATGCAAATGTTCCAGCAATTTATAACCGGACGTCAAACGCGAACTCGAACATTATAGCGCACCAACTAACGCGGCTATCTGGCTGAATCCCCGAATCCCTGACCGGCCAGAAAAATGATATGAATTATAGTTTTTGAGTGACGCGTATGCCAATTTCAATTCGGTGGTTTTTCGAATACTCTATGCGGCGGGACGTCGAGCTCAGGCGCTTAATTGGAAAAATTGCGAACACTCAAAAAATGATACCAACCAAAATAAAAATAGGAAATTTCAGAACGCGTTGTACAATTTGGCGCAAAACAACGTTTGCATAAATAAAATCTGAAAGCTGTAATTATTGGTTGATGAAATAGAATAAACTTTATGAAATTAAAGTATTGTGCGGCTTCAACTAAAATCATTTACGTTTTTATATCTATTTCAAGCAATTTATCACTAACTATTCTACAATAAAAGCATAATATATAAAGTTGGAAGTTATGTAAAAACAAGAAAGTGAAGGGTAAAAATACAAATGAAGCAAACGCCTTTTAGAGAATTGAGAGAATTGTTGTGTTGCGAAGCAGTTGAGTATTCTTTAAATATTTACATGAAGTACACTTGTACTCAATGTATACTTGAACTTCTTTTCGTTTTATTGTTCTCTCAACTCTCAAAATAATATTCATTTGTTATTCTATTCTAGAATTGCAAGAGAAAATAATCAATAGCAAACAAATCATGAAATAAGAAAATAATTTGCAGTCATGTAAATTGCAATTAACGTGCTTAAAGTTTTCATAATCACCTCTTAAGAAATGCATTTTTCGCAGTACTGTCATCCGCCCACTTAATCCCAGCGCATGCATCCACTGCGTGCTTAATGCGCGCTTCACAAAAGCGCGCATTAAGCTCTTGATAAAGTTGGCAAACTTTTAATAACTACTTTGCATATCGTATGAATTTTAAAATGCGTAATGCCAACTTAGCGCTTAATGCGGGAAGTTGGCGGCGGCGGGCGCGTATGTGTGCACTGAGTGACATATTTCCGTGCATTTCCGACGTGCGCACGGATGGCTTCATCAAAGTTTCTGAATTGCGTAGAATTGTATATTATAATTCACTGGAGGCGTTGAAAAATATTTTCGTAAATGCGCTCTGTATTTATGTCGTTCAGTGTTAACACTATTCGTGAAATTCTAATGCTGAATTTAAATATACGTAGGACAAATGCGTTACTAAGTATGATTTAGCGCTCTTTACGGTAAAATGACGATGCGGCAACATAGTAAATAAAGTGAGCTGAGGGGCGGGTGGCAAGATCACACGTAACCTGCAACCGCAGCAACGCACGAAGATGAAGAGCGCTGCGGTCCTTAAACACCGTCGTTTCATTAATGGAGAGCGAATTTTCGGTTATTACGCACGTTGAACATGGGGTAGATTGCCAAATTTTAATTTCGGACGACGTTCATTAACTTCGCCTCAGCGAACGATTTCCGCGAATATAATTAAATGCTTTCGTCGTGTACGCGGAGTGCAAATGCGTGATGATCCGCCGGATTAAATGAGCTTAAGACATTTTCCGCAAAAAATTCGCCAGCCACCCTTTAAATTTCTATCCGTGTCGTATTTTAACATTTGCAAAGTAAATAAATATTTCAAATCCAACGACTTCTTTTGCACAAATGAAACAGGAAAAACACTCTCCGGGTAAAAACAATACGAACATGCGAGATTTAAACCACCTCTGAACGCCAGAAAGAAAATTTATCCAGCCTGAGAACGGTGCACTCGGCGCGCATTTTGGCCACGGCCGGCGGGCGTAAACTACCCCCCTGGAGGAGACACGGGGTGCATTTCAGTAATAATTTATGGTCGTGCCATGCACACATGCAGGGGGTGCAACAGCAACGTTCAGTCATCGTGTTGCCCCTCGTGGTGCTGGCGGCGGCGGCGGTGTGCGGTTTTAAGCTTTTAAGGTGCACGCAGGGGTAGTTGTGGGCGCGGGCGCGACAGCTTTGCATGCTCACGGGTGTGAGTCATTTAATATTTGTAGCGCATTTGCTTGGCAAGAAGTAAGACGAATTTATGACTAGGACTAGGCACCTTCATCGCTCGCCGAAAACAACACGAGCAAAAGGGATTCGAAGTGCGCGACACTTTTATTTGTATCCGTCCGGCCGGAGCAGCTTTTACTCCCGCCTCCGACGAGGGCAATCGTCAAAGGCGTGACGTGCCTTCATTAATCATACTTCTTATGGGAGAAAAGCCGTTCCCGCTGAGAAAAGCCGGACGGAGTTCCAAGATCCCGAAATATGACATCTCAGTGCGCTGGACATTCCGGTTAGACGTTTCGTCCACCCACCCCTCGCTCGAGGCAAAAGCTAAAGGACAGCGGGAAAATTCATTTTTTATACAACCAACCCTCCGCAGTGGAGTGGGGTGATTGAGGTTAACAAAAACCACCACGGCGACCAAACAATAACCAAACAATTGCCGTGACAATGTCCCTCACTTTACAAGAAGATGCATTTTGCGACACAAAAAGAATTGAGGTGTCATCGCTGAATGACAAATGCATTTAGTATTTATTTCCAACTTGCGCGTTTACTGCCCCTGTTTATTACAATGCGATAAATGTGTTTGCAATCACCCTTAATGCGAACAAAATTGAGAACGAAGTGGAGGAATCATTAATCCTTGAGGCAATTTTGCCACAAACAAACAAATAAAAAGTCTAAGCTAGCCAACTACAAATGGCGGCAATAGAGTAGGTATGGTTGGACGTTTAGGAGCTCAAGTTATGACAGCCCACAATGCAATTTTAATCACATTTCACCCCCTGGCGCACATGTGCGATGATAGATGCAGCGCGCACGCTAATTGCATTTACCTTGAAGTTGCTTCACGTCCGAGTGAGAGATCAAACTTACATTTATTGCAAAGCGCCCTCGAGGTACGCGTAAACACATGTCTCACGGTTCGCGGATGGCTTTAAACAAAATATATGACCTCGCTCTCAATGCGCGTCACAGTTACGTAATGGATCTGTTTACCTGAACTATTTTTTGCGCTCGGAGAATTTGCTTCCACCGCTGGCTGTACTTATGTCGTAAGGCAGAAAGGGGTTGAAGGCTGACCCTCCTGGAAGAACTGGCACGCACTGACAAACAGCGCAACGTTAATCAACAACCCGTGGGCAAACACGGCGTGTGTCCTTGGATATGCAGAGGGTGGCTGCAAAATACGTGCGCGAATCGAATACGCACCCCGTTCGCTCCGACGCGACACGATAGACTGGCGAAACGGTGCCGTCCGCGTCGGCGGTGAGTCAGCGCGCGAATGTGGCGGCGCCTGCGCCGCGTCGCTAATCATCCCCCGTGCTGAAAGGTGATCTCGCGAGCGCGCACGGCCCCTGCTGACGTGCGCGCCCCCCGCAATTAACGAAAGCGCCACTAACCGCTAAGTGACGCATACAAAGTGACATCGGTCTATTTTCCGGGCCGCGCGGCATTACGCCTGAAATTAACTCATAATATGAGAAATTGAGTGCTGTCCTCGACGCGGCCACCCGCCGTCCAAAATGTGTCATTGACTTGTCGCTCCTCTACTTAATTATCTCTTTGTGCTCAAATGCTTGAGATATTCACTGATACGATCAAAGATTCTAATGTTGTTTTCATTCCGTTACAGAGTATCGTTCAAGGACCAAACTTTATGGGAGCGAGGATATCAACACCTACCTAATTGGTGAGTCATTTATTTAATTTTCAAAAGGACGAAACGAATAGGTGAAACATTTTGCGCCACTATCGAAAATGTAATTCGCAATATAGTTACTGCAGGCCATTGCCGCCTCAGTGTAACTATCGTACAATGCTCCCCAATCATCCGCTTCATTGTTCGGTCCAAGTACACTCTTATAGTTGATACGGGGAGAAGCTCTTCAAGTCCCCCCAAATGTACATGTACGTGCAGTGCGCTTAGATGAAAGTCCAAGCTTCGGATTTAAGTTTCACCCTACTCATATCGCGACGTTGGCCAGCGCTCGAAAGTTTCATAAATGCGTGTTTAAGATATACATACTCTTAAATGTGTACGCTGTAGTTGAAGGCGCATGGGGGGTGGAGGAGAATGGTGGCAGAGAGTCTTAGGCAGCAAGCTTTTGTGCACATCTGCAAGGTTGTTCAACAACCGCAACATTATCCGAGGATTCTCAGATATGTTTGCATAAGCAGTTTGTTTGATATTTTAATATTTGCCCAGGAGTTTTAATGCGAGGATTAAAATTTACCCGGAAATGTATGAGATTTGTTTTGCACACGAAGGGTTTATAGGTCTATGGGTCGAATAAATGGCTTAATTAGTTTTGGACATTATATTTCGGTTAAAAATGATGCATAATTTAGTATATTCACGATGGAAAATGATTCAAATTTGTAATTATTGCTAATCGAGGATAATTTAAAAATTATCGCGAAGCGGCCCGACGCTTAATTGGTTTCTAACGTAGTTAAACTATAAGCGCTTTTTAAGACTTTATCGCGCACTTTGCAGGCTTACCTCTGCCCGGGGCGCAAAGCGTGCACTCGATATAAAAACAACGCGAAGTAACAGGAAATTTACGAGGCTTATTCCGGCCTTCCTGCTTATTGGAAAAACGCGCGCAACCACCAAACTCAATTCGCCTCCAATTCGCTAAAAGACTTAACAAAATTTTACGTTGCAATCACGTGAAAATTACGACTAAATAATTAACAGGAACTCGCTTATTTACGAATCAGCTTTTTGCCCACCGCGCTTGAGACGAATCCGAAATGCCGAAAGTAAATATTGTATCATCATTTTTCACGTTATCAGCCCTGATCATATCGGCAGAAATGACTGCGGCGGCGGAGGCGGCGGGTGGCTATTGTCGCGCTCAAATTGAATACATGTTTGTCGGGCTGCATTTTAGCGGATCACTGGCTACTACGCCAGAGGGCTTTGCACGCGCGAAAGGAGAATTGAAAGGAGATTCGAAGTTTTCATCCGCGGCAACAGCGACGTTCAAAGGGCAACAGCAACGCGCACACCTCACGTACAAAGCGGCGGGCAAGAAGGACGACAATTTCCGTGCGAGTCGCCGCCGCCAAGAATTCCCTCGAGCTCAAAATCGAAGTGCATTGCCATCACATCGAGCGACAAGCCACAATGTGCCTTTTATTGTACGCCACCTACTTTTTCACTATTCTTCATGTTCTATTTCTCGATCGAAATTGCTATACGGCATTCTAAATTATTTATCCGTTCTAAAAATAAGATATTATTGCTCAGAAATATGCACGTCTGCAAGTATGCAGATCAAGAGAGAAAATTGCGAGTAATATTCAATTTGCTCGAGGATTCAGCGGACGAGTTTATTTGCGAAATCGAATTAGAAAAGTTATCCGTTCGTCGAACGATGATGACATCAGTTGGCGGCGACAACGACGGTGCTGGCGGTGGCGTCGGCTGCGGATGTGTTTGCGCGGATGCGAACATTACAATTTCGAATGCGCTCGACCAAAACGGGTAAATTGATTCGATCACAACGAGGAAAAGTGGAGACGAGCGCATGATCGAAATGGATTTCTAAGTTGTCGATGCCAATGCGTCCATTGCAATTAGGTTTACAATTACCTAGCGCACTTGTCTCCCGAGCTCATTATGTATTAATATTTATTTCACCGCTGAGAGAACTTTCCCGGTTTATTAGTTCCTGCAATAGCCACTTAACGCTGTTATCCTTGTGTACTTTATTTTATTTCGTGCATGAGATACACTGAAATAAAGTAAAAACCAAGACGTAATAAAATACCTGCGAAGGAACCGCGCGAGCTGAAATAATCGAATGTCAATTAGGTTTTTTGTTTACAAGACGTTTTCCTGTTTGCCGACCCAGTTTTTATGCGCCAGGTGTTCAGGGGAAGAATTCTGGAGGGATGGAGAGCATTAAGGAGCTTTTCAATGTGCGAATTCGTGTTGATTCAATGATAATTTAATTTCCGCGCGCCGGAAAAATAAAAATAAAAGAGGGAAAGCGAAAAGGAACGCATTATTTCTCCGCCTGTATAAATATTCAGGTCTGTTCTTGTTTAATATCAGAAGAGCGTTCATTCCATCCAAATTTTTCTTCCGCCTTCATATTTTCTCGGTCCAATTATATTTTAGAATTAATTGCGATTCAAAAAAATTCAATTACTTCCTGCGCAAACCTTAAGAGTTTGATGATTTAATTTATGTCCATAATTTATTTTAACTCACAGTCAACTTGAAATTGTTGCGGACTAAACACAATTAGCTGACAACACAATAAAATCGTACGCCATTTGCCTAATGCTTATGTGTAACCGAATTAAACCAGAACGTATCGGTAGCTATTGCCGGATTTGCAGCCGCCAGCCGCCTCCCTTGACAATCGTCCCGATTATACGAACGCGAGCAGACATGTCGTACATGCGCTCTGTGTACAGGTGTAAATTAAATGAAGTATAAGAAGAGTTTCCTAATAGCGTTCGAAATGCGTAAAATGCGCCCAGGCCCAGAGCAGCACGCCATAATCCTATAAATCATTCACGATTATGTTGAAAATACGTTCGTGCTTTAACTTGGCGTTGCACACGAACGCATAATTCATCGACCAGCAAAAGCAGCAAGCGCTCTTCCACTCACTCCTTCTTCACCGCGCGCGCCGAGATTCATTTGCACGTTGAATTTACGCGTGCAGAGGCGCTTGAATGTTATCTCGCAAAGCGGTGCTTCCGCCATCCACGCTGCCTCTGCAATTCATTGTTGAATCAATTATTTAATTTACAATGCGTCGCTATTAAATGTTCATGGTTTCACCGTATCTAATGGTAATTTAAAGCCTTTTCAGGGTTTGTAGACCTTTCAAGACCTCCCATGACCTTTTTGAGTAATTTGGATTTTTTAATTAAAGCAAATTAATGAAAACTTTAAATGTTAGACAAAAAATGCACTTGGGATATTATTGCGAAAGTCGTGGAGATTTTATTTGAGTTTTAAAGTGCTTTTAATCGTATTAAACAAACACGGTGCTTGTTTCGTGTGTCGCATGGCGCTTTGCACGATTGCATTACGAGTAGTTTTTAGCAATGCATTGCAATGCAGCATGGTGAAGGAGATATACAAATAACAAGCAAAGCATCGACACGAAGCATAAGAGAAACAGCGGAAATAATCGGAAGCGAAGTGGCGGTGTATTGTTGTTGTTTTCGGGGACGTGGAGGCAAACTTTGCGAGTTTTACAAGTTGTTAGCCGGCTCGTTTCGCCTGGGTCCAGCCGGAGGATGAGGGCAGGGATTTATCCGGTCCGGTGGCGGCGCGCAAAAAGGTGCTGCGGTAAGCTGGCTGCTCGTTGAGGAGATACTGAGGAAAACAATAAAAATCAGAAGACCTTTTTATGAGTGTGAGCGCGCGCGGTCATTTGGCACGTTTGGCTGGAATCTCTCTGAAGTATTGCCATGAAAGGGGTTGAAACTTATCAGCGACAAAGTGAAACCCATTCGAATATACAGCATGCTGAAAGAGAAGGAGACGGCGCAAGAAAATTCAAAAAGTATTTCAAAACCCTAAAAAGAAATGGAAAATTGCGAAGAAAGTCGGAAAGAAATCGGAACTAAGTAACAACTCCGGCGTCGGCAGCGCGTTTGATTGAAATTGCATTGAATTTATGGGGAAATATGACAATTTCTTGCTCCACAAAAAGAAACTTTTGCTACTTAAAGTAATGCAACTATTATACTTTGTACGACTTGTCCCCGAAGGTTTTCCTCTCTATGTTGCTAAAGGAGAGGAGTCTCTTGTGTTGTGAGCTCATTAGCAAGTCGTCATTCCTGTCAATTATGAAAGTTTTAAGGATACGCCCGGAAGAAATTACACAAATATATAGTGAGTGTAAAGAAACAACATCAGAATAATTTCTTTTATTCGCGAAAAGTAAAATAAAATTTCAATACATGAAGTACACGTCTCGAAGCAACTCTAATTAGAAATAAAACTTTGCAATCCAAAAGGGCGGAAAGCAAAAACAGGAGAAAAAGTACGAAAAGTAATTAAAGTCCAACACAATTGCAATCCACTTTCGCAAGCTGTTAAGCAATTTCGAACAGCAAACAAGTTGGCAGGCAATAATAAGAGGATTATCGATGCTGAAATAAGAAATACGCGCCCGATTACTAAGCCGTACTAACCGCGAAAATCGTAATTATTTATGAAGTAATAAACGATAAACTACAAAGCGGAATGAGCCCAATTCATAGTCGTGTTTTTGGTGGTCAGACGACATTTGCATGCGATGCCGGTTTATTGTGTCCCAAGAAGAAATAAAATCCCTCCAGGCTATGTGCGTGATGTTGTTGCTTGCTTGTAACGACATCTACATCCGGCGTGCAGATAAGATTATCGTTTTATGCGCGACGCTGGTTTTGCATTTAAATTTTTTACGGCCCTTTGCGCACACACTGACAACTGGTGTTTGGGTCATTTTCTCATTTTCTAATGAAACTTTACTCGAACAACTTTAGATGAAGATATAAAATCTTTATCGCGCTTTTATCCTATTGCTGTGCTTCTTCGCCTAGGACTAAAGACAGCACTATGAGCTTAAAAAATTAATGCTGAAACTTTACGGAAAAACTTATTAAAAAACTAGCAACTTGTATGGCCATATTAATACAATAGTACAGGTGACATGTGGAACATGTGAATATAAAGGCAAAAAGTATATATTTTCCAGTTTTAACGCGCTGGGAAATCTAGTCATGCAATAAATATACATACAGATGCCTCCGGGGGATGTCATTGGAGCTGGCACAATATAACTTTCTCGTGCGCGTGTTCGTAATACCTATCGATTGTTTATACGTCGGGACAAATGTGGCCTGGGATTATACATCTATCCGTTCGTTCGTTACGAATGCGAGCACAAACACAAGAAAACTAGAAATGTGGTTGTTGGGGGCTAGCAAGAAACGCGACGCCGATAACAATTCGCAAATATTTTTTACGCCCAATTCTAAAGCAAAATCCCACACCGGACGGCGGTAAATATTTGCACGAAAGTTTATGCGTGCATTACGCATTCGTTTGTCGGATTTATTAAACGACGATTTGTAATTTCGTATATGTGCGGCATTAGCGCGCGTTTCTGATGATATATGAGAGTTTCATATTCGCAAACAGATTGCGTAACGCCAAAGGATTATACGTGGGTCCTTTTTGGTACTTGCCTGCGTTAAGTTCAAATCTACTTCATGTTTGTTAGGGGCGGCAAAGTACGAGAAAATGAGAGCTATTAACTAATTGCAATAATTAGTATATTTGCGAATTCATAATTACAACATCAGGATTTAAGATTTATGAGATTTGTTCCAAAGAATTCAAATTAATGCAAGCATTTCTAAAATAATAGACACTTTTCTGATAGAAATAATTAGGGTTGCCTATAACGAGCAAGCCTAAAATTAAAATGAATTCTTGTTTTGTGCAATTAGGTACTAGAGAGAGTAGTTAAACTTTAGAATTACTATTTAAACGAAAAGTTTGCTCATTGAAGCAACAAGCCTATTGTCAGACGGAGCAATCTTCATAGTTTATATTATTCGAAATAACATAACGCATTGTGTACAGAACGCCAACGCGAAATTCTCGAGCGAGAAATTTTAGCATGGAATATATTAGTCTGCGGTCTTGCGAGCGTTGCAAACTGTCACTAAACTATGGTAACGTTCTACTTCTTCGAAACAATCATTATTAATTATTGCTAGCATGCTACGTCCTCTGGATGTATCCGAAGCCGCTTCTTACCGAAAAGTGTGCGGTGTTCTCACTGCAATTTACCAGCCGCCGTGTGCGGCCCGAATATTTTAATTAAATTCGTTAATTGTTTTTCGCGTACGCAAGCCGCGCTTGATATAATAATGTCATTGCTCTGGGAGAAATCTCAAAAGCAGGATGCAAATTGCAATTAGCGCGCCGCTTTCATTCAAATATTCAAATTTCGAATTGAATTCGCGCATGTTTTGTGTTCTTTTGTTGTCAAAACATTTCGCATTCGTGCACCGCGTAAGTGCGCTGACTGTTTTTTGTTTTTATGCAAAGAACACTCCTGTTGTTCCCGCAGGAAGTTGATGATGAGTAATAAGGATACGTAAAACTTTTTAACGCGTAGGAAAAAACCGAGGCGACGTAATGCCAGTATTGTTAATATTACGAGTATGAAAGTGTGGAACTGTGTAAAGCGCGCACCGGTCGGGCGCAAAGTGCGGAAAACTTAAGAGCATTCCTGCGATTCTGTTTGCGTTATGCATCATTCGGGGGCGGTATTATTTCAGCCAGCTTGACGGCAACAACAAAATGGAGGAAAAAGTATCTCGCGCGCGATGGAATAACAACCGGAAAAGTTCCACTTGAGCGGCGACGTCGATATAAATCCCCGAGCGCGTGTCCCCTCAACTTTTGAATATAATTTTCTAAACAGTTTCTCTTCACGCGCGCGCTCGCGCCCTCGCTTACATTTTTATAATGTACGGTGAGTAATCGAGAGCAACGCCGCGGTGGTAGTGCGGATTGAAAACACTTGGGAGTCGCGGCGGTGCGCGTAGCGTTGTTAACGCAGCGAGGGAAGAACAAGAAAAGAACAACTCGTGCCGCATCGCCGTGAAAAACACATAAGTTTTAAACTTTGGCTGCGCGCGCGTTACCATATGATCATAATGGCGTTGTCAGTTAGACTCTATAAGGGCAATGAAATCAAGTTTTATGCGGCGCGCGTGCTGATAAAAAAATATTTGCATATGCGAGAATGTGTGTAGTACGATGGCGGAATTGCCGATAGAGACGTTACGCGCATAAAACATAAAAGTTGCCCATCATTGAGATAGCGTTGAATACTTTATGAAAGAGCCATGCTGCTCGTCAAGCTCTCAGGGCTGTTGGCAGCAGTGCAAATGTTGTCGCTGTTGCCAAGTGCATTTGTCACTTTTAATCATACTTACCGAACGTGTTATTTTACTCACTGTTTGCAAACAAACTTTTAATTCTATTGAAGTTTTCTGAAAATAACAGCCTCATTTTAATCTTAATTAGCGTTGTTGGTCAAAAATGAGGATAATTCGTTTAATTGTTTTTGAGATATTTTCGAAAAACCTGCAAATCCATACTACTTGTGAAACTTTATGGGAAACTAGACTTTGTTTTTTGCAAGAGTTGTCAGCTAATCCTTCCCTTTAAGGCTTATTAAAAATTCAAAATTTTTCTCCGCACGATTCCGAGTTATCAACAAAAAAGAATAATCAACTTCTGTCGAGTGCCGGCTTAAACATCTCATACCTTTTACGTAGATTTTCGTTGAAAATTAGTTTTACTCTGCTCGCATTTTTCTTTACATTTTAGTGTCCCAGATTTTGCAGCTAAGAAGCTTCAAGTAAGTTATGAGGCAAGGGAAAAAATTCCAGCATGCAAAAGTTTTGCGTTTGTCAGTTAGCATGCTCGGATTGCACCAAGTTAATTTCAGTTCGTAGTTTTGCAAATACGCAGTCGCGCGGAAAAATATTCGCAATTATCTGAATCAATTCTTTGCAACGAGCACACCACCCCCTTACTGCACCCTTTCGAACACGCGAAACTAATTAAATTTCCAATTAAGTCGTAATTGTATTCGCCATGTTCAAACAGCATAAAAATGCATGTTTGTTGCGCGCGCGAACGGAGGCTTGCGTTTTATTTCTCGGACTGTTTTTAAACACTCTCGTCACTTTATTCATGCTTCTAGTAGAAAGCAAAAAGGCGTGTTCGCACTTTAATGCATTTATTGCTGACAATTATATTTCAGCCGGGAGAGGGTAAAGTTTGCGCATCAAATTTCCCATCTTATTACAGCGATATTTTTGTTTTTGTGCGCCTGTTCTTTCGCGACGCCGCAATAACTTGGCGCACTTATCGCGCACTTTATCTGCACGGGAAAAGAAATGCGGAAGATGTAGGAAACACAAGAAGTAAAAAATACAAAATAAAGGCAATGCATTCTCCCCAGTGTATGAACAAAAAGTGGAGGAATTGTGATACCTAACATTTTTTTTTATGGCGGAAGACGGAAAAATAGTTCCCTTTGAGTGCAAATTCCGAAGAAATCTAACAACAAGTTGTGTTTGGAAAATGTAGTCAAACCGTTGTAATTCACTCAGAGAACAAAAGTGAAAAGCACTATGAATACATAACTGGCTTGCTGGCGAGAGGAGAACGTGCTGAATATACAATAACTGCAATTGCAAAGTTTACAACAAGTAGTCCTCTTCTGCGCATTGAACAGATGCAATTGCATTGCCGGTCTTTCCTTGACATCCTTCGGGCTTGGTCGTCCCCCAATGCGAAGACGCGTGAGGCGGCAACTGCGGCAGCAAGCGCACACAAACACAATGGAGATTTAAGTTAACAACGAGTCGCAACGCGCGCGTGGTATTAAAGTTGAAAATTTAGTGCGGACGCGCTGTGCGAACGCATTAAAGAGCTTCATTTATATGCATTTTATGTTGACTTGACTATATTATTTTTTCCCATCTTGCGTAATTAAAGAGAGCGCGCGTTGTAATTACGAGACGCAAGAAGTGCGCGTTTCTTCGCCGGAGCCGGATGCGGTCCGTGCGGAAAACGATGAAAATCAACATTTACAATTTATATGATGATGAAGACGATTAAACGAACTTAATGCAACGCCTGGTGCCGCCGCATACGCGAAAAACGCGCTAATGTCTTCATAGTTAATTTCGGCGACGAGGCGTCTTGCGCGCGTACTACGCTTAATTTGCAAGTCTCGTTTCCATTTTCATACTAGAGACATACCCCTAATGTCAGCGCTTCGGGATGCATTTCTTATGAGGGTTAATAATGAGGTTTCTTTTGTTTCAGGTTACCAATGGAACGGAACGCAAAGGAAAGATCTGTCTTGAATTTGGTGAGTGATTTTAATTTGTTATTTATTTTACGCATTTAGTTAATTGGAGTTTTACATCGTGCAAACCAATAATTTACGAGTAAAAGCGCACCCCTTTTGTAAGCAGAAATTGAGCATGAGTCAGGTCATCGCGTGATTAACAATCATACATTTTGAATGTAATGAGCGCATTTCACGCACGTACATTTTTTCGGAATATTTTCATCCCCTACGACTTGTCATACGCTATGAAACTTTCTTCATTCTTGGTACTTGTAACACACAACGACAAATGTCTATTTTGCAAGACACAAAGGAACAAAAGTCATATCCGAAATCCGGCCCGCATTAAATAACAGCATAATTCTTACGAATGCTAAAAAGGAGCAAAAACACACAAACGTTACTCCCAAAAAAAAGGCGCAATTTTCCACGCAAATAAATTATGCATACGTCTAAAAATTCGTAAAATTCGCGCGGGCGGCATTCGCAAATATTGCAGGCGCGTTTCCTGCTCCTTCATCTCGCGATAGCAACGAGAGGAAGCGTTCTCGCTCGCTCGCCTTTTGTGGGTTGCGCTAATTGTCCTGGAAGCAGATATTTTGTGATGTAGGTCCTCGAGACGTGGGTTTACGTCGGGCTTTTCGGATTCAAATCATTTTTGATTAATAATTCAAGTGAATTTCCATTCCGAGCTAATTCCACTTATGACAGCCGAGTGCATTGTGTCGTCTTTGTCATCTTCCTTCGCGAATTTGTACAAAATACGCGCGACGCTCCTTGCTAAATTAATTAATGAGTTTAATTGTATTGCGGGCGCGTAATTTGCTGCTTATCGTGAAATGGATTTGAGTATATTAGGATCAAAAATTAAAAGTTAAGCGTTGCCTTCCGTCTTCTTGTTCTCGTCTAGATGTCATAATAACGGCAGCTTTCGTGTCACGTGTTTACTTGGTTATAATAATGATAGGATAGTAACTTTTCGCAAGTGTGTTCACTGCTATTTCGTGGTTTTCGTGGGATGTGTGCGTGTGTATTTTGCGGTGAGCAACCTGACATCGGCACTGCCATTCCACGTGCGGCGTTGAATTACATTCACCTGTTCGTTCGTTGGTTTGTTCGTTCGACTTTGGGACCGAACAGCAGCTTCCTAGCGATAGCACACCGCGTAACGTGTGCTATCGATCGACCTCGGGCTTTACATGCGCACCCGGTGAAATACGGGAAGAGCGCGGCGGCGGCAACGCCATGTACAGTGTAACTTTTCGCCTGCGCCCGCTTCAAAAAGCCGAACAATAAGCAGCCTCTCAAGCTAATGGCCTCTAAACCGTTTGCATTGCACGGAAGTGCGATTCTTCTCTCGCTCTGTGTGTACTGAAAAGTATCTATGACCTCGCGCGCCAATCGGCGGATCGCATTACCGCTTCGTACATTTTCAGCAAAGACATTCAACAAGCAGCCAGCCAGCCACACTCCTGAAACGTGTACACTTTTACCTTTCACACGAATGCAACGTTTGCGGTTAACGAGATCTTCCTTGACTCTGATGCTTCTTTCGTCTTATTATTCGCCGCTGGCCGCAAACATTGGCATTCGCTTGTCCAATCAACTCTAGGAAGGACCTTCTCTAATTGCTTCCTTTAAAACTCTATCTTCGACTAATTCCGAAAAGACGTAGTTGTCAACGTAATTAACTACTGCACAGGCTACTGTGCTATTTCTAGCTAAAAAAGTGCTGCAGATAAAAGAAAATTGAAGTATTAATGAGAGAATGTTAGCTAGCCAATTAAAATTGATGAGCGTGTTAATCCACTCAAACATTGTTGTACTGCAATTGCATAGCCAACGCGAATGTTGGGGCTTGTGATGTAAGTTATTAAATTAATAGTGATTTGCTATGGGAAATTTCAAAGTGCATACCGCATGCATAGCGATGCATGCATACGTAAGGAGCTCCAACCGGTCCTTACCAACCACAGCAAAATCAAGGACGATGTCTGTTTAATGCGTGGTGGCGTTGCGGACTGCTCACCACCCCCTGTAATTGCAAGACACAGCCACTATGAGTTGAGTGAGCTTTGAACTAAGTTTCAGGCAGTCGGGATTTTATTAAAATTTAAGCTTTACTTCTTGGAATGTCTTGCCTTAGAATGATAATAAAAATATCCAAAGTTAACATACGCCGAGAATAACATAATAAGATATTCAGGTGGGAGTCGAGGATATTCGATACGTGTACACTTTCAATCCGCGAATTTTCCGTGAAAACTTAGACGTCGTGTAAGTTTACATTGCGATTTTCTCCACGGGGCGTCGCGTTTCTCGTGACTTTACGCCGGCTGATGCCTGCAGCGCACTAACATAATGAACAAATGTGCGTGTGCGAACGCTTTATATGGCGGCGAACAAGGGAGGCTTTTAACCGAGCGCAAACAGCCGCCGCGTTAAGGAACTGCTTTTTAAAATAAATTACATCTTTGCATAAATACTTTGCTGATGCACACATAGTGCTGAGTGTGTGCTGATGACGTTTTACGTCTGGTGCGAAAAAGTGGAGCTCGTTCCCGCATTTCGTATTCGGTTTAGAATTTTCCTTAAAAGCCATTGCCGTATGTTATCTGCTTTAGACGCAAAGTAGTTTTTAATTGTGTTATCCTGGTACAACGCGTTTGAGTGGCTTTCTAAGAATACTTTGCATTTCATGTTCAATTAAGTGAGAGGCGATTAAAGCGAAGATTATAAAAAAATAAGTAGAGTGTAAATTTAATATTCATTAGGGAGTATCATAATGAAAGACAAATACCTACGAATCTTGCTGATATACAAAACAACACTTGCACTTTCAACAACAAGTCTACATTCAAACTTACTTTACGAAGAGTTACGAATTTGGGGAGTGTTTGCTTTATAAACTAGGATTAACCAATTGACACCATGTGATAATATACAAAACCCTCCGTTGTGGTTCTATTTGATAAATGTTTGTCCATATTTACATACACATAGACATCATATTCTAAACTTAGAATACAATAAACATTAGAAGTCAATATATATAAATTTCGTGCTATTTCTTGGACATGCTCATTGCTTGATCGTATGTGGGTACTGTAATAAAGAGAAATGCTAATTAATAGGAACTTGAAACCGATTAAATTAGTTACTCACATCCTTGATTATTGGGATACGGAGCACTCCAAATGTCAGTGGGTGGCGCCGAAGGTACACCACCGGTAGTCGGCGGTATTGTAGGGATTGCGGGCATTGTAGGCACGCCAGAACCACTTGGAATTTCGACGAATCCATCCTGGTTCACTTCATCGCCTATGTCCGCCTCATCGTATTGTGGCTTGGCGAGCAATGTTGGCGGCATAGTGGGCGGTATTGGTCCGAAAGGCATTGTGCTGTGATTGTATGCAGGTTGCGGCTGAACAAAACCGTACTGTGGCGGCGGCGACACAGAGCGCGGTACAGTCGATATACTGGATGAAACTGGAGAGTGCGGAGCCAAAAGCGGACCAGTAACTGTATTTCGAATTGGTAAATTTCCAACCATTACGGGGATATCAATGACTACGTTGCTATACGGGCATGGCACATGTAACTTTACCTGAAACGGGAATCAAAATTATTATTAATGCACTTGTTATAATAGTTTAGGCAGCTTCAAACCTGCAATTTATAAGCAGCAGTGATAATATGGCTGGTAGTCAAATTCGGACAAATGCAGGAATCCTTAATAAGGATTTCTTTATCGTATGCATTATGTCCATGTGCGCCAACACCTGAGTGATGAGCGACAAAGATTTCCTCACTTGAATGCCTAGTTTTAACACGCGGTGTTCGCGATTGAAAGCTTATTTCCTGAAAAATTATTAATCATTATTAATTATTAATCATGGTCCATTCCCTCGGGACGGAATGTAATTTGAATATTTTGATAATGAGATTCCAACTTCGTCGGTTCTGGCAATTTGCGCAACAATGGCAAACTGCAACGCAAACGTGGGTTAATACGGTGGAAAATATTTAATTACGTGTCAATGCAAAATGCGTTCACTTAATGCGCCACATTAATTTAGCTTTCCATTAAATTTTCATTCATTGCTGCTAGTGCATTTCTTTGCATAAAAGCTTGTGAATTATTCATTTACGATACGTACCTTTACCACTTTAACTTTGACAGTTCCGACAGTAATTTGAGATAGATTCTGCACCGATATATGAATAGGCACGCTTTGGCCAAGTGCAAAACCGGTAAAAGGCACTTTCACTTGCGCACTTAAATTGCCTTTGTTCCAGCATAAAATCGAAAAGTTTTTGTCCTCGGTGCGCACAACTGGTTCCTGTAATAATACAACTTATATACTTGTAGTTGAAGCTCGCTTAAACTAAATTGGGTCATAAGTAACTTACGCGCAGAGCAAGATCACGATTCAGATCCAGGGGCGCATAAACGACAATGTCTGCTTCGGCATCGTAATTGAACTTCAAGAAAGGACGCTCGACCACCGCCTTGATGTTGTACTTGATTTTACCGTAGGCGCCGGCAAACGTTGACGGTATATCGACGGGCAGGGTAAAGTTGAAGGGGTATAGGTGCTCTCCGGGTCCTATCGTCGTTTCGCCGCCGCGGTCTGAAATCGACAATAAAGTAGCGCCATTTAAATTTTAATTAAAGCCTGTGCGTGGCGGACCAATTCGGTTGTAACATAAATTTTGCGCGAAAAAAGTAACTATAAAGAGTCGGCCGTAAAACGTCAACCGACCCTTCGCGAAAACTATAGTAAACGCCTTTATCACGCATCTCTCATCAGCAACGGAACTTTGTTGTTGGCGACATAAACACCGTCAGTCTAATGCTTGCGAGCGCGTAAACGGAAAGTTTTATTGCTAACTTTGAAGTTTCATGGCCAGAAAACAAGGGAAATTATTAAACTCCCGCCTCTTTGCAGGTACGAAATGATAGGCAAGCAGTGCCTCCTTGTCATAAAATAAGCAATTTTCGCTATTATCCTTACAACAAACTCTCATCCTGTTAGCCGTCAAGCGAGTTGCATACTGTAAAGTCTAATCGTATGGAAAATATTCAAAGTAGCCGTGAACTTTAATTTGAATTTGGTCAAGGTTGAGTTGCAGCCGCGATAGAAAATCGTTACTTGTTTATGCACTGTACATCAACAGCGTCCTCTTTTGATAAGGACAAAATACTTATTGAGATATATTACTTGGAACAAGTGGAATTTGTTGAGAGAAAAATACTTCCGAGCCGTGATAATGCACCGTTTTCGAAATCTGTTTCTTTTGCTGCGCATCATAGTGCGATTCAGATTCAGTCCAATGTGTTGTTCCCTCTCCTTTAATGCGAACATAGATGCCTACAAAAAACAATTGCCAATGTCACCACATGCATGATTACTTCAATTGACGTATACGTAAACAAAAAACCAACTAACTCACTGTTTACTTGCTTGGCCTCGTTAAAGGTGCATATGACTTTACCCACAATTGTCTGCCCACCAACATATTGATCCCGATAGTTCTCCAAATGCAGATCACAGCGGCTCATTTTTTATGCATGAACTCGTTCCACTTTATAGTTAAATTTAGCAGCTCGGAGAAATACTATGCGCGGAGAGCACTTATGCTATCGAACTGTTCTGTTTGCATGCGCGCCGGCCTTGCATAAGGCGCCAGAATGTCCAGTCAATGAATTCGCTACAAATGTGCGCTTAGTGGGAGAACAAAATT
Source organism: Aleochara curtula (assembly GCA_963978815.1). Taxonomy (NCBI): domain Eukaryota; kingdom Metazoa; phylum Arthropoda; class Insecta; order Coleoptera; family Staphylinidae; genus Aleochara; species Aleochara curtula. The sequence continues at coordinate 3,615,248 of OZ022222.1, read as the reverse complement.
TCAAAGACAGCAACTATCAATGCGGAAGAGTTAGATAATTTTTTACCTGCTTGCTGGTTGAAATTTATGTTATTGGGTTGGCGTCAAGAGCTCGTCAGTATAACTACTCTACTCAATTCAAGCGGAAAGCGCAGGAAACCAAAACATTTGCGATAATGATGAATGAGTAATCCGTAAATACTATAATATCATTTTGAGCATATGTTAGTGACTGAATAATTTGCCATGATATGACTAACAAGTTAACAAAGCACGATGCGCATGTACATACGCTTGAAAACGTTGCGCCCATCGTAAAGTTTCGGTTGTAATCAACTTCCACCATTGATGAGTAATTAAAACATTATTGCAGTAGAAGTTTAAAGCCAGCCGCATCGTTCTCGTTGCTTACTCTGCCTCTGATGCTCGCTTAAGATGATTATGATAACCGTTTCATAATGTTGCACGTACGCGATAAATATTATCTAAGCTTATCATCAAGTACTCACTCGAAGCGCTTCAGCAATATGGCAAGAGGTAATAACAATTATTGATTTCGAATTAATATTTAGCCGCAGTGCAGTATGATTAAAGGTAAATGAAACTTCATTCGCGTCCAACATAACAATGATATTAAATTATTTATAAATAAATACTATACAATTATACATATTTCAATAATACATTGTACACGCTTATCAGCTATAATACTACACAACGTAATCAATGATGACGCTTAAGAATTAATTATTAACAAATACTAGCATTTTACAGAAGGCTAATTCAATTTCCTGCCATAATTTACATTCAGTGTTGTACTTCAAGTCTTCATTCAAACATTTTTTGCCCCCGAAACCATTTATAAAAAACAATTGTGTCCCCGTAAATATGCGTCTGAATTCAAGACATGAAAATATTGCACAGCGTTTTTACACATTGAAGATTTATACTAACTTATCATATTCATCATCATTTCTGCTTGATACAACTTTAGATTAGTTTAACATGCAAAAGTATGCTTTGCATTTATGTGCATTCTAGCTAGTCTGTCAATAGAAATACTACTTTTACATATTCTATTTTTATCGGTTTATTCTAGCAGATTATATCTCATCCTTACTTATTTAGTTATTGATAATCCATTAAGCAAGGTTTCGATTAGCTTGGGATCTGTCTTGCATTAATTTATTATTGACCATTTGATTTTAGGACTTTGCGGTGAACTCGAGAATTGACTTTAGCTAATTTTAAATTTAGGTATGCAAATTGGGCTATCGTTAGACTAAAATTGGTTCCAAATGTCAATTCCTGACCTTATAATGTACACTTGCGCTAAGTTTAGATTAATGTCTGATTAAGTCAATTACAATACCGCGAGTTCTTTTGCACGTTATCAGTTTTGAGCTATACTCTGCAGCGGAAAACTTGAAAACTTCATACTGCTAAAAACTCGCTATCATTGCGGAAGTAAATCAAACGCATATGCACTGTGATGGAAACGGTGCATTGTAAATCATCATTAAATATAAATAAATGTCAATGCAATAAAATGCATGCGCCTTGAATGATGCAGACGGTGGTTATCGCACATGAGCAGAAAGACGATATTAGATCGTCTGTCCGCGAGATCTCCAGACTCCGCCTGTGTTTAGTGCTCACAATAAAAAGTCACATCAAATGTTTAATGGTCGTTTAAGCGGTCTTGGCTGCGACTGCTGCTGCGCGACGTCTTGCGATGTAGGCTCTCCAAGTATGCGGCCGGAGCCCAGCCCTCGATCCCGGTGCCTAAAATAAAATTTACATAATCATTGCACGAATGCGTTTCTGGACGACCACGAAAAAACATACCAATAGTTTTTACAAACCACCAACCAGCGCAACCGACTTTCAATAGTTCAACGATATCGCCTTCCTGCATATTCACCTCGCTGTTACCGACTGCGCAATAATCCGCCAATGCTATATATCTGCCACTCTAAAAAAAACAGTAATTATTAGAATAAATGATGTGCCATTCAATTTGTTTGCAAACAACATGTACCACAAATAAATGATGCAAGAAATTAGTTGCAATAATGGTTGTGATTATACAATACATGAAAAACGTTGTGCATTTAGGAGGTTTAGAAGCGCTTGTTTAGTTTGAAACTATTTTCTTTAGCGTTGTTAGCTAGTTATTAGTTTAGATTCGCATTGCTCAAATTATATCTACTAGCATCCTGGTTACACAATTCCTATACACATTTAACGTAAAGACATTTATTTAAAGGGACTATTGAAGTGCGATAAATTGAATACGTTGCAACACGAATCATTCCACACAAGGCAATCAGCGTTCACGAAAAGATTTGAAAAAACGGGGACAAATATTAAACGTTATACATTAAGGATAGATAAGAAGTAAAACATGATTTAACTTACAATAGGCGTTTAGAGCAAATGTTTGAGTATTTGGCTAGATTGATTTTTAGTAATTTGAAACATAAAATGTTGACGTGCTTGTGGCGCTGCCCACAAAGAATTGTGTTAAACGACCTTTCACAGCCTCCGCCCACTGTAAAGACAAAACTATAAACAACCACCAAACAAAAGTATACATGTCGGTTGATAATCGTGAGCAACAAATGAATGGCCTAAAACCCTCCAAAAGATTGCGTATTACCGTAATGAAGACTACAAAGCAAATTTTGAGAAATGTTTCTAATGAAGCAATCCGCCAGCAAAAGGGGAATTGAAAGTACTCACCGGTATCGCCGGATTTGCATCCTCATCCTCGCTATTACTAAAGTCCGATGACCAACTGTTGCCTTCAGCTGACTCGGCGTCTTCGTTTGTGCGCGTATCAACATCGCAACTCATTGCGCGCTGATGCGGACCTTCGCCGAGCGGAACGTGCTGCCTGTTCTCCCAAGACGTCGTCTGCCGCAAGTGCCTATGAAACGATATAATTAGCATAATAAGCGATACGGGTAATAGCGCAATACGCACTTGTGAACTAATGCCGTATACTGCTTGATCTTTTCGCCTTTGAGCTCCTCCAGTTGGTTCAATAAGACGCGCTTAATTGCGTTCACCCATTCCTGCTTTTGATCCAGCGTCGCCGCTTGAATAGTGTACACTTCCTGCCGTCCTTGCAGCCATACTTCAAACTTTTTCACATCACCTTTTACGGATTCCGTTAGGCCAATTTGAGACATCTTCAGATAATGCTTGAATTGAAAGTTGTTCTTCGTGTGCGTGTTCTTCGCGGATGGCTTGCAGAAAAGCATCGCTTTCTGGTAGAGGAAAATGTGCCGTTGCATTGATTTAATGCGTAGTCGTATATCCTTTTTATTCTCCACCCATACGGAGAAATTGCCCTGAAGTAACAAGTCGCCTTGTTGAGATAAATCCAATGGGAATCCAGTGATGCTGATTTGTAGCATGCTGTCGTTGACACATTTCAGTACGGTCAGCATACAATCCAACGCGAGTTGTAATTGCTTGTAACTGCTCGAATCATCGCAGTATTTTAGAAGATCAGCGATGAGCAACTGGTATTTGGTGATGCGCTGTACTGGTTTCAGTACGTATGCGGCAAGGGGCAGCTTGTGGCCCAACTTCAATTGGCACATTTGAAAGAAGTTGTTTGCGTCCACAAGCGTTTCACGCAGTTGTTCTGAGCGTGGGATGTTTTGACAGTAAAACGTGTATAATTTGTTGAAGAGGTCCTTCTAAAAATTGATCAAGTGATTGATAGTTGTCAGGAAATACTTTTAAATTATTTTACCTTTTGAACAAAGCATAGTGCGACCAGATCAATTGATGATATGCAGTTTTCCAAGTCTTTGAGGAACACATTTGCATGAAAATCGTGTATATCTTCAATATTCCCGAAGACAATGTCGATTTTGTCTAGAAGACTAGGAGGCACAATATGTTGCATGTCTTTTGATAATGCTTCATTTTTATATCCCTGAAATTGCAATTATTTAGAAACTCAAACTGAATACGCCGAATTTAGCTACTTACATCAATGACAGAGCCAAGTTCATTAACGTAAATCCGTTCAGTATCAAGCAATTCGGTTAAAACGTGACGCTGTTTAACACGGTGAATTTCATCCGGCTGATCGAATTCATTCTGCGACGTATCAGTAAACTCACTTGAAATCGAATTCGTTCCGGCGCTCAATTCCATCTGCATGCAGCCAGTAAACAAACATCTTGTCAATTACAACATGCTTTTAAAAATAATCATCGCATTTCAATAAATTAGACAAACACTAAACAGGTATAGGTAAAAGTTGCTCAATCATGCGTGAAGTCGACGTGACGCTTTTTAGTTGCTATTAAATTGTACTGCAATTTTACATTAAACAATTACCCGTGGTACATCTAACTGTTATTCAATTGGTTACAACTTAACGCTTCATTCACGCAGACCGCATTCGTTCACAGTGAACATCGTGCGAACATCATAAACGGTGATTAAAATGATGATTTTAGATGCAAACTGAATTGTTCCGAACTGGGAAGTGAATGGCCAATTAGTATTAGCTACTAGCTCATTAACTGGCAAATTATGCAATAATTTTACATAATTTTGCTAATAACAGCCAAATACCGAGCATATCGAAACAACGGCAAATTCACAAAGAGTGTTTTGATGTTTATGCTAATAGAGATACATAACACTGCAATAAAAAGTTTATCATGTTATTTACGATCGGTAACTCTTTAGATACTTTTACGTGAGATTTTAAAGCTCAACCCAATTAGAATTTTTATTAAGTGGATTAATGCTTTATTAAATATGCATATTTCTAATATACGTTAAATCGCTGTTTGAACATTTTCACTTGGAAAGTCTCCATATTTTATTGTATGAAATAGACAACAAATTAAAAATTTCACGGCGATTCAATGAGACGCATCAGTAATCATTAGCAATGGCGCAATTAAGTGAACGGTTTTTGCGAAAAGATGCGCACACGACGCGCAGCAATGCCAGAAGTAAGAGTTACGAATCGTGAAAAGCGATTACACTGGATGTACACGCGCGCTTAAGCATCCCAAGAAGAGTCGTCTTCTTTATGGCTTTCACATGTGTGCGCTTTTACATATGCAATGAGTCTCAGTATCATCTTGTTCTTGGTTTTAAGACGACTTTGACATTCATAAATATGGAAACATTTGGAGCGCAAATAATAATGCCGCTACTTATTATATGCGCAACATGCGCTAAGCACACTTGCATACATTGTGCTACGGATTAGACGCAATTCACTTATCATTTATCAAAGATGTGCTAATTGATTTCAATACGGGGTACGCATTTGTAGAAACTGATCTGTCATTGAGATAATAAACGATAATTTTCTGCTCATAAATAATGATTAGAAATTTAATTATGGAAGAATGGAAATGTAGATTTGTAGACCAAAAGACATTCGCGCAATTTACGAGTGCATCTGCTGATTGGGGACAATATTTTTCTAATGATATGTCGCTGGATATACCCAGATGATATCTTCAGAATACTCCGTTAGTTTGCGTGCACGTCTTGTTGCAAAAAACCCTTGCATGTAACGGTTTCTTAAACTTATCATAAAAATCGAGTTTAGCCTTCAGCAATTCCTTAGTAGCCTTAGTAGCTAATTAAATACATCATTTGAAAATAAAATAAAAATTCCTGGCAAGGAATTCAATCTGACTAAATATAAATTGAAACGTTTTTAACACCCACCGATTCGCTATAATTAGAGTAATCCGATTCATTGTCGTCGAGGAAATCACAGTAAAAATCACAATGCGTCTTCCAAAACACTTCGCGAACATTGAACACTTTGTAGTTCATCATTGCACTGAATTGCTTCATTCGGCAGGAGGCAATGCGGACGTCAACCGCGCACTTTCGACTCGTTACAGTTAATCAGCGCAACCGTGCATCACGTCAAAATGTTTTTGGCAGAGGAAACGCGAATGCAATACAGGTTGAGCAGCAATTGCATTAATGTGCGCTCGTTGTCTCGTTGAACACGACTTATGATATGGCAGCAAGCCACGCGACTGTACAAGAGTTTGCGAGTACGTGAGTATTTTCTTTTCGGGATCCCCGTCACTTCTTGCAAGAAGTGTGGTGGCCGGCTATCGATGGTGGAATCTCAAGAACTCGCCGCACGCCTGCATTGTACACGCGCGAATTGTTTGATGGTAAAAATCAGGTTTCCGCAGGAGGCAAAATTATTGTGTAACGGTTCCGCGCCGACAATGTAATTAATGACCGCTTCGCCGCATAAATATTGTGCAATATGTTTGCGCGCTGACCTTTCTTCAGCCTCGTGTTCCTTCGCAGTTATGCGTTTTTGTTTATATGTAGAAATCGACAAGGCAAATGCTTTTTCGTGGTTTGTCATACTGCAAAGTTAATATTAATAAATTTCACTTGAAATGACAATTTCCGCTGCCGCTTAACGGCGACCAAAAACAATGCGCTGATTGCATGAACAATGAAATTTGCGGATGTATTGCAAGCAACACAATTACAACTCTTTCAGTGTCCGCAAACAATGCGAACGCACTTTGAAAAGTTGGTTAAATCAGCAACGACAGAAGAATGGGAAAATACGAGATTATGTGTTATTGTATTCTGTGCTGTATCGTTTAAGATTGATTACCAGTTTTCTTTTCACTTGCGATTTCCATCTGCAATCATTCTTGGAAGTGCAACTGCAGAAAAACGCAAAGAATTGAAATTTCTCTCGGCGCATGACCAGTTTTCACCCGAGCGCAACTTTCTTTGTATTTGCGGGCGCATTGTTGATGATGCCGATGGTTCTTTTATTGGCTGCGCGAGATGCCACGATTGCTTATGTAACGTGTTAATAAATCGTAATTAAAAGTCATTAACGTTCAGCTTTCCAATCAAACTTCGTATAAAGTTGCGTGACGTTTATTTAAGACATTCGTTTGAGTAGAAAGTCGTCAAAATCTCATAATGTTGGGCATCATACGGTGATGTCAAGTATGGTAATAAATCACATTATAGGAGCTCAACTCGTAGATGCACATTAAAAGAAATTAATTAAACCCGTACCTACATTCAGTAAACAAATGTTACACGGTTCCGTCACCTCGTAGGAATTTGTTCATTATCCACATGACGCGCACGAATTTAAATAGTCGAATTGAAAAAATTATTGGTTCGTCAATTATGCAATGTAAACATCCGAGGAATACGGCTCTATTGATGAGCAATTTCTATCTTTGGGACGCCGAATTCGCTTCGTGTGATACCAATGCGCGTTTATTTTCGGACTCAATACGGCCTGCTTCTTTCTGTCTTTCTGTCAGCCTTTGAACGCATTTGAATACGCGTATGGATGCGACAAGCAACTAATGTGTTGCGCGCTTCATTTGTGCGTATAGAACATATGTTCGATAACTATGTTTGGATAGTGCGCGTTCATTCCCTTCAGCACAATGCTCGCTGGCGACGACTTGATGTTTAGACAAAGCGCGATCCATCAGCGGCGTCGGCGGCCACCAGCTATGCGTACAATAGGCGCCTCTCGCGGACTTATTCACTCAGCATATTCAAAGGCATGAGATGCGTTTTTGTTTCGAGGTCCGGCACGGGCACCTAATTCTATACGAAATGCATCGGCATACCTTTGTGATTGTGTTCGCCTTCTTCATCTGGATCTTGTGTGGCATTGGAGCGCCGATAAGTGGCTGCCTGGGAACGGCCGGCTCCGGATTGACGGTTTGAACGGGCCGCGTAGAGCGCGCCGTCACTTTTTTTAGACTTTGAATGCGCTTCTCGCACATAAGCGAGACATCGTCAAGACGTTGCAACACCTAGATATCAATACAAAATCAATCTGTTAATAGTTTGATTTTCCATTTGTTTGTTTTCACGTTTCACGCACCTGACCGACAAGAGCCTTTGACTCGGGCGCTGATGAGTTCTCGAAGAGTTGTTTGAAGTCTTTGTCAACACTTGCAATGAACTTTTGGATCTCCACCAAGGACTTTTCCGCACTTTCAACCGACGTGGAGCATTTTTCAATGCTCTGCGATGCGAGCAATTCAACTCCTTTGGTGCACCAATCATTTGCCTGTAAAATTCGGATCTGTTAAATTTCTAGTTTATGCGGCACTGATAACCGAAGAGAATACGATTTGTTTTTGGCGTTTTAAATCTCGCATTTTGTATCCGCACGAACGCACAACTCGCTGCATGACCGCCCGCGCAACTCGACGAAAATCCGTGCAACAATCTTGCGTGAAAAGCGCATGCTGCCCACAACGCAAGCGTGCCCGAATCACGAACGCTAAACGCCTACAAACTCAGCGCGAAACAAGAAGCATGCTCTGTTCGTTTGTTCGTTCCTGTTCTGGCGGCAGGACGCAAACAGATAAACTAATCGCGCGTCGCCGCCACGCTGAATGCCACCGCGCTTATTTGTTTTCGTCCGTCTGGCGGTCGTGATTGAGTCGTCAACAGAGGCATACATATACTCACTTTGTCAATTTGCTCCATGAGATCGCGGTATTTCGTTAGCGTTTCAATGCGCTTGTTTAGCCGACTAGCGAGGATCTCGCGCACCCTCACCAGCTCATTGCATTTCGGCTCGACGCACTCCAACGGACAGGAATTGGTATATTGCAATAATTGCTGACCGGTCGCAATGACCTCTTCTCCGCGTTCGATGTCCACCATGCATAGTTTTTGAAAGGCCATTGCCTCCCTGAGCAGCGTCTCCACGCGCTCCTCATTATCACCCACCTCCAACATGTCTGATACGGTTTTCAAATGCGTATCAAAGTTAGTTTGCAATTCCCGAAAATCCTGCTCGAAGCGACGCAACTCTAGGCAATGCCGCAACTTAATCGAGTGCTCACTCCAGAATTCGTCGAAAGTGCGCTCCGTCTCCTCCAACTGCACAAGCAATCGCTCCACCGCAAAGACATTGCCCAAAGTGTGCGTCGAGTGCGTGAAACTTTGCGAATCTCGATTGCGGGTCGATGTGTCTCGGATAACACTCAAGAGATCTTCACCGTGTTTGGCTGCCGCAATTATTTCGTCCTTTAGTTGCGAGTACTCGACACTTTGCTGATTAAGCAACTGCTCGGTGCATTCGACATTATTAGGAAATTCAGTTTCGCTGATCGTCTTTGTGAACTCATCCAAGGCCACCGAAACGTCGTGCGTGCGCGATGAGAATTTCTCCAACTCCTATAAAATGTTAATTTATCAGCTTTGTTTATCCATTACGCGACGGTGCGGGTAATTATGAATGACAAATTACAAATTTTAGAGATAGTGTATACCGTTACACGGAGGAAAGTAGTAAATCGGCGATTAAAAGCCGCATTCCATGCTTTCGAATATAATTTACGTGCGCGCATAAATACTTACAATTCGCTGGTCAATCCAATGCGCCTGATCGTATGCTAGTGAGCCGCCCAAATCGGGCGTTAATTGACTCGCATCAATGTATTCGTGTAATTCCTCCTCGCTACCGAGTACAATCATGCGAAACTTGAAGTCGTCCTTGAACAGCTTGTTACTAACTTCCGAGATCGCCTTTTGGAAAAAGCTTGCCGGCCGTAGAACGTACACCACGTGAATCAGTCCGGGAAAATATACCTTGAAATTGCCCATTGTTTGCATCGATACATCAACACGCTCAAAGCAAAAATAAAAATACTTACAGATATTTTCAATAATACGGTCTTTACCGAATTCCATCGGTCTTTTCGCCTATCGATTATGAGGTGGAAACCAAGATCGGCCTCTTGCAATCTACAAGGTAAACAGATTAGCAATTTCCGTTTTCGAAATACATAGTTAGTTTGTTAACTTACGAAGGAACTGAAATCATGTACAACATCAATTTCTGATAGTCGGCATCACTGAGCAGGTGGAAATTGTTTAGATCCGGAAATGTAATTATCGGGCAACCCTCTTTCGACTTGCCTCCGGTGATAATTGCGTATTGTCCGTGCAGCAGGTCGGCGACGTCGTCGACCCGCAACGGTTCCGAATGCGATGTGTTCTGCATTTCAATCTCCTCGAACGAGGTTTCCGATTCATCTGCAAATAAAATTGACGATGCTTACATTATGAGTGAGGCAATCATTGATTAACAATTACTACGAAATCAAAGTTTGTGCGAGCGCATCAAGTCTTACTTGTAAACACTAATAAGCATTATGCATTCACGTTTTTAAACCGCGAGCGTACGCGATTCGTCTGACACAAACAAGTTATTAAAGATTCTAAGGTGAACTTCCGTTCTCTATACTGACACAGCGTAGTATAAATATTATTTTGGTGCAATTGTGCAACTGCGAAAAACGCCCGCTTTCATCGTTTGTGATAACGGGCGCACGCGAATTGTGCGTCCCGAACGCGCGATTTCGCGATCAGGCCAACACAACTTGACAGGCTAAATATCGCTTAAGTAAACAATGCTCAGCCGAGGTAAATAATCGAATAAAGTCAATCAATAATTTATGAAGCTTAAAACTTTCATTAAACTTAATTCATATACATTGTATTTGTAGATCACATATAAACGTATTTACAAAACACACATTTTAGCAAAGTAATTGAAGTATAAAATAAATTAATAGAATTTTTTAATCATGCTTATGATAAACAGGCAGGTATATTATACGTTTCAAACGTTTTTATCTGAAAAGGAATTTAAATTCGATTAAATGTGAATTGAGGTGTTTGCGCATTAGTCATTGTACTATTCACAACAATATTTCCCTGATCGTTTATCACATAGCCATTGGTGAGCTGATAAGAGAATGAATTAGCAGCGGACGCATTCGTTTGCGTAAGGTTTCCATTTGAGATAAGTTGCGGCACCGGAACAGGGGTAACAATGTAGGCTTGTGGATGTTGCGCCCCATCATTATGTGCCATGACTAATGGTATCACCTGCTGTACAGCTTCGTTGCTGATAACACATTTTTGAATTTGTATATTTTGCTGGTGGTTTTCAACTTTCAGCGGTTGAATAGTTTGTTTGATTGTGGGTTGCACTTGCGCCCCATTAGCATGCACAACTTGAGCAGCTTGTTGTGGCGCGGGAGTTTGTTTCTGTGGCTGCTGCTGCACTTGGGAAGGTTGCTGCTGTTGTTGAACAGTGTGCTGTACCTGAGATATTGTTGGTTTTGCTTCCATCTTTGAGAATTTGACTTGAGGAAATTGGACTTTCATAAAATGCCTAAATGTTGAATACCCCATTAGTTTAATACCAGGCTCAAGAATTTGACCATATTCTTTATATGCATCATGCAGATTTTTGCGTGTAATATCACAAGGCAATTGTATAATTTGTTTAGGGTTCGTTATGCCCGAATCGCCAGTATGTTGTTGTACATACTGCTTCAGGAATTCGGTTGCATGTCGATAAATATCTAAAGGAAACGTATTATGCGGCTTTTTCCCGTGATTGCCGTGCACACGTGGTGCAACGCCATGGGTCATAACATGTTTGCGAATGCGTTTGATTTGGTAATGAGTGCAGTTCTCCAAATAGAGAAAGGCGTCTAAGCACACACGTCGCCCCTGATAGACATATTGCGCTCGCAGGCGACGTCGCTCTTTTTGTTTTACAGTCGTATCAGGATTTGCCAGGCAAGCCATTGTGACACCCATCAGGTACATGTCGTGTTCTGCTTTTGTCAGTTCCGCAATATTGAGACGATGCTTGTAAACGTTTTCCGGCTTCAGACCACGGAAGCAACTCTCATCCTGGCATTCACATCCGCGTTTGAATCGTTCCTTTACTTGAGACACATTCGTCTCCAATTTTGTGGGTTCGTTTCTTTCGCTGACATGGTCTTCGTCAGAAGTTTTGAGCTTCTTATTCTTCTTTAATGGATTTTTCATTTTTGGCTTTTTAGCAAATGGTTTAGGCCTTGGCTTTACAATTTCTGTAATATCCAATTCTTCATCTTCATCATCTCCAACATCTTCATCAGCTGTTTCATTCTGTGGATAATTGACCTCGTTGTCTGCAGAGCCTTTAATCTCTCCTTTAATGTGCACTGGATTTTCAGCCCAAATCACCTAAAATGGGAAGTGGCATTTCAAGTTTCATAATGACAACAAAATTTACCTCATGGTTATTAATACTATGTTGAAAATGATCACTTGTTGTAGCAAATATTGTCTGTCCAAGAGAGTCATGCCATTGCAATTGAGTTCCAATATTATTGTGATCGGTATTAGAGTGTGTTGTATCAGTTTTGTGGATTGATGATTTCTCAAGTCGTTCCACTGACAATAATGAGTGAAGCACCTCACTGGCTTCCTTTTCAGCTGAATCAACGTCTTCCATTATTCACCAGGAGTCTAAAAACGATTTTTATTATATATTAACTAAAACTTTCCAACTTTTTAAAATGTATTCATGATGCGAAAACCGACGTGTTTTACATCAAAGCCGATTTTCGCATCCCAGCAACATCTTGCAGACAAAAATCAGCTCTATTGGTATGAATTCAACTTACTTTAACAGGCTTCCACTTGTGATTGCATAATTAAACCACTGTAATTAACACTATTGGTCAATCCAATATAAAACGCACTTTCTAATGAGAGTAATCTCACTCCCGTAGTATTAAATTTAATGAAATATTGTACAAAAGTTTGTACGATATCAACATATCTTCTATGGCAAGTCGACACAGTGCAAAATGGAAGATGTTCATGCTACGGTCGGCGTACAGTACGCATGCGCGCGACTCTATCCAAAACACTCTGCCGGCCGAAGCACGTATTTGACAACAATAATGTAAGGTTATAGTGCAAGCAAACAGTAACTCAGTTGATGAAAAATAATAAAGACAATCGTGATACAAATATTTACTAAAAGATTATATTACGCGTATACATAATTTAAGTGCGAATAGTGTTTGTATAAATCATATCATTAAACAATAATCGAAAGAAATAACATCAATCGTTCAATCCACTCACCAAGCACGGTTGCTTCATTCTCAACATACGAATTCCGCGATATGATAACGGAGCCTTCTTCCATTACTTTGGAAGCACTAATTTTGAATTGTTCTAAAAAGCAGTCAATCTGTGCCTCAATAGTGGGTTGATCTGCCATTTCCACATATGGATACAATACACCAACACTATCTGCCTGAAGTGCAACACAAGAACGCTGTTATCACACGTTATGTTGCACTATCACAACGGCCACCACGCCTACGCCGCTCTCGTTAATCGAATGGTAAGTTCTCACAATTGCAATAGAGTAACAACAATAACATGGTTATTCGCAAGCTCATTCCACCGAGGTGACAACTCCGGATGGAAGCAATCGCTTCGCATCATTGCAGCCCACTTGCTGGCGTTTGCCAAATACGATACAGTCGCGGGTGCCATGCTCCAATTCGACGGCGGTCGCGTGCAATCATCGTGGTCGCGAGTCGTCTTCTGCGAACATGGGTTTGTACACTCCACTTGCAATTGATTCGTTCAGGTTTCACAAAAACAGCGGTAAGAATACTGCGTTTCAGATAAACGAGCAGGCACCTTGCACGTCCTGTTGCCCGATACCGGATTTCAATGGCCAATGCCAAACATGTGTATAATAACGCAGTCGACTACGTTTTCTGGAGTGGTGCACCCTCGCATTGTGTTGCGCATGCCCAACAACCCCAGTGCGCCCCGATATCTTCTACTACAAGTGCAAAGGTATATATTTTGTTCCACGCTAATGTAGACGCGTAAAAAGCATTTCTTTCGCATTCGTTTTACGGGCAAGAGAGCTGCCGGCAACGGTAGAGAGGAATCGATTGTACTTCCGTAAAACCCTCTTGTATAATGCATTATCGCAATGACGCACTAGACTCATACCAGACTTGAATGAGGGTCAAGCCGGTAGCGCAAGGGCTTCGTCTTTACTTTAAGGGATTCAGTTCTTTGATTTGAGCCATAAGTTTCTGTGTTATTTGGCATTGGCACAATTTCAATCTTATATTTTCGAGTATATTCTTAGAATGGAAAGTCAACATTACCTTTATAATTTTGTTCCAAATTCATGTTTGTTTTGATGATTTATTTAGAAGCCACAACACAAATGGAAAACAGAACATTTCTATTATTGGCAGTCAACACATCTCGCGAATGTACGTGATGAACGATTACATTTTATTGCGAAAAATGAATGAACAATAGCGCTAAATATTCCACACTTGTAAAATACTCCATACTAAGCGTTTACAATTCTATAAATGATAAGCCAAACAGAGCCAAGGTAAATACCTTTGGTATTCCGTAAAACGTTACAGCGTTAACACGTTATTTAACTTGGCCGGTTGTTGCTTACTTAATACCATATGACGACTGTGCATATACATATAATATTGGTAATTATGGTTTTTTACATTATATACGTATGACAATTGCTTCAACTCCCCACAGATACAATGGCCATGCAATACGACGTCATATAATTGCGGAAAAACAACCTGTAACTTGTTAGAAGGAAGCGCATCCTTTGGTGCCTGGCAATGTTAAATCGTGCTCAATCTATCACTACCAGGGATACACAGATTTGAAATAAATTTCATAGTCATCGCGAGCCAAAAACCGCTTGATTCCAACATTAGCGGCGCAGCATTCAAAATGGAACGTTGACAGCGCAAAAAAGCGCAACAACTATCCGCGTGTAGCGCATATTTAAAACGCGCTGTGTCCGCGTACGATGATTGAGGCATGGTGCATGCTATGCAAGTGCTCGCTCAAGTCCAAGATGGTCCAAGACGATCTCGCCGACTATCTCTAGCCGCCGGAGACAGACGTATGCGAATTAATGCGATGTAAATAAAACAAATATGAGAAGAGCGCACACGGCGATGGCTAATAATAAAATACGTGCGCTTTGACGTCCGGCACGTTCTGTCTTGCAACATGCGCGTATGCGAATTAAATACGAACCTTAACGCGCGCTCCGGATGCCAATGCGTCGGCAGCAATTCCATACGATGCGATGCGTCTTGAACTCGCGGAGGTTGTAGTAATAAACGCGGTTTAAACCCGCGGGCAATCGCAAACACTCGCCGAGTAAGCCGAGCGCACGGTCGCAGAGTACGGCATCAACTATCGTCGCTATTGCATTGTCAGCTCCTCATCGTCGTCGCATCGCCAACCATACAACTCTCCACAAACACGCGGACCGCAACTCCATCCGTACCGCCGGCATTCACATTAGACCAGCACAAGTCGTTTCTCCACTTGATAAAAGTGCAATTCGTCGCGTTTACTATTGCAGACGCCAAAGAACTGTGCCATCGCCGCTGATACAATGGCCGGTAAGCATTTCATTTTTTAAATTCGCCTTATTGCCGTTACCACGATTTTGTCAATGGTAACCAGACGCATTCACTCAGTCTGCTTCCTGCAACATTTTTATCATTGTATTTTACGACCTAGTAACCTTGTGACCGCTGATTCTCCGTGTGCGCTCTTTGACGAGCGTGCAAATTCCGCGCATTGCACTGGCATTAGAAACCGGTCCCGAAGAGAGTACTCCTTTCGGGTTGAAGAACCTTTATGAATGCAGATTATGTATCCTATGCGTACTACAACACGCAAGGTGTTCAATTTCGCTAAAGTATCAGGCCATGGCATTTATTTGCAATTAAAATATATGGAAATGAGCCAAAATATAATGCGTCTATGCATGTGCTCAAGTAACATGCGTATGTACGAGTTTGATAGTCTGCAATGTATGAGTAGAATAGAGCGATAAAACTTATCTTCAAGTTTGTTTGGATACAAACTTTCATTAACAAGTTCATCTAACTTACATTCTTCATCTATCTTCAAATACAACGACGTCGGAACATTTTTAAACGGTTAAATTTCAGATTAAATTATTCAAAGTTTATAGCTCCGAACTGTTTTATATTTGTGCGAATGTAGTATTTATTTATATGTCAATCTATTAATAAGACGTGCATATGTCTACACTAAATTTTGCATAGTTGCGCATATTTATGAATATTTATCTTAAATATTTTATTTTTGCAATTACGTACGGCATATGTTTTGCTAATAAATTTAAATTTTTGCAGGATACGCCTGGGTAACGTTGGCAACCAATGACTCCTATTCGCTTGGAGCCTTGGTCCTGGCCCATTCGCTGAAACAGGCTGGTACCGTGCACCGTTTGGTGGTGCTTGTGACTCCGGGTGTTACAAATTCCATGAGGTACGTGTGTACTTATTGCACTTGTTCTAAATCTTGCGATTAAGTTTTGCGCGTAAAATTTTTCCTACGATTTGTGCGTTGTATGAAATGCTATTTCCTCTCTCGAATGGGAACCTAGCCAATTGATCAAAACCGCAAAGAAACATGCGAGGTTGTACGCATAAATTTCAACACTACGCGAAAAATGCGCCAAAAATATTATTTTTCTAAAAGTATTCGCAACCAAAAACAAATTCCGCACACGATTCATGTGCATGCAGATGTAAACATGTGTGTTCTTCCTCCTGTGCTCTACTTTTGAAAAAAATAGGCGCGCGTAATCAAAAATAAATGTATTTTAAGTTGGGCAAATGCGTCGCAATTTTCGGCAGCGGCCTACGCACTTGACGCCATTAGCTGTTACACTTATTGTGCAGCAACAGATGATTGCTCTAATCATTGATGTTGATTTCGATTCAAATTGAATACTTGGCTGGGTGTTCCACACTCATTAGCGCACTATGAAAATAATATGTGAACATTTCTTGGCACTGCATTAGTGTTTATGCTTTAGATTATTAATTTATGTCAAATTATTATAGGCAAAAATTGGCCGGCGTTTTTGATCTTGTGGAAGAAGTAAATGTATTGGACTCGAAAGATGAGGCGAATCTGCGACTTCTTAAGCGCCCTGAACTGGGCATTACATTCACGAAGTTGCATTGCTGGCGACTAACGCAATTTGAAAAATGTGTGTTCTTGGATGCAGACACTCTGGTATGTATTTGCACATCAAGCTAAATGCGCATAATGCTGTGCTTTATGCGGTTTCAGTTTAAATTTAGCTGGACGCCTGCTACAGCATGCGGCGCATTTAAATTTGCTCAAAGCCAAAGCCAAGTTCACAGGCTGTAATCATTCAGCTTGGGAATGAAGATATTTTTGCGCACACGACGTTTCTAACATAACACATACTTATGCCGTTTGTAATTTTAGGTTCTCAAGAATCCCGATGAGCTCTTTGAGCGAGAGGAATTCTCTGCGGCACCGGACGTTGGTTGGCCCGACTGTTTCAACTCTGGCGTCTATGTGTATCGTCCGTCTAACGAGACCTACGATAAGTTGATTCAGTTTGCGCTGGCAAAGGGCAGCTTTGACGGCGGTGATCAAGGCTTATTGAATTTGTATTTTAATGATTGGGCGCACAAGGACATAAGCAGGCATTTGCCATTTATCTATAACATGTGTTCGACTGCTTGCTACTCATATTTGCCGGCATTTAAACAGTAAATTGTTAATAGGACATTACTGATAAATGAAATTAATTGATTTTCATTTTAGGTTTGGAACTGACGCTAAAGTCGTACATTTTATTGGTGGTACAAAGCCATGGCTGCAATACTTCAACACCGAAACGAAACAAGTTCAACCGGCGGGTGATATGGGTCATTTGAAGGAAGTTTTACAGAAATGGTGGGACATATTTTGCAATTTGGTGCACTCCAACCTTTCTTCAGATATGGTGAGTGCTCTTGCTTTATCGAATTTATTATTTTGTGTATGTGTGGTTGGCTGATAGGGTGATAATAATTCCGAGTGTATTTGTATTTTGAGTTTGGAATTGCATGGTACAATCAGGTTTAGAGTTGCGCTCTCTGTATGGAGCGTTTGCGCAACGTTATTTATGTGTTGTAAGGACTTTGATCATCTTGTTCATCATGCACTTGCTAAATTTGATTTTAGTTAAGGTACGATGAACTTAATCGCACTGCGACTATGTTGATCCTAAAGAGACATTTAAAAATAGACTTTCTTGAACTATGTTGTATATATAACCGTTCACTTACATACTTTGCAATTGTTATATTTATACCTCATCAATGTGAGTGTTTTATGACCGCTTACACATACGCACAACATGTTGAGGTTCTCTTAAGACTTAACAAGCACATTTTTGTTTTCTGTTTTTATTTCTATCTGCATGCCTATTACGTGCGTGACACATTCAGAGCGCTGCACCGTCGTTTGCACATAATATCATTGACGATTGCATCTCCTGTCAGCCATCCGAATACGGAGATGTGTGGGATCCTTGGGAGGATTACGTGGTGCACGATGATGATGCACCGGCATATGCACAACCGCTGACACAATGCACAGACAGAGACACGCACAATCAATTCGAATCTCATAATACAAAAACGCTACATGATTATACTGTATCACATTCACCCGCACCTTGCTCAACATTTGTATCACCGGATTTATCATTGCAACCGAATGAAAATCCTCCGGTACCTGAACTATCGTCTTTTGAATCCCTCGCAGCACAACCGTTGCATTTGCACTCAGGTCGCGACTTCGCGAATTTTTCATTGCAATTGAATGAAGAGCTTTCCGTATCTGATCAATTATTCTCTATTTCTACTGAAAGCGAATCACCGATATTAGTATCGTTGAATGAGTCGCCAAATGAAATAACCGAATGGGAAATTATTAATGACAATGCTGAAATTCCTATTGTAAATAACGAAATTTTCACGGATAATTACCATTCTGGCATATTAAACGAAAAAAGCATCCTTTCTGATCCCGTATGTGTGCCCTCACATAACATTAAAACCACAGAAGAACAACCTGCGCAAAGTAACGAAGATGTAAGTAACGTTTGTGTTTAACCAGCATGAGTTTTTATTGCATGACTTTGAGATTGAAGTCTTTTAAACGTGTAACAAATTTAATTAGTACATTACTAATTTGTGGCATATTTATTATCATACAGGGTGGATTGGCTGGTGCTTTTGCTCAATTCAGTCTTGGCGCTCCAAGACCCCAAGGACAAGATGAAATTGAAGATCATTTGCGTAGACAGTCCTGGGAAGTAGGAAACATTGACTATATGGGGCGAGACGCCTTTGATAAAATATGGAGCAAGATATCCGAAACAATTTCAGCTACTCCAGAAACTGAAGCAAAAGGTACAAAAACGGCAAAATAATTAGTTTTATTCATTTTATCTCCACGTTGTACACTTTTTATTTTAAACGTTTTTATGCACATTAATTTTTTAGTTTGCTTCTTTTATTCCTACTGTTTGTGGCGTACTGTGTTTGTCTAATTGTTATCTTTTATTTTTTGCGCAGTGGCTGAAGCTGCAGCCACGCCAATTGAGGAAGAGCCGACAGCAGCAAAGACTGAGGAGCCTGCAGGTCAGTTGAGTGAAGTTTTGCAGAAAAATGAAAAAACACTTAGCTGAATTGATTATTCTTTGCTCTTCATTGACACTCACATATGTTTACTGATTAATAAGTTATAACAGTATGCATGTGTTGTTCTATTTATTTTAGCGGTAAAATAATTATATATTAATATAGTACGCTAACCGTGTGTGCTTAGGGCGTGTGCATACGAGCTCTTCCTTCTTTTTATTATTAAACGAATACTCTCAATGCAGTTAAAGCAGGTGGCGAATCTACTGAGTTGGCAAAGCCGAAGGCTGACGAAGTTGTAGAAATTAAGCCTGCAGGGGAAATAAAATGTGACACACCTGTAGCTGCTGAAATTAAGCCTACTGAAACGGCTAAAGCAGATACATCTGTTAAACCCGAGGAAGTTAAAGCTGATGCAGCAAAATTGGAAGATACTAAACCTGTTGAATTGGACTGTGAATCTAAGACTCCTGATGTGGAGGAGAAGAAACCCGCAGATGCAGTAAAGGTTGAGGAAACTACAAAAACTGAAGATATCAAAATGGAAACGTCAAAAACTGATGTATCACCATCAATTGAGCAAGCAAAAGATGCTGTTACTGTGCTAGTCGATACAACAAAATCCGAATTAAAAGAAGTCGCACCAACGGCAGAAACTATGAAACCTGAATTAAAAGAAGTCGCACCAACAGCAGAAACTGTAAAACCTGAGCCAATTCCGTTAGAAGGAATTCCACAACCAATTGTTAAGGACGAAGAGTTAAAGGCAGAAATAAGCAAGGATGTTAAGAAGGACATTGATGTGTTGAAACCTGAAGCAGCTGCAATTGATATATCCGAGACTAAAGTTGAGGGAGGTGTTAAAGATGTTACTGTTACATCAAAACCAGAAGAGCCCTCCGTGGTAGATAGTGGTAAAGCATCCGTCGTTTCAACAGAGACTACATCAGTTCCAGATGCTGCTGTGCAACAGGCTGAGCCTGGAAGCAAAACGTTAATGGAAGAATCGTCTAAGGTTGAAGAGTCAAAAGAGGGTGAGCCAATTACAATTGCTTCGCAAAAGAAAGAAGAGCCCAAATCTATTTCAGTTGATCAGCAGGGAACGAGATCTGAGAAAGGCGATGCTACAGTAGCTGGAGAACTTAAAGGTGAAGAAATTAAACCAAGTGAACAAAAATCCGAGCCGAAAGTAGAACAAACGGAAGCGGTGACAACGGAAAAAGTGGTACTAGAGTCTGAAGTGGTACCAGAGCCTGAAATGAAGGCGGAGTCTAAAGTTGAAATAATAAGTGAAGAACTTAAGGAGGAAATCAAATCAGAAGCTTTGACCGTTGAAGCAGTCAAGCCTGAAGTTGAAGTAAAATTAGCAGAAACTGTTGCTGCCCCGCAAGCAGAGATACCTGTGGCGAATGAGACGGAACAAGCAGAGGCAATTAAATCCACAGATATAGTTGAAAAACCTGAAGTTGCGCCTTTGCAACCGGAAAAGATCGAGGCAATTTGTGGTGAGCAACAATCCTGTCCAATTCAAGAAGCTGCACCAGTAACCACTCAATGTTCTAAAGAAGAAATTACTTGCCAAGCTCAAAAGAGCGAAGATGATGTATGCCCGAAGAAAGAGGAATGTTGTAAAAAAGCTGGGGAATGCGATAAAGTTGAGTGCCCTATAAAACCAGACCAGCAAGACAAGATATCAGTGGATACTGAAAGTAAAACTGACACAGCAACCGTGTCAAAAACATCAAATGATAACGTAAGTAAGGACGAGAATCCACCATTGCAGCCTGCAACACCAGAAGTAATTTCACCCACTCCACCATCAACTCCTTGTACAGCAGAGGGTCAAGAATGCTCTGGATTAGATGTTGCAGCTGTCGTTCCTGATACACCACCCCCAGCGCAAGAAAGCACTGCGACTCCTGTTCCACCCCCTCGTAAATCGTCCGGTGGCAAAAAACCGAAAGGTAAAAAGTAAATCTTATTTGAACTTTGCGTGAATTGTAATTTTTTTATTTAAATATATGTTATCAGTGACCATAATTATTAATGTATGAAACTCATTTTGTTCTTATTCCGCATTTCAACAATATAATTGATACAGGTAATGTTACCTATTAATTTATTAGTCAATTTGTGACTATAAGGGTAAGATCAAATTTGGCCATAAAAATCAATGATTTGTCTAAAATAATTCATTTAGAAATATAAAACGATTACCTATCATGATTTAAAGTTTTGAAATATAATAGCATCATTTTAATTCAAGCTGTATTAATTTAAAGCCTTTAAAGAGCCATAGTACAAATGTGTGAGAGAGAGAAAAGTAATCGGAACAATTTCAGTGCATTCGTGCATCATCGCTTCCTTATGCTCGGTGCAACAGTTTTCTGACGTTTCTTATAGTGTTTGTGTAGTGTAGTGCAGTGGCAATGGATTTTGTTTATTACTCAGGTATGTAACAATAATTAACTCATTATTTATAAAGGTTCATCTTCAAAGCTCTCGATGAGTATTTTCTATTGACGAATTGTCTGTTGTGATATGGCCCACGACAGTTTCGCTACTGTTTATTATTGTTACCTTATAGGTTATTTTTCATCTTTCTGGAAGTGTTAACTAGTGTTAACATGCTACTAGTTGTTTATTACACCAAGCAGTTTAAATAAACTGTAAGTCTTGTTTTAAACCTGGATAACTCTTCATAGTAGTATGATTCATAAACAAACATAACAAGTGGAGTCACTGAGTTTATCAATGCTTATAATTGAACACAGAATGTTGCTGTTTAAATCTTATAGTTCACTTGCTTTCAGATAGTTAAGTATAAACTTATTACTCTATGACTACGCAGAGTAGCACCCCACAATCTGAAATTGCAAATGAGAAGATGTCATGTTAAATCACAAGTGAAAAGATATTGTGATCTTCTTGACAAAATATGCTTTTCGATAATAACATACTTTATGTACTATAGAAGTATGCATTTGAGATGGTAGAATTATTACATTACATACTGCAGAAGTATTATCAGGAGTAATGTTTTTTTGGTTGAGTCTATAGTTGTGGCATATGCATTGGCTAATTGCTCAGCCAACTCAGTTAATGTTTAGCATAATAGGGATTTAGTTAATAACTATTGTTGTTGTTGTTATGCTAAAGAGATGAGCGTAATGGTTATAAGTAGTAATATTTCTCATTGTTTTATAGGTTGCTAAGGTGTTTACAATTCCCCTGATTTCAAAGTGGATTAAAAGGATACTGCAAGTGAAGGGATTATTATTAATGTAAGTAAACCAATAGACTTATTGATTGCTTATTAATTTAGTGAATATTATAGGTCTGGTCAGTGGTGATTGAATTTCTTCTTCAGTCTAATGCTTGAACCTCGGAACTCAAGCAAGAGAGGCATAAAGAGAATGCAGGAATTTCAAGGAATTTGAGAGTGACAACTAACCACAGGTTAACACCCAACCTAAGGTAGGCTTTTATTTCATTCATTTGCATCAATTAACTTGACTCATATACTGATAAATCTAAATTTACTACACATAATAATAAGAATTGTTTGGTAAGTCAAGTCTATAGATGTGGCATATGCATTGGCATTCAACTAATGCATTGAAAACTTGTACTAAATGCTCAGTCAATTCATTATCATACTAGTCAATTATTAAATTAGATGCATTATTTTTCTTATTGAAGCATTACACTCATTGATAGGTATTTAAGATACATTCATTGTTCTTGTTATAATTTATCAGAGAAACAAGCTGCTACATAAAGTGATGAAGCTTAATATAAGTACCCAAATAATTTCTAATTGATACATTACTATTTTAGATGTCTGCATATTCCAACTATTCTATGAGGAAGAGTTCAGGAGAATGACACCATCTAGATATTGAATCCACTTATTCAGGAGAATGAGACCCAAAGCCTTGTTGTTTATTGTATTTTGCAAACAAGAAGACGCATTTTTTGCGTAAAGAAAATGGATTCCAACGTTTGATACATCTTTGGTCCAAAGATATTATATTTTTCAAAGAAACTGAGTATGTCTCACTTGGTAAGTAACATAGGTATTGCAAGCTCATAATAATTACTCATTTTTTGGGAACCAAATATGATTTAATTTTTTTAAATTCTTTCAGATTTCTGCAAATACCCTCTGCTGTTATGAAATCAGGAGAATGATTCTAGGTGAGTACATAGGCAATAAAATAATTAACAACAAACATAACACACCAATAAAAGTCATGAGGTTATTTTGTGCATTATACAAAACATGAAGAAACAAACAAGTGAATTATATTCTCTACTAATTCAGTAATGAAGTAACACTCAATATCATCCATCATAAGAACAAGAACAAATAAGA
This sequence comes from Aleochara curtula, assembly GCA_963978815.1. Classification (NCBI taxonomy): domain Eukaryota; kingdom Metazoa; phylum Arthropoda; class Insecta; order Coleoptera; family Staphylinidae; genus Aleochara; species Aleochara curtula. The sequence goes on along the minus strand of OZ022222.1, from coordinate 3,591,461 downwards.
CAGGGAAACCCAGTGGTTGTGCTTGAGTGAGCAATTAATCAAGTCATTTTAAAAAACACATGCATCAGTTTAAATCTAGGCGCATAAGAAACAATTCATTTGTTATATGGAGACAATCATGTGAATCAAGGCAGTAAATTATTGTTGGAAATATTGCTAAACAGAGGGGTTTATTAAATCGGGGAAAGTTGCATTAGTAATTTCACTTTGGTTTTTACATCATCAACCACGTGTAACGCGATTTTTATATCATTATTAGTTTTTATTAAATGTTTGTTTATTGGTGTTAATTGAGGCATTAGCGCATTAAAACTTAAGGGATTTCAACTCTTCCCAAGAAATACTATTGCTCTATATAGGAATTTTACTAAAAGCGAGAGAGAGTTATACTCCAATGTCAAATAATGTCTAGAAACTTTGCAGCCAAATTTACATGAAAACACCTGTTTGTTAATGGTATAATGTTAGGCTGAGTTGCTCTGAGTTTTATTTAGTAATTATTGCAGTAAATACTTAGTGATTATCGGTGAAATTAATAATTGTATTGATGATCTAGAGACGTATTTGGTATAAAGTTAAATATTGGGTTTTCTACTTACAAGGTGGAGGTTACTGGTTAGTTGTATGTTTACATTTAACAATTTCTTATTGTTAATGTTTAACGTAATAGGGATTTAGTTAATAACTACTGTTGTTTTTGTGCCAAAGAGATAAGCATATTTGTTATAGGTAGTAATATTTCTTGTTGTTTTATAGGTGGCTGAGATGTTTAATATTCCCCCGATTTCAAAGTGGATTAAAAGGATACTGCAACTAAAGGGGTTATTATCAATGTAAGTTAACCAATTGACTTATAGATTGATTATTAATTAAGTGAATCTTGTATCTCTTCTCAGTGATGAGTGATTTTCAACTTCATCTTTGTCTAATGCCCGAACTGTGGAACTAAAGCAAGAGAGGCATAAAGAGAATCCAGGAATTTCAAGGAATTTGAGAGTGACAACTAACCACAGGTTAACATCCAAGCTAAGGTAGGATTTTATTTCATTCTTTTGCATCAATTAACTTGGCTCATATACTGATAAATCTAAATTTACTACATATAATCATAAGATTAACAAACAAGTTAATTACTTCTACTGCTAATTCATTAATTAAATAACACTTGAATGTCTTTGTTATAGGTAGTAATATTTCTTGTTGATTTACAGATGGCTGAGATGTTAAACATTCCCTGATTTCAAAGTGAAGTAATTGGATACTCCAAATGAAGGGATTATTATCAATGTAAGTTAACCAATTGACTTATAGATTGATTATTAATTAAGTGAATCTTGTATGTCTTCTCTGTGATGAGTGATTTACAACTTCAGTTGAATGCCCAAGCATGGATCTAAGGCAAAAGAGTTATGCCTCTCCCCGATTATATTCCCCGATTTCAAAGTGGATTAAAAGGGTACTGCAAGTGAAGGGATTATCACTTGCAGGGTTGTGAACATAGAAAGTTGCAATTGGGATTTTACTGTGGTTTTTACACGATTAACCACCTTTTGAGGGGTTTTTATAAGGTTATTAATTTTATTTAATGTTTATTATTCTTGTTAATTGAGGCATTGGTACATAAGGGAATTAAAACTTAAGGGATTGCAACTCTTTCTAGAGCTAGTATTGCTCTTTATAAGAACTGTATTAAGTGCGAGAGAGATAGATATACTGCAAAGTCAGTTAATATGTCTAGATATTTTACAGCCAATCAAGACATGTGGGAGAGGAACTTGCCCGCAGGGATAGTATTGCTTTATATAGGAATTATATTAGGTGCGAGGGAGACAGATATACTCCAAAGCTTGTCAAGGCATGTATATGATCTGAAAAATTTTAAGATCACATTCACATGAAAACACCTATTTGTTAAAGGTAGTTAAACTAAATTAATCGGATTTTTTTTAATGATTATTACAGTAGTTTTTATTTAAATTAAATATACCTCTTTGCATTCATATATTCCTGTTACAAAAGTGTCTTTTTCACAACCGAAAATTAAAAAATGTTGATGCTGAAACATGTATTTTTAATTTTAAAAAATAATTTTAAATATATCTCTTTGCATTCATATATTCCTGTTACAAAAGTGTCTTTTTGACATGAGAAAAGTGAAAAATTTTGATGCTGAAACAAATATTTTTAATTTAAAAAAATTATTTTAAATATATCTCTTTGCATTCATATATTCCTGTTACAAAAGTGTCTTTTTGACATCAGAAAATTGAAAAATTTTGATGCTGAAACAAATATTTTTAATTTAAAAAAATAATATTAAATTTACCTCTTTGCATTCATATATTCCTGTTACAAAAGTGTCTTTTTGACATCAGAAAAGTGAAAAATTTGGAGCCTAAAATTAAAAAAAATTTTAAACTAAAAAATAAATTATGTAGATATAGGTAGAGGATTGCGAGCTGATTCAAATGAGGTATTGATCAAACGTATAACAGGCTTGGTTTAGAAGTTATTTCATTTAATAAGTTTCACTTTTGTTCAGTTATTCACACGAAAAAGTTTCTGTGTTATCTGCGCTGATAACATTGAAAGTTTTTCGCGGTCAAAAGATAGAGAAACTTGAAAATTTAAATTATCAAGTGGCGCCCTCTTCAGATGCCTAGTGCAACTAACAAGACTAACTGCACAACTAGACTATAGGCAACCCTTCGTACATATGCGCCATCTATTAAAGATAGACGGAACTACTAGTTTCTTATGTCACTATAAGATAGCGCAAGTCTAAAGAAATGCAATAAAGCAATTTATTCCAAAACTACCCTAACTAGACACATTAATCCAGTATTAACTAACACAGGGAACGCTCCTCTATACTCCCAGCCATTTGCGCGAGCTATCAGCGATACATCAGAAGTTAATAACAACAAACTAAAAACTACAATAAAATAGGTTATACATTGTAAACAACACTAGCTAGGATTTAATGCACATGTACTTACGTAGTTATTCCGGCTTGATGCACATGTAACCAGGATTAGACGCCCAAATCTGAACCATAAGAGCTAGATCAAGAACACTTGAACCATATGAGCTAGAATTAAAAGGAACATTGAACACATGGAATTACATATTTACCTACTCGTTGAATTCAGAGCAGACCATCCTTGTATATTGGGAGTAATTGTCAATTATCTGAAAGGATGCAAAATTGTAATAGTAAATAGGAATCCCATTGAAACAGCTAAAATCTGTAGAATAAATGTCAATGTAGCATAGATATAGCTAATTCAGGGAGACCAGGCTTTAATAGCTACGAACATATCTGGTCTCGTTAACATTTGAATGTACCTAACTGCTACAGACAAACTCAAATTAGGGGACTAAACTACGAATCAAGCACCAAGATAGCATGATATAGTTACTAAATATCATGCTGTGGGCTCCATTACCAGAAGACTAGCTAATAACAATTCAATCAGCAAGATTTACATAGCTGGTTTCAATGTAGCAACCAATTTCTACATGCTATTTCATGATCAACAACAGCAAACTTGGCTTATCATTCAAATTGAATAATAAATGCATCATTACAGTAAGGTGAATCCTGTAAATACTTGTTGGAAAATTTGCATAAAATACAAATTTTTCCACTATACGCTTTTGAATGCCAATATTAAGATTCATGAGATGTAAAACTACATGCACATATAAGTATATTAGAAGAGAAATATGGAGCATGCTTAAACAATATTAAAATATTACTCACTTGAAGTAAACCATAAAGGTATTGTGCATTCCAAATTGCAGGGGTGTGTATTTGGTACAAGTATATACTCCACTTTGCAAATCCATTTTAGTCGACTCCACTAGAAAGTAACACCTATAGAATCCATTTATTTGCAACTCAATGCCCATGAACTGTCTCTCAAATCAATATGTGAATTTACTCACAAATATATGCATAATAACTGAGCATACTTTTTCCATCACCACTTGAGTTATTGGAGAAATCTAAAACAGAAAGAGTTAGAATTATTTACATTGTTTATAGCTACCAGACATATCCAAAACCTGATTGAACCCAAATGACAAAATTAGTAAATAATAGAAATAGCAATAGAGTCAGCAAATGTAATGAGTGGATAAGAAAGATAACAAAGATAATTGATATAATATAAAGAACATCATCACTAAAATGGAAGTGCAATGGTGCTCTGCACTGTAACTGGCTGACTACTGTGATTGTAACTGGCAAGTGGTGTTTGAATGAAGGTAAAAGATCTAGTGGAAGACGACACATGAAATAGAAGGATGACCTAGGCAAACACACACACCCAATATAAGAAAAGCACAAAACAGACAAGTATGGAAATGTTTGCATTCATGCAGCTAATATCAAAATTTATCCTAGCTAACATGTTGTAAGTGATGACATACTAAATGGCCCAAACAATGATATTAATTGATCTTAACCATTTAAATTGGACTTTTATAACTAGTAATTTGCAATATTAATACAAATTCATAAATTTTATGCAAGATATTGAAGAAAAATCAAGGTTAGCATGCTGCATCTTGTTTGTTCACTTTGAACGATTACAATTGTTTCTCCAAATCTATTGCAGGCATGTAGTAGTACTCATTTATATGATTTATGAGTTATATAGGGATATCATGTGTGTTATAGGAATTACACAGAAGCAGTCATGAAAGTTTAAAAATGAAGATTGCACTTACCTCTTAACAGGTTTCAAAACTATCTGATCATTATCTCACTTCAAATAACAATGTAGTTGCTCCTTTAATTGCTAACAATTAGCCGCATCTGTGAGGGCAATTTCATGTCCCAATGCCTGGCAATGTCTGAAGTCACATTCTACAAACAAACAACATATTAATGAGAAAATTTGATCTCAATGTATGACTCGTAATTGTAGCTGATAACGTTTTGAAAATATCTCGGAAATAAAACAGATACGCTAAACAGATGCTAAAGGTAAAACAAACATTTAAAACATTACTGAAGCTACTAACAAATAGGGTTTGCAGATTTGTAATTTAATATATTACCTTCTATATTACCTTCTGTAATATAATATATATTACCTAAGTTTTTGTGCAACATTTGTAGGTTATACGTACTACGCCGATGGACAAATATTGTGCCGATGGACAAATATAAAAAAATATATATATATTGTGTATAAAGGCCAATTAATCTCATTAAGCACCACACAATTAGGGAAGAACTTCACTGTCATTAGATTAATTTAAATTTGCCCTATGATTGATAAAAATTATCACGAAAGTAACAAGATTAGTAAGGCCGTATCTACCTGCTTGCAGTTGAACTAACAATGGCTGACTTGTAGGGCTGCAACCTATTATACACGAATTTAGTTGGTAATTTTGTTTAGATTTAAATAAGTGAAATAATTAACACAGCGTTTCTTACTGGCAATATTGTAACATTTAATGTACATTAAATCAATAATAAAGCATTATGAAAGTAATAAGATTTGGTTGGTTTTGCCCCAGGAGTTGGCTTCAAACTTTACGATTCTTAGGAAAAGCAGCCTGGATTTAAGTTGTAGGGCTTCAATTCGAGCCAATAGGAAAGGCCAAGATCAAATTCACCCGCAGTAACAATCTTCCATAGTGGTGAAGTCTGTGGGAATTGATCTGAGTGGCTCGAGTTCAAACCCCGAGAACAACTTAATAAGTTCGACTTAAATTAAGTACAATTTGAATTGTCAATGCTAAATAATATCTTATAATTAATGCTAACTAAAGAAGCATATAACAGCAAGATCAAATTTATATAGACCAACAGCACTCCATAGCACAGTGGTACGGGCTGTGGAAGTGATCCGGGAGTCTCTGGTTCGATCCCGAGAATTCCACTTTAATTTTAAGTTCTCAATTCGATTTGAGATATAAGGGGAAGAACAAATTTAGCCAGACTAACAACACTCCATAGCCGAGTGGTAAAAGCCGTGAAAGTGGTCTGGGTGTCTCCGGTTCGGTGCCTGAAACTTCCACTTTAGTTTTAAGTTCTCAATTCAATTTACAACTATAAGGGGAAGATGAAATTCAACCAGAGCAACAACACTCCATAGCCTAGTGTTTACGGCTATGGATGTGATGTGTGAATCTCAGGTTCGAATCCTGACAACTGCAACTCGAATTTTCAAGTTTTAAATTACTTGTACGCTCGGGGGGCCCCAATGGACTTAGCTATATGTCCAGAGGGGCCCCCGGAGACGTACAAGAGCCCCATTTTTAGTTTTTTTTGTCCGTACGTTAGGATTGTTTTGTGACGGCCCACCCCGCCGCTTCGCTCCCCGGCAGTAGACTGCCTCCCCATTCCCGATTTTCGTTACCAACAGGCCAATTTTTTGACGTCATTCGAGCCAAGGGGGGGTAGGTTACAGCGCCATCACCAACGGACTCTTTGCATCCGTATAATTGCTAAGTCTTGGACTTAGAAATGTTCTACAACTGCTTGGAGCCATTAGCAGTTGCTTTCCGATTTAAATTTTCTAAAAATTGTTTTAGAGGATCCTGGGATTCGAACCCAAGACCCCGGTGTCACTGGCAAGTGTTTTACCACTGCACCACTGACTGTTTACTCAGTGTAAATTAAAACTTATACATATTCGCCGAGTCTTCTTAAAAATTCACGCCTGGAGAGCTTAGTCTCATCGGATGGAAATTGTATAAGTAAACTTCCATACTCAGCACTAATCCGCGTTTTTCCATCAAATAACTAAAAGAATATATTGAAATAAGTAATAAATTTTAATAAGTATAAAAGATGTATTAAAGGGTTAATACCCATCTACTAACCACATTTCTAGCTACCAATTTGCACGAAATTGGTGTTATTACTGCAATCTCGAAGTATAAATGATGTTACTGGGAGGGAAATTTCCATAAAAGTGAAATTACAAGTAAAAATCTAAACAATGTAAATGACTTATAAACCACGTGGAACGGTTTCTAATGCAGTAATATTAATAATGGTTTTCGGCGGTAATGGTTGTTCCTTTACCCGGTTTCAGAAATAAATAAGAGTTTATATCATAAGCAAAGTATTAATATCCAGCCATCATAATATGTACACTAAATCAAGAGCAGTTGAATATTACTAATGAGCATGCCTTCCATTATTTATTAATTATACCATGGGACCATGCAAATAGACCCATTGCAGCAATCGCAGAAAATGTGGCTGCAATTAGCATAAGAGTGGGCGCTCTATCATTTTCTACTGGCACTTCACTACCTAAAATTATTTGATCAGTTAATTTGTTAAATCATATATAAACTTACTCTTTGAATCCTTGAGGGGCAGATATCGTGTTAAGAAATTTCTAATATAATCAGAAATATTCATATTCCCATTAATTACTGTTAATAATTGATTGTTTGTGTAATTAAAACGCATCACAGGCGCTAATAAACTACATAGGTATAAATCTAGTGTTGTTGGATGATTACCCATTACATATTTTTTATTCCCGAGCATAGTGGACAAATCTTTTAAATAAGAATCAAGCTCTAGAAACTTCTGTAATTAAATTATTCAATATTTGTTAATCAAATGTTTCTTACATTAGCATACCTGATCAATGAAGACTTTTAAATCTTCTTCTCCTGCCATAAGATTAATACATTCACCAATTTTCTTTCTCTGATTCCGTGCATATAAAGCACCAAATGGAAACCACATACCCTTGGAATAATTTCCCATTGTAAGAATGGCATTTTCATCAATACCCCAACAATGTAATAATGTAGCAGTAGCCACAAATCGTTCAATTTGTGCAAAATGTGCATTTAGCCGTGACAACTCCAGCTTTGAGTACTTTTGGTTTATCTTGTTCCCTGTCTACATGTAAGTTATAAATATTAATGATATAATAACAATGGATCTTTTAATACTTACCAATTTTTCAATCACTTTCCGGATCTGCTCAGGATGGTAATATGTAACATTATTTACTACCAGTTTTGGTAAATCAGCATTGTGGTTCATTCGAGCTTTGCGAACTTCAACTCTAGAGCAGTTGTTTAATTTAAGATTAAGCTAATAAAAGAAGCAAACATGATAGAATTGCTAAATTATACATGCATATCTATTATAACTCACGAGTATTTCCAGAGAGAATGGGTCCACTGATATTAAGCCTTCCTCTCCATCAATAACATATAAGATAATCTTGGTGTATCTATTAATTTCTAGATCCATTTTCACTCAGGAAATCCCTACAAAAATACAACTTCAATCAAGCAGCATGAAACAAATCACATGTATTCAATGTATACAGTAGTGACTGACACTTTAATGCATAAATCATTGAAATAATCCAAGCTATAACTCTAACTTAATGCATCAAAAGATTTTGATAATTCGTCAAAAAAAACTATAAGAACATGGAAAATGTATGAATGATGAAATATTAAATGCACATTTACTTAAAAAATTAACGCAACATTAAAACTGAGTTCACTTGAGAATGATTTGACAAAACTAATTTAACGTTTGTCAGAAAGATGTCTCCACGTATTGTAAAATGAATTTTACTCGGATATTACAAAATTCATATGTGTAATCTACAGGGCTAACCGATTTATAGCATGATATGATCAATGCGTTGAGGCATTATGAGTTTGGTGTATCGCATGTATTTACGAAACGTTAAGGACCCATATTAAATCTGTATAAGTAAATGTACAAATTTACGTGACCTCATAACGTTATGCTAGTAATTTGTATCAAATATTAATTAACAGCTTACCCGAAAAGTCGATAACTTGATAATGGAGATGAAGTGGTACAATAACCGGCGCGAACGTCTTCAGCGACTATCTCGGATGCACAAGCGACTGATGATGATGTCAAGTTGTATCCTGTAAGAAATATTGGCTATATGAATATTAATGATGGCCATTGATAAAGTGCAGGGAAAATGCGGAATGAAAATAAGACGACGAAAAACTATGAACGGTTGGCGTGCACGAACGAGCAGCAGCAGCAGCAGTAGCGCGGGTGGCGTGGTCGAGAGATGAAAATATCAAGCGTCACGTTTTCCTGGCGGAAGGTACGCTCCAGTAATCTACCATCAAGACGATGCGAACCCTATGCATGCACAGGAGCGCGCGCGCGAAGATTCCAACGGGAGCGCAAAAACTAGACGGGCACACTCAACAAGCAGGCAAGCGCATTGCACAGCAACAGTTTCCATTTTTCCATATTCGCTCTTCCTCCTACTCGATTCGCCCGACCCGTGCATGCTATGCAGATCCGCAATATTTTCTGCGAATGTACATTTCTCGGGTGCAATTCCCTCAAGTCTACAGGACGTTGCAGTTCGCCGTCAAAATATGAGAAAAGTCGAAATTGCAATGCGCAAACTTACCGGACGTAGGGTTTAAGTAAATTTATCAACATCCTGACAAAACAATATGAATTGGTGATAAATTGAAAAAAATTGACAAATATCGCAAGAGTGCGCGCACTCCGCTCAGTTATGAAGTCGCCAACGTCTGCAATTTTCGACGTTTTCTAAAGACTTGTAAGTTTATATTAAGTTTTCGCGAATATAAAAATGTCTGGGGAGTTACGGATCGCCTATAAATAATAAATTGCTTATTGCATGGCTGGCGCTCGCTCGAATTTTCATTTTCTCGGCGCGGGCGCGTTTGTGTTTCAAACACACAACTTTACAAACACAAAATTGCCATCGACAAATCAACAAAAGGAGAACGCGCGTTGAATTATTACATTTATTATTAGATTTTGCGTCGGCCGAAAGCGGATCAGCAACCTAGCGCAGCGACGAACGAAGATGAAGGGATTGATGACGGCGGGGGCGCGCGCATTATAAAAGAAGCACGCACAATTCGGTGTGCGCGCTCTACGTACACATAAATGGCCTAATTTGAAGCATCCGCCCATTTAATATCTAATTGTCTACGGATGAGCAATAAACTTCAAATGTACACAAAGCGCGCAAGCAATGGCTTTCGGTATTTATTCAGCGTATTTACATCCCCCCTGAGAGGCAGTCTATTCAGAGACGGCTCTAATGCCCCCAAAATTAGAACGCCGATTAATTATTCATGCTAAAAGACGTATCGACAACCGCTTAAGAAAAAAAATCGTAGACGAGAACACAACTCGGTCACGTCCTCGAATAAAATTAACAGGTTCATCCTCGGCGTCGGTGAATGAAAATGATAATTTACAAACGTCCGCCGCCACTGTCGGCTAGGCGAGCAAATTGTAGGGTTGCACACTTGAAAGTGGCCGAAAGGGAGTCCGACGCCAGCGCATGCATGTATGACATCAGGGACTTTACACCAAACCCCAAAACGTTCGTTCTCCCGACTTTGTTGGCTATGACTGTCGACACACGCGTCATACGAAGAGGTCGGCAAATGCTAGAAGCAAAGGCGTGTGACATGATACGCATGAATGACAGCAAAGAGCGTCCGTTATTAATGCAGCGCAAGGCACAGAAGTGCGAGCGAATGTGCATGCATCCACTATCTAAACATGCACGTATTGCTCATCTCCACGTAGGCGTCGCGACGCCTCATCGGCTGTTATCGTTCACATGCAACCTGATACGGCGGCGGTAGCAACGCATTGTTCGACATCACTGCATCTAAATTTCTCACCCTTATTACACAGTCTCGCTCTGCGCGCTGTTGTCGCTGCCGACGCCGCCACACAAAGCCGAACATTAATGAAGAGACTCACTCCCCCAAACAAGACGAATGCGCGACACTCGTACCGTTTGAGGTGAGCTTTTCTTTCAGACCGCACATACCGTGTAATGGACTTATACCATATCTAAGCCGACAAACGAATCTCTCTCTTCTTTGCACTGCATGCTCATGTAAGAAACATAGACACACACGCTAACCTAGCCGCCCCCCCGCAAACAAGCAAATCGGTGGCGCACGACCAAAGTGACGCACAAGCAGTAGCAATGAGCAAATGAAGTACTTCTCGCGCGCGCGCGCGTGCACACACACACATCGCAGTTGCTTTTATGTGCTTGCTTTTCGTTTATATGCGCTGAATGCAATATGAAAGCAAATATCCAGGACGCCGGGTACACTGCCGAGCATGTTCAACAGTTCTAACATCATTCACATCAAACCACGAGCGCATGTTGCATGTGTTTTTACTCCTTATTCGCAAGCACTGCGCAGCCCGGTTACCTGCAGGCGATGTTCGTGTGACGTACGTCGTCTGCATGTTAATTTGAAAACTATCAAAAAATAAAATTCCGCGAGTGCATCTTACTTGCCCGTCGTGCAAGTTTAATTCGGGCAATCATAAATAAATGCAACAAACGAGCAACTGTCCAAATAGTACATTTCCTACAGGACTTTTTCGACTTCCGCATAATACCGAGGCAATTTGAAGTTGGTCGCAAACGCATGCGTGTTTTTCTCAATGGCGGGACAAAATGCCAGACATGATTACAAAAGTAATATAACAAAATAACACACACGCGCGCGCGCGGATAAAAAGCGGCGAAACTCATGAAATGCAAAAGACTCGCGCGCGCGCGCGCTCCGCAAAACACGCGACCAACGGCGACGACTACGACGTCGAGGCGCAGGACGAGAAAAAAAAACACCAAGACGTAGGATGCGGAACTGCTGCCGCGTGTACTATGCTTTGGCGATAGTGCGCGCGCTCTGAGGAGAATGCAGAGCGAACGAAAAATAGGAACGAAAGCCAGCCGAGCATTTCGCCTCGGTTTTTATCTTGTTCATCATTTCGACCTCTCTATTCCAGTTACATTTTTTGCGTGCACGACCGCCCGCCCGCCCGCTTTCTGCACACACGCGCATTTTATTTCTTTCGGCTCGCAAATCCGTGCCGCACATACGAAATTTCGCGGTGAGCATACATACAGCATGTTTAACTGTAAAATGCATTTGGCACTTGCACACGGCGTGCATTCTCGCAGTGACTCTCTCTTCAATTATACCCTAGCAAAGTATCTACATATTTGTTAAAGGTGCGCAAAGATGTCTAGGAAAACATACCCCTACCCTACACTGAGCAAGAAATAGTAAATGAAGTTTTGCACCCAACTTATGAAATTCTATGACGGCGAGAATTGCGAAACGCCGAAATTGCGGTTGCACACAATTCGCGCATTTTATTTGCCATTTTCTATTTCGTACCTTCAGAAAATGGAGGCAGGACCTGCCGGCGTTTCACTTTGGCCAAATGGACACTCGTGAGGCGAGCGCCGAAAGAAAATAGGCAAGGACTGACTCTCAAAGTGCTGCTGCAAGCACAACTTGCCCACGCTTGCTGCTCTTCTTGTTTTCCGTGCGCGTCGTCCGTTCGGTTGTGTTTTAGCCGCATGGTTATGCTGCTTGCCCGCTGCAAGGACAGCACTTTGTTGATGCTGATATGTTCATTGAAAAAGGGGATACATGAGGCGCGCGCAAAACGAGTTACCCTCATTCCCACCGCATAGAATCCGAAAAAAGCCCGCCGCCCACTTATTAGTTCTCTCTCCTATTTACTTCTTCACCCCTGAAAGCCAGCTAGCGCAGGTCCACGTCTTCGCAATTGTAACTCTCTCTCATAATTCACCAAGATGCTGCGCCCGCGCGCGCGCTGAATACATAACGAGCCGCGTCGTAATTGATAATTGTATTTACTCCACATTAAGCATAATAGAATTTCTTAATTGTTAATTCCCACTCCCTGGAGATAGTTCACCGGGCAGGCTGACTGGATGGCTGGCTGGCGCATGTCGAGAGACATCCAAGCATCACGAATAAAACCGCATTTTCTATATTACTCCGGAGCGCATTCCTCCGGTGTTTCTTTTACTTTGTGTCCGTGTGGTTAGCTCGCTCCCGGAATCATAGTCTCAACTCCATCAGTGTACATGTACACACGCTGAAATACATACACAAGCGCACCCGTCCGACCGAGCATCAGCGCTGAAATCCTCCAGGGATTTTATTTCAATCGTGATACGCTTAAACAACGCGTCCCACGGCCGGCCGAAAAAATAACTCGCGATATTTAACTTCACATCCCGTCCAAGCTCACCCTGCCGGTGGAGAGAGAGAGAAAAAGACGGCAAAAACGCTCTGCAATTCCTTCGCAAATACACAATTCTTGTGCGCGCATCTCTCAAAAAGTAGATTCATCAACAAATGAAAAACGCCGCTCGTGCCTCGACGAAAACGCACTTTTCCACCCCCTTGCAGGTCTTTCTTTGCATGCAACCTACACATCGTCCACAGGCAGCGAGAGGCGGCAAAACCTTCTTGCGCGAATTTCATTCGGAACATTGTTCTTGGTTCACGTTCGTTCTCATTGCGACTGTGGCCTTTATAAATTTCGTGTGAACGCAACTGTGGCGCAAATAGGCGAACAAAGCCGCCGCCGCCGCCGCCGCCGCCGCTAAATAAAAGCGTACGTTGGTCGCGCGTGGCCTGACCAACGCGACACGGCGTCCTCGACGATGCGCGCACAAAAGGCCAAAGTAATTAGCGCAAAAAAATCCACTCGACGACGATGGATCCTTATTGGTCAATTTAAAAGTTGTAATTACGATCCGGCCGCAACGCGCGCCCGTCTTTTTGTGCGCGCACGTCCGTCTTTCTTCAGCGTGCATAGCGCTCTCGATTTCCGGAAGCGCTAAAGTTTTCCGATTTCGCAACGCAATGCACGCGAAGCCCGAATACGAAGCGGAGAAAGAAAACGACGACGCGACGAGAGAATAAAAAAAAGAGCCGCAAAGTTTTCGCGACGTGGACAACAAAAAGTTGCGCATTGGAAAGTCGGGTAAGCGAGCTCCTTATCTATGCGCATGGTAATTAATACAGGGTACCGCCGAATGAACGACTCCCTAACAAGGCAGCGACATAAAACGCGCACGAGAAATTCATTCAAAATGGAAATACGGCGGCGAATGGAGAGAAGAGATCAATGTAACACGTTACAGTTCAGCGAATTCGCGCAAATGCAATTGGAATCTTTAAGTATGCAAAATGATGGAAATCCATGGAAATCCGAACGCGATTGGTTGCATAAAATGCATCATCAATCCGCACATCTACTACTGTGCCACTGGATGCGCGTGTGTATGCACTTCAAGTTCATTTCATTCTTGCTCGCTGGTCGTGCAATGACGACGTACGTGTAGCGTTTGCAAACACAATAAAATGCACTATTGCACTGAGCAGCATTTGCAATGTATTCCTGAGGCAAACGAGAGGAAAAATGCACGAATGCATCTCTCAGCAGTGTGGCTGTCTGTCTGCGCGCGTGTAGTGTACGACCTCTGCTTGCAAATGTGTATGCTATGCGCGCATGCCGGGCGCAATGACTATCAATTGCAATTGCAATTGCATTTTGTACGTTTGGTATGTGCGCGAGCGCGCGCATTTATACATTTGTAGCGTATTCAAACTTTGCGCGTCGAACAAGGTTACCTAGTAATCCTGATCCTGCTGCTGCTCAGCAGAAAGTAGGCGTTCGCGCAATCCATTTGGGCGCGCACATTGAGATGAATGAGTTGGAAAAGTCTCGATTCTTGAATTGCGCATATGTTTACACAATTTCAACGCTTTTAAACTTTGCTAAATATTACCAATAAATACGATTCGTTAAGCGATAAATATACATATCAAATTTATCCACTATAATCCACTGTGTTTTTACAATTGCGTGCAATACACGTAACTCCACGAAAGCTTTAAGTAAATAAATGTAAGTAATGTTGTTAATTTTGTTCAAAATGTATTGAAATAAGGTTTAAAACAAATGGAGCAACGCTTGTTGAGAGAACGTGGTAAAACGTTAAGTAGCGAGTAGAAACGCATGTTACCTTCGTGCCGACATAAGGGCCGGTGCGAGGCGGCGGCGGCGGCGGCGGCGGTGGCGGCTCTGGGCGAGTTATCGAGGTAATAGCAGTAAAAGCAAATGAATCCCTAATACACCGACCGGCGATTCGTCAGTACCCGATGCCGAGCAATGGGCGCGCATGTGGAACAAGCATGTTCCCGATGCTGCTGCTCTATGCATGTAATTCGAATAGAAATAGGCGAACCGATGCGCGAATGCACCTTTACACCCACCCGAATGGGATGCATAGCAACTACCAACTGCTTTCCATCCCGTTTTGCTCTTTGTCGCGCGCACCGCGAGCGTGGCAATCGCGGAAAAAAGGGATTCCTAGCAGTAAATTTCATTCAATGCCCACACGTCTCGCCTGCCGTTAATAATCAGTTAAACGGAGAAGCGCACCGCACCGCGAGTTGCTTAAAACGATTTTCGTCTTGTGTGCATCTCTTCATTGCGTTATCCACCGAGATCGACAGCCGCATGCACGTGCATACGAAACGCGCCCATAAATTCACGTCCGGATAATCGATATCACCTTTAATTGAATCCTCATTCCCACCATCTCAGGCGTCTTCCTGCCACTCCGCGGAACGTTGGGAAAATTCGAGATGTCTTACGATTAGAAATGAATTTACCCGCTGCGGAAAAAGCGATCTACTGCTCTTCCGTTCCCTCCTTTTTGAGTGATTTCTTTATGTATAAAATACACGAAGAGAAGAACCCTTCAAAAGTCGTGTTTTTTCGCAGTCCGAAATAGCTCTGGATGACGAATACTAAAGTCCAATAAAAAGGGAATGTTGTTGGTTTGAATAAATATCAAGATATTTGCGAATAATATATGAGGTCAGTCTCTCCCGGTTCGTTCGGTGGTGTTGGCTGGAGGAAGAAGGCAGTGCATCACCGCGTGGTAGTCGCATCGGCCAGAAATCGAACAGCCGAAGGCGTGCAAAACAACGAACGAAATCCCGTTGAGAAATACGAATGTGATTGTAAATTGAAGTCAACGTTTCATTGAGCCCAAACGCTCGCAAATTGATAATAAATGATGCTGATTCGAAATTGGCTTCGTGCACCGATAATATCATTAAAAATAATAAGCTTACAATACGCGCAACAGCGTTCCGCACGAAACACAAGGAATGAAGAAAGAAAAAAAGAGAAAACCGAGCGAGAAATGGTGGAAAATGTTGGCGACGCAATGCGTTCGAGTGTTAATAATTGACGGGCACACACTTTATCCTCCATGTAAATTTGCACAAACAGGCAAACATTTTTAAAAATATCTAAAAAATTTATACCTTTTAAATTTTCAGGCAATAAAAGATTTAAAAAAGCAAAAAACGACCGGTATTTGCCGCTTTGTTTAAAATATGTTGGATTAGTAATAAATGTAGTAATCCTCATAGAATGTTGAACAAAAAGCATCATAATAACTTGATAAAAAATGCCAAGCGCACGCATGCATAGATAAAAAAAACCCTCTGCAAACAATAGCACATTTCCAATCAGACGAAAAAAAGTATTTGCGATGTCGTTGAAAGTACAGATTCGAAAATCTATAATGCAATATAACATTGTTCGCTCATTCATCCCCCATTCATTCACTTGTATTATATCCATTTCCAAGAGTTGCGCATTTTTGTTTCGTTTTATACATATTTCGTTATATTTTCTTCGTGACAGGACGAGAAGATTTCCTATTGTCGTTCACCTGTTTCAATCAACTGATCATATACTGTGGATGGCATCCTGCATATTTTCTTTCTTTCGTATCCTTATAGTACTGGCATAGTCCGACCGCAAAGTCACTCAAAATCTCTCATTCGTATTGAAGTATAATGGAATACGCGAAAAGCATACAAGAAAGAAAGAAACTCGAGATTGAGAAACTTTTCAACAAGCAATTTACTTTTTGAAATCATTTAATTAAAAATTAATTTGTGTAATATTAAGAAAAGTGAGTAATTCTCGAAGGTGTTAAACCGTGAATAAAACTCGACTCGTAACTTAAAGCATTTCGTATTGCGCATGGTTTTTAAACTTGAATGCATGGAATTCGGATTGTTTCCTTCACTGAACGTATGCAAGTATGAAATCGATATGCGCGAACATGTAATGCGAGGAACATGCAGATCAAACATGCGCTTTTGGTGTACGAAGAGTGGAGATGTCTGCTTGTTAAGCCTGTGGCGCGGGTGCTGTACACGCAATGACGCAGCGAGGGAAGTCAACTGAATTGCGAATACGAAACGGGCAATATGGCAAAACGAGACATAGTCCTCGACGATGTCGTCGTTGGCGAGAGCAATAGGAATGAATCCGTTATATGGATCGCATCGACGATAATGCGCTGCTCCAATACAGCGCTAGTCACCACCGCCGCAGCCGCCGCTGCTGCCTCCAATATGTGTAATGTACGAGTTGGAACGTAACGCGCGTAAATCGCGATACTCTCGCCGCACGCGTCAAATCTACCATTTTCTGCGAAATCAACGACTCGTAAAATTTCCCATATATGTGATTGCACTTTCATTCCCTTACGCGGGCGTTTTTCACGCGCGCAACCTACCCGCGAAACGTGCTATTGGAGCGCGACGCGCGCGAAAAGCTCAACGGCGAATGCGATGCGGCGACAAAACCCAATTGCTTAAATAATATCAAAACGCGCGCGATCCGCGAAATATTCGAATGTGTTCACGCATCCATGACTCCCTCCCTCCGGATGTAAAGTAATATCTCATGTTATTGCATAAAACAAAACAAACACAAAACAGCGCAATACGCAGATATTGATTTTAAAATTAGTTTGCTGTTCTACATATAATTTTATCACCCTTAAAAGTCAAATTTTTTCCAGCAATTTAAAGAAATTATTTAAAAACTCACCAATTAATTACAGCAAACTCGAATGGAGGCGGCACGAGCGATGGTGAGCGAGGCAGAAAGAAACTGGCGGCAGAATATTACTCACATTTACATCTGTAACAAGAGAAAAACTCATTAGTGCAATGCATTAGGCAAACGCTGAATTGAGTTTGAAAGAATTCATTTCGATTGCATGGAAATGACATGGAAACGAGAAAACTAGCGTTGGCGGTGAAAAAAAAAAGAGCGAGAGGGGAGCCGGGCCACCACGCTAAAATGTACTATTGATGGAGTTCGACTCTTATACATATATTTTTTCCTCTCGCTGCCGCCGGTTATATACGAGGTATAATTCTGAATGACGCGCAAACCCAGCCAGCGAGCGAGCGCGCGCGCGGAGCAAATCGGTGAAAATTCGAACATTGATGTCCGCGATGACTTGCCAATTTACTAAGAGTTGCGCAGCGAGCGCGCGCCGCCAACAACTGTAGCAGTCAGTCGTCAGTCAGCACGCGAAACGAATCTTTTCTATCAATCTATGACCATCAATCGATTTACTTTTTTCGCGCGCTCCGCCTGCTCCTTCTTCTGCTCGGCGCGCAAACGAGGAGCGTCTTCCTTCGCTTGGCACTGAAGAAATATGCGCGTGTAACGAAGAGTTCGACATCCATAAACGCATTACATGCGTATTTGTCACCGATATTTCCAAGTCGCGCGCAAAAGCGCCAGCGACGATTGAATTAAATTCATATAATCGAGCGAGCGAGTAAAAAGCGCGCCCTCCTTAGCAATACATTCATCTTCTGCCATTCCTCGCCTCCTCCAGCAAAAATACCAATGACAATTTCATATGTTACTTGAGCTGCTTGTGATCCTGATATGGAATGCCAATGAAGATGTGTAATGAAATCTTCGTGTGATGTAATATTTCGTATTTCGCCTTGTTGTCTTTTAAATTTTATACATTCCGCAGCGTACGTCAAGCACTAGGTACTTTTATCTCCCATTGGGAAAACGCGCCAACAAACATGTAAGTGATGCGATATTAAATTACACATTAAACAAAAACGAGAAATGCTCACGTGCAGCAGCGAGCAATAAAAGCGAGGACAAATTAACTTTTCCCTCATGCCATCCTGCGCTGAAAAACGCGCCAATAAATGAAGAAATAAACATAAAGGCAATGAAAATCAAATAAAAATGGATCATCAAGTGCGCTTCTGATGTCTTTAAAGCTGCGTCCGAACGACGAAAATTGTAATGGTCGTATGGGAAACGATGCGACCATCCAATGTGATCACGGCATGATCGTTAACTAGCCGCCCCAGCATTGCAGGTTTAAAATCGTAGACATCAAAGTAATGTGCACTTCTGCGCATCTTTTTGTCTTTTATGTCAAATGGGTTATTACGAGTCGGTGTTACTTAGCTGCCTGCTGCTCTTTATACCGTTCAATTGAATGCATTCTCCGTTTGAGACGACGGTGACGCCGCACACATGTATGACATCCTTGTTCGTGGCACAATTGCCAATCAATACTAACTTTATTTCGCCCGCCGACGGCACTCGCTGCACATATTAGTGACGAGCCGAGAGGAAACGTCAGCATCGACGACGGCAGTGCGCACCGCATAAGTTTACTTTGTATCATCAAACAGCGGCAGCAGATGGCTTTCATTTTCTCTTCTCAACACGGCCCGCGCGCGCGTTCCATTCAAAGTCGAGCAAAATAAAAGCGTCATTTATCTCGTTACGTTTAGTGCTCATTTCACTCAAGTACTTCGCCGTGTGCCTCGCCGTAATTAAATCATGTCTTTCATCAACGATGATGAGACACTTGCGCCCAAGCATATAGTCAAGTCAGTCCTGCAGTTTGTAAACTCAATCCTGTCAAACTCCTTAAACGTGCCGCGCGCGCGCGTCAGTTGAATGTGAAAAATCTCTCAATGTCTCAGTTACACAGGACTGCACAATAATAGTAGGTAGTCATTGCGGTTTGGCGGTGGTGGTGGAAACTCGAAAATCCGTGCTGAGGCCGTCTAATATTTCGTCGGGCAGACGATATCTGGTTTAGATAACGTCCTTTGGTGGCGGCGCGAAAGGGGCAAAAGGCGTGATATAATACGTGTGCAACTCAAGCGGTTTGAAGTTACACATCTGGACAGGGCAGTCGTGCACAAGTCGCATCGAGCACGACTCCCTTATCATACGACGAAGCTTCCCATCGCACGTTATGTTATACGAGCGAGCGGCCGCCGCTTTGTACGTTGCGCCCCTCGTAGGACTGTCGTGCTGATTGTCTGATATGTGTGTTGCGTCGAGAGTCCCCAAGCACACACCCGCCGCAGACTACGAATGCGTCGTGTGCATTGTACATCTCGACGGCGTTGGCGTTGGAGGCGGCAGCACAGCAGCCAAGCGCTACTCGTACTACTCGACCAGCGCCGACTTCCGTTGCGAATTACCAATTAGACATGCGGCCAAATCCAATTTTTCTTTCTCATTAAAGCGCTGAAAAGTTGCATGCGCGTACACGAACTGAATTCCTATTCTTGGATGTGCAACCGAAACTTGTTTCTGCTTATTCTCTCCCTCTTTCCTTTGCCCGTTTTCATTCTTCTACTTTTAGATCAATTACGCTCATTCTTCAGCCATCCAAATGAGCTAACTTTGTTCTTTTATCTCACCAAAAAGTTATCTCTAGAGATTCAAACGATGATAATCGAAAAAAGAAGTTTAATTAATACAAAAATAGAGTCAAAAGCGTGTGTCATCCGCAGAACTTTTCTCTCTCTCTCTGAAGCGATTATCTAAATTCCGATGGTAGAGGAGCAGCGCGTAATAGGCGAACGTAATGAATCAATTGCTTTCGTTGGAATAATATCCAATTACTAATTGTATAAGTCATCGAAATCGTGATGTAATCCGATCGTTTCGTTTTGCATATTTCGGCGAGGACTCATTCTGCGTGCGAAGGATTAAAAGGTGCAAATCCATTTTCGTGGAGCACATACCTACCCCTTTTCGAAAAGGGTTTATGCGCCAGACATATAGTGCGAATGGGTGGCGGCGGACAAAAGCAGGCCGCAATGCCGATGCCCGCAATATAAGCATGTCCATGTAATCCCGGAGCGTTCATAGAGCGCATTCAACTAGTTGACTGTATTACTGATGATGGAGCATGGGGTGGGCGGCTGCATCGAACGCGAAAATCGCGCGCGCGCGCCCCACATTTCAGGGTGCGCATATAAAGCGCGCGTTTGGCAAATTGTCACCGGGGTCGCGTAGGCTTATACTATTGGCGCGTCTCTCTAATAATTACAAATTGATTTCGCCATTCGCCTATCCGCTTTACCTTCAAATGTAGGTATAAGCCAACTCTATACATATATTATTATTACAAGCATGTTTAACTTTGCCTGATTGGATTCGTTCCGCGTTTGTTGAATTTGTCTTTCATGCCCTGCGCGCCTGCCTGCAATGACAATGTGTTTCAAATAATTATTGCTGGCAATACATTCTGTTTGCCTTTCGTGCGTATACAAATACAACCTGCATAAACACGAAATGACAAGTTAATTAATAATTTCTTCTTTTAACAGCAGCCCGCCCGCCATTTGTGTCAGGTACGGTGCGCTGAGCACTCTGCACGTTTTCAATACGTGATGATCCGAATAAATGGAACGCAAATAGCTCGTAAACAAATGAATTATGAGCAAACGAGATATTAATTATCGCAGGCGGCGGCAAACAATTATTAATTACATCTGGCGCTACTCGCAAACGTCTTACAGATCCGTCCGATACCAATCACTTATTCGATTACATGCGGACAAAGGACGAGAAATATATGCAGATGATGATGATGATGATGGTGGTGGTGCGTGAGAGAATGCTTCCTTTGAGAGACAATCAATTCAGGGATTGAAATATTCAGCTCTTCATGAGCATCCAGTCTTCAATAACGTTAGTCGTGAATGCGCGTAGCTAATGATTAAACGCCAATGAAGGTGTGAGGGGTGGGTGACCACCCACCAGCGCCGCCGTACCCGCAATACTCAATGTTGCATTAAATCATTCAGACGCAATCAATACGCAATGGATTTACTTTGGCCGTCGTCATTAAGCATCTCGAATATGGTATTTCATTGTGCTTTCGTTCACCTAAATTTATTTGCACTTTTGGTTAACATTTAGCAGCAGCAGCAGCAGCATTCAATGTACGTTCTCTATATAAATAGCAAGCAAGCACACAAAAGCTCTGATGTTTTCGAACGAAGCATGGCAAGCAGATTACAAAGTTTCGGTATAACCATCGAATTGCAATGAGTATGTGTTGTATGTACACTTGAAGCACTGCGCAATTTTCGCGCACTCCACACATTTAATGCGGTCTATACATTATCCCATTGTTTCTCGCGAATTAAAACTCCATTTCTGTCGTTAACCTAGGAGCATTTTACTTCAATACATAGTGAAGTGTGCGTAAAGCACGCTGAAGTGAAAGTGTTTTCTTGAAAGTAAAATGTAAACACGTTTTTTTTCGTTTCATTTTATATCTTTTCTCATCGCGTTCGCTGTGTTACGGATGAGTTTAATCACAGTTGCTACTGTCGATGCTGTTGTGTCATCAACGCATATCACTTTTATTTTCATTCGGCAAGCGCTCCTCCACGTTCGCCGTGTGCGGCGCTAAAAGTGTCGCGTGCGCTGGCTGCGGAAGTGCAAAACTGTGGGATTTTCACCGCGACGCCTCGGTAACGGCTGCTTACGACGTGCAATACATCCATTGTGTGTGCTGTGTCGCTGGAAAATTCAGCAGGCTACACTACATCGCGACGCCTGCAAGCCGGAAGGCACAACAAATCATCGATGATAAAGTATCACAAATATTGACTGAAAACACCTTTTCTTTTAAGAGGCTTCCAAGCACTCATGTCCTCTAATACTTGCTATGAAAGCAGAGTGTAGGTACACATGGAAAATTTCAAAAAAATCCCAAAAATGTCTTAAAAATTCACCGGAATTAATTAAACTCTAAAGAAAAAGTTTGCTTTGTTTGTTTCTCGTCCTCTAATGGTGTGTTAAATTATAATTGATGTGTATTTTCGAGTTAAAAGTAATTTTTAAGTTGCGTTGCGAATGCGTGCAACGTAAGTACCCCAGCCGTGCACACCGGCACGCACACGCCGCGACAAATAATCCACAATAAGCGAAACGACACGGACGGCGAGTGGCATGTCTTTCAGAGCACATGTCATGTCACTTCAAATCCCTCGTGCGGCTTACACTTTGCAGCCAATTACACATTTTCTATAGTTGAAAACTCCGCAGGCCTAGCGCTAAAGTACGGCGAGCCACTCGAGTCTTCGCGAGTTGTGCGCGCGCGTCGCTATAAAAAGCATCGGCCGATTTGCTCATCTCGGCGATGACAAAACAGATTTTAATGCATCAAATAGCGTCGCAACTTTATTTCATAAGCAATCTCATTCGTGCTTTTCATTCGCATTGCTCGATGGATATGCCATCCCCATAACTGGGTCACGTTTTCTACATCCACGCACGTCCTTAACTCTCCAACGTATTTCGCGCCATCCATTGGATTGTTCAATGCAAAAAAAGAAGGAGAAGCTCGAACCGTTAAAAAGCTTTCATTATACTTCACTAAAGTGCTGCAAATTTCCTACGTTTCAACGCAACACAATGCAATATTGATGCTGCGCTAAAAAATATAACTGATTTTTTCCCTCGTTCGTATTAGATAGGCGCCTGTAAACAACTTTAATTAAGCGTTCAGCGCACGCCCGCGTTGCGCACCCTTGGCGCCTCTTTTATGATTTTCCCGCCGTGTGCGCATACTGTTGTATTTTGGGCACTGGCGGCGGCGGGGTGGTGAAAAATAACCTGAGGC
This sequence comes from Aleochara curtula, assembly GCA_963978815.1. NCBI lineage: Eukaryota > Metazoa > Arthropoda > Insecta > Coleoptera > Staphylinidae > Aleochara > Aleochara curtula. The sequence continues at coordinate 3,567,774 of OZ022222.1, read as the reverse complement.
ATTTCGGTGCGTCGCGACGCCGAAAATACTCTAAATGTCACGCGGGTCGCTCTAATGTTATCTACAGGAAAAAATGCGCGCGCTGTGGCGCCTTCGCCTCCCTCATTCCTTCGGCTTGTACAAATAGCTTAGAGCACTGCGCCCATACGTGCACATGGGGCGGTCGTTGCGACGCCGAGGCCGCTACTGCCGCCGGCGGCGGCGCTCAGCACTCGCAAATCTAATATGCGGAGAAAACTAATTTTGTACTCGAAATCATAACGGATGCAAATATGTCAGTCATCGAAATTTCATTGTGCGATGCCTTTCACGACGCGCCTGCATATATCTACGCATACACAAACACTGAAGCTTGTTATAGTGTACACATATACACATTTGCATTGCCTGAGAATATATTTGCGCATACGTATATTATGGAACGCATCCGTGCACTCAGTAATATTCAGACGCTAGTTTATTATATTTCTATCAATGTATCGCACGCGAATGGTACATGCCAGACTCAATCGGAAACTGTTTGTTTGGTTGTTGCGCGTTGGAAATTGATTGAACTTTAGCAAAATCAATTTTGGAATTCTTCAATTACTATGATTATTTTATGAATGCGTAATAATGCATGTCACATTCAATGAGCATTGTTGTCATTGTTGCAATTTTTCAGTACAACTATGCAGAGTTAATTACAATCGATGAACTGCGTTTAATTAATTTTGTATCGGCTGTAATTGAAATTTCTGCAAGAACAACAATAGAGTAATAGTCTGATTACGGATGAGTGCGAATGCAGACGTGAATGTAAAAGTCATTAGAAAATTGTGCGCTAATTGCGTGCGATTAGGATTAGGCACATTTTTAGCAGTGGAATCTGGTGGCGGCGGCGGCGGTGTTGCTGCTACGAGCGTGTATGAGTATGCGATTGCAGCGCGCGTGTGACGTTCGCGTCGGGCGGCGGTGGCGGCGGCACGGGCGTCGCGACGCGTGCGCGGGAGGCCGACGGCAGCGCGTCCGCCAGTTTCGGATGCCATCCGGCCTGCCCGGCCAGCAGTCGTCAAAGTCCATCGAATGGATGCTAACCATTTGCCGCCCGTGTGGGAGTGCTGCGTCCGTCGTGTGTACAACTCGACACATCTTCGCCGAGCTGCGCGCTCCGCCGATGCGCGTTTATCGCCAGCCGAGTGGTGCTAGTCGTTAACGCGCGCCCGCACCGCCAAGTGCAATGTGACCGGCCCCGCTTTGCGAGCGCAACTCGGCAACTAACGCAACTTTTGGGATGAATGTTCGGCCCAATTGCAATGTAAATTTCGTGCGCGTGTAAAAAGTGCGCATCAATCAGCGAAAGTAACAACAGCAATACGCTAAAGAAAAACCGCAGCGAGTGCACCAGATAGAAACAAAAGCAGGCAAGCGAGTGTGTTGCAAAAAAAAACATACACAAGAGAAGTAATAAAAGAAAAAAAAACGCACAGCAACTTCATCTTCCAATGGGATTACATTAAGTGTGCTGCCGTTTGTGAATTTATTTGTCTGTGTTGTTCTACGAGTGCGAAAGCGCGCTATTAATCGAGGTAATTCTTTTCCCTTCTTCTTGCGCTCCGGCCGGAACACTTACGCTGCTTTGCGCGAGCCGCGAATAATGAGCGCGCATAATAAACGCTTGTAAATTTGAATATACGAAGGCATTTGAGTTTCGTTCGAAATTTCTTCGCGCTAATCTTACACATCGCGTGTTCTCGTTAACCACTCACTCATGCAGCGCGCATCCCCGAACGGTTGATGGCACGGAAAAAAATTAAGTGGCTAATCGGCTCAATTTGTACGAGAGATACCGGTGCTTACGCGGGGGCGGTTGTTCAGCTACGCGAATAACGCGACGGCGACGGGTGGCGGTTGTCCGAAATAGGTGAGATGAAACCGTGGGCGGCATTGCGGTTCGCCGGGCGCTGGGTGCGAACACCAATTCTCTGTTGTCGCGCAAAGCGTCCCTCGAATGAGTGCTCGGATTATCACAAGTGTCAAAAAGTAAAAAAAAAAAAAAATACGCAAACTTTCTGTTCATTTCCGCGCACAAAAACGCGGATCGCGTAAAATCATCGTATTAAACCAAAAACGGGCCTAGCTCTTCATAAATAAATGCGTACTAAAAGCACGAAAAACAAAACATAAACATGTCACCTAAAATATGACAAGTGATGAAACATCCGAAATGCGTTTATGTCCGCCATCAAAACGCGCTTTTAAATTTGGGCGAAACGAGTAAAAAAGCTCATATTTTAAACATTTGATGTTTTTCTTTCGACTGCGCGTTGAAAGCGGCTGAGGATGGCCCCCGCGCGCGCCGAGAGGGAAAAAACTGAACGAAATATGAAATAAAAAAAAAGGCCAAGTGTTTTCATTCCATCGCGCGATAAATCGCCAAAGCATTTTACACAGTCTTGCTCTACGCCCTTCGTGTAACCCCTCAGCAGCAGCCATCCACCTACGCCCGCGTTTTAAGATTTGTATTTCCGTCGGCGGGCATTTCACTGCATGCGGAGGGCAATCGAAAGCATCTGTGTCCTCTCGCATGTGCTGTGCGTTTACTTTAAACTGGCGCTAATGCAGCCCAGCGAAGCATGCACGCACACCCTCTCCAATTCTCCGCTATACACACAGTAGCCGCCCGCCGCCGCCACCGCCTCCGTATTCATTATACGATCCATGTTGTCTATACATTTATCTTTCGGATTTGTTGCAGGATCACTAGCGAGTGCCGGGCACGTTGGGCGATTGAAGGGATTCACCGTTAAGGACTGCGAACATTTCGTCGTACCATCAGCGTCAGAAAGCAACATCGCGCTTGTGTGTAATTGAAAGTGAACTTTAATTCAAGTTTTACAACTGGGAAGCCAAACTTCATCAGTTCTCTATACCATTCAAACTACAAACCAAGCCAAGCCAACCAGCCAGTCATCAGCCAACTAAACAACTCGAGCTGATATTTGCTATAAACGTTGAATTGTTTAAGTAGTGCGAACAGCGCTTGCAGTGTAACTCATCGTCTCGCTGTGTGCTTACGGTGCTAAAATAACTAAACGTGCAAGTTCGCGCTATAATACAACTCACCTGCGTTTGTATTATACATACAATTCCGCTTTGGGATTCATGTGCGTTTCGAATTCCGGCATTGCATTGCCATTAGAACACGCCAGTGAATTGTTGTTGCGTTCCATTTCGTACGGAAAGCGAACCCAAGTTCAGTGTTAGCCATTCAATGAATATGAATATATCAGGCTCAGCATCAACAGCAGTGTGCCGGCGCCCTGCTCGCCGCTTTATCTAATTCACCACCTGTCTGCGAGTGGGCCAAAACCTGCGCACAATTGCCTTATCCGGCCCGCCACCTATTTCGATACCAACACGGTGCGTCTCTTCGCAAGATTTAATGCCGACAGATACAAATACGTGTGAAAACGAAATGCCGTCGATACGTTTGCGCGATAATCATAGCAGTTCCGCCCATTGAGGGTAGGTTCTCAACTGTCTATTGATTGCCAAAGAGAATAGATAGAAAAGGGTACTTACATCTTGACGAAGGTATCTACATCCTCCTCCAGATAATATAAACACAGAAATCCAACCATTTTACTAGCGCCAAACAACGGAACTTTCATTGGAGTCCAGCGAGTGAGGAGTAACTAATTGAACGCAAACTCCTGGAATATAAATGAGAGCAAAAAACAATGAGTACAATGTCAACGTCGCTGCATCCAGATCATTATAACTGAGTAGTGTGTGTGTGCGTGCGCGTCTGTTGTGTGTGTATTGCGGTGAAGGAGTGAGTTGTTATTTGCTGGCGTGTCGAAGAAGTGTAACATTATTTTATACACGCAGCCATGAAGACACTTACATCATCGCGGAGGACCTCTTCAGGCTTCATAGCGCTGACGTCCTGGATCTTGATCCTGCTGGAACTCTGCACAGGTCAGGCACTTTTACCATTTTCGCATGACATCGCAGTAGGTGTGATGCGTTCGTAAAGTACGTATAAGCACTCGCAGCGCGTTTTTACTCCTTGAGCGCGGACACTGAAAAAAAACCGAGTATAAATGTAATGAGGAAACTTTCAAGTACATTATTTATGATGTTCGTGTGTTTTGTACGAGTCACAAGAAAATCATTCAGTGCGAGTGAACTTTGCATCCGCGTTATCGACCCCTGCGAACTTTTCGTTTGCTCGCAGTGTACGCAGTAAGTTCATTTGCGAGAATCGCGTGTTTTTATTTGCGGTTAATTAAAGCGCAAACACACTTTGATCCGCATGTGTATTTTTCAATTCGCCTATAATTACCACGCGCATATGCTGACCAGTCGGCTGACCGCAACTAGTAATTGTTTGCTAATTAATTTAGTCGCTTTTCAATACCTGTAGCGCGTTATTTAGCGATGCTAGTTACCAACGTGTATTTACAAAACGTCGAGCACTTACACATTTTGCACTAACGGTGTTAATTTTCCATTCGGCAATCATTCGCCAACGAATTGCTATGCTAATTATTGTTCACTCTGTTTGGATTTGATTCCTGTACATTTTGTAAATGTTATATGCGTAAAAATGCAACTATTGTTTCAAGTGTCAATTTAGTCCAATAAACTGTATTTTCAATTGTCTGCTTGATATGACGAATGCTGAGTAATAGATTACAACTTTTATGATTTCCAATTTACGGATTTATGTGTGCGCATTAATACTTGAAATTATATGCAATTATATATTTGATTGTTGAGCATATATCCAGCAATGGAGTGTTGTTAGTCCGTGTTGTTGTCGATTACAATACTTGCATGCATTGGCTATTTAAATATACGCGCATATCACATGCAGCGAGTGGTGAAATGCATTACGACGAATAAAGTAAAGTTAGAAATTTCATTTTAATTTAATTTCCATTTGTGCTACGCGCGCACAATACCCGAATAATGAAAGGACGAAATGAAATTATAGAAGTGGCGCGTGTGATGCAATTGTGTAATAAATATTCATTTCATTATATTTTATTTGCGTACGCTGGCTATTATGATAAATAATTTGCTATGATGCTTGACAATATTGTAATAGTTTGACGAATTTAAAACATTGTAGTATTCATAAATGTACGCGTTATGCATTTAATTCATCATGATTAAATTGCCATAATAATCAACAAATAGATGTGACAAAACAAGTCGTCAGCGGTGGTAATTTCCGAGAGTGGAAATAATTTGTAACTTGTTTCTTAGCACATCCATTTGTTGATTTGTGTAAGCAGCGCACAAGCGCGCCGGTGCACTGTGTACAAAACGATTTCAACAAGATGGGGGTAGATAGGGTGTATTTTTCCAAGTGCTACTTGCCCATCGTCGTGCTTGTTATCTGCCGGTGGAAAAATTGTTTGCCCAAGCATTACAAATCGAACACGCGCTTCAGCTAGCGTAATACAAATTGTATAATAGTATAATGGCGATTTATCGAATTGAAATCCATTTTTCACATAGGTTTCAGAACGTTGTTATGCCATTACGCCGCTTATGACGTAAATGTGTCAACGACAATTTGCTGTAAAATTAATTTGTTAGCGTTTCGCAAAAGAATTGCATTCAATAAGACGTATTTAAAGATACAATTGCGAAATCATGAATCGTCCTTAAGCATGTGCATTCAAACCGAGTCTCGATTGCAATTTCGTGTGCTATTCATCGAACTATGATGGCAAACGGTAACAGCCGTATATAATCGCAATTGCAGCTTGTGATCATTTCGCGAGAAGGCGGCAGTGACGTAACCTTACATGTCCGCCCGGAGGCAAAGCAGACAAGCACAATGATGCTTAACTATTGACTGCATTACGATCGTATCAAAATCAAGTCAGTTGTAATGCAACCAACAACTGTGTACATAACAATACTTGGCATGCACATGAGAGAGATGCTGGGCGAAATGCAAAAGGGAATTGCTTCCAATTTCCATGATACGCTCGTGCTATTATAATAAATATCATGAGAGGGCAATTGGTTCGCAATTCTTGAAACTGCATTCGTATAAATAGACGAGTAATTTTATCTAAATAGCAAATTATCATTAGTATCATTTGTGAACACATTTTCGTCTTATCTGTTTAGATATTTCACATTTTCGCATAGCCGTAATTTCGAAAGTTGTTGTGATGGAAGTACTATACTATAATTCAGGCGACTTTACCAACTAGTGCACATGAAATGCCATTCATCATGGGCGAAATGGCTGTTCAAGTTCTCAACCGGACAGTCCGAGCAACAAAACGCCGTTTACTGTGCGTGTACGGTCAAATACAAGGCGATGCTGCGTTGTTTTGTAATTAGAAATTTCTTGGCGGCGCGCCCTCTAATTGTACGCGCGCTTTATGTCCCGAATTCGGTTCTAATTAATGTTCGAATGGCACAAACGAAGAGGTTTTCATACATTAATGATCAAACTAACCTATGCTGAAACAACAACGCGCCTGCGAACCTCAACACGCAATAGCTCCAGACAATTGTTTTATTCCCCCGCAGAGGGTTCACCCTCTGTGCAAGCGTATTTTGAGGCATTGCCTCGTCCCGGGAGGTGATTGCCAATTGATTGCTATCAGCATCATTGGGTTGACAGTTTAGGTTTGACGAAAGCGTGCAACTTTTTGCGAAAAAGAAATCCGAGACGGATGGAAGAAAGTTGTGGTGGTTCATGTTTTAATATATTCACCCCCGCGGATGAATGAATTTCAATTCGGTGAATGGGGGATGCAAAATCAGAGAGGCAGCAATGTCGTGCGATCCCCAACAGTGATGAAAAATCAGTTACCCTAATTTATGTTCGTCTTGTTGATGTAAACTATGCGAATCGCGAAGAAGAGGAGTGAGCTCTATGAATGCGTTGATAATGCACAAGTGCGTCATTTCGGGGTGGCCTACTTACTTGCTCAAAGGGTGGCCAACGAATAAATGAATGCGTATGTCGTTCGATGTCTATAAAAGCGCTATATATATATTGTCAACCCCTCGGCGCACGCACTTTCACGCTGAATGCTGCCTTCGGATAGTAGTTTATTTGTTTCCGTTTGTAAGTGGGTTGAATATGCTGATGACAAACAAATTACACGCGTCGAGCTTTTATTGCCACGTGGTGTGCGTTTTTATGAAGATAAATCTAAACTTTTAAATCAACTTTTCTTTGCGCGCGCATAGAATATGTGATGTTACTTAAGTTATAGGGTGTTAGGTAATTAATAGTATGTACTCACCATAAATAGTATGTCCCAGAGATTCTTATTGAGAAGTTCTAGATTCTGTAACAAATAAAAAACAATTTTAGCAAAATCTTAAATTTTAATTTGGAAATTGCAAAAGAAATTTTATTCTGTCACAAAGATTATGAATTCGCCCTAAACTGGTAGGAGCATTAACGTTTTACTTGCGAGAAGGCTAGGGGGTGGCATACGACTGCACCCCAAGAGCGTCACCCGCCGAGTATGAGGAATAAAGTATGCGGGGGGCAAACTTGCGTAACTGTCGTGTAATGCCAAACACCGGAGATGAATAATATGAGTTAGGACCTCATCTACTGAGGACTTAAGGAAGCTTAGAGCACGAAAGGCACTCAAACCTGAGTATATCACCATGTTCCCCCCCCGCGTTCGTGCTCCTTCTTCATTAGACATCGTTCGCACTCGGACACGTCTTCGAAATCGAGCAGGGCGCGTTTTCAGTTCTATTGGTTCGTCGTTCGAAGGGCACGATTGCCGCCTCTCATTCATATTCAATCGCAATATCCTGTGCGATGCCATGTTATGTTCCTGCCATCAGCAGGTTATGTTCGTTGTGTGTTCTTCCGACATATATGCGCGCACGGATATGAAATCGGTCTTATCATATTTTATATATATTTTTAAGGGTGCGAACCGCACTATTCCTCTCCCATGAAGATATTTATAAGTCTACTCATAAATAGCGAATGTGAAATTGAACAGATATGAGCAGAAAATGAAGACACCCGGTATGATAAGTTTGAAGGTATGAGACACCTTCGATGAGACGACGAGCGCTTCGAGTGGTCGATTATAGGGAGACAATGCTGCTCTTGGCCAATCTTTAGTACAGCGAACTATAATGCATTCTTGGCACTTCGAACTCGTTCCCGTTCCCGTTTAGCTCTGTTCAAGAGCAGCCATCGAAAGGTTTCACCTTCTCGAAAGCGCACTCGTCATCCGTTCGTTCGTGCCCTATCTGGCCACTTGCCGTATTTGCTGAAGCCATCATTCGAACCACTTTTACTCCATTTCTTGTTATTCATATTCAAGATTGCAGCACGTATAATGTATTAAATTTTTTCCTTAACTGCGCGCAATACTCTAAAGTTTTATGCGTACAAATGCACGATGAGAAAGAGATATTTATAGATGGCAAAACCGAGAGAGAGACAAGTGTTTGACAGATGTATTTGAGAATTTCGCATATGTAACTAACTTTATAGCTTCGTCCTTTACAAAACTAGCTGCCAAGTCATCGACAGTTACTACCGTCAAAGAATTTCCTCACGAGGAGCGAAATCTGCAAGTCACACAACTTCAATTGAATGTCAAGTTTCGTTCAAGTACCTACGCCAACTTGCAAGCGCTGAGCGGCTAACTTACAATTTCTAATTTCACAAATACATTCGCTAATCGTAAACGAAATTTCAGTAAATATTATTCAAACATTACCGAATTCTAACTCTTTTTTGTGCAATTACCACGCCAAACATGCACTTCATAATATTCTTATGAAATAATCAGGAACACTTTACAAACACTTGTCTTCTTCCTACATATTTGTACACTGTGCAAGCAAGTAATTAAAATTAGTAGCGCACTTCATGAGTGTATGGTGCGCTGACTATATATAGTCATAATGCAAACACACAATGTGTACGAAGACAACCTCGAAACCTAAAAGCACCCTTCGAGCTCTGGCGTATGCGTACGTACTTAGTTGTTAACCCGCGCATCATTATCGCCATCTCATCCTTCGTATTGCATATAATATTTACACGCATCCCGCTCGAATAGTACGCGTAACGCATTACGATCACGCAGTGCATTTGAATAAGACATCGCATATGAGGTTAAGTGCTTTCAGCTACTGCTGGCTATTCAATATTCATGCGTCGAACGCAGCCGAGGCGCGCGAACGCGAGTCGATAATGCGTTAATACAATATATTAGTGAAACGATGTGTGCTCCGCACGGCAGAGTGCATGTGATGCATGCGCGGGCGTAATTGGGCGCAATAGCCAGCGCACGTTGTGCACGATGATTTAATAAATGGCGCTAAGGACGTACTCATTTGATTTGAATGTTTAATTAAACGTAGGTTGGAGCCCTGGCCGACAATGATAAGTGGCACTAAGCGCTTGCGCGAACGACGACGGAAAGGAATTTGCATTCGCAAAGTACAAGCGCGAGCGCTAATTATAATAAAGATGCCCTCGGATCTGTGTGTGTGTGTGTGTGGGTGCGTTTGCGAATACCGGGCAATCAACACTGGCTTAAATAAACGCTTGAACGCTTGAAAAAATACGAAAAAGGATAAACCGGAAGAGATGTTTATGCTTTTGTTTTTTAAACACCTGCAACTGCAAGAAGTTGAAGAATAGCACACGAAAAATGCTCAACGTGGAGGATTAAAATTTCATTTAATTGAAAGCATATGAAAAGGGAAAAAAAACATGCTTTGATAAAATGCTCATGACCCATAAGTATCAATTCCAGGTCTAATTAAGATTTTTAATTAACTAATCCGATTGATGATTGAATACTTAATAGATTTTTTGGTAATGTTCTTCTTGAAGGACGAGCCCTAAGGGTGAGTAAGTTAATACAAGGCGTCCAGAGAAAAGTGATTGACATATATTATGAAGGAAATTTGTTTAAGTTTCAATCCGAATGAAACTCGATAAAAATCAAAATTCGGCAAGGAGCACGTGGCAGGTGGGATAACTTATGTTGGGACCGCGAGAAGCACCTACTAGGACAATGTGCGTCTGCACGAATAGAAACCGCCAGGCCGCAAACGGCTACGGGGGTGGCCATGCCGCCAACAGCATACGCACACGTCACATAATTAGAACGCAGCACGCTAACTGCAATTTCGTAATTCCAGCTAAATGACTAATTAGGCTAGCTTACGGTGCTAATTAAGTGAGTGTTTACGTACCTACGATTTCCGTCACGATATCCCTCCGCCTTCGATGCATTTCATGTTGCCCTCTCGTTTTTGATAACACTGAAACAAACAATAAGAATCACTTACTATGCTAATAATAATAGTTGCTGGTTATTACGTGGTTCATAAAAAATATTACGAAATACATTATTATCCTGGAGAAAATGTGACGTAAGTAATTGTATCAGAACAACGCAGCCAAGAAGTTTTATACATTTGCGAATTTCAGAATTCAAAATAAATGAAGTGTAATAAGAATCGGAATGACGATAAGAAAATAGAGGAAATATATGTCGCCCTTATTCATATCGCAATTTTGCATGCCTGCTGATGGCATACATTGGCATTGTCGAGTCCTGCGCCACTCGCACGTAATTTATAACGGTTTTAAATTTAATTTTCAAGCATTGCGGCAAATTAATAAATGGATTAAAAATTAAAGCAATTTATCGCCGTATTATAATTAGGATTCTGAAAGGCGGCGGTAGCACTGGGGGCTATGGCGCACATGCGGCTGTCGCTTTACGCCCGTGTCGCAGCAAGTGTGTATTTTCCGGATCGGAACAAAGTGGTGTGCTGTCAGCCGCCCCCTTCCAAAAAGCCAACGCGCGAGCAAAGATAAATCCTTTATATTAATCTAGACTAGTTGTCTAAGAGTTTGCGCCAGCGTCCTACTACTACAGCGTGTTGCGTTTAGGCGCCGAACGCCACTATGTTTTAATTAATCCGGCAGCAGATTGGAAAAAGTAATTAGTAGATCGCGATATGTATCTCGGAGGCGGGAGCAGTGAATGGCCGGCGGCGGTCTCGCCAACTGCAAACGGACCGAAACGAAATGAAATGAAGTCAAAGTGGTTTTTGGCAGCTAGCTTTCTTTCCAGTCGCCGCCACTGACTGATGTGCCTGATGCACGTCGTCGCCGCCGCCGCTGCGTATTGTCAGTGCAGCCGCCACCGCAAACCGCCGACTGCAAGGAGACGCGCGCAACGACGCATGATTTATACGGTAACATTTGGTAGCATGTTCTCCGCTCTTAAGCTGCTTAAGAGACAAATTGTATACGGCATTGAGGCGGCCGCACTTTTCCTTCTTCTGCGCCGCCGTCCGTCGTCTACGCGTCGCTCGCTGATGTATTTCGCAATGGCGCTTTTTGTTCTCGACCGCATTGTGCCTCTTCGTCAATGAGCGGAGACGGCGTTTACGAGGCGTGTTTCTTTGTTTTTTTTTTGGTCAGTTTTATTTCTTTGCCAGGAGGCGGCGCACTCATTTGGATGTCTCAGACATATATTTTTTTTATGAAAATAGACAAAAGGTACATATGAAATAAAAATAACAACAAAGAACACAAAAATGCGCTGTTTGAAAGTAGGTACGGTACGTAAATAAATTTAAATAAGTAATGAATAAGCAACCTTAATGAATAATGAAACTGAGTTCATATGAAATTTAACCTCAACAAATATTTATGTTTATTCTGATATTTTTCTCGACTTTTCCATGCGCAAGCAAACCGCGGAATGGTGCACAATTTTATGTACGACTTCGCACAGAGGAAAAGAAAAATACATTTGCACAAATACAAATACATATGGCATTGCTTTGCATGCCATTGGGGTGGGAGGCGGTTGAGGGGCTTGAATGAGTGTTGATGTGAGCGCACACACATATTTGTATTATGGGGGGGGAGTATATTTCTAAATAAATGACAACGAAATTACGGAAGCCGAAAGGTACGCGTGTGTTCGCCACCGTATTTATCTTGATAAGTGACTTTTATTCGACCCGTGTGTGCGTAGTACATTTTCGGCGAGATATGGCAATACTGCATACGAGTCTTGATTGGGGCGGCCACCTCAATCTCGACACTTTACGGGCTTCGGTTTCGTAGGTTGCCTAGGCAGCCATTTGCTCGGTGCGGCGGCTGCGCGCCATAATTAGATATGAATTGCACACACACAGTTTGTATTTTATGTTCCGCGTGCGTGCAATTCGTGTTCGAATCATTTTGATTGTGATTCATGGCATGCTTCGTAAACAGGATAAAAAATTCACCGCCGCCCGTGTAATGATTATTTATAATGTACAAGTTGATATTTTATAGCAAGTGCATGTAACGTATTTGGCTTTAATAACATGTAGACGCAAATAATTTAATGTGTAAGTAAATAAGATAAAATTATTTTCATAAACATTCCAAATGATAGAATCCTAGAAATGTTTGAATTAAAAATGGCATTGCTGTGTCGTGAAAAACTTGTTTACAGCTTTCATATTTTATTATTACGTACGTAATATAAATTCCCAGAGACTAAGTGAAATTATTCCAACTCGAATGAAACTTTAATGGAAACTTCTTAAAAATTTATTCCACTCGTATTCGTTTCGTTACAGTCAACCGTATTATAAATTTAATTGCCTGCATTATTATACGTATTTCGCTTCTTTTTCCGTATTTTATTTCCTGTTAATTTTTAATTCCACTGAAATCTTCTTTCAAACAAAACCGTATGATGCACGAACAATATTTCTTAATAAATATTTGTTTCCATTTATGAAAGTTTTTGATTTATAAATAATCAACTCATAAATTAATCAAGATAATTAATTGTGTGTTTCCAATCAATAAACTTGGACAAATATTTGTTTGATCAAAATACACAGCAAAAAAAATATAAATAACGATACCGGAAAACGAATAAAAAGTGAAAAACATACAAAGAGAAAATCCTCCAGCGAGTATCAATTAATATCAACGTATAATATGGAGGGCAAACACGCCTAATTATTTTTAATTCCGGCTCGAATTAAGCTCGAAACACGAGCCAGGAAAAAGGATGAATTTTGTAAACGAGAAGAAATCATAGCTGATACTGACTTTTATCCTAAATTGAAATTCACACCTTTTTTTTAAACGCAAAAAATCATAACTTATTTAATTAATTTAATTTTCCTTCCTATCTTGTTTGTATCAAAAGACGCAGTGAATATATTTTAACTCTTGCTAGAGCAACATATGCAAAAGCCTGCATCATGAGCACCTGAGTCAAGATGAGACATGATGAGGATAACGATGAAAGCCGTGAAACTAATTTCATCTGGACGTGAAATCCTTTTGAATACGTAATCAAATATAACCAAGTGTATAATTAAAAACGCTAAATTATGCAGCATCAATTTGCCGCCCCATACAAAGCCAAGAGATATAAGGTCTTAAAATCTGTTCAAGAAATATAAAATTGAATAAAAATCAACTATCGCATAAAAATAATCATTTCTCCAGTGAGAGTAATGATTAAATATGAAGTTGGTTATCCAGATTTAAATGATGTTTCGACAGCTTCTTAGATTATAAGTACTACTCAACACGTGTTCCTGTCTAGGATAATGTCGAAACAAACGCACGTGCCGCCATCGAACATCATCGACTTCTTGCGTCTGTTCTTAGTTCGGAAGTGACATCTGCCCCAAGCAAAACCCCAATTTAATTACGCGTTCACTCACTATTTGTCAATCATCATTACGCTCAGTGCACATCATCTAATGAAGCAGAACATCATATTATTCTTTCCCAATTAAATATTACAATTGCGTTGCGTGTAACAATTGTGAAAGTGTTGAATTCACTTTAACTTATTTAAAAACCTCCTCCTCGCCGTTGTCGGCGGCGGCAACGGCTGGGGGTGCAAGTCAAGCAGACAAGTTAAGATTACGTAATGTAGTTAGCTGCATCGTGCGGCTGCAACGCGACGAACGAACGCGCGCACAAAACGTCGCTGCGGTTGTAATTGCGTTGAATATGTAGACAAGTTGGAAATGTAAATGAACCGCCGCACGCTTCGGTTATTTACAGCCGGCCCCACAGCCATCAACCACCTACTCGCCGTCTTCGCAATTCAAGAAGGCGGCAGCGGTGGCGGCGGCAAGTGGGCGCGCTATCTGCCGCCCCGAGCGTAAATTAACAATTAATAGTGACAGTCCAGCTGACTGGGATTAAATAAATGTCTGTTTTGCGGACATGCGAGTCAAATTGTGCATTTCCTTAAATCGCCATTTTTTTGTTTTGTATAAAGGTTGATAACCTTTTCACTAATCCTGCGGATGCAAAAGAACCGAGAAACACGGTGCGCGACATTCTTTGAAAGGATTTTTGACATGTTATCCACATTTTCTGCAAAAAGAACGTCGCGACGCGTCGCCTTCTGCTAAAGGACGAAAAGCGTTTGAGGAATGTTCGCGCGCGCAGAGGCTTTTGCCTCATACAAAAGTGCGCAAGAGGGCGCAAACTAGTTGAGTAGTTGAAAGTGCACGCAGTCATGCCCGGCCATTTATCATGGTGCGCGCACAAAACACCCCAACAGATTTAATAAAATTCCCCTATTCATTCGCGCGTACGCCGCATGCGCGGTGCACGGCGCGTAGTGACGTCATCGCTTTTTGTTTTGTTTCGCTAAAAGTTATTTCGCCTTTTCTCATAACTTTCTAATACATTTTACACGCGTCGTACACGAGTTTTCGATTAGGTGCTCGTTGCGATCGCAAGGAAAACTATTTTCGCTAGGTTTTCCTTTCGCATATAGAGGAAATCTATAGAATCACATAAGTACTTGCGGAAAATGTTGTTGAACTTGTAAAAAGAATGGGAGAAAACATAAATTAGTATTTGGTAAAGATTTGAAAGTCGAGTAAGGAGATGAAGAAGACATGAATGTTTCATATATTGTCGGGCACTTTCCTGCTGCCTCCGGAGTGAATGTTGTCGCTGCGGAGACGGCATCGAAATTCATAAATTCGCATGTATTCATGCATACATCGACTGCTCTGCCGAACAGCGACGACGACGGCGGCTGCCGTGGCGGTGGAGGCGGCTTATGGAGTAGATATGAGGAAAAGTTACTTCTCAATATAGAGATTTCCTTTTTTACGCGACACGAATATAAAACACGCGCGCGCGCTCGCGCTTATTGAATATCTTTTTATGATTTTTGTTCCTTCATTTCGACGCTTTTTTCGCACGCGCTCTCGCACTTCCTCCATCCTAATCACGTTCGAATCTAACTTGTATTCGCAACTTGTGTTTCAACATGTGGCCGAAATGCCTCCAAAGGACTTGAAATAAGGTGCAACATAAAGCACGCGAATCGTAAGCGGGGGAAGAAGAACGAAAGCGTTCGTTCGAGACGTTCGAGAAAGTTCAAATAAATATCGCGAGTTGTTATCTTTACAAGTATTAAAAGGCACAAAAAAATGGGTCATATCCGTACGAGGAAGAGAAAAGGAAGATGAATGCAAAGTGTTAGTGGAGGCGGCAATCTTGTTACGCAGCAACAGATTTTATTATTCTTTTCACCTTTGACTTCAATAGGCTTTCAATTTTCCTTCAGAAATTTCCGATTTTCACTTCATCTTTTCTATACCTATTCAATTACTACGATCACCTTTTGAAACAAAGGATATTTTACTAGGACCGAATGTTTGCCATTTCCGAGTTGATAATAAGCTTGAATTATACAGGGATAATGGTATCCCATTCATATTTGCCGCGCAATTACATAAAGTATCCTTCTTAGTTCAAAACTTTCGTATTTTGAGGTTAATTTGGAAGGAAATTGTAACGCGCGGGAGGATTCCACCTCCTACCCGTTTGGGAAATACATTCGCTGCATTAGATTCAGTCCAATGTAAACATAACGCAGGATGATGCTAGTGGATAAGTTTGTGTTAGTGTTAGTGTGTGTGTGTGTGTGGGGGGGTAAGCATAAGGATAATTTGGGCGTCCTGTCTCGTGTATCCTGTCGCGACCGCATCGCTAGTACTGGCCGTGACTGCTTTCCTGTCCTGGCCGGCACGAGGCATGTCATAAAAGTCGAAAATTGGGTCAGGACTTATTTTACATGCACCGGTCAACTACCACTAGTCTTGTCTATGAATTCCTGGCAATGCTGCCATTGTTGTCATTTCAACTCTCTCAAAACTCCATATATTTTAATACGTTGTGATTATGTGTCATTTCAAGACGCCCTTTATAATTAACTCTATGATAGTCATGAAATTTGATATTTCAACATTTCAATTTAGTTATTTAGAGAACTTACTAATTAACCCCGAAACGAGAATTTGAATTACGTATTGAATTACCTTGTATAAAAATGTTATAGAAGAAAATGCAATAATATTCACAGCAAGCAAGTAAAAGGCAGGATTTACAGCCGGTTAATTATATCGTTAATGCGGTCGGCTAGTTAAACCCCCCCGAGGCGGCATGTCTGCGGCCGCCTGGGTGCGAATATTTTCTATTTGTTCTTTATTATTATCGCGTATCTCCGTGCCGGATCTTAATATGCAATTACAACGGTAGTGCATCCTAAGAAGGCAGCCGCAACGATGGAAATTGTCGAAAGGCGGTCGAGCGCAGCGAATGCATGCGACACACCGGTAAAAATACTAATAATAACGTGCGAACTGTGGCTAATAGCCATGCATGTGTAAACGCCAGCGCTAATGGCATGTAAAATGTAAATTATTTCATGCAAAAATAAATGCTGCCGCCGCCCCCAAGCACCACTGAAACATATACTTTTCGCTCCTTCTCCTGTACGCAGCAAATCCCATTACAAGAAATAGAAACAGCTACAGGAACTGTGAACTATTTGAGGTTCTAAGTTTAGAATTCAATTTCGTTTTTGCAATATTAAAAGGAAATGCAGCAAGCGCCGCATGTTCGTCAGTGGTTGACTGTTTTTATTTTTTTAATTTTTCCGGTTCCGCTTGACGTGCTACTACAGCATGTTCGAATATAAATATATATTTTATGAATCGTAATGCGCATTTTCGGTTTATATTCACGTTGGAAAAAACCACAAATAAATAGATTTTCATTGAATAATAACATTTTTCTGGGATCACATCGAAATATGTAATTATAAATTCATCGCGTATTGCATAAAATTTGCAAAATACGAATTACAATTATTGCATTCCCGAAATAGCGAATGAAAAATGCGCAAATTGCGAACATGGTACAAAAATCCAAACGCCGGAAAAGTAACTAACAATGAATCAGCATAACGCGTACGCGATCTGACAGAAGAAAAGTGTATAACTAAATTATAGTTTGCAGCGAGTTTTGTTCATGGGCGGCGGCAAACGCGCACAGCATAGGTGAGTAAGAAATTACGGATTCAAATTTGCACATTTCCATTGCATATACGCTGGAATATGCAAACACAGTGAGCGTGCGCTTATCCGTTCTGGTGCCGCCTCCACATCTCCAGATCCCATCCGGCATATTACAAATGAAACTGTCGGAGCAGATACGATACACGATGCATTATTCCGACGTATTAGTCAAGAAAGTTATGAACGAGTTACAGCTAACCGCCTCGCGCGCTACCACCACTGCCGCCGCCTGCCGCTTGCAAAGTCGCGAAAACTATGCGAGAGCCGTACGCAACACGAGAAAAAAATGTAACCAAAGTGCGCCAAAGAGGCACGGCGCAGCAAAATATGAAGAGTTGGCGGCGGCGGCGGCGGCGGCAGAGGAGGAAATACGAAATATGTCGGAAATAAATGAAATCTGTCGACATTTCTACTCTTTGTCTTTTTCATCGTATTCCCAACACGTTTTGCCTTTTTTATCTGCGCGCGCGTTATCCTGAATTTTACACCGTTATCCTTCTTAGCAGCATTATGCACAAACTCGAAAGAAGTACGTTCAGGTTGTCATCATCATCTCTCTGTGCGCATGTCTTTCACACGACCGAAGGAGTTAAATAACATTCCGCGCGTTGGTTATGCATAAAGATATCGAGGATAACGCAGTGCCATTGTTCGTCTCGTCGGCGAGGATTATAATGTAAAATGCGCATCTAAATGGAAATTTAAATAATCGCGAAATACGTCCGAAAATGTTAATAACTTTTAATCTGCTCGAAGGCAGCGAAACTCGCAACATGTTGTTGGCGAATAATCATGGATAATCCTTGTCGAATATTTTCGGTTGCGTCCAGAATTGGCGGGCGGCAGCAGCGGCGGCGGTTTATGCATGGTCAGTTGCACATTGCGTCTAGCATTAGACACGGCAATGATGAGCCTCATCATCAAACACTTCAAGTGCAACATTAGCAGCGTCGTGTTGCACTTCGTTGATGAAATGCGCGTTCGTACGTACGTACCTCATCCGTGTAATGAATTCTCTTTGAGTCGTGCGCGCGTCCATTACTTGTGATATCTTAATCAACATCTATACAAACACGCGTAGCGAGTAACAAAACACGCGCGCCGCACCGAAGAAGCGCAAAGCGGGGGCGGGCGAGCGTAATCAACGCGTGTATAGCTTCGAACGTACTTAGCTCTAAGCGTAATTCATTCGTGCGCGCTCATTTATTAGGCGATACAAATGACGGAAGGCAAAAGGCCCGCGCGTTCAATGTGTCGGTGTAGTGTGCAAAATGAGGGCGGCGAATGGACGAATGGAGCGGCAGAAAGGTGTTGATAGACCTTCGGCGCTGTGAGTTACAATATTTGAAGTTGTTTGCTCTTATTTTGTTGATATTGCTTTGGCACCTACTAACCACCTAACATCGTGTTTGGTTTATGTTTATTTCCTCTTAATGTGTGAACCAATAAGTTTATTGTTAAAGCAACCACCATAATTTGGAGAATAAGTAACCTCAAATTATATATTATGTACCTACTTCTTTGAAAATATGAAAAATCTCATAAAACTTACAATTGTCAATGAGCACAGACCATGAAGTGCACAATGTGATAAATTCACATATTCGATGGTGTCCTTCGCCTGTTTCCGTTTGCGAAGGGAGATACAGGAAATGCACTCGTTTCGATGCAGGCAGCCACCCCCTCCACCCCCCATGTGGAACTCCAGTATGTTACAATAGTCCGCGATCGCGTTGTAACTCTTTGTTTGTCGTGCGTCGCATGTTTTTGTTTGTTATTTGTTACGACGGCGCTATTTACGGGGCCGAATCGCAACGAGAAACAATGATATACCGATAACGATAACGGATAATCGTGAATTATATTCCTTTTCAATACCATGGCAACCGCCGGCAGCCGGCAGCGGATACAGTGAGCATAATAATGATGTCCAGCGAACCATGGCGCAAATGTTATAATGGGCGGCAATGGCTAGTGTTGGCTGGCGTTGCCGCCAAATGCAATTATGCAATGATCTATACCTATTTGAATCGAGCACGTTGTCTGCTTTCTCGCACACTAATTATTCCTGACGTGATGTGATGGCGGCAATTAGATGCAAAAAATATACAAAAATATTGAAATTTTTATATCGGGCGCATTTAAATTGCAAATAAATCTGTAGCACTTGATTTGATTTTAAACTCTCAAGTAGATTAAATGGAATTTCCTGTAGATTTATAGATGTGTGGAGAGAATTGCCGCAATGGGGATGATTTTGAATATTCATAAGGCGGTTTTATACAAATAGGGCGGAGGCGGCTGATATTATGTCAGAATGCGTATTCGCTGAATGGCGCTCAAAGGATTAAAGACTAAAATGATTATTGGAATTGTGTGCTTAATTTGTTCAATCCTTTCAGGAAAAAAGGAATAACTTTTACGCCCTGCTTAGTGTTGGACATAACTACAATTTCCGCACACAAACCGTAAAAATGATATTTAAGAAAATAATTACGAGAAAACATATTACCCAAAGCTAGTAACAATATTTTCATTTCTTTAGTTGGTGTATCAAGTTCCGGAATATTATGCAAAGGAGCGAAAGTGTTTCGGGGGCAGTCAATGCCCGAATTAATTAGGCAAGTTTGACCATGCTCATGGGAGCAATTTATAAAATTAGTAAGATCTGCTTACGTTATTAGCGGGTCGATAAAATATTAGGGGCCACTGCAAACACCGGACCGCAACGCCAGGCCCAGCTGAGCCACCGACCGCGTTGGCGGCTTGACCTCCTCTCACTCACTCTCTCTCTCTCTATCCACCTCCGTGTTTATGTATACAGTAGGATCCGTGATCCTTAAAGAGTTTCGTGTTGCCACTGCAAAACCGAAACTGGCCATCGTCAAACTTGTCCCACTCGTGGGGCTTAAACCCGAACGCGCAGCGGTCATGAAGTTATTACTTGATGTTTTCGGATTGTGTGCTTATGCGATGATGTTCTATGTTGACATTGTAAACTAACTCATAAATTAGATAAATTTTACAAGATAAACGCACTCCATTTTCTATCTTAATCAATTTGAATCTTAAACGTCCATTTAAAAAATCATTGACAAAATCTGTCATCCTTTATCACTTTACTGCCTTGCAACGCAAAACAATTTCACCATGATGAACAAGTCTGCCCGCTGCAATTTATATCAATATTCCAACAGACTCGAAGAGAAAGAAAAGGAAAATCATACCGAATATTGCAAGCAAATATTAACTTAGCAGCCATTACGCTTCGTTGTATCAACAAGCCAAATACCTACATAAAATTCGAATGAAGAGGAAGCTTTATAAAAACGCAGAGGCAAGTAAAAGTAATTACAAGCAAGGAGAGAAAAAAAACGTTTGGTAAAGGCGCGCACTTAGTGATTGTTTTCTCGTCGCGCCACCGCTCACGCTGTTTGACATGCAATTTTTCTATTAGCCGCCCCCCATGCTGCGATGCCAGCGTACACCGTCAACGTATGCACGTGCCATGTTATTATAAACATATTTGTGGAATCCATGTACGAACACTGCCGCCACGACTGCCGTCATAATGCTCAACGACGGTGTTATCTTAAATTACGTCAAGTCATGTTTACTAAGCATGGCCTTCTGATCCGCCGCCCCCGGTGCATTGTTTATGCATAGACTTACGTATACTTTGCTTTGTTCGATCATACATATGTGTTATGTTTTAAAATTACGCAGATAACAAGAAAATGATTACAATTCCAAAGTACTCACCACCTTATTGAAGAATCCATCCTCTTCTAATTAGAAATCTGTAACAAAGAAAAGCATATAATTAGTTCACGTAATTTTTCTTATAGTTAGCAAGATTCGCAAATAAAAAGAATATATCACTCATTCCTCTCTGCCAAAAATATAAAATCCCCAATTTTTTTCAAACATTTGCATAGCATTTCAAGGCACCAGCACTCAATCAAAACGTTATTTCTGCAAATCAGGCAAAGAACAGGCGAAACTAGGACGAGAAGAAAGGGAGCGGCGAGTTTCTCATATTCGTGGAGCTATAAAGATTTGATCTTTTGATGCAATGCGTCCATCCATTATCCACGCAGCGATGAAAAACTTATTGTTAGTGTCGAGAAATAAAAGCTTTAAGGGAGGCAACAAAAGCGGTGCGCGCATGCGGTAAGAAACGCCAGGGAGGAAACAAGCGTCCAGACATGTAATCAGCAGGTATATCACGGCGTTTAAGATGCTTTTACGATCACAATAAAAGCACACATCTGCCATGCACGCAAATCTTCGCAAACTTTTCCCTTTAACACCGCAGAATTGCCGACTAAGGGGTATCTTAAAAAAGGCGGCGTTGAATTAGTTGGATTACCCACATGCATGTGCGTAATAATTTTGTTGGTTTCATAAAACAGACCGCGTCAATACTCCTGTGCAAATTTAATTGAAAATCCAACTTCATCACGAAACAACCACTAACAATATTTCATCGGCTGGAGTTTATTGAAAATTAGAAACGCAAAGCGCTCCGAGCCAAAACCCATACACACAATTATTTATTGATAACTGGCGAAATTGTACGCGTTGGCTTAGAATTGTGCAACGCAAAAGTTTGACGGGCGTAATCGTTTTGTTACTCTTGCAGCAGCACTTTGTGTGTTTCCCATTTTACTCGAGGGCAACTTCAAAAGTGTTCCACTCCTGTCGAGTTTGATACGCAACTCGTTGTTGGCACATTGCAATACGCGCAAGCATGCAAAGCGTTTGTGGCGCGCGTTGGTCAAACGTAATTTGTTTGCCATGAATTTCGATGAGAACATGTAGTAGCTATCTGCTGATAAAAGAACTACCTTAGATCTTACAAAATTCTCGCTCGGGACTTTTCCTTCGAATTCGAATTCTCCGCGCTTGACAATTTCTTCTCGCGCAATAATTTAAACTATGCGAACGTGATTAATCCAGAAACATTTGCTGCTAGGGTTGAAAAATTCAAACAAAACCCTTGATCTCCGTTCTTCGTCGACTAAAGCAATAATGGCGCGTGGACACAATGCAGAGTCATGTCAGCTCGGAGGGTTGGTTAGGCGTGCGAAGAATGTGCCCTCTGTTCACACACGAGACACACGTGGACTCATTTCTTGTAGCCGGTGAACACGGGGGGGCGAGTTTAATATAAGCGTGCCGGAGATCCCGTGAAAAATCTTCTTGTGTGTCCAGAGCCTGACCCGAGGGCGCATACCGCAGGAGCGTTTGAAACTTTATGAGCCGGAAAATGTAATTTTCTTTAGCAACTTTCCATGGGGAAATACCTTTATAGGTATTTACAGCAAGCGCCGTCATGCTTCCAACGCCGTATAAGCGCATCGCATGCAAAAACGTCCGGATGAATGCAGCAGGACAAAAACAAACAGCCCAACGATTTTCGTTACGACATGACAGCAGTAACTGTGGCCATCAACCGGAAACAAATAAAAAATCTCTCAATCCAATCAGAACGAGTATTCTTTCACGTAACACGCCGTTCGAGATCTAAAATTCACAACTGTCACCTTAAAATTTCCAAAAATTTTGAGTAACTCGAACGAACAAAGTGGAAAAGTTAAATTATAGTTTGTACTGTCCATGCGATGGGCTTTCGTGCGTAATGTGAATTTGTATTTGAAGCATGCTTCTTACAATTAGCCTGTCGCCAACGTCGGAGGCGGCGAGAATGTGACACGACGTGCGCGCGTTACGCAGAGACTTAACGAGTTTTCCAAGTGTAATATTTTTTAATTTGCATAACATTACAATCCTGTCAAAAAATCTCTACCATCGTCTCCGCTGAGCGCCCGTAACGAAATATACTTATTGCGTAATTACACGAGAAGAGTCATTACACCCCATAGTATAATACCGCCTCGAATATATATTACCTTCGAGTACGCGCAGACTGCGTTCAACTTTTGTTCAATGTTCCGCGCTCTAGAACATTGCATCTCATCATATTACCTAACATCATCGCAATGCAAGAGACAAAGACGAGCAATGTCTCATCATCCCCACGGCTAGAAAAACGACTTTTTTGCACCCGGTTGGAGTTTTCCGCATTTTACGTTTATAGCTTCATTTAATGTCTTATATTATGAATTAGCGCAATATTCGCGTGTAATTGAATATTTGCATTAATCAATAAACAGGCATGCTACCACTAATGAGCACAACTGACCATCTCCCGTGCTATGGCTAATTTCAAGCCGATATTGTTTTAAAGCTACCCAGCGCGCCACCAATATCGAAATACACTAGATTTGATTAGGTAGCATTAACAGAGAGTTAGTCAAGCGTATGAGGACGATAGCCGTCTGTGGACATTGAGCCCCCACAGCACTGAGAGGCTTCGAGGTGAAACGGGGGGAAGGTTTAACTCGACAGCCACATTGGACATGGATACGGCGATAATCAGGTGAGGTCGCTTCACTAATCACGCCAAACATGCTAATATCGGGGCGACTGCCAATATTGTGGTGAGTTAACCCAATTTCCTGCTGCATTTGCACGTCGTGTCGCAGGCGCCAACAACATCAAACGACTAAACGACTAAATTTTAAGAGGATTTTCTAAAACTTCAATTCGCCTGCTTTAATACACCAACATGCCGTGTTATTCAACGATTACTGCCGCATAAGACCGGCTGGTAAGAATACCAACGAGTGATTTCCTAGGTGGTTTCGTGAAGAAGGTGCTTTTGGTAGTAGCACACGTATCTGTCCAATCCGCCCACGGCATGTTTATATTGCTGATAGCAAGCAACTTCTTTGTATTGGTGGCGATGAGGGAAAAGGTCCGGGAAAGCCGCGAGCTATTTGCGAATCGGCTTTCCGTTCGTCCATAAATAAACCCGAAGAGAGGGCAAGTGATTGGCGACAGGGTTGCATCCGATAACGAGAGATGTGCTTACGTGCTTTGTGCACTAGGCGAATAACAAAATCACCCAAGACAACTGCTAAATTCAGGCAATGCGAATTTATCAAATTTCAGAAATGCCAGACAAAATTAAACGTGCTTAGGCACTTGCTGAATACGTTCTATGTTGGATTGGTCGTCGTCACTTCATTAAAATCATTTAATTCGCTATTATTACACAAAGTGTAAGAGAATGCAAGTGACACTAATTCGGTGATGAAAAGTGATACAATTGAATTGCGCTCCAACGTTTTAAATAATTATATCACTTCCTGCTTGCATGCAAATGTATCAACAATTTGTATAATGAAAAACGAGCTACTTATGCAAGTAATGAAAATATAATTAGTCGTATCGTTGCATTGTTATGAAAAATTGTGGCACTCACTCATAAATTGAGAATGGGTACGAATGCACGCTATTAATACACGCGGTGGTAATATTCAGCAGAGTGTAAGCATTCTACAAGCGAGGATTTTGGGCTATGTGTATGAAATATGAATCAATATTCCGAGATGTTATCGCTCGCTTGGAGCTTAGCATGCAAAACGCAAAGTTCACAATGGTGGCAACTATAAATACGTCAAAATGATGTGGGAGGACGGGACATTCTACGTATATATGCATATATAATGCATATGTGTACTGCCCAGTTTTGCGGCTATGTTCAAACAACATAAAACGAGGTTATTGTGCTTTAAATTGCAATGCTGTGTTTGCCTTGTTGAGTACTATGGATGATATAGCTATGCAATCCTTTTAAATAACTGATGAGACTTCTGGTTATTCATTACAAGTCAACAGAAATGTGATAGTAATGAAAGAAAGTTTTAGGGAGGTCCTAGTGGCAACTCATGATTTTGTATATCCATGATAATGAGACCTAACGAATGTCGGTTTCATTTGATTAATATTCACCCTAGTAGCAAGTCATCAGTAACTCAGCATTTACCAATAGCCTACCTTAATGGAATCCAATAAGCATAGCCACATTACATATGCAATATCACAAGCAAGTACAGGGATAATTGGCATGCAAATTGTTTACTAATAGAATTATGTACCTTATGTGTTTGCATGTAGAGACGACTCAAATCTCTGACCATGTTCCTGACTGAATTCAAATGTAGACCATCACTGACCACCAAATGACTTCATCTCCTACAAATGCTTGCTCTTTTTTGTCAAATGGAATGGACTGTCCTTGTAACCATACTTTGAAAATATCCACTTGGCTTGTCTCTGTACTCAGTCAGATATGTACTGACAGGTGTATTTGCGTGACGACCTACCCTTAAAAATTCCTATTAGATGACTGTCTAAGCATACAGTTACTGTACTTACAAGTACTTCAATTGCATTACTGCAGGTGCATGATGTTCACATTATTCACATAGGTCATGTTCAATCATGTTTACAATTATGCTGATTAATGCCACAACCTTTTGTTAAATGTTGAATCTCTCAATATTGAGCAACCATTCCTTATAGTGTAATGTTCCCTAGCATTTCATCAATGAGATTAGTATTGTTCAATACATCAACAAACATATGAGGTTAGGTTTGTGTAGTTGGACAACATTATTAGATTTCGTGTATTGTGTTGATTCACTCTTCTCTTAGCATACTACATGATAGGAATAGCGGCCATTTTGTTAGCGTTAGTTCGCCCAGCATCTCCCAACACCTTAAACCAACTGATTAGAATAAAGCAATGACTATGGTAGAGGTACTTACATTATGGCAATAGCATTTCCTCCACGTGAATCTGCTCGTAACAAATTCAACTAAACCAATATACAATTTCTATCTCCTATGGTAACATCTTGTACGTACACCTGGTATGTGTATAGCGTCTATGGTGGTTGGCGTCTATGTAGGTGGTTGGCGTCACACATCTATGTAGCATTTAGGTATGATTCTTTACAATTCCACAATGAGCACTTGTTTGTAAACAATAGTACGCAGGTTATATCGTAGATGTGAGTTGTTTATAGGTCTATATCACTAATTATTACTTGTATTAGACACTACTTGCACTAATAACAACGCCAAGCACACCATACTGCACCACACTAAGTGACATGACCGCTGGGCGGGAGGCTTGACAGACACCTGCCGGACATGCGCATTGGCTGGTGACGCTATAGAATATTATAAATAAATCTCAAATTTAATTAAACCACTATTAAACGTTAAGATTCAATAATTAGACTACATTCGATTATATTTTCACTATTAGAAGTTATAAACTGCTGAAATTGGTAAGCACAAACTATATATGCAACCATATATGCAACTGCAGTCGCGCTCTAAGTTTTACACCGCGAAAACTTTTTTCCTACTTTGCTACGGTAATTCACATTTATAAATTACTTGCATTAATATTGAATGAGTAGAAATATACCTATTAAAAAATACGGGGATTTAAAAAACTCTTTACAACTTGTTTATCATAATGCTCATGGTAACTTTTAAGAAAATATATAATTAAGGTATACTTATAATTCAAAAACATTTATTGTTTCGCAAAGCTGGCAAACTTTCATCACGCCTGCCGCCGCTTCCTTTCTTGTAAGTAGTGAAAGAAAAAGGAAAATTTAAAGAGCCCTCACACCACATTCTTCTTGCTGTTTTGCTGTGCGTTATTTCCTTACGAAAGCTTTATAACGTTCTGACCGAGTCGACGTGCCGAATTTAAAAGCAGTGGCAGTGGCAGCGACGGCAGAGGTGGCGGCGGCCTCAATGACGACCCACCTAGCACAACAACAAACAATATGTATTCAAAAAGGCTGGCGAGCACGGCTAAACGTGGTGGAGAGGTGAGCTTGATTGTTAGTACGCAAAGAGAAGGAAGAAGATGGCGAAAAGAAAGGACGTTGATGTGCGCTTGCAAAGAAGAAAACTTTCTTAATTACTACAAATGCAAAAACATGCGCTCTTTAGTGTTTTGCGAGTGTTGGCTGATGCAAAAACGTAGGAAGGCGTAATTGAAGAAAACCTGAACGTCCTTGTTATTTGAATTGAAATAAAACTAAATGTTTGTCACTTGTTTCGTGTCTGTTCTCCAACGAAATTTAGGTATATTTCGCATTGCATTTATATCGAAACGGTTTAGGCACTTAACCTATTTGTGCCATCATCAATAGCATTTCATCTTCTTGAAGCGCCGCCGCCTAAGGCGAGGAAGAATCGATTTTACTTTCATCTCTTCGCAAGGACTGTCGTCTTGGTGAAGGCGACGGAATCGATGTTTGGCATCCAAGTCAATTGACCTTTTTATCGAATCGGCAATGTCGTCCCCGGCCTCGGCGGCGGCGGTGGCAGGCGATGAGGATCGATCTTGCCGTAGGGGAAATGCGCTGGAAGAAAGTGGAAAATCATCATCATAATCTCGCAAACGACTAATATCGGTAATAACAATCAAGTTTGATGCGCAGACGCCGCTTTTTAATTAAACACCTTTATTACAAGACATCAAATCCGAAAATGACGCAAAAAGATGTAAACGTCAGGTGAACATTTAATAAAATGATGAAACGACGCTTTTTCTGTGTAATTATCGCGTTGAATAATTGCTACGATTGAAATCTAGGCTTGCTTTATTGGGTGTGAGAATAGCTGATGAATTTCAGAGAATCTAAGGGCATAAAGAGTATTTTAAGTCCTTAAGGAATATTCCGTTCGAATAGTCATACATCAATATTGATTTAATTACTTCATCTCCTTGATAATTTTCTGCTAACGTTTCTTAATTGTTTCAACTTTTAATTAAATTTATTTCTGACTGATCTAGCTTTACTTTAAAACTAAAATAATTACGTATACTGTCGTATTTGACACAAATAATATAAAACAGGAGAATTATCTCATTTGACGTTGAATTATTTGTTATTCGCCAATTGAATAGCATTCATGAAATGTTGATTAATACTTTATGTTTCAATTTCATTTAACATTTGAAATTTAATATAGTTTTATTTGTCTGTAAATAGTTTTGTTTGTTCTTTTTTCCGCATTATTTCCATTTAAATTGTATATTAAGAGCAAATAAAAATTATTCGAGCATTTGCAATAGTATTTCCTGAATTAATTAAATTGTATAATCAATTAAATAATTCAAGAATTTTCGCAATAAAAAAATTGTATAAGTAATAATTTATTGCCAAATTCAGCTTTAGTGGACTGAACATTTGCATATAAACTGAAAGCAAATAAATAAATAGACTAGGACAAATAACAAATAAATAAACGGCGCATGGTTTATTTACTATCATCGGATAGAAATGAATGTAAATATTTATTGACGACCCGCACACTAATAAGTAACGAAAAAAGCGCTTTTTAGTTTTTTCCTCGATGGTGTAGATCAAAAGTTATTTCGCCAATTCGTGCAAAATATATTCGTATAACGGATAAACATTAATTTTAAACAAAACCTATAAAAAGCTCTGTTTTACGGTTATGAAAGAGGAATACAGCCAATAACACATTTATTATAAGCTGAAATTTTTTGAACGCCTTTCTGAAATATGTTGATGGGGCACCGCGTCAATGCGTAGACTGCTTTTTTGTCAGCGCTGTACCAAATTGAAGAGATTTACAATATTTTCCCTTAGTCCTTTACCGTTTAAAGAACGACGTCGAAGAATAAAAACGTAATGAATGAAGGATATAAAGACGCAGGATAAACATGAACATTTATCTTGGTATAAAGTTTTTCTTGCTTAAATTTATTAATGCAGTTTTTATGTAATTTTGATTTTAATGATTTATTTTATTATTTAGTATTATTTCATATTTTCATATGCATTAATAATTAGTTAATAATATCGAATAAATTATAGTTAACTCAACATTTTTTATTATTCCTGTCGAAAATGTATATTTAGAAAAACATTTCGTAAAACATTAAACATCTTTTTTTTCGTTGGTTGCTTTTACATTTTATCTAAACATCCAAATGTAACATACATTTATCTTGCTGTAATAATGCAAATTTAAATTTATATTTCCATTTAATCTACAAATAAATGGACTACATCTACATACGAAAACATAATATGCATTAGGTGTGCGCTAAACATGTATGTGGCTCGTATCTATAAAGAGAAAATTATGTATTCACGACTGAATACAAATTGAATTTCATATTTTCTAAAACGTCCAAATTAATTAAGTTTTCCACGTATACGTACTTACATAAACCAACATTGAGGATACACGTTGGCTAAATCAGTATTAACTTGTTCTACATACTTGCTTTTCAACCGTCTTTGTACTTCTCGCATTACCTACTTGTTTCATAATATACACAATGCTTTTTCTCATTTAGTGTTTGAATTGGTAATTTTAGAATTTATGAATTAATGACATTAATGACATTCCGGGAAATATACAAGCAATATTATATTAAATTACTTGCTTATCTATGTAAATATATGTTAAGATAAAATTGATTTTGCATAATATACTACAATACAGGTGATTTCCTGAAATAATGAGCATATTTCTGAAAACTGTAATTTAGCTATGAGATAGTTGGTTTTCCTTCATAGATTTTCTGATAAAAAGCGAGATTATTGTAAATGTTGGCACCAATAAATAGTTCTTTTGTTATGGAGATTAAATTAATTAAGTAATCAATATTTATTTAGTCTTGAAACATACGTAATAAATCAAAGATTTATAAAGAGCAGGAAACAAAAAGATTTGAATATTTTTCCGTATTATTCTCATGGATTGCTTTACTTTGTGGAAAATTGCTTTATACGATGATATTCAAAACGCGAGGCGCACTCCGCATGTGATTTTATGAACGCTTGCTCGCTTCGCTGGCTGTGGTGTGTTACAATCGGCAGGACACGAGGAGGTGGATGGGGGTTCTGGGGATGCGCGCAGGATCAGACGTGGATGAGAAACAAATAAAAGTAAAGCAACGCGTGTAGCGTTTGTGAAAAAGTGCACAATCCGATTAGGATTGCTCACAATATTCGTGTGGCACAATCCATGTATGCGTTTGTGTTTGTATTCGTTTTGTTTGTTATTCTTGCGCCAAGTTGAGCTCAGTGCGCAAACACAGGAAGTGGGACTGGGCAAGGAGCGAGTAGATTTGATTTCGGCCGCGAGCGCCAAAAGCACGAAAGCTTTTGAAAAATTATTCAGGGTTCCAGTTTTAATCAATGTTATTTCCATGTTTGTTTCTGCGCTTTTGTCATCTCTCTTTAACATATGGAATCCTCCATTGTTCTCTGCCGTATTCTTCTAGAAGATACAATAATAAAATAATTTAGTGTTTTACTAAGTAGGAATACATTAAAAGTAATAAAAATTAAGACAACTTGTTTAATAATTAGTTCAAAGCAGAATAAAGATCTTTACTAGTACTTCTTGAGTTTTGAGCGTGCCTCTAATTTCACTTTGCAACTTGAAGTGTTGCATGCTGGCTAGGAAATTAAGTAATTATTGTTATTGACGGTTACTTCGAAATGCACTCTTGAAGTCTGTTATTTCTTCAATAATTTCATAGATTCTCTAAAGCATTTTGAGGTAAAATGACTATAAATTATGTAAATTAAGACTATTCAACAATAGTAGATATAGATATATTTTTAAAAAAATTAACTTTTGGGTTGAATTATTTAAAAACTTGCAAACTCAATAAAAGCTTCTGCCATAAAGATTATTAATAATTTAAAAGTGTAACGTGTTTCTTTAACAACTTTTTAGAAGAAACTGAGCCTTCTTGTCGTATCGAATACATTGAAACGTACATGGCAAGCAAGCTGACGCCATTAATCCTCGAAATCTGACTTCATTACGCGTCGCCTAAAAGTTTCTTCGCCACCACCGCTGTTGCCTTCGCTGCTGCCGCCGCCGCGTATTAGCCTATACGATGTAATGCACATAAACGTAATAGGCCATAATATCACCTTAATATACGCTGTACATTGACGTTATGCTTTCTGCTCTGTGCCTTCTCGTATGCTTTTTTCCTTCGTCCCTTTGCGGAGTTTCCTCCAAAACGCGCGCGATCGTAAAGCAATGAACGGCAATGCGAAACAATGAAACGCAATATGCCAATGACTATGCCAAAAGCGGCGGGAGAAGGCACTAAATGTGAGCCCGCAAAGAAATAGACGACGAAGGGGGCGGTTAAACAAGGCTAATGTCCATCCGTAACGGAAACGGACCGCGGGCAGGACATCGAAGTAAGAAAGTCATTACATCCAACTTGTTCGTTTCTTCGTGCATGAAAGCATCAGAAGAAAGTATCAAAAACTAGTTAGGATTTCTCATTAACCATTTGTGTGTACTTTAAGAATAATGACATTGCATTTCAGGACGGGATTAAATTATCCTGGTTCGTTCTCCTTTAAATTCCTCGCACAAAAAAGGAGAAACATTTTCTTAAATTGGCAGAAAATTCAAATGTTTCTCAATTGAATTTCCTCACACACAACTTTGATTGTTTGTTTGCAGGTGGTATTTGTTTTGGTTGCTTCCTCACTCACCCCCCTCGCTCTCCCTTTCTTTTTTTCATTCGTACAGTTTGCAAAACAAGCTTATTATCCTGTTAGACGTACGCATTGAAGTGAGTGGCGAATAAATCTTGCTTTAAAACAAAAACAAAAGCATACACACGCATCCATTTTCCGCGCCGGTGTGGTGCGCTGAGCGCCGCTGGCGGCTTGTGTGGAATTGAGTGAAAATTTCGCATGCCCAAGGCACCCCCATACATCTCTATCAATCTACGCGCACTTCGAGTTGCTCGTCTCGAAAATGAAGGGCGCAAAAACCTAATATATTTTCTAAATTAGTTTTTTATGCTTTATAGGTGCAAGTAGAAAAGAAAAAAACAGCAGCGTAGTGTGGTGACAAAAATGCCAATAACTTTGAGCGTTATTTCATAAAAAAGGAAATGCAAATTAACTGTGAATATAAATAGATATCTTGGCATGAAAATAGTCACACAAACTGAAAATTTAACTGAAAGCATAATGAAAATAGGTAAATAATTAATCAACGTCAAACAACAACCACTTCATTGATCCCAACATTCTATTTCCGCTAAACTGGTCACAAACAATGAATTATTTTCTAAGTAATTAACTAATAAACTAATTTATGAATTACACACAGCTCGCACAATATGAACAAAGTCCTTGAACAGGTTTGAACAAAATAACGTGAAAGTCACGGTCATTAAGAGACAATTTTTAGGTCGTCACATAGAAAATTAATTTGCGCATTTATTAACTAATTGATCCCTTCCGTGATGAAGCAGTAATCCAGGCAATAAAAAGCGTTTAATTTATGTATGAATCATTTGGGTTTGAAATTCGACTGCTCCATCATCGTAAAAATATTTATTAATTTATTTATACGCCCTCGCTTGCCAAAATGAACAAGTTTTACTGCTTTTGTTATTCGACTATACGCCGAAATTTATAATGAGTGTCGGCATTTGCAAATAAATGTTCGCGGAATAAAAATTCTTAATAACGCAGCTGTAAAATTTCAATTAATCGTATTTTTTGATTATTTTAATAATGTTCCTCCATAGATGTCCTCGTATTCACACATCCTGCGCACGCTCCTGTTTTTTAATTATTAGTTTACGACTGGCTGTAAAATTATGATGATGAAATGAGATTCATTGTTGACTTCCTATAATTACATACATAATGCATCACTTTATGATTTTTAAAATTAAATTTCCACGTTTTTATGATGGCACAGTATTAATTACATAATATACGAGGCTAATTTATTTATTCGACGAGTTTCATTCAATTAAGCAAGTTTGAGTTCGAAAAACAATTATAAATTTTTTAATAACCTATTGATATAGGCAAATTTTGATTTATGAAGTGAATACAAATAAAACCGATTTATTCAGCAGAGTTGCAACCTAGTGACAAAAGGCATTAATGAAATATTTCGCGTTAGCGAGTCAATAATACCGCTTCAATTTTTTCGCATTGAAAGTTTAACGTATAAATATGCATTGCATTTTTGCTGCATATTTAGTAGCAGAAGCGCATTCGTCATTTGTTTGTTTACATTTACTCGCACGACGCGTATTGCCGGTTCTAGTGATGTGCGTCGATGCGAAAATAAATAAAAGTGTAATTTACGCGAAATTTTAATTAAACTTTCGTATGTACTCAAGTGTTTGATCAGTTCGCACCCTTCCTCATTGCACTTCTTCTACGTTCCATTTAATTCATTTGTGCATTAGCGGAAATAACTTTTGGCGCCGTATTTTTTATTTATGATGCATCCAGCTGTAAAACCGGAACTGAATATACAGTTAAACTTAGTTGATAGTTGCGCGCCTTTTACGATGACGTCCGAATAATCTTCAATAAGGCCGTTTAATACTTTGGGGGGCGGCTTGCCGAATAAATGGTCACTGCAGTCGTAAAGCCGATCTGATTGACAAGTGCTGTAACTTTATTGCCGCCTCTTTTTCCACGAGTCGGCCGCCTTTTATGCTCGTTTAGCTGGAAAGCGTGCACGTCTCAGGGATGGGAATTAAAGAAAAACACTTCACGGAAAAGCAATTTATTAATAACAAGCACTACGTGTATTTAATTAAAGGAGAATGTCTTTGATGTGAAATATTATTTTTTGCTTCTCAAAACACGTAGAAGTAAATGGAATGAAGAACGCATAAACAAAAGATTTTACATAAGAGAATTGCTCGAGCAAAACATGTTGAGTAAAAATGTGCGATTAAGAAAATTGAACGCTGCTGAGTTAGTTGGGAAACTAACGAGGAACAAAGTACGACAAATGAACGCATGTACAAGGATAATGCTGGGGATGCAAGGATAAAAGCGCTGCAGCGGAACCGTTCTCTGTATTCATTGTTTCAAGTCCGCACTTAGTTAATCCTTCAATGTGCATAAAACATTGCTAAATGGTTTGCAAACGTTTTTATCTCACGCTCGCGCTCAACGGTTTTAGTTTTTTCCAGTCTCCGATGGGATTTACAATCATTTTACAACGATTTTTCTATTTCTCTATAAACTATTCAACGTTATTACAATTTATCATATTCTTAAATTATTGCATTTTGGTCTTCTAATTAACCAAATGCTAAATACGAAACTCCTCAGTTTTGTTTCGTCCTTCCGGAATGTGTATTTTCTCATCTTTCGTGGTTTGCTATTTACGCTTGTCAATGAGGTGAAAGATTTTCCCTCTGAGAATGTAAAAGGATTCCTAATAATGTACTCGTGCTTCATCATTTATTAAAGTCGTTTGCTCGGGGTTTCCATCATGATTTTCCTCAATGTTTACAGCGTCAACGCGATCTGTATTTGAGTAAATTATCTGTACGTTGGAAATGCGTAACATTTGTTGGTTTTTATCTATTCGTATTTCCTTTGAACATTTCGAAAGTAAATATTATGAAGACTTGAAAATATTTTTAGGCCACGAGTTTTACCACATAATTCCACTTTGTGTAGAGATACAAAGAAAATAGTTTGCGTTAGGTTCATTTGAAGCTATGTTAGCTTAACGTACAGAGATAGAGAGAGAGAGAGACTTTGTATATTTTCTATGCAATTGTCGACAAAGTAGTCATCGCTTGACTGCGTGTTTGTAATTGTTTGTTTATTAAACAGTTTGTGTAATGAATAAAATGTTATTTCTCGCATGCACGTCTTTGCTAAGAGCGCATTTGAGTTGTACGTTAATATGGCAGTGTTTGTGTAAGATATACAGACTTATGCCAACTTTATGCACATCAATATTGCATTAGCGTTAAGGCAATTATTTTCTTTACCTAAACATGAACTATTTAGCTATTTAAATGCTAAACTAATAGATTGAATTGTTAAACAATGTTCCTACGTTCCCATGAACTAGCTAATTTTTACATGCAAGTATTAAGTTTATTTCCTTTTAAGTAAGCAGTATTGATTGGCAACAGTGATTGATTCACTTGCAACTTTTCTTACTTCTTTTTCCCTTTCTCGCGAACGCGCCCTTTTCATTTGCTTGCGATGCAGATACACAGAAATCCTGCAGGAATTGAAGGGAAATTTCCAGCAAGAAAAATGTACGTTGCTTTTTGCCGATATATTAGTTTCAATTTAGTTTAAATCATTCAAGCATTAGATTTACATTTCTCTACTTCCCGATGGAGATTTTCAATCGTCGCATTTTATTTATGCATCACTCTCTAAATAAATAACCAGTCAAACTATTCGCAACTTCAGGGAAATACAGAAATTTAAATGAAAGCTAAAATATTGATGGGAAATGATATAGTTATTCGTTCCAGGAACATTGTAAGCTTTGTAACAATAACGCGGAAATGTATGAATTTCCGACGGGTGAATATTGAATTTATGATGTGACTTCAAAGGATAAAGGATAATTGTTTGAAATAATTGAATGGCAAATTTGTTTTAGTGACAAATTTCAATGGCAATTCGGTCACGTCATTTTCGAAGTTATCTAAATGCGAGTCGCACTGCTAAATCTGTTTATTAAATTCGCATTTGTCGTGCGCATTGTGCGTAAAGATAACAGAAATGTTTTGCGCTTTGACATGACATACCCCATAAATAGAATTGTAATTACAGTTTTTAATCAAATTGCGTACGCCCTTATTTTGCAAAAGCGTGCGCATTTTCGCTTCCATATTTTATTTTTCGTCCATTGCTTTTCTCACTTCTTCTCGCCATCTTTTGACATTGTTCTCAGTTCGCAAAAGAGCGCAACTTCGATGAAAACGCCACTTAAACGCATGTTGTTCAGTCAAAGACGTTTTATAATTAAAAATGTTACCTTCTTTAATTAATTACGTGAGTTAATTACGTTTTGATTCCTTTGTACGCATCTTGTTCATGCTATTTTTTTTCTTGCCCTGGATATTTTTGCTACATTTTCCTGGAATGGAAATTATACTGTTATTTCGTACGCTTATTTTTTAATTTCGCATTTTTATTATACTTTTATAAAAAATATAAATTAGAAACAAAAAACGTGAAATACTGGAGTAAAAATACATTTGAGTGTGGGATTTCAAATGCACCCTAAGGACTTTTCCTTGTGCAAACTCATATTTTATTTCCCGGTCGGAATGCATTTCTTTGCAAGGGCAATAAAACGTGCCCGGAAGACATCTTTGTCGTTTTCTTTGGCTGAGTAGAGGAGTGCACGAATATGATGATAGGGGATGGATGATTAGGCGCGGTCGAGGACGGCCTGAACTGAAGCCTTCGGGGTGAATGCGTGAGGATGGGCGAAGATTAAACGCGAGCCATCTAGATGTCTGCATTACCGATTGCCTTCGTTTAATGGTCGTCCATTATTTGTACATCTTTGTACATCCGCTGCACTCTTACAATATTTGCGCCAGCTTTTTTCAAACTCCGTTAAGTCTTTCAAACACGAGGGTTGTTTGCTCAATTAGTCCGGAAGTATACTTGACGTAATGCGCTGTGTAATGTAATTAACTGCATGATTGTCATGTTTTTTTTATCAAACCTCATTATTTTAAAGTAAATCTAAAGAGCTATCGACGAAATGATATTGTAATAATTTGATTTACCATTATAACTTTTGCGGACCTCGAAGCTGAAAAGGGGGTACCCCCAAAAATTCTGGCCAGTTTTATACATATTTAACCAATATGTTGATTGATTACCTATTAATTGTTGTTGTTTCTTGTTTCAGGTGGGTTTTAAACTCTTCTTCTTCTATATTTTGAATAAGAAATCATGTAAGTAAAATAGCATTAATGTTGTTTTCCAAATATTTGTGTTGTGAAGCAAATATTTTGATACTATTGCTAGAAAAAGAATGTCCCTGAATATAATTCAAGGGCGTCCCATCATATTATGTTGATTTATTTATAGGATATTTACATGTCGTAATATACCACCTCGTTTTTTCGTATTTATTTATATATTTCTGCGTTTCTCTGGTTTTTGCACAATTTTTTTTGCTCCTTACTCATATTCGTGTCATTCCTACCAAATATTTTTATACATACCTAATATTTATATCTTCCTTATTTATTCACATAGACGCCAGATAGGATTTACCACATGGTGTGAGCGTAAGGAGGGTGGCAAACTCGTATAAAGGGAGAGAATGCAAAATGCAAAATCATATTTGAGCCCTCTCAGCATCATATAACGCGTTATAAACGTTAATCCATTTATTTCGTCATACAACCACCTGGTTCTATTCTTATATACAGAGTGTTGCACTATAATTATGTGTTTTTATCAAAGTATGAATTGAATATCAATTTAAAAAAAACTTGTTTACTATTCAAGCAACATTTAGTATATTAATAAAGTTAAACAATTGTTACACTGATACAATGTACACAAGAATTCCTTCCGGTTTAAGCTCAGCCTACCAGACCAAAACCGGAAAGGCGCAACTATTGCCAGTTTGGCGAAACTAAACAGAACTTTAAGTCCTCAACACAAGTCCACATTCTTAGTCAATGTCCTCGCAGCAAGTCTAAGCCTCATCCGGCTTGTTAATCAAACTTGAACGTCAACGCGCTGACAATATACGCAAAGGTATAGAGGGGGCGGCAAGATGCGACACCCTCCACGCATAAATTCAAGTGCTACGCACTCTGCGCTGTCGTCATGCATGCCGCACGCATCAAAAGTGCGCGAAAAAATCTAATCTAGAGCACTCACTCACGCGCCGAGTGCGTCAAGGGTGGCTTGGCACGAAATAAGCTTTCCACGCAAGAAATGTGGTTACACTCCTGCGTTTGCGTTTGCGTTTACGTTTTCGGCATGCACGAAATAATGCTCATCCTCATGCTCATACGCGAAGGATTGCAACCCTCCTCCCTACACATTGCAGCGTATTGTGCGGATGCATTCTGACGGTGACAGGCACGCAGCCGTTATTAATGATGTCATTGTAATCCATTCACGCGCTTTGAACCATCAAATGCGTTTGCGTCTTTGAGAATGCGAAATGTGTTTTTGTTCCCTCGCTAGTGCTTCTTTAATACCATTGTTTTTATCTAGTTTATCCACCTTCAAATTTGTGCTAGATTCATCCAAGTATCGTCAGTTAAAAGACTTGTTTCTAAGCTATAATCCTGGTCTAATGAAAAGTAAAATTAATCATTGAT
Organism: Aleochara curtula; assembly: GCA_963978815.1. NCBI lineage: Eukaryota > Metazoa > Arthropoda > Insecta > Coleoptera > Staphylinidae > Aleochara > Aleochara curtula. The sequence goes on along the minus strand of OZ022222.1, from coordinate 3,529,280 downwards.
ACATCCTTGAATTCAAGGAATAACTTTTTATTTTACTTTTTATCTCAATTGCATGCATGAGCATAGAACGTGTACGTATTGATAATACGAAACACGAATGTATGGTGCTCAGGTGGTGAGTGGGTGCAGGTGTCGCCAGAGTATTTTAGATAAGGGCAAAGCACCCCTGAAAGGTCCGCAGCCATTAATATAATGATTGGTTCTTTCTTCGATTGCCACGCTTTTCCGATTTCCTTTGTGTGCTCGCAACGAATTTTCCGCTTATGTTATTTATGTCGATAATGCTTGACAATAAAACGTTCCCATTACGATCGACAATACGCTGGATATTTCGGGAGTTAGAATTTCTATTGATTTGTTTGAATTTATCAAATTTTTTATAAATTACGAAAAACTTCTCGAGTATAACTCGAGCGTGTTTATATGTTTGTGGAAAATAGACAAGTCGATAAAGATAAATTGAGTGAAACTCACAAAAATGGCGTTAAATACTGATATCACTTCTAATGGTCTATAATTTTCTTCGGGGCATTGTGTTTCTTGTATTTTTCTCTTATTTTTTGTACGCATTTAGTGACAGCACACCCGGAACAATACGTTCGGCCTAATTGTTTCATTTTCCGAAGAGCCACCGCTCACTGCCGCAGCGGCATTGACGCGAGGGGCGGCAATTAAATGCGTGTGACACGAGTATCATATGTCTCTTGCGGCAGCGCGGGCGGCGAGCTTGGGCTGTGCGCCCCGGAAAAACGAGATAAAGTTACTTGTGCGTGATTGATGAATGTAAAAAAGAACGCAGCGACGCGCATGCTCGATCTCTCAAACGCACCCTTGCGAAGGAACCCGCCGCTCCCGAATCGAAAAAATAAACCCAACAACAAGAGGATAAGGCGAATGAATTTATTCGGTGGCAAGTTTAATATTTAACTCCCGCAATGGATGAACCTTTTCCTGTTCAAACACTTCTTATCGTTTGCTTTTGTTTCGAGCAAACAGCTGCCGCGTGCAAATAAATGAAACAATTGCGCATCAGAACAAAAAGTTAATTTTATCAGAAAAACTCTTCTTGCATATCAAGCGCAAAAAGAAGAAGAAGAAGACGAAGAAAATCGGTGAAGAAAAAAGGGATTTTAATGCATCATAACCGCGAATGTTTTATGCTTTATGCGCTCTTTGTGGCAGATTTCGTTTTAGGGCGGTTTGAATAAGTCATTTCGTTTTTTTAACTCTGCGAGTTTTGTTTTATGAACTTTACTTTGGCCGAACTCGTCTCGTCCTGATCGGTGGACGAAATGGCTTTAGACATCAAGCAATCGTTCGTAAAAAGGTAAACGGCGCGCAGCCGATACGCAATTTTATCGAGTTGTGCTGCTTGCATAGATACACTGCACGCGCGGCAGTCAAGTGGAGGCGGCCGCCAGATGCGGCAGTGTGTTGCATCGGTAATATATCGAGTTTGAAAGCAAAACCTCGTATCGTTCGCCGCCAACCGTTGGCCAAAAAGAAGACGAATCCCTTCACGTTCATACGCGTGTGCGCGCCCGCCATGTAGGCAAGTTTTTCATCATCAAACGGCCGTATCAGTCAGCTAAAGTCAATATATATTGCAGCATAACTGCAAAGTTAGTTCAAGTTTTATCAATATGTCGTAAGACATGCGCGCTCTAAACTTGCGCATGCACATCTTTTTTAAATCTTTTTATTCGCTTTAAATAAACATTTTCCGCAAACTTTCCACATCAGTGTATTCCAAAGTTGTTCTAGATTATTTTATAATATTTTATAAAATAGCTAGCTGATGCTAGTTGTATTCGTGTATTATTCCAAGTTGTTTGCTTTTCGGCGTGTTTTTCTTTCATTTGGCGCAGTTGGTGGCGGCTTTCATGGCGAAGAACTGAAAGACCCTAAAGTGGTCATAAGTCGCCACCGATGGCACCGAAGAACTAAACTCTCAGCGTATGTGTATCGAAATGATCTGCTTTTTATCGGACTAATGCGCGCGCCCGTATTGCTCAATGTCCCATGCACTTTACAACCCTTGAGAGCGCCTCGTCTAAATGATACACGTCATTCGTTTTCATTTATCCTCCTCAGCGTTTCGGCAAAAAACTTCAAAGGATTAATTTTCCCTCCAAGGATAAATAAAAACCGTGCGTCTTTCTGCGTTTCAGAAAATATAGAATTTCAAACTTGCACTTGCACGTTTGATTTTTAGCGTTTGATGAGCCGTGCGTCTTTATCTTCGCGAACGTGGCAGGCAGGAAACTGTACATGGAATGCACCACTATGAAAAAGGGTAATTACCATTACGCGCGCATACTCGTTCAAATGCAATTTCTTGCTTAATTGTTTCGAAATAACATGACAACTCGTTGCGTGAAACGCAACACGCCAGGCAATTTGACGTTTGCAACTCAACGCGTCGCACGCAACCCAAGGTGTAATCGCGAGACACCTTGAGGCGGCCTGCGAGGCGGCGTCGTTGATGTTGTTGAACGTAACGCGATATCAGATAAAAGGCTATGCCACCCTCCGCCGTGAACTCCTATTTACGCGTTCTTCGTTTGTTTCTCCGTCTGCGCGCTGTCTGTCTGTAAACATGAGCTTCTTCGCGCCTCGCGTACAAAGGGAGTGATTTACATAATCATGCAGATGCTATCTGTAAGATGAGAAGACGCCCTTCGTGCTCCACTAATCGCTAGTTCTTTCACACGCCGCTGACAGTTCATTATTTGACTCGCAATGAGAATTGCCTTTCGAAATGGTATCCACCCTTTCCGAATATATCCGATATCCACTATGCATTTTGTGGTTTGCAATTAGTCAGAGATTGCGCGCACAAATTTGAGCAATAAGTTAGCGACCAAATTAACATTTTGTGCATACAGTGGCCCGCCACAACTATGATCGTATTGGATTGCAATTTATGCTGTGCATGCGTGGGGTAATGGTTACAGAGTGGTTCCGTAAACCGGAAACCGGAAAACCAGGAGTCATTCGATAGTCAAACCGAATGATTATGCTAATTGCAAATATTCGAAAGTACATTTGCATAGAGCAATTGCGGCAAGGGTGGGTGGAGATCGGGCCGTTGTATATCCTGGGTCTGTGTACTAACAACAGGAGCGCGCCGGGAACGGCGAGGACTTACACGGTCGCGCAATGATTCGACGAAGTATGAGGCATTAGGGGGGCGGCAATCGAGTAGATTACAGTTTAATTCCATTACCCATTCAAGACTAATTGGTTTACCTAAACACTATTCTACATGCTTAATGCGTTTAGATTCCTATTTATAATGCGTTTACACCACGAAAATCACAGAATCTCCCAAAGAGACACTGTATGTCCGCACTAGGTTTATTACCTACAATTTCCGTCTAAATAAACAAATACAACAATTGCGATTATTCACGAAATCTTTTAATTGCAACCGGCGTGTGTGGATTTAATCGTCTATTGTTGCAATTGATATTCTAAACAACGGCTAAAGCCAAACAATGGAATGTATCATACGCATAATTATTATTTACTTTATGCAATCTCAGCCACAGCTAGCGCAAGCCTTGAGGGTGAAACCAAATATGAATTCATCCCTCTCTTGCATATTATGTACCTACGTATGTACTCTGATATCGTTCGGCCAGACAATAATGCATTTCGCAAGCCTCTGAAATTCACGCGATGTCGATTGTAAATGGTGGTCGAGATGGCAATTGCCGATGAGGCAATTCGATTCATGGCGGCGGCAACGACGACGGCGGCGTTGCGCAATTCCAATCGAATGCCAAATCAAGTGATAAACCAATCACGAACGCAAAAGCGCCGCCGATAATGAGAATTTATTATTTAACCCTTTGCAACAATACCTACCACCTAAATGTACCACACGCACCATAAACAATTGCGCTTATACGTTATGCAGATCGTTGTTGTCGCACAAAGCGTTTGTCATGCGTTTTGAAGTCGGCCGTAAACAACAAGTACATATTCGTGATTGGCTGATGGTTAAAAATTATAAACGAATTTCATGCGGTTTGAGTTGAGTGTTGTAAACGTACGCTGTGTTTAGAACATGCGCAGCAACGAGCGACGAGGACGATAAATTAACAAATAAATTAACCTGTCATTAACAATTTGGAAAATGTTACGTTGCGCAATTAAAATCCGACGATTAATCACGTCAGCCGCATGAATTGCACGAAAATGGGATGATACAACACGGGGAAATGAGTGTAAGAAAGCAAATAATAAATAAAGCAAGCAAGCAAGCAAGCACTTTGTACTCTAAAGTGGATAGCAACACATGAAAAATTGCGAGGAACAATCATTAAAAATGGCGTTTTATATTTTGCGTCTATTGTTAAGGGTGGAAAATCGTTTAATAAGTATGGCAGTTGTCATGGTAACGGCGTAACAAGCGATGAATTATTATGAGAAGCAATACAGTGTTTAATAGTTTTCTATTGTGCTGTCAATTGTCACCCTTCTAGGTGGTAGATACAATAATAACAAACAATAATAATAATATATCACTAAAGTAGAAAATTGAAGAAACATGAAAATCCCTACATAAACATGAATGATCCTTAAAAAAGCATTCGTCTTTATTTAACGCTTTTCTTTTATTATTTAAATCAAAAGGAAAACGCAGAACGAAACTTCTGCGCGTAGAATTTACATAACAAAGTTACTTCTTAATTAAATTATGCATAACAAAGAAAATTCGCCCAAGTTTTTCGCAGAGCTGTGCGTTTTTTGTGTTGTCTCCAAAGCACATTGGAATTCTTTCATCACTTTTTTTTTCACTCGTTTGAGTTTTTTCTTCAGCTTTTTGTTTTGAATTTATTCACTCATTACATTGTGCGGTGGTGTCCATGGCTTGTTCTTCTCGTTTTTGGCAATTTGCTGCTCGCAAAGAGTTTGAAGGGTTGCAGGCGTAAACAAATACTTTTCATCCACCACGGTGTGTGCGCTTGTTGTCGTTCAATTCTAGAACACAGGATCCTTTTGCTAACTTCACGTTAATACACCGACCGCCAAAACAAGTTGAGAAAACCAGACTGGGAAGAAGAAGAAGAAGAAGAAGAACTAGCACAAAACTCACATTCCGTGTACGGTGCGGCAGTGGCTTTGGAGGCGGCGCCGCCAAACTATATTCTTTTCTCATCAGTAGTAAAGCGAAAAGTTTTCCGGAATGCTAGCCAACTTGTGCTTTGTTCACGTTTGATATTCATATGGTGAATGTCCACACGTTTCATATGTGTGCATCTGTTGGAATTTCTAGCCTAATAACTAAAATTTAAATTAAAAGCATTTTTTTATGGAAAAAAAAGGACAAAACATCCCTTAGTGATTTTCACATCCCGGTTGGCTTTTATTTAGCGGCTGAATCCTTGGTTGGACGTCCAAGAATTTAATTAACGTTTATGATAGTCTATTGAGTCCTGAGCGAACATAAACGAGTCTGCATGACTCCCTGAACGACGCCACATGGCACCCTTTTGCGGGTCTACCTACCCCAAACGCACAACCCATGCGACAAATTGGTTTCTTTACTTTTCTGCCCTACTATAACATTTTTTACGTATTCCTGGAGCAACAAAGGTAGAATTCGATGGCTAACGAGAAAATTTTATGGGTAAATAATTCGTAAAACTATTTTCAGCCGGATGCTCTCGTTTTAAATATGCAGGATGCAAAACTACAGAGCGAACAGTACCGCAAGTGAATCGAATGTAAAAAGCAATTGTCTTGCAAGTTTTATGATGCACTACTTGGAAAATCCACCCTAGTTCGTGATTCTTCGACATGTGCGCGCCATTGCCATAATATGAGTGAATAATTGATGATTTAAGCGACGTGATCTTCGGAGTGGTTCGAATTTAGCAAATAGAACTTTACGTACCTACATGCAGCGGCCATCTTGAAAACAAGGTATCTCAATTGACTCTTATTGTTTAAGAATCAGTAGCTATTGTATAGAACATCAATCCGGTAGCGTATGCAAACCAAAAGCAAACTCGAACTGTTTGCAACCGAACTCCTCGACTTGGTGCAGTTTGACGATGGGAATCGCAATGTGCAGTATGTGCAATGTGCTTCATATCTTCTACCCTCGCCTGGATAGTGCGGAAACACAATACCCAAATTAAATTTACTTAGTTTCAGTTTCCCGAAGCATTCTGCCATGTCGATTGTGTGAATGTTGGCGTTGTTGGTGCTATTGTTGAAAGTGCGCGTATTGTGTGACTTGTTTCGAATATCACATGTGTTTCCAGAATATTCAGGAATATTCGCCAAATCACAATCATATTATAATTATTGATTACTGCTTGACTTTTTAAATAAATGAATAGAAGCGTAAGAATAAGGTAAAATTAGTTGGTTGAAAACTTTCAAAAATTGGGGTTAAAAACGGGTGCAAGTCGGTGTAAATACGGCACAAGTTGGTTATTCGCTTCCGTGTCAGGCAAAGGATAAGTGATGTAATCTTCGTCCTCATTTTTATAAGTGAATATGAACTCGGTTACACAAGCACACATGAGGGCGGTTCACACTGCCTCCAGGCTAAACTGACTTCTTCGTGTACACGCACATACATGGAGTTGTCATAGAATATTCATGGATGAGTAGTGCAAGTGACTGTACTTCTTGATATTGGTAGCACTTCTCTTCATATTCTCCGTACCAAAAGTTAAGAACTTATACCCATGGTGGTGGCACATGAAAATTTAACCTCATTGCATGTCACGCCGCTCAACCCTAACCGATTTCCGTTTTTAATAATAAATGGCGTACCTATCGTGCAATCGATAAATAAACCGGAAATGCTTTTGGGCATTCGAGTTATTCTATGGTGTAAAAATGTTTTGTTAGCTTCATCATAATAATGCAATATGTCTCTCAGTGCGTTGTTGCACACACGCCAGTGGCGAATGGAATTTCTTTGAACAAAGCACAAGCTCATTTTTCACGTGCCCATTTCATTTTACACCGCGTGGCGGCAAGCTCGACCATTCATTTCGCACGCTGTTGCCGCCGCTGCACACAACAACCATCTCCTCCGCCTCGGAGAGTTTGAGCAACTCGCACTCAATTCATTTACTTGGGATTCGTTATAAATGACACCAGCATCAATAAGTTCTCGCTCCTTTCTTGTTGCGTATTCAATTTCGTACAAGTGCGTTTCTTTCTCGCCCAGTGGCGTGGTGTATCGATGTGGTGCCGATGGAAATAAATCAATTACTTAAAATCCTGTTTGCCTCCTTTTTGTACACACAGCCACATACGATACATCCTTCAGCCTTTCTTGTTTTATTCATTCCTGCCATCCCTAACGCCCGTTGGCTTTTCGTGCACGCACGCAACGCGTCAAAATTAGCAAATTAAATCTTATCTAATATACAAATTGATTTTGCTATTCCCAATACTCGATTTTCCATTGTTTACCGAATGATTGAATATCAATTTGATTACATTAAGACGCCAAGCAGCTGTCCATCAAAAGATGATTTGTTTTGCGCTTGATTATGAACAAATTTTAATTTGTTTTCCGTCATTTTAACTCAATATAATTACGAAATATTCCAGAAATAACCGGGTTCAATTAACTATAAACTATGGGAATTTAATGGCAAATAAAAATCATATTAATCATAGTTTTGCATGTTCCTGAATTTCCCGAATAATGCAAACAATAACAATGCGGAGTTATAAAGTACATTAGTGTGCACTCATCAGGTGGTGCGTTTCCGGTTATGTTGTTTAAGCATTAGGCAAAACGACGCAATTTTTCAATGTGCACACACGCGTTAAATCCATTATGCAAACAAAGCAGGCAGACTACATACCTACTTCTAACATTAAAAAAAATATACCTACCTACGATTAGACTGCTGCCTGTTGGCGGTAATCAATGCAAATCTAGACACGTTCTGCCCACCGTAAACACTTCAACCTCTATCAAATTTAATTACGCTCAATTTTCTGTTGCATTCCGTTAACAAATGACTCGTATTTCAATGTTTGGTTTGCTTCCTTGTTTGCGTTGATTGAATTAATGATTTCAGATTGTGAGATTGTGTGATCCTGTATAACGTAACCTAAATTCACAAATTAATAGCCAGTCGTAGTGGTTGACGAATACTGGGAATTCTACTGCGTGTGACAGTTCGGAGTAAATTTGCGCTTGTAGCAGCCAACTTTTGTTGCATGCTCGTGCAAGTTTAGTGCCCGTGTTGGCGAACGTACAAAGCCATGCAGGTAAATAGTAGAGTATACCTGGAGAGTCCAATTGCAAGTGCATTGGGAAAAAGGAGAAGCAGACGAAATGCAAATCTGGCGAGGTAAATTGTGTTAATTTAGTTAATAGAGTTTAGATTTGTGCGCGCACTCTAACTTATTATCCCCAGTTTGCTTTAAATTTCCTCAATTAAAATAAAGTCGCCCTCTGCAAGGTAAACGACGAAAAAGGAAGTTTAATACATTTTTCAATTGCAGTTGAAGTTTTAATTGCTTTGAACGTACGTGGCACATGAAATAAGTAAGTGAGTAAAGAGAAATAAATAAAATAAACTTGCTATCAGTTGTATTCCTTAACAAAGTTATCAATCAGTCAACAATTACTCGACGGCGAATTGAACAAATCGAACAGATCTGGATCCAGCAATGCCCTTTTTCAGCTTTAATGATCTTGAAGGTCGTCTTGATCCAAGTGATGCAACCTACCTGCAAGTAATTCACACGAGTGGTGGTAAATTGGGATTTAAATCTTCATTGGGTGATTCTGATTTCTTCCCGAATGGTGGATCTAATCAACCGGGTTGTTTCTTGGATATTTTCTGTACTTGTGCACATACCAGAGCTTATGAATTGATGGCTGCCTCCCTTTATCAATGTTCTTCATTATCACGTCAATGCGATAATTACGACAAATATGAACAGGGTTTATGTGTTGATAATTTGGAATCTTATTTGGGTTGTTATCGAGTGGACAAGAGCGTGCAAGGTGATTTTTACCTTAACACAAACAGCAAAATTCCTTACTTTATAAGTGAAACAAGAGTTTAATTCATACGCAATTAATAAACAAAATAGTTAATCTTCTTCCAATATTTGAAAGAATTATGGTAATAATAAAGAAATTGTTAATGTATTAGCATGTAGAGAAAGCAAAATAAAAGAATATTTTCTTTACCGAACAACAAGTAGTTAATCATAAATCATACTTAACTTAAATGCAATATTTATTTATAAATTACAGATAGGTAAGTTAGAATGCAATATAACAATATGTATAATATAATGATGGGAATGATTACTTAGTATACTTTTGGTTACTTAGTATACAACAATTTTTGTTGTGTAGAAACAATAGTTTTACGTATTCAAGAAATTCATTTAATGTTCAAATTATTGTATAAATAAACGGATAACTTTAAAAATTAATTAATATCATAACAAACAACAAGGTATAAACAATGAAGTCCCAAATTCTCGTTCTTTTGACAATTTATTTTGTCACAACTAATTCACCAACTGGTAAGTGTTCTTAATCACAACAAAAAACGTAAGACTACTTAGTTATTTGTATTAATTGTTTTAATGAAGTATCGGCATGGAGAACGTACAACATCCTTGAAGAAAATCCTTTAAGAATTGTAATCGTTGCGTTTTACGATTCGCTCGGAAGAATCGGGTTTGAGAATATAACTGAAACATTAATAAATTGGGTGGAACCAAAAAGTCTGGGAAGTATTGAAAATATTACGATGATGCTGTATACTCAAAATAATCCAACTGATCTTGAATTAATCCAACCGGTAACCCTTCAAAGTATACAAAAGTTGAAGAATTTCGATAGTAATAGACCAAGTTATTTCCTCATGGGTGGATGGAGAAATAATTATCAAAGTAAAATGAATACGTTCTTGAGAGATGCCCTTTTGGCTCAATATAATGTGAATGTTTTCGTGGTAGACTGGAGCAGTTATTCGATGAAAAATTACCTGACAGCCAAAACGGCAGTCGTAACAGGGTTGGGCAAAGGACTTGGACAATTCATCCAGGAATTTATGACTTATTATAATTTAACCTCAGATGACGTGGTGTTCTATGGGCATAGTCTAGGTGCACATCTTGCTGGTAAAACAGGAGCGAACATGAACACTAAACCATCAGTGATTGTTGGTTTGGATCCTGCAGGTCCTTTATTCACAGTTTCGAACACAAAGGACCGAATTGATCTAACTGATGGAAATTATGTGGAAATTGTACATACGAATGGACTACAATCAGGTTTTAAATCTTCAATAGGAGATTCTGACTTTTTTGCGAATAATGGCCTTACTCAGCCAGGATGTGATTTCGATTTAACTGGGCAATGTTCACATGCTCGTGCATATGAATTAATGGCTGAATCCTTAACAAAATGTAATTCATTCGCACGTAGTTGTAGCAGTTATTTAAGTTTTGCACGTGGTTCATGCACGAAAAATGTGCAATCTCATATGGGATGTTATTCTATTGATATTAACGCAAAAGAAGATTTTTATTTTAAGACCAATGCCGAATCACCTTATTTTATTACAGATGGAAACTAAATAATTAACACTTTATTTCAAAAGTAAGAGGCATATACTATTCATAATATGTTGTTATTGAACATTGCTTGCAAATGTACAGCAATAAAAAAATATTCCAAAATTTTATATTATAAGGTATTTGCCAAGAACCAATTGGTATGAAAAGAATGTACACGTGAATGAACAGTGCACATATTAACTACTCGTGTTCCCTAGACATGCTAGAAAATTCCAAATAAAATGCGCATTGTAAAAATGTTTCACAATAAAAATTACTTATAAAAATAGAACAGGAATTTTCAATTTTAACAATTGTGTTAATTTAGTTAATAGAGTTTAGATTTGTGCGCGCACTTTAACTTATTATCCCCAGTTTGCTTTAAATTTCCTCAATTAAAATAAAGTCGCCCTCTGCAAGGTAAACGACGAAAAAGGAAGTTTAATACATTTTTCAATTGCAGTTGAATTAAGTAAGTGAGTGGCACATGAATTAAGTAAGTGAGTAAAGAGAAATAAATAAACTTGCTATCAGTTGTATTCCTTAACAAAGTTATCAATCAGTCAACAATTACTCGACGGCGAATTGAACAAATCGAACAGATCTGAGTGAAAAAAGTGCGAATCGGAAAAATGGGGAATGTGTGTTGTGGAAAGTGCGGAAAATCATTTAGGCATCGTTTGCGCCCTGCAGCCGGAAAATTTTCGCGCAGCACGCGTGCGTGATGTGATTTTATTCCATTCGGAAAGCTGTCCGGGAACTTGACGAAGTTGAGTGCCGAACTGTTGTAGAGATTTGCACCGATTTCACCCGCCGATTTTTTCTTGCTATTCCTTCTATTCATTTTTTCGCCGTTTCTTCTTCGTTTCCACGTACGACCGTTTCGTATTCCTTTTATTTCCACACATGACTGCCACACACTGCCGCCACCGCCCGCATTCGATATGCAGCGCACATACCGCCACCGCCATCGTCATTTGTATTTCGCTTAGTGCGTTTGCCCCCCAATGTCTTCGAAATTTCGTACCTTTCGCCAGGAACTGTCGAAGCTGTAATGGTGCAACTTGTTCGGACGCACGAGGTGTGAGCTGTGTGCGAAATGGGGATGAAAGCTGTACAAGCAAAATATGAAGAATAGGGAAGAAACGGGTGCAAGGTTAGTGGGTGATACGTGAGGATGATTACTTTAAAATTGTTCATAGTTCACTAACGCTCAGAGGTTGCAAGTCAGCAGAATAAGACATTCGAATAACCTTGAAACCCTTCAGGCTTTACTCTTCTGGATAAATGGTAAATTCTGCATAATAATAAAACTTCATAGAAAGGACTATTAAGGACGCAAGTTATAATATGTCTATGAATTTAACTACAGGATATTTTTCTGGTATTTTATTTAAGAAAAATTGAAGTGCACCCTCCGCACAGTTATGTTTCGAGTGCTCACAACCCAATTTCTTCTTTCTCAACGATTTCTCCACTTCGATGATTTGCACGAAGCGTTCCCTCGGAATATATTAGACGCGTGCATTGATTTTGCGTGATCGGCGTGCAAAATATCATCGCGCTTCACCCCAAACGCAAGCGCTCTCAAGGATTTTATGAAAGATGCAGCTGAATGCTCTCCGCACTTAAGCCGCCGCTGAAGATGAAGATTGGCCGGCAGCCCAAAGTAGGAATTGCATGCCCCGCCGCCATGGCGTTTCAATTAGGTATATTGCTTGCTGCATTTTCCGGAAAATGCGCCTGCATAATGGCCGTTTCCACTTTTCCTCAACTCGAATTTTCCCTCTATATCACATTGCTTCTTTTTCCCCAACAAGGTGCGAATTGAAGTGAATTGAAATACCATTATTCAATGCTAATATAATCTCGAATATTCTGCGGTGGGTGTGTAAAGTTTATATTAACTAAAATTTCGGTATAGTTTCGCCATAAATTGAAACTTTGTATACTTACAACAACAACAATAAAAGAACACGGAACAATGCAAACTTTTGGCAATTTCTCAACACGCACGTGGTGGGCGGCGGCGGAGTGTTGAATGCGTATTATAAATATTAGAAATTCCGTTTGTTAGTTGCACGCCTTGCGTTGCGGTCACGGATCGGTTATGATGTTAGATGCGGTTTAATAAACTCTGCACTAGTGTATTAATTAATTTTGCAACAGCAACAGCAACAGCAACAGTATCCAAAAGAGGCAATGAAGCAATGTAGCCGAGGGAGTGTTAAGTTTAGTTAAGCCATGTGTACCTACCAGCAATTCGATGAAAATCTTGCAAAAGCTCGTACATTACACACGGTACACGCTTGCTTTGTGTGCGTTCAAGTGGAGAGCAATCGAATGCTTTTCTGCGATCGTCGTTTACAACAAAAGTTCGCTCGGCCACCGCATGGCGAGCTTAAAGTTTACATGCGGACATAAACACTATGCCAATACTTTGAGGATGTGTTTAACATTAATGCCAGTATCACAAACTAAAAATGTTTCAAGTTATTCTCGTACCTGTGTTGTAGGTATAATTAATTAAACTTTTAATGAATCAATTGAACATTTCAATTTAAGCATGGTATACTTGTATAAATATTAATAAGTAAAGTTAGACCTGGCCAAACAACTCATTTACGTTGAGCATTTGAATACGTCGCTGAATTCCTTTCGTTCGCGGCGGTGAGGGAGAGCAAGTTGGCACCTGGAGTTTTTGTTGTTAATTTGTTGGGTCGTGTTGCTGGCTCCTCCCGTATTTACCTTCGCTAGTCCTAGATTCACACAATGCGCGGCCATCCAACTTGCTGGTTATGCGAACCACCGACGCGTCGGGGTAGTTTTGTGTTTGTGAATGCTTCTTGTTACACCTGCGAGCGTGTGTTTTATGCATGCGAAACAGCGCGAAAAGAGGTGAAACCTAAAGCATTACGTCGACCCTGTTTATGGCTCATTGTTGAGCATAAATAGTGGCATTTAACAACTTCGGGGTGCCATGATCACCAGCGCAAAATAAGCTCACCCCCAGCGCTTCACTATACGCGCGACGTAAAACGTTTTTTCAATTTTTAATTTGCCTAATTCTTTCTTTGTTTGCATTCAACAATTGAATTCAAACGTTCCGGCAGTGACTCGCAGCTATTCGTCCTTTTTGGTCCTGATGCTCGCATTTGCACACTAAAATATTACGTATGAAAATGCCGCACGCTCGGAGCGCTGGCATAGTTTCGGGAGAAGTCATCCGGTGACACGAACGAGGATCATCCGATGCATTTCCGTTGGAATGCGTTTGATGCATGCACACACGCACGAATGTTCCTCTTTTGCTTTCCTCCACTCTGCCTGTCTGTCACTGCGTTCCATTTCCACGTTTGTTGCGCAGTTTCTGGCTTCAATTCGCTCCTAGTTTCTTTATTTTCTACGCTGATGTCAGCGCCACTGACAATGGAAAAACAGATTAAATGCTCGAATAAACACGATTACCTTTCATTACGCCGCTGGCGGGTTTACGCAAAATATTCATAATTAGTAAGAAATTACTTAATTCGAACTGAGTTAATTAAGTCGTCATTATCCATATTACTAGCATTAACTAATCACATTCCTGTTGTTATTCATCAGTTTTGCGCGCTTCATTCTGACACGCTATTTATGAACATGCAATTCGTCCATTAAAGACAGAAAACACTATTAATCGATACAAACAGCGAGTGAAATTGACAATTAAATTTTTAGATACCGTCATAATTTTGAATGAACGAGCTGAATAGTAATTTATACCCCAACATTTATCTCTCAGGGAAATTTTAAGCACAGTGAAAAGTTTGACTACTACAATTTTTAATAACGAGACCCACGGGTGTACTTTCATCAAACTCTCGCACGGCTTCGTCCTGCAGTGCGCCATCTACACGCATGACGCCGCTGAGCGTCATCCCTTTATCCTTGAGACCCGTTTACCCGTGTAATCACAGTATGTGCTCGTATTTAATACTCAAACTACACACATACGTGCGCCACTATTACTCGTTCGCGCGTTATGAGAGTTATTCGTTTAACATGCTCATCGTCGTCGCGACAGACAGCAATTGTGTGTTGAAGTAGGCTAAGTCTATGTGTATAGAGTCTAGGACACGTATATTTATAGGACGGCGTACGACATGAAATTGTGTATTGTTACTGTTCATTTTCGGATTCATATGCAGATCATCAAACAAGCGCTTACTGACTTCATAGAGAATCAACGCCCAACGCATAAATCATGCACGTGTATTGCGTTTAGTGCTAACTACATCATGCTAATAATACTTAAATGTCGAGTGTTTACTGTACACACATGAATACAAATTGAGCTAGTAAGGTAGATAGCTCGTCATAGTCGTAAAGTGGACACATATTTCATTATGTGCTTCATTTATGCGGTTGGCGAACGAATAAAAGATGGCCGGAAGGCAAGAAAAGGAAAGGAAACAAACTTAAATCCATTGTCAATATTATTAATTAGGCAATAAGTTATACCCGGAAACAATGCTGATAACTATCGAGAAGTGAGCCTACACACAATCAATCCACCTGTGCGTATTTCAGCCCGCACACTTTCCCGGAACGCATTGAATTACCGCCAAGATATACGCACATCAATCCATCTATCTGCGCCGCAATCTATTACAAGAATTCCCCATCTTGCTTCCTCCCATTGTTCACTTCCGGTTCCTCTCTTTCGCCTCCTGGCGGTGCCACAATGCTTGTTGAATCGCACGCGAATTGTGCGGAAAACTTTGACTCACTTTAATAATAACTCAGCAAGATAGAGCACCGAGACGTAATATGTTATGTAATAGTTAACCTCAAAAGCTGACAAATTGTCTATTTGGAATCACATAAAAGCCATGCCCTGACAGCCTTTAATTTGTCTACGAGTGTATTTACCTCGTAGGCGCACTTTATTTCTAATTAAAATTAGTTTCAGTTCGAAATTTGAGTGTCACGTTTCGCCAACTTGGCAACATTTAGTCGCACGCATAAATCCCGCACACAACATGTCGAAATATGTTGCGCTAATTAATTTACGATTTTGCTATTGCGATTCCTCAATAAGTCATGATTAAAGTCGCTTTTTTGCGCTCGCTCGAAATGGACACGTCTTTAATTTATGACTGCGTGATGAAAAAGGCCTTGAGCGCGCGCGTATCAATACCCAATTGATTTTTGATGTCCGATAATTCGAGTTTCATAACGCGAACGTTTCGATATGTTTACGCGTCTGTTGTATGTTTGCTTCCTTGCTGGCTGAATAAATCATTTAATCGATACGCGCACTACAACGGGATGAAGGGTGAGTTTGATGTAATGACGTAATGACATGAACATGAAGATAGACGTAGTAATAAATCGTTCGTCTAATATGATTAAGTGAAATGATTTTCGTGCACACCAAAGCTTTATACTCGTTTAGCACTAATTGTTCTCCTCATTTAGCACTCTTTTTTAATCCCAAAAAAGAATAAAAGGAAGAGAAAGGAACTAGGAGAAAAAATATATTAGGATGAGCTCATCTAATTTTGGTTCGAAATAAGAAATGTTTAAATTATTTTTAAACTTTGTATACTTATTGTTGATATAAAGTTGGAACTACAAGAACGTCTAACAAAATAGTAACAGCTATATCAATAGTGCAAGAACAATATTAACATCACATACTGAACGACAACAAGAAGTGACAGGAAGTGCAAGAAAAAGCCGCTTATTGAGGAAGCTGCATCATATGTGATCCTTCGCGCAAGATGGCGGACGGATATCTGAACGCTGCGGGGCGTTAATACTAACATCAAGTATTTACAACGCAGCACAAATAACTTACCTAAAATAACACTTTTTGGTCTAAGGCACATACATCCGGTTTATTTTGAGTGCATTCAACACCCTCGCAAACGTGTGTACCGTTGTTTTCGTTGTTCCCTGTTTGTTCTTCATTCGCGCCGCGTAATATTACAAGCAAAGTGTACGAGCAGAACATAAAACTATTATAGGGATGCATAATTAATTTATGCCCGCGTCTGCTTCTTTGCAGGCGTGCGCATCAAAAATTATAGCGAAATTTAACGGCGCGTTGAAGAAAAGGCGCTGAAATAAACGATCACTTTTATTTTTATGTTCACTTACACGCCGAGTTGCACCATTTTTTCCAAACGCCTTTTTTCTTCATCAAGCAGTAATTTTAAATATGCCTGCAGCAACTTTATTTCCCACGTTGTTTGAATGGATTTCTTCTATTTCTACTCATAAAATGCTTGCGAAATTATAAGTTTAATTTCAAAATTAAATTTAAATTTCATTTTTTATTTCATTTTTCATTTTTTATCTTCATCTTCATCAGTTTATTAGATATTCATACAAATTAATTAAAAATACAATAAAAATCTAATAGGAATTGCACCTACATCTGGCAACATTTACGTACAGTTGTAATAATTTCTGTTCGTGTTTTGAATAACATTCGTACAGATACCCGTAAGCATTATAACTTCAGCAATAATAGGATTTTCTATAAACATGTTTATGGTATATGTGCTAAGCCGATTTATTATTAATGCACACGGTTTTAACATTTTGCATTTGAGCTAAATACCAAGCTATTTGTGTTGGCAACATTCGCAATAATACACCACGTTCGAGATTAAGTACATAGAATTTAAAATCGAAAAATATTGTTTCATTACTTATCAATTACTGTTTAGTACCTGTACTTTTTCATTTAATATTTTAAAAATAAAACCGTTTCATTTGAATAGTAGAATTTATAATGATATTGAATATTTGACAAAAGTGGTTATTTGAAGATTACAACATGAGAACTTGCGGTTCCTCTAAGCCCTTCTCGTATTCCCGAAAGGTTCCTGCTGGAGGTCATAACCTGGAATATGAATATAATCCCACATGCCGGATTCCACCAGGTTGGCTGGCAGCGCGGAAGAGGAGAAAAGTCCTCGTTTGCATCATCATAGCAAATTCATATTACGGATTGAATAAAAAATGCGGGATGAGGTTAGAATGAAGTCTACCTCTTACTCGCACGCTAGTACGCTTTCCGTAAGAAAAAGCCAAAATAAGAACGAAGAAGCAGGGAAGAGATCATGTAGGGTTAGTCATTGAGTGCGTGCTTCGGCATTAGTGGGAGTCCTTGAGTTCTTCCCGGGATACTTTCACTTATATTGGTTTTCCTTTCTTAAGTATATACTCTAAAAAATTCTATAGATAGACAAGTATTCCAGAAATGATGATTAACATATGAATAAATTATTGCTTCATCTCAAATTATATTTACATTACTTCTTTAACAATTTATAAAACCTTCCTGTTTTTCTTTAAACTGCATTAAAAGTGCTTGTAAAGTGGATTAACAAAGTTGGAAACTTTTCGTTGCCTGCGCATATTTTGTTAATAATTTTATTTATTATTATTTTATGCTAAATACTCTTTATCATCATTTGTTCCATTCTTGCGCTTATTGTTTAATATTTCCTCTCACTTGTTTCGCTGCTGCGTAACTTTTAATGTGTTTTCCATGCACGATGGACGCGCGCAAACAACTTTTTGCCGTTAAAATGAAATTTCCGCCCAAAATATGAAGAAGCATTGATGGCGTTGTTGTCAGCGTGCGTAAATACGTGGAAATAAAGTTCAAAATCTCTTTTTGTGCACTTTGACTTATTATTAAATTTCCACAACACTCTTATTATCGTATTATTTCAATAACAAAAAATAAATAAGTATTTGATTCGATCATTTTTTGGCAAGAAGTTAATTTACTCGGTGGTATTAGAACACTTTTCAAATATTTAGGAACACACCACGTGGATATCTGTTCGGTGAAAACAAATGTCTAAAAGTACTCGAACAGTGAATGACAAACTAATTAAAGTCGAACAGTATATCACACTGATATCTCTGTTCATCCTGCTGCAACACATTGAACGTTCTTTGCACCGCTCGGCGCCAAATGAGGAAACAGTTCTTTCTTCCCGGTTCGCTCGAGCGCCAGAGACTAAGAGAACGACGACGATTCATTGCTCTCCTTCTTTTTAGCCCCTCTTGCTCCATTTCGTGGAGGCGGCAGCGCTCCTTCTAATGGCAGCATTGAGATAGTATCGCAGTGCGCGCGCAAACCGCCAGATTGTTTTAGAATTACTTCATGCATGGCTTTTACTTTGCTACTGCTACTGCCGCCGCCGCCACCGCCGTCGTTGCCGGTTTTCTGCGGTTTGCGTCGCCGTTACCACTGCCGTTTGCCAGCTGCACACGTCAAGCGCCTCGCGAATAAATTTCGTCTGCTTTTGTTTTAAAAGTTCTCGCTTAAGCACCTGTCTGCTTCATGTATATTCGCATTTACATTCGCTTCACGTCGAATGAAAGTACATCTTAAATAACACCAGATAGCACAGCGATAGACGAAGGATTCATTTATTTTACTTATTTACCAATGAAATTCCCCAAAAGCAGAATAAGTTATAGAGACGCAGCGCAACGTATATTAATTGAGGCGAAAACTGTAAAATTCAGGATAATTAACTTTGATAAGTTGTTTTAATGGATCCAGAAAGAGAGTTGGGTATTCCATGTGATTAGAAAATAATCCCACGCATTTTTCCCTCGCAGCCCCAAGCATGAGTCCGCTGGAAAGTGGGACAAAACACGTCTTGAAACATCTCTTCGTTCCTCCTCTCTCAAGGTTATTCTCGTTTTTATCCTTCGACGAACGGAGGCCAGAAGAGAAGTTTTTCTACCGACAAGGCGACTAATTAATTAGTTCCTGATAAGGGCTAACTTTCCACGCGAATCTTCTCGGAATTTTACTGCAGACTCAACATATTTGTGCACTACTTAACAAACTCTGTAAATAAATCTTCAATTTGCAACTGAAAAATAACGTGAGCACGTAATGGATAATTAAGTTTACTACTTATTAGTTTTAGAGTTCAATTTAAACACAAAGTTAAATTCATGGCGTTCTTTTCGTTTCGTCAACATGGTAGGGCGTATTGGAAAAGCCACAAAAACCACAAACGCTGAAGGTGAACGCGAATGAAAAGTAATGATCGCAAACACGGTGCGAATGCGTGCGAGGACGCGTCGTAAATAAACTTTAATAGCGCCTAATTAACCGTCCGAAAGTAAATCCGATTGCCAGATGTCTGGATGCTGGGCGCGTTTAATTGCACCTTTTGCCGCATTTTGCCACGTTACGCTACGAATCGATTATTGCGAGGTGCTGCTTTTAATTTGATGATACTGCGAATCGATTTCATTGATAGTGCGAGTGCAAATCTTGACAAATATCAAAGCTTTCGAGCAATTTCGGTTGCGTTTTAGCAATATTGATATGTTTACACATGCTGGCCTGTTTCGAGTCATTAACATGCTAAGCATCTCATTAATTTCGCCCATTTCCAAAGCCATTTTGGCGCTCGTCGTGGTCAGTTAATCAATGCACTAACTGCGCCCGTTTGTACTTGCCGAAATTGCTCGCAATTGAAATTTTATGCATTACGCATAGTTAATGCACACTGTGTTGACTTACAACGTCATAACTGATGTTGTTTACAATTATGGTCCAGTTATAATTTTATTGATGTAACTATTTTAGTTTGGAAAGAAAGTCCTTGGAAGGAAGTGGAGGAGAATTTGATGCTATTTTATTACACATTATTCGGAAGAAACCTAACCCAAATGGAAAAATAACTGATAGACGATGACAATGGAGCATTTGTTTTATGTGTGGGAATTAACACGTTGCGAACAAGGGTGGTGGAAGAGCAGCATTTGTTTCCGGTTGAATGCAGCGCCATCGACGATTGGTGTCCCGTATGTGCAACGATGTAGCTTGTGCTTAGCACTTGGATTATAAATTGTGTATTCTCCTTTCTTGGAAAGTACACTTTTCTCTTGTTTCCTTTTCGTTTCATTCTTTTTCGCACCCATAAACTGTAATATAATGGATATGAACATCTCAATCTTTTTCTCTATACGATATTGGTAAATGATTGCACTTTTCTTTAAAATATCTTGATTTCAACAATAGTATTGATCAATTGAAAATTCCGCTTTGGATTTGTATTAGTTTTCTGAATATAATGTAATATTGTTGTTGCATTGTTGATATGACAAACTTGAGGGCAGCAAAGTACAAATTGTAGCGAATTTCGAGAATGGGAGGATGAGAACGCGCTAAGTCAACACAGGAGCTGTGTGCTAATCATCCGGCATGTGGTGGAAGCGGCAGCGCCACCTTGTGCAATGTTTGCACAAAGTTAAACATCCACCAAGCGAAGCGGAGGGATTCCACTGCTGCCCCCCTTACAGCAGGGTGTAAACAGCCATCTTCCGAAAGCACAACGCCCCGAATCCCAGACAACGCGCACCCGGATTATACTTAATGATGTTGTCATTCGTTAGCAGTCACCTAAAGAAAAACAATTTCCGTTTAAACTAAAATTCCAAAACGTAGGACTTTATTTTGTACAAGCATTGGTTTTATTATTCTTCCTTTTCCTGTGCCGATCGTTGCGTACGGATGATCCTATGGCCTGTTTCTTTCATCCAGACTTGGCTAAGGACTGTGAGTACATAGAAACAATTAGGTAGGTTGCTAGCCTAACCTAAGGTGAAGAAGCCTACTTAATGATAATTAAAAGCCTTAGAAAGTGAGACATGCGCAGCATACTCTACCAGGATTCGAACCCTGACTTTTTTCGGTGTAGACACAGCGACTTTTGCAACTAAGCAACCCCGCACTTTGCTTTAATCATTAATATAATAATATATTATTATTTTTTATTATGAATATAACATCTACTTTTGTGAAAATATGATAAATGAATGATGGAGGTACACTGATATGCATCAACGTAATTAAATTAATTAAATTATATCAAGCCTATTCATATTATGAAATATTCGGATTCGAATAACAGGAAATTCATTGAATTAATTATAGTTACACATCGCTCGAATGATATTAACTAAAATTATTTGGAAATATCATTAACTAATTCAACTAGTGAAAATTATTATTTCAATTCATATTTCATGTTTCAGTATATTATTTACACAATTTAGAAACCATATTAATATTTTATCTAGAAATATTCATTTCTATCTAGTTTTTGTTGCATTGAAAAATGTGAGTTTCCTCCTATTTATGCGCTTAAAATAATATTCTATTCTTTCATCCATTTATACATCACCTGTAATCTGTGCATTGTTCATTAACAGAAGAAATTTATGAGCACTTTATGCTGGAAAGTAAATCGCCAAAGCGAACGCTGACTTGTATTTAAAATGCTCTCAAATTGTGTCATACTTTGCTGGCGCATAATTGCCATCGGCTTGAATATGGCGTGCGAGTACACGTGCAGCACGTGCATTATAATTGTGCATTGTCGAGATTTGCCATGATTTAAATCTGAAAATCAATATATTTTACATATTTCATTATTAAAGTAAGTACCTATCGCATGATAACCTTGCTAGTTAATCAAATTGTTATTTACTGATTATTTTCATAAATTTAATTATCATCTATGTATTTGAAAAAGGATTAAAAAGGAGCAAGTTTAAGTTAGATATTTGAGGTTGTGTAACGTCATAATGAACAAGTTCTTTCTGAGTTATGTTATTTCATTTAGGCACGCGCATAGTAAAAGAACAGTTTCACAGCGATGGAAAGAAATGTTTGGCCCACTTGTACGACTCGTAAACTTTGGCTCTACGCCTTTGAAGAAGAAAGAAACGCTGCCGCTCATTTCCACCCCCTGTGTGCGTTTCGCATTAGGCAGCTTCTCGTCTTTCACTGCCACCACATCCTCTCCATCTTCTTCTTCTCATCATATCGTGGATGGATGCGTATAGTCGTAGCCGAATGCAAAGAGGAGCGTGCCAATAAAAAGGGCTCGTAAAATTTGACACAAGGTTGCAAGTTTTTGGCCGTATGTTCCTCGTTCCTCCGCTTGCTTCACTTGCTCATGAATAATGCGAATACTTGATCTAAACACACATTCACGCAACAGCACACACTCATCATACAAATGTACAAGAAAATGCGAAAGGACGATGAGTATAAGTTTGAATATTACTTTTACTGTCTGATGAAATAATAAAATATAAATTACATAAAATATAAATAATTTCTATGAAATAAAATAAGTACTTTTCTACTTACTTGCTGTTCATACTATTGTGCAGTTATCCGTTTGTAAAGTCCATATCAAAGAGATTTATCCTTGGAAATATTATAACAAAAGGACTTTTACGGATTTTCCTTGATATCTGCTTTATATAATATGTGTCTGAATCCTTCACTTCAATTTTTATTATTAATGTCAATTTTATAAAGAGTAGATGTAATAAAATATATTATAAACATGTGGAAATATTTAATAAACTAATTAATATTTAAAATACCTTAAGGTAATAAAATTTTTATGAATAAATAAATACTGAGTCAAACAATCAGCTTATAATACACCCAATGCATTAAGTGCATATAAAGCCCAATTTATTGGAGTTTACGAGCATGTGACGATTTCCCTCGGGATCACAAATAATGCAACGCTTAGACGGTGGAGGTTTGGAATAATAAACCGTCACACACTTAACTGGAATGAGTGCACTTGCGGGACATTAACGTTGCTTAGCGTTGCTTAACATTGAATGATCGACAATAATAGTCGGCCGCCAATTTGAATCGCGTCCTCCGCCGGCGGTAAACACGCGAATTAATACAATCGCAGCGATAAATCGGGCGCACTTAATGGGCGCACTGCCGCACATTAACATTTGCAAGGCGCCTAAGGTGCGAATATATCACGGCGTATCACTGGATTGGGATTTCGCGCAACACTTGCGCACGCTCGTTTTTCATCAGTTTCTTCGCCGCCGCCTCCGGGGGCCGGCCATGATGATTTATTGCGTTCAACCCCAATATTGACTCCGATGCACTACGCGTTTGCTTCGCCAATGCTTTGATATCAATCAGTTTTTCTTATCGCTTTTTTCGCCCGCCGACTGTATGCTCAAAGACGACGCTGACCGGAAGGACGTAATCGATGCTCGTCGTTGGTCATTCCCGAAAAAAAACGGACGGCTATTAAAATCTAAGCTTTTTCTGATTTATCGTGTGTTTTCGTACACCAAGAAATTGTTAAGTATATTTTATTTGATAAATGAGAAATATTACTTAATTAATTAAATCATAAATTAACGTTTAAATATTAAAACTTTTCAACTGTGTCCGCATATGAGAAATTATTATCCTTTGGGATGCACAATGCCAATATAGATGACGCCCTTGAGAATATTTGAGTCCTGTTAAAAATTCTCTTTTCAGCTGCTATCAGTTCTCTCGTAAAACGAAATCTGACAATCCGAATCGCAAATTAAAAATGCCTAATGATGATATAATAGCCGGAATATTGTCATGCGTTGATTGATAAGCGCACGTGCGCTTCCTGCTGACATCAGCGTCAGCTCGTATCAATGGATGGACAGGATCCTGATGAGCAGATTTCCCCAATTGCAAATGGGGATGTGTTTGATAAATTTACGATCGGTTTAAAAGATTGCCGAGTATGGCATTGGCAGGATAATAATAGATGCCACATGCTATTAATAAATTTAATAAATTTTATTGGATCAAACCAAAAAAATTGGCTCAGTAATTCATGTGCTAATTCTTTTCATAACTGTAAGTTAATCATTGGCAGCAACATAAAATTGAAGGCGGCAGCTGACATGACAGGTGTTTTCGGGACGTGCAAAGCATGCTTTCACGGAGGCAAAAAGGAAAATAGTTAATTATAATTTGCAGTGTAATTGCTGGGCCATTTAACCTATAAACGCCCGGCGGTAATTCATCGGAGGCGGTAAAAGTGAGGCTCTTGCAAGCGCAGCGAATGAATTAGTGGTGACGTGCAGCGACGCCTGCAACGTGTTGTGGCGCGTGTTGCTCAACGTCTTCGAACTGACAGCGATGCACACGCCATTCTTGCTGCCGCCTCCATTGCCATCGCCACTTATTTTGGTTTGTGCGAGCACGCTTTTAAACTTCTTCTTCGTCTTGCAAAAACCAGTCGACAGCTGAAATGCATTCGGCGCTCTTGTCTTGCACCATTTCCGGCTTTCCACGTTTCAGCTTGACGCAAGGTGTGTTTGAACTTTTCCTAACGAAATTCAATTATTGATGTAATTTTTTGCACATTAATTATTCAAAGTGCTCATTTGTCGTAAAAGTCTACATGTGTAAAATTTTAATAAATTGGGTGCGAATTCGATTTTTGAATTTAAGAAGCAGTCAGGAGAATTTAGGACTCTACCGCACCCAAAGGAAGACAGTGACGTTGATAAACGAGAAGCCGGTGGCCATCTTGTTTGCTGCGCGCGTGTGCATGCACCTTGATATTCATGGCAACATCGCACAAGGCATTGCACCCATGTCCTGCTTTGACATCCTTCGTTTAAGTCCTTGACGGCAGGACCCAGTCCCTTCGCATGCCTACACATACCTCTCCTTTTCGGCCGAACAGTAATCCTATGAAAAAAGACCCAATTGACCAATGAACTAAAAGAGAAAAAGGTAAAAAAGGGGGGCAAACGCAATTGTCAACCCTTAAAGCGCCATTCCCAGTGGTAGTGTAATAATAGTTGTCACTATTAGACAACTAAATTATA
Source organism: Aleochara curtula (assembly GCA_963978815.1). Lineage (NCBI taxonomy): Eukaryota > Metazoa > Arthropoda > Insecta > Coleoptera > Staphylinidae > Aleochara > Aleochara curtula. Next base: position 3,503,987 of record OZ022222.1, on the reverse strand, counting down.
GAGGGAGTCATTATACTGACGAAGGCATCATGTTAATTTCCAACTGCTTATGAAATTATGCTGCATTAAATTACGCAAATTTAATTTCGTCTTTGTGTTTCGTGGTACTTTTGCGTTCCCGCCGCCGTTGTCGCCTCCAAACTCTTATCGCGCACTCACAGACACTTGAACGTGGGCCTCGCACACATTTCCACGACGAACGCCGGCTGGCTTAAGATTTCTGAGCCTTTTCAAGGATTGCGTGCAGTGCACTTAGATAATTAACTTGTTTGAAACTTGAATTTTATTAGTTTACAACTACTTCTTTTGTGTCTAATTCGCAAGAAGCAGAATCATCAACTATAAAGCATTCTCGAATACTCTAAACTTACATCATGATGTAATCATGGAAAATAATAGAGAGTTAATTAATTCATTTTTTTTTGTATTTAAAGACAAAGAGTTAAGATTTATTTAGTTTTCAAGTTCACAAGAATAGACTCCAAGTATCACTCAAAATTAATCATTAGGGAGTTGAAAACCTCTCTCTTCTTCTTCCACGTTTTCTTCGTTGTCCTTTTACGATTGAAGATTAAGTGATGCAAATGTGCGATGAAGATGATAGCACCTTCGTTAAATTAAATGCGTCTGCACTTGCTCACTTTTTTTGGCGTGTCCGCTTTATTCGTTTGCATTTTTTGCGGGCGCTGAAAATCTCTCAATTCAGCATTTTGCATTAAGGTTCTTCTCGCTTATTATCCTTGTTCCTCGTTCTTGTTTCATGAAATATTAAAAAAGGACGAAACTCTCCCACTAATTCTTAATTCAGCCTTTTCGTTACATTGAGCCGTAATTGACGTTAATACGAAAATAAAATTATGAAGAAAAAATCCTCATTGAAGAATAAACAAAGGGAGAAATTGAAGTGGATGGAAAATCAATGATTAATCCACTTGAAATTTAACGATTGAGTATTAAAAACGCGGGTGGCGGGCATCATTCAATCGTGTTTCATAAAGATTGCGTTCGTGAATTCCTTCAGGACTCTCGGTACTGGTTGATTGCCTGCTTTTATTTTGCTGCGCCGCTACTGGCTGCCACTTTTATATATTTAAACATAAAACAGGAAACGCACACGCCCGATAACTTTTTAATATATATATAGAAGCAGCGTATTTTCCTTCCACTGACGACTATTGGGAAAAAACTGTGAACACTTGGCAGGCGTGTGATTGATGTGTGCAATGCCCTGTGCGCATGACACAGCACCGGATGCATCGTGGCTGATGCAAAATCAATTATCCCTTTTGATTTAATAAACATTGCAAACTTTCGGAACGAGTTGAAAATTGTAAGGAGCGAGCGCGGAATCAACAACAAACAAAGGAAGTGACGGTTTACGGTGGCCGCGTCCGCTTTGTTTTTACGAGGCTCTTGAGAAAAATTGGAAATTTGCTATGTCGAACATGGTCGTCGTTTAAAATTTAACGATTTTTGGAAGTGGGCCAAATAATCGTGCAGTAGGACTGCAACTGCACGTCCTTCTTGCACTGGCTACGAGGGGCAGGATATAGTTGGCTGGAGATAGAGAGCTTTCACGTTTTATAAGCGTCGTTCCGCGTTGTAAATAAAGTTTTTCACCCCCTTTCGAGCCGCGACGCTGCCGCCACTGATCTATTGAAGGCTGCACACACGGTGTGGGCAAACTTATTGCGGCTGATGTGATACGATACGATACGATACGAGGGGCCGATACTCTCTCTCTCCGTGTGCAATACTTTATTGGCGCGTAGGTGGATTGCACTAAAACGTCCGAATGCGTTCTCCCTGAGCGAGGCTGCTTTAACCCCGCGCTCGAGTTTATCGCTTTTCATTAATTTTGCACTCCACGCCAGTGGCTAAAGCGCGAAAAGCCCACTCTAAAAACGCCAAGCGACGAAAAAACGTCCAGAAAGACTATATAAAACCAGAAAAAAGCCGAATTCATTATTAACAACCGTCTATAAAATCAATGGAGTTCTGATTTTGTGTTTAAATTCCGTAGATAAAAAAGTTACGTGGCTGAGTTTTATAGTTGGATTTTAACTTTTTTGCTTGTTCAGCTTATAGCTAATCCGATATATCTATTGTGCCTTGGAATTATAAGATTGGTTTTATATAGTGTATTAATTATAAATAATATTTCAAATCAAATAAAAGTTTTAGAAACTTTGAATTAGCCGGCTCTATCGGCGCCGATAGTACTTACCTCTAGCGGCGTATGTGGTAATCTGTAGAGGCGAACTACATTCACGGCAGCTTGGGATGACGCGGCCTTGGGTGCTCAGTTACTATTCTGCTGGTGTTTTTGGTGTACAGTGCCTGATAAAGTCGGTGAAATGGCTAATATCAATGGGTAAATACTAAGTTACAATTTGCCATCAAGGTAAGCATTACTCAGCGATTCGCGTAAGTGCATTTATAACAACGTATACTCGAAATTTTAAGCGTTATTCTGCAAGGGAGTCGAAGGGGGTTATGTTGTATGACGCTGGCATAGGTTTACGCGGTAAATATTACATTTTCGCTAATTTAACTCGTTAATCACACGGACATTCTACAGTAGTCATAGTCAAAGTTGAATCTATGCACCCATCATCATATCTGAGGGCCAGCATTGGTAAATTCACCATGGCATCATCACACCCATACAAGCAGACACATACATTTCATTCGCCTATGGGATCAAGGTCAAGTTCCAGTCTCATGTAACAAGTGTTAAGATTGTCCACAACTCATTGGTATATATCTGCACATTTCCAAATTTGACAATTTTATTATAACCTCTTTCATATTTTATTAGCATTAGTTGGAGTGAGGCTCACATCAACCAGACCATAAGTGGTGCCTACTCATAACTGGGGACAATCCAATTGGAACTAGAGCAAGCTAAGCACAAATAGCCCGTAGTATACCATTCCTAGTCTTGAGCTTTGACTATACCAGCTAGAAGTAGCGTTGGTATTCACTAACAGTAGTCCAGTAGAGTAACTTCATCCAAGCAAAGTAGTTTAAGAGCAGAATAGTAAAGTAGTTGACTTAGTTTATCACTTTGCACACACGGTGTGTAAGGCACGCGATCGGTAGTGTCGGTTTTTGCAAGTAGTGTTAGATTTCGTAACCGTATAGTGTAGAAACTTTCCTTCAGTAGTGTGTTAGTCAAATTCCAATGGAGATGAGGATGGAGTTGCAGTTCGAGCTGCCTACAATCATCAATAATAAGGTATGCACTGAAGAGTAATCAAATGTAACGTTTTATCACATTACAGACAACATCTCACAACACTAACATATTCCATTAAACACAGGGAAGTTCACTCTACATGAAGAGCAAGTCTTCATCTAGAACTCATAGTTAGACTTCTTGCGCAATATAGCATTTTGCAGATGGTCCTGCTGCAGCATATTAAAACGTTACATGTCAGTCAACGCACGTAGCACTCTTCTTCTCGTGCATTTCTTTTTCCCTGGTGCTGCGCTGCTAGGTAGTAGCAGGAGGCAGGAGGCTTCTTGTGCATGGCGTGCAAAATGTATAATTCACTGTGCGCGAAAGCTGTCGGCAGCAGGCGCACACCCGGCAGGAGTACGCGTTCAGTAAAGGCCTCCTGCTCATCAGGCACTCGTTCATTCTTCTCTATACACACACCTCCAGCACAGGCATCGAAAGGCTTCATAAAAAACGGCGGCTGGCCCAGCGGTGCACTTGGATGTTTTACGGCGTGGCAAATTTAACTTTTAAATCATTCCTCAATGAGATACCCACTCTACGGCACACAGCGCATATACAAAACGAGCGCATGCTTTGCATGCTTCAGCCATTCATGCAATAATTATAAGGCACTTACTTAATACAGAAATTACCATTTTTCTAAATAATGTGCTCATGAAGAGCGCAATTTCGCCCTGGTGTAATATTCGATTTTATCTCTAACACGTTTTTTTTTCATTCTGTTGCAGGTAAGCTTCAACCCAGTCCGCATGAAACATTACTCAACATTCTTCTGCATATACGAAAAAGTCGATGTTGGCGCTGAGTTTGCAGAGGGCGAGTTTCGAACATTAGCGAATGTTCAGGATGCTGAATTGGATATTTGAGAAATTTGCGCAATGAATATAAAAGTAGGTCATAATAATAAACAATTCAAGGATGAACTAAACGTTCAAATCACGGTAGCTGCTGTCAGAGCGTAAATTCAGCGAAGTGCAAAATATTGCCTAGATCGGCGATTCTTTATTGCACGAATAAAGTTTAACGTTCGTGGCCTAACATACGTATATTAAGCACGTGAGTTAACAACACATACAGCAGGAGAAAAAAGTCGGCCGATGATGGGCCACTCGGATTATTATATGAGTATTACCACTGCGCATAGCACGAAACGAGCGGCTATTTGCGCTCTACGAAACCATCCCGAAAAAGGTGTATTCTTAGCGAGTTCTTAGTGCATTCGCACGTTCGCCAACATTTATTTTACGTTACTATCTTGGCAATTCGCGAGCGTGCGCGCTTGCTTCTTCGTATTCGCTTCCATAGTCATATCATCATCATCATAGTTTTTCACACTTTTATTTTTGCGTTTTCACAGCGCACATTAAGGCACACTTGCGCGCACAGGGCGGAGCGTAATGGAAATTATGAATATGTGCTAAACAATTTACTAACTCGCAAAAAAATATACGAAAAATATAGCAACATTTTGTGCGCCGTTCTCAAAGGAATTTATGATTTCCTTTAATGCATAATTCAAATCCAACATAACTTTTTCAACTTTGCACTCGCGCCGGATAAATAAATACGTGGAAAAAATTGCCCCCGAAACTTTTACAATATTGGTAGCAGCATTCCGATTGAAAGTTACGTGGTTAGCATACGTAAATTGAGGTCAAATATTTTTTCAAACAACACGCGAATTCAAAACGAATTTTTATTGCATACTAAACCATGGGAAATATATTTTGTGTTATTACGTGTTCATTAGTTTTACATTTGTACAGCAATATCCCGATTAGCATTCATGTTTTAGTATATGCATTCATTCATGACTTGAAAATAAAATCACGGCTGTAGAAATTGAATGCAAAGTCAACGCGTGCGACCCCCGAAAATATGAAATAGACCAGAATACAACACTCACAGAAGAGAAACAAAGGCTTTCCATACTCACCCCCCTTGTTTTTTATTCGACTGTTGCATTACTTTATTGTTCCAAAAATTGGAAAACAGATTGTCATACAAATATCAAACTAACAACGCGAAAAACGCATAAAACTCGATCAAACGTAGCCGAACAAAAAAAACCAAATTCGCGCGTGGGAATGGAAATAAAGCTATTTTATAAAATGCTACGGGTTGAGGGTTTATTTGTGGGACAATTGCTCGATTGCATGTCCATTGGAAATTACAACAGTCCTGGTGACATTTGTATAAGAATGAATTATATTTGTCTGATGTGCATGCGCAAGCTCAATGAGAGTTCAACGCGCCTAAGCGTTTTTCTTGAGTTTGCTCAATGAACAAGTTGAGCCTTTACGGAAAACGATGTCGTTCAATGCGGTGCACCTCATAATCCATTAACTACGTTTGCCAACCTACCAACGAACAGCCATGCAACGCGTGATAAGCTCATTTTCATTACGTTTTCAACAGCTCCTCGCGTTTGTTAGTTCGTGTTTTCTCCAAGTGTACTCACCGCGTAATGGTTATATGTTAATTAATAATAAATCAAGCGAATTATCACTCTATATGATTGCAACATGCAATTTTCATTTAAATAATACTTTAGCTCTCTTGATTAGCTTATCTATTCCAAGATTATACAAATTTATTATAAATTTTCCGGGCTGGTTTAAATTTCAACCATTTCCTGACTTAATTAATTTATGGTTTGGAGGCAGATAGGAATTCAAGGTGGTAAATACATTGTGAGTAAACGTTTATTAGAGCTATAAATTCGCACTTGCTGTTCGAAGGCAAATTAAAACTTTTGTAAAGTTTATTTTTGCTGGCGTTTTATAAACCGAAGCGTGCACGCCAACTCGGGCAACAATCGACAATTCGAAATTTCGTCGTAGTTGAGGCATTCGCAAACTAATATTATTCTTAAGTTAGCCGCGAGGAGAATGAATCAAACAGCGGCGGCAAACGGGGGCCGTGATCGGCAAACTTTGAAAAACTGCTGTTTTTCCTTCGCGGAAAAGTTTTGCACGAAAACGTAACAGTCGCGTATACATACATCTATTCATCATCGGAAGGTATTTAAGGCTAGATAAATAGAAAAATAATGCGCATCGGAAAAGTTTATCGTGTTTGTTAAGCGAGTTGAACTAGTTGGAGCGAAAGCAAAATGCAATAATGCCGAAGCATTATTTATTGTGAATGTTAAATCTCGAGTTTATATAGCACAAATATATGCGAATATTGTTAGTTGTTCGCATGGATTTTGCATGCGGACCATCGGTGCACGCCGTCCGCGTTATAAATCAGAAAATAAAATATTTATTATTGGCGCACGCATGTTTTGTTTTACGTCCTTTGTACACAGATATAAATATCGAAACTGTAAAATATTGTTCATTCTCGAATTTATGCGACGGTTGTCCTTGCCTGCAGCTGTGAGGAGGATCATAGCTAAACCAGAAATATTTGATCTGCTATACCAATTTAAATTTTCATACGGCAATATGAGTACTCGTTATTTATTAATTTATCATGTGGACGTGCTAGAATTCGGGCGATTCGGTGATTGTTGGTTGGAGGAAATAATTGTGGATCGGTCTTGACTTGAGGTAAATATTAGTGCATGAAATGTTCGTTAGGTGGCAAATGCGTTCAGTTTAAGTAAAATGGATGTGCTTAAAAGGCGTGCGCGGCGATGACAGGGCTATTTGCTATATATTTCGTAACAGTGGGGGCGACGCATTGCCAAATTGGAGGTGGTGGTTGAGGTAGACCGTACGAATTCGCGGGCATACACGCGAGGACATGCATAAATAATTTCCAATATCGTTTCCATTCATAAATCTCCAACGGTGATTCCCGCACGCTTACCGGGCCACTCGTTTCGGGTTTGAATGTATGCTGCTGGTATTCATATCTTGTCCACGTGTGTTTGCTGTACGCGGCGCGACAGCCAAACGAACATGACATAAATATGAATGCGACGTGTGTAGCGAAAACAGCGGATTATTTATGGTCCACCGTGATGCATCGATGTGACAACGGAAATTTGCGCGCGCTTCATTCTTCAATCAAAGCGTGTATCATGTTTTTTGCTGCCATCCCTGCTGCCGCCGTCCAGGGATGAAATACATTTTTATGCCAGCGAAAATGTTTGATTATAAATTTCACAACGAAGCAACGTAATTGCGTTAAGCTGATTATCGATTATTAGTCAATTCACCCAAGCGGCTTCACTTTATACGAAGTTTAAGGCGGCAAGCATCTTCGTAGTACATCTGCAAACGCCACCCTCATCTCATCTCGGCCTGTTTCTTGCATCCGCGTGCTTGGCAAATTTTGATTAATTATTGCATTTCTTGTTCGAATGTTTCGCGCAAGTTTGCAGCACTTCAATCACCAACTAACTAATTCAATGTCTCTCGCATTCGCACAAATGCGAAGCAAATCAATGGCAATTCGCGACCCACTTACGAGAATAATAAATCATTAATTAATGCGCTGTGGTTAATTAATTATATGTGCGCCGTATTTTTTACGCGATAGATTTTTATTCTCGATCCTGCTCGACTAACAATAGCGGAAATAAGTTATAATTTGTTCGCGCCCGCCAGGTTTAGTTTAGTTTATTTTCGGCTAATCTAATAAGTCATTTTGTGTTATTATGTTGTTGGCCTCCGCTCTCGAAGCGCATGATTAATGATATTGCTTCGTTGCTCCTATTTGAAAAATATTCTTGTGGCAAACGTCTATTATTATATTGTTATTCGCTCAGAGTATTACATAACATATTTTCTTTTGTTTTTTTGTTCTTTTTTTTGCCGAAGAGTTATTGTTGTTTCGAATTGACAATTTAAATGAATGTGTGCGACATAAATGCACAATGGGAAAATTGAACTAGCGTTGCATTAGCACTTTGCAAATAAAATCTCGTGCTAAAGGGTTGAATATTTTTGTGAATGGATAAGACAAACAACTTGATACCATTTGCTAGTTTTCTCATTGTGATTTTTGTTCGCCTTATGAGCAAAGAGTGATTCCTGCTCGTCTCTATGCTTCAGCGCGTTTGCTCGCGGAGGAAATTGAATTGAATGCGCAGTTTGTTTTCGTTATAAATTGAATGGATTTGTGTATTGAGAATCATGTTGCAGTTGCGAATGCAGCAAACAAATTCGCACTCGAGGGACGAGACGCGAAAAAGACAAAACGCATACAAAACTCATATGCACATGGCGCACGGCGAATGAGAATAAGACGAAATGAAGTAAGTGCCAAGAACAATGTATGCTTGGAGGCAGCACGAAAAAGCGTATGAACTGTAAAGTGCATACTCATGGCGGCGGCGGCGGCGACGGCATTGCATTTCGCAATTTTGCACGCGCCTCAATAAACGCTCGTTTGTCGCGGCTGTGTGTTTTCCCAAGTGGTGAGACACGTTTCCGTTCCTTTTCCATGTTTTTCTCTTTGTGATAGTGAGAAATATTGTTGAAATTTAATCGGGTATAATCAAGTTCTAATTTTGAGTTTGTGACGTGCCTATCCAACTATTTCATAAATGAGATTCTTGATGTCCGTGCTCAAAGATAGAGACATTTTCAACTGATGGCATGCTGGTGCGTTCGTTAGGAATGAGTTAATTTACCCTTCGAGTACTTTATTTCCGCTGTCATGTAGCAATCTGCGCCGGGCTGCCTGCCTTCGGTTCTCTCTGGTTCCGTTCATTCCCTTTCGTGCGGGATGTATTGACACATCGACAGCTTTTAATTATGGGGCATCGCATCTCTCCCCGCACACGCGCGACTGAGCACATATGGGCTTTCGAGGATGCCGAATTTTATTTCTTTGTTTTCTCAATTGCGCCGTTCGCTTTTGAATTTCGCGTGCGTCGGCCTTGAATGAATAATGGCAACGCATTGGACGGACGGACGGACAGTGAGAGGCTGCTGCTAGTAATACTGAAGTAAATTAAACGCGTGAAAATCATTATTCGCAACTGACGTACGAGTAATCTTAGTCGATGTTCAATGCCGCAAACACATCAGATTACTATTGAATCGCACGTCACGCTTTGTTTTCGTGTCTCTTCCAAGTGTGTACCACACATACCTCTCGCAAAGATTATGCATGACGGGCGAGCAGCGGCGCGCATTGCATTTTCGCAGCGCTGCGAAAGCAGCTAAATTAAGATGAAGTTGAGACAGGTTGACAGTTTCGGTATGCGGCTTCAAACACTCATCGTCTCTCTGCTTGTTCCGATTTCCATACGGTGTGCACCATACTAATTGTCATATGATGACGTATGTAGCGTGTGCGTATTCAACGATTAATATGTTGCGGTAACAATGAGCTAGAGAGTGTTGCCGCCTCCATCCCCAACGCCTACGCCATCGCCAACAGCCCACACACCTGATGTGTGTTTGTCAGGATGTACATTGCAGCAGGAACTGCAAAATGTACACACATTAATGCACTGCATATGCAGCATGCCAATCCGGGAATTCTGCGTTTGCTTTATAGATGAATAGACATCACGCATTACGTCATATCTACAAAGTGTCTCGAATCTTAATCTTAAATTCGCACATTTCAAATTCCGATTTGGGCGTTCGAGTTGCATTAAACTAGTATACGCAATTGCCGAAATTATGTTTGCAAAGTAATCATGATGCGCGTATCTACATCGTTGAAACTAAACACAATTGTAATTTACGATGGTGCGCGCCTGGAGGGTATTCGAATGTCAATTACGCGGCGGCATGTTATTTGGCAATACTGTGCGGGCGCACACACCACCGTCGCCGCCGTTGAGGGGGTAAACATCAGCCGTCGAATGAGCTCAGCGGAATTAATGCGATTCGGACGATAATCAACAACACTAACGAAAGCGTACGCATGTATGTCGAGCTCGGTCAGCGGAGTTGACTTCATGATGGGTCGGTCGACAGCCTCCGAACGCATTCTTTGAATATCTGAGATAAATATGCATTTACGGTGACATCTGTTGGCACATACTTCGCCACCCCTCGAGGCACACGTGAATAAACACTGACCTGGAAACCGTTCCGGAAGCGTATATGGCGGAAACAACAGCGCAACGAACACACTCTGAACCGTGAAGTGTGCGCACTGCGTCGATAAATTTTATACGCTGACACCTTGCACTAAAATGCTTTGAATACGCTCGGTCAGTTCGAGTCCGAGCTGGGAATAAATAAAAATTCAACGCAGAGGAGGGATGTATTTTATTTTGTTGAAAGTTTAAGAGAGGTGGCGGCATATGTTTGTGATTCGTGTCGTTTAGACAAACAACGGGCATTCATTACGCCATAAATAGGTCTTGTAAAGTTGGGAAATTGGACGTCTTTGAGTACGTGTCGGCTGCGATTCGGGGAATGGTCGCTGCAGAGATTTGAGTAAATTAGCGCTGTTGACATGCCGTGCTGCTGTCCGGCATTGGCGGCATCGGTGCCGGCATCTGGCTGGACGTGACACATCGCGAACGCGCTCGTTGAATTCGTGTATAAGAAAGAAGAGCACAAGTCCCAACTGGACTCGTGTCCGGAGCATTATCCTTCGGCGCCAGCGTCCGAAAATGGGGCCGACGTGCGCATTCCTGCTTCTTGGACGAGCAAAAGTTTGAATGCGCTGTACGTGCGCACAGCAGCCGGAAATCGGAATTGCGAGTGACGAGAGACATCCATGGGTGAATGTTGATTTGTGTAGTTGGCACAATTGAACAAGGAAAGCACTACTTTTCTCCCGATTAGTCTTAATTGTATTAAATTTCCATTCATCCGACTTTGCGAAGCCGTCCGGTGCATCGATTTAATGCATTGTAACTTCCGGTTCATTCCACGGAAATGACGAAAATCAAATGCAGCTGGAGGAGGTTCAAAAGCGTTTAATCAATGATGCAAGCATAATGAAAATGGCGCGTACTTAAACTTTGCATTTAATTAATCTGACAAACCGGAAATGTTTGCCACAATGCTTTTACCCAATTGCCATTAGCTATTTGTTGAAGTAAGTGTTTAGTAATTACATTAAAATACATACATAGTTCCGGCATATTCAAAAGAAAGTGACAAAGCGACTCGAAAATAATTTTGAATAATATTCCTTATTAATAATGTACATTCATTAGGAAAAGAAAAATCTGGATTAAATTCCTCCTGTGGGATTTGTGCAAATGCGGGATTTGCGGCAAATTCCCAATGAGAACACCTAATTGATTGTGCGCCAAGCTGGAATAAATTAATCGCTCGATTTGCATAACAAAACGATTTCGCTTCGATTTGCCGCCATTTTTTTTAGCCATGAGCGTGCGCGCTACTTCTTAAGGATCCGATAGCTTCTTAAATGAGGTTCCCTTACAGTTTTCTTTACCATTCCTTCGGCTATTTTTCGTCCAGGCTAATGACCTAATGATGAGAATCAATTTCATTTGAGTATTCCATGTTCTACTCCAAAAAAACTTTAGTTTTTTCTTCCGAATGGAAGAAGTCTGCATTTAAACTATTGTCATTGAACATAGGGATTTTATTACAAAAAATCGAGGATAAAGCTTTATGCCCTAACGGACAGTGGTATTTATTTGAGCTGTATGGCTTCCTGATGGAAATGCGTTTAAAATTGTAGTTGGAAATTGGGAATGTAGGAAATTTTTTCTTGGGAAGTTTTTTGGTCCCTTTTGTTAGTGCTTCATTAATTTCGGGTTCGCCTGAAACGAGAAGCACATTTTTGGCAATGTGCAATTTCACATGTTTTTGACGTTGGACGTTTGACGCGCATGTAAACAAAAACGAAGCAAATGCACGTCCCGAAAATTGCGCCACATACTTGCACTTCGGTTCCTGATGCGTTTCGCATTCCTGTGCACTAATCAACCAGATGAATCCCGCTAAACTCGCGCACATAACAAACAGTTTGACAAAACAGGAGTTTGTTAATTGAGTGAAAAAGTTGTTTACTTTTTATTATTAATTATTGCCAAAGGCAACAAAGCAATCGTCAAAGGCAAACGAATATTTTTGACACAATTTTTGCGACCAAAGTTTAAATTTCTTCATTTCCCGATTATTACAAAGTATTTTTAAGCGTTTTACTTTTATCACTTTGCAATTTGCTTTACAAAACGCGTGAAATTTAATTATGATTATGAATAACTTTCTTTTTTATATTTAATTAGAGTTGGAGAGACACTTTTTTCTTTTCAATGTATTTCGGAGGTTTTACGTTTTTATTTGAGCGTTAAGAAAATGTCGAACACGATGACCAAAGTTTTCTTTTCAAGGGGAATTTAATTTTTTCGAGACGCATCCTGAATTTTCTCAAGGAGTAGTACTGCAAGTTTATGTCTTCATGTCCATCTAAGTTCGGTGTACTTTTACAGCGACTTTTAAAACGTATTCGCATTCAAAAAGCTTTTTTTAAGGGATGAAAACAAAAATCCCATTGGTTGATAGTATGCATACTAAATGCGCATATTTTGCACAAGATACCTAGAATTTTTGCTAGTCGACAACTAGAATTTTCTCGTGTTTCTAAAACGCTGCAAAAAAATAAACAAAATACTCGACGCTCATGAAGATAACCTCAAAATTGTACTTTATGCATGTTCTACATATTTGCAAAGAGGATTCTTTCATCTTTTCCAACATCTGGCTTTCATTTACATACACTACCTGTATTCAGCTCGCGCTTCGTCTTCCCGTTTTTCTCGTTTTCTTCCCACTTTTCGCTTCCTGCCGCAAACAAACTTGCGTTCACCGTAACTGTTTCGTTTTCTCATTACCGACACACACTTACAAGTCACCCGCTGTGCCCTAACCTGTACTCATCTCATTCCCATTTTATCCCTAAACACCATTCGGGCGCGTTATCGCCACTTTTCGATTTACTCTCCATGCGCGCCCCCTTGAAGCAGGAAACAACTCGCGGGCGCTCAGAAAATTGGGATTGCATCTTGTATCATCATTTGTGATCTTTTCAGTTTACATCCGTTTTTAACTTTTTCGCTCTCTCCTGTTGGTTTAGCCAATCTTTCAAATCGAAAAAAACACGGGTGAAACCAAAGTTTTATTAATTTTACATAGATTTACAAGTTGAATGAAAAAAGTAGTTAATTTTTGTTTGGGATGGAAGGCGTTCAACTGAATGAAACCCTGAATGAACCCATTATAGATGGGTTCTTCATATAGCAAAAAAGCTATAATTTAATTAATAACAAGCGAGTAAATTGCAGATGCAAAGGAATGCAAAAAAAAACGATAGTAGGTTCGTAGAAGAGCAAGAAAACATTAAACAAATCAATTTCACTCTGTCATTTTCTACAGCGCATGGTTTTTGTTTGCTGTTGCTGTTTCTTTTTTGCTTTTTATTTCATTTACACATCGATCTTTTTATTCATTCATACACATACATGTGGGTGGCCTTTTTGCATCGTCATCCTAGCATTTGGGTGATATGTGCGCGGCTCAGTGGTAGCGGACTGCGCCTTTTGTTTGAATGATTATGATGAGGACAATGATAAATATTCCAGAGCGTATATTTTTCGCTAATTTTTCATTCGAATTGTCAGTTCGTCTCCGTTTAAACAAAACACCAACATTTGCGCGCATCGCGAACACACTTTTATAATTCCCAACTAATTGTGATTGATCACGTTAAGTTTAATTCAATTTTAATTATTTTATTCCAATTTTTTTTTCATCTCACGCATGCATCACGCGCTCGCTCGATGCTGAATGGTCAGCGTGCTTGATATATGTATGACGCGGGCAAATTTATTTATAAATCGCGTCAATTTTTTTGCGCTAGAGCGAATCGACGCGTTTTATTGGCGTTTTGCTCGATTGAATTTATTTTTTTGGTTGGCCTTCTTTGTTTTCCTCGTTAGTTATGGATATATCCAGTTTTTCTCGCAAATAGCATTTTTCCACTCGACACTTGTAGCACGCGCACTTAAAAGTCGCTGAAATAATTTATTTTCAACTATGAATTTCCCGTTTTTCCCCTCTTCTTGATTCACGAAAAAGAAGTGTACCGCAAATGTATGGTGAAATGTTTTGATATACGATACGCATGCAAAATATCCACTTATAAGCTTTTTTCCCTTTTTTTTTAGTTTTTCGTTTCGTACTCTTAAGCTTTTTGCGAATGGTTGCGTCGGTTTGATAGCGCGTTTGGAATGAGAAAATGCGAATATGAAGGACTCGTTCGTCGCGTCGAGAATTTTGCAGGCGGGAGAGAAATAAAATTCATTCGCGTTGCGTTACGAGTTGAAGAAGGAGGAAAGGCGTTGTGTTAGTGTTATTATTAGGACGCGTCGTAAAATAAAACGGCTGGCTGCCTGATGTTGACCATTTCGTGAGGGATTCGATTGAATAAATGCATTCGGCCTATTTTCCACGCGCGCTTTACGCCCCTGGCTGCCATGAGAAAAGAGAGTTTTTAGGTTATTACGGTGTGCCGGACACAAAAAGCCACTTAAATATTCTAATCTCAGCATTATTTGCCGCATGTCGCTTTAGCCTGAGCCTTAATATTTTTCTTCATTCCTGGCCTAGGTTATTCAACTATTTTGAGCTTTATCATCAAATTTATTTTTCATGCAATTAAATTCGAAATATTTCTGAAATTAATTAAAGCCGGCTGAAATAAATAGATAGTTTTGAAATAATGTTACATAAAACAAGGAAATATTATGCGGAACAAACAACATATTTAATTATCATCGATTTGGCGAAATGAACAAATCAATTCATGCTTCCTGATTCAGTTTGAACTACACTCACATTAAAACTATTTCAAGCTCGTTTGTGCGTGTTTGGCTAATATTATTAAATTTTGCATGCTGGGCGATTTATTTAATCAGTTTATGCGTATGTATTGTTTGGTTGCATCATCCAAATGGAAATAATTAATTAATTAGAAAAATTGCAATTCGTCAATCTAGTTATCTAGTGAATGCTCTAACAAAGGGCGTGGAAATTAATTGGAAACAAACTCATATTTGTAGCTAAAGTTGTATAATGTTAATCGTTACATTGACACACATCAGGAATTATTTCCTTCACAAATAGATTTGCGCATGAATTATGTGATAATGATGATAACGATAATCATTCAATAATTTGTCGGCGCCTGTTTGTTCGCGCATCGTTTCACCAGCATTGTAATCACCGAATTACCGTTGCTAAAATGCGAATGTAAATTATTGATGACGCTGGATTTCCTTTATGATAATTGCGAGTATGATTTTTGCTCCGCTGCAATTTGAAATGTGTAATTATCAATTAGCGTTTGTTTAATTAGCTGTTGATTAATATTTTGAAGTAGATAATGTTGTTGTTGTGACTTTTGCATGTAGGAGGATAATTTGTTTTCAAGATTAGAGTTGGTAAAAAGCATGAAAAACATGGCAGGAAATCATCGCCGACGGCATAAAGCAATTTGCAGCATGGTGTTGCATGCGCGCATAAAACAGCTTTGCAAGAGATAGGAGGCGGAAACGCGGAAGCGTACGAATGTGAACGGGTTAGTGGGTCGCCTCACGATGGCGCTGCCGTTGTCGCGCTGCGCACGTCTGAATATGAAATTTGTCCGCCGAGTATGTAAATAATTGCATAAACTTATTACACTTGTTAAAATTGCAGCGGCACCAACAGCACCGCGAGCACGCCCCTCGCCGCCTGCCGCCGCTCGCCGCCGTGTCGCAAGTTATTGCCGGTTGCTGTTGTGAGCCGGGGAATGAGGGAGTGCTTGTCGTAATACACTAGCGCAATTTATATTCGCGTGCTGCTGCTGCTGCTGCTGCTGCCGCCTCCAGCACAGCTCCTCCGAGGCGATATGTTAGTCGCTTATAATATTATTAAAACGGCGGCGGCGTTTGCTGCCGTCCGCGTTTTGTTGCTATCAACAAACACCGAAGAAACTGTTGATGTTTGTTGCTGGTGCTGTTGCTGCTGCTTCTCTTTAGATTACAACCGAGAGCGCATCACTTCCAGTTAGTTTTTACTTTATGGCAAATCCGGCGCTGTAAAACAGATACTTTCAACTAAATTAGCGCACTCCGAAATTGTGCATTCAACATTTTTAATGCTATTTGCGCCGCTATGTAATTCAACACGAAATATTTTACTGCACGACCAACTGAATAATTTATGTTTAACTGGTTTATTAAATTATTTGCGTGGAAATTTAGAAATTTCAATCGGAAATTCATACAAGAGAAATCCTTAGTTCTTTTACGACAGAAATTTGCAGAGTAGATAAAAGTAATTAAATTCGTAGTTAAATTGCCTAGTCATAGACGACGTATTGCAGTAGCTGACATAAAATGTAATCATTAAAAATTTAATACAAAAAATATCTGCGTATTATCAATGACAAGTGCAGAAAAAACTTAATCTCTTTATGGTTATTTTAAATCCACTGAAAATGAATGCAAGCCGCCTCCATAATTCGAAATATTGCATTTTAACGGCGCAGCAGTAAACCTGTTGTTGTTGTTGTTGTTACAGCGCTGATAAAAACGTAAATGAAAAGGCATAACTTTGCAGCATGCATTTTTCTCCCTTTTTTCGCCGTGTTGTTGCAGAATAGTTTCGCATGTCATTGTCATTGACTGTGCATGCGCACACGTTGCTCGTGCACCGCCTCCGCGAGCGATGCAGGAAATGAAAGCGAAGCGGCGCGCTCGAGATAAATGCACGCGCCGTCCACCGCCCCCGAGAAACGCCAACTTAACTTTCATTAAAACTTTGTTATAAGATTTAAATTGTGGCGAAGATTTCGGCCGCCGCCACCGCCGGCAACGTGGCAAACTTCCTGTTCTGCGTGCGCGCAACTTGCTTCCTAAATAAACACAGGTCAACAAGAAAATATTCATTTCAAATCCGTTACGCTTCGTTTACTTTTCTTTCAATAAGTAGCTAAGAATTGCATAGTTAATTTATTCACTTTTCCCCGCTTGTTTCGTTAATATTTTAGACCAAGTACACTTGACGTTGTTAATTGCCTCAAACTTTAAATTTTTCATAATTCGCTTGTTCTCAAAGGCAAAAGCTTAGCTTTTTGCGCTGTTGAATTTAAATTCTCAAGGCTAAATCACATGCTCTCAAATTCCATTTGGTTTTTTAATTAAACTTCTACCTTGCGTCATATAAACAACTTCCTTCGCCTTCTGCTCTTCCGTGCTACATTTGCGTGCCGCCGCCGCCGCCCCCGCGCTCTTTGTTCGGATTTTTTTGCGCTTGTTTTGTGCTTATAAAGTTTAAGCGGGAATTGCCGTGGAGAGAAAAGATGGAAAAGTTGCGAATTGTTCTACTTACCAATATTCACACTTGGCTTGCGCAATTCGAAGGAAAGGGAGAAAGACGGCGAATGGAAATGGTTCGCTCGCCGCGCGTTCTACATCCCCCTGAAGCCTCATTTACTCGAATATATATTACCAGCCGGCGGTGCCCTAATCGTAAATGCGCGCTGGAAATACCGGAAAACCGGAAAAGGCACAACAAGATAGTATTACAATCATGGCACCTCTATACGGCTGCGCAAGTACCGGAAGTGCTCTCCTTAAGAGGTTTTCTCCTACTTTTTCGTCGTGCTTTTTTCGTCAATTTTATTCCAAAAAAGAAAATAATTGAAAATCCAGCCACTCGCGCGCATATGTAATTTGACAGCTGGTTTATTGGACAATTAAAGTTAATTTTATTAATTTAATGAACTTGTGTGTAAAGTTGGAGGCGTTTAGAAATTGATGAGGCCACTACACAACCTCAGCGAGCATAAATAAATGCACTTCCGAAATGGTGCAGTAGTAACTGGACGGCGGCCAAAATGGGGCAGAAGCAGCGGCAATTTTGGCATGTTGCATGCCGTTTTCGGAATGTTGTTGCTCGAACTTTGTTGCGATTGCGTTCCGCTGAAGGAGTCCTCGAAATTGGGAAATGTTTAAGCGACGCTAATTAGAATCAAAGTATTTCAGCCCCAAAGGAGCAAGCACACGATGGCATACATGTTTAATGAGTTTATTATTGTTGGAGTTTCTCAGCTATGGTCCATTCTTTCATTTGCAACTCGAGCTCATGCGAATCGATAATAGTTTATCGAATTTGGGAGCCGAACTAATTACTTGCTCGATCAAATAGGGCGTAATTACGGCTGAAATGAATGAAAAAGCACTGAAGACTTCATCATGGCGCGCAATTTTCATTCAATTCAAACCGGAAATCAAAAGGGTAATTAGAAAATCAAGAACGCGCGAATTCGTGAAACCCCGAAATTGAATTCGCAGAATGCGCCACGCCACCCTCGGCGGCCTGTGGTTTTCGCGTTCGGATCAAAGCGTCTTTCAGCGTAGAGACCCAAAGTTTCGGACGTTGGCCGCCGCCGCCAACACTGCGCATACCATCGCCCCCCGAGTTATACGACTGCTTGCACTTGATTAGGTATTCCAAGCGAGCGCACATGCGCATTTCCAGCCTGGCCGCCTTTTGCCGCCGCCGTCTATTATTTGTATCCATGTATGCGGCCATCATCCTGTGATGCACCCGGGGATGCATCTCATAAAGAAACTTCATTTTATGTGCGCGTCGTATTTTCACTCTTATATATGGAAATTTGTTTTACGAGCGTCTCGTGTGCTTCCCCGCTTTTCCTCGCGCGCACGTGACCAACTTTATACGAAGGTGATGCGCTTGCGCGCGCTCGTGAATGCTCATGTGTGCATTAAAGCCATATTAATATTATGTTATTACTCGATTGCGTCGCTTAACTGCCGAATCCTGACGAACTTTACAGCATGAGCGACCCTCGCTTTTAAACTCCTGTCACGCCGTTGTACTTCTTGCCGCCTTCAATCCGAGTGCTTAAAACAATTCGAGAGATTGCTTGATCAGCTTCTAGTTGACGCTGAAGAATTTTTTGATTTTTAATTTGATTAATTTTAATTAAATTACAATACTTAATGGATTATTAATTATTCTCAGATTTAGCAGAACTAAACTCGGAATATTATAAATTTAAACCACTCAAAATCTTAGAAATTCAATTATAACTTCGTTATTATGCGAATTGATGATATTACAGCGTAAAACAATTCAATAGAGCAAGGCTGAATAATGTAAAATCCAATTGAATATTAAATTTAATTCATATGTTATGCGCGTTGACGTTTACAACAGAATCAAAACCAATAAGTTTTAATTTATCATGAACCACAACCTGATGCTTGATTTCCATTTGCTCTCTTCCGCTTTGATCATGTGTAATACATTCCTCCGCCATGCATATTGTATATGCCGCCGACGCCAACCCTGCGCTACCACCACCCTTGCGAATGTGTCACCGCAATGACAATCATATTCCTGTTGTGATTAAACCGAACAATCACCGAACGCACACAACGTGTTGATATGAATACGAATCATAGCAAACATTCGCGATAATAATAATTCATCAAGTTATTCAGCACATGTGAGAGCTATGCTTAAGGGAGGGATATGCAAGGGATGAAATCTTAAGTGTTGCGCTTAGATATTAAAGACGTATTCCGGCTTGAATTTCTAAACGTAATTGTACTTTAGCCATGATTTATTAACTTGTGGAATTTAATTAGTGATTTGATGAAAAGAATGTGATTAGTCGGTTTCAATTAGATTCAAAAATAATTTAAGATTTCTTTTAAAAGGCGTAGAATAGATGCTAAGTACTTAAATCAATTTAAGGCCTGTTAAGAAGGCGCGGCGCGTCTTTCGCGTTTGAAAAACATTTAACTCGTCAAGTATTATCAAAGCACTTCCTGCTTTAAGGGCGAGAATAAGGCGGACGAGGAAAATTGGCAATTTTTAACGCGAACGCACCCGCCTGCTCCCAAGGGCGCATCTTCTTCCTGACAGACATGGGTGTTTACAATTGTCTTGGGGAGTAATTGCATTATCAGTCAAGCGTCTGCCTCGCTCCTGTTGCTGTTGTCGTTGCATAGCGTCGGCGTCAACGCGAGACGACTTTTGCCTTCTTCATCTTTGACTTGCCGTCCGACGCGTATTTGTGCATCTCGCTGTAGCCGAATGTACCGTACCCGGGTTGTGTTTATATCTGCTGCTGCCGCCTCCCGGCATTAAATTTATCGCTCGTCCTTCTATTATTTATTTATATTCAAGCCGGATTAACTTAACTCGGTGCCTGCCGCAAGCCGAGCAAAGGACTAAGGAGCGGTCGGGATTAAGGAGCAGATGTTGAACTGCTCCACGAGTCCGCGCGTGCAAAATGTGCGTGTGGTTGAATGAGTAATTGAAGTTATAAATTTATTTGACTTAATGTTTGCCACTTGCTTAAATAATTCTTTTTCCAATTTTATCTGTGTACTTACTCAAATGTAGTTAGTGGAAGGACAAATGGCATCAGAGAAAAGTAGACAGGAAATCACGTTTCCATAAAGGGGAAAATGAAGGACGAAAATTGTTTTGCTGCATTGCAGTGTTCAAACGTAATATATCCGGATAACGAGCTGCCCCCTTTGCATTGTGCAAAAAGGGCAAAGAGGAGAGATCTTCCAATGTTGCATTCATTCATTATTATTCTGATAGCGTGAGGTTTTATTTATTTTTCTCATAAATTTTTAGATTTTCATGTTTCTTGAAATTTGTGGGAATTGAAGAAATTTTATCGAAATTGTTTAATTACTAGCTGCAGTTGCAGTTAAAATTCATTGGTCTGAATTAGAATTCGTACAGAAATTCAGGACGCATGCATTTTTGCATGCGAAACATTTTTTCGAACGCACGTTTTTAACTAAACCAATTATCAAACGGTGCGCATTTCCCTCGAAGCTGCTTGAGCGAAGCGAATGAAACGAACCGAACGGTAATAATCCGTAACAATACTAATGAACATTTCCATGTACTCGTTCACTACGTACGCATAGCGCACGCGTGCATTTTCCGCAATGGTAATTATACTTTTATCGTGTTCGTTGGAATTCCACATTACGTTGTGCAACATACGGTAACTCCATTAATGCATCTTTTTCATACGATTTTTCTCAAAACGTAAAAGAAGCTAAATTATGCAGTAGAAAGCAACTCATTAGAATAGTTTACTAACAAAAAAATAGGTACGTTATGGTCAATTAGACAGACACCTTTTGCTTATTATTTCCGCATCCTTGATGTGCAGGATGTGTAAATCTTTTCTTGCTAAGTCTGCGCACTAACTAGAGGTGGCAAAGAGTGGATGTTCTTTTGCCTTATCCTTGTGGTGCAGGCAGTGGCGTATCTACCGCCACCGGCACTGCTGCCGTCGTTGCGAAATAGAAATCAATAGCCGGTTGGCCCGTATTGAATACCACATGCGCATAACATTTTCTGAAGATTATTCTAATAATGCGCAAGTGCGTTTTGGAAATTTTCACTTTTACGTAAACCAGAAAAATAAGAATATGGTCCGAGGTGAATATTTGATAGAAATAAAAGATGCACGAAACTATGCGACTATTCGCTCCCTGAATTCTCAGCTTTGAATAATAGATTGGCGGAAGTTTGTCTGTAAATATTTTACAACAAATCGCTCGTTCGTTGCTCGCGGGGCCAAAGTTTTCTTCTTCCTACCGTCATTTCCGGTTTCTTCCCACTCGCGCTGCAGCCGCCTTGCGTCCCAAAGTGCTAGTAGGTTGTTAGTGAAACTTTCCGGGTGGCAATAAATGATTATTGCTCCCCGCCCCTCTTTCTGCGAAAAAGTCTTAAAGATAGAGAATGCTATTTTTGGATATAGAGATGCAGGTTTCTGCTTTTACACAGATGTATCTGTGTAAAATATCCAAATACAAATTGCTTTCAAACATTAAGATCAAAGTGAAAAGATTTAAAGATGCACAGATTAAATTGAATAAAATTTATTCGATCCTATTTCGTAGCGTTCTATGTGTAATTCGTGGAATATGTTTGAAGGGATATAGGTTCGTCCTTTCTTGATGAAATGAACCTGTAACTCGGGCTTGCTTTAGGGTTCGTTCGAAAAAAGTGAGAAAATCACCAAAGACACCCAAAAATGAAGGTAGTTAGCACGACAAGTCCTAAATTCTGAGCGGAAAGCCTCTAATCAAGATCTCCAACACATATAGGCACATTATCAAGATGTCTACATGCTGGTGGCGGTTGGCGGCGGCATTGGCCTGCGGGCTAATCTCTTTCATTAAGCCCACACGTGCGAACCTGCGAGTTTTGTTTATTCGTGGTGATAAACCTGTTAAAATTGAGTTTATTTATTTCTTCCCCGACTCGCCTCAAGGCCTTTTTCGACACTTTGCAGGTTTTCCACACTTGTGCGCTCGCCGCCTCCGCCCAATGAATAATTGCGTCGGGCACTTCTCACTTCCGGTTCGTGTTTGCCACCAGCACGGCCGGCAGTCTTAAGGCACTACTTATCAGCGCACTGCAATCAAGGCCACGATGCGGCACAAATCCGTGCTTCGCTTTGGGTTTAACACCAGCACGTTCCCTCCTTGCTCCTCACTAATATATGAACTCGCCACACCACGCAGGACATTCGCGCGTTGTCTTAAGGTCACACGAAAATCCCTATAGATCAATGGGGGTCGTTCCTTTTTTCCTCACGGCGGGGGCAGTCAGCGGTAATGCGGAATATTGCGTGCTCTCTGATCCCGAACGGCATTGTGGCGGCGCGCGGTCGCTTGATCGCATTCTTACACTTTCCCTGCGCCTCATAGAGATGTTCCTCGGGAATGCGGTTTGCCCAAGCAAAGGCTCGCCTTATTTCCACCTCGCTGGGCAATAATTCTCGCCGCCCCCGTTTGCGCGCGTCGTTCGTTCCTGATGCATTAGACGAGCTTCGCTTTGAACACGTTCCGCTCGCTTCATGTGCTAATCAGTGCGAGCGCGCTCTCCCTGTTTACTTCCAGGTGCTTCAAATGCTTAATTCAATTTATGTTCGAAACTATTCTTAGCAACTCAAGACGTACGACGTACGTTCATGTGTGTTTCGTCAAAGTTTCTTTCAACTGCCAAGGATTTCCAACCTCCTTACAAATTTCACATGAAATACTTCAAAATTTGTTATTAAATATTCAGATATATTACTCATGATCAGTTAAATTCATTGAACTCTAGAACGAAAAGTTCATCTTATATGAACTTCGGAGTAGTGAGTAATGATTTGTAATTAACCATACTAATGAATTTCTCTTTGTTTCAGGTGAGTTTCTATCCGGTGGCGAATTAATACCAATGTTTAACATTCACGTAAGTTTGCGAAAGCAATAAATAAATTAAGAATAGTAGTCAAAAATGATTTAGAGATGGTGTAAGGATAACTTATGATTGGATTCGCCAATATATAAATATCAGCGAATAAATAGCAAAGTGCTGGCGTTGTAATTATTTTCGCTGCGCTGCAGATAATCTCGCGAGCGAGTCGTGCCATTAGTGCTGTTGCTGCCATTTCTAGGTTTCTTCCTGCTCGCGCCTGCTCTCATCCTGCGCGTTTTTATCAGCGCACCAACGAACGCATTGTCATCACTTTCTTCGTTCATTCTTAGTAGTCTTCTTCGCGCTTTCTACGCGTACTCCCGTGATATCTCCAAACACATCTCAGATATAATGCTCACATTCATTCTAGTTATTGACGTCATGCCTGGATATTATTCCAACGAATATAATCAACTGTTTACTTAGTACCAGGGTAGTTAAGCGCTGATAGTATTTCGAAAGGATAGTGTTGAGTGGGGACGGGGTTGATTTCGGGAAATTAATAACTAATTGGTATTTTCCTGAAGCATGCTGAATTATTCCCGTGATTGCATAGTGAGTGACACGTCACTAAATCGACTTCATTGCAGCTTATTTAGTTTAATTGCCGGCTCATGAATAAACATGCATTTTGCGACGACGACGTCGCCATTGTGTCAGCCGCTGCTTCCGGTGCGCTTGTATAAAGCGCGTCAGCGCGATTTCCACTCCATTTATTTCATTGTTATCGCTCGCGCATTGAGCAAATTAATTATACACTTTTTGCGAAACGTATTTTTGCGCGAAAAACGCAACAAAATAAACAACTATCGCGCGCGCGGAAAAAGTATGCAAAAGTGGAAAATTCGTGCTTGGAATGGAAAGCAATCAGTGTTTTATCAAATGTTTATTATGCCCAAAGTGCGCTTTTATTTGAACTAAAAAAAAAGAAATATTCAATTTTATGATTACATATTAATCTCAAGCATTCCATAATTATTTTCAAGCGGGTTCTTGCATTAATAGGAGTCTTGAGCTGTCGTTACCGCTGTTGCCGCGTGTTCTTCGGCCAGAAGAAGCAGAACTTGCGCGCGTCCATGTTGATAATTTATTAACGATCTAATTCGCAGTCATTAATGTGATTAATTCGCGAACGAAACCATTGCGACGTTGACGTTGACTTAGTGCAAATTGCGTGGACGCCACCGCCGCCGCCAGTGCCGACGCTACCGCATACGGAGCTCAGTTTTCTGCCGCCCGCGTGCGCCTTCTTAAATGCAATTTATGCTCGTTCATAATGCAGCCCAGTTCGCTGCGGCGTTGCCGCTTATTAAAGATTTATTTGTTTATTGCATGCATGCTGCTAACTTTCAACGTTCGAGTAGTTTAATCTAATTTATTGTAATTTTCTTCAATTGCTATTTTATTGATTTTCACTTTGCTCATAAATATTATTCTGCGGAATTCAAAAATTCATGAAATTTTCTTAGGAAGAGTTTTCAAACACGAGAGAGAAAAAGATGGCAAATGAGTGTAGTTTAATTAGAGTTCAAACAAATAGTTACGAATTTGGCGTGTTTTGTGAACTTAGTTTTCGGGGAATTTTCGTTCGAAGTAGCGTTAGAACTCGTAAATTTGACACACAGCTGTTTTAATACGTAAGTGGGTTGTTTATATAAACAAATTAAACTCTTGTAAACCACTAAAGAGTTATCAGCAAGAATCTGAATGCAATCTCGAAAGTTTGCTGATTAGTCGCCTGCAAGCTGTTTATTTTCCTCTCGCAGTGCAGTTATCCTCCAGCGCATGCGTATGCTTGTAGCCAAGTAGTATAAGGCCAGCATTAATGCCTCCATGCAGCAATTTTGCAGAAAATCGTAAATTGATGCAACATGTATCTTCACTTCGTCGTCGTCTCGCTCATGCGTTAGTTTAAGAAGCGAAAGGGTTGTGTGCACGCTGTTTGCACAGGAAGTTTGGCGGCTGCTAGCTGCGCCTTCCAGGACAACTGTTCGAAAGTTATGCCGCCATCGTGGCCGCCACCCA
The DNA here is from genome assembly GCA_963978815.1 of Aleochara curtula. NCBI lineage: Eukaryota > Metazoa > Arthropoda > Insecta > Coleoptera > Staphylinidae > Aleochara > Aleochara curtula. The sequence continues at coordinate 3,478,499 of OZ022222.1, read as the reverse complement.
TGCATGCACGCATGGATCAGTTCCCAGCCGAACATGTTCCACTCTTGCACATTCCTTCATTTTGCTGTTTAGCGCTATATTTAATTAAAGTCATAAATTTTATGAATATTAATAACTTTCGAATAACTTATTTTACGTCTTCATCAATCATATTCAAATATTCATATATTATATATGAAAAGAGTTTCAAACGAATTTTCCTGCATTTTTATTATGGATTTATTAACAAAATTACCTATTCGACTTTCGATTTATTAAATTTTTGAATGAAATATGTACTTATATTTAGCTCTATATTATTGTAAAACATAGGAAATTGAAATTATTCCTGACATTATAAACTCATTGCGATGTTATTCTCATAGACGCGAAGCGAAACGCGTGTGCGCATTCAATTACCAAGTGCAAATCACTTTGGCGAGAGTTGAACTCGTTCAGCGAAATTTCTTATTTTGATGATTTGCACATTCGACATCATTCGTACATATCAGACGCATCGCAAACTTTGTCAAATGCACATACACGCGCAGTGAGTGAATCTGAGGCAAGAAAGAGCGCAACGAGCCAAATGCTCCCGATGCAAACTTATGCGCTGACGACATCGAATTGCAAACTTCCACTTGTTTTCAATGCAAATGCGAATCGATTTAACTTATTGCCTCATTCAATGTACGATTTATCAATTTTCGCGCAGCTGATCAATAGAATCCGATCCGGAAATGGAGATGTACCAAATTGGAGAACGATAAGTCAAGGAAGTGTTAGCAAGCTCAGTTTAACAATAATTATTACAAAAAATTAAATGTTAAACTCCGTTTTTAAGTTAGATTTGTATGGAGGAAATGGCCTTGTAAATTCACCTAAAAGAATTTCAAACACATTTCCGAGGTGGTAATTTTATTCTTTGCGCTTACTGTGAGCAAGGACTCAATTTCGGGCACATTTGGCATTTCAATCACCGTTTAATGACTCAACTGCACATTGGCGGCGGCATGCGGGCAACGGCTGAATGGAACGATGCGCGCTCTTTCGCCCATTGTAAATATGCATTTATTCCAGCGCATTGATATCGCCATAATTTATGGCATTTTTATTCATAAATTGGAGCGCGCCGCACAAAAGCGCCGCACACCGCGCCGCCTACGCATCTCGACGTATGATGCTGCTGCTGCCGGTGGCAGAAGTCTATCTACACTTGCTGCACGGCATCATCCCATCGCGGTTATCAAGCCCGCACATCGCGTCGTTCTCAGATATCACTTGCTGCCGCCGCCTCCGACGTCATTGTGTTGCGTCTGCCAAGTGATTTATACATTAAAATGCAATGAGACCCCATTTTCAATATTCTTACACTCGGATATTCTTGTCGTAAAAACGGAAATAAAATTTACAACGCAAACTTTTATTCACAATTGTCCTCCGCTTTGCACTTCATCAACAAGTTTAATCCGCGCGCATGCAGTTGAGACACTTTGAGCGCGCACAACGATGACGGCCACATTTATGAGACACACGGGGGGGCGGCTGAAATTTTATTACGACGCGTATATTTCAGTTGAGGAAACTAGTTAATCCAACTTTGACGGCAAGAGGAAAAGTGTGTGCCTTTGACGTTGATGTAAATAGAAATTAACTGCGAATTGTGTGTGCGCGAGCGAGACTGAAGTCGTCCTGTCGCGTTGCGCTTGAAACATTTCACAATTCGCGGGCGGCTCTGTTAAGGACATTTCTTTAGCGGCGGCGGTTGTTACATCGTTGTTGTTTGCCTACGCGCTCAACTTTCAAAAACTACTTTTCAACAGCGCATTTTCACTTCAGGATAATTAATTTTAGTTTTTATGAACGTTGCACGTGATTCCCTTTTTTGTGTCAGTCACACAGGCAAACGCATTAGGAACTTTCGTGATAATCGCATATTTTATCCTTTCGGGAATATGAAGTCTTATCATAGATGAAATAATAACCCATTTGTGTGAACGTCGTCTACAATTGAGTGAGAAAAAACGAAACAAAGAAATGACAGAGAAATATAAATTGGTAAAATGAAGAAGATTCAATTTGGGCAAGCGTGACCCGAAATATGTCCAACAAATATATCTATCTATACGCGGTATTGAAAAGGGGACAGAAAGGACAATTTATAACAATCGCCCCTCGTGGGACGTTCAATAACAATGCAAGGACGCGACCGGCAGCAAGGAACTTTCCTTTGCTGTATCCGGCTGTTGCTATTCTTCTAGGAGCTTCTTCGGTTCCCAGCGCACCGAAACCGCCACCGCAGACCATCCTTCTTCACTCTGCACCGCCGTCCGAATGTATATATGTCGGTTATATATCGTCTATATTGCTTTTTAGCTGCCGCCCAGTAATTCAACAATATCGTCTTTGAAGTAGCACATTCCCTTGTAGTTTTACCGCCCTCAAAACCCCTTCATCAAGAAAAGTCTTCATAGTTTACTTGAATTGCTGACTATTGTCTTCTCAGAACATGCAATCTCATGTATTTTTGTTAATCATGCCCGTCGGTCAGAAAAAAATTAATAATGAAGAAATCCTAGAAAGTTTTTCAACGTATAAAACAATAATGAAATTCAGTTTACTTAAAGTCCACCAAGCTGGAGCACAAGGTGACATTCACTTACAAGAAACTCATCACCGCCCCCGAGCGGTGGCTGTACAACACAAAGACTCAATTTGCATTCTAATTCTTTCAGCAACCCCTGTACTTAAACGCAAACCCAGTTGTTAATCTCACCTTGGCTCTCGCGCCAACCGAAAACGACGACTTTTACACTTTAACCTAAAACCTTTCCTGCTTCATACACTTTTCCTCTTCGTCATTCGCACTCTATTGCCGCCGTTCGCCGCCACTGTCTGACCAAGCGTCACCTTGTTCTCAATTGTTACCAGTAGCACGCTGTTTGCGCGGTGTCGGCGGCGGCGAAACCCTATCCTCATCGCGGAGCTCAGATTGATGAAGAACCTCAAGTGTAATTCAATTAAAATATACATCAAGCTCTTATTCGGCTACTGTGCCGGCGCTGGGGCGGGCGTAGGGTGTGAGGGAAAGGTGTAGTATTCGACGTTTGATCGCCCCCATGAGAAACTGCCACGGGCACATACGGTTTATGGCGGTGGCGGCTAATCTAGTACAGTCACAGCTATTGACAGCTGGGCGTAGGCGGCACGCGCAGGTGCATTAGAATCTCAGCATGTCGTAGCGTAATGTAAGCGGAGACGTCTCGCCTTAATGATACTGTTCGTGTTGCTCGCCGCCGCAATTGTACGAGCCACCCACCAGCCCTCCCATCCTGCTTATTCCGCGTTGCCACCGCCGAGTAATCCGTACGAATGCAAGCGCCGCAATTGCCCGCCGTTCAATCGGGCGCAACCTTTAATTCATGTCGTTTGCCCTTATCACAATCACCCGGCTCGAATGTCTTCAGCGGCAATTTGAGACTTAATCTTAGATTGTTAGTGTGCTATTCGCATCGTAAACATGAACGTCAAAGTAGTAAGACTAAATTTCAATTCACACAAATTACGCACCCTTAAAAAGCCATCTTGCTACCAGAAATATTATAACCGATGAAGATACTAAAGACAATAAATAATAAGAATAAAACGAATCGAGGAGAAATGAGTTACTGACAGGGTTGTTTCCGGCGTTTGGCTGTCCGGCTAAAATATCTGCGGTTTCCGCGATCTGCCGCCTCCTCTTCGAGGGGCATCTTTGTATCTCGCACGCGTGCATCTCTTCTTTAAGAAACAAGTGAAATACACATACACACATCTTTCTTCTTCTTCGTAAAGTACGGGTCCGGCCTATCTGTCGTAAATCAAAATACCGATTTAACCCAACACAATTGCCACTGCAGGCCATCCATTACATACGCCGTCGTTGCTGCTGCCGCCGCCGCCGCCGTGGCTACTGTTGCAGCCATGGACGCTCAGGATGTCACTGTCAACAACAAACGGCTCAAATATATATAGTGGACTTCCAGCTATAAATAAAACAAATCATCTGAAACAAAGCCAATCGCCTGTGTGTGCCGCCTCCAAGCGGAGGATGATGGAATACAAACTTAAGAGATTTTTCCTATTTCCGGTGGTATTCTTTTCGTAAATGTTTCACAAATTGAAAATGTTTTACGCCGTCATTCCTTCTCGCAAATATTCCAGCAAGAAAAACATTTTCACATTTCCATTTTTATTAAATTGTTGAAACAGCGCCGCCGAATAATTTATGCCCAAATATTGACTCAGTATTTGATTTAAATACGGCGCATTTGTAAAAAAAAGCTATTGATTTTGAAATTAATTGGCATTATTATTATGGCTTGTACGCAATTATTATAGCTATTTACGTAAAAGTTGAACGTAATATGCGTTCCCATTCGTTCGAGTATGGCACAAAATGTGAAAGCAAACAGAGAAACGTTAGCGACGAGTTGAAGTTGAATCTGATCACAATCAGACGTGCAAACACTCGCAAATATATCGCTTCGGGCATGTTTAATATCGGCTGTACCGCTACGTTCGTTCAATCGCTTTCCGCGTTTCAATCCACTTACCATGGAATAGGTGGTCTATTACCTAAACATCCCTTGCATTATTATCATATCAATCTCCCACATCTCTGTTGATCTCTATTGAAATCATTTACCTAAAGTTTAAATCCATTAATTATTTCACATATTATTATTTTGAATCGTGAAATAAACGCATTTTCACCAATTTTATTATCACCTATTGCTGTAATTATTATTTAAACCAAGATGATGGATAAAATGAACAATTAGAGTAATTTTTTAATTAGGAAATTTAAAAAAAAAAGTGTGTTCACTGGACATTTAAATGTATATAGACGATGTACATTAATTAGCATTTCATAATTAACAATGAAGGCACTTTACAAATTTCACATTTGCGGCGTAGATGTGCATTTGCATAGCGCGAGCGATCGTGCGAGTGCGCTACATAATACATGTTTTAATATTCATCGCACGATTATTCAAAAACTGAACGCTCTGACGTCCTAAAATAATATTTGATTAACTTTTCCATTCACGCTCCCTGTACACATACGCCAAGGCGTAGGCGTCTTACGTTACGTAACCTGATGCAGGAGTAATGTATGCATTTATGTATAGCTATCATGAAACTCGATTAATTATTAATTGAATATCGCATCGATGTTGTATAATATCTTATGCGTGTAGCAAAGGTGTATAGTGTAAAATCTAAATTTAATGTTTTCTCATTTGTTTCAGGTATGTACACAACTCGTTGAACTCGTCACTCAACTTCATTCACTCGCTCGCTTCCTGGCTAGTTAACTTGCTAGTTAGCTAGCTAGTTATCTAACAAAAGTAAGTAATATACGAAGAGGGTGATGCTTACGGCACTTTATATCCTTATTATATATTATCTCGCGTCGAACAAGTTTCGTACTTCATTTTCCTCACGTCAAACTTAAATTGATTACTTATTCATTGATTTTAATATTCATTTTTGCTCAAAAATTAGCGGAAAATATTTAATAGGCATTCGAGATATTTAACCCTAAACGTCAATTAGTAAAAGGGTCTTACCACTCGCATTCCCAAATTTCATAAAGAGGCCCAAGGGACTGTCCCCTTATACTCGGGCGTATAACCTTTAATTTTCTTCATTAATAAGACTTTCCTCGAATTTATTTAACTACGCTCGCATAATTTTCCTCGTGGTGCTAATGAAAATTTCTAAACCGGAAAAACAAGTTTACAAAACACAGCTAATATCAGGGATAGTAAAAAAGAAAATTAAATACGGGAAAACCTGTAGGTTGTGATATTAAAAGCAACTGTTTTCGGGGAAAACATCTGGGTAGTTTAAGAACATGGAAGGAATTAAAAAAAATATTTGCTTTTAGTATTTTCGTACATTATTTACGTGTTTAGTTGAGAATTTAAATAAGATAATATTAGATTTATCCTTTCTCTGCACGAGCGCGTAAAAGTATGACGAAAATCCAAGGATAACAATGCGCCCATTGTCCTTTTTTGTCGCAGTGCAGAACGGGGGCGGGCGCAAGGCCTTTTGCACATCTGCCACGTATTAAAATGTCTTTGCGCAGCTAATTGAATTACGAGATGTCAAAGGAACAAGTGCGCTTTGTTCTACCATACTGCAGCGTCCTGCCAACGCTGAAAAGGACGTACATTCACTCGAAGGGACCTTATCCCTTCATCTCAGACGTACGCGTATTTGTTAGCTGCGTTTTTAACTCAGTTAATATGCAATTCGTAAATTACTATTGACGTTTTGTATTAAAAATAATTTGGGATAATTTGAACAGCTGGAAAAATGCTTGTAAAATTCATAAAAATCCGTCGCATACGATGATTATCAAGCTTCCTGGTTAACTAGGTTTGTTTGCTTATTTGCGTAAGGAGGATGCCACATTTCCTCGTTAGCTAAAGGGTTGTATGCTCTCGAATGCGCAGCAAGTTTGGCGTGTGCTTGTTTAGTATTCCGGTAATTTTCCTCGCAGACGTTCAGATGCGACGTGGTTGGCGGACGCCGCCATCTTAACACACATGCATATCTATACACGTCTTCTTCATCTTCCGGTTGTGTCTCGCTTATGCGCAAGAACGGAAGTGATGCTGTTTACGACTGGATTTCCTCAACATCTGTTTTTGTAATGACTTCCTGTTGGGACGTATTTTTTCAAGGATTCAATGTTTCTATTTAAATATAATTAAAGTTTCGAGGTAGTGAGCAATTAATCGGTTTGATTAAACTTCGATTTTGTATATTTTTGTTTGGCAATAAGTATTTTGGACGGGCGTGGTAAAATGTTGAGTATTTATCCTGCACGTGCGGAACGTATCAACTCAAATACAAGTTTGCGCGCAAAACTTGTCTAATTACACAGCGGGCCGGCTCCGACCAGTTTTCTCATCGTCCAACAACAATGAGTGAGTGAGTGAGTGAGTGAGGGGTGGAAAACTCCCAAATCTACCGGGATAAACTTAACCTCCATTTATCGCGCGTTCTCTCTCTCCACATCCGAACTTTTAATCTATTCTATTCTTTCCTACATACGCAATTCAAGAAAAAACAAGACGAAGCCACACGCTGAGGACGTAATAATAGATTCTCACTTCTTGGGCGCCGCCGCCAAATCTCTCCGCAGTCGCGTTTTTCAATGCCGCCGCCGCCACCGTGATGCACCATGCGCAACGTGCTGGATTTACGCGCCATGCTAACCCCCGGCTTCGCATTTCGCGCAATTGTTTTCGCTTCTTCAGCGCCGCCGCCGCGAATTCCACGAAACTAAACTAAATAAATGCGATAAAATATCCCTCGAACGTGCGTGAACGTATTTGATGATTCGTTATCTTTTCCACCCTGCTTACGGTTGTTTCTTCATTTGTTCTGATGGGAAAATAAGATGGGATAAAGTTGGATTAGATATTAAGGACTTATTATGATTAGTTTATTGACAAGTTTTCTAGTAGTCTATTAAAATATTGCTTAACTTCAAAGGAAATAGGGAATAGAGAGTTTTTTTTTTAGCGTGTCGTGTTTTCGACGTTTTTACAAATATTTTTATTTTCGCAAAAAAAGGAGGCTAATAAAATATTGTGTGTCGAGCGCACATAAAACCAAGTTTAATGCTAGTGCACAGTACGACAATAGCGTGTCGAAATATTATAGTGTTGTGTGACAAACTAGCACGTATTTCAAACGGACCTCTTTGACCAGTGACACACACGTCAATGCCACCCCCTTACGCTTTTTGTTTTATGATTCATTTCTTCCATGCCAACTTTTCCTATTTTATGTCTTATTAGTTTTATTCTCCACCATTTCGTTGAAAACTGAAATTAAATTAAAATAAATTATACATCTGACATTACTAGGAAGCTCACTTGTTGTGTCGAGAAGCAAAGTGAAAAAGTAAAACATTTAGTAATATTCTCTTTTGGGGGTGCTTTTATTCACATCCGTGACCAGCGTCAATCGCTCAAAATATGACTACCCCCAGCAGCGTGCACTTCCATTTATTATTACCGGAAAACATGTTCAATGTGCGCCCCCGCAGTGGACCTGAATCTCTTGGAAACGAAACAAAAATCCTTAAATTGCTCGAAAAGAAATAACACGACGCGATCTCACGTCGAGACTCACAAAACACTTTGATGTGAGCGTATAAATGATGACAATATTTTTCCCGGTGACGGTTTTGCCGCTCACGCGTGTGGCGTTTCTTCAATTTCAGGAAGTGTTTAACAATTTTCTCCGTTGCAATAAAGTTTTTCTCATGTTCTTAAGCCAACTTGAAAGGATAAAGCGAATAAATTTAACGAAATATCAGGCAACGTGAAACGAAAACACAACCGTTAAATGTTGTTACTGATGTAGGAAGAAACGCGTCAAAGCGTTGGCATTACATTTGACTTGTACTGGTTACAGTGATAGTATCGTTTGATAGACTTTGACACTGTGATTGTCGTTCGCTGTGCCAGTGTTAAACAAAGTGCATGTTTTGTGCACAGCATTCAACAACAATACATTTGCTCGTATTTCAGACGCGCGCACAGTCAGTCCGTAAACAGTCGCGCTGTTGCTTATTGGAATCGTAATGCAATACGACCGGAAGTGAGAGCTTTGTAGCGTACAAATATCTCCGCTTTTTTCCATACGCGAACGGCGGTGTCTCTTTTTCGCACTTGCTTTCTCTTTGAAACGTAACTCTACACTAATGACAATTGCAAATTGTATGCTGTTACAAGCAAACAAACAAACTGATTTATTTCTCTCGAAGTGTATATTGTTTCCGGAGTAGTTTCATTTATTTGATGTAGCCACCCAATTTGTTTAGATGGAATTTGGTAAATTGATTTCGTTTGAGTATTTTTTTCAAAGATGAGTTCATACGTTAAAAGATTATTGTTTGGTATTTGAATTTTGCACGTGTGTGTGTGAATGCAACACGGGGTAGGAATTTCATTTCCGGAAAAATCGCTGAATTATGATTGCTACATGGGGAAAACTACTGAAAATATCCGGGCTTTGAACACGTTAGTAAATGGTAAATGGCCAGAAAGTCGCATTTCCCATCCTGTGTTCCTCGTTCCTGCTTTGTTTTCTAATGTTTCATGCATGAAAAAACTTTCCTCTTCGTGACGCTCTTTTTTATTGGCTTGTTCCACACTAGTATTACATGTGTTTTCTTCAAATACGGAAAAGGTTATGTTCCTTATCATTTTATCCTTGAAAAAGCAAAGTTTTTACAGTTTTTACATCACAACAAAATATTTAAGTTGCTGTTTTGCTTAGATGGAGATTACTTACATAAATAATTAAAATATCTCATTAACTTTCAGCTTTTGGTTAAAATAAGGGTTAATACACATATGAACATCGCCGGAAATTACTTTCAAGCTCGTATCCTGCGCTCCAGAATCTAATACACACCATTTGCATTAACGTCGAGTGTATTTGCTTATTTAAGTTGTCGTTGAGTGAAGTCCTTATCGATAGTGAAATTCAACTTAAAAGCGACGTCTCGCTCTCAATCGGATATCGTTTCGAAGCCATGTTGTCCTGATAAAAATTAGTCGCGTTGCGTTGAAAAGCCGTTTTCTCTCATTCGTATCACTTGTCTTTTTTGACTTTTTTCGGCGCTTCAAAGCGTTCTTCGTATACCTTCGCTGCTTGTTATTGAGTCGCGTGTCCTTTGCCACTTAGTGCACCATGCGCATCCTTTACTTTTTTCGCGCGCAGTTCGTCTGTAAAGAGGGCACAGGAAGAAACCTAGCTAGAACTAATATTAGATTTCGTCGGTCAAATGGAATCCTTAATCTTCATTCCGTTCTTATTTGTACTGTATATATCACAACGGCGAGGAAGGCTAATGATGAAAAAGGGGACACGTTGATTGAAATAAGTAAAGAAGTTGAAGGAGGACAACAAAGTGACTTTCGGACTTGAATATAAAAAGAAGACATTACGATAGAGTTAATTCGTCGTGTTAGTTTAGTGTGGAATTTAGTCATGATTTATCGCCTGCTTTGTTTGCATCCCTAACTGAAAAGTTGCGTACACAAAACGAAGATGCGCGTGTCAGTTCCAAGGAGCCACGTTTTGAATGATGATGAAGCAGCAAGCACACTGACTCAGTTCGGAACGCACCCTTATTGATCCGCATGTTGACCTATCCTTTTGCGTTGCGGTTAAACACTCTGCCTGCTAACCAGCACGAATGACTCGTCCAAGTCTCAAATATCGGCAAAGAAGAGGCACTATCAAAGTCCTGCAAAAGGCCAATGCGCATTTCCGTTGCAAAGTCTCTTGAATAAACGTAAAGTTACACACGTCCACACTCGTAAAGTTAACTTTTAAAAGTAATATTTAGAAATATTGCGGCATGAGACATAGAATCAATCATTCAAGTTAATATAGGAAATTCTAATGAGGAGAATAAAAAAACCTATATAGGGTACTTACCCCTTTAAAACCATTGATGGTCACTCCTTGAAAGATAGAAAGAAGAAGATGGGCGAAAACACTACTAAATATTAAGTAATTAGTCGTCGCTAGCTAGTGATGGCGTCGGGGGGTACCCCCGTTCAGCTTCCACGCTCGGAAAAGTTATAATGGTAAATCGAATTCTTCAATCTGTAGTAGTGTTTTCGTGCATCTTCGACTTCTTCCGATTTTCAAGGACTGACCAGGCAAGGACTAAGGGGTAAGTATCCAATATGGGTTATAGTTATTATTCATTTTTAGTACTTAGATGTATTGCGGCGTAATTTAAATTGATTCCTCAAAACTCCACATTTAATTTGATTTAGCATTTGATTTCGGTAATATTTAATTTTATGATGGAAAACCAGTGTGCAGCGGAAAAGTTTTACACATTCGAGGCAGCGAAATCGCCAATACGCACATGTGAAGTAAGGTTAGAATGCCGCCCCCAATGACCAATTTATTTACTACGCGTATAAATACTTTACATCAATATACCCATAAGCAGAATATGAACGAGAAGAGGAATGAAAGAGGGCGAACTAAAAGTTGCTTTATCGAAAAGATCGAACGTATTCATAAAGATATCGAGTTTTATTTTGCTAAGCACTCACAAAGGACTAGGACTTCCACGAACAAATATGAACTTGTGAACTAGTTTGAGCATATTTTCGGAGAAGACGTTATAAGCTTTGAGTGATATTAAAAATATTGATCATTTAGAAATATTACGCAATTTGTTAAGAGATTTTTATACGGAATTATAACATTGTAAATATTTTTACGATTGCATAAACAATGCACTAAAAATTTAAGTTATATTTCTCGCGTCTTCTTTTTTTTTAGTTTGCATTTTTAATGGCGGATTTCATGACGCATTATCACGTTGTTTGCGTTACGCGTTTTTATGCTTTACGATAAGAATTTGGCCTTTTGAAAATTTTATTCGGCCATCCGAACGCCGCAACTAAGTATGCCCTTAAATAGCTTCATCCTCCTTCTTTTTGCTATTTTGTTGCTGGCTGTTGTCTTCTTTTAGTCTTATTTTATTCATATATAAAGCGAGATTTTTATCCCTATTCTTCCGTGCAGCGAACGAGGGTAAATGTACGCAAAGTTCTAAAGTCTTGCATCCGAGCATTCAACCTGACTAAAAATTTTATGAAATCCATTCTGCGATTTTTTACTATCAGCACTTTAAAAAGTTTGCGCTAAATTACAATAGACAAACGCGAAAAAACATTTTGCCGGTCACATGTGCGATAATTTCATATATTATCTGCGGTTATATCACGGTTTATATTTGCACCCCTGTAAACGCTGTTTAATAGCGACGTGTGCCATCCAGCGTTAACGCTAACGGCAGAAGGGTTAAACTAGACACAAGTTTTAAGCGCACTTAGACTTATGAGTGCACTAGCACCACGCAACTGATAGTGGCGCAATTGACGTTGCGGAAAGTTTACTGTTGAGGTTACATTCTACGCAAAGGGTTGTAAAATGGCAACGTTTTCATTTGCCACAATTGTTTAAATAATTCACGTTTCAACGCCAAGGAAAATGTCTCATTTAAATATAAGTCAAGTATTTGACAATCCACGTCGTCGCGCATCAACAAATTGATTAGTAAAGTGCTTTCTTTAATTAAAGAAACACTCATTAATGATGACGAAGTAAAAGCGTGCCGCTTGAGAGTTGTTCTAGTCATACTGCAAACTCCTTTCTCCTGCCGAAGACACTTGAAGGGCGTAAAACAATAGAAGAGCAAGCTTTCACGAAAGATGGCGAAAATAAACAATAATAACAACAGGAACCAGCAAGGACGAGGAGCCGAAAAATAATGAAATAAAACATTAAAAGCGAAGCGAGACGTGTTATTATGTATCATGTCGAAGACGCACGGACGTGCCGCATCATATAAAAATGTAATTTTCCAACAGCGCCGCCAGCGTAGAGTGAAGTAAAATACACGCGCACTTATACTGAGAGGGGTTGGATGAAAAAGCAAAAGAAGGAAATTAAACGCAATAGCGCGCGCCCTCGTAACGTAATGGTCGTTTGAGTTTACGCTCTTTAATTATCTACAGGAAAATTATGAAGTTTCCATATTCTTCTCGCCGCGTCAGGCATTGTTTTTGTACGCAAACAAAGAAGAAAAACGTCGACGGCGTAAACAACCAGTGATGATTTGAGAAAATTCATCATTACGCTGCCGTATAAATATTTGAAATTAGATAGCTATAGGTACATAATTAGAACTCAAATAAAAGTACCTACTACACGGAAGATACACTGAGGGTGAATTTAAATTTGATTGTCATTTAAATTAGCCTACGAAATGAAAGTACACAGCACTTTATTGGAGGATTTTCACAAAGAAAAATCGTATTGCTAGATGGCTAAGACCTTAAGCAGATAATAAGAAAAACGTCACGAAATAATGTTTCATTTGCTTATTCAGTATCTCAGCGGTGGCACTGGCGCTTTCTGCACGTCGTTTGCATTTCTATGCAAATCGCGCACTGCTCCGCTTCTGCCGGCTGTGCCGCGCCGCCTAGAGATGTTCAATGAAACGTATTCAAAGATATATTTATTCAGTCGTGGATGGGTAATAGATATGTATTTGCCTAGTAGTTGCGCGTATGTATTTAAGCGTTCATTCATTCGCCGCCTCCATCCTATCTTATTCTTCTTCTTCTTCGTCGGCTGGCGGGCGGCAGCAGCGAGTCGTGCGCACAGCAGACAACAATGGTAAAAGTCGGCTGGGGGAGATAAAAGATTGCCAATGAGGAATGTATAATATGCATCGAATGTGCACCGCTTTTCATACGTTTTCGCAGCACATTTATTTTCTGTCTTTGCATTCTCTTTTTTAATGAAATGCTTATAAATCAAAAACTGAGATGGCTTATTGTATTTCTGTTTGCTTTCAGAAATATTTTAGGTACATAATAATGTAATGATGTAAATGATTCAATTATTAATGGAAACGCTTCAGTGATAGTTCAACAACAATAATAACCATTTTCGAATTTGGCGCATCACACGTTTCGTAAATGTGCAAAACATGAGCGTAATGCGTGCACGCATTTGCATGCAGTTCAAATTCGCGATGTCGTATTTTGAATTATCAAACATTATAATTTAATTGCTTCCCCTTCGAGTTCGCTACTTCCTAATTCGTTAATGCGACGAATGCGCAAATTGTAAATGTTTTATGTACACGCACACATAATACGCGCACGAATCTGTAAATTCTATACCTACGTGCGGAGACAATGAGCAAACATTGTTTCAGCTCGTTCGCGCATTGTGTATTTAGAAATTTAGATTTCCAGATACATTTCGCAAATGTGTTTTGCATTTCATATTTCGCCAATATTTAATTACTTTAATACATCGCGATGCATCGTCCAACACTTGTATTCATGTCGTTGATATCACTGTGATTTTCGTGCATTTTCATTACATGCGCACCAATTATTTATTTATTAATGCGTTTTTCAGTTAATGATCGTGATATGTAGTTAATGATATGATTTTGTTAAACAAAATAGCAAAAGGTAGACTTAAATAACGATACAATCCGATTTAATATTTCAATTTCGTATATCGTAACCGAATGGGGATGCTGGTTGAAGGGAAGGGAACACTCTCTCAGCGTTCATGCCAAAAGAGTTACAACAATATACCGAATTACTTAATCTTTAGTAGTGTATTTGTTTGCCATTTTCCGTGAACGTAGATGGGTTCTAGGTATTTTTAATTACTATTATATCCGTTGTGGGCTTTAAAACGGGCATTAAATGCTTCACAAGGATTATGGAATAAACTGCATAATTTGCCATTGTTATTTCTATGAATGAAAGTACTTATTTAAACTACAAAATATTTTAAAGTTATACTTTCTATATAATTATATCAGATTATAATGGTTTATTATTATTTTAATTCACTATTTGTAAAATAACCTCGGCAACAAATCGGAAATGTTGCAAGAACATTTTAATTGCTTACTCGGGATGGTCAGCGAATTGTAAAATTCTTGTTACACGTGCATAAATTCGCTGAAATAATACAATTTGCAATTTATTCACGTGTACGAACATACTGGTCATACTAATTGGCTAAAGCTAGAAATATGAAAACCGTAAATTATGGTATTTATGGTATTTAATCAAGTTCTAAAATTACAAAAATAATTCCACACGTGACAAAGACATGTCAAACGAAATATTAAAAAAGTTATTATGCGCCAAACGAGATTTTTTCAATAGTAAAAAAGTTAAATCAATATCAATATCAAAATTACAAAGCCAATATTTGCCAACTTTGTAGATTTTATGCGTTCATGCCTTTTTTATGTGATTTTTCCATTTTTTCACTTGTGAATGGGCATTGTTGACTTTAAAAGGGTGAAATCAACAACAGCGAGGTGTACCATAATTTTCTACGCCATAGTTCAATCGAGCCATTGAAATCTATAACAGTTCGATAACAACTGTAGAAGAAGGTTCGAGGAAAACGAAGTGTAAAATCAAAGAAAGCCGCAGGAAGAATAAACGAATACAAACGGTGCTTAGGAATTGTAAAAGTGCATGTGCGCACTGATCCGTATCTTAATGTCGCTACCTCCGCAGTGCTGCCTTGCTTCCGGGCTGCATCGACAATATGTGCACATTTTCCAAAGGGGAACTTGTTTTCCCGGTCGTAGTTGAAACGCATGCATGTACCTATTTCTTCCTCGTATTTTGCATCGCGTATTGCCGCTACTTGTTTTAGTTTTTAGTGTACACGCTTTGACTATTCTACTGTGTATTTCGTGTGGCGCTATCGCGAAAGACATTGCTGGCGGTTACAGCGAGCCAACTCTTCGAGGGTAGTAAACAACCGCCCCTTAAGCCAACTATGCGAATTTGATACTTGTTGGTCGCTTCGTTGTGGTTTTCAAAGGGTTCAGCTTGTTTTATTTTTGGTCTTTACATTCATAGTTTATTGCTTTATTTATTTTCGCTACTAAATACGTACTCATAAACTATTTTAAATAGCTTACAAGGCGTTTGAATTCAGAATATCATTTTACTAGAATTTTGTATTGGAAAAGCCGCATCAGAGCAATAATTACACAATTAAGTATCCTTCAAACGACGTCCACATTAAATTGCATTATGTAGTGTAAACGGTTAACGTCTGTTTGACGCCTAATATCTTCAAATTAGTAGCACGTCACACAAGCGGGGTGCGCGTCGCACTAACCACATGTCTTTACCATCCGCCTATTTATCATTCGTAATTGGAAACAACAACAACGTGCTCGCGCGTATTACCAACCTAATGAATTCCACTATGCTCTAAGTACGCGCACCGCAACATTGCCCGCCGAGGATAATTGACTCGTCCTTGTCTTACGTTATAAATAATTAACAACACATCCGTCGAATTGTTGCTGTAATATAATGACCACTCTCTGGAATTAAACGTTAAATAGCTATAATTATTAATTGCATATTCAAAATATTTGCACACTAACCATATTCATGTCGTCTAATTAATCCATGTTTAATGGGTGTATTCATCAGCTCAAATGCTTTGAGTTAATTCTACGAAGCGAAATTATAATTGATATAATTGGCAATTATACAAAAATATATGTGGAAATTTCTTTGTGCCATTTTTCGATCTGACTTAAAATATTTGTGTGTCATGCAAAATGATTTGAGCATCAGTTATTGTGAAAAGGCTTTTTGATATTCTTGGAATATTTTGAAATTTATCATTGATTTATTCATGCAAGAATGAAAATTTACGTTGATGGGATTGAATTCATAGCCTAAATAAAGGACACACAAGAATGTGAAACAATGTGTTCATTTTTGATGCGATTGCGTATGCAAATGAATGAATTCGTTGAAAATCGCTGCAATAGCAGCGTAACCAAAGCATCAATAACAATTGGAATGCGCGTATGTTACATCGTAAAATACCATCAATAAATTTCGGTGATATTTATGAAGCGTAACGCGCATTTCGTACACATTATGAGTATGTTTTCATTGTTAAGCATACTCGTAAATGAAGTGACACCATCCACCATGAAAAGTCGAGTGTATTACCATCCAATTAATGACAATTCTCAACGTATTTTTGCTACATTTCTTAATAACATTTTTATATTATTATTGTTTCTTATACTAATTTTATGTTTTTGTTTCAGGTTAGTTTCTTCTTTCATCAAACTACGTTTTCCACGCTTAGTATGTAAGTAATTTTGAAATTTTCATGCGATAAGAGGCCATATTCAAACAAACGTTTTCGAACTACCTTTTGTATTAAACGTGATATAAAGCGAATGAATTCCTAGAGAAAAAAGTGGGAAAAACTTCAAGACGCGTGAAGATTTACGTAGTGTTTAACAATGCATGTTAAATAAGCTGGCTATGCGAGTTTCCTATTGGGAAATCTGAAGAATACAATACATCAACACACACACGGCCGTAGCGGAGGGTCCCATGCGTTCCTCTTGTTCTTATTTCGCGTCTTCTTCATCGTGTGCCACCCCCGCGTACATGGGAGATTGCCCCAAACGCCAGTCAGTGTCTAACTAGCAGTCGCTTTCAGTCTGTGCGCAGACACTATCTCCAGACGCTGAAGATTGCTCCTTCGGATTGTTCAAAATGGCACACACCTGCCGCGACTGCGCAAATACACACCCACCCTCATCCCTTATATACATACGCTCGCCGACACGTGCCATTTTCATTCAGGATATCCAATTCGTACGCTGTTTTTTTGTTCATTGCCGACTCTTTGCGCGTATTCGCTCTTTATAAGAGAACAAATATGTTCAAACAAATAACAAAACGAGGAGGAAAATACGAAGAATAAATAAAGAACCGCGCAGGACAGAAAGAGAAAGTAATATAATTTGATCAAAGGTATATCAACAGAAACAAAACGGGAAAAAGTATCAAATGAAGAATAAGGATAGAAAAATTGTGCTTGTATTACAATTGAAGTTATTTCCTTAATTCTCGTGAGATTTTTGTGCGTTTCGCCTTTGCGAATTTGCTTTTGCCCGAAACGAATTTTAATCTGAAAAAGTACGTTTTTATTTTTGATGAATTTTGCTTTTTATTGATTATTATACTTATTATTGCCATTACAATGAGAAGAAGGGAACAAATGGAATTGATTAAATCACTTAGCAACACAGAAACAAATTAATCGAGAATCTCGTGCGCGCATCCTTAAACGCTTTTGTCATGTCAATAGAATATTTCCAGCCGAACAAATGAATTACGTCAACAATTACGCTGTAATTACAATCACAAGTCACAAACACACAGACACGTGCGAGAAAGATGAGCACACGCCACACACACTTTGCAATTACGATTAACGCGCTGAGTGAATTTGTTGAATATGCAATCCGAAGGATAACGTCAATGGCGGGAAGGGCGGAGGCGATAGCGGGGAATGGTGGCATTCTGCGCAACAACGGCGGGAACAAAAGGCGGAAAATTAATGCTGGCGCATTGGAAATTAATTGTACGATAATCGGATTGCATTCGAGTGGAATAACGCCATGCACGCACACTAATACTACCCTTTTCCGTTTTATGCTATCCCTTAATTACAGCAATATTAGTATTTTCCATTTTCCCAATCGAAGATTCTCCGCATTGTTGCTGAATTTTTGTTGGCAATCTAAAAGAAGAAATTTATATTCAAAGTTGCAACATTGATGAAAATGTGATAAAAATACAGAGTTAAACGTGGTAAACTTTTAACATGGCAAGCAATTGAAATTGAATGAATGCACTCACAAACTTACACTCTTGAGATTTATGCGATTGCATTTCCGGCATGGCGCGTAATGCTAATGAAAGCAATGCGACTTAAGTGTTTAACGGGCGTGTCGCATAAAAAAGTTTTAATAGTCGCCTTGGTTCTACTCTCTCATATAATTCAACTAACAAATACTACAGAAAATGTATGAAAATAATTAATATTCCACATTTTCTAAATCATCTCTGAAAATTTACAGAATTCTAAAACTCGCAGTAAACTATCTAGTAGTTTATGAGCATGGAATGAAAAATTTGAATACTGATATTAAAAACGCACATTTTCCAGCTTATAGTTACCAATAAACTGTTATGGTTTTATAGGAAAATTGCAAAAACACATTAAAATTACATAAATTATAGTCATTTTACAAGTTGCCGATCGCATTACGCTTGAAGGGTTCATATTTTGTGTTAGTCGCCATTCACAATTTTTTGTATATTTTAGCCCATCAATCTTTATTATACACCCACTACCGGTTTAATAATATTATACGGCCATAAGCTATAAATAAATCTAGATAATTTTACGCACACTATGTGTAATTTATTATTACGTTAATATCACCGTAATAGTACCATAGAGTGACACGCATTTATTATATTTGGTGCTAATATTAATTTATTCTATTTTGAAGTTGACAATATTGAAGTTGAATTTACATATTTGCTTTTGAATTTATTTGCTTTCATGACAAAGGCATTATCCACTTAAAATTCACAATGGTAGAGAATGTTTCGGTTGATGATAAAATTGTCAAACGTTTAAATTCATCACAAACGCATTTATTTATAGGTATTTTCAGTTTTATTTGAAAGCAAAAAAGAATATTTCGGTTTCAAATTTTTCTACTGGCATTTTGCGATAGTTCATATTATTTACGGGCCATGATAGTATTTACGTGTTATTTGCACATACTTTTAATGTGTTTCATATACGCGCGTGTAATTCATGAGCATTTCTCAAAGGAATGCTCGTGATATAATGCGTTTCTTTTGCGCCGCTATTACCATTATGCTTTAATATCTTTTAATATTTAATATCGTAAAAAATGGCACATAAAACAACATTATTCGCTTTTGAACCTTATTACACGCAACTTTATTCATTAATTTATTATAGGTATTCAGGTCGAATTTTATTGCTTATGTCTTAATTAAATGCAAAGTCGCGAAATGTACCTACTACTACAATTGGAGGAATCATTGGAGGAAACTTTTTGGAATCGAACGTGTTTAATTCCATTCTATAAATATCAAATGTTTTACTGCACTCGTTCGTCGTCCTTCAATGTCAAAACAAGTGCTTTGTCTAGTTGATTGCATTGCACATGTGCTGCACTTTCGTGCACGATGCACGCGTGTGTTTCAGGAAGAATAAAAGTGCAGAGAGTACACTGGAAGATAAATGAAAGTAAGATACATCCATGTAGTCTGCGCATTTAAGAAGTTTGAAAGCACGGAGAACAAAATCCTTGCTTTCTTGCAATATGCCTGCATCGTTATGATTGCTTCGCCGTACTCCACTTCATTCTATCCTGTTGATAATTTCAAAAACTTGCGACTTGTCCTCATTTTTCTTGGCAAATTTTCTTTACTTGAATAAATAGCTTTATAAAGATAAACTATTTATAACAATGGACAAAGAACGCGTATTGAACGCATTCAAAAGTTGAATTTGACTTGTTGTTAATGTCGTTGGTAATTTACTTTGCAAAATAACTTTATTAAGATCCATTGAGCGAAATGCCAAAAAGTCAAACAAACGAAAAATAAACAATACGATCATTATTTCTAATAGGTATGCCTTCTGGCGCAAGGAAGAATGAAGTGAACGCATTGTTATTATAATAATGACTATATACAACGGAGAGGATATTAACCCATCATTTGCCGCCCCCGCACTTAATTCCGCGGCACACGCGCGTGACTTTCGCAATGAAAAGACACGGAAAGACTGTGTTGTTTGCCATTGAAATGAGATTGAATGAATTTCCATCAAGTTGTGCCGAATTTCTCAACGGCTGGCGTTCCAATCATTAAGCCATCACCGTTATTATTGTGAATGCGATTGCGTGGTGGTAATTTTTGCCTAGTTTCCCTGCCTTGCCCACTCAGCCAAAGTGCCATCGGCGTCATTTATGAACCGTCTCAAGTGAATGGCTTTGCTATACGCGCGTAGTGATAGCTCTGCAGAAACTGCCGCCATTGCCACCGCCCCAAAAGTCTCTCATTACGCGTCGCGACGCAGCCACCGCCCCTGGCCTCTCCAGAACTATAATAAAATTTATAATCTCGACGCGCTTTATGATTTGGATAATCAATATTTTATGATCGCGCCAAGATTAAAACTTTTAGTTCTCATTATCAAGGTTGTAATTTTCACACCCTTGAATGCAAATCTTGGAAAAACTGGGAATGTGCTTTAAGTACACTTTGATAACAACGCCGCACATGGAAGAAATAAAATAATTTCCGTGTTATTTTATCAGCGCCCTCATTGAATGGCACAGAACGTAAATCTATCCTTTGCGCACAGCCCCGACAAGCGTCGTACGAATGCGCCCTGCATTCGCAATAGAAAAGATAAACACTGCTTGATTTGTGAAGCGCTTACGGCTCACTCTTTGCCGGCCCCGGCGTGGCGCACGTATATAAACAGCAAAATACGACGACGGTGTACGGAGTTGGGGAGCGGCTAAAGTCGGAAAAATACAAGCCAAAATGTCCTGCCTGTGTACGCGCCACCAGCGGCCATACATTTTAATGCGTTTACTTTATGACGGGCAAGTTTATGTCAAAGGAGAGCGTGGATTCATACGCGTGCGCATTTTCACGTTTTACGCCCGACATTTAGCGAATTCTCCATATGTTTGTTTGTTCGTTTGCATTTGCGAGGCGACAGCATGCCTAATACGCGTTTATCACGGGGGTGCTTTTCGAAAATCTTATAACAATCGCTGCTGACTCATCCAGTACGTGGAAATTATTGTTATTGCATATGTAAAATTCAAATGACCAGTTTGTGGTAGTTCGGAGTTTGATTTAGATAATATTATCATTATGTTCCGAATTTATATGGCAGCATACCTACTGATGAAATTATGATGTATCAAATGCAAATTGAGTAACATAATATTTTATTATTTCACAAAATAACATTGCTGTGCGGACCGGACCGTGCCTAAATCATATTTTCGTTTACGTTTACGTCACGGCCGTCATGACGATTTTTTAGCATGTTATAATTACAATAAATATTCGCTTGCGCGCCTGCCGGATTGGCATACAGTCGAAATTTATGCATTGTAATGTTGTCAATATAGGTAAAACGTAAACGGCAATAAATTCATATTATATGGGGCACTTAATATGTATCAATCGAATCGATAATGCAAATTATCCAGGCGGCAGTCAAGCTTGCGTTGTGGGGGGCTGGTATTTAGCTGTCGCGCACGCATACGCACACGCATCCACCACTGGCGGCGCTCTTATCGCATCGGCAATAAATTTCGGCATAAAACAATTATGCGCCATTCCAAAACAAATGCACCCCGATAATAAATAAAAACAACAAAAAATAAATCACGAAATATTTAGAATATTCCCACACACGCATTGCGCCGCACCGCAGGACGAATTCGGATTTTCACAATGTGTTTAATTAAATGAAGAAGTAAAACGCAAGTAATTAATTCAACTACAACTTTCAATTTTATTATATGTGCGGCGATTTATAACATGTCGATTTTAATTAAACCGCAGCCGGCGTTTTCGGTTGCCGCCCCAACAACGCTGGCAGCGCGCCCTCGAGAGCATCAAGCACAAACGCCTGAATGCTGTATGCAATTAAATTTCCATTTAAAGAATGAGCTTGTGCGGCATTTTCATCTTTTTCGCATGTGTGTGATCCTTGTGTGTTTTGCTCTTTTACCACGAGCACTGTGTTTTTATTTTACATTATAATGCACAGCATGAACTGTGCTCAATTATTTTTTAATTTCGTACGCTCTTTGAAGCCAGCAAAAAATATGTAATGAATAAAAACGCTTAATTAAAGTAGTACGGTACAGCAAATGTTTTGCAATTTTTAAATATTTCAACTGGAAACTGTTAATCGGATGAGTTTGTGCGATCGATTAATTTTGCAAGTCTGCAAAGTTTCGAAAATCATCAAATCACCCGAAAAAAGATGACTTTTACACCTTTTCACTTCTACGCAACGCAATATTTGATGTATTCATAACGTTCGAATGAACGAATAACTTTCCGTTCAGCAGTAGAAAAAACTCTTTCGACCGCCTTAAGAAAGCAAAAATTAATCATATTGTGCACTTGACTTTAGGGCATTTTACGTCAGTTTTTCTCATACGTAAAGAATTGGTCCGCCCGCGTTTTTGTGCGTTGATAAAACGGCGGCGGTGGCGGTGTCGGCGGTGAAGTATTTGACCAAAAAACGTCCCCTCTAATAAAATTAATCATTTATAATTACACTAAACACGAATCGGAGATTAATTTGACATTGAATGTAAAAGTTTGTTCAACATGAATTTATTATCAAACTCGCAGGAGTGTGGCCATCTTGAATCGATGCAAAGGGTGGGAAATGGTTTTGATGGTTATGCGGATAGAGTATTTGTATAGGAGATAAGGTTTATTTAAGCTACAGACACAATGCTTTATCATTATTTATTAAATATTATCCGGGAAGATGAAGATTACGTGTCCTTTAATTCCAGGGCGGAAACAACAGCCATAAAATCTTGCAGCACGGATTTTGACACGGCAGGAAATTTGTCCGTTTGGCACGTTTTCGCGCGTCGCACTTTAGAAATCCTCACTCCGGGCATTTCGGCGACGAATATCTCTATCGGGCGTGATCATTAAGGAAAATTAACTGAATTAGGATCAAGCGTACTCGTTGTTTCAACACGCGCTATTTGCACTGGAAAATGCCATTTTAACATGCAATTTTTCATCGTAATTAGAATGGAAAATGCGCTTTCCCTCTGGATTCTGTAACTTTTCCGACATGCTTCCGGTTGCTCTTCTAGTCGAGCAAAATAATACCCTCAACGGAGGAGGTTCTCGCACGTTAACGAAAGGTTTTTCACGTCGTGTGCAATTTTGGTTTTGTTCCTTGAAATGGGTTGCGTTTCACTCCCAAATGTGTCCACTTTATTTAGCCTTTTTGCGCTTCAAAAGAACAATTTACTGGATTAATATTCATCGCCTTAATTATGCTTTCTCAGCGTAAATTTACTAAATTACTTTTGCAACTTTGAAAAAATAGATAATTGTTTAAGTATGCCTGTATGATAAACACTCGGTGTATACATGCTTTGTGTTCTCCTTGTGACGTCATGCGGAGATGTTTTGGATGAAGGATTACTGCACACCCAACCCGATTGCAATCCGGGAACGGTCGAACTCGGAAAACGACCGAAAATCGTCCTTCCTTGAGCAGCGCAAACTATTCATCAATCTCTGTCAAAGTGCGATGGCCTATGATATCCAATATGGCGCGCCATCTACACCGCTAATCGTTGTAAGACATTGATTTTTTTGCCGCTTTCCGGTAACATGCGGTGGCGGCATCCGCGGCGGCAGCTATGCTATTTATTTATCGAAAAATGCATCCGGATAACATTAGTTACATTCACGTACTTACCATTTTTTTGGGGTTTTGTATTCAATTGAGAAATTACTTTTATTATTATCATATTTTGGTAGATACGTAGTTCAATTTAAACTTTATTGGGATTTACAGAAATCGATTGATTATCTTTATTATTCCTAGTTGGAAGATTGAACGCAAACAGACATCTTCGAAATCTTAGTGCAGCGCACAAACAAGAAGTGATTATACGGAGTTTTCGTTCTTTTCAATCAAGGAGTCTTTTCTCCGCGTCTAATTAAAATTATCCTCGCTGCGTCCAAAATCGAGACGTGTAGTGCTCCTGCTGCAACGTTGCCATTTACGTGTCTGAATGGCGCGCGCCCCGTAAAAATCGTTCGGGAACGCGTTACGAATTACGTGCGAACGGAAGTAAGGAGCGCGTGCAACGTCGCATTACCCTCTTGCGCCAGGCCCCTATCGAATGAATTGACTGCCAGCGAACGTTTAATTCGGAACTTTGTAATTGCAACTATCGAAAGCGACGACTTTTTTGCGAGCTTCATTCGACTAACGCAAGTGATTTTGTAACTGCGAAACTTTGATTGAATATAGCCATTTCTCGTTGGGGGCTTGAATTGATATCGTTATCGTCGAAATTACCCAAAGGCATTTTACGCCATTGCCACTTTTTTATGACGCACTAAATTTTTAAATTTATTAGATAATTTGCCGGGAAACATTAGGAATGTTTGAATTACACTTAGATATCTGGGTAAATTTAAAGTTTTTTGGTTATAACTTTAAACTAATCATGTTATAAATACTCACATAACATTAGGTTGATGATTATTATTGTTGTTGTTGTTTGTGCCCTCCAGAAAAAGAGCAATGTGTGTGACACACACGATCGTATACTAAAAGCGAGCTGCTGCCGGTTCGTGCGATCATAAAATTAAGATTTGATGGAAGCGAAACGCGCGCACATCTATATAAAATACACCTATAAAGTTTGCAACAACTTTCGTCATCATTCGAAAGCAAACTTTAGCTATTTATGATTGAAAAGCGAAGCCGGAATCAGGCGTAGCAGTGAAGGCAGTAACTGTAGCAAAAAGCGCAGTTTGAACGTGACGGCGGCGGCCACCACTGTGGGGCGAAAGTTATTTAAGGCCGAACGATAAACACTCAATGTAAAAGCGCATAATTTATTGCATTTGGAAAGCAGAAAATTGAGTAGCTTTCCTATATTAACCTTGTTTCGAATGTTGCAAATTTTACTACACTCTTATGTTATTAAACTTACCCCCTCTGCGCATATCGCTCAATCACTAATTGTAGTATAAACCTGGGGTGCTAATCAAGCGGTCAGAACTGATATCAGCTCTGATAAGAGCTGGCATGTTATCGATTCGCATATAACTCGCATGACAACGCATGTTATCATCCGAACGTTATGAACGATATTATCTCAGTCCCTCCAGTATGTACCTACGCAATGCCAATCTAAATAATCGCTTTTATCAGTGTTATCAAGCCGAAAGCAAATTACGAGCGGTAGTTGAGCGCAAAATAATGGATTTTTGAATTTACCTCCCTCAAATATTTCATAATTTTGCGGTGATATACAGCAACACTATTTACACACGCAAATCATAAATTTACCTGTCGCTGGCGTCATTTAAAACGCGCATGGAATGCAATTTTTCTCCTCGTTTTTGCTTGTTTTCAATTATGTGTTGTCACATTTTTCAAATCGTTTTCAATTCAAAGCGTTTGTTCAAAATATAAACGGATAAATGTTGTTTAATCCGAATATAAGTTTAATCATTTTCCATTTTAGGTATAGCAAAATGTATGAAATATTATAAATGCCAAACGTGTTGATTATGTGAACATAATAATTGATGGCATGAATAAATTTCAGAGATTTCCGCTTTTCGCCAACGAGCAGAAAAAAAAAACTAAAAGCATTAAACTCATATTTCGGCTGTATGCTGTTTTTTGTTTTGTTTGTATTGCGATTTAATTAGCAACTCATTATGCCCCAATGCGTATTGCAAACACATTTTTTATCGCACGTTTAACACCAGCCGCCGCCCCCGCCTAGAGCGCGCTAGTTGCGCGCACGCCATACGGCAAAATAACGCACACGAGGCGTTATGGAAATGCGAACGGCGCAGAATGAAAAAAAATATATGTATAAACGCTGCGTGACTTATCTGCAATCCGCATGGCATCAAATTCTCATTTGCAACCCGTTGCTGCTGCTGCTGCCACGCTACTGGTGTTATTCTCACAGCACATAGGCATATAATATACGCACGTATTTCGTTTAAACAATGTCACATGATATATTCCTATATGTTAAATAAATGTTTATGCATTTTAATGGCGAATGCGACCGATATGCACGCGTTCAACAAATGCAGATAAAACTTTGCATACTTGTTGACGTTCATTTTTTCGTGATCTATTTGAAAGTCAAAGTCTTAAATCAAATATTAAAAATAATACCTATTATCATTTGATTGAAAATAACTCATGATTTGTTGCTTTGATTTTACATTATATCAGGAACGAGTAAAGCTGGACAATAATTGATTACATTTTGTGTAGGTAATACTTGTTTGTTTGCGGGGGTGCTTAGTATGAAAGTTACTTGCGTCATACGTGTTTATCATGGAGGCGGTATAAACATATTATGCTATAATAGCTGCTGATTCATCCACAACCTAAGGCTTATTGTTTAACATTAAAAATACCTGTTCTTCGCTTAACGTTATTTTAAAATGTAATTTTTTTTAGATTCCGAGACATTGAAATTGTATTTTTGTGTTTGTATTATTCAAAGAGTAGATATTTGAATTTTTCATTTGTTTCGCACGTCGTAATTCAATTTTTGTTATATCTCTTATCACCATTGCCGGCGTCGTCGCAATGCTGAATTTGCATGTGATCGATTTATGCCTTTTTCATCGTGTCATATCTTCAATATCTTTATCATTTCATAAAAAAAATCGTCGAGGCGCAAATGCGGATCGGATATTGTATTCTTGCGATCCCTGCGAAGAAATTCAGCTTGCTTCTATATTATTTGCGTGTAGCGTTGTTGTCCCACTTTCCAATCAGGTTTACTATAAATTGGCCCAATCTTTCATCTATTTTTTTCTTCATCCGGCAGCAGGCGGCTTTATACTTGAAGCTATTTAAAATTTTATAGAGTCAAAGGATTACAAACTGAAAGAAAAACTTGAAGGAGTATTTAACTCTCATAAGTAGAACTCAGTCATGAATGTTCAAAGCCTTCGCAAAGTTGCGGTTAGTGAAAGATGCGATAAGAAGATGGCTGTGAATAACACTAGACGTTTGAGTAAAAGAAACGCGTACGTTACGTAGATTCTCCATATGCAATGGAAGAGATAGCAATGTAATAAATCACTGAGGGCAGCACTGCTGCGTTTCAGAATCCTGAATGCATATATGCGAGTATATCATTTATATTTTGTATCAATCTATGATGAGATATATGGACCGAATAGCAATCTTTCAGTCTTTCCCTCTTTTCTTCTCCAATCTAATACCTCAAACTCGCATTTCACTCGCATGCAGGCAGATAAGTTTTTTCTCGTGCTCGACTATGATAAATGATCATTCAACATTAATAATACGCGATAGGCGAGCGAAACCGCTTACGTTTTTAAAAAAAAATATTTATTATTTGCCCGAACAATTAAGTCCTTTGTAGCGAAATTACGCGTTCGGGAAGGACGATGCGAGATGCGTGCGTTTTGCGCACATGTGTAGTACGAATTTGACGTATTTGCATGTGCACACAGGGCTAATTTGATGCTAGGTACACAAAAGCCTTAATTAACCCCCCTACGAATGTACGCGATGCTTTATTCTGTTACTACTGCTGCTTGCTAGCCGGTTATCGTTGCGCATCTTCACATTTGCACGTTATTTGCTTTGTTACCTGATGCTTGCCTGCTTGCTTAACAGTTGTGTGCGCGCGCGTTCTGCTTTTGTTTGCCCCATGGGGTGATACGATTGCTAATGTCATAAATGAGTTTCGTACAAAGAGCATTTACTGGAAACGAATGAAGACTAAGCAATTTTTTTTACTTGCTTGTGCTTTAAAATTAAAAAAAATATATTACAAAATAATGTTCATTTTCCTGCTACGAAATTTGTATCAAATTTACAATTCAATCAATTTCTATGAATTTATTAATTCATTAAAAGCTGATAAATATGAATATTCAATATTGGTACTAAGCTAATATCGATAAATTTTTTGTATGTAATAAAATTTTGCATTGCGAACCCAAAACTAAAAAAATTAACTGGCATTTCACGTATAGAAATATTTCCTATAAATTATTCTAGTTTTCATAAAATTGTGTCGTATGCAGGTTGTGAAAAATGGCATAAATCAATTCGGTATGTACTCTCAATTCCAGCACATGGTATTTATGATTTCATGAAAGTCAACGCTTCACAACAAAAATAAATTGCTATCTAATCATCTTCCGAGTACTATCCACGGTCAATTAAATTTATTGAAATTGAAGTAGCACACGTCACTTGCGCCGATGATTGCTATTCAAGTAATTGGCATTTAATTAAATCGTGAATATCGATGCAGGCATTTGTGTTTGTTTATTTAATTAGTTGCAAATATATCGTTTTTCATTAGCAAAGCTTATATAACTTGCGCATAGTGCAATAAAGTTCGGGGGCGGCGTGTTGCTTAATGCAATTTGCGTGTTTTCGGTCAAAAACTTAAGCATGCTCCACAAATGCAGATTTCATTAATGCGCAGGCGAACATGGATTTAATGCATTTTACTTGCCGCATTTATTTTTGAATGGCATAAGGAAATTGTCATTTGATACTTAAATTCATAATAAACTTGTATAAATTTAGTATTGTTCTAATGCAGCATTCCATTGAATTTATAAATATCGTTTCGCATCATTGAGGGAGATTTAAAGTTTGATGATTTATGTCTGGAGACGGCGCAAGAGGCGGCTGCTGCTGCTGCTCTGTGCTCCATATGTGCGCACTTCAACTATCACCCAGTTGGCTCATAATTCTATTCCAGTTTCGAGCGCCTAGTTTTGTCCTTTCGTGTGCCGCGCCAGTATTAAATCCTTATATCCTTGTATGGAAACGTCCACTTTTGTCCATTCCTCTTTTCCAGTCTGCTCGCCGCGTGTGTGATAACAGATGAACATTTATCCAACTCACGTCGTTATCACTTCTCGCTTTTGCTCGAGGTACGCTACTTTTATCGGGAAATAATGCCACAAAAAGGGAGTTTCAGTTAAAGTTTAGTTTCGCTGCGGATAAACTTTTCGTTTTTTCGAATTGACTATCTTCAGTTTTTTAAGTGTTTGGCGCATTCAATGTCAGAACGATTTGCGATTGTGCAAGAATGTGGAAGCGAACGAGGAAGGCGGCAAAGGCAATGACCGCGAATGCATATGCGCGCATGCCGTAAAACGCATTGAATGCATTGAATGCACACGTGCAATGCGTCGCCATTTATTACCCAATGTAAAGTCCACGGCCGCCGCCCGGCGGCTATTCATCTGCCCTACTGGCATGCTTTATGCGGCCCCGCGCAACACACTTGTGCATAAATCAATAGCGCATGCGTGTTTTATGTGAGGTTGGCTTTCTTTGTTTTATGTCTGGTGCATACCGAACATTTCCTAGAATGAATTCTACTTTGTCAAATTGACAAAATACATATATTTACCAAGCATTTTTGACAGTTGCTTATAATCGAGGTCAATTGTCCTGAACTAATCCCGCAACAGCGTTCGCGTTCTTGTATTCGGCAGCGCTATTGCCGCCCTGATATTATCACGGATCACGCGGGCTGTAAATATTTTACGACGTTCTTATTTACATTCCATATTAATTAAGTCCGAACGGCGGCGGCACGCGCGCTCTGTGTGTGCAAACAATTCGAAAAATTTGAATATAAAACGAAGCGATACGCTGAATTTTAATTTGATTACGCCCCGTCGATTTTATGATAAAGGACGTGAAATTGCTTAATTATTTATTTATTCATAATTGCTAATGAAGATTGCTGCCCTCCCACGTATACGCAATAAGATGGATGTGGTTTAACATTGTTGAAAGTTGATAAAGCAGTTCATACTGGTTTAGAGTGTACGTGTGAGCGAGAAATGAATATGTGTGAGGTGTGATTTTTCACACCTTATTATTAATTCTTTTATCGGCAATGTACGATTACTGCCGATTAACCGTTTTATCAGCAATAATTGTCATTACTACTTGTCTTAATTAGGTGTGATAATTTTTATTCGTTTTTTCCCACCTCTGTATTTACTACTTGTCTTAATTAGGTGAGATATTTTTATTTCCTTTTTCACACCTCTGCATTTTATTCATAAAAGATTTAACTCTAACACGCCTTTAGATTCGCGTGTATGCAACGTGTTTATGTTATTTGAAAATTCACTTGATGTGGTTAACGCACTCACGAGTGGGGTTCTTTTCGAGACAGGAAAGTTTTCGTAGTCGACTTCACTTTACGCACAAGGACGCACGCACAACGCGCTGGCATATGAAATGAAAGATGCGCAAGAGCGCGGCGAAACTTTACGTTTGAGGACTAACTCGCCAAAGTGTAATTGGATTTGAAATAAAGATAACGCCGCCACCGCCGCCGCCTTCGTTCCCTTGAATTCATACATCCTTCATACATATGCTTTGCATTTCAATTCCAGGATAGGTTTTGAAGGATTAGCGACGGCTACGCATGAACGAAATTAGTACGCGCTTAAATTCATTATGCGCCATTCGTCCTGAAAATTTCATTTTCAATTAGCCCCCTTAGACGGCAAATTACTAATTTATTAATTTTTTAATTTCGTTGATGAATTGTTTTGGCAAAACTAAATGAAAAACCACCACAGCCTAAACGGCAATTGGTATATTTAAAGTGCGTAGGTACTGAAATTGGGTTCGCACGTATTAGGGAATAACATGCGCACGTGAAGTTGTTGAACAAAGGGCTGAAAGGATGTGGGGGCAGAGCGACTCAAGCATATCCTAAGTGAATTAGCCACCGCCAAAGCAATCTGTACGATCGTGTCCTTATTACGGTCCTGCATGTGCATGCGTGTGCCACCGCCTCCTTCGCTGCGAATCAAGCCAATTCAATTAGCCGCCCCCACGCTGACAAACTTAATATGCAACGCAAAGTAGTCGCCGCCGTTCGTCGTCGTCGTCGTCGCCGTCTTCGTCCTCGCGGATTTTCCGCCGCACATGTACGATTAATTCTGCCGACGCAGCGCACGCGTAAATTAGTTCAAAGTCTATTCGCTCGTTCGCCTTCATCCGCACGCCGCACGCAATTGAATTCAATTCGCATTCTTCTTATTTGTTCGGTATGTTTATTTAATAATTTCGCATTGTTGCTGCGGATGCGGAACTGTCAGGGATTTGACTCCAATTTACATTCGTGCAAATCCTTCTTGTGATGCATTGCGTCTCGCGAGTGCTCTCATAGATCATGCGAAATTGTCGCGCTGCCTCCCGTTTCGCATTTTTATCCAAACACAACATATTGCCGACCACCCCCAGTCGCTGTACACATGTTTTATTAAATTTGTATCTTGTTTCAGGTGAGTGCTGCCGCCACCCGCGATGCGCAAAGGATCAAATGCCAGATTTGGCAAATCCTCGTCGCGACGTTCCCAACCACATCGGGGAGCGCGTGTCGCATTCGGTTATCCCACTATTGTTCGGGTGAGACATGTAGAAACAAAAGAGTTTTGCACGTGCATCACAACTCGAATCATATTTGTTCACTTTTCACCTCACTCCGGAAGCTAAGGTTTTCCTCCCGATGTTTAATGCATTTCGGATTTACACGCTTTTCCCGGTTGTGTAAGTGCATTATTGGAAATATTTTAGGGATGATAATTAAAATATTTAAATTGTAAAAGTCGAAGATTGAGAGGCGGTAAAAAGCGATAATATTGATGACCCTATTTGGCGGTTAGCATGCAGATCATTGAGAGCAGCCGCAAGCGCATCGAATGGCGTGCTGCGTCTTCCGGTTTTCCGTCGAACGTGTGTGTTGGTGTGTGAGTCGATGGGGGCAATTTAATTAAGTTAGAAACGAATCTACGCTCCGGTAAAGTGGAAAGTTTAATCGAATACGTCAAGACAGACAGCATTCGAATGATATTAGTTTTAATTTACGAAAGTCCAAGCGTACGTCTATTCTTACCATTGAGTGTTAATTAATTATTTCATTTGGAAACTATTCCTCGCGAAATGGCCATCGAGGCTAACAAACTCGTAAATAGTATTCGCGCTCATAACTCTCAAGGACCAAGGATAATAACTCGAAGCAATAAAATTATTTGTCGATCAGACGCTTGGAACGCAAATATAAATTTGCGTAAGATTAGATCGAGGTGATTGAACTTAACGATAGCCTTAAAATTAATTCGACACTTGTAAACATATCAAATTAGTCGCGCCATTATCCTTATTCGTAATATTTATTACACTCTCATTCTGGCCATTTTGCCATCGTAAATACATCACGCGTTGCGATGCTTGTTTTTGTTTATATTTAAGAAATGCGGCCGCGGCCGACGGTGTTGGAATTCATTTTCGGCACGCCATTGACATTAATCCCCTCTGAGTGGGCAGGTGAGGCGGGTGATTAAGGCGCGGCATTAAAACA
Source organism: Aleochara curtula (assembly GCA_963978815.1). NCBI lineage: Eukaryota > Metazoa > Arthropoda > Insecta > Coleoptera > Staphylinidae > Aleochara > Aleochara curtula. The sequence continues at coordinate 3,445,762 of OZ022222.1, read as the reverse complement.
ATTACGGTTTCCGTTCGCGGCTACCTAGAAGAGCGCGGCGAGCGTTCTAATTTCTTTTTCGGTCCGTCATTTGCACAAGTACGTCATATTTAATCCTTAATTTTCGGTTATAAATCAGGTGCTCGCATATTTTCTCAAAATGTTAAGTGCTCGCTCGACTCCCACTCGCTGCCGGCGAAATGCGTTTCAATTAATTAATCATTAACCCTAATTATGCTAACGCGAAATATTCATATATTTTATGCACATGAAGCGTACGCATGCAAATTAATCGCAGTTTACTAATGGCACCGAAATTATGAAAAGATAAGCAATTATTTATAAATTATTAGAGTTGTTCATCTTCCTAAAGTGCTAAATTTATTTCATTCGACATCTTCAAGATCTTATCGTAAATGTCCTAATAATTAATATATCAAGTTTATATTAATGCTGGCTGCAAAAAAAAAGAGAAGGACGATAATGTAATAGGTTATGTATTTTATGACTTTTGCTAATATAATGGCCATATTTTTATATAAATGTATAGCGAGGACAATGGCTTTACGTCCTTGTTCGGCATATTTTCGCGAACATTTCATTAGGTTCGCGAACGCGCGCGCACATCAATTGTACGCAAAAATAGCTAGTAGCATGTTTGGAATCGTTTGCAAGTATCCTTGCCATTTGCGGTGAAATATTTCTTAGCCGGGGCGCGCGCATTATTGCCTCAATTTAAGGACGAACGATGCGCCGCGTTCCCGCTCCAGCCGTCTATAGACGACGCGTATAAAATATCCAACAGGGTCATTATGATACCCCGGCAATATCTCTTTAACGTTTTGCTTTTACATTCAATTGCCGTTGTCGTCCAAGTCCTCTATCATCGTTGATTACTTACCGCTTTTGTACGCGATATCTTTGTAATGTTTTCCCTGCCTGCTGTCTGAATTTATTATTATAGATCTCTTCATGTTTTTCAATTACTGAAGAGATGTTTGATTGCCGCATAACAGCCGTGTCCAATGATTAACGTTGGGTTCATACTGATTGCATTGCTAATACTTATTCTGCAATAAATAGTAGTGGAGTTAATTTTTTAAAGTATAAATATCAAAGAAGGTGTTTCATTGTACGTGGAATGAAATAATTTATTCACGGGATTTTACATTGGATTTTTCATTAAACAAAAATTGCATTATTTAAATTTGCTTGGCATCAGAATTCATACACCTCTTGAGTAACTCTGGGGAAAAGAAAAACCATGCCCTTCTTGCATTTTACTGAGACGACGGGTTGAAGTATGAAGAAAAAGACATATTGAAATGGATACAGTTTTGAGGATGAGAGTCACAGCGCTTTCGTTAACGAAGTGCAACGTGAGATATGATATTACATCAGTACGGATGCTCCTTGCTCTTGTTCTTCTAAAGCCATCTCTTATGATATTGATGCAAAGGCGTCAGTTGTATTTCTTTTTGTCCTTGTTAGGCAGAGCAAAAATGCATTGTGCATTATTTTTGTTCACTTTAAAATTTTGCAGAAATGGTGTGCTTAATTTAAAGTATTGTATTATAAAGTACATTTTCAGCTTGTTACAAAAGCTTTCTCGTTCATTAAATTTCATGTAAACTAAGATTCCATATAGTTTATATGCTTGCTTCAAAGATGGAGAAATATCCATCAAATCACAAAAGCAATATGATACTATCCATTACGAACCTACTCAAATATTGTCGTATTTTCTACATGAATTCTACGTAATGTAATGTACTCGTCTTGTAGTCATACTCATTGCTGTCGAGTCATTTTGAGCCTGCTTCTCTCGTCATGTAGTCGTTCAACTCCTTCGTCGAGTGGATGATATTATAATATTAGTGCTCACAAGGACGACGTTACGAGGAATACAATGTACCAGTTGTACGCAATGTATTCCAGGAATTCACACCGTATCCTGATTTCTGGGAAACTAGTAGTTGAAGAGCTACTTTCATTTTGTAATCTACCTACTCGTTATACTTAAATTGCTGTTTCACGAGGGATGAGTTTGATATAAATTAAATATGCGTAGACTTTACACACACAGAATTTACTAATAACAGAAGGGTGGCACTAAAATTACTACAATGAAGAAAAAATCAGTCCTAACTTCATTACAAACTCGCGATACAATAGATACAATCATAATAAATGAGTAGGCAGGAAAACATGCAAGGGTGGTACGCATTACCCAATGCCGGAAACAACCTAACACCTTAGAATGCACGGAATACGTGTTTACTACAACCTACCAATCACAGAAAAATGCAAGCAGAGCAGAACTTGAGCTTATTTTGATTGCCTATTTGTCAGCAATCATCAGCGAACTTTTGAAACGCAAGACACAAAAAGCACCCCTTGAAATATGCATAATGCATGTAAGGAAATTGTACGCTTGTGCATCCTAATGCGGAAATTGCAATGAATCAGTGTGCAGTCATTCTTGCGTGCAACTGAGCGATACAAAAAAAAAAGGAAGTACCAGCATACATGAGAAAGTGTATAACAAATATTCGATTCGTATGGATAAGTAGAAATAATATTTGTAAAAACGTTCGTAAAGAAAACACAGCCAGACGTATCAAATGCCTGAAGCGCTGGTTTAGGGATCATGATCATAATTCGAGTATCTGACAAAAAATTCTCTGGATGAATGCGTTACGGCTGAAACGGAATGAAAATGAAAAAACGATAATCGATTGATAAAAAATTTTCATGTTTTCTCAACTCCCTTGAGGTAAAGTTTTTTAAAGAACGGAATTTATTTGTGTAATTAAATGTCCAAAGAATTCCTCTCTTCGCGGAATTAATTTGAAACTTAATCACATCTTTTGAAACCCAAATATGATTAATGCGCTGAATGTCAATAATAATATTCACCCCGTTTGCACGTTTGACCAAGCAGCTCACCTTGAGCTCATTCGATCACAACCCTGGTATTGAATTCCGGTCGGGCGCAACCCTGAAATAATTCGCAATGCCTCCCTGCGCGAACCTTGAAATTGGCATCTCTTCGTCGCTGTAAGGTGGTCATTGATTAACTCTCCCTCTCTCGTTTGCCTTAATTCCAGGGCGCGCGCGCGTTCGAAGCTTAATTCTCCTGCTTCTTGAACAGCAGCCGCCCCCGATGAAATCCCATTAGCCGGATGATCACCCGCGCGCCTTCGAAATTGTTTCGGGCGCACGTTATTTGCAAATATTGCATGGCAAACCCAATGGTTCTTCTTTACAACATTTTCCATTATAACTTTGCGGTTTTTCTTGCGAATTTTTTGTTTTCCATTCTCGGATATATTAATACCGTGCCGTAACACAAAGAACAATATCACGTGCAATGGTTTTTCGCTTGCTAAGGGAAACAGGGAAAACGTTCGAAGAAATAAGTAAAAGAACGTGAGTGGGAAAAGGAATCGTAAAGCAGCGAATATGCGCGGATTTCATCACATCTAGTCAACAACTTTATGAAATTCGCATCCGCAAAGTTTAATAGTAAAATAAACTTTATCGACGCCTTACTCCAGTGCGCTAAAACAGGATGGAATGATCCTAAATACGGCAGAAAGAAAGAGTTGGGTGACAGTTCGAAAGGGGGGTGTTCATTCGCGTATAAAATAATAAACTTTCATTATGGTAACTACTTTGTGTCTTCGTCCTTTATAATACTCATTTCTTCACGCAGTTATGCGACGGTTCACTCAACCTAATCGAACCTAAATTATTTTTGACCTTTTACAGGATGTTATTAAACTGTTTCCGAATATTTTATTGCCATATTGAATTTGGGGATGGTAACACCCTGTGTAGGTTGCATACTGATCAAGTATATTATACTCGAAGCACTTGGGAACTGAAGAAATCCTGAAGGAACTTTGCAAAGTACTCTTCTCGATTATACCATCCATGGATGAGAGAAATCCTAGTACAGGACGAGGGGGTTGCTCTCCATAAATGAATGAACTCTTGTCAGTAGTTGCTTAGTTAAAGAAAACATCATAAAATTTCCATGATACATAATAGCAAAACTAGAAAATTGTTATTGCCTCGGAGAATTTTTAATAAAAACCAAAATAAATTTAATTAAATGTAGGACTATGTTACGCAACGGGAATTTCGTACATAAAGCGAAACGAAACGAATTTATTTAATGGCTGAAATTTTATTATTTTTGGCACAGAGTTTGAGCGAGTTTTTCTCTGTTTCTTCATCCTTCGTTTAAACGCAACTCGAGCGTGTTGAGTTGAAGCAATTGGTGTAAAATATCGATTGCTTGCAGCCTGCTCCTTGCAGCAGCAGGATTAGGACACACGTAGATAATCAGTAAATGTTACACTTTTACGCACCTTTTTCTCCTTCTTATTTTGAGTTCAATTCCTTTAGGTTATTTTCACGCCTGCTTTTTTTATACGATTTAAAGTGTGCCCGACAGAAGTAGGTACGTGTGCGGGTGGGAAAAACTGGGTCAAAATAGACTAAATTACAAGCGAAGTAAAAGCAGTATGAAAAGCAAACGCGTTTCTCGTCCTTTAATTCCACGGAAATGATGAAACGAAATGAAGGAAAAACCTTTCGATATTCAATACTTCAATACTTGAAACTTTTCTTCTCGATAAATAATCGGTGCCGGATTCTCTTTGGTGCTTCCTGAGATTCTTGCCGTTTTTCATCGGCCTTCTCATTTCTTGGCATTCGTTTTTCCCTCATTCACAGCAGAGACAAGATATAAGGATGTAGGATAATGATGACAACCCGTTCTGCTCGTTGCCTCTCTTCCTGTGCGTCGTTCACACAGAGAAGGAAAAAAACGAGAAGAAATAAAGGAGGAGGTCGCGTTCTTTGCTGGCATGCTATTCTAACCGGATTGTTCGATATAAATCTAATTTGATTACCGTCCCATTTTATTACATCTCACGCACGCCTTCTTGCTGCGTGTTGGTCATTCGTTCATTCGTTGTGCATGTGCATGAATGAATTGCACTCTTGATACAATGCACACATAAAACGTCGTTGATGACCTACTCTCATTGTCCTGCGACATTCACCTGCAACTATCCTTTTTTAACCAACGAAAAATGGATTCCTGAGATGCTGCTCCACTCCAACTTTATGACTTTCAAATTATAACATAAATCCATCGTAGTGAACAATCAAACCTGCTTCTTCCTCTGCTTTCTCCTCCTCCTTCTCCTGTTCGTCCACTTCTTTTGAGCTAGAAGTTTGCGGAAGATAAACATCAAAGATAACAAACGTGGTTTACGCTAAGTGGCTGTAAAAATTTCTTGGAATTTCTTTAAGATCCATTAAAATGCCCTCGCTGAGAAAGGAAAAAATATTGTAGGAATGCGGCGAACAAATTCTCGAAACCGAAATTCGGGCATTTATTATATGCCATTTTCAATAGCATTTTTCAAATACTTGTTTGGCAAAATCAACGCAAAATAATGGAGACACGTATTAAGTAATAGCTGGTAATAAAAATCCAAAGAAAAACAACAAGCGTCAGTAAAAGAGAAAATGTAAAAATCAAGAACATCTACTAGCGAATGGCGTGTGTGTCTGCAATAACACAGTGCAAGGGAGCACACAAAAATTATAGCGCAACAAAATACCTGGTCGTCCATAAAATTTGCATTAGAAATCACTTAAGTGTTCGTTGCTCGACTTGGCGCTCTCGCTCGCTTCCTTCGTCCGCCTCGCTCGCGCATTTTCTGTATTTGCGCTGCCGCCCTCGGTGTTGTTCGACTGCTTGTTTTTCTATTAGTAACAAGCTTCCACCCCCGATGCTTGCCCTCCGCATGGGGTCGCGCCACGCCGCGTTCGTCTTATGAAAAACACATTCGACATAAATTTTCACAAATTTATCCTGTTTATTTTTCTACCATTCGAAATTCCTTTGCATTCATAGTCGTTTTCTTTCGTTTCCTTCATTTTCCTTCTTTTAGCACTCGCAAAAGCCATCGCTAAAAAATTTCCAAAGGATAATTACAGAAATTAATGAGTTGTAAATGTAAATGGGCCTTTAATTTATAAACACAGCTCTCTCACAGCGAAAATGTTATATGTCCTCATGGATTAAGGATTATTAAATTGCCCTTTTATTTAAATCCTAAGAATTTCTCTATTTTTAGAATTTTCGACTTTATGAAGTGTTAATTGTACATAGTTTAATCGTTCTCCTGAAGATATTAACGGATAAATAAGTAGGATTAGTAAGATATACAATAGGGGAAGCAGTGTCATTATAGGGTTTGTGTTGTTTGTCAATTGTTTCCGCACCATATCATCGGACATGGCAATGTATCAAAAACACTTTTTGCGCACATAATCGTCGACGTTCTAGTGGACGTGCAGATTTTATCTTTTTTAGCAGCCACCGTTCGACTGCCAACAACCGAAATGTATTTGTTTCATATTTGAATTCTCTATTTTTTTCCAATTCCATTCCTTTGTTTACTTTATTGTATTTTTTCTATGCGTTTTTCATTCTGGTCATTGTACATGGTTCGTGCTGTTGTTGATTTGGAATTTCCACAATGCCACACAAGGCACAGCAGCAGGTCAAGCAGATATGAAATCTTCCGATTTCACTCTCGTGCAACTGCAAAACGAAAACAATGAAGAAACGTGGCCTGTTTTTCCGTCGATTTTTTCCACACGTTTTTCTTCTTTCGTACTACTTTTCCGTATTATGTATTTGTCTTGCGAACAAAATCGTCTTCGAGTAAATAGCTCTTTATGTGGATTTACAACTTCGTCCTGAATCAAACTAATATTCAAAATTTAAACGTAGCATACCGGACATAATAATATAATAATATAGTTTATGCAGAAATGATTAATTTGTAATTTGAATGTTTTGTTTGCGGGGAATATCGTGAGTGTTATTTGTGTTGTTCGCGTTTGACTCGAATTTCAACAGCAATATCAATTGTATACAATTACATGCCATCGGGTGGGACGTAAATTTGTTTTCGAGTTTCATATTATTGCATGCAAGTGGTGCAATTGCATGCGCGCACGATAATAAAATGCAAACTATAAACGCGGGCAACCACAAGAACGCCAACGCCGCCCACAACGCTGCCGCCGCCACCGCCACCACTGGAATCACTGTGACTGCTCACTTGCCGATTTTGTTCACAGGATATAAAATTATTTATTGACTTCGACCGCCAATCTCTGCCGCCCTGTCATGACATAACATGACGAATACCACATAGATATGTTGTTGTTGATGACTAAAATCATCATCATCATAATAGCAGTAATCTTCTTTATTGCCGTCCCACATGCATTGATTTAAACGGATTTAATTTTTCAAATGCCATTTTCCATCCAAACAACAAATTGTTCTTCGAAATAATTCAGCTATTAGCTAATTTGACTAATTGCTATTGTATTGTTATTCAATAATTAATTTCTAATATTCTATGAATGCACAATATGTTTACTGTTGTTGTAACAACATAATTCGTGTGTACTTTAGGCAATTAGTTTATGCGCTGGCGCTGTGGAGAATTTAGCCGCGTGCATTTACATTAATTTCTTGAACTGCTGTGCGTTTTGTTTATGCGCACAGAAGCAATACGCGTATCGCTTCATTCCGAATCTCTAATCGGCGTGATGAGTGAGATACCAAACGTAGCAGGCATGCATCTGCGACGCAATTTATGCAACAAATGCAATTATGCGCGAATATCCAAACGGCAACAATGCGCGCACATTTTATGAAGCACATCACCTCCGAAATGCATTTGAAATATGCATCACGTATTTGTCATTTCGCTTAATGTTTCCATATTCTATTTGCATACATATTTGTCGTTTAAATACAACACAAGCGTAGTAACATTATTATCTTAATGATTGTTTGTTTGTGATTGTTTGTGAAATTGAAGTACACAATGTTATTGAAAACCCGGGGGGGAAATAATGACCTAATTCTTGTTTTATTTTTATACGGTGAATTTTACACGATTAAGTATTTAATTACAGTATTCATTAACAAATAACAATTACAAGTAGTTAGCGTGTGATGCGATTGAATAAAGATAATCATTGTGAAATAATGCATTACATGCATTATTTCACAATTTGAATGAAATGAAATGCGACCACACGACGAACACAATTGTGGTGGATGCCAAAATTGTAAAAGCATGCTACACACGCATTCACGTGCGCGCTGAACTTTCAAACGATCTCGGCCGGTTTTAATGATTACTACTTTATCAAAAAGCCCGCACATTGTTCGCGAGTATTCGATCACTCGTGCTATGCGTATCAAATCGGCATATGCAATGAATTAAATGCAGCTTGATGTAATAATATATGATGAAAACGCAAACACACGCGCGCAGGATGAATGTGATCTCATTGCTCTCATTGGATTTGCTAACATCTATTCAATTTCAACTTTATTATCTCATTGACCGCAAATTTCGAATGCATTATTATCCGCTTTTGTCTGCTCGACTGCTGAATGTGCGCTTTGTCGAACTTTACGCCCTGTAATCTGATTTCGAATTTGTATATTTCCTATTAATCTATGGAAAACCATAATTGATAATAGTTTTTCCAAAACTTTATTAGTTACAGCTTTTACAGCGACGGTGAAAAATTGGTGTTTTCTGATGGATTATTATAAGATTTTTTTTTGGGTCTGAAATGATCCTGAAAATATGCGCATTGAGGGAAAATCTATTGACGAATTGCGAGTTGATCCCGTCACTTTTCCTAGGGCGGAAACATTTCCCATTCCATGTATGAAATATTCGCGTTCTGCGCTACTTGCTCTCGACCGGTAACAATTGAGCTTTGGATTTGTCTCTGTTGAAACACATTGATCAATTGATCATAGATTCATTACTCATTCGGATGGCGTAAACAAACCCATCGTCTTCCTTATTCATTCCACTTGAGTAGAGAGGCACACGTATGTGTGTATGCCTGTCGTGCTCGTATACGGGAATAGTTTCTCCGGTCTTTTTTCATTCATAGTCCTGAAGTGTTGTTCTCGTCCTCGTTGCTCCTGATCGCTTTGTGTGAGCGGCGACCGCAGCAGCGCGTTATCAATAACCGCATCGCATATCCGAGCATCGCATCAGCGCGCGACTGATGCCGTTTATCCGCCACTGATATCGCGCGCGTACTCGCGCTATCAATTTAAGCGCGCGCGCCTGTCACTCATGATCATCGCTGCTGCTCGAGACGCTCGAGCAGAATGTGGAGCAGACCGCAACATCCTTCACTGCGTTGTGCTTCAGTTCCACTCTGGGCTCAAGGATAACGAGCACGAATAATGCGGGCGACTGAGTGCGACAACAATACGCGACATGACATTGAACAAGCCGCCGCCTCCAAAATTATATGCGCGATTAATATACATTTTCAATATTTCATCCAGCCGCGCGCGCCGTATGAAGCATTATGTAATGCGGTATGTTGGAATCAATAAATCAATCAAATGAGAAGCGGTATTATTATAATAACGTATTTTATATTAAATCGTTTTAAACATAATTTAATTGCTTAATGATATTATTATACGTATAATGCAAACGAGAGAAAACATTAAAAAGAGACCCGTTTCCAATTTACGACTAAAAACGAACTGTACTGATTTTACATCCGGATGGAATTTGACGACTTGTCAATTAGCCTTCTGTCAGTTTCACGCTACAGATTTTTCTCTTTGTAATATTTGACAAACACACTGAAACAATTGAAATGGGGGCAGCATTTTTATTTTTCAATTTAGCGTCAATTTTTTGCGACTAGGAATATCAATAATATTTCTTATGATATTTTTCCAAAGAGAATTTCAAATACTAATTTTTTATTTTTTTATTTTCAGGTAAGGATATCCAATTATTCGTCGCACGTTTGAACAGCATTGTGCAGTGATTGGTAAATCTTTCTAAACAATTTACTTACAAGGAAATTAATTGGAAAATCGCCGGTTAGTTAAATTAAATGACATTACAATGCGCAACACATGCGTAAATCATGCGCAATCTCGAAAATCAACCTAATTAAAAGGTAAAACACGCCCGAATTAATTAAAATAAAACAACGGTTAACTAAGCAAGCAATCAGGAAATTAATCACGTCGCTGGTCATAAATATGCTGACGTCACATCAGGGTGACATGTTTATTTTCCACGTGCTGCACGCCCTCGAAACTTCCAATCTATCTTAGTTTGAATAAGAGCGTTTATTTTCATTGCAGTCGGAAGGAAAATGCATTTGTCCATCTGTCAAGCAAGAGGTTGAATAAACTAATTAACAAATGCCAACTGAGATCTTAATCTCAACTTTGAATCACACGGGCGATAAAATTAAACCGAATTTTCTATTTACTTGATAAGTACATACATACAGTATACTTTAAGAAGTATATTTTCGTAGAAATCGCAATCATTTTAAAGAATTCATCCACTGCTCATCTATTATTTATTTATGTTTATTTATGCGGGGGCGTTAGTCACACTCGCTCTTTACCAAATAAACAAATATGTGATTTTCGTGAATAAATTGCACGCACATAAATAACGAGAGTTACGCATACGTACAGCAAACTATCATGGCACTTGTGACAAATGTCGCTCGAGAGTAACTCAACTCTATTTATAATGTCTTAATGAGTGGCGTTAGGCACTTGGGGACACGTGTTTTGTTGACCTCCCCAAAGTACACATGCGCGTACTATCCACATGCTTAAAGAGCAATGAGTAAAAGCGCAATAGAGACATAAAGTGTACGCGCAACACACACGCCAATGGCGCAGAATTAATTAAGTCCTTTCAGAAGTCGCTAGCTGAGAGAAATCAAAAACATTTCTGCCTTATTTTTTGTTCAGGTTATTTCAGTCACATCTTTTTCCTTTAGTCTTTCAGCTGCAGCTTGCGTTGATGTTGAAAACATCCAAGTTACACGCTACGTTGAAATGTTTGTCATGTGCACTTTTGTTACACGCTTTCGAAAACGAATTCCTCAGAAGTTCTAAAGCATAAAGGCATGTGCGATTTTTACGTTCTGGAAATGCGATAAATCTGTTAAGTGCGCTTATTTTTAGTCAACTTGCTTCGATTTACTGAATTTAATTAATATATTTCTGATTATAAATCTTTACATTTGCAATTTCTTATTAATATTCATTTAATTACAGCTATTAATTAATGAACATCTCAAATTGCGTTACCCATCTATCAATTCTGCTTTATTTTAAAATTGTTACATGATTCTTGAAGCACTAAAATTCATTGATTTTCTTATACGTATTTCCGCTCTTGATGCAATAATGTTATTTAACATTCTATTTAACTTTGTTTTCTCATGGTAAACATTCAAGACCGGAAATTAAGCTGTCATTATCAATAATATGTTTCTGCGAAATTTACAATAATTTTTCTCGTTTACTCTCCGATTAATTTCCTCCCGATTTTCAATCGCAACAAATGGAGCAATCAAATAAACACACGAAATTTAACAAGCGAACTCCGAGCGTTCGCTGTAGAGAGAAAGCGAGACTAGACGGAAAAAGCAGTTGAGAAAAAAAAAACAATATGAAACTTTTAATTAGTTCGTAAAAAGTGCGCAAATCAAGTGTTTTTTAATTAGTTTGATACTCGTGATGACTGAATAAGCGAGCGGGCTTAAATAAAGTTGAGTTTCAATTATTGAACGCTGCAGCATGCGCACACTTTGCATGTAATGAATAATTTCAATTAATTATCAATCAATTTCTCTCCTCGCACTCAAGTTCACGCAGTGGCATTGATTTGTGTTTAGAGCTAGCTAGCTGGTTTGCAGAGAAAATTTAATTTCACTTCAACGTAAAAAGAAGCGGATAGAAAAAAGAATCAACAGAAACAAGTTGGTAACTTTACACGACGATCGAACAAATTGATTGTAATCGAGTTTATATTGGTTTTTAATGATACTCTACGGCTCCTTTTCAAGTTTTTTTTTCAACTCCCAAGTGCGCACAGAGTTGACGGTTGTTTTTTGTAATTTGCTGCTAAATAAATTATTAATGAAAGGTAAATAACCACAAAAACCCTTTCAGCTGCTAGCTAGATAATATTACTTTTATTAGTTGAAGCAACCGAATGTTTATTGTAATAAAGCCAAACAATATGTCTCGCTTATATATAGTTAGCTAACAAACAACGTTTTGTATACTGAGCCGGAAAACGATGAATTTGAGCGTAGACATTGCTCACCGTAGCGGAAGTACACGGCTTGCATACGGTTACGTGCGCTATGACATCACTTTTATGCGCGCACGTACACAAGCGACATAAATCATTATTCACAACGACTTTATAATCTATTTTGTGCCATCGTACAGCATGGCAAAAACAGTGAACAACGGCAACAGTGCTTTTGCACCTGACTTACCCCTCATACGGCACACATCAGCGAAATTCACACGCAGTTTCATGTCTCGTTCACACAACACGCCAAAATCGTCATACACAACGTCTTTGTCGTCTCGTATAAAATGCGAAAATGGCAGCAATCTTGCCAGAGTCGTCTCTGCATTCTCATGACATGACATAAATGATGTAAAATATCACGCGAGTTTACGGGTTAATGATGTTACGTTTCAGTGAGCTTTTGGTAATTTCAGATAATTAAAATGCTAACGTAATTATTTTCGTGTATCCCTAAAGCAAGATTAAATTTTTATGATCTAGTATAAAATTGTGAATTTGATAAGAGGACGTCGGATGCGTGGTTTATTGCAAATTTTTACGAAATAATCCGCAAGTTATTTACGGCCGTTTAAAGTACGCTTTGGCGGGAGGAAATCGAGAGCGCCCTCATTGCGTATGTGAGTAAAGAGCACATAACCGAAAACGACGTAGCAGCATCACCGGAAATTACATTCGTGCCTCGAGACGCGCGCGAATGCATTCCTTGGTCGTAGCGGAACGAAAATGAAAATTAGTGTCATCGTCGACATCGCAGTCGTTCATTCGCACTTTACGCCATGTTTGTTGATAGCGGCAGTGCGCATACACATATTGGCTCATGCAGTGAGCTGTCATTATCCTGGATTATCCTGCCGTGTGCACTTCGGCCCGGATATCCCCCACTATGCCCTCCCAAAAAGAGCGCCATCAAAGCGCATAAGCGGCATGTAATAGCAATGCAAGTGCATCATTATACATCCGCAATGTTTAACCCATTCGGGGGTGGCACGAGCTCTCAATGCGAATGTGAATGTGAATCTCATTAACCCACTCAGTAATGTGTTAACTCAGTAAGTAAAATGCATGAATACGATTATTAAATTTTCGAATAATTTATTGTTAAGCGAGCATTTTAATTCATTGCTTGAAAAATATTCTAGTTTGCTAAAGAAGACGTGTAAGCACTGTAAATTCCACTATGATATATGCGCAAAGGAACAAAGGATGAAGTTAAGTGAAAAAATTGAAGAATTACGGTCGGTGTCAGACGCTTTTAAAAGTTTTGCGTCCGGGAAATTTTCGGTCCATATTGGGTTGCATCATCTATCATTATCCTATGGAAATTTTCCATCCGAGTTTGCCGTCTCCTCAAAATAGCATTATTATTACGCGTGCAAAAATAATAAACGACAGACAAACTAGACGCGGTGAGCACTTGGGGCACATATTAAAAGTCGTGAAATAGTGCAAATAAAATGGAATGAAATTAGGAAAAGTTAGGGGAGCGGCAAAAGAATTAATAAAATTGATTTTTTATGCGGCGACGCGTAAAGTTGCATGGAGTTGGCAGGCGAATTGCTCTGCCAAAAAGTTTTGTTGGCTTCGCTGCCTCTCTCTTGGCGATTGCGCTAAGTCATACACAGCCACCCCGATATAGGTGCATGCGCGTCGTGCGATGGTGGTGACGGCAGCGGCGGCGGCATAACCTGCGGTGGTAAAGTCCATTCGCGAATATTATATGCTTATCCAGCGCAAACGAAGCACGCGCATTCTCTCCGGACTAATGCTGAAATATGCGTTGTCCTTATGCATGACAGATTCAGATTCATGGCCGTGATTCCAAGGCAAACACAACTTAAATACGGAAAATCTGTCCAAGTACTTAATCTCCCATGCAGGCGGCGGCAGCGAGCATAACGAATACTACTGCGGCGATTTGCACTGCCGCCAACGACGCCGCCGAACAAAAGTACTGCATACTCTCTCGTTCGCTGCGCGCACAATTCATTGAAATATTCATTCAAAATTTATGCTAGGTGTAAATTTAAATTTTTCAATTTCTAGAATATTTTCGCATTGTTTCAATCAATTAACTTCACTTCACTCCAAACAGCGCGGAGATATCTCGATGGTGGTTTTCGCATACAATTTGCGGTTGGAGAACACACAAATAAGTAGTAGTAAGTGGCGAGAAGTTGAAGTTGATGATGATGCAATGCACTTACCCATTTACTTAAACGCCAAACCGCCAAAGTACTCCTCGAAGAGTTGCCGCCGTTCCGTTCTCTTGCGGGCCACATATGTACCCCCTTTTCGTTCGCCTCTCTTTCGGCGCTGCGAACGCTACGAACGAACTAAGCAGCTAAGCAGCTTTCGTAATTGGAAGGGTATTAATCATTTGAATTGCAAACTGGCAAGCAGATAAGATAAATTCTCAACGCTTCGCGGCTTGTTGACGCTCCGTACGCGTGTATAAATCAGCTTGCATCTTTCGGGGGCGGCAAGAATTGCAACTATGCATCATGTGATAATTGCTCCGAAGTATAATATCATATTTTTCCCTTAAATCAACATTTAACGTATGTTTGATTCAATAATATTGCTCGTAAATTATTATTCTGGGGTTTATTGATATCATTAGGGAATTTCACATGAATTGCGTTTTTGTTTGGTTAATAAATAGTAATTTGCCGCCTCTTACCATAAAACTTAGTCGTTACTTGGAAAGGCGTAAATCAATTGACAAATATTATCCTGGAAATAATAACCTTAAACTTGTCCTTGCAAGTTTTCTATTAGTTCACTGTCCTTTTCATGGTAATAAAAATTATTATGTATAATAATTGACACGAGTCAATGACTTTCCAGTTCCCGGATTTTTTTTACAACCTCAAGTAACCTCATAAAGTAATTTATAACAAACAAAAAAAAACAAGAGAAAACAAAAGTTTGCTGTGAATGTCACGAAAATTGATTGTAATTCTATTAAATTATTGTAATAACGGGGGAAAATTATGATTTTCAACAATTTTTCGGTAAACGGCAAAGTTTTGTCTTTATGGTAGCTGCTCCCACGGCGACCGAAATTTTCTTCTTGCGTTAGTTTTCAGCGGAAAAGTTGTTGGCATAACGAACGACGACTTCCTGATTAATAGCCGTTGTAACAGTCGTGTTGCCGTGGCAGGTGGAAAGAGAGCAGAGCGCGCGCGCGCTTTAAAATCGCTGCCAACCGGAGGTAAAGTTTTCGGCACCCTGGCGGCAGCAGTTGTTTGTTATTGCAGCGGCGCATGCACCGGCAAGAAGGCAGCAACGCGGGCGGCTGCTGTCCACCCACACCCCGCAAAGACATTGTTGTGAATTGCGAGCGAGCGACGACGCAATTGTGGCGCTATCGCCGCCGTCCAGATTTACACACAAGTTGCCGCCGTTACCGCCGCACATCCTCGTCATTCGATTCGCTTATTATTGCGCTACCAGATAAGTTGCATACGTAACGCGCGCAATAATCACCGCACAAACGTATCGCGAACATTTCCGTATTTCCGCATATCATAGAAATTCGATGGGGTCACTTCATTTACCCCCGCATTGTTCGAGCGTACGTAATACACAAATAGAATAAATTTGTTTATAAATATTAATATCGCGAAACGAAATGCAAATAAACAACGTGTTTTTCGCCCTTATTATTTCGTTTGCCACCGCGTCATGTACCTACGCTGTATGCAAATTTATGAATAATTTATTGAATATAATATAAATGCGCATAAATAACATCGTATATATTTGCGCGCAATAATATTTTGCAATTAAGTGATAATTAACGAAATTATTAGGCCAGTTGTTACAAAATTTCAAATTAAAATTTACTGTTATTGCGCGCACTTCCGGTGCGGGAGGATGTCTGGCGGGGAGAGGATGAAGCGGAAATTGTAATTTATTAATTATATTCGCCCTTGCACGCCGAACGAACATAAATGTCTATTATGACAAAATTGACGAATTGTAATTAAAAGTGGAAATCAAGCGCGAGCGGCAATTGTTTTTCGCGCTGCGCCTTCATTTTCATTAACGTGCCGTGGAAATTGTCAACTTTTTATCAAGCCGTTGTTTTGTTACTTGTTTTCGGTGCCTGTTTGACAATAAAAACGTGCATCCCGAACGTTAATGAAAACGTTCCGACGCTACGACACTGTAAATAATCATTTTTTGCCGTTGTTTGATAGGAAGCTGCTTTTTTAACTATTTGCTATTTTTTGAGATATACTCTCTATTTCCGGTGATGAGAATCAGTCTAGTGTATTTTTTTAAAAGTTGGTTGCGATTCGTTGAACGTAATTAATACGTACGAAGATTGTGTGTTGGGAAGTACGCAATTTATATTCAGGTCACACGAATTTGCCGCTCCCGTGAGAAGCAAGTGAGACTTTTCGCAAATAGTTCTTAATACACTTAAGACTCACCTTGACGACGAAGTCGCTTAATCAACTTAATCACTGATTGACTTAATCACTGCGTGCCACCGAGGTGTGCGTACGTACACGCAGTGTGCGGCGCCTTAGGCCAGCAAGGATAATAAAGGATGCTCCAACTCCTTAGGCACAAGGGCTTCGCAAGGATACGTTATGAATTGTTGAGCGCAATCAGCGGCATCAAGTTTGAGCCCTTTATTTTCATAGGCGAACGACGAAGGACGAAGGACATCATCCTTCGTCGCAGTGCGTGTATTGAGATGTTTGCGCGCTCCCGAAATATATAAAGCTGTGTGTCTTAGCCGCTGGATTTCGGCACGCACGTCCTACTCAAGAGCTTCCGCTCTCGATAACTGCGTAAACTTTGTGCGTATGTGTGCTGCCGGCCCACTGTTTCGTATGCAAATGCCGGCAAATGTATGTGCGGTGCGCGCACGATTGGCGGCATATCTCTTGAGAATGAGATATTGCCGCAATTATTATGCAAAGTGTGTCGTCGGTGTTTCGGTTTGTTGAATTTCCTTCTTAGCCGCCACCGTCGAGGATTTCGATTTCAATGAGCCAGACACAATACGCGCGCCCTGGAGGCGGCACGTGCCTTCCAGGATCATTTAACATTTTACCTGTTTATCAATTTTCCCAGCGCGTTCTGTTTGTTGTTTATTAAGTACACCGTCGAAATACCCTAATACTCTATTCAGCTTAATAGATTATCTTAGGTAATAGTTTTATCCTTTCTTTAAAAGAAAATCCTTGCTATTATAACGACACATTCTTTAATGATGAATTCATTTGGCTATTTCAAGTGTAACACCGGGTTTTAGATGAATTATCAGCTTATTCTCCCTTGAAACTGAAGAGATTTTGTGGTTGTAAATATTTTTCGAACAATTGCCACCCTAATCGATCAGATGGTGGTGGGAATCAATGTAGCATGACATCGGTTTATAAACACATTCGTTTCGAGAGTTGAATGTGGAAATCGGTCGTGGATGGCATGTCGATGCAATAAAGCTTGAAAGGCGAAGTAGAAGAAATGAAAAACAATTGAATACCATCACTAGCCATATGTTGTGTCTACTTCAGACTGTGCTTTATTCTATTTCATCAGTAACACGTTTTGCAGTCATAAAAATAAATAATAATAAATTATTGCTTGATCGTAGCATACATATTTTTCCGATGACAACACACAAATAAAAAGTGTAAAAGTCGAATATAAATTCAACCCTCTTAGATAGATGCGCCTTTGGAGGCGGTCATCAAAAAAAGCTGGATTGCAATCTAATGAAAAAGAAACGCCACGAAATTCTTTTGTTGTACGAGCGGAACAAAAGAACTATTATAACGCCACATATTGCCGAGCGCTTGGCTCGAAAGCAAAACGAAAACAATCAGACGCATTGAGACGTACCACATTCGTTTCGTATTGACAATTCCGGCGTGTCGTAGCATCATCACGTTGCCTGCCTCCAAATATAATACTTTTAGCTGTACGAAACCAGTGGAGGATACGTACAAAGGCGGCGGCATTAGCGATTGCAGCGCCATCACCACCCCCACACACGCACACACACATCGAATGTCAATGGTGCCCTGCCATTCAATTCAATATCCGAAGGGCTATTATGACACCCCACGAATTCCTCCCCTGGCCTCTTTCTTCGTCTGTTTCGAGTTTTCGCGTAAGATTTGCACACCGCATATGAGATTTTCGAATCTATTGTTTTTTTGTTCTTTTCATGTCTTTCCGCACTCGTTGTATTCGTACATTGATTGTTTTCCTTTTCTTCGCGGCGGCTGCGTTCGTACTATAACAATATCAAATATGAACAAATGAGAAAAGATAATCTCAAAGGACATTGACTCAGTGCGGATATAATTTTAGCACTTTTCCGGTTCGTTGGGCGCATCCTGGACGCACGATTGTGACAGCGCTGCCAATTGTTGCCAATATTGTGAAATATTCCCTTCTATTTCGTAAATTTCTCTTATGCGTTGGCGGCGGCGCTTTCAAAAGCGGAAAGGAGAAATATTGCGGTATAAAAATTCGATCGGCAATCCCCTCGTGCACCGGTCCTCGTGGCGGCGGCGGCGCGGCGGCGGTTGTTTTGGGCGGATGTGACGTCACATGTGCGCTTTGTATGTGCGCCTCCTCGGGGAGATTACTCTAACGAAGTGTAGAGAATAAATAATAACAAGGATATAAAACGCACCTTTTGCTCACCCTCCTCGCGCGCGTATGAAAATGTCATAGTCACATTGCGTATATATGTGTTTATGTGTCGGAGGTTTTAGCAACCCCCCAAAAGCGGCGGCGGGTGCACCAGCGCAAGATGGTGGAGATACCATTCATATCAAGCGTATTAAAACACAGGGGATCGTAAAACACGGCAACAGCGCCACTGCAGTGAAGAGTAAAGTTTATTTGCGGCCGTGCGTTTTTTAGCATAATTTATACGAAAAATTGCGACCGTTTTGCGTCCGCATCCCTAAGGAATAAGTGCAAAGACAAGGCGGGTGTTAGTCCTATTTTATATATGAGTAGGATTAGCACATATTTCTTAAGTTTTCTACGTGTTTAACTTAACATAAACGCACACAAGCAATTAATTTCTTTCGATGGTGGAAAATTGTTTGGTATTGTCTGTCGTTTTTGTTTAAACGCGCTTCTAGGTTTATTTCTAGGCCAAAATCATTAATAACGCGCTCTGATCCTTTCTTCCTTGCTTGCTATTGCAATTGCCAGCAGCACTAGCGCCCCTTTTGTATTGTGCACGAACAATTGCGACGTTGCACGGCTATCTAACCCCTCAACTTAGTGGCGTTTGTGACACGCCAAATGCCCGGATGGCATTTAGGCGAGCGTACATGCGAAAGGCGGGCCATTCGAACGCAACAAACCATCCTCACTGTCCGTCTGTCCGAATTCTCTCGCACACGTTGCTTCTTATCCTTCACTATTGCGCAGGGGGCGCAAAAGCCGAACGTCATTTTGCGCCAAAACAAAACACACATTTTTAAGTAAACTTTGTACACGAACAGTGTAACTACTTAGCGTTTATCGGCGATATGCTTAGGCTCCTTTGTTTCTCATGAGTTCCTTGGAGACGGCTTGGAGAATGTATGAAGAGCTAATAAAATAAAATTTGATGAAAATCAAGTTTGTCTCTTCGAACGCGATCGACGCTGCGCGCGTATAGCATGGCACAAACTGGGTAAAAAAGCATGCGCAGAGTGCGAGAGGATAATCCAATCTTGTTCGGCACAGACTTATTAAGGATTACGCGCTAGTTGTGTTGGTAAATCAAGCGCGCACATCATCCGGAGTGCCGAGATCAAGGGATGGAATATTCTCATAACTCAACGACAGCTCCAGCTTTGCACAAAGTTTTTTAGTAAAACGACAGTTTTTCAAAAGTATTTAACTTTTAAAAAGTTGCATAACTATTTAATGTAATCATATCCACGCTTGATGGAAGATATATAAAATTACCCACCCATACAGGAGTATTAAATTACACATTTTTGTGCTTAAACATTAATGGAAAATATTCTAAAATTTCATATACCTACCGAAGCATCATATAGCTACGTAACATAATACGTTATCGAAATCCTTTAATGCTTTGAAGTTTGGAAATCTCCTTGATTATGCGAAACATGCCGTCAAATTTTCGAGTGTATCGGGGACGGCTGATGAGGCAGGTGATGCTTATAATGCGCAGCAGCTGAATGCATTCAGAGCGATTACAAACGATGCGATCATATTAAGTGGCTGTGGTTATTGCTGATCATAAATTGCCAATGCATTGTTAGATTATCGAATAATTACCATTTGATCACCATGCACTTCATTAGAACATGTTTAGTACAATGCCAATGCAACATTTCAAAGTAATACGTAACATTTTATTAATCATTTCATTTCTCTTGTTACAGGTAAGACGAGCAAACCGCATCTGAACAATTTCTGCAAGTCTGCAATATTTTCAATGGGATTATCGTGCGCACAAACGTGAAATCAGGTTGGCGGTAAGATGGTCACACAATCGTGCGGCGGCTTTATGCCTTCGCATTATCATTCCGGAGCCGTTTGCTGATTGGGTCACTTTGCGATTACGTTTATGCTCTTATACATAGAATAAACTGGCGGCAATTGCCGCCGCACACGCATTTCAAGTGAAATAGAATAACGAAACGCAGATGCATCCTCACGTTGATTGCTTCATAATTGTATTCAGATTGCGTTCGGACAATCCGCTTGTCCTTTGTCTGCATTCGTTACAAATTACTTATTCGAATGCGTTTCAGTCAATCAACGTCGATTCAATTCGGTGTGAATTAAACTATCAGCGTTTCAATTCAGTTTTTACATTTGCGATAATGAGTTTTTGTCAAGATTTTCGAGTATTAGGCTCATATGAAAATTTTAATGAATCTGACAATGAAGCAAAACAATTTTGCAATACGTAAAGTTGGCGCATTGCAGATAATTGAACGAAAGCTTACCATAATAGCGTTTTAATGGTTTCATTGTCGTACTTATGCGTCGTCGTTTTTGCTCGTCGCGAACGCGCAAAAGAAGTGCAAGAAGAAGTGCATGAAGATAAGGGCGGCAGCGGTGGCGGCGCGCTAGCGGTGGTTTGATTAAAATGTTAAATTTAACGGCGCGCGCAGCCGGCGATTTGCCAGCGCCGCCGCGCCAAACGTAGGATAATTGCGGCTTATGCGTCTCGTCGCTCGGCACTTATTAATTGTAATATTTCTATTAAAAGTTTCATGTTCACGCGCGCTAAACCTGCGCACATTTGATTTATCGCTGAAGAAGGTGGCAAACACTTGCGAGCGACGGGCAATAAAATGTTCGCTTAGGTGAACACCACCAACCACTCCCGCCACCCCTCCGAAACTTGGAATTGCAAATATTTGTTGGTTGAATTGAAAGTTTTTAAGTTATCTACTATTTCAAGTCGCAATTTTACTTTTTTCCTAGTTGAACGGTGTAGCAGAAGAAAGGAGGAAGTGGAGGAGGAGAAGCGTGTGCGGCAATCGTAATTACACAAGTCTCGGTGCAGGCGCGAAATGAAAACCGGAAGCGTTCGCGAGTACCGGAAGCGCTCACAGCCGGCGTGCGCCGCTAATAAAAAGTGATTAATATATCTAATTAACTCTTTAAACTGGCGTCGCAGGCGTTGGATGCGGGGGGCGGTGCGACGTGCGCCGGCTGCGCTTCTCCGCAACAATTCATTTTACCGAGTGCACCGCGTGCGCCAGCAAAGACACACAGGGAGGAAGAGGAAAGAAGTAGGAGGAAGAATGAAAACTTTTGTGGCAGAAATAACGAGGCTTGAAATGAGCGTAATTTAAATAAACTAACCAGTCAGTCAGCCAGCCGCCCCCGTGGTTGTTGAACGCGTTGCTGGACGCGATGCGATGCGAGTTTGATGATGCAACCCGAGCCCAAGTTGATTTTAAGGATTTGCTCTTTATGCCATTACGATTAAGCCGCCGCCCGCAACCGGCCACTCATTGTTTGGTCGGTTTGTGCGGCCGCTCTTCGCGCCACCAAATCGCACGGAAAATGCGTAACGAAAACAAGAAGGCGTTTCCACCAAAGATGCGCACCGGCCGTCAGCGCTCTCATTGTCCTTTGACAAGAATAACTTTTTAATCGCCACCCCCGTGCCACAAAGTACTGCAGAACCTATTAAACAAAGCTGTTATTTCAATTGAAACGCTTCGCAAATATTTTAATTCAGTTTGAATGAAAATATATCTTTTATTTGCGAATTTTCCACAGCGAGCACAAATAGGCAATTCCGATATGAAAAGAATGGAAAATTTAATGATGCAATATTGCCAATCATGTTGAAATTTTTCAAAGTCGACTGTGCGTATCAGTAGAAAAAAATATCACCTGCGTATTTGTGATCGAAAGCAATATTACGGAATTTCCAATCTTTGATACAGTAATGAGATGAGATGAAAGCATCTCGATATTTCATATATGAACACTCGAATAATAAATACAAGGTACGGAAGTATCTGCTACACTTTTGTAATATTTGCAAATCTATGAAAATTTTATGGCGTAATGGGGATGCAGATTTCATATTTTAAACTTTGTAAAACACTTCGTAGAGAGCCCTTCTAAATTGGGTTCGCTAAAGAGTGATCAACGCGTATAAATTATGCGCGCACGGAGAGATTCATCATAAAGTTATATCTCAACGGGTCTCAGCGTAGCGAAGGAGAACGAGCGAGATTAGTCAAGTGCGATTAAAATAATCTATGGCTAAATGCACATTGGAGAATATCCGATATACGTACCTACGCTGTATAGTGTGCGTTAGAGTATAACGCGCTTCGGCCCCGGTCTGCCTTATGATCTAAGATATTTCACGACGCAGAAAGAGATTGCAATAAATTGCCATGCGAAGCGCTGCGAAATACGCGTATATATATATCTGTATGTGAGGGGATGAATTCTGATATATTGCTCAATCGCGCGGACATGCTCCACCTGGGCCACCACCGATCCCAGACCTGATCTGCACGGAAAGCATGTCCTCTGCTTTTATTCCATTTCGCGCTTCATACCAATCTCAACAAGATATAGAATGAGACAAAGTTATTTAAAAGGGTTGAAAATTCTAAATACTATCACTTATAATTTCTTATATTAACTACAAACGATAATTCCTCTTTAAAAGTTGAGCACAGCAAGAGAGACTGATAAGCAAGTCTTGCAGCATGTTATTTTCATTCATTTTCCAAGTCTTCTTCATTGATTTGCTTGCTCGGACGGCATTGTTCTATGCATAATTCAATGCGATTTTCATTTTAATTCCGAAATAGTCAAATGCAGATGCACTCCGCATTGTAACTTGAAACCTCCACAGCGCACTCGTAGTGAAGAAGTACGAGCAGACATTGTTGATTTCCATTGTGTTGTGCAGTTGACTTGTATATTGAGACAACAAACCCAGAAAACGAGGAAATCATTCCTCGAGGGCTTAAACCATACGAATTGCAAGTACGTTGTGTTTGAATAAGAACCATTTCCGGAAGTGTATTTATCCGCGGAGCGCACGTAATAAAAACTTTGTGAGCAATACTTGCACAAATCTATAGTCAAACTGTAGTTTATTGTTTGTGAATTCAACTCAAACGACTTGCTTATTCATATGAGCGAAATTTCAATTTCATATTTTCATATTGCGCAAAAACATATGACGAAAAAAATTTGTGCTCTTCATATCTATGAATAACATTGATTTATATTTAAATCGATATTTATTCCGGTTCAAGTAATTTATGATATAGGCGCGGTAAAAATTCATTTAGATTGAAAAATCATTTTTAATTAAAAACAAACAATTCGCTTAATTATTGTAATTAATACAATTCATTAATATGCATTACATTTACAAAAAATAATGTAATCCAACATGAATATGAAATTAATTTGATGAGACGGACACTAGATGGTAAAGGACAGTGGTATTGCAATGCAACTAAACGCAAACAAATGATGGGGACGAGGCGAGAGCTTAATGAATTAAAAGCAAGCTCGCATTTTTCGCATGCAAAAACTCATTAGCCCCTTATCTACTATGACACCAGCAGCAAGCAAGATGAGAGGCTGGAACAACAAGAACATTGCATAAAAACAGTGGCGTTTGTGCGTGGCGCAGTGCATTAAACAATAAACTAGCGCACAAGGCATTACATTCGCATTATCTATTATATTTCACACTGAATACAAAAAGATTATTATGGTGAGACATTAAATTGTCGGCGAGGCGAGCTGAGCCGCTTGGACATTGAGCTGCAAAACAGCAAATGTGTGAAGCTGAAGAGTTGGCGTGTTACATAAAAGATCAGAGGCAAAAGAAGTGGGCCAACGTGAAGAGAACTTGCTGGCTGCCATGCATGTATCGCCTTTAGCCTTTATTCTTTTGGTCTTCGGCTGAGGACACACAACAAAGAAGTACGAGCCGAGAGAATATGGAGCAGTAGTGTGCTGCTGCGCTATCCTATTGTGTTTCAGGACTCGTCCTCGTTCTCGTTCTCGTCCTCGTCAAGATGTGAGCACATTGGCGGGCATATACTTTTAGTGATAGTGCAAGGCAAAAAGTTTCCGCGTGCGAAAAAAACATTATGCAGACGCGGAAAGTGTTCGACGTCGCTAGTACATAGTGCTGGTGCTATTTGCACGAGCAGAAAAAAACAACAAACGACTAGAATATGGCGCGATGGCGGAAAACGAACGGAAAAGAAACGCACGCGCAAGAGAAACGAAGCAGATACAATGGAACTACCGTTTATTAATATATTCACAAGAAGTTTCATGAATATTTAAGTTTGTGCGCCAGCAGCGAAGCGTGGCAAATGTGTCGGAAATCTCGGCATACTTTCCGAGACGACGGATGGCACATTTTAATTGTTTTCCAGTGCAATGCATGTACGAAGTACTTTGGCGGCCGTTGCCATCTGCCTGTACATCGTACAGTGTGCCAGCAACGTGTAAATTATGTGTTTAAAACACAAAAATAATTCACATGAGCAAAACTAAATTTCGTATTCACATAGCGTACAAATCTGTGCAGCTGAATTCGGAATATGATCATTTTTTATCCATTTCTCTCACTTGCTTATAGCCTATTTGCTTGCCCAAATGGGAAATCGATAATAGACTAGTCCTATACATTCGCAGCTGAATTTCTTGTAAGAAATGGAATCATAGTTAACGCGCTTCTCGTTTTTGGCGGTAGTTCCAGTCGCTTTGAGATGCCAAATGTAATCACACCCCGTTTTGAAATCTCCTCCGCGAGCAAATGGCTGCTTTGCAAGTAATTTCGCGAATTGCTTAAGCACCACCAGTCCACGTTTTATGCGCCACACGCTCGCTGCATACGTATGCTGTGCTTCCCCGTTTTAGTTGCTTACCATTTGCTGCTGGATGGTGGGGCAAATATCACATGTTATATGTGTAATTCATGGGCAATGAGCAAATAAATTTTGTCACTTATTGTGCTTAAGTTTATATACCTCGCCGGTAAATAAATCATGCACGTCTCAGTAAGTAATATTTACCGTTGCGAAATAACTCAATTTAATGAACGCGCTCAGCGCCGTTTCGGTGTCTTATTCTTCTTCGTTTTCTCGTCCTCGTCCTTGCTCATTGCCGCCTCTTTTGCCTTCGTCTTCTTGCGTTTGCGAGTTTTCTCTCGCTGTGTGTATTTTTGCGTTAGCAGCGATAAAAAGATGACGTTATTAGCTGTCCGTAAAAGATTTTTATGTGTTTGCTTTGTGCGCGCAGAAGGCGCACAAAAACTTGCTCGGAATTGATAAAGTAGGTTACAGCTTATGCAGTAGATTGCTGTCCACTGCAAATATATCGTCGGACGTGGAAATTTGCGATATTAATTTGGCAAAGTGTGCCACACATGTGTAGCATACAAACAAGCCCATGTTTTGTTGCATTCAACAGATTCGTATTTACTTCCTAAGCTAATTGCTTTTTAAAAGTGTTGCTCCTGCTGTTCAAGATGATAGATTGTTTATTAAACACCCACTCCAGAGTATGTGCGATTAATTTCAGAGCTCGGAAAAATAATCAACTGAAACATTTTCTTTTCTACATAAATAACGCACTGGAATTTTGCATGTTGACAAATTGCACCTGAGCGGTAAATGTAAACATTGAAGCAAGTTGGCACAAGTCAGTTTAGCATACGACGACCTTCAGTTTGCAATAGCTGTTTACAGGTTCGCGTAGTGTCTCGGAATTTTTGCGAAAATCTATAGTTAAGTGAAAAGTCGTAAGGCAATTTCAAGTGTGTCGCGTTTAATTAGTCATGGAAATAGCTTTAATCAATTTACCTACCCGGTATGGACGAAATATAAAGAATAATCATAAATTGAATTGGACGATAGATATTCTAACCTCGAATGGATATAAGTAGGAACACGAGTATCATGTGAGTACATTTTCTGAATTCGTACATGTTTGTCTCTATGTCCTTATATGCGTACGGCGATTCATACCTACATTTCGATGTGAAAATACGATCACTTACGGCCATCCGGATTGAATAGCCGCATTGAAAAAGTAATGCAGCACACTTAGGTAGGAACTCCAGCGAAACGCAATAACCAGTGATACCCTTGGGATCACCTCGGCCACACCGAGTTTTCTACGTGAATATTGCGAAACCATTCCTGGCACTTGTAGCTCGTGAGCGGCGGGTGCAGCAACAATGGGCAGCATTTGTGCACTGCTAAACGCCAAAGGTGGCTGGATGAGAGTATAAAGTGTTGGTCTGGGGTTCGCCGTAATAAATTTCCTTCTTTACAATCATCGCACTGGCTAGAGCCAAATTACAAAAGCGTGACGGGCGAGCGTGAACAAACCGTGTATGTGTTATGCTGGCAGCCAACAACAACAGCAGCCGCCGCCACTGCCGCCACAGTATGAAACCAAACAACATCGGCAATGTCGTCGTACGGCAGCAGCAAGGAATAAAAAAGACGACTGGGGAGTGAATAAACGGGGGTAAAACGAAATATAAAAACACGGTTATTGAAAGGAGAGCAACACGCGCCAGCCACATTTAAGATGTAAAAGCGTGTATAAATTATAATAAAGTTTGCCGCGGACGATGAAAACTTTCCATTTCGTGCAATTTCCCGCAAGGCAGAATTCACTCTTCACGCGTACGAAATTAAAATACAGAAGTACGAATGCAGTCGGCGTGTGCTCGCCGAGGGTAGATAAAGTATGAAGAAATAAAATAAAATGCTTATTGGTTTAGCAGTGGGCCGCCGACAAGACCAAAGTTTGGCCCTCTTTAAAACTTTTGCACAGCGCGTACGTACGTACACTGTGCTAAAACAATGCGCGCCGCCGCCTCCCGACAACGGTGAACGTCTGACGGCATTGATGCGCAGCGTTTTGCATTCGCGCATAAAAGTATTAGGACAATGAATTGTCGCGCTTCGAATCCTTTTGTTATTTTATGTACTTTGCGCATTTGTGTGTATTACTGTGTAAACTTTGTCAACGCGTAAAAGTTGCAAATCGCCACGAATGAATCTTTCGCGCTTCGCAACTTTTGAAGTCTTCGCCGACATGACGAGAGACAGGTGGCAAGTACGCGGCTTACTTCCAATTCATGGACAAGCATAAAAGTCTTCGGAACGAGAGGTTCGATAAAACAAATGAAAAGATGTCAACTTTTATTGTATTCATAAAGCGCATTAGAATTCATTTGAATGCGAAGCAAACTTGAGTAGCTAAATAATTAACACGTCAGTACAAGTTGCCTATCATGTCCAGCCGGATGTCAAATTACTTATGCATGCTGAACTATAGTAATTATTCTGTCATCGTGTTTTATTCGACATTCAGAATAGCTCTTTGACGAGTAAGAGAGCGCATAAAGCGGCAGTGTCGAATAATGTAACAGATTGTTTTAATTTTCGGCGACGGGAAATAAATTAAGACAAACTTTCGAGGGCCGTTGCCGCCACGGACGATACGAAACATTTCAAATCGAGTTTTATACATGCGCCTTTGTTTCGTGCGGGGTTTCGCACTCGTTTTGGCTTTTACGCCATCATTGACATTTCCATTGGTTACGTCTCAACCAGCCGGCGGCAACACGTTGCACAAAGAAAACTTTTAATGTTACACAACGCGTCGCGTCGCACGAAACAGCTGCTTATTAGCTTTAATTATAGTTTAAGTTGCAAAATTATAGGCCAAGTTTGCATCTCATTCTTGACAGTGTTTTACAACGTATATAACATTTGGATCATAGACAAAAATCCACTTTTTAGTTTGAAAGTTCCAAATGAGTTTTTGAATAAAAATAGGCATATAAATAAATAGGAAAAGGATAAATGTAACATCTTCGTGCGTAAATCGGGCGCACGTCCATTTTGGCGAAAAGATAAAATAGATTCTTATTTCGTTCGAGGGTGCATCTGCAAGTCCCATTGACATAGCGCGATGAGACGGCGGGGGGACGGCCAATTCGAGTGGTGTCGAGACGGGATGGGGTAGGAAAAAAGCGCGGGTTCGTATCTAGGCTAATGGAAGAAAATAAAAGGATTTGTAAACTTGATGGGGCACCCTTAGTTATCCAGCATTTCGAGGAGTTGTAGCGGTAAATTCTCGCGACAGCCGACATTATTCTCGCCGTCGGGACTGCCACTGCTCCTGGTGGCGGTGGCGATGGCGATGTAGTGGTGGTGGATGGGTGGATGGGACAAACACCGGTCTTGGCATCCAATTGCTCACGGCGTGTCGCGTCCCAGGATGGAATACATACACACGCGCCAACACAAACACGCATGCGGCATGCTGAATAGCATCGTCTGAAGGAGCTCGCACAATTCCTTCGGGAGACGTTTGCGCGCGACGCCTGATATCCAAAACTAGTGCGTTTCGGGTTCGTAGGGACACTTGACCATTCATTACCGCCATCCACAAACACATGCGTCGGCGTAAATACGACGTATTCAAACATACACGGCGTGCGCTCGCCGCCCCCCAATGGATGCGTTTGAACAAATCATCAGACCGACGAAAACGTGCGCGTCTCGCTGACTTTGCGGATGAATGCGACAATCAATCAGGCGATTCGTGGCTCTTTACCAGTGCGCGCAGAGACAAAACGACCGTGCGGGGCACATTTATTTACATCTCCAGCGACAAAATACGCAGGCCGCCTTCCTTCGTTTAGGGCGCAAAAGTAAACAATGCAGAATATTGTGACGGCAGAAAAAAATAAATACCCTACCTACTTATCTAGTCATGAGAAAATAAATCTTTCGCAAACTTTTAAATAGAAACGAAGAAATAATAAAGACTCGACGCGAGCAGGAAGATTTTATTATGACGAATCCAAATATTTGCTTAATTAAAAGTTTCTGACAAAGCACGACCGACAGCAGCGGCGCGGCGGCGGTAGTAGCGTATGTTGACGTTTGTTAAATCCATAGAAAAGTGCGATTTTCTAACGCGCGCTGCGTGTTCGCCGAGGCAGGCCTTGTCTTTTGTGTTAATTTCTGCCTGCATGCAGAAAATCCGAGGCGGCTGCGGTTCGACAATGCCTTTGCAGCGTGCTGCCGCCGCCTCTGTCGGCTTTTCTTCCGCGCTACGGAGTAGTTTCGATCGAATCGCAGATAGGGCAAGCCCATCTCGTGCACGTTCTATTTTAATATGCATAATTGTACTGAACTGTACAGAATTCGAGAAATTATCCGCGCGTTCCCTCTTGCGTCCCCGATCGCTGCGTGACTCGTAATGTCATAATAAAGGAATTTGTGCGCACAGTGCTTCGTTTTCAGTATGTAATTGAAATTGCTTTCAAATGCGTATAAAGGATTTTTTTAGCGTTGAAGATGGCATTTCATAATTTGTTAAACTGGCCTGTGCAATAATCTAGATAAATTTAATTATTTGAGATATTATTCATGTCACGCGTACAATGATATAAAAAGTGGCAATTATTATGCGATTTGCTTGCAGCACAATTCATTTTACGTACGAACAGACTGCGAACAATTTTATCAGGCGAAAAAACAGCGCGCAAGACCATTATAAAACTCTCGCTTTAATTAATCCAATTTCGCAGGCGCGAAACTAAAAACTTTCCGAATCGCCTGCAGGCTTGCTGTGCTTCGTCTGCCCGCCTCCGCTGGCCACCTCTTGCCGCCGTTACCGCCAAGCACAGCTCTTAACTCAGTCACTTGCGCGCGCACTCACGATTTCGAGAGCTTAGGACGAGAGCAAAGTGTCAAACCGTAATAAAAAATTGAATCGTTCTATCCCGAATGCGGCACGCGCTTACCGGACCCGTGTCCCGTGTCTCGGATGAATGTACGGTCATATAATTCGTAATCCCCGTACTTTTGCCGCCCTCATCGTCGACGGCCGGCTGGCGGCTGGCGGCGGCAACGTCGTAGATCCAAAAAGCCAACTTGAACCTAAATGTAGCTGAAGTCAAATCTATATTTGTGTAACTGCTCGCAGGCAGTTTATAACCGAGTGCATTCGCATGCGCACATAAATGCGGTGCGGTGCGCACGCCTAGGTGTATTACGCGAAAAGGGGGCGCGCTAAGCAAATTGTAAACTTGCCGCCACGGCCGCCTCGCGCGTACCTACAACTTTGTTTAAGGTCATTAATTTTGTACTCTGCGCGCCGGATATAAACGTCCAACTTTGTGTGCGTCGTGCGTAAAAAATAGTTGCTTTGTTGCCGCCCCGCCGCCATTTTTTTCGCACAGCGGTTGTGCTCTTCGACTGAATGTGTTGGCTAATGATTGCGCTTCTCGCGTATGCTTCAAGTTTAACTTTCAGTTGGCGCATTGTTTGCAATTGTAAAGAAGTGCGCGCCAATAAATTATTACTTGCCTCGGCTTTAAAACTTGTGACACGCGTGTGACATTAATTTCGATTTAAACTTTGCGTACAAATTTATTTATTTCGGGCAACATTCTCGCCATTTTCCCATCAGTTATTATTTGTCTATTAAATATGCATTCGGCGCAGGTTTCGTTTAGCGCCTTTAAAAACAATAATACCAGCTGTAAACTAGCGACTTTTACGACGTGATAAAACAACTCCAGTAAATCGCCGCCTTCGTAGCCGTAGGGGGTGCCAACAATGTATTAGTTTACAAAATATTCTGCGGTTAGTAATTTCAGTTTTCTCATATATTTTTTATGACGTCCAGCCATATTCAAAGTGCCAGCCGCCCTTTAAAACAACTACTTATTGTCCTTGTTGTGTGCAACGTTGCAATCATTTAGACAGGATGCACAGCAGCCACATCAACGGCGCCGACGTCACCAAAGGCAAAATAATGCTGAAACGTCGCTGCCACCCCATGCGTCGTAAAGAAGAACGTCTTAAATGAAATTACCCGCTGCGTATCGCGCGCGCAGCACCGAGTTTCCTCGCCATATTGCAGAACGCTAATGAGACTTTGCTATTTTGTTGCGTGCGCGCGCGCGCGCGCTCACACGACCAAACTTACATTAAGTACCTCTCGCCAGTTAACAATAAGTTAATCTTTCACGGTGCGCTTGATATTCGCTGTAATTTTCTATTATGAAATCCTTGAAAAGTTTCCAAAGTTGCCCGCTGCGCGCGCGTGCAATAATGGCCGGCTTTAATGACGTTTTTCAAAAGTTATTTTCTTAGTTTTTGTTCGGTAATGTATTTGAACGCAAATTATATTAGTACGCTTGAAAGTATGCTCCCGGTACGTAGGTACTTATAATCTCATTTTTCACATTTATTTATCAAAAATTTATGCGGAATGGATTAAAAACTTATGCTTTTTAATAATTAAAATTCTGTTAGATGCACGCTTTCTATGCGCGTGTGTGCAAGTTGAGCAGTAGGTAATATCATTATTGTTTACGTGAGTGTATGTAAAAGTGTGATTATCAAAATTGCACAAGTTGAACGAATTGTGTCCTCTCTGCGTAACGCGGACGAGCATTCAAATTAGTTTAGTCGGCTTGTTAGCCTCGTTGCGCCGCCGCCGAGAGCCGTAACGAGCACGCCTTGAATAAAATAGAGCGCGTTTTCAGTTAGCTGCCTGCACATTTTTGTTTTCGCGCTCGTGCAGCCATTGTTTCTCTAGACTTTCTGCTGGAGCGCTGGATATGTGTGTGCATCGACGTGGCCCGAATGTGCACCACGTCCTGCCACTGCCGGCGCCGTCGCCGCCGTCGTAACAACAGCACCACCTTTTTGCGCATTGTTTGTTGTCGCCTGCCAAAATGGGCAGCGACGTGCGCAGCATTTATTTTTCTGTTTCGACTACCGCGACAGGCCGAAACAAATGCACATTGACTACATAGCCATCCACACGCACGCAAACTAACGACATTTACACATTTTAAGTACATACGTGTACACTATGGCGGCTGTTGCTATTGCTGCTTGCGTCAACTGTATACAGAAGCGCTTTTGTCAGTTTTCAAGCGCTTGCAAAATGCAACGCGCAATGTGCAATTTTTCACTGGCATTACATGCATCCGCATTGATTGCGTTTATCCTCTACGACACGCCCGCCGAATAACAATAACAAATGCGCAACAAAGACAAATGAACGCAGCAAAAGTGTAAAAAGTGTACCTAATGCTTTATACAGCGCAGCGCACAAAAACGAAAAAAAGCGGCCAGACAAAAGATGAACGTAGCAATGTATGCATTGAGGCTAATTGTGAACGTATGTTTTTTTGAATATGCGCTCGCATTCGTTCACTTGCGAGTCAATTAATAACCGGACAGGTAATGCAGGTTGGGCGGCTGTAGGGGCGCACACGTTGCGGAGCAATTTGCATGCACAATGCGCCCTGCGCGCGCTAAGCTCGCTTTAACTGCACATAATCTAAATAAACATTCTCGTGGGGGTGGTGGCGGTAATGGTAAAAAGCACCCAACCATATGAACAGCCGCCCTTCACACACACACACACACACACAAACATACCGAGTGTTGCAACATATGACAAGGGGTGGCGTTTTAAGAGTGGCGTTTGTATGACATTAATTAACACCTGCAATGCGTAATAAATCTGCGAACGTGTTTACGGTAATTAAAAGTTGCGAGTAAATCATTTTAATTTGCGTTTTTATTGGACGTGTGCGAGCGTTTTTGTTTTTTAGGAGCGGTTCTAATTGCTTATCTCACATCTTCGAGTGCCCTTGCACACGGCCGTATGTATTTCGAGTGTGGAAAATGTGAAAATAGTTGAAAATTATGAAGCAGGATGAAATATGGGCATTTAGAAAAATGGTGTGCACGAGCTGCCTACCGCAATTATACTAAATGGTTTTTGGTTCATTTTTTATTAGCTGATTGTTGGCGACATGTAAAAAATTCATACGTAATTTTATGTCCTCATTTGCTTGTCCTCTGCCAAATACTAATTGTGGGCAAGCAGCATTCGTGCTGCCGAGAATAATTTCTATTGTAGCTGGATGAATATAGCTGTGTATACCAAATGTATATATGCGGAGGAGGAGGCGTATGGTTTTCGCGGTTCGTATTGCATTTCATATCCGCTCGGCCGCCGTCTGTTGGCGGCGGCGCTCTTTGTTCGTGTAGGAGCACTCGCTTTATGTGCAACGTATTATTATGCGAATGCTACTCTTGTGGCACTTTACGAGCGCTAAAACGAAAATGAAAATCGAGAAAATTGCATATGTGCTGCGTGTTTATATACTCGCGGCTCTCCACGTAGTTTTGCTTGCGGAATAGAATCATCCATTTAAAAGCATCATATTTTTAAAAATTTCGATTTCCGTACGACCATCGTGGAAATAATTTTATGTATAGAATATTTCTTGCTCAGGAATAAGAAAAACGCAAGAGCAACTTTGATTTTACTGAATTTGTTCGACAGATCTTCGATTTTCGTGATCTAATTTTGTTCATGTTTTCTAAACCAGATTCTTGCCAAAGAAATCGAAAAGTAAATCTCAATTCTGGTTGATAGAACGAGAAAAGCAAATAGGCATAGTGAAGGCGTCGATTGATTTGAAATTTATATAATTTTTATCAATTTTTGCGTTATTTGGTTTGATGTTGCATTCTTTTTTAAGCTTAGTTAAGAACTGAGAATTCGCAATGATTGTGATTGCTTCGAATCAATCAAAATTCCAACACTTTGTATAACAAAGCGTGATTGTCACACGCGCTCGGATAAAAGACGCGCCGAACAAATATAAATTTCCGGCGGCAGCAAAATTTGAAACTTTATTGCTATTACACCAATACGTTTTTCTGCGCTCGATCGCCGCACGCAGCGCAAGATTTCCACGTTTTTTTTTAGCACGCTTTGCGTGTATTTGTCGTGGGGATATTTGTTTGATTTTATTCTCAATTTTATTGCGCTTTTGTTCGTCCATATCCGGCGTATCCGGCGTGTTTTGACAGTGAATTTGTTATTGTATTTTCTGGCGCAAGCGGCTGCCTGCTTTCGCCCGAATTGTTGGCGAATTGCTCGTGGAAGAGACGACGAAGCGTTCTGCGTATTGCGCTAAGCCGGATTTATTTCCCATACACGCCCGCACAGCGTGTACGCATCCCGTACGAATATAAACAACTCGCGCGTTCGTCGCTCGTCGCTCGTCCTTTCGCAATGTTGCTAGCTGTTTCTTGTTGCACCGTGCACCAAACTGCTTTTCGTTCATCTGTTTTTTTTCCCTTGTTGTTCTCTTCTTCGTTTGTTGCTAGTTGTTTGCTGTGTACCAAGAGCTTTGCGCGAAGAAAATGAACAGCACGCACAAATCGAAAAGAAGCGCGTGTTATAAAGCCACTCATTTCATTCGAATGCGTGTGCGTCTTTTAGTTTTGCGTCGCCGTTATTGTCTTCGCGCCAAATACAAAGATGGGAATAAAACACAAGCTCACAACGAAAAGAGAATTGAGTATCTTCTGATGCGTATACGAGTCGTACCTACGCTTGTTTTTCATTTCGCTTTCCGCAATTGCAATCAGACGCAAGGATTTTTTCCAGGACAATGCGTACACGTAAGTTGGAGCTCGCGAGCACCGGCCAAGAAATGACCAATTTCAGGTTATTTCGTATATCTTTTTAGCGTTTCCATTTTCTTTGTCTTCCTTGCTCGCTACGGCTTTGGACGAATTAGGCACGCTGACGTACGCGTAAAGGAATGAAGCAGGCGAAATTAGGAAACGCAAGAAACGGAGGCGGCGCGCACAACAGTGTGCCAGCAAGGACAAGGAGGAACGCGGAGGTTAAATTGAAATTGATTTTTCGACTACCACTACACACATTGAATTGTTTTCGGCGAAGGCGGGCGTTTGCATTCCCGTATTGTGTGTCGTCTTTTAGATGCGAGAAGAACAATTACGCTCGCTTTGCTCTTTCCGACATTGTCTGTCTGTCGAGCTGGCTGGCTGGCTGGGTGGCTTGGTTTTCCGGATGCCTGGCGTTCGGGAGTCCCGAGTTAATTTACTTTCGCATTTGCACGGCGCGAACGTCCGACGTCGGCGGCGCTCCAGGGGGAAAATCGCGCCAAATCTCGATTTCGAATCTGATTTGTTGTTTGGCTCAGAGCACTTCTCCGCACAACACATGCATGCGGATGGAATAATTCGATGGCGCATGTACCTACGAATGACGCACCTAAGCACGTGGAAGTCCCGCACGTCGTGTCTCACGGGATGCGCCCATCCGACCAGCACAGATTAACATGATGTATGCCATAATCACTGGAAAACATTCGGCGCATTGTGCGGCTAGGCAGCCAACCATTTATCCAGCCAAGCGTTCAAGCATCTCGAACCGCCGCCCCCTTTCCTGCCTGCCTGCCTGCCCGCCCGCCGCCATCGCTTCGTTATGTCTCTCTGCATACGCAAGAGACGCGTTCGCGAACCCGACCGACGCAATACAACGATTTGATCATCTGATCAAACTCAATGAAAGTGCACTTGCGTCGCTTCGCTGCTCGTATGTACGGTGAACCTGAGTGCATGCATGCAGATATATTTAACATGCGCCCCGATATTAAACGTGTACCTGCGCCCTCTTCGTTATTATTGCACCCCGCCACTGCCGCCACCGCTCTCGGTGTTAGTAGGTATGTCAATGCAGAGTACCTACGCAGGCAATTCGCAATGCAATATCGCAGGCTATCCGTGCGCGCAACCAGGAGTGCAGACTCATTGTCAGTTGTTTGCTGCATGAGCGAGTTTTTATGGAAATTTTACTCAATGCGCTTGCGTTTTTGTATACGACCAGAATGAATACTAACTGAAATATTTGCATCGCGGGATTACTCCCTTTCGATGCCACAACAAAACTATGCACTGTTTTATTCATCCATGTTTTCTTTTTGTTCCAGGTGAGTACATTCGAAAGATGTTTAGTAACAATTTGCGGAAGAAAGGTGTATTCGGTTCGTACTATTTTGAACGAGTAAAGTACGTAATGTGGGTATGTTTTAAACTTATTGAAAAATT
Source organism: Aleochara curtula (assembly GCA_963978815.1). Taxonomy (NCBI): domain Eukaryota; kingdom Metazoa; phylum Arthropoda; class Insecta; order Coleoptera; family Staphylinidae; genus Aleochara; species Aleochara curtula. The sequence continues at coordinate 3,409,044 of OZ022222.1, read as the reverse complement.
AATGCGCATTCGCCAACCGGAAGCGACATTCAAAAGTTACATTCCTGTTTGTCGTTTCTTCAGTCCATCAATGCATTTTTTATTTACGCCGCTCATTTTCCCAGCAACAATATTTCAGCTCCGATTCACTGTTGAATGACTTGCAACTTTGTTAACGAGCGTCCTCAGAGAAAGCCTTCTCCATTCGCCTGTCAATACAGTACGTTGGACATGCTTAAATAATAAACCAACCCTCAGACTTATTACCCATATAAAGGGTGATCTAGAAACCGATATTTAAAGGTGTTTAGGTAACGATTTTCTAAATAATTCTGTTCCAAGTCGCCTCATCAAGTACGAATGCGTCTAATAGGGTTGCAATGTTACTAGTTACAGACCTGTCAAAGTGTCACACGTTGTTTAAGCAAGCATGCTTATTCTCGTATTGATTATGTGTCATGCTAACCACCCTCGATGACAGTCAATTTAAGTCAAACATTGATGTTTGTCAGTAACTGCTGGTGGTTGGTTTTCGTGTGTTCTTATTTTATCTAATCACGCAACACATTGCGTTTACGTACGTCATTTTCTAGTCTCGCATTACACTTTGTTGTTGCATTTCGAAGCGTATTGTTTAACAGCATAAAAAAGAAGCGCCAGCAACGCGCGCACCCTTTAGGAGCGTGCAGTTTTATGAAGAAATAAAATTAAAGAACGCGCCTCATTGCGCCGTTTGCTCCTCGATTTGCATACAAAGCAATACTTGGCGAGAAGCAACAAACGGCATTCGTAGTGAGCCCCGTCTCGTCTCGTCTCGTACACGAAGTTAAAGTTTAAAGCTTTATGCACAATACTCGCGTCCGCCATGTCATTTCGAGCGGCGTGCGCTCAATTGTTTTTTTTAGCGTATCTGCGCCGCATAGTTGTTGCATTTCTTTATTCACTTGCATGCTTTGTGCAGCCTGACGTTGTTTGCCTCAATTCCGCGTACTCTCAATGGAGATCAACGAGCGCGCACGTATGAAGGAGTGTAATGTTTATTTGAGTAAGCAATTGCAATGTTCATTTGCAACGCTTTCAACTTTTAGTTTGAAACAAACGCTCGTTGAGTGCAACTAGAAAAGTAAAAAATAAACTGAAAGAATTGTTTGGAGTGCACACGCTGGCGATGCGAATCAATAAGTTGTCTCCTAATCTCCGCGACGCGTTCGCCGCGCCGGACAGCGGGGAATTAAATGCGCGCAAGGAAAAGGAAAACAATTTGCGATTTTATTGGTGCGCACGGGTTTTCTTGGCAAGCCAAATAAAGCCTTGAGGGGGCGCACACCCCGCAATGGTTACTATGTAGTTTGAAAATGCGCACAGAAAGTTTGCTACTTCGTAAATCTCTAGTCGCAGAGTGCTTAAGAAAATCAAGAGGTTTTAATTGTTTGCGCAAAAAAAAACGTAGGTATGGGAGAAAAATCCTTTGCTTGTTTCTAAATTGATACGTAACGGATGTTTTTCAGTTGATTTTATAAATTATTTACAGTTGGCTAGTACCTAATAACAAGAAAAAATGTTGCAGTAGATATAAATGTGCAATTGCTTAACAGTTTGTGCATTGTTTATGTTCATGTCCATAAAATGCGCCGCAAAGGTGCGAATAACGACTGAAAGCAACTTTCTGAACACGAGGAAAAGGGCAGAAGCTGTTGAGTTTGGCAAGTGTGGTGGTCCTGTTTGTCGGGACCACCACACTTACATTTTCAAATATTTACGCGGACAGTGTGCGCGGGCATCGGAAGAAAATTATTGCTTACGACAATGCGTCCCCGTTGCAAACATACACAGAGTATGCGCGCGTTATCGCGTCCTAAAAATTTCATTCATTGTAAAGGATTCTTTGGCTCGTTCCAGCCGACCTGCACATTGCATCGCGCGCTATTGGACCTGAGGAGCGCGGAATTTCCCTCTATAAATACATATGGGAAAATATAGCCGCATCGCAAGGGATGCGAAGAGATAGCGCGTAATGGTCGGAACGACAGAAGGCTCGCGTGCTTCCGAGATAAAGGCGGCGGCGGCGGCGGCAGCGGCGATGGAACGAACGGCAGAAATTGAATGAAATATAAGACCGAACGCAATTTCGGCTCGTTTAAGACGCTTCGCGACACGACATTTACGCCAATATGTGTCAATATAAAGTGTTTTTCTCTTGCAATTTTCAATCGAAATTGTACGATGAAAATTATCGCTTTTATTGAATTTTGCAACAATAACGTAGCTAACACAATCACTTCGTATTACGGCTTTTGTTGGGATTTTAAAGGATACGTTTCTTTGCCGGTAATCCTTTAAAATAAATAAAAATTATTTTAATGGCGAAGTGATTTACATAAAATGGTTTGATAACTCGCAAAAATTAAATAAACTAGCACTTTTTACTTAATAATACATTCACGAGGAGAAAAACTATGAGGAAAAAAGAAACTCGAGTAGTGACATTTATATTTATGTTAAATTAATTACATTTATTTACATTTACGGTCGTGATAAAGTCCCGGCGTGCTGTATTATTTATCGTATTTAACTTGCGATATCAATTCGGACATTTTTCATTACTACCACTTCGCGAATGAGAACGAGCAAAAATCGCGTCGAGTGCGACGCAAAGAACTAGAGATTAAAATGCAGCAGCGACACTTGGGCGGCGGTAAATTTAACGCTAACTAAAACATTATTCAAATTAAGAACGACGCGCGAACCGTTCGTTCGTACATTACCATCGAATGCGGTGGCGACAAGCGGCGGATGAAAAACGACGCTCGGGCGCCGAACGATAAAAGTAATATCACTCACACCCGGCACCCCGCGACGCCGCCGCCGCCGCCACGCGCTCCACGCTATGATGTCTATTTTACATGCGCAAGTGCAACTGTTCTGCAACAGTGTTGTTGTTGTTGCATTTGCATCGAAACTCGTCCGTCCGCCTTGCTGCATTCGTAGCGCGCGCGCGAAGAGAAATTTCATAAAATATGACGATTGCTGGCTGAACGGCGGCGATTGCACGAGCGCGCATTGCGTTGACGAATGTTTTGAATATTTTATGAACTTTATTTATTTCGCATTCGAACAGCAGCTTTAATGCCGCTCGTTGCACTGCATAAATGCATTTTATTTGCACAGTAATCTTTTTTTTTGTTCTATCTTGCTTTTTCTTAGCACGTGTTATCGGTTTAGTGTTAGTATCGCGCGCGCGCGAACAATCCGTACTTCCACGAACTAATTGAATATTCACTAGTGTATGAAGATGACCCAGATTCGAATGCAAAGTGCATAAAACACTTCCGGATTCGAGCGGAAATAAACAAATTGTCTTTGCGTCCTAATGATGAAACGATGATCGTTGTATTACTTATTTCTATCAATTTAGAATGCACTTTTAAGTAAACAGCTATCTAATGTAATATGCATTTGAGTCCGAGAGAGTACAGCTGCGTAATGTTGATAAGCAATAAATACAGAAAACGTCTAGCAAGGAATATGCCGGTGGAAATGAAGATATTGAAAGGAAATTAAATATTAAATCGTAAATACGTGCGCGAGAATATTCAACGGCAAGACACACACACACACACATACACATTTTCGTATACTAACACAACAAATCAATTTCCTTGGCTGTTTGCGTAAAGTTTATCGAAATGTAGCCATCTATCGGGATAATGACGTGGGTGGGAGTTATTTTCACTCCTTATTTGCGTATAGTTCCATGCTGGCGCAGGACGAACAAAAAGGGTCGCGCGTAATTTTCCACAACGCGGATTGCAAATTGAAAATTGAAATTTCATAACGTGCGTTTTCTGCGCTCATCGCAAAGAAGCGCGAAGCGGCTCGAACGTATATCCTATTTGCTAAATAAACTGGAGCGTGCGCGTGTTTTATCCGGGCGCTTTAATTATCCTCGCTCACTTCCTTAATGTAAGCCGAATATCGTGCGCCATACACCAATGGGCGCAGCACAGTCGGTGTGTTGCCATCGGCAACCAACAGCGCAAGAAGCAGAAGCAGCTCCTTTATAAATCGCGCTTATTTCCGCCTTTTAATTTCCTCGTACATGCATAAGCCGCCGCCGCCGCTATGCAATAATAATTTCTATGAAATTTATGCTTATTTCATGCAACGATTCATAAATACACCTTTAATGCGCTCAAATGCAAAGATGTTATGTGTTTAATAATTTTATGTCTCTCAATTTACGTTGCGGCCATTAAAATTGCAAACGCAATTTACGTTAAACGCGATTTAATATTATTATCGTGCCAACATCTGTCATGCTGTCTATTTAGCTGGATGAATTATCGATCAATATGGTTAAGTTAACGTTCATGTTATCGAATGATTTGAATTGAGATGTCATCATAGAATGACGAATTGAATTATTTGCATTTTCTATCATCGTCGCGGTTTTTACGATGCACGTGCGTCAATTGCACGACTATAAAAAATGCGCATATGTCATAACTGTGTTTATATTCGTAATCGGCATAGACTGTAGTGGTTTTTTTTCGTTTGTTTCAAACCCCCTTTCACATATGAGATATTTTTCTTGTGTTTTTCTCGTGCCGTCGAAATGCATAAACCAAGCAAGTTGGCATGAACGCGATGATGTCGTCGCAACATGAGCAAAACCAGTATCGTTCGGTTTCTGCCAGAGTGAAAATGCGTACGGTGTAATAAATTGTGCACCGAGTAAAGTGTATTTAAAATTCAAATGTGTTGGTTATCATTTATTCATTCGCCGCCGCATATTCGAGTCGTCGTTCAGCAAGAAGTAGACGACGACAACGACCACGACGTCGACGAAAAACGAACGCATTGATTTTTTTCTCGTCTTTGCTTTCAGTGATATCTCTACTTCATGTTTGCTAGCCACATGCTCCCTTTTGCTACTAGCCTGTTGGTGCTTTATTTATCTCATTTATTTCGTCGTGATTCCATCATGATTAAAGATAAATATGTCCATGCTTCTTAGTGCCATGAAAAACTTCGGTGACAAATTTTTATAAATATACTTTGAAAATTTTACAGTTCTCAGTTAACAAAAATGATTCGTGAAAATTGCGCAGCAACAAGCGTTACTCCCGTGGGATTAAAGCACAAAGCCAGGTGAGCTTATCTAAAACGCGGAGGGCATTTAGAAAAAAAGGTCGCCCGCCGCGCGAACAATCAACAAAAAAGTTTTTGCGGCTCTTTTTGTACGTGTGTCAAATCCATAAAGACGTTTTTATTCGATTCCATTGCTTTTTGTACGTAATTTAAAAATACCCGTGCATTGAATAAGAAAATTTCAAATGAATATTGCGCGTGAAATAATCTGAAACAAGAACGCAAAATGCCAGTGCGATTATTTCCAATTGAATGGCATTTAAGTTCATTTGATTGACAACTAATTTCATTAAATCATTCATTCTGTCGGTGCGCTCTCGATCGCTGAGTGCGTCCAATTCATTATGCAATATCAAATACAATTTGCACGTTCCAGGGCGGCTAGGTATGCAATATATTCGATTGCAGTGACACAATTTCGTTTACAAAATGTTCACACACGGATTTACATCACCGAACGCGACAATCTTTCGGCCCTTTTTGCGCAACGAGCGATGCAACATTTGTTTGATCACTTTCAGCATTTCAACCCCCGCACCGATCTGTGTGTGCATTGCTGCTGTTATCTGGTTTCACCCTTACGCGTCCGTTTACGTCATTCACTCGCTTACATTTTATGTTTAATTAATTGCTAGCCATTTAGCGTTGTGTTTACAATTGTCAAGGGAGTGGAAAGCTATGCGAAATGTGCAACGGTCTGCGATTTTCGCAATGCGAAGAAAAACTGTGAGATCCTGTTGCCGGAAAAAAAATTGCGCACAGTCGCAAATTCTAAATTTAATCTACTCTTATCGCGCCCTGTGCAAATTCATTTTTTTGAGGGCGCGAGAAAAAAATCATGGCCGAAAATATTTGTCGAACGCATTTTTCGCGCTAATTAATTACGCCTTGAGCCCCCTTGCGCGCGCAAAGAGTGTGAAGATGCGGCGCGTGAACGCGATGGTTAATTAATTATTAAAATTAATTGGTTTTCATCATTTTAATGGAACGCCGCGCGATAAAAGTTGCGTTAAAATTGCACGGCGTGCGCGCTTGCAAATGAGTAAAAGTTGTTTCATAAATTATGCACTATTGTGGATGTTTACGCAATTATTTACCATCTCGTATATGGTATTTTGGAAGTTTACGCAAACTATTCCCTTGGCTGTGTTTGCGCCTTCTTTCTGTTACACTTTCATTGCCTTTGGCTGATTTGTATGCATATTATTTCGGCGGTAGCGGTGGCGGTTGCCGCTTCTTTGCTGCGACACGAAACTCGCGTACCTACGTGTGTGCCGCCACGTTAATTAATTTCTGCACACAGCGACGCAATTGTTTATGTTCATGAACAAACACCTGAATGGTTTTACGCATATGCTCGTGCGTTTTCCGAGGTAAATTTTCATTTTCGCAGTGGCGGTGGCGATGGCGGTGGCAGTCAGCGAGTGGGAGAGTAGTTGAACTGAGCATAACGCGATGTTGATGAAACGCGCAATGCATGCGCAATTGCAAAACTGTATGCAATCAGCATGGAAAATCTACCCTTGCTGGAATAGTATCCTATGTTGACGAGCATGCAACACACTTGCGCGCCCCATAGCAAGTGTTGCAAGGTAAAGGTGGTAGATCCTGCAAATATGTATGCGTGCGTTTTGTGGACATATTTGAAGGATTACGCCGGAAATGCGCATGAGGAAAATTTGCTTCCGCTACGTACCTACGTGCATGTGTTGTATACACATAAAGCATATTCATGGCATTCGTACACGTATTCACAATATGAAATACATTTATTTATCATGTTTGCATTTGCATACGTGTGCTCGGCGAGAGACTAATTAGAAATTTCTGTTTTATGAGTTTCTCAAACTAATTTCATTTTGTTACATTGCCGCTTTTTTCGCGTCCGCCGCATTTATTCAGTGAAACTTTATATTTGTGGAATATTAAAAACACATTAACGCAAATTACACAATCTAACAAACATATTTAAATTATTAGGATAATACCTACTTGCTCAGTTAAATTTGTTATAATAATTAAGAGTTCTCCGTACTAATTAAATTAAAATTACATGTAATTGCATTGCATAATTAATCAGAAATACGCGCAAAGCAATTTACTCTTTGCGCTCGACGTAGCGAAAATATATTTGTTGAAATACATTTGGGACCAGGGTGCGTAATAAAAGGTGTATCCAAATAAATTAATAGAATATTGAATTTATTCATAACACATTTGTTTGCACGATAAGTGGCTCATTTTAATTATGCACCAGTGCACTCGTCCAACTACACAATGCATACATTTGCCGCCCCCCGGAATTGTACAATTATTATCCGTCACGGCGAGCGTGGGTGGGCGTGCGATTCGACACGCGTAGGCGCAACAGTTTCACAATTAGGCAAATCTATTTAATTAAAATTCGTTTTTAATTAAATGCATTATTTTAATTAAATTCATATAAATTGTGTGCGGCGGTCAAACAACACGACAACGCCGACCCTGCTATTTGAACACATGTCACAATTGCGCTAATTTTAAAATTTAATTAGCCGTGCGCGCATGCCACCCCCTCCCCGGATAAGTGCAAACTATGGCTGTTTGCGCATCGTGTCGTCATTAATTATCGCAATGCGCATGTGATGCGCCGTTTTTGCATTTATTCCATTGATGGTTAATTAATGCCTGTTTGCGCACGAACGCCGATTGTGGCCACGTTTTATGAGGCCGTAACGCGTTTGACGAAATGAGCATTTTCTCATCAAATTAATAATAACAATTTTGTTCATTCCACTCTGCGGCGCTGCGGTTTCAAATCGCAAACGTGCTTCGGTAGCACCGCAACCTGGAATAGCAAATTCGGATTTGATTTATTGCGAAAAGAGCGATTTGCATTTAGGTACGTAACGAGTGCTACTTAACGAATGACAAAGTATGAAGTGTTTAAGGGATGTAGTCATTATTGCTATTTAAAATATTGTGGCACAAACGCACTGTACATTTTTACCGAAGAGAGATATAAGCCGGATGATAAGTCAAACGCGATGCGTGAATAAAAATATTTGCGTTGTGTGTGCAAAACGCTTGGAATTATTAATAACAAAATGGGGCGCGCTGAAAAGCCGGGCACGCTCGTCTGTTCGTTGTTTGGAATTCATGTCGTTCCGTGAGCGGCAGCAACGAAGGTGACTTAATAAGTTGTTCTCGTGTCTTTTCGCAGCTTATTTATGCGGACATAAATGGAACAATTATTTCCATAATTTTCCAGCTTTTCCGCATGTCAAACGGCCTTTGTTTTCGAATTGTTTTACGATGAGCTACGGCTATTTTTCTGCTTGTTTGTTCATTTATGTTCAGCTACTCGCTATTTACTTGGTTACTTAAAGCACTATAACGTTCTTGCTATTTTATAGTAAATCTTGGTTGTCAAACTTGCAAAATTGCAAACAAAAATGTGAACGAAGATGCAGTTAAAAGCCGCTTAAAATTAATATCGCTAAGCTTCTCGAACCCGCAATAGGACGGGGGGGTTGAGAGGACTTAATAATTCCGTTTCGTGTCTTCTTAGCATACGTGCATGCTGCGGTAGAGTTGACTTGAGGTGACGGCAGACGAGAAGCAGAAGTAACTTAAGGTGTAAGGAAGGATGAACATGAACACATCGTCTTGAAATTCTTCACTCGAAACTTGCACACTTTGTAGTTATGTGTGTTGACTACACGTATGCAACTTTGCATCATGCTCATCTGCATATTGGTACGCCGTGTGCGCATCGAAACAACTTTACAACTATTTTATGTCGTCAACTTTAGACGTTTTCGAGATTTTGAACGAAAACAAAAATTCAGAGCAAAGTTTACTACTTGGTAAAAGAAAGTAGGTATGACATAATTTCGTATTGATTTTACATCAAACGAATTTAAATTGAAATTTCATCTGTAAAGTTAATTACGAGTACTTCTTATCGATAGCATGAATATTAATGGAAGCAAGCAAAGTACGAGGGATACAACCGCACACGATACGATCATATTTCAAATGTGAGGTTGTAAAACTTTGCGTATAATATAAGATAGGTGGTGTACGTTATGCGCGCGATGTGATATGAATTGCGACAGCTCGCAGTACTCGAGTGATACGGGTGGAGGAAGCAAGCGGATACGGCTTTGTCGTCCTCCTCCTCGTCGACGTCGTCATAAGCGAACCGACGAATATAAGAGGCTCCTAATGTAAGAATAACACATCCGCGGGTGTACACAAATTTTGTACGCTACTTACTTTGCACACCGCATCACCCACCATCACCGTTGCCGGCACACTTTGGCCCCCGCGTCGTTCGTCGCGCGTCGGGCCAACAAAGATAAACGGGGCGCATCAATTATTCATAAGGTGGTTTGTTTAGGTTCGGTTGTTAGTCGAAACGAGCGCACCGGAAGTACAACCGCCACCACACCACCACCGCGACGCTTGCCGCCGCCGCTGCTGCTGCTGCTGCTGCTGCTGCTGTCAACCCCCGCGCACATGCCAAAAGATGGCACAAGGCTGCGAAGAAAATATTCGTTAACATAAGTTTGTTTGTTTGCACGCGCATGCTTTCGCTTCAATCGGCGAAGTGGGCGGCGCGTGTCGTACACGTGTCAACTCATTACGACGGCGTGTGACCTGATTTATCTCTCTTTGAATTTATCTCACGTCGAATCGGGCAAATGCCAACGAAATTGAAATTATTTCGACGATCAGCGAAGAAAAATGAGAAAGTCGAAAAATTATTTCCAACGTGAAATCCTGACGGGCATCGATGGAGCGTTTCTTGCATTTAATGGTCATTAATCAAAATAATTTAATCGTCATAAGTATCTTCCACGCGCATCATGGAAAACTTCCCTTCGGTTTTGTTTCGATCGCACTCAATTCACTCGCATCTTGGGCGCTTGTTTGTTCGACCAAACGAGCACTCGTGCGCTCCGCCGTTTCATTCGATATGCGTTCGTTATTCCCAGTCGTTCGTCTTTTATTCATCGCGCGAACATTAAACAGACAGACAACTAATGAGTCGATAGCCGGAAGGAACGAGCGCGTGGCGCATTGCACGCTCATTTGATAGATATCCATCCGATCCATCCGATATCCACGATGGAGATCATGAATATTGATAATTCCATTCATTTATTATAGGTATGATCGGTTCAAATGCAAATACCGCGCACCACCCTTGCACTCTGCGGGTAAACACCTCATTAAATCCATTTACGCGAAACGGGTATGCAAGTAATAACAGAAAAATACGCGAACCCCATCGAATTTTTGAATACGATCGAACGCGAGTTTACAAATTGATAGACGTGCTTGTTGTTGTTGTTTTTTCCTTTCACCGCAGCTCGGGTGGCGGAGGCGGCTGCGGCAGCGGCGGCGCTCTTTTCGTTCTAGTCGCTTTGCAGTAATTTTTCATGCAGTAAAACCTCGACGTCATAATGTCTGAAGTGTGGTGGAGAGAGCATCCGACCCGGACTAATACAATGTTCTTCAGCGAACTTTGCGCGAAAAGAAATTCGCACATACAAAGCGTGCGCACAAAAACGCAATTTGTGCGCCACCGCCGCCCTGTCAATCGATTTTCACTCATTTCGTACACGGATTCGGGCTCATTATCGGCAATTCACGATGAAAAATTAACGACGTGCAAATTTACAAATTTGTATGACGTTGGCGGATTTTTTGAATTTTTTGAACGACTTCGTATAGCGCGCAGCGTGAATGAATGAAAGGAGTAATTGATTTTGCTGTATTGAGGCGGCGTCGGTGGCGGCAGTGAAAACAAGTGGCCGCGTTGGCAACACTGACAAGTCCTTAATAGCCTCGCAAGGACGTCCTCGTCCTCCCGCTACAATAAGAAGGCTTCTCTGCGGGATTAATTTGCGTATTCATAATTATTTTATAATGATGTTTGCATGAACGTAATTAATTTTCCACGCGCGGAAATATTCCGAAATTTTGATACAACTATATGTTCGAACGCAATTTTTCGTTATTGCATTTTGCGCAAAAACAAAGCGATACATAATCTTGTTGGCTACTAGTTATTTGTTATTTAAAACGAGCTGCAACCAACACACCTAAACTTCAAGTGTATATGAAGAATGAAGGATATTATAGCACATGATGATAGGTTTTCATCAGCGCGTTACTGCCGCCTCCGTCTCGGGCGGTAGTCATGTCGTAGTGCGCATCACAGCACTATCATGTACACCTATACGTACAAAGAATAGCCTAGTATGGGTATAATAGTGAGAGCGTAATCTATTTATTATGTATTTGCGTGAAAATTAATTTCCCGGCGTAATATTCCAGCCCTTTTATCGTGCACGCGCACGTAAATGAATGCATCATGCATCGTAGCGGTAGGCGGCTCTCGCATAGCATCACATTACCATGTAGGTATGTGAATGCATGTTATGCAGGACTGCACATTACAAAGGCTTTTTGTTTGTTAGCGTAGCCAACGTATAAGCGAGCTGGTGGCGGCGGGGGTAGCAGGAAAGGTCAGGTTTCCTATGATGGGCTTATACATGAATTTTTTAAGGGATTGTGTTGTTACACAGCAATTTCTATTATTTTTGCTTCAACTTCACTTCCGGTAATCTTGCTATAGTTAAGTCAGATGTTGGATTTTTCCTGGTTAATTAACATCTAATCAAAACCAGCATTCCCCTGGTATGCTGCCGCCACAAAGCGGTCAGTCTCATCCCACTTCGTTTGAGGTTTTCCAATATATTAATGCGATCGGCGGACAATGCGCATTCGCGGATGTGGTGGACAATCGCTCTTTCTCGCTGTCGAAATTGCAGGGATAAAATGCATTCATGAGGGTTGGCTCGTACGCACACCATCGCTGTTCGAATCGCTTCCGCATTCGTTTGCCGTTTTATTCGGCAGTGCGCGCGAGCAGGCATTGATTTAAATTCGCATCCGCCGAACGAACAATTCAATCGTGAACGTACTCGCTGGCTGCTTTTTAAATGATTCATGTATAATCGTGTAATTGTCATAAATTCGGTCCCCAATTGCCGATCGCACTGATCGCAGAGTATACACACCAGACTTTTCATTGCACAGCACAATGAAACAAAAGACTGACGCGCCATGCTGTGCACACGATGAATATGATAACGCGTGGCGGCATACATATATCTAACCTGCACGTACATGGAATATATTTAGCAAAATGTTGCAACCTGCCAAAACACTCACACCAGCGCATGGGGGCGGTGTACTGGGTAAAATGGCAAGTGGTATTATGCATTGCTCAATGTTTAGATGGGTCAGGGATAGAGCTGCAAAACAACAATGCAGACACCACCACTTGCGTTGGACGGTGGTAAACTGGCCTCGTTTGGCAGCTTGTTTGGACGTCATTCAATTTTTGGTGATGCGCGCGTGGAATGAGATTACACTATAGGTATTCGTGTTTCACAGAGGCAAAATGCTCTGCATATTGAGGTTTAACCGCGCGCAGGTGCGTCAAAATACGTCAAGGGTTGCGTTAACAACAACCACCACCACCACCGCTGACTGTTTTGCATTTGTTTTATCTTTGCATAAACAACAAATGACAAATGGCAGTTAATTAAGTGCGTCCTATTATATTTGATATTTTCCTCTTTGTACTGAAAATGTATGCCGTTTCCGAAACTCGTTGCAAATGTAACAATTACACGTGAAATTCTTTCGACTTGTTTTGTTGTTGTTGTTGCAATTGTTTGTTATGTACACGCTGCCCTCAAAAATGCATAAATAACAATAGACCAGCTGCCGCATTGTTATTCAAAGCGTAATTTTGCGCGTGTACGGATATTTCAAAAAAATGTGCGTGCCGGCCAACTTCACACGTTTGCAATGACATCAATTTGCCATCCAGGCGAATAGCGCGGGCGGCGTTTGAATGTGTTATGCGCGCGCTAACTCATTTCGTTTACAGTTTTATTTACACCGAATTCACGCGACGCGAATTTTTGTTGTGCATGGCTGCGTACGGTGCGGTTTTCGGGCCTCGTTTTTATCATCAATTTGAAGCGTTTCGCGTTGACGATGCATGCGGTGGCGGCATCGACGGCTGCCGCAGCGTATACCGTCACCCGCGTGATTTTTTACATCAAAACGAGGGTTTGTTTATTCGAAAGTAATCCCTAATCAGTTTTTGCCCCCTCATGCGCCAGCCTCCCCAATTACATCTGTACACAGCACACCTATGCAAAAACACGACTTTCACATTCATTTGTTTATTGGTTTTTTAGTAGCTGTTTCTATTTTTTCCGCGGTATCGTGATTTTCGACCACGAACGGTCAGGGAAAAAATCAAGGCTCGTTCAAAAATTTAATTTTGTGGCTTTTCGAGGAGTGGTTACTCGCACACCAATGATTTGCTTTTTGTGCGCTTGTTACGTAGTTTTTTATTTGCGTTTTATGTAAAGCATTCCTACCGCACCGCGCACGCCACATTGAATTAAACAAATGGAATAAATGAGTAATCAGTGTTTTTACCGACGTGGAAATGAACTGAAACGCACGCCTGTTGAAGATAAATGCAATTACAATTCACCTGTTTATGGTGCTAACTTCATTAACGAGTAGACGCTATTACACCACCTGCGTGGAGGGCGGCGAACAATGATTCCGCATGCGAGCATAAAATGTTTGGCTCCCGCTTACGGGGGGTGGGTGCGCTTGATGATGACGTACCCGTTTCATGCACAGGTTGAGGGATCACAACCTCTCCTCTCATGGGAGGCAGCGCTAATGAAGGACATGAGTTCTGCACTTAATTAATAATTAGTCGAGTGAGCGCACTGGAGGAAATATTGCAAAAATTATTTGAATAACACATTAATTTCGAGTTAATCTAGTAGAGGTGCACGTAGCATGTACGAGTAGTTTGCATTATACACAGAGGAAGTGCACACCATAATGCCGCCAACGCCGCCAACGCCGCCAACGCCGCCATCCTCGACGATGTTCGTTGCAATTGAATAGGAGTGAAACACTAATGCGGAATTTAATAAAACTCGTCGCCCTTAGACACGCTGAATCCGAATAGCTCATGTCGGCAATTATCCAGCTACGTTGAAATATTAAATTCTTTCTCTTTTGCCTACACAAGCAGCTAACTACGTTGGTACACGCACGTACAGTAAAAAAAAATTAACTAAAATACGGGACGTAATCGAAACTGGACAATATGTAGTGAAACAAGCCAATCAAACGAGAAGAAATTAAATATGCCAGGTTGGAAATGGACAATTTTTTATGTTTTCTCGTTGTTTTCCTTCTTCGTGTTTATTTGATTCGACGCAAGCAACGGTGAAATATTCATGATATTCAGCCAATATTTTACCTTTGCCTCGAGGAAATATACTAAGTAGGTAGTCATATTGCAAATATGCGGCACGCAGTTTCAGTATTTGATTCATTGCTGTTTTTTTCTTCTTATTTTAGCCAAGTCAAACAAAATTCCATTGCTTTTTCTTGCGCCGTAGATAATTCTCGATTGCGCTGATAGAAAGAGGGAGGCAGCACATACTATTTATAGCCACCCACCCTGCTCGCGCTTTATTATACTTGGGTTTACACCGCCAACTCATCCATATCGACGTCCACGACTTCATCTACATCCTCCGCCCGGTTGTCGAACACGCGCGAGTAAATTATTTCGCCAGGATAAGCTCGCTCCTCGCTGAGCGAGTAGCCAAAAGGTATCAGATCGATGTTGGTGTTTGGTTAACACTGAGGCGATTCGCTCGCTCGCGCGTTCGTTTTTTGCATTCATCTTTTCATTCGCTTGTGTAACATTTTGATATCAGGCGAGTGCGCTCTCTGCAAATACAAGACCACACTTCGCATGAAATACTTTTCATCCACTAATCTCCAAAGGGCAGCAAGAAAAAACATGAAAAATTATACATTTTTTCCAGCCATCCTTGTATTGACAGGCATAAATAATGAAATGAAATGCACGTGAATTATGATTGCGGAGGCGGTTTTAATCGGTGTGAAATTTCCTGGCCAATTGCCAAACTTCCACGAACGACGAGGACGACTTTCTACGACTTTTTCGTGCGCGCTATATAAAATTCAACCCAACGGCGGCGACGGCGGTATTGTTCGTGGAGCTGACGTTTCTTCCGACCGCCCGGTTTTTTTATCTTACATATATATATTCAACTTTCAAGTTTTTATCACTTGAATTTTTTCGCATCCGTCGGCTGGCGCTTGGCTCGTCTTATTTGCTAACTGTTCCACTTTTCAGTTTCGGTAAAATTAGTTGCCTATTTCCTGCTTTAATCTTTCTCGAAATTCTCGTGCAATGGAAATGTCAACTTTGAAGATTATCAAAAAGTCATTACTCAAACACGCCGGGGAATGATATTAATTTTGCGCTATTAATAATTCATTTGTTTTTCTCCGCCTTAAACTTTCTCTCAATTGCTTCGGCGCCCTCTCCGCTGTGAACATAATTGAAGTTGAAATTAATTAATCATTTTTATTGCCTTTTATATTGATTGTAACTTGGTTAACATAAAGTGTTTGACTACACTCTTGAACAAATCCATCCAATATCAGATTGATTATGGTGGTGGTGTCATTAACGATAAAGTCTATTTCTACGCAGCATCAACCAATGAAGGGGTGGTGCTGTGCGTCCGATACATCCGGAGCGGTTGGCGGCCGCATCCGTCGCATCGATCTGTATAATTGCAGAAGGACAGTGGTCGTTGCGGTTGCATTGTTCATTACATTGCTGCCGACTCAATATTGCAGCGGTGTCCGGCATACGGGCAATTCCAACTCAGCTGCCGGCCTGCCTGTGGACAGCAGTCCAGTCCCACCCGGGCGCACTCGAAAATGATGATGATGTCCTGCCGGGCGGCGGGCCGAAGGGATTGCAAACGCAACCTCAATGGACACGCCACCACTCGAACAATTCCTGGAGCCGATTGAACGCGCACGAGCCTGCGATCAGTGCAATTGGCTTGATAGCACTAGCCAGCGGGCTAAAACATTGACAATATTCCAGAACTGTTAAGCAACCATAATCGCAACGGCCAATGGATAACATTTCACCGCTGACCATGTTGTACCCAGCAATTTTCGCGAAATGTAATTAGAAATTGGGAATGTTGTTATCATTACATTGATATCTCGGTGCGCGCACGTACAGTTTACGTAATTATGCAATTTCCAAGAGGTTCTCTCTTGCCCTCTCTGAAGGTTTGAGAGCTACGCTCCGAGTGGAATGACAGCGTTCGAGGAGCTGATCGATATTTATTATTCGCTTCCCGAATCCAGCGCAGGATCAATCCGCTGAACATTGAGGGGTGGCGTATGCAAAATGTGGAGGAGTGCAAGGACGAACACTTTATTAGCACGAACCTCCGTTATCCACTTATTCCATTATCCTTGTCGGCGCGATGCAATCATTTGCTCGTCGAGCGATGAACGTTTGTCGTCGGCTGGACGCTTCGTTGCGGTTGCAGTCGGTGCATCATTTACTCCACCGGGTTTTAAGTTTCGATTCAATTACGCGATAAATGCAGTGGGAATTTATTTAAATTCCGCATTTGCGTATTACGTATTACCATCGATGATGATGATGATGATTACCTGCATGCATCCGGCCAACGCTTGAATGCATCTTAATGAAGTAATACGAACGCGAGTCTCGATGATGGATTCATCATTCGCAACCCGACTGCGTTTCTTATCGGCGGCGGCGGCGGCAATGCAAGAGCGCGAAAGACAGACGGATGGATGCAGATAACTGGAAGCGTTGCTGAGCGATGATGAAGCTGCCGTTGCGGCTGCTTGTTTATTCACTATCTGCGCACCATGAGCGAAATTACAAAATGAAACCAAAACGGCTTCTTCCACGAAAATTACTACTCTCTTCGCAGATACTTGCATGCACATATATAATATACATCTTTCATATGAATATATTATTGTTATTTTCGTGCATGCGCACACAAGCGTGCTGAAAGGAGGCCTTATATTGCCTTCGCATGACTAATATGACGGCGTTTTGAGGAGGAAAAGTTAATATCGCAGATTAGTTATACATATATTCATGAACGTTGAATTCTAATTAATACAGCGATAAGATGAAGTAATGAGAAAAGCGTCTTTGCTGACAATTTTTCTAGGAAAACAACTTTTTCATCTCAGACTTGATTCACCCAGTGTGAATGTGTTCGAGTATACGTTTGCATATGTAGGGATTACACTGTATAACTTGGAATAAATTTGCAAAGCTTGAATAAGACATTGCTTAAGCGTGCTATATCCGGCGCTATCGTCATATTTGAAATTGTGTTTAATCAGTCTCTCTGGTCTTTCCGTGCGGTCTACCAAACACAACGATGGCCATTCATACAGCCATAATCTAATTGCTGGCCGCGATGAGCGGTATCGTTTCAATTAAGGCGCAATGATGTTATTACGATATGCCCAAGGTGGAACCGCCGCACGCCGCCGTCAACGGCTTTACCCATTGCAGCCCGAACGTTTCGGTAAACATTAGACACGTCGCGTCGCAGCATTTCCATCCATTCTTTGGTCATTTACTGAATTACGCGTAGCTTTCCTCGTGGGAAGGCAGCTGAGCTAACCATATCAATTTGTGTATATTCATCATTAAGCCAAAGTATCATCTCTGGCCGTGGTCGTGTTTGATTATTGTACCTAGGTGTTAGCAGTCGGTTATGTTCATCGCAATCTAGCATGCCGAGCTGCGATATTCTATGCATTAGATTACCAACTGACACGACTACTCGTGAAAATGGGTTCGCTTATGCGCTTTCAACTCAAGTCAAGGGGTTTGTTAATCTTCAGCAGGACTCATCGCAAATCCTGAATGTGTGCTGAGCGTATTGTGTTCTACCAATGCTTGTTGGCTGCTGGCTGCTGGCAATTCGTGTGCGGGTCAGCCGCTTTCCACGTTGTACGGTACGGTACTCCTGGCGTCGTTAAGCAACCCATATCCATATCCTGGGTTGTTCGGATGGCGCGCTGGTAACTGAATGCGAAATGCGCGTCAAGTATGCATTGGTGTGGACGTGAAGAATGCTGCTAGAAAAATCTCATTTTCCCTCGGTTTCCATGACGCGGCGAATATTTTGTTTCACCGCACGAAGTGGTTTTGTTAATGCTAGTCTGGTGGCGCGTTGGAGACGGCGCTCTTGAACGGTAAAGCGGATTGGTGCTAGAACCGCTCTTAAGTATCGCATCTTGTAGCGGCTGTCACAGTGGTATTTTTGGTGGCCTTCATCAAATTGTGTCGCAATGAATGAGGTGACACTTGGTGGGATAATTGTATAAGCGAAAATCACTCATGCAAGGCGACGGTGGCACTCTTGAGTGCTGGTGCTGGCACTGCTTCTGCTCGAACGTACGAATAATCAGCCTTATATTGCGCATAAATAACGTGGAAAATCTCAACGCGCGTTGGAATTACTTCACATAAACGGCTGACTGCCAGGGTGAGTCGCTTCACTCCCAAGCGCACCGCATGTTCCTGAAAGCCGGCCGTGACATAATTCACGATACATACTCTCCAGGCACATTCTTTTCTAAAACGCGGCGTGTCCTTTTTCGCGCACCGCTGGCGTGTATCGTTAGTTTTAGGCAAAGGGCGGCGTATGTGTGAAAGTCGTAAGTAAGAGCTCGAGGAAAATGGGCGCGAAGCCCTGCTCACCTATAAAGCCATCTCGCGGACCGGCTGCAGCCGTAATCTATCGCATTTTCAAGGGTCGCGCAGATAAAACGCGCTTGCGAAAGCGGGGACAATACCGACGACTATCAACGCCATTTGGCATTCGGCGTTTAATACCCGCTACCGTCATTTATCAATTTTCTCGGCGTATGCGCCTTTCGAACTTTTCGATCAGCGCGCGCCTCGGCCGCTCCGGAAAATGCTTTTACCCACGCAACAAAGAGAAAAAGCGCGCGTAAGTGGTGCACTCGTCCCAACGAACGCATGCAGAGCGCACAAAGTCTCGGTAATTTTTAATTTTGTTAACAGATTGCCCGACGTCGGCGTCTTCGAAAAAGTTCTGCGAGTTTGCAAATCGTATTATGAAACTTTGGCCGCGGCGGGCGTGCAGCCGAGTGCAAAATAGTTGCGAACTTTGCGCTGGGGTGAGAGAGGAATGGCGCCGCGGCGTGCGCTTTTTAAAAATATGAAAGAAAAATGTCTGCTGTCCGAAGCCGGCGCCCACAAATAGATTAATCCCAGTCGGGCGAATGTTCCCGACACGTGTGATGCTTAATTGGACGCGCATGTGCTGCCCGGAGAGGAAATGGAATTGATTTAAATTTTAAAAGTTTATGAATTTTCAACGCAAGAAGGATAATACCATTGAGTACATAAATCTTTCGATTTGGATTAAACCACATTCAACTTTATTTAGTGCTAGATTGATCCCAAAAATTTCATAAAGTGGGTAATAATGTTTATTGTGTTTTCAGGTGGTGAAGCTGCACATGCAGTCAAACGCTTCACCGGACTATATACTGGACCATATTTTGATCCGACCACGACGACGAACATCACCACACAATTGGGTACACATGCATACCTTCCGTGCAAGGTGAAGCAGCTTGGAAACAAATCGGTATCGTGGATCCGGCGTCGGGACTCACACATCCTTACCGTAGATAGGTACACATTCATCGCCGACGACCGCTTCCAGGCGTTCCTCGTCGACGCGACAGACACGTGGACTCTGCAGGTCAAATACGTTCAAGCACGCGACGCCGGCCAGTACGAATGCCAAGTCAGCACCGAGCCGAAGATGAGCCATTTCATTACGTTAAACGTAGTCGGTTAGTATTCATCTGTATTCCAGGCGTTCGCCCAGTTTACTTACTTACTCACCTCACCCACCACCAACACGCCAACCGGCGGGCCTGAAATACGAACTCTCCACCTCGATTTCAGCAACCACCCGCGTCCCGCACGCTAGGATCGCGCGATCCAGCATATAAATTCAATCTTCCAGGATAACCAAACCTATCGCATGGCGAGGAGCCAATTCATGACTTAAACCTCTCCTTGCCTACCTTCCTCCCGCCCGGAGGAGAGCGGAGCCTCTTTGCTTTCTTTAACTATTCATGTCATTCGGGATTCAAGGGAGAGAGCTGAGGCCAACATTAAAGCTCCCACATGATCTTTATGATAGCAATTTCATTTTTTCAACGTGTGTTACAGTACCGAAAATCGAGATTATGGGAGAATCCGAGGTGTACTTTAAAACCGGCAGCAAAGTGAATTTGAAGTGCGTCATCACACAGTCGCTGGAAGAGCCAGCGTACATATTTTGGTATCATGATGGCGAACGAGTACTGGAGTATGATCGTCAATTGATTGACATCAATATGGAACGAGTTGGTGCTGATACCACCGTCTCAACATTGTCCATTTTCCATGCTCGGCCGGAAAACTCGGGCAATTATACGTGCAGTCCTTCCAATCTGGACTCGGCAAGCGTATTGCTTCATGTTCTTAATGGTAAATAGAAATCATCTACATTGTTTTCGAATTGTAATTATACGTCGTAATATTTTAGGTGAACATCCAGCCGCAATGCAACGTGGAAAGAATTCAGCATCACCTATTCCAGGGTGGTCCCATCTTTCAATGGGTTTGGGACTGGCGGCTTGTATGCCGCCACGATTTGCATTCGCCGTTGCTCTAACATTAGCGGCTGTTGCCCAACTATTAATCATATAATCGGAACCCATCCCGTCATATTCAGGCCGATAAAATTGATTGGCATTTGTGCAATTGTATTTGCTGCTGGTCCACCGCGCTTAACAACATACTTTTTTAATTCGTTGCCATTGTGTAAAGCAAGTACATAAGAAACGTTGTAAACGTTGTAAGCACTCCTTTGTCTGTTTAAATTTCTTGGTTTATTATTGACTAGATTTTATACTAAGAAAGGAAGAAAACTCACAAGTGGCTGGCAAGCGATAAATTGTTGAATTGTTGTATTCAATATAAATTGGAGCAGATCACTGCATTTAATCGGAGTGGTTTTAACTAGTAATTTTTTGAAATACTACGAGTCTAACTCTTAAAACATCAACCAAATAATTATTAGAGATTCCCGAATCATCAAAATCCATTTTAAAAGAGAAGCTATTTACATACGCGTGTAAGAACTTCTCAATTCTATTAATGTAATTATACAAATCCAAGTAATAATAACTATACTTGAGAAATATTATTGATTCATGAAGCAAATGTCCTTTTCATACATAAATATCGTATACTTAATTGTAATTATACCAAATCGATTTCTATGTGCTGTGGATGGATTTCATATGTAAAATTTCCGCAGTTAAGATGTAATAATAATAATACCCAGACGAAACAGACGGTTGTTTTAAAAGTTGGCATAATATTGGAGCGATGAAGCGTATGATTTAAATTTGTAAATAGTTTTGCATTTCTGTTTGCTATATTTTTCAAAGAACAAGTAAGAATTAATAATAATAATAATAACTAACAAATTATTCATAATAAATGCAGCCATGAAATATATGCAAATGCAATCAGTGCGTTTGAAATTAATGGTGCGATTGATAAGATTAAGATGATAGCTAGAATCTTTAATGTAACTACAATATTAATTAATATCATTCCAATCGTATTCGGTTTTTGTTGCAGAGTATAAATGTTTCACAACAAAATTAACATTAAGCTCATTACTTATTTAATAATAATGTTCATATATTTAAATTCAATCGAATGGGGAAACAAATCGGAATAAACAACGCTGAAGGTTCGCTGACCAACTTGTCAAGGATGTTGTTTTGTAAATGGTGATGATGATAAATCACAAACTAAATTTAAAAATATGTAAGACAGCATGGACTACAACAACATTAATCATTAATATTATTATTATTATTATGATAATATTGCATAAGATATAAGAATGTATAAAGTATTTTTACTGTCAAACAAAACATAACATGGTGAACAAAGCAAGAATACATTTTTCGAATTCCGTGTACTATTATTTCGGAACATGTCAATATTGCTGCGGAATGTTAATCTTAAACATAAATGATTCCATCATCCCTTGTAAATGGTAATGTTCAAGGACTAATAATTGTAAATGGTGTGATATGATCGAACGGGTAAGACGAAAGATTATGAATGGCTGAGTTTATGAAGGAAATTTAAACAAGTCTCAGAATATTAGAACTCTTGAATATTACGTGCAGATTAAATGCAAAAAATACAAATTGGATAAATATGTATTTGAGCTGTTACTCAAAAATATTTAAAAATGAAGAGGACATAAAACTGTGAAATTATTAGCCATAGGATTATGAAGATTATTTTTTAATTTGTAAACTATTTCATTGATGTAATTTAGATAAGGAACAGAATGTAACCCAATACTTTATGTTAAATAAAACGTTATTAAAAATTTCCGTTTATTCTCCCCTTGCCGTCTTCAGTAAGTAAACAATTAGTTTCAAGTTCTAAGTGGTTAACTCCTTGCTTGATAATTCAATGGTCCATCCTTCTGTTTAGGGTTGGAGCGCTATTTTTCTAAATATATAGCTGAAATAGTTAATTAGGTACAAACTAAACACATACCATAGCTCCCGCATATCCTTTAGTGTGTCAGATTTATTTAAATCTGAAACAAAGCAAATAAATATAAGTTTTAAATTGATTTACGCAAGTTGGTTGTTGGCTTAGTGGTGAAACACATGGTTGACAACTAAGGGGTCCCGGGTTCGATTCCCAGGGTCCTCTAAAGTATTTTTAGAAAATTTCATTGGATTACAGCTGCTCGTGGCTCTTAAGCACTTAGTATAATTCATCCAAGTCCAAGACTTAGTTATACAAGGCTTAGGTATCCATGATGGCGCTGAAAGATGCCCCCCTCCTACCTCGAATGACGTCAAAAATTCGGCCTCTTGGTAACGAAAATCGGGAATGGGGAGGCAGTATACTGCCGGGGAGCAAAGCGGCGGGGTGGGCCGTCAGAAAACAATCTTAACGTACGGGCTTCAAAAATTAAAAATGAGGCTCTTGTACGTCTCCAAGGGCCGCCCCAATAGACTTAGCTATATATCCAGAGGGGCCCCCCGAACGTACAAGTAATCTAAAACTTGGTAATTCGAGTTGCGGTTGTCAGGATTTGAACCTGAGACTCACAGATCACATCCACAGCCTTTACCACCAGGCTATGGAGCGTTGTTGCTCAGGCTAAATTTGATCTACCCCTTATAGTCTTAAATTGAATTGAAAATCTAAAATTAAAGTGGAATCCTCGGGTATCGAACCTGAGACACTCAAATCACATCCACAGCCTTTACCACTAGGCTATGGAGCGTTGTTGCTCTGGCTAAATTTGATCTACCCCTTATAGTCTTAAATTGAATTGAAAATCTAAAATTAAAGTGGAATCCTCGGGTATCGAACCTGAGACACTCAAATCACATCCACAGCCTTTACCACTAGGCTACGGAGTGTTGTTGGTCTAGCTAAATTTGATCTTGCGCTTATACGCTTCTTTAGTTAGCATTAATAATAAGATATTAGGTAGCATTGAAAATTTAAATTGTACTTAATTTATAATAATAGGTGTATAATAGGTTGCAGCCCTACAAGTCAGCCATTGTTTGTGCAACTGCAAGCACTCCTGGCGCAGAACCAACCAAATGTTATTACTTTCATAATGCTTTATTATTGTTTTAATATACATTAAATGTTACATATTTCTGGTAAGAAGCACTGTGTTAATTATTTCACTTATTTAAATCTGTAAACAAAATTACCCACTAAATTTGTGTATAATAGGTTGCAGCCCTACAAGTCAGCCATTGTTAGTGCAATTGCAAGCAGGTTGATACGGCCTTACTGATCTTGTTATTTTCGTGATAATTTTCTTCAATTATAGGGCAAATTTAAATTAATCTAATGACAGTGACGTTCTTCCCTAATTGTGTGGTGCTCAATGAGATTAATTGGTCTCCAGACACAATATTTGCTCATCGGCGTAGTACGAATAACCTACAAGTGTTGCACAAAAACTTATGAAGGTAATATATTAAATTACAAATCTGCAAACCCTATTTATTAGTAGTTGCAGTAATGTTTTAAACGTTTGTTTTACCTTTAGAATCTATTCAGCGTATCTGTTTTATTTTCAAAATGTTATAAGTTACAATTACGAGTCATACATTATGATGAAATTTTCTTATTAATATGTTGTTTGTTTGTAGGCTGTGACTTCAGACATTGCCAGGCATTGGGACTTGAAAATGCCCTCACAGATGTGGCTAATTGTTAGCAATTAAAGAAGCAACTAACTTCTTATTTGAAGTGAGATAGTGATTAGATAGTTTTGAAACCCATTAAGAGGTAAGTGCAATCTTCATTTATAAACTTTCATGAGTTGCTTCTGTGTAATTCCTATAACACATGATATTCCTATATAACTCATACATCATATAAATGAGTACTACTGCATGCCTGCAATAGATTTGGAGAAACAATTGTAATCACTCAAAGTGAACAAACAAGATGCAGCATGCTAACCTTGATTCCTCTTCAATATCTTGTATCAAATTTATGAATTTGTATTAATATTGCAAATTACTAGTTAAAGAAGTCCAAACTAAATGGTCATGACAATTAATATCATTGTTTGGGTCATTTAGTATGTCATCACTTACAACATGTTAGCTATGATAAATTTTGATATTAGCTGCATGAATGCAAACATTTCCAAACTTGTCTGTTTTGTGCTTTTCTTTGCTACATTGGGTCTGCATGTTTGCCTAGGTCATCTCTCTATTTCATGTGTGGCCTTCCACATGATCTTTTACCTTCATTCAAACACCAGTTGCAATCACAGTAGTCACAGCCAGTTACAGTGCAGAGCACCATTACACTTCCATTTTAGTGATGATGTTCTTTATATTACATCAATTATCTTTGTTATCTTTCTTATCCACTCACTACGTTTCCTGCCTCTATTGCTATTATTTACTATTTCTGTCATTCGGGTTCAATCAGGTTTTGGATATGTCTGGTAGCTGACATGTCTTTAAAATCTTATTAACAATCCTATAAACGATGTAAATAATTCTAACTCTTTATGTTTTAGATTTCTCCAATAACTCAAGTGGTGATGGAAAAAGTATGCTCAGTTATTAAGCATAGATTTGTGAGTAAACTCACATATTGATTTGATTGCTTATTAACACAGAATTAGGATTGCAGAGTGCAGGAGAGACAGTTCATGGGCATTGAATTGCAAATAAATGGATTCTATAGGTGTTACTTTCTAGTGGAAAGCACATGAGATCTCCAATATTGCTGAGTCGACTGAAATGGATTTGCAAAGTGGAGTATATATTTTTATCAAATATACACTGCTGCAATTTGGAATGCACAATACCTTTATGGTTTACTTCAAGTGAGTAATATTTTAATATTGTTTAAGCATGCCCCATATTTCTCTTCTAATATACTTATATGTGCATGTAGTTTTACATCTCATGAATCTTAATATTTGCATTCAAAAGCAAGTGTGTATAATGGAAAAATTTGTAACTTATCCAAATTTTCCAACAAGCATTTACAGGATGCACCTTACAGTAGTGATGCATTTATTATTCAATTTGAATGATAAGCCAAATTTACTGTTGTTGACCATCAAATAGTATGTTGAAATTGGGATTTTAACAGGTTGCTACATTAAAACCAGCAATGTAAATCTTGCTGACTGAAGTGGTATTAGCTAATCTTCTGGTAATGGAGCCCGCAGCATGATAGTTAGTAACTATATCATGCTATTTTGGTGCTTGATTCAATGTTTATCCACACTCTTACTATTCCCGAGGTTTAGGAGTTAATTTAAATTCATTTATAATTATTTTAGATCTCTCTGAAGTTCCCTAATTTGAGTTTGACTGGTTCATTCAAATTTTAATGGGACCAGATATGTTCATAGCTATTAAAGCCTGGTCTCCCCGAATTAACTATATTTATACTACATTGACATTCTACAGATTTTAGATGTTTCAATGGGATTCCTATTTACTATTACTATTGTAGTCTTTTATTTTCTTTAGGAAAATTGACTACTCTCAATATACAAGGATGGTCTGCTCCAAATTCAACGAGTAGGTAAGCATGTAATTCCATATTTGTGTTTAAAGTTCCTTTTATTTCTAGCTCTTATGCTTCAAGTATTCTTATGCTCTGGCTCTTATGGTTCAGATTTTGGCGTCTAATCCTGGTTACATGTACATCAACTGGGAATAACTCCGTAAGTACATGTGCATTAGTGTTGTTTACAAAGTATAACCTATTTTATTGTAGTTTTTAGCATAGAATAACTGATATTAACTTCTGATGTATCGCTGATAGCTCACGCAAATGGCTAGGGATATAGAGCAGCGTTCCCTGTTCTGGATTCATGTCTCTAATTAGAGTAATTTTCGAATAAATTGCATTATTTCCTTTCTTTAGACTTCCTTTATCTTACAGTACGATAAAGAACTTGTAGTTCCACTAGGCTTTAATAGATGGCGTATGCGTACGAAGGGTTGCCTATAGTTTAATTCTATGGTTGCCCGTTGGTTCCACCATTCATCTGAAGAGGGCGCCACTTGATAATCTAAATTTGAAATTTCCTCTATCTTTTGATCACGAAAAAGTTTCAATGTTATCAGCGCAGATAACGCTAAAACTTTTTCGTCTGCATAACTGAACAAGAGTGAAACTTATCAAATGAAATAACTTCTGAAACAAGCCTGCTATACATTCGATCAATACCTCATTTGAATCAGCTCGCGATTTTCTATCTACCTAATTTAATTTTTTTTTTTAATTTTAGCTTTAAAAGTATCAAAATTTTTCACTTTTCTGATGTCAAAAAGTCACTTTTGTAACAGGAATATATGAATGCAAAGAGATATATTTAAAAATATTTTTTAAATTAAAAATATTTGTTGCAACATCAAAATTTTTCACTTTTCTGATGCCAAAAAGACACTTTTGTAACAGGAATATATGAATGCAAAGAGATATATTTAAAATATTTTTTAAATTAAAAAATATTTGTTTCAACATCAAAATTTTTCACTTTTCTGATGCCAAAAAGACACTTTTGTAACAGGAATATATGAATGCAAAGAGGTATATTTAATTTAAAAATCACTACTGCAATAATCACTAAAAAAAAACTCAGATTAATTTAGTTTAATTATGTGTTTTCATGGGAATGTGATTTTGAAATTTTTCAGATCATATACATGCCTTGACAAACTTTAGAGTATATCTGTCTCTCTCGCACCTAATATAATTCCTATATAAAGCAATACTATCCTTTCAGGCAAGTTCCTCTCCCACATGTCTTGATTGGCTGTAAACTATCTAGACATATTAACTGACATTGGAGTATATGTATCTCTCTCGCACTTAATACAATTCTTATAAAGAGCAATACTATCTCTAGATATAAGTTACAATCCCGCATGTCTTGAATGGTTGCAAAATAGCTATAAATATTGACTATCGATGGGGTATATTTCTCTGTTGCTCTTAATCAATTCCAACAAGCAGCAATACTATTTTTTGGAAAGAGTTGCAATCCCTTAAGTTTTAATACGCTAATGTACCAATGCAGTCATTTAATAATCTCGAAACCTGTGGTTAGTTGTCACTCTCAAATTCCTGGATTCTCTTTATGCCTCTCTTGCTTTAGTTCCACAATTCAGGCATTAGATGAAGATGAAGTTAAAAATCATTCATCAGAGAGAAGACCCATAAGATTCACAAAATTAATAATCAATCAACAAGTCTATTGGTTTACTTACATTGATCATAATCTCTTCACTTGCAGTACCTTTTAATCCACTTTGAAATCGGGAATATAATCGGGGAGAGGCATAGCTCCTTTGCTTTAGATACATGCTTGGGAATTGGACTGAAGTTGTAAATCACTCATCCATCACTGAGAAGATGTACAAGATTCACTTAATTAATAATCAATAATCAATCCAATTGGTTTACTTACATTGATAATAATCCCTTCATTTGGAGTATCCAATTAATTCACTTTGAAATCAGGGAATGTTTAACATCTCAGCCATCTGTAAATCAACAAGAAATATTACTACCTGTAACAAAGTTACTCATCTCTTTGGCACAACAACAGTAGCTATTAACTAAATCCCAATTAAACTAAGCATTAACAATAAGAAATTGTTAAATGTAAACACACAACTAAACAGTGAACTCCACCTTGTAAGTATAAAACTCAATAAACAATTTCATACCAAATATGCTTAGTAGATCAGCAATATGATTATTAATTTATACCACATTAATTCACCAATGATCACTAGGTACTTACTGCAATAATTACTAAATACAACTCCAAGCAATTTAGCCCAATATTATATCAAGTGTTTTTTTTTTTTGATGAATTAGCAGTAGAAGTAATCAACTTGTTTGATAATCTTTTGATTATATGTAGTAAATTTAGATTTATCAGTATATGAGCCAAGTTAATTGAAGCAAAAGAATGAAATAAAATCCTACCTTAGCTTGGATGTTAACCTGTGGTTAGTTATTCTTGAATTTATTGGAATTCCTGGATTCTCTTTATGCCTCTCTTGCTTTAGTTCCATGGTTCAGGCATTAGACTGAAGATGAAAAGCACTCATTACTGAGACGAGCTATAAGATTCACTTAATAAATAATCAATCAATAAGTCTATTGGTTAACTTACATTTACTGATAATAATCCCTTCACTTGCATTTTAATCCACTTTGAAATCGGGGAATATTAAACATCTCAGCCACCTATAAAACAAAAAGAAATATTACTACATATAACAAACATGCTTATCTCTTTGGCACAACAACAACAGTAGTTATTAACTAAATCTCAATTACACTAAACATTAACAATGAGAAATTGTTACATGTAAACACACAACTAACCAGTAAACTCCACCATGTAACTATAAAACCCAATATTTAATTTCATACCAAATACGCTTTGTAAATCATCGATACGATTATTAATTTCATCGATAATCACTAAGCACTTACTGCAATAATTACTAAATAAGACTCGGAGCAATTCAACCTAACATTATACCACTAACAAACGGAACGGATGATCACATGCATGTCTGGACAGACTTTGGAGTATATGAGTCTCTCTCGCACTTAATACAATTCCTATATAAAGCAATACTATCTCTTGAAAGAAATTCTATCCCGCGTGATTTTATTGGCTGCAAAATAGCTATAAATTCTCACTAACAATGGGGTATATTTATCTCTGTTGCTCTTATTCAATTCCAATAAGCAGCAATACTATTTTTTTGAAAGAATTGAAATCCCTTAAGTTTGAATGCGTTAATGTACCAATGCCTTAATGAACAGGAATAATAAACATTAAATAAAATTTATAATCCTATAAAAACCGCTGAAAAATAGTGTAGTAACTGTAGAGCAGAATCGCAAAGGCAACATTCAACAAATTTAATAAACTCCTCTGTTTTGTAAGATTTGCAACAATTTGCAACAATGATTGACGTATGATAATCCATAATTTGCAATGTTGCTTTAAACCCACTCCCACAGCATCATTTAGCATCAATGTTATTTTTTTTGTACTCTTCCAATGATATCAAGTGTTATTTAATTATTGAATTAGCAGCAGAAGTAATTAACTTGTTTGTTAATCTTATGATCATATATAGTAAATTTAGATTTATCGGTATATGAGCCAAGTTAATTGATGCAAAATAATGAAATAAAACCCTACCTTAGTTTGGATGTTAACCTGTGGTAGTTGTCACTCTCAAATTCCTTGAAATTCCTGGACTCTCTTTATGCCTCCCTTGCTTTAGTTCCATAGTTTGGGCATTAGACTGAAGTTGAAAATCACTCATCACTGAGAAGACCTACAAGATTCACTTAATTAATAATCAATCAATAATTCAATTGGTTTACTTACATTGATAATATTCCCTTCATTTGCAGTATGCAATTAATCCACATCGAAATTAGGGTATGTTAAATATTTCAACCATCTGTAAATCAACAAAATCGCGTTAGACGTGGTTGATGATGTAAAACGCAAAGTGAAATTACTAATGCAACTTGCCCCGATTTAATAAACCCGTCCGTTTAGTAATATTTCCAACAATAATTCACCAGCTTGATTCACACGATTGTCTTCATATAACAAATTGAATGGTTTGTTATGCGCCTAAATCTGAAATTATGCATGTATTTCTTTCAAATGAGTTGATTAATTACTCACTACATGCACAACCAGTTGGTTTCCCCTTTTTATTTGTTCTTGTTCTTATGATGATATTGAGTGCTACTTTATCTAATCAAAGTAACTTTTTGAATTAGTAGTAAATATAATTATCTTGTGTGTTTCTTCATGTTTTGTATAATGCACAAAATAACCTGATGACTTTTATTGCTGTGTTATGTTTGTTGTTAATTATTTAATTGCCTATGTACTCACCTAGAATCATTCTCCTGGGTTAAAACAGCAGAAGGTATTTGCAGAAATCTGAAAGAATTAAATACATTAAATCATATTTGGTCGTCAAAAAATGGGTAATTAATATGAGCTTGCAATACCCATGTTACTTACCAAGTGAGATATACTCAGTTTCTTTGAAAAATATATGTTAATATTATCTTTGGACCAAAGATGTATCTAACGTTGTAATCCATTTTCTTTACGCAAAAAATGCGTCTTCTTGTTTGCAAAATACAATAACTAACAAGGATTTGGGTCTCATTCTCATGAACGTGTGGATTCAATATCCATATAGTGTCATTCGCCTGAACTCTTCCTCCTAGAATAGTTGGAATTTGCAGACATCTAAAATAGTAATGAATCAATCAGAATTATGATAAATTTGGGTACTTATATTAAGCTTCATCACTCTATGTAGCAGCTTGATTTTCTGATAAATTATAACGAGAACAATTAATTTATCTTAAATACCTATCAATGAGTCTAATTGTTTAATAAGAAAAATAATACATCTAATTTAATAATTGGCTAGTATGATAATGAGTTGGCTGAGCATTTAGTACAAGTTATACATTTCAATGCATTAGTTGAATGCCAATGCATATGCCACATCTATAGACTCAACTAACCAAACATTTCTCATATTGAGACTTCTGCAGTATGTAATGTAATAATGACTTTGGCTCTACCATCTTAAAGGCATACTTCTATAGTACATAAAGTATGTTATTATGGAAAAGCATATTTTGTCAAGAAGATCACAATATCGTTTCACTTGTGATTTAACATAACATCTTCTCATTTGCAATTTCAGATTGTAGGGTGCTACTCCGCGTAGTCATAGAGTAATAAGTTTATACTTCATTATCTGAAAGCAATTGAACTATAAGATTTAAACAGCAACAATGTGTGTTCAATTATAAGCACTGATAAACTCAGTGACTGCACATGTTATATTTATTTCTGAATCATACTGCTATGAAGAGTTATCCAGGTTTAACACAAGACTTACACCTTATTTAAACTGCTTGGCGTAATAAACAACTAGTAGCATGTTAACACTAGTATTATATCTTATATTCCAGAAAGAAGAAAAATAACCTATAAGGTGACCATAATAAACAGTAGCGAAACTGTCGTGGGCCATATTACAACAGACATTTCCTCAGTAGAAAATACCCATCAAGAGCTTTAGAGATGAACCTTTATAAATAATGAGTTAATTATTGTTACATACCTGAGTTATAAACAAAATCCATTATCACTGCACTACACTACACAAACACTATAAGAAACGTCAGAAAACTGTTGCACCGAGCATAAGGAAGCGATGATGCACGAATGCACTAAAGTTGTTCCGATTACTTTTCTCTCTCTCGCACATTGGTACTATGGCTCTTTAAAAGGCTTTAAATTAATAAATAGCTTGAATTAAAATGATGCTATTATATTTCAAAACTTTAAATCATAATAGGTAATCGTTTTATATTTACAAATGAATTATTTTAAACAAATCATTGATTTTCATGGCCAAATTTGATCTTTCCCTTAAAAAGAGGGCGACCCGCTGGACGTACAGTTTAGTCCAAGTATTATTAAATATATAAACATATTTAAGTTGTTTTGATAAAACCACTTGTCCAATTTCAAGTCGACAACATTTATATATATTAAGAAAATCTATTTATTACAAATTATTAATTTACAAATGAATAATAACATAACATTTCTATAACAATAGAGAAAGAATCTTTTAAAAAATGCAATCTTTATCGCCGATTCTTAACATCAGGCACTTTCTTCTGTCATACAGCGCGACGGTCTCTTCTTAATAGACCTCTGGAGTGCATAGTCTCCTCTATGTGGAATTGCATAAGGAAATTGATCATCCCATTTCTTCTTAAGCGAGTTAGTTGCTTCCTCCATAGGCGACGCTAGCATTAAGTTTCTCGCTGTTAATAGTTAAATTATTTATTTAAGCCCAATATTTGGGTACTGACTTTATAATTGTTGATATAAAAATAATGTAAGGAATTTTTAAAGATTTGGCATATTAATTGGGCATTATTTAACATTGACAGTGAAAGTCACTGCTTTCTTGAAAATTAATAACTTGACAGCCGCATCAACGATAGTAGAGTGTTTTTTATATTGCTGTAGAATTAGCAAAGTACGAATTCAACACATTTCCGTAAAACGGTAGTGATCTGTGTAAAATAAAGGATTTAGCTGTAAAACAATTGTTGCCTACTTAGAAGTGTTGTTGCATGGTATTTTAAGGTAACAATAAACTTTAGAATGTGTTTTTTCGCCTAGTGCTAAATGCTATCAGTAGTTAAAGCTAAAACTTTGTTCAATATTTGTTTTGTTTCAACGTCTAAGAAAAGATATATTCATAATGTCCAAGAACAAACTCAATCTAACATTACCACCTGGATCTATTGACCAGACCCCAACTGTAACTCCCACAATTGCCCCATTTCAAGAAGGAGCTAGGTAACTTACGAAATACTGTCTTAACTATATGATAATAATGTTAATTTGTGTTTTCTCTAGTTCCAATCATCTTGTAAGAGGTAATGATATAGCCAATCTAACAGCCCGACTTGAAGAGCTCGATAGTGATACTGATGATAAGGAAAGACGTCGTCGTGAGGTGTTCCTTTGTGAGAAGGAAAAGATTAGTTTGGAAGTGGGTGAAGATGATTTTGAAAAATTGGGTGATCTAGGCTCAGGCAACGGAGGTGTCGTCACCAAAGTACGTCATAAAACAACTGGTTTAATAATGGCCAAGAAGTTGATACATTTGGAGGTCAAGCCAGCTATAAAGAAGCAGATCATTCGGGAGCTAAAAGTCTTACATGAGTGTAACTTTGCACATATTGTAGGATTCTATGCAGCATTCTATAGTGATGGTGAAATTAGTATTTGCATGGAGTATATGGATGCTGGTTCACTGGATCTCATCTTGAAAAAAGCTGAACGTATCCCTGAGAATATACTAGGCAAGATAACTTCAGCTGTTTTAAAAGGCTTAAGTTATCTAAGAGACAAACATTCTATAATGCACAGAGACGTAAAGCCAAGCAACATTCTACTGAACAGCAGGGGTGAAATTAAAATATGTGATTTTGGTGTCTCAGGTCAATTAATTGACTCCATGGCTAATTCATTTGTTGGTACACGAAGCTATATGTCTGTATGTTATCATCACTTTCAGTTATGTGTACCTGTATATAATAAAACTATTGTTTCAGCCTGAGAGATTACAAGGAACACACTACTCGGTTCAAAGTGATATATGGTCGTTGGGACTATCCCTTGTTGAATTAGCAATTGGAATGTATCCGATTCCACCACCGGATGCGAAAACGATAGCTGCAATCTTCTCGGAGCGAACCGATGAGGAAGCGCCAAGCCAAAAGAATGGGCCACGCCCGATGGCTATCTTCGAATTGCTTGATTATATCGTTAATGAACCGCCACCGAAACTGCCCAGCGGTCTGTTTACAGACGAGTTTAAGGATTTTGTAGATCGCTGTTTGAAAAAGAACCCCGATGAACGCGCCGATCTAAAAACGTTAATGGTATGTTAATTATCCATACGGCATTCAGAATTTTAATCAATAATTGTTATAGAATCATGATTGGATTAAACAAGCCGACGCTGATGATGTCGATATCGCTGGATGGGTGTGTAAAACTATGGATATTGAAACACCATCACATTAAACATTAATAACTTTTGCAATTAAACTACTCTTATTCTAAGCCCAAACCAGTTGGATATACTGACGATGTCCCAATAAGATGTTGTCTATTTATTTTTCGTCATCTATATAATATAGAGGCAGTTTACTTATTATACATTAAAATTATGAAAATATAATATATGATTAATAGTTCCTGGTTGTGTTTTCATTTTAATTTCACTCCGGAAAATTGTCTTGCCTGTCTTACAAGTATTTTATTATTGTCTGTTATTAATCTTAATGTTTATTCTGAGAAAATATACAAATGCTGCAGATTATTTTTAGCGATGTTTAATGAATGATTGAGCTACAGTTTGGCAGCGCGCATAAGTTATTGATCTCCTTGTATAAGTGAAGGCTCTGAGCGAATTGTGCAACAAACACGCCAGATTTTCCGACGGCTTGCGTAGGAACTACGAATTTTCCGGCTTTTCGCCAAGCTAAAGCCTACGGTGTCCTCTAAGTTGGCCTGCTTGAGGGTGGTTGGAAATAGAGCACGAACGGGGTAGCTACAATAGATTGTGAATTGCGAGTGTGTCGATTCGCCAAGTGACATACATAGGTAGAATTTGCAACATCCACGGCGAGGACCGACCAAAAATACATTGAAGAAAAGCGCGAACGAAGCTTTACTACGAAGTGCAATCGCTAAAAGGAAAAATCGCGCATAGAGTGGAGCGATTAGTCATTTGTGCGCTGTGGATCCACGGTGGAAATCCTGAAATTTACGTAATCAACGAGGAATATTATTGAGTTCCACGAGCACGGCCGACAACGGACAAACACCGAGAGCGCACATTTTTAAAGGTATAGTATAATATTGTAAAATAACAAGATGAAGTACCTAAATACGTACAAACATATTAACGCAAAGTTTTTTTAGGATACAACAAAGTGCTTTAATTGTAATTCTATTGGGTGCTTCCAACGAATAAAATACTACAACATTTACCGCGTCGCATCTATAGATTTTATTATCAACAACCACCAACCACCACAATGTTCGCACTCTGGTACTCCGTATTATCGTGGAGGGAATACAGGTATGCCAAAATAATCAAAGTCACTTAAACTATTGATTGCACCACGGAAATTACATTTCCGTTCAGCTAACGCGAATGATGTAAGTGAAATGAAGCACATTTGGCGCACCATTTGAATGTTTGCTTCAGACAGGAATAACGCAATTTGTCCTGTAGAACAGGAGCATACAGCGCGAGTCGCAAATCTAACAATGCAATGTGGATGATAAGTTATTCCTTGGAAAAGATAGGTTTTCTCCATTTGGGGAGCGGTTTTGTTTCATAGCCAAGTTAGCAATTTATAAATACTCATGATTTCAAGAGAGGGACAGCGAGCGCACATAAATTACAAACTTGTTTTAGGTAAAAATTATTCCCACAAGTAATGCAGCCCCAGTAATGGAAGATTTATTTGGCAATGGATATGAAGTATTCAAAAAATGCATAATGCTCAAAGTGGCGCTGTAGATGAAGAAAAAATGTTAATGAACCATGAATTTCGGGTGCATCGTATGATACTACCTTTTATATGCACGCGGTTTTGAACCAATTGAGAACGTATGTAGTTTTTGGCTAGTTGCCAACACAGTTATTTCGAGTAACGTAATTTAATTTACACCACTAAGTTGTTGCTCAAACATATCTACCAAAAACATTGATACTAAATCTAGTCTATTCTCACTGATTGCATGATCAAAGGTTTTACAAAATCTCTAGAAATTTTGAAGTAGCAAAAAGTATTAAGAGGAAAAAATTATTAAAATATTATCGCGTCATTAAACTGCATATTCCTGCAGAAAAGCATCACGAGTGGGCGCAATTGAAATTTGAACTCGGTCGTTAAAATTAATTAATTACCCATGAAATAAACGGCACTTAATCATACGTTCAATATTTATCCGCCAATAAAAATAGCAACAGAGGTGCCATAATGATTATTTGATCAATGAGTAACTAACTGGCTTACGTGACACAGGTGATATTTGATAATTGGCTTCGGTTAAATTCGAAATTTTACCTATTTCATTATTCTACCTGTTGCGTGAATTTGATAAGGCATTCTGCGAATCAATACGAGTCTATTTTAAACGGCATGACATGTGAAATTTATATTTGTCATTTCTAAAGTAATTATATCATGTGAAAGAGACTAATCAAAAACCCATTAATCTTATATTCTAACTGCAGATAAAATTTGCGAGATTGATGTTTGGAAAAAAGATTTGCGATAATTAAGTGGAGGTATTATTGCAACAAGTAAATGTAAAACCACTGGATGTCATGTAGAATTTGTTTTATAACTTATTTTCAAACCAACTAATGTCTTTTGATTTCTATGAGATGCCGTAATTTTGTGAAAAACATTTAAACGGAAACAAAAATCTATTTTTTCGCATTTTCAACGTCGTTTGCCAAAATTCACTTTTTTAACGGCGGCTAAAAAGTTTTTCAATTACTTTAAATAAACAACCACTTACATAATTCAAAAATCAAAAATATATAATCTAATAAGCTTAACGCCTTGTGTGATTTAATTATTTAAATATTAATTTGCCAAGTATGCCAACTTGTTGAGTTAGTTGATATTATATTTCAATTATGTGGACGTAGCAGTAGCCATTTCATTGCGAATAAATTAAATATTTATAAAACATTTTGATAAGTGTACAAAAAAGCAACACAACTTGAAAGCAACACAAGTAAGTGCTTAATGCATATGGCAGAGATGCATTTTATCAAACTTTGTTCGGCACTATGCCATTAAAAACAAGGAACGCGAAGGCACCAGATCATAATAGATCCGCAATAAAGTCGATTAGTTACACAAACATTTGCATTGCATCTCCGTAAATTATCATCGCGAATTGCGCTGGATTGGCAAAACTTGACGCTGTGTGCATTTCGTCGAGTATTGCACGTATCGCAGTTTTGCAATTGTTAACGATCAGAAATCTCGTATACATTTGCACGTACGATTATAATAAAATTGTGTTGGCGTTGGGCCGCACGCCAACTTTCCGTTTGTTTAACGTATTACGTTAATTACCAGGCAACGTTCGTTTCGCATAAGAACTGCATTCATTCACAACTGATTTTAATGCGTAATACATTATTGAGTTGTAAGATTTTCTTTCATTACTCATTAAAAAGAATAATGAAAATTGACCTTCAACAAAAGTATTGTTGTTGTTGATAAATCTTAGAAATATTTCCACCAAACGCGTAATGTTTTAATTAGGTTTGAAAGTGATTTCTAAGTGATGAGTTTGAAAGCACCTGACATGTGTTTTCCTAAAATACCAGCAATGCGTGCGCGCGGCATTAATATGTTGAAAATTTGGCATTTTCCAGGGCCATGGTCGTTCCCGAATGTATTTTTGATCGTGATATTTCTCACCCGCGCATCTATTTCACGCATAGATCAGATCAACGCGAAGTACATGAAACTCTCTTATTGATTTTCGAAAAATAAAAACGTACTGACCTTCTGCGCCTCCATTCTTCAATGTCACTGACTGTGGGTCCCAAAAGCAGAAAAACTATGAAACAAAGTTAATTTACAATTTATGATCATATGCCATTGGTTTTTCCAATTTTCAAGTTGTTTGGCCATGATATTAATGATGATCTAGTAGGCAAAAAGTTGGCGATTTGTTTGTGCCTGTTACACAATATTTTCTATTTTCTTTTCGCTTTCATGCTCATCACGGCCGTTCTAAACGAATTTATGATATTGTTATTGGTATCAAATATAGCGCAATGCAATCTCTCAAACAAATGTGTACAATAATACCAAAGGGCAACAAATATTAAATGAGATATAGGCATGCAATCTGCATAATTATCTACACGACTAAACGAGCTGAAGAGGTTCGCATTTCTACAATAATAAACCCAGCGCAGATAAATTAGGTAACTGAAAGCTTGGAATTCGCATAAAAACTTTTTTAAATAAACCAGCGAATTGCTGTTTGAGTAAATATTTAAAATTCGCGCGTTGGAAGAATAGAAAGAGGAGTAAACTAACATAGGATACATACTTTAAACCACTTTAAAAAACATAAAAACCGCAGAATAATAATTAAAGATAAAGAATGATTAATTAAACATTCAAATGTAATTGGAGAACTTGCTGAGATATACAACTCTTCACGATTGATTGACAGTGAATCAATCAATCAATACACATTCAGTATTGTCTCCTTGCTAAATAATTCATCATAAGTATTATGGTTAAAAGATGATTGGATTATTAGAAGCGCCACGTGGATGCATCGTACATCACTGTGGATGAAAGTAGAAAGTTTTGAAAATTCTATTTGCAGTACGAACTCGCGATGAGGAACTGTAATAAAATCCTTTGCCCGAGCAATAGACAAGACAAACGCAGCGCGTCGCATTCAACCAAACTATTTTCGTTTTCCCAGGGACGGCTCGCCATAATCGCTTCCGAGCGCGGCGGCGGCGGCAAGGATGGAACGGCAGCAAATGCATGCATAGCGCGAGAGAATAGAAAACTCCTACTGAATTATATATATACGAAACAGCTGTCGTGTTGTCCGCGAACGCGCATCTAAAATTACGGCCTAAAGTCTAAAATGCTGCGGTTTGATGGAAAAATGCGGAGGCTGCAAGTACAGCCGCCTTCTCCACGGCTACAAACAAATTTAGCGTCCAGTAAGGTGAATAACACTTGCAACACGCGAATTCTTCACTCGGAAAACGCATCATGTTTACACAAGATGCCCATCGTCACCTGGCATATTTTTAGAAAGGGCTTTGCACTCTTACATAATTATAAGTTTTTTCTACACGTTTTTTCCATGATTTAATTACTTATCATTTATTTGTATTTGACTTTTATTTGTTTTTTTCTTTTTTGATTTAAGAGATGTTTTATGTGCCAAATTGAATCCAAATTGCCCGAGCAAAGCGAAAAATTCAGCGCCCGCACCGGCACCAGCTCCAGCACCCAAACCCACACCACCACCACCCACAGCGCCCGTTGGCATTGCAGGGAAGAAGGATGCAGCTTCAAGGATACCAGTTATCGAGCCGCCGAAAACACGCACGCCGTCACCGAAACCTTCCACCCCAATTCCACAAACGCCACCACCAAAATCGCCCACACCTTCCACTCCGATAAAGGCACCATCCAGCCCACTATCACCACCCGCACAGCCACCAAGGTCACCCTCACCCCATCCGATCAATACAGAAGCATTCGATGGCATCGACTTAGAGGAGTACATCTCCGACGAGGAGGAGGACGAAGAAGAGGACGATTCCGTGATTGATGCTAAAAGGTCGCCATGGACGGTGCCTGTAAAAAAGTCGGTCAGCCCCCAACCGCCCAAAAATGCAGCCGGCAATTTCTTAGCGCAGGAAATTAATCAGCAGCAAAAGCAGTTCAAAAGGTAGAAGAGCTGTGTGACGACTAACTTCCCATTAAATATCCAATAAAATAATTTATGTCACTTCATAAAACCGCTTGATTTGTTTGGTTTTCCATTCATTCAGCGCTAACAAGTTTGCAAATGCTGATAAGTATATTATTTTTGCACTGTTATAAACGATGAACTGTGCGCATGTACAATGCTCATTTGTTTGTGTAAATATACAGAACGAGAAATTACGTTTCACGCAATGGACAATTGTTTATTGGACAAACGATCGCGAGAAGTCGACAAGTTGCTAATACAATAACTAAACATGAAACCACTTTACTCTCATTACATACAGCTCAGACGCAATGAGTGTCCAAGCTAAGCAATATAAAATAGCCCATGATTAATTGCTTTGTTATTAAATATTTTCGCCAAGTGTCACTTGCGTTCTAACTGTATCCACGTTATGTAAATACCAGTAGCACAGTCGTCTCAAGTCACGAAGGGCCATAATTATCCTTCTTTTTACCAAACACGCCAACCACCGAATTAATGACTTTATGTGCTCAAAATGAGTGTAATAGCTAAAATGTTTATCAAGTTAAAAATAAGAAAAAGTTGGTGGCAAAAATAATACGGTAAATGTTTTTGTAGACTGTTAGAAAACGATTAGTGTAACATAGATGATACTGTTGAAATATTAACGTTGAAATTATTATTGGATTTCAATTTTGTCGAGGCTTTTCCCAAAAGTCATAAAACTCCACGGTTACGTAACAGCAACTGAATACAACTAAACAAATGATCAAGGATTAGAATCATGAGTGCAATTACATTTGATAATTCGATGAATGGAAAAATTGCAATTGATAACCGATAAAGCACATTAAATTAGATTGAAATATCCGATCGAAATAGACTGCGATAAGAATTATTTTTGCAATATTTAGAAATGTGCAATTGATTGACTTGATTGATCGAAACAAAGTCTCATCCAGGCGTAGCGCAGCTAAAGTGACAGCTCATCAGTTGAATTAAATAATCATCCAACTTGCTCGAATTTAACGTCTCCGTCCACTGAGGATGGATGCGATCAAGACGCAACTCATCACTTATGTATGACGCCATATTTACTGCTAATTATTTACATGCCCGTTTCCGGTTAAGTAAATCAACGCAGAATGTTGACCAAGCTATTTGCACGTCGCGTCGGTCGTGACGAAAATTTGCGCAAAATATTTATAACTGCGAGCGTGCAAAAAAAGCGTTAGCCTAATGATTTTTTGTGTGCCAAGTTCAAGTCTTTGTTCGGCTGAAATTTTTTCCATTCAGCCCAACGAAGGAGAGGCAAGGTCGTTACATAACTGCCAAAATCAGCAGATTTTGCGCTGGTCCGAGCGCAATTTTCCTGGCATTTTTCACTTTGCGCGTCGTACGCAAAATAATATTTGAGAGTTGGTCCAAAAATTACATAAAACTTTTCGCAGCCAATTTGCATACATGCATTTTCTTATCGTTCACCTGCAGTTGTGTTATTGGCTCGTATGTGATTGAATGGAGCCGCGATAATAATATATGACTATTTTTTATGACTCAACATTCATACGGCGAGGCGGCACCGAAGAAAATTGTTTACAGCCGCATAACGTGCGGAGAGCACGTATGAATGACGATTTTTTATTGCACAGCTGACGCAGTTTTCGCAAGTTAAGTTCGTTTCTCTCAAGTACGCACAATTCGCAAATTATGCGTTATTGTTGTAAAATTGCCGAATAGCTTGGCATTAAAGTCTGCGCAAAATCAATGGATGCAAGTACGTAAAAGCCAAAAAGAAAAGAAGATAATGTTTGGTAATGTGCACAAGGGATCGTTCAAGGAGCGATATGCCTGCCAGGATCTGTGTGGGGTAGGGTAGGTCGGCGCGCGCTGCTACTGCTGCCGCTGCTGGTGCGCGCCGCTCAGCGGCGGCGGTGACGTCATGGGAGCGAACGAGGGAAGTGGGGCCCCGGGTACAAGGCGGCACATCCTCGCGCAGCTCAGCTCATAATCAGTTCACTCCTCAGCGAGAGTGCATTCCCCAAAAAACCCAAAAGACATTACCACACATTTGTCCGTATCAGATAAAGGTGAGAGCAAACTTACTCAGAAACCAACCACCAGAAAGTGAACGCATCCTTCATCAGCATACTAGCGAGCCAGAACTGCACTCGTAGTTAACAACATTATCGCAATTTCTCCGCATCCAAATTACCCTCAAAAAAAAAAAATAAAAGGATAGGTTGATTCCAACTAATCTAACTCTGAATCCAGTATTTCCATCAAAACGATATGAGTTCTAATCAAATGCATTTGACATGTATAGAAATTGTTTGTGCCTGTGAAACTAAACTAGTTATTTGAGTTTTTGAGTTTAAAAAGTTTTGTTCAACACGACTATTACTCAGTTTTTGGTTTGGTTTGATATTTTTCATTTATATTTTTGAACGGCTATTGCGTAAGTACTAACGTTTACTTTTTTTACCTAAAGTGCTTGACAATTGGATGCCTTGATAACAAAATTAAAAAGGATGAAGAAAAATCTAGAAAAGCTATTGTAGAGTTAAGCGGATTTCAAGCAGCAAAAAACGCAGAGTTATTTAGATTTGAATAGAATGCATCCGTCATTGTCGACATAAAGTAGCAAAAGGGGCGCACGTAAGGGTTGCAAAATATTATATTATATTATGTATTATGTTGTGCAGCTGAAAGTTGCGCGCGCGCGCACTCGGGTTGTTTTTGTTGTGTGCGTTTGCATTCGATGCGCGCACCCTCGTCCTTGGTCCTTGCTGCTTGCAAATCGCGTCGCATTCAAAGCCAATGCCAATCCATAACGACCGCGCGCATCTGTGCCAAAACCGGGCCCGCCGCACGCTTACATAACAGCATCAACGTCGTTGTTGACTTGCACAGGAGCGCAGTTTTAATTCAAATTAACTCAACAACTACTACACACGACCGCACCTCGCCTTCGCATATCACAATTGTCCGAAAATTCGTTATACATCATTGACGCGCATATTGCACGCTGTGGTCCTTCGAGGCTGCGCGCGGATGACGCGCAATCAACTCATTTAACTTCGTTAAAATCGGTCTGGCGCGCGCGCGCTCCTACGCCCTGCCCGTTGCGCCAAGTAATCAATGCGATATTGTCGTCTCAATCACATTGTTCCTCACAATTGCTCCGACTTGCTGGAGTGCAATGCACAAAAATCATTGACTTAAATTAACAATGATTGGAATATATGACTCACATTTTACACTCGTTCACAGGATGCAAGGCTAGACGTCCGTATTGCAACTAAACCCTGTAAAATATTCATTGCATATAGCATTGTTATCGTTAATAATCAAACAATTAGATGAGTAGTTAATAAAGCTAGTTAATTGATAGTTTCGAAGCATTTGTCTATTTTCTCTGCACGCTTAAATCAATAGGCCGATAGCGCTTCGTAATTTAGATATTGTAATGCAATTTGTAAATTGTCATTGGGGTTCTATATGCTTGGCGGGTGGAGGCGGCCGAGGACAACAGCGCGCCCCCTGATGAGTGATATCGATTCGTGGGGGATGCACCTCGCGAATCGATATCAAGCGGCAGCGAGCGCACCCTTCCGCCATACGATTCATGTGCTTTTGTCTCAGCACGCCGATGCGAGCGACATTGGCGGTAGCGGCAGACAAAGAGCACATGCCGCCGCCAAGCGGGTTTAGTTGGGGGTAGATAGAGCAAGTGCACACGCTGCAATTCGTACGTTCCCGTAGATTTCCCCAGCATCCCTGCGCGCTCCTCGCGTCTTTGTCGCTCTCACGCGCTACAATTCGTGCAACCCCCGCGACGACGCCGACGCCGAAAAGGGCGGCGTCCGCCCGCGCGCAACACTTCGTTCTGCCGGCAGCATCTCTGCACATCCCCAAATGCCACAATAGAGTAGTAGTCGCACCATCAACATCACCACCACCGTATATACCATAATTAGTCAAGTAGTGTGTAGTTAAGTAGTGCATTTTCTCAAGAACGCAAATCAATTGTAACCAAAGGATATTTAAACTTCACGCCGGCCCGCCCGGAAATCTCAGTGTCTTTATACATTGCCGCCAACGAGTCTACACATAAAACACATGCACACGCCTAGTTAGAGAGTGACTGTACAGAGATTAGTTTTATATACGCGGAAGGATTTATTTGATCCTTCGAACAAACCAGGAACCAATTTGCACAAATTTTGCTCAAAACGCTACGCTAACTATTTAGCCGCCTAAGCACCGGTTTAATTAATAAAAAACTAATAAAAACAACGATTTATCACTTAAATTTTCTTTGCTTAACATAATGGGTGGCTGTGCATCAAAGGAAAACGGCAAGAAGGGCAAAGAAGAAGAGTCCGGGTTTGTAACATCCTTTACTTTTCACGCAATTTGTCATGTTAATTTCGCTTACCGCATGATATGAACGGGCAGAAAATAATATCTATTTTAATATCAAAGCTATTAGTACTAAAAGCTATTAGTAATAATTATCCTTTGTACATTAAAATGTCGGTTGTAAAACACCCACCTAAATCGATTCATATGGTCAAGGATAAAATAGACCATCTAGGTGTGTATCACACATTTACATCGTCATGCTTTCACACGCAATCAAGAAATAAAGTGGAACAATAAAT
Organism: Aleochara curtula; assembly: GCA_963978815.1. Taxonomy (NCBI): domain Eukaryota; kingdom Metazoa; phylum Arthropoda; class Insecta; order Coleoptera; family Staphylinidae; genus Aleochara; species Aleochara curtula. The sequence goes on along the minus strand of OZ022222.1, from coordinate 3,364,451 downwards.
AATTGCTTTAACAATAATTTAGAGAAGCAATAACCTGAGATAGGGTGAAAACATTGTTTGTCCTTTACGTAAACAGTTGCTACGGTAATAACTGTTTAATAATTATCCGATTGCTGCGACAATTGTAAGACGTCTAATAATTGCTACATAAACTCAAATTTACGTGAAAGCACATGTGTGCTATCCTGTCTTTGCTCCTTCTCAATAACGCAACAGACTTGCAGCAATTTAAATTCTATAAATATTACAGTATACGAACGAACGTTGCAGGCCGTAAAGTGCTTGGTATAAATAACACGCTAGTCCACAGATATAAATAAATTAGTCGTCGACTAAATGTATTATTAAGTCGATGATTATGCGACGATAGAATACACTGGAAAGAAAGCAGTTGAATGCACTGAAATATGTATAGATTTTTAATACGCTTTCTTGGTTCTAGGAATAACACCATGGTTGACCAAGCTGTTATCGATAAATTGGAAGCCGGCTTTGCCAAGCTTGCCGCTTCGGACTCCAAGTCCTTGCTGAAGAAGTATCTCACCAAGGAGATCTTCGACAACCTAAAAACCAAGAAGACCTCTTTCGGTTCCACCCTTCTGGATGTTATCCAGTCTGGTACGTTAGAATTCATTAAGAATGATATTTCTAAAGGAATATAAGAGAAAAAATACTATTCGGAGATTACTTTTAGGTTTGGAAAACCACGACTCTGGCGTTGGTATCTACGCCCCTGATGCGGAAGCATACACCGTTTTCGCTGACTTGTTCGACCCCATCATTGAAGACTACCATGGTGGATTCAAGAAGACCGACAAGCATCCACCAGCCAACTGGGGTGATGTTGGTACCTTCGGCAACGTTGACCCAACTGGTGAATACGTAGTATCCACCCGTGTGCGCTGCGGCCGCTCCATGGAGGGCTATCCATTCAACCCATGCTTGACCGAGGAGCAATACAAGGAGATGGAAGGCAAGGTGTCAAGCACTCTCTCGGCGTTGGAGGGTGAACTGAAGGGTACTTTCTACCCATTGACTGGCATGAGCAAGGAGGTTCAGCAAAAGCTCATCGACGACCATTTCCTCTTCAAGGAAGGCGATCGCTTCTTGCAGGCCGCCAACGCTTGCCGTTTCTGGCCATCCGGCCGTGGTATCTACCACAACGACAACAAGACCTTCTTGGTTTGGTGCAATGAGGAAGATCATTTGCGTATCATCTCCATGCAGATGGGCGGTGATTTGGGAGAAGTCTACCGCCGTTTGGTAACTGGTGTTAACGATATCGAGAAGCGCGTACCCTTCTCACACAATGACCGCTTGGGTTTCCTCACCTTCTGCCCAACCAACTTGGGCACAACAGTGCGCGCCTCCGTGCACATCAAGGTACCCAAACTTGCCGCCAATAAGGCTAAGCTTGACGAGATCGCCGGCAAGTACAACTTGCAAGTGCGAGGCACCCGTGGCGAGCACACTGAAGCCGAGGGTGGCATCTACGACATCTCCAACAAGAGGCGTATGGGTCTCACCGAGTACGACGCCGTCAAGGAGATGTACGATGGTATCTCTGAACTCATCAAGATGGAGAAGGAAGCGGCTTAAATCTAAGTACTAGGACATCAACAACAACGCGGCGACATTGCACACACTGCACTTCTTTGGACCATGAAAGACTTACAAACAAATACAAAACCAAATATATATCAGCTATATACCAAAGCCCATTCACTCACGTCACACTTGCTACCACCACCAGCAGGAATACACTTGATTGCGTGATATTGAAAACAACGTCACTGCAACCACCACACATTCTCAACTGCATAATACAAGTTCAAAATTAACATCCACCTACGATCCGGTTCGAATTTTGTGACGATTCGAACTATGTGATTGCATGCATAAAGCCAAAGAGTTCATGGTGTCTGGACAATTGTTAGTGTATTAATTACTCAGCAGCTTATAGTCGGCGTTGTTTTTAAAACAAAACATACAAAATGAATGCAAATTCATTGATAAGTTACTAATATAAGCATTGGATATTATTGTATATTATTTATATTTAATTATAATTATAAATTTAATGAAACGCGATGAAAATTGATATGAAAATGTGAAATCAGGAATAAACTTAACGAAACTGAGATAATTATAAAATTGACATTCAGTGGACGGATTTATTCTAATTCGCCACTGTGAATGGTTCATAATAAAATAGATCCAATGTAAAATTGTTGCATTATTTCGCGATTAAGATAAACCCCGTACAACATGCTAGCAATTTATTAAAAGCCACCATTTAACAGTCTTATAATAAACTGGAGGTTAATGGGAAAAAGTTTTGCTGCAAAAGTTCACACTGTTTCAAAAGTCCTACGCGCCGGATGTAAGAGGAATTTGTAACAAGTTTTGCATCTAAAACTCGAGTGAGAATCTTTGAAAAATAGTTCGAATACTTATACGTAAACGACAAATTTTGTCATCATATTACCCTTCGACGACGAATCCCTTTGAAGACCTGGAACACCAATACAATTGGCCATTCTTTCGATTCGTTTTCCATTAAGGAATCGATTAAATTTTGTGGATTCGCTAGCGTCTCCATTGACGTAAATACAAACAAAAATTAATAAATAGTTTCTACAATCACGGATCATGGAAGCTAGTATCAACATCTGAATCCAATTCATTGCTACTATGATAATGCTCCCCGAAATCTAAACGAGGGGATGATTTATGTTGTCTATGATGAATATCAATATTTGTTAACAACTCGTTCAAAAACTCCATGGCGCAATTCAACGTACCATCGCGCAATTTACGAAATCCACGTGCTGTAAAATACTAGCACTTAGAACTTAAACACACTTATAAACAATTATGAATTTCATACCGGAAGGCAGCTCAACATCTCTGATTGTAACATGTTGCTGTGTAAGCGATGCTAAAAGACGCTTTAGAAGTTCATTGCTCAGACTTTCATTAGAAATTTGAAGTTTGCTTATGAACAATAAAAGATATTCCAGCAAATATCCTGCATACTGAAACAATATGAAAATGTAATACGACACAGAGTATTAGAATTCAAATTAGAACACCTCTTCTAGTTTAGAGAGGCAATTATTCATTTGTTTGTAGTGAATGACAATAATTTCCATATTATCTCTATCCAGGACGGGTTTCTTTAAACTTTCAAGCCAATCAAAAAGAAGCGCAGCAAGTGTTGGAACATCCGTACTGACGTCCAATTTCAACCAGCCTAATTGAGACGAATTTATTTGCTCTTGTAAATCTTTCGTTTGCTTCCGGTAGTCCGGTGGTAATAAATTGATGTCTGCTGTGATTAAAACATCAATCACTTCTCGTAGATCATAAATAATCATAGTCTCTTGATTCGCTTTTTCTTCCTCGAATGTTTTCTGCATTTCAAGCTCTTGAAAGCATTTGTTCTCAACAAGGAATTCATCTGTTGATTCTTCATCTAATTCTACAATGAATATATTAAATACTTTGAACTTTTTCGATTAAAGTTTTGTTTTACCCGACAGGGAATCGATAAAATCTGATGCATCAGAAGTATTAGGACTTGGTGGCGCTGAGCCTAGACTTAAAATATCTGAACTGCTTGATGATGGTGAATGAATTGTCGACGGGCTAAGTAAATTCACTACAAGCATTACTTTCTATTTAGATTTCCATTACATTCGAGTTATATATTAACTGAACTTACATTCTTCCAAATGGCTTGCAAAACTATAGATGCTTTCGTGTCTCGTAACGTTCGACCCCATTTTTGCGCAAAGAAAATCAGCGGTATAAGGAATACTTGATTGTGAAAATTCCTCACTCCAACATCCACATAATTTCAGTATTCGTTCGCATATCTTATGAATAATTTTTGGAAAATGTTTAAAGTTACGCTCGTCGTATCCATGCAATGCAATTTTCTGTCGTTTTATAAACCGCTGAAGAGTAAATTCATGCATATGTTTATCTTTTCCTTGTTGATCCCTAAAATATATTATCAAATATAATGGCACTCAAATATCGATAACAAAATGTAGTAGTAATAACCCTTGGAACAAATGATTATTACACAATTTACTGAATAAAAACGTGCCCTATAATATTCCGTATTCTATAATAGACGCCTTGCTAATCTATTTACGATTACCATAATTCAATCAATTGACAACCAATAATTTATGCAATTGATGAATAAATATAAAAGTGAAGCAATCCGTAATGGTTTCAATATCCGTCCAATAATTCAATAGCCCAATAAAGTTTACTTACTTTAAGTAAAAAGTTACTAAATTCGGAAGAATGTATTGTGCAAATTGGCGAACGCAGACGATTTGTCCACGTGTCTGAACTGAGCCAGGACGTCTTAATCGAACGTACTTAATAGCAGCATTTGCAGGTACTCTTAAGGAGTAGATGAGGTAACACGCAATTAAAACCCCTGTGCGTCCCAATCCTTCGAAAAACAAACAATATAATTAAAATTCAATAGAACACTATCAATTATCTGGTTACCTGCATGACAATGTACAGCAACTCGCCCCTCACTCACGGCGAAAGCCACCACTTTAGCCATATTGAGAAGGCCATCCAATGTCGCATCCCCATAATCCTTCCACGCAAAGTTGTAATAATAGACTGAAAATGTCGAAAAAATCAGACATTAGACACACACGACTAGCGACAATTAATTATATGCCGCACATGTGGGAATGGTTCAAGGCGTGAATTCAATCGATAATTGATTAATTCCTTAACAAAGGTGGCAAGTCCTTCTTTTGCAATTGTACAAGAAAATATATATTGAGCTATTAATTGAAAGCATCTTATTCATAATTAATCGTTTTCTCATCCATTCTTTTCTTGAATCTATCGAATTTTCCAATCAGCTTTCAATCAACTTTATACCTGATGATTCCCTTGATAGCCACGCGATCTGTGATTGTTCGTTTCGCCGAGTTGTTGAATTGATCGATAGTTATAGGCGTTTCATAGTTTTAAAATATGGATTTATCTTAACCACCATTCGCATGTTCAATTACTGTCAATGTTAACAAGGTGAACAATTCCTGCATATGTATATAAATATTCTAGTTTCCCAATGGCATTATGTGCGTGCCTTTCAGCAATGCATATTAAATGATATCTGACATTCATCATATAAATACGCCGCGTATGAAAATGCTTTCTTTGCTTTTACTACCGAAAAAACAAAACACCACGAACGCAAAGCAAACGCATTGTTTTGTTACTCACTGTTATTTTCCATAAAAATGCTAGGGTCATACGAGAAGCCTGAATCTTCAAGCGGTTGGCCACAACTTGCGTGTTCCTTGGGGCACTGCAGGTTGATAATGGATTTTATCCCCAAGCTGACTCAATGTAATACAGTGCAGTAATTCGGTCGCGTGCGTAGCCCCAATGCATACATAAAACAAGTAGAAATTAATTAAAATAACGTTGTACGTACGTTAGCCCATTTCAGAAATAAATACATTTAATTGCACCTCTTGAGTGCTCCTCTACGTCAAACAAATGGAATAGCTATTTATCAATGCGACTACCTTTGGAATTGCTGAATGATGTTCTTCTGAACAATGAGTAGTGTGCTGGGTCGCGCCATCGCCAGGATATGATCCGTTATCCTGGAAAGCGAAATTATAATGTAGTAACCGTCAAAAACGTATTTATATATTAAGGATAATAGATGACCATATAAAGTTGAATAATCGACCATTTAACGTTCTTCATTTCCCCAAAATAACCCTGCTTATTACAGCAAACGGCAACGTTTAATAAAGAAATGAATTGCAAGCGGGTAAAATAGTTTTGTGTTCCCTGTTTCTGCAATGTTATCGCAATCACATTTGCAATCTATTTGCTTGGCGCGCAAACCTCATTTGCATAAGTACACCCGCAATCCGCTGACCGGTATTCGTGCGAGCAATTTAAATACATTACAGTTAAATTCATGACGTGCCAAGCACAAAGCGACAAATTTTGCAGGCCACTTATAAAATACCCTACTGGAAAAAATACCGCGTAATTGTGTTTTATCACAAATATTCCCCAAGCTGACACCGACCCTAACATAGCAAAAAACAGTTATTAATTATCTCATTAAGTGATATGGACGTGTAGTTATTATAACTAGCAAACAATTGCATATGTTACATTAGAACGCAGCCCTCATTTTTTATGCACAACACGCGCATAATAAACAACTAACTATAGTACTTAGAATTAATATATGTGTCAGCCAATGTTTAATTGCTCATAATCGTTAAATTTAATAAAACATATCGTGTCTGTGTTATTATCCTGTGCATACAACATGTATCTTGCTAAAATTGTTGACTTATTTTTTTGTAACACTAGCCTGAATGAAAAATCAACATACGAATAACGAGCGCGCTTTTGAAAACCGGACAATGCCATGCAATAAGTCGATTAAATTACATGTATGTAATTATTCTTGGATGTCATTATCAATGAATATACCGAAAGAGTGATAAAATATAATGTAAACATCATGAGTGATATGACATGCACTCTTTTCGCTTTCACCCTGAAACTATTTCAAGTTTATGGTCAATTATTTCAGTTATTATTCATATACGATTGCATGATGCAATTTACCAAATGCGGACTATTATTATTCCGTTTTTTCCTTCTTTTTCATAGTTGCAGTATTACTTGAACTCGTATTGCAAACTTGTGAATGTCTAGTATTATGCACCACTTGGGTGAAATATCCACTGATTAATATTTCAACAAGCAGAATGCCAATTGATTTCTTGCGTTGCGCGTTGTCATATCTCAACAGAGGTGTTTCATTAACGCGTCAAAGTTTAGTCCTTCCGTGCAATTTGTTTCTATTCGTTAACACATATATTAAAACACACTTAAATATTTATGATGTATGATTTACTTAACTACCCTTTGGTAAAGGTGTCAGACAAATTCGATACACTTTTGACCAGCGCGCTATATATTTTATAATGTTTTGCGCAAATATGTACCTACGTACTTAATAAAACAGACCTAATAATATCTAAGTGAAAATTTGAATTATTGATGAGTAATGCATACAATATAAGTGTATAATAACAAAATACATTGGATATTGCATTTAATCCCCAATTCATTATAGAAAATTGCTCGGCACTGAAAGTACGGATAATAATTTAGTAACAACATAGAAGCATATAATAATATGACTTATAAATAACTAAATGGCATTAGATAAAAATGAAATATGATTGGTCATAATACATGCAACGGCCGTGGCAATGCGCGCATTCCGGTCTATTTGTCTTGTCCGCTTATGCGGATGGCAAGGTAAATCCAAATCAATTGCCGTATCCGGCTCGTCCTTGCACTTGCACCGTGGACGAAATGTTTACTCCGCATATCAAATACTCATCAGTCAATAAAACATATGTTAATCGATATGTTCATACATATTGGTTTTGTTAATTAACGGGCAGTGACGTAGGATCGGTTTAAGACCAAGAAAACGGACGGTTTCATACTTTATACATGTGCAAGAATAATTAATTACTGTCCTCTATATCTCACTCACCAGTTTGAATATAATCCTTGAACCGCCAAACTGTCCGCGGTCCAATGATCAGGACTTTCGTACTTGCAATTAGTACCACCGCAGAAGACACTGCACTGGATACCTTGGGGTGTCAACCGCCGAATATGATCCGAGAGTTTATTATAGTTCGCCGTGACCATATCTGAGTCACCTGTTGTTGATGTCTTTCTTTCGCCATCCATGATGATGGTGCGTACGGCGTATCAACTGCCGACGCACAAGTTCTTCCCTCGCAACGATTAAACACCCTCGCCGCCGCCGTTACCGCCAATGCGACCGTTTCAATGTGTGCGCGACGAAAAACTGAAACACATTCGGTGGTTTACAACTCGGTGTTTGCAGCGCATGACTACGTAAAGGAAACGCGTTCCCCGTTTCAATTGCGGGCGGGTTGTTATGCAGGTATATAAAAACGTAGCGTGCGCTTACAGCGTCTTATCGCGATTCAAACGCGGCATAATACAAACCATTAACACATTTACAACAAACGCATCTTATATAAATATTCCAGAATGACATGTCTTCATTTTCTTTTAATTATTAGGAAGGGACAAATTAAAGTTATCCTGAATCATGCCATGCAGGTATTAAATGAATACAACGTCAAACTTTATAAAGGGGCAAACGTAAAACAAATATTTAAATATTCAAGAAGCACTATCAAGTTTTGTAACACTTGGAAACGGGTCAATGGAGAAGGATCACACGGGTAACGCAATGATCAATATTTCATAACACTTAGCGGTGGTTTTTGTTTTGGTGGAAACGTTTTACTTAGTATGACGTTGCCATCAACATTTAACTTAAACGAACACATAACAACATAGGTTTCAATACGACGCTATCCGTCGAATTAGAAATTATCCTTGTCAGATGAAATAAGCCGATCCTGGCTCTTTTGCACTCGCCGATAATTTAGGTTTTTAACAACCCTCACCACTTCGCCATCACCTCTTTGATGGTGTTGTTCTGGAGCAGTTTTCAACTTTCCATAACTCCCAATTAGGTTTGGTAGACTGATGTTATTCGCCTTTGCGCGCAAATATAAAATATTATATAATTTATAACCACCTAGCACAAGCAGAAAGAAAAATGCCACTTTCCACACTGAAACTTGCTTAATTTGCTGCTCGGTGATACTATTTTTCGCAACAAAGTTTACAGCGACAAACTTGTAGCTGTTATCTGTTGTAAATGTAACAACGCTTGATTGCCCCTTAATGGCGCCGTTAACCGACTCCAATTGCACGGAATATAACTTTCCATCCATGGGCAATGAAGGCGCAGAAAACATAATACCAATGTTATTATCAGGAGCGACCTTGTATAAATCCACCTTAAGATTATGAACCAGCCCACTAGGAGACGACTCCCGGGTAATTTTAAGACGCAGACTGCGATAATGTTCTGCGTTCTCTGTATAAACTTTAACATACAAGTCGGTGTTTGTTGCTGGTCGGAAAACAATGAGTTTCAAATCGGTGACATCGCCACTAACACTCTGCAATTCCAAAATACAATGCGTTAACGGAAATTACGACGAATAAAATTATATTACCTTAGCAATCACTTCTTGCGGCAGGACGCGATCAATTGGGTCATTCGCTTGCGTGGAGCCCTTCACCACAATTTTATATGAGCAATACGGTACAAGCCCGCGAATTCTAAACAATCCGCTCACATCGGTGGTTGCCTCCTCGGCAAATTGCGTACAATTGTTAATGCCGCTTGCGACAACAATCATGTTACGTTCACCCTGGTTGGCAAGCGTTACAACTTGGCCATAGCTACTGTATGCGACACGCTTACCCCTATAATTTAAATGGCATTAAAACGAGCTGCGATTTTATCAGATAACACATACTTCCAAACGATTTTTTCGCTTGCACCAACTAGAACATTGATGCTTTTGGATGGCGGATCAAAACTATATTCCTTCAACATTGGTTTCAAGAAGTATTCGTTAGGGAAGAGACCTCGGAACGCAACAATTCCATTTTCGTTAGTTTGTAAGTTGCTACGATAGCTTCCAGCGCCAGATAGTGACAAAAGAGCAGCCTAAATTTTGAGTAAGTACATTTTTAACACCGGATACATTAATTGTAAGATACAAGAAACTTACCGGCAATGGAAGATTATTAGACTCATCTACAACTTCTACAATAATTTCAGCTAATTTGTTGGCAGCAAAATTTCCCTGGCCATCGTAAACAAAAACGTATGACTCCTTTGAAGCCGTTAATTCATACTGTTTCGAATCGTCTAATGCTGGAAATTTGTAAGTTCCGTCAGCTTCAGTTTCAGTGGTTAACGACTCTGAATTATCAACCAGAACGTTAATTTGAACGCCAGCAATGGGAGGGGAAACTTTGCCTCGGAAAACTTTTCCTCGTTTTGCAATGAATTTAATTCCCAAGTCTGCGCAGTCTTCTTCGCCCGAAATAGATGTAATGGGAGGATCAAAAAATACAGTATCTGACTGTGGTGTGAGAATTGCCTGATCATTTGGTGATAAGTACAAATCAATAGTGTACGTGTTATCGTTAGACTGATATTTTAACGGTCCTTTCTTCGTTTTTTCTCCACCATTGACAGAAACGCCCATAAAAATATTGCCAAGGTTTTCGGTGGCCGAAAGAACTACAGTCGTTCTATGCTGAAGGGCATTCAAAACAACTTCGTTGATATCCTGGGATGTTTTATAATCCACAATGTCGCTTTCGTAGCGATGACAACTCTCCAATTGAAATTTGTAGCTTCCTGGTGTTGGAAGGCAATGTTGCGATGTGCCGCGGGGAACAGCTATTTTATTGCTTCCGTAATTAGCTAAAGTATCATGTGATGATATGAAAGTTACTGCATAACCAGTGTTAATAAACGAAGGAGCTTCTGAAGTGGCGTTTGATACTTGTATAATATGTTCATTCTTATCCCAACAGAGGCGATTGGATGATAAAGTGATGAGATACTCGCCGGGCCTAATATCATTTACTTTGTATAAACCTTCAATTACATTGACAATAATCTCATCGGCTTTATCAACTGGTCGAAGAATCACTTTTAACCGCTTGCAATCGTCCTGCTTAATACATTTCACTTTTCCACTGACTGTGACTTTCAATTGAGAGAAAACTATATTTGTTACTGGCTCAAAGACTTCTACTGTTTTAATTAGGGGGAAGAACAGCATTGTCTTGTCAGGAGTATTCACTTGAACCTGATATTTGCCAGGCGGTAGGAATTCGCAGAAAGTACCTGTAGCTACATCAGATTGAACAACCACATGAGTTGTAGATCCCATTTTTGTAAGTGATATCGAATGGGTCTCCATTTTATCGCTAATTACGCTACCGCAAACTTTAAACGTATTAGGAATGATTGTCTTAATAGTCGTCGACTCTGGAGTAAGTGTTACATCAAGATTGGAAAATTTATATTCATCTGCAGTTGCCTTAATGACATGATGGCCAGGTTTAACCCGTTCCAACACATATGAGCCATCAGTTTTAGTGAGCCCTTGCAATTTATTGTCCAAAATAATCTGGACACCACTTAATGGCTTTTCGCTTAGCTTCACTAAACCTTTTGCAGTAAGTGCAGTAATTTCAAAGTGCTTTGAAATTGAATACGAATCATGATTAAGTTCAAATTCTTGAAATGTGGGTTCAAAGTGTATTTGATTATCCATGAATGGTATAAGCTTGTACTTGCCAGAAGCAACAGATGGGAATACATACATGCCAGATTGGTCTGTTGTGACATAGCAACCTGGCTTTGGCCCCTTGTAATTTGCTGGAAGTGCAGTCTCACAGCCGCTTACCTTCACATTCTGATTCTATAATTAAATAATAAATAATAAATTACAATCAAGTAATTAAGTATCTTACCTGTGGGAAAATTAAAATTTTTGCACCTGCAACAGGTGCATTATTAATTTTCACATAACCAGTGACATCATATCCACCAATAACTAAGCTACCAGAAGGCAACTCAGTGTTTCCTTCTGTGACAGTAACAATTATCTTATCTTTGGTGAATGTCCATCTGTAATAATAAGGCATGACTAAATGATTCATAGTATAAAAATGTATCCATCTCACTTTGGATGGGAAGCAACTACTTGATGCTTTCCTGGATATACAGGTGTAAAGAAAAACACTCCCTTGCTATCAGTGATAGTATTTCTAACCTCACTGTCTGATATCAATTTAACTTCAACCCCAGCAGGACCATTAGTACTACCTGAACTTTCTACTTTACCAGCAATACCAAAACCTTTGAATACAAAGTTTATATCTTTGCCTTGGGAACATACATCTGATTTTCCATCTACCGAAACTTCAACCCTTTGTGGTGTAAAGCTCCAGCCAGGAGGAGGTTCCAACTACAATGTATTCCATGATAACACATCTCTTTAAAGAAGTAAGATACTCAACTAACCTGCAGCAAATAATCACCCTTATCATATAATGGAATGAAGTAGTATCCAGTCTTTGGTGCACAATTCGTTTGGTCCTTGACCACACCACTCTTTGTTATCCTGAACATTACATTATTTAATTGCGGTTGTATATATATGGTAGCTTAATACGTACAATTTAATTAAAACCTTTGAGAAATCAATCTGAACATGACTCTTGAGAAAGCCGCCACAGCCCAACAACTCCTCGCAACTTACGAATGTAACCAAATGCATTGCTGCACATAGCCATAGGTACTTACTCCACATTTTAATTCACTGATATCACTTAATTAATAATTTTATTTAGTTAAACCGATTAATTGTTACACCGCACTAATAATGTTGACCGAACCTCACTAAGTAACCTCATGACATGACACAGCTAACAGCTGACATTGAATGACAGGTCATACGCTATTGGAATTCTGTTATTTGCCGAGATGGCGTAACTAAATGTAAACAAACCTAATTAGAAAATTTATAGGAAAGAACTATCTAGCAGTTAGAACCTTTATAATGTAAATATTTATTTAAAATAAAATTCATAAATTAAACTTAGTCATTCAGAGTCTTCCTTAAATACCTCTTTGCTCTTCACTTGCACAAGAGCCACTACTTGTAGCGTCAGTTGTTGAATCTTCTTCATCATCCTCTGATGATGAATCACTAATGCCATGAGATTTCTTTCGCATCATATTTTTGTACTCTGAGACAGTTATTTTCTTTGGGATCATATATTCAAGAAATTCATACTTGCTGCTTGAATGGACAACATTCACAACATTATTATAATTTAGTGTCTTCCCTTTGTCAATATTTTTTACAGCTTCTTGCGCTAATTCCTTAATAAAAAGTTCCTAAAAAACAAGTAACAACATTAAAGATGAAGCCAATATTTTGTGGTTGAACTTACAGTGATTCGTGTTGTGAGAAAAACAGCATCCTTGTTTATATTATCAATACCATTAGTTGTCTTCATAATAGTTTTAACACGTGCAAGTGGTAATTGCGCCATTGTTCGTAATTCCGTTAGTAATCAAATAAACACAAAATTATGTTTTTCTTAACCTCCAATGACTAAACGAGCATTACCCCACGCTCTTCCGCACAAATTGCACTCACGCTGTTGCACACCACACATATGTAATTTTGGCATTTTACTATTCCCTTTAACTTAATCGTAACTCCTCGACCATCATCGTTCAAGACAACCAATTTAAAAACAACCATTAGGTGCTTAATGATATTTTTACTTTTACAAATTAGAACTATGTATTGTTCCTTTATGATTTAACGACAAAGTTGAAGAAGTATAATCGCAAAGCCGAATGCTGTAATAAATTTTGAAGTATTGCAAGATCATACAATATATTAAACAAATTGTAAACATCAAAACAAACAGAATAACAAAATATATTTTTCGTAAAATGCGTATAAGCTGCATACTGCAACAATATAAACTGCAATTTCACAAAGTTTTAAATTCTTGACAGAACAATGGCACATCTTGAAGGGAGATAAACTTGCACAGAGTTTCTACGACCGGCATACCCTTGCCCCGTTGTAAAGTGTTTGACTGAAGTATCAATACGATTCTGCCCTCCAAAAACACTATCATCGCTTGATAATACAATTATCAATTTACCATCATCACCATCGTAACCAACGCGGTAATCCGTAAAGCTTTTATGCGTGTGAAAATTGAACACAAAGACCAGTCCAGCTCTTTCAAATGCTATCACCTTATCATCTTCATGTTTCCAACTAATATAGGCCGGATTGCTTGCTAGCCAACCATACTTAGCTTCTAAATTATTCATTGCAGCATCCCATTTCCCAAGGTACTTATATTTGAGCGACTCATCGTCTACTAGATTCCATTGCCTGCGCGCATAATGATATGAGCTGTTATTACCTTCGCGTGGAAAGTCTAACCATTCTGGATGTCCAAACTCATTGCCTATGAAGTTCAAATACGCTTCACCGCCGAGCGCATGTGTAACTAGACGAATTATTTTATGCAGGGCAATTCCACGGTCAATGATATTGCTCGGCGCTGAAAGCGTGCTCATATGCGTGTACATTTCCTTGTCCATCAACCAGAACGCAATTGTCTTATCGCCAACAAGTGCCTGGTCGTGAGACTCTGCGTATGCAACATTTGGTTCCATCCATCGGCGATTTGTTAGTGTGTGAATAATATTTCCAATATTCCAATCTTCGTCCTTAACTTCCTTAAGCAATTCAATCCACTTATCAGGTATAGCCATTGCAAGGCGGTAATCAAAGCCTAAACCACCCTCTGTAACGGGGCGGCAAGTTCCAGGCATTCCAGAAACCTCTTCAGCAATTGTCACAGCGTTCTTGTACAACTTGTGTACGATATCATTAGCTAACATCAAGTAGACAAAACCTTCCGTGTCTACATTCAGGCCATAGTATTGATCGTATGATCCACCAAAGCCTTCCCCAATTCCACGCGAATGGTACAACATGGATGTAACACCATCAAACCGGAAACCATCGAATTGATACTCTTCCAAATACCAACGCAGATTTGAAAGTAGAAAACGAAGCACTTCATATTCGCAGTAATTGAAGAGCCGTGAATCCCAAAGGGAGTGATAGCCTCTTGGTCCGGAATGGAAATAACAAGCATCCGTTCCATCAAATAGATTCAACCCATCGAGCACATTTTTGCTTGCGTGAGAATGTACAACATCAAGTAGTACATAGATACCCAGTTCGTGCGCTTTGTCAACCAGACGCTTGAGTTCGTCAGGCGTGCCGTAACGACTAGAAACAGCAAAGAAACTTGTAACTTGATAACCAAAAGACGCATAGTATGCATGTTCCATAATTGCCATCAGTTGTATGGCATTGTAGCCTTGCTTCTTGATGCGTGGTAAAACATTATCTGTGAAATTGTCATAGGAGCCAACTTTTAATTCACTAGTGGCTATACCCACATGACATTCATAGATTCGCAGACTTTGAGGACGCGGAACTTTTGCGTTTCTAAAGATATAACGCTAAAAGTTCAAAAATATGCCATATTATTGAATGATACAACATGGCTAAACCAATAATACCTGAGGTTGAGGAGGATTCCAAAATTTATGCTTGTAAATGGTACCCTCATGTTTTGGTGGTTCAACCACATAAGTAGCCCAAGGGGATAATCTATCTAGTTTGGCATTTTCAGTTTGAACTATCACCTTAAATGAAGTAAATATTTACTAATATATTTCTCCTGTAAATGATAAAAATACTTTAATTTCTGACAAATGTGGAATGGCACATGTTCCATCAGAATTAGCAGGCAATACTAGTTCCCACTTTCCAAAATCTAATTGCTTGTATGGATGACTGTTTCTGTCCCAATTATCTACAAATTAACATCATAAATGAATACACAAAATGTGTTAAGGAAACCTACTAAAGTCTCCAGCCAAAAATAATCGCTTAGCGCCTGGAGCCCATTCCCTGCAGATAATGGAATTATCTGGCTGAGCTCTGATCCCATAATATTTGTATCCTGTACAAAACGCCTCAATGCTACCATCATTTGTAATTATTTCATCCTGAATATCTTTAAAACATGCATATCTGAAATACATTAGCGCGTATTTATGGTTTGACCTTTTATCACCAACTCATTGTGTACTATTTGAACATGCATTGACATGTCCTACTTAACTGTATAACACGCTTAAAACATGCGCTCAGAGGCTACTTACCGGCGTCTAATTTCCCGCTCGTATGGTTTCAAATATGGATCTCGCTCCAACAAGGCTTTAAGTTCTGGTACGGTCACTTCCATTGGATCTAGTATGGTGTATTTTCCACCCATGGTAAATGATGAAACCCGTAAAGAAAGAGGAAGAAATAAGTTAAATCATACACGTTGCAGAAGGAGTGTGAAGCGATTGACTGAGTTTGGGCAATGCACATGAATGTCAAGTACGAATGTGGCTTAAAAGATGATAATAAACGAGATTAAATATGAAAAACATTACTTACGAGAGCTATGCTAGCAGCATCAATGGACGTGCTTGCCTTAACAACTAGTGGGGAGGTCATATCAATGTAGCCTGATACTGCGGCGTATCCTTTCTATGTATTACGTTGTACAAAACAACTGGTTTTTAATTAGTTCTGATTGGAGTAGCGTATGTAAATAAGTGCACCTACTTTTTGGCTGACTGAAACCACTTATTTACTTCAAAACAACAACACAAATTCTTCTTATCGAAAATGGCATTCCACAAATTATATCAGCCATATAGACATTAAAACCAAGCATGGCACAAATTATGCATTGTTTTTAATATTTCAACTAGTTAACTGCTTGGAAGTATTAATAACCACCTATTGTTTAAGCTATACACTGCTATACACATATTTTTATTTTATCTTTGGCGGGAATATATAGTGACAGTACAAAATTCCCCAACCTTGAGCGCAGCCCACCAAATCATCTGTCATATAGTGTAAATATATCCTGCGGGCGCTCTGCTCCTGCTGGCGTTTGTAAATATAGAGTGATTCGTGCACGTATAGTCCGTGAATGTGTTCAGTGGCATACAATAGACCTGGTGCAAAATCCGAGGCGCGAGTGTATTATTATTTGGGTGTTCGACGAAATGTTTATGTTGCATCTTCATATGTTCAGTGTTCTCCAGCGTGGTTAGAAGATGGAATGGTTACGTAATAATAAACTATTAGGGGCAAATCGTCCCGGGAATCATATACGACCTTTACTTTGCACCGACGAGGAATGCGACCCCCAAGCCTGCTACGACAGCTTCAAACAGCATTGGCACCAGGCGCTCAAGATTATCAAACGTAACCAGGTATGTTAGAATCTAAACAAATTGGGCTGTTTATCATTGCATTTTTGTGACAGCAACTGCCCACTCAGGACGATGTCCTCAGTGTAGTGAATCATATGGAGCAAATGGGTGCACTCCTTCTATATGACATTAAGAAAGTTGATCAGTTACACCTCATTTCAAGCAAGTCAAATTGTTTAGAGTATTTAATTAGTGAAAATGTTTTGGATAAACTGTATGAATGGGGAATAAGGACTGGCAAGTAAGTGTACTGTGAATGTATGTTTGACCTGTAGTAAAACTGAGTTATTTTCAGATATGTAAATGCAGTCAAATCAGAACAGTTAAAACTTTATGAGATGTTGATATGTCAGTCAAGGCATATTCTACTAGTACATAAATCATTTCTGGAGCCTCTATTGAAGATACTGAACTCATGTCTCAATGAAGTGTTCCCCAAGCAGATGGAGAAACTGCTTGTTAATCTGCTGTACCAATTGTGCATTGTTTTAATGCAGAACGTCGACTTGGTTGGCTTGTTTTTTCTAAAAAATGAACAAAAACAAAAGTAACTCAACTATCGCTTCTCACAAACAACTCTTATTAATGTTGGGTATTTTGTAGATTCATTATCTTTGCTCTGTTGATACCATTTGTCCATCGTGATGATAACATTGGCATGCAGGCCCGGGACTCGGTACTCTTAT
The DNA here is from genome assembly GCA_963978815.1 of Aleochara curtula. NCBI lineage: Eukaryota > Metazoa > Arthropoda > Insecta > Coleoptera > Staphylinidae > Aleochara > Aleochara curtula. Next base: position 3,346,820 of record OZ022222.1, on the reverse strand, counting down.
GCATGTCATTATCACGAAAGAACGCTGACATCCGGGAGTATATTGCTAATGTTTCAAATATTTGTGCATTACTAGCATCTGGTTTAGGCGGATTGTATTCAGATTTGCCACATAAATTAGATGATATTGTGGTACCTGATTGGCATCGGCTCACTCCTGATGATGTTAACGATGTAAGAGATTTATCCACATTTGTTACCTCTTTGGAGTTCAGTAATAGTGTCGCACAAATGGCGCATGGAAAAATCGTACTGCAAATGCAGGAATTTATGCACATGGGCTTCCTGGTTCCTATTTTTGGACCAGCGCTCTTGCAAGTGAGCATTGATGAGCAAATTGCAGTCACAGCCTATTTAGAATTAATGTTGCGTACTGTAACTAACCCTGGTCTTCTGCGACCGTTGATAAAGTTTCTTTTGACGGCCAAGTACGATGGTCCACGTTTATTGGACATGTTAATGCAACGTATTAATTCACCAAACACACAATTGAGTTTAGTATCGCTTGCGTTATTTGAAACTCTAGTAGATCTGAATTGTGAAGATGTTATGTTGGAATTGGTCTTTCAACACCTTCAACCCTGTCTGCATATTATACTTTCGCAACGCAAGATGCTCTTTCCCATCGATCCGCATTGCGAAAGTGCGGAGAAGTTTCTACAATTGGCTCCTGATTGCAGCGAAACGAACATCTTGTCTCCAAATATTGATGGACGAACAATTAATTGGAATCATTATGGAGGCCATCCGTCTCTATATGGTAATTATCATGCGTACCTATGCGATGCAAAGAATAAAATCAACACGTGCCAAGCCGCATGTGACGGCTGGACCAATTCTTATACCGCTTGTGAAAGTCATATGGATAATTCAGGTTGCTATATCTTCATTTTACTCTTTTGTATTTGTTGCTTATGAGTCATTCTTTTTACAGATGAACAACTGACAAGTTTGCCCTCATTGGGCGAAAGCAGCGGTTATGAAAGTCTCAAGCTCAAAGTGGACGAACCAGCACGCGTCTGGCAAATTTCTCATCATCAACAAGAGCCCAAATCTATGAACTACAATAACCATTCAGACCCGCTAAGCTCAGGTAGCGTTGGCCCATTCTTAACAATTCTTATGGATAAGCTGGAAAATATGCTATCCAATTCGTTCTTCATTAATTTGCACCTTACTGGACTTATTTCAAGACTGGCAATTTACTCACATCCACTCTCGCGAGCATATTTGTTGGATCATAGTCTAATTCTGCAGCCGAATGTGCCATCATTATTTCAGGTATTAATTGTTTAATAGATTTCGTTGCAGCCACTCATTGCATTCTTTGGTTTTATAGATTCTTGGCTCATTGAAGCAGAAAATTGACGAATTTCTTACGCGCCAGCCAGAAAAACATTCACTCATCCAATACGCGAAGCAATTTCTATTGGAGCGTGAAACGCGGCTGGTGCACGCTCGTCGTCTTGCTCATGAATGTAACTCATTGAACTCAACGTCTTCGTGCGTGAGCACTCCGACTTCGTTGAGTCAGCAGGCTGAAGATCCGCCGTTTCAGCGAAATGGGCCGAAGCGCCGCAGCCTTACACAGTCGTTGTCCTCGATCTCGAGCATGTTCGGGCGGCGGCAGATTCAAGCGCCGCCAGTTGAGACTAATATTCAAATGGTTGCTCAAGTTGAAGACATGCGCCAGGCGCTTTGCCCAAACTTCAACGATGCGCAACGCGTTGCTGTTTGTGCTGTCTTGCTCGATGAGTGGGTGAAGGAGCTCGCAGCCTTGGGCCAGGAGCATGCCATCAGTCAATTGGCTATCCTGCTGAAATAATTGCAATGCGCACCCTTCTCTCTCTTCTTCATATGCCAAAACAACGCGATTTGCGTGCTCAACACCGAGTGCGCAAAATATTGTCTGTGATCTCCCAAACAAATGAAACAAATTACTTTTTCGTTGCGCGTCGTTTCGCGTAATTTACCATAGGACGGATGCGGTTTGCATCGCATTATGGCATTACCCATATGCAGTTTAGCAATTGACATATTTATGAACATAATTTTATAGTGTATTATTTGACGTTTTTAACGACTCTATTTTCGTATTGTAATCTTCGTTAATTTATCAATTTGTTTTTGGTATTTTATCATATATTTTAATTTACAATCGATATCGATCAAAAACGCAAACAAAACAGAGTGAATTTAATAATATTACTGGAATGTTGCTGATTGTTTTAATAAACTAATCGTTAACAGAATAGACAAAAAGGGTTTCAAAATCAATGGTCCAATGTATCGTATTTATGTTTCTATAATTATAATACATCCAGAAAAACATAAATTCAATTATGCATATATACAATAGAATTCTTCATGAACTTCCTTTTATATCACATTTACCAAAATCCGCTAGTGTTATCCTTAATGCAATGTCTTTAATGTACATGCAGGAAAAGGTAATAATATAAATAATAATAATACGCGCATTATTACAGTACATTTCTTCATAAATAAACAACTAGACTTCATTTCTTTGGTATTATTATTTAGACAGATGTGTTGGTTGATGTTGTTAGTGTTGTATAGTAGTCGCGTTTGCATTTTGTAAATAAGTAGTGTAGATTACATCAGATTGCAAATAGTATGATGTTATTTTGTCGATGAGTTGGGAAAGGAAAAGTTTGCGTAGAAAAATATGTAACATACGATCATAGCGTATGCAATTGTTTCGTGTCTATTGTTTGTTTGGTTTGCAGAATTTTTCGCATGTTTTCGTGTAAAGCTAGTGTCGTATTTTTTCTACACTCCTACACATTGAAAATATCTTTACGAAAGTCTTTTTTTTATACATTCTCTAGACAATTACCGATACTATGAATTTCGATGACATTTATAAAATGACGGATGCAAAGTCGAATAATCTCTGACTGTATTTTTATATAACGCTAGCTAGTACAATATAATGCATGATTGAATTTGAACGGCACACGTCTCATGTAAGATGATAAACGCAATCATTAAAATCGTTCTCTATAGATTTTTTTTTAAATATATCAGCATATACGTATTTAAATACATTTATATTATATATGTTAGGTATGTTTATTTCTCATTCACACGCTGGCATGGTTCAGTAATACGCAATCGCAATCCTAAGTATTTTTTTAGTATAATATATTAACTAGTAGTAAATAATATGGCAGAGACGTATACCTCAATACTGACTTTTGACTGAATTCGCGGTTGCACCTCAATAATTCTCACGCCCATTTGAATTGCATGAAGTTTTGTTTTGGTAACTCACGGAACAAACAGAAATAAGCGTTCGTTACGTTACTTACAATTCAGCGACGTTCTCCTGCTCCTAGTCGGGTAACATGTGCACGAAACTGATCGGGAACATCCCTCGCCGCTCAGGCTGATTAGCGACCATTCCCTCCATCCAATTCTCATCCTCCGTGTTCTCGTTGATAACAATGATAATCTCACCTTCCTGGAAGGACAACTCGTCCTCGTTGTCCGCCTCACAGTTATATAGCGCCTCACACCGACGCGGACAACTACCATTCGGGGTATATGGATGGCGGTTACTGATACTACTGCCTCCCCCGCCAACCGCGCTCGTTTTTCCTATACTGCCCATGCCCACCATACTAACATGGCCCGAACGTGGCGAGGACGACGTCGACATAGGACTGGATGCCAACTTGTGCGGCGGCGAATCTGATGCCTATAAAAGGCACATAAGGGTATTACAATTCGATAATGCTCCCATCATACGTTGTTTGATAATAAAAATGCGTCGCATAAACAAGTAACACATAATGTGTTTATACAGTCGATGGATGAGTCAAGTGAATAAAGCGGTTCTGTATGTAGTTATATTATGCGTATGTAGATCTAGTCAAGGCCGGCAAAAATTAACAACAAAACGTGCCAATTTTGCAAATTGACTTTGTATTCGGTTAAATGTTAGAACAAACAAATGAAACTCTTGTTTACTGGTTTGGCCGGCAGTGGAATTCCATAGAGCTTCAATAGTTCGTAATGTATCGATCTACCCTGGTTCACAAATATTATATCGATCAATTCTTATCAAGAGGATTTAAATAAAATAAAATTTAAACTAAAAATACGGGTTACTTACTCTGCGTGGGGGTGGTATGGGATTTAGTGATCCCATTGAATTGTCTAAATCCGATGCCATTGAGCATACGCTCTCTGACGACATTCCGTTTGACAATCGAGGACTAGGTGCCGGCGGCGGTGGATTCTGCGGTCGTTTCACATGTGCCATTGCTTTATCCACAGTTTTATCGAGTTGCATGACTAGTTTACTACCTGTATCAGTCAGCAAATAAGAAATATCTATTAGAAATTAATTATTTAGTCATAAGAATTGATGACTAACCATATTGTATCACAGATCGACTTGAACTGGAGTCACTACTTGGCGAACGCTTATGCGTATGACTTAGAGTATGATAACCGGTGACGCTCACCGGATCGGACGGAGTCCGGCTATGATTGCTCGGTAACGTACCATAAATCCCACCGGGCGGTAATTGCATCGTTCCAGAGGGTGGCAAAGGCGCCACGCGTTTCTTCATACTGCCATGCATGTTTGGCGCTGCAACAATTAAAGTAACGAACAACTTAATGCATAGAGCCCAGGTGCCATGCATACCTATGACAGGTTTGCGTGACTGAGGAGGTGGCGGCGGCGCCAATTGTCGGTTGCTATTTGGACTACTACCTGATTGTAAGCTGTCGCAAGTAGAGGATCGTGAACGAAGTGCACCGGGCGAGTCGCCGCCCGTGTAGCTCGGTGGACGAGAACGATTCTTTTTTTCCGGGGTTAATGAGCCATTCTACGAATAACAATGCATGAAAATAAACGTAATAACACGCAATCAATTTTACAATACCCTGTCATCAATTATTGTATCATCATCCGAAAAGTCAGTAGAGCCATCATCGTGAGAGAGATTCCAATCGATGTTTATATTATCGAACAAATGCTTTTGACGATTAGCCGCATTTTCCAATAGCTCTTGACATTGAAGATGACCCAACTCAATCGCAATTTGCATTGGCGTCTTGTCTTGCGAATTGCGAATAGTTGTATCGGCGCCACTACGCAACAACAACTTCATACATTCTGGCTTATCGAATAATACGCAGTAATGCAGTGCAGTATTATTGCCGCTCACGTCTGAGGAAGACGGAGGCAACGTTTGCTTATCGATACCACTTGATGACATGTTTTGAACGAGAAAATCAACGATAGCCAAATTGCGACCACCCGAGCGCACAACAGCGCGATGCAGTGCTGTTTGGGCTTGATCCTGCAATCGCCATAAATGTAAACAAAGAAGCACGGAGAATTTGGGTGGTTACTAACCGATGAAGGCAGTACGGCAGATAAATCGACATTTTCAGCGTACACCTGCAAAAGTAGAGTAATATCCACACTGTTGATGGCTTCCTCGAGATCGTAGAGCTTTTGTTGTTCCGTGTGACACGTTTTCATAGCATAGCGCTTCTCCAAATATTTCGCACGAATGAAACTGAAGCGCTCCTCCCTAGAGCAATTGTTACATCACATTTCGAATAGGTAAACAAAGCAAGTACGTACATTGAACTGGAAGGTGTCGGTTTACTGTTATGGTGCAATTTCGCTTCCATGACATCATTAAACATCTGATTGGTCATATTACGCGCCAGCAGTAATTGACTGGTACCTACGTTGTCCAGCGTAAGTGATTGTATTCGCGAAATATGCACCCCAAGATCGCGATGAATACCCGAACACTCGATGCACACAATAATACCGAAGTTTGTGGATAACCAGGTGGCATCTTGAATAACAAATTACGTCATAGCAAAACAAAGTCGAATGAAAACAAAATCGTGGGAATGCTCACCATTCTGTGAATTACAGTCGCAACAATGATCGTTCCCAGGAATGCGTTGAATGTATTTGATAATCGTCTGCTGCAGCTCAATAAGTCCGTGATTTACTTTATCACCGCCGGTCTTGCTACTGTCATCGAACGCTTTCATTAGTGCCCGTTCTTTGCAGTTCACTAAGACGGAGGTCCATGCGTGCTGGTCCAATTCGTCTTCCGCTTGAAAATGGTACGTGCGGTTATCTGAAAGACAAAACTCATCACTCAATCCAGAGTAAATGTCGTAAACTCACAGGAAATCAAGTCGAATCCGCGCTTGTCGTCGTGCACGGGTTTAATTTGGCACGTGAGGAGATTTACTCGTGTCGGCGGCTTCGTCTCGTCGGCGTGACAAATATCCAAATATCCTTCCGGCTTCACATTGCAGTGCCGTTTCTGCCACACACGTCGCATCTTCCCCTCTGACTTTTTTAACAAGTACCCGCTACGTGTATATCCCTTTTGCTTGTCGCCCTGCATCTGATGCAACGAGTACCCCACAGCTGCACGTTCATTGCTCAAAACAACTTCCTTTTCAATACTTGGTGCAGCACGAATCAACGCGCGCAATTCATTTAAACTGCGACGTTCCTCTTCTTGTTGTTGCCGGATGCGCTGCAAGCCGACACTCAAATCTGCCACATAATTGCCGAAATGCTCAATGGTCTTTAAGCCATCCTGGAAGTAATTCGTCTGCGCGTGGTAGTATTTGACAAGATTCTGCAGGAGATCAATGCCTTTCTTGGTTTTAATTTCATTAAATTTCAGCAAGTAATCACACATTTGCAATTGAAATAGCCGGCGCTCCTTTTCCATTTCATCAGCAATTTCCGCCGGCGTGATTTCCTGCCGTATCAGCCCGTTGTCCTTAGCATGCTGTTTCTTCTCCTTCTCGATCTTGATGTACTTGCTCTCATAATCCTTCCACGCCTTGTCGAACGGTCGTTTAAGGTCACCCTTCACGCCACGCAAGTCGCCTTTCAGCAGTGCGTCCATTGGGAAAAGGACGATGTTATTCAGCGTCTGCATCAGTGTCTTCATCAATGCGGAGAGCTCTTTATTGACCACGGAAAACTTGGAAAACGCTGCACTGATGCTCATATCATCATCATCCTTCGTCAGCGCGTGTCCAATCTTCTCGAGCGCTTGCGAAAGGCTAATTTCATTTTCTACATGTGCTATAATAATCAAGTGGAAAGTGTAAGTACATTACTGGAGGCTGAAATGAATTTTCCTTACTTGCTCCGGACGTTAAAATGGCCTTGATGGCCTTTTTCATCTTCGTCAAGCCATCCCGATCCAGATCTAAAATCTGCAATGTCAAACAATAAACAAAAGCTGCATATAAGTGAATGACATGAGCATATTTATTTTTTTAAACTTGTTATCGCTAATATGCATTTTTGTTTATCTAAACGTGTACAATTCACTTTAAGCTGCGCACAAATGATAAGTTTCAAAACAACGAACTAGCACTGTGTACTTCATTAGTTGATAATTGTGCTGATAAGGTCTATGTCAACGTAGAGGCAAACGAGTCCAATAAGAATTTAAATAATATACGAATATAATGATTTGTAAAGGATTTGTGTTGACTTTTTAAACCACAATTCTAATTATTTTCAATGTATGAAACTCTAGACAACAAAGAATGCGAACGTTATCGATTGTTTACTTGCTTAGAGTACGCGTATCTGTTGCATTTCATCAGTTTGAAAAAAACGACGCATTTATGTAATATGGGTGAGTTTTATGTAAACTAATAACGAGTCGAAAGCATTTTCATTCACATGCACACTCACTCACTTGACTGGCTCATTGAGTGAAGTCATAAACGCGGCTGCGAAATGAATTAACATACCCGTAATGTATGTAACTTGCACTTTCTACGCTTAATATTCATTAATTTTGAGGAATTGCCTACTAACGAATGTAAATATGACATGCACAACGGCGTTTCATCATCAATCTCAAACAAATCCACTTTTGTTTGATACTTGCAATTATTCGATGTTGCGAATAAATTAAATAAATGAGCAAGCCATATATTGCTCTATGAGAATGATAAATGTTTATTGTAGGCGGTAAATTAGGATTTGAATTGCAGAACGTAAAGTCACAAATCAAACAGGATTTGTGCGACCTGGAGTCGGGAGTCTATTGATTACTGCACTCGGTGCAGAAATGTATAGAATGGGCAGACATCCAGTCACCACCATAGGTAACGGCACTAACCTCCTCGTAATTAGAGATAACATTCCGGCATTGGGGCATCCGTGATACGAAATTGGAGGTGATCGGGCTGTGGTAATCCTCCTCAGTCTCCCGGATGAATTCAGCAACCGTGATTGACGACGGCATTGCGATTATGCACGCAGCAGGACGAATAAACAATAACAATCAGCTAGTCGTCTAGCAGGTCGCAGTTGTTCTTTTGTTTTATTCCACGGCGTACGAGTGTGTCCAACATTCGGCCGTTTCTTGTCCTATTCGCTAGAAGTTCACAACTTTGTTGGCAAATGATAGTCCTGCATATATCGAGTATCAACAAATTGTTCGCTATCGCATTGTCACGCACTTATTACTCCCCCGAGAATACGAAATACACACACCCAATTATAGACGATCAACTATTAGCACAATATCGCAGATCACACCTTTAATAGTGCATTCGACGATGGACAAACGTACGATGACGATACGAAGACGGGACTTGCAGTAATTTGTCTCTCAATCATAATTCCGCCCGTTACAAAGAAAAAGTCATAGCGCACACGCACCGTCTGCACACAGGTCGCACTCCTCGAACAACAAACGCACACAAACCGCGCAGCGAATTGAGAGTGAATGGAACGCGCTCGTTGCCGTCTCTACGCGTATGCATTCGCGGTGCAAACGATCCGCGGCCAGACGCGTAATTCAATTGAGGACATGCCAAATGCGAATGCAAATATGGTTGTTGCGGGCGCGAACGGGACATGGGACTGCGCATAGCGCACCGTGTGCGACACGAGCGCCACCCGTGATTTGCGCACCGTCTTGTGATCTTTGTTGCTATATAAAGCAATAATAAAACGATGCACTGCTACGATATAATTACAGCCTGTCGTTTCTTTCATTTAGCAGCACATTCTAATTAGTGTACGCATCGTGATAATTGGATTGCGACCGAGAATTCGCTGCAGTTTTTTTATTATTCCATACAGGAGGTTAGGCTAGGCAGTGCGCACCAATGAGCTGCAAGATCAACGGATGTGTATACCGAGCGTAACGGGAAGTTACAATAATTTTATTCACTTTCTCGTTCATCAGCGTTTGCTTGCACTGCTGCCCATCAGCACGCTTCGAATCTCTCGCATAGCAATTTAAATAGGCAGTGAAACCGCATTCGAATCACATTGCGCCGTCATGTGAAACTTTTATTTTCATTGCAGTAAGTCAGTCATAACAGCGACTCAGCCGCATATTATGAAGTCACTATGTCATCAAAATGCATAATGTATCTTCGTGCATTGTCAGTTTTATATATTTTTATATTTTGGGAACAGGAGTCGTTGTGAATCGCTCATAATGTTCTTGTGCGCGCTTGTTCAAGCAACAGGAACTACAAGCATAACAAATTATACACCGGAAACGCGATATGGTCTATTTATCAATTTCCGCTGGACAGTTTTAAATAGAATATACCTGTGGTAAAGCATGGTAATAAATTTTCTTTTTTCAGATGTAATTTATGCGCGTAGGGGAGCGGAATTCATGTACAATATGGTATTTTTGTGGTCGCCGAGGGTGTACTAGCTCAGCCGTCAAATGTTGACCTATATGAATACTTAAGCATTAATCATAATATATAGTTAAATAATGAGAAGAATACATAATTTAAATGAAATTTAACGAGTTCCAAGTAGTGGTGCTAAAATTTAAATTTGAATTCTCCGTCGGTTCTAATCGGTCGGGCACAGTCGGAAAGTCGATGATGCCGCCGCTTCTGTCACACTCAGAACGGCAATACACTGAAGTACTTTATCAATATTCGGCTGACATGAATCCGCAGTTGTCGTCGTGTTTCTGTTTCAGTGCACATCGAGTACATGGAGACGTTCTATTGTGATCCATGGTGAGTGATTTGTGATTTCGCGACGTGTCCGATTACTCATTAACAGCATTCGTAAATTGCGCATATTTCCGTGTTGTTTGCGTCGTGTACAGTGGCCTGGGGCTAGATAACGAACACTACTAAACTCGTTCAATACACGCGATAATGGCGAACAACGAGCAGAAGGCGCAACAACTCGTCGCCGAGGCTGAGAAAAAGCTGACATCCTCAAAAGGATTTTTCGGCTCGCTTTTCGGGTAAGTGCTACAGCTCAAATAACCTCTAGATGGCTAATAGTCCAATAGTAGTGGTTCTGCCAAAGTCGAAGATGCCGTGGAATGTTACCAACGCGCGGCCAATCTCTTCAAGATGGCAAAGAATTGGGCATCTGCGGGCAGTGCCTTTTGTGAAGCTGCCAGCCTACACTCGAAAGCTGGCTCACGACACGATGCCGCCACCAATTATGTTGATGCTGCCAACTGTTACAAGAAATCCGATGTTGACGGTAATTGCCCATTCATTGTTATATTTGTTTAGGCTCACTGTATGTGTTTGCAGAGGCGGTCAATTGTTTGATCCGCGCTATCGATATTTACACTGATATGGGACGATTTACTATGGCTGCAAAGCATCACCAAACCATTGCAGAAATGTATGAGACGGATAGTGTTAACTTGGAGCGTGCCGTCCAACATTATGAACAGGCTGCCGATTATTTTCGTGGCGAGGAAAACAACTCATCAGCAAACAAGTGTCTCCTGAAGGTGGCTCAATACGCTGCGCAGCTGGAGAACTACGACAAGGCTATTTCCATTTATCAGCAGGTCGCTCAGGCTTCTTTGGAGAGTTCGCTACTCAAGTACAGCGCTAAAGAATATCTTTTCCGTGCATCACTATGTCATTTGTGTGTCGACGTGCTAAATGCCCAGCACGCTATGGAGAAATTTGTGCAAATGTACCCTGCCTACCAGGACTCGCGAGAATACAAGCTCCTCCAAACACTCATTGAGCACTTGGAAGAGCAGAATATTGATGGTTTCACTGAGGCTGTGAAAGACTACGATTCCATCTCTCGTCTGGATCAATGGTACACGATGATGTTGCTTCGCATTAAGAAAACCCTCAACGATAATCCCGACCTGCGTTGAGATGGATACGTTCGCATGTCTTCGTTTATTCGTTGGTTATTATTATTGATTCGTTGTTCGTTACTTTACTAGATTCAATTACACGATGGAATTTTCGTTAAGTTTAATTTCTAGTCATGTGACAACATTTAACATACCGATATCTACTATCATATTTTGATTATGCAGTGTGTTGCACAAAAACACAACATTAAATGTTAATACTTCAAAACTTAGCTAACATGCAGAAAATTAAAATGTTATCAAGAAGGGACACCCTGTATAATAGTTAATCGGTGCAATTTTTACTCGGTAAGCGTTACATTTGCCTTTAACATTTATGAAGTGGAAAGCAATTAAGAAACTTTTATGAATCGAATCAGTACTTGTGGTCGTTATGTTCAAATAGCATTTTGTGAATCAATCAACGTTAATGTCTGAGTGAAATTTAATCGTGAAGAACGTGAAATGTTCATTCAAGTTCGCTTACTCTAATAATTAATATCATACTAATCTGGTGGCAAGTATTTAACAAAAATACGATACATTTTAGGTCGCACATTCCTACTACTGTATAATGTTGGAGGTAATAATGAATTATTGCAAATGGCAAGTTATTATTTCAATCTCATCATCGTAAAACATATTTATATTGTACGTTCACTATCTGACACAGCGTAGGCATATTCACATTGTATGTGATTGTTATTCGGGTTGACTTACTGCTGAAACGAAAAACCAATCGAACACATAATGATGCTGTTACGTTTTGCGATAGTATGAAATCGCAGCTGTTCCGCTTAGTTTGAATACTATCGAGAAAATGTATATTACACTTTTGATCGTGATCAATCAATTTTTTGAAATCATGGAAACAATGAAAATAATAATTTCGCATGTATACTTCCATAAGTAATATGTATCTTAAATCACCTTAAAGTTTAACAAACACTGCAAAGATGTCTGACGTACTTGAGAATCATCATAATCAAGACAATTTCAAATTGCTATTATACTTAGGATAACTTATGCCGTTTACAGCGTAGAAAATGTAAACATTTGTAACCTAATGGTTTTGGTTTCTTTGCAATGATGCGTATTCTATCTGTTATTTTTGAAGCGATGCAGTGAATATTTTAGGATAAGAAAAAGTAATCTGTTTTATTTAATGAAAATACATTATATTGGAATATGGTCCTAATAAATTTGAAATTATAGGAATTGCATACAAGTATTTCATTGTTTAAGATAACGTTTTATTGTATCGTTTACAATGACTCGGACTATTTTTATAGAAATCACATCATATTCAATGTTAATTTGTGACAAGGTCGTACAATCCTGATTCGTCTGATACCCACACTCGAATTTGCATTTACTTTAAATTGGACGAAGTAAAAAAAATGAGAAGATACATTTTATTCGAAATATGTATATTTATTCAAGTACTACCACTCAAAAGATTATGCAATTATAATATTCTTTTAAAAAAATGAGAAACGAACAACATGTGTATTATGAATATGTAACTTTCATGCTATAATTTATACAACACTCATTAAATTTTCACTCTGCTGTTCATCATAACTTCTGACATCATGATAATAATGATTCTTACTCATCAATTATACAATTTATGAAAACAGTTGCCGCGTAAGAATGACAATTGTTATCTTTATACACTTGTTTTAAATGTGCGGCAAGTGTATTTTACCGTTTAACGTGTAACATTAACTAATTTATTAAAACCGTGATTAAAATCAATATATCATTAAAACTATAGATAACTCTAACGACTATTAATAAAATATTTAAACAATTAGGCCGCATGTAAAGAAATCATTCCATACAAATTAATGCAAATGTTGAAACATCTTTGGTAAGTTACTTTCCTTTGGTCTGTAGCTTATAAAAATTTGATTGATGCCCGAATTCATGGCAGGAAAACTTTAAGTACTAAGCAGTAAGTTAAATCAGTCTAACAAGAGCGATTAATATTAAAATCAGTGATTACGAATGAATAAACAATTGGTTTTGCGTTGTACGCTTTGTGTAAAGGTCCAACGCTTAACAAATTTCAAACCCAATATTGATTGCGTCTCAATCGTATATTATTTCGATTCGGACAAGCAGGATCTGATGCGTCGCAACTGCTCCATTCATCAGCAGAATGCTCATCCGTGCCGTAAGGATACCTTGTATTAGCATCTAAATCAGTTCGGCTTATGGGGGTCACTTTGCAATGAGGCAATGTGGCAGGAATTGGAGAAACGTAGCCGTCCAAATGTTTTAAAGGTGGCGATGAAGACATTAATCTATCGGGTGGTCTTGGCAGTGGTAATGGTTGCATGCATTGATCCTTATTAAGTTCTTCCACTTCGTATGATCGACATTTTATGATGATGATAACAGCAACACCGAGTATTACAACTCCGGCGACCATACTCACTGCAACAACATAAAAACATAAATGAAGGCATCAAGAAAGACACAAATGATATTACCTATGAGAAAATAATCGCGCGTCATATTGGGACTTGCAAAGTGAAGTCCACCTTCATGTCCTGCAGGATCATTAGGCCCGGCAAGCGTTGAATGTATATCGTTGTGAAGTGGGGATCTAATAATAAGTTTTAGTTCTCCAGTTGCGGGTTGAAAAATTGTTGCGGCAAGGACAAAACAAAATTTATCAACAACTCCATTCCATCCGACTTCAATATCTCGAATGGCAATGTATATTAGTCCGCTTTGAACTTCTTCGTGCGAGAATCCTGTTATAAGTGTATTTAAAACATTTCGTTGTTCACCGGAGCTGCGAATTATTTTGCGCACTTCACCGTATTGCGGCTGGCAAGTAACCAAGTATCTGGGATTGCTATTAGTTAATTTCGCTAAAGGCGTCGCATCCAAAACGTGCAAACTTAGTTTATTCACTTCGCCGGCAAGAACTGTGCAATTGCCAACTTGCATTAATGGCTGAACTTTAATATCCACTTGAATTTCTTCGCCAACAGAGACGTTACCATACATGATTCCCACAAAGACAACTATGCTATCATTTGCGGTTGTCATGTCTCGTTGCATGTACATTACACGATCATTATCCAAATCGTCTTGACTGAATTCATGCGCCGAATTATCCTTAACGAAGAGAACACCATGGCGCGGAGCTGTTGTTACTTTGTATTGTATCTTATTCCTGTTTGCATTCGTATCAACTACAAATTGCTTCGGCGAGAGCAAAACAACATTCATGCCTTGTTGTATAAAGACTGGCAGTCCTTTCGAGACATTTAAACCAATAGGGTGTACTTTAACATTGAAAACTGTATACTCCGGTCTAAATTTGCCATCCCAAACTCTCAAATGGAAAGTATCGGTGAGTACCGAACTATTATGAATGTACATCAAGCGATTGTTATCCACATCTGCCTGGGAGAAATGATTGATCGTAATTCCTTCGGGCATTAAAACAACTTTGCCCTCCTGGGGTCCTGAGATAATATCATAAAGCAATTCCGTGGGCGGTGTATCAATATCTTCGGTACACAATTCCACTGTTGTAATTGTATGATTTTCGCCCTGAACAACGACTAAATGCGGTGCAGGTGTAACCAACTTGAATGGCTGGTCATTGATCGGATTAATAATGAGTGGCACTGTCAAATTGCAAAGTAGAATATAGCCAGGTATTAAATATAGTGAGAAGTATAAATTGTCTCCAAGTGAATCAGAATGATCATGCTGATATTTTACTTCTCCACCTTCTAATTGCTGTTGGGTAAAAGTAGTAATGTTTGATTGGTTTTGTAGGAACAGTTGACCATGTTGCGGTAATTCAGCAGACGCATGGATTACAGGTGCTCTTAATCCGGCATGATTTTCTAAGAAGGCGACCACTCCAGAGAAGTTGAGGTGAATTGTCGTGATTCCTCCTTCATCTACAGTAATTTTTGGAATATTTACGTATGCATCCAAACCTCCAGATGACACAGAAATATCAATCTTCATTCTCTGCAAAAAACAAACAAGTTAATATCTTATTACAACTTAGATAATCGATAAATACCTTGTTTAACATCGGTTCCGCTAAATGAGACTTAATATTAAATGTAAAGCTATCATTAGCATACAATCCAGCGAACGGGTGAATATGCTCATAGAAAACCCGACTATTGTTCAAGTCATTTTGCGTAAACTTGGAAATAACGTTGAAAATTCCTGGAGTATCAGAGGATTCCATCATTAATCGGCCCAATGATGGACCAGTTGTAACATCAAAAATGATTTCTCTTTCAGGATCCGAAACATGCGCTAATAAATATGCCGCAGTTAAATATTTTCGTTGCAATGGAAATATGTGCAAAGGTTGGTGTTGTAGAGTAAGACGCACTACTTTTGCTCTTATGTTGAACGTGAATTCCTTAGTACCATGCAGCCCGTCACTAACGTTAAATGTGAATTTTGCGTCGCTTCCGTCTAAAATCAGGAAAAGTTAGACTTAATCATGATTATTGAAAAACGAAAAATTACTTTGATGTCTGAAAACAACCATCTGGCGATCAATAAGTTCTTGTGTGAAAAACTTCAAAAATGATCCTGGATCACTTAAGAGGGATACATTTCCCCACCATGCAGTCAAAACTTGGTACTTTAACGTTTCTTTCGGCCGATCATCATCAACCGCGGCAAGCATAGAATTTGTTATCACAGCCGTGCCACCTTCCCACATGATCAATCCGGTATTATTAACTAAACGTGGCTTTTGATCATTGATAGGAATAATTTTAATATTGACAACTACCGGAATACTACGCTTTTCGCCTGCGACCGCAATAAGTACAAAAGAGTCTTGCAAGTTTTCTGAACCATTGTGCGCATATTGAATTAGGCCATTCATGAGTTCTTTATGAGAGAAGCCATGAAGTTTATTGCAACGCTTGTGTACTTGAATACAACCATATGCGGGTTCTTCCAGAATAACGTAATCTGACACTCTCGATTTGTAATATTCAGTGGCAATATACAAGTGGACTGAAGTTATAAGGCTGGTGCCACCTTCATTAACATTTATAATATTGCTTCCAAGATATAATCTTTCTGGAATTATTTGCACTTCAAGTGCGAGGCCATATAACCACACCATTCCATTGGTTACATTAAAAACAATTCGGTCTTTGGTTTCGTTAGCTACTGATTGAATATAAATTACGCGGTTTTCGTTCATAAAAGCTTGCGAAAAAGAGCGCACATTAGTTGATTGATCAGGAATGTTTGCGGCGGTTGGCAAAATGCTTATGTATCCATTTTCTGGTAATGTAGCGATATGATACGTTATTGCGCTTGGTGGCACTTGGGGTTGAATTATCTAAAATAATAAAACATCATAAAATACAGCATTCAAAAAAAGTTTCAAACTTTTGAAACTTTTCCTAGTTTCTATTTCACACTCCAAATTAAACGGGGGCGCTCGGTACACTTTTTGACAGTTGTCGTAGCGCGTCTGAGTCAGTCTGGCGCGAAAAACTTCGATGAGCTTACCTCAATTATTGCTTTGCTAATTATTGCACTTGTTGATTCTTCAACAACTAATTGTCGGAGTGTTTTAATATGTAGTGGCTCCCAATAGCTCGCCGGCAGCATGAGGACGCTTACTTGTGCTGTGTTGCTTGCATCATGGCATTTCATCTTGAAGTTGATCTCGTCGGCGGAGGATCCAGCCATATCATTCCGGTAAGATATTAAACCGTTGTTTAATTGCGCTTGGTCAAATTCATGGCATACCTGAAATATTATCATTTACAAGTTACTTAACTTAAAGAACGCTATTTGCTATACCTTTCCGTTTGCGGTGTAAACGATTTGACCGAAAGTAGGTTTGCTAATGACTTGATACACAACGTCTTCATCACTTGAATACAGATTCGTATTGTAATTCAAATGCTCTGCGGATATTATTGATGCCTTCCCTTGTTGAACAATCAAGCGTTTGTTTGTAATCGGCCTAATGAACGGTGCACTTGCTTGTACTTCCAACATGCCGCTAACATAGTACGGTCCATCGGTGACCCAAAATTTAACTTTGCCATACTCAGCACCTCGATGCCTGAACAACACACGATTTTCATTCAAGTCCTGTTGTGTGAACTCTGAAAGTTTAATCATAGACTTCTTGTCGTTAAAGAACTCTCCATTTGGAAGATCCTTAAAGGTGTAAATGATTTCCGATGGCTTGGTATCCAGGTCGATATCCGAATAAGCCAAATCTTGCGAAGTTAACAATCGTTCGCCACCCACAACCACGTTAAAGATCTTATCAACGGTACGCATTGGGCTGTTATCGTTTTTCAATAAAACATCCACATGCATGGTACCGGTGTATTCAAAATCTGTATCCTCATTTGATAAAGCCATAAATTGAAAACTGTCATGCCTCGTTTCACTATCATCATGCACGTAAGAAAGATAATCGTTATGCACGTCTTTTAAAGTGAAATACTTTGTATTATTTCGCAGCATGTTTCCTTTAGCTACTTGCAAAATACCATGACGTGGAAGAACAGTTACATTGAAGATCAAATCATGATCGATTTCAATGTTGAGGTGGGTGGTGAAGATAGAAACAGAAGAACCTTCTTCAACTTGTAATCGCACAAGAGTTACCTTTCCTTGAATATGTTTAAGTGACTCTTCATTAGGCCAGAACGTTATACTAAAATTCGATGTTATATTCTTGCATCCCGGCGCAGAAATAGCCAATTGCAATTGATCATTAATAGTTGAGTAACCGCGACGATGAAGGCTGTATTTTATATATCCAGATTGTAAATCTTCCTGACTAAAAATGTCATGCATGCGCATTCGATACTTGGAGACAGCCGAATATAAAAATCCATATAATGGTGGGTTCACTATTCTGTACAGAATACCAGTCGAAGTGGATTTCACGGGCTCAGTTTGGTACATTAAATTCTCCAAGGTAATGCGCTTCTCGTTAGTGCCATTCAGTGCCAAATCTCTAAAATTGACTGCATACAATTTGCACTTGGCAAACGTCATACGAAAAGTGTACAAGACGGATTTATTTAACGTGGTGCGAAATTGAAATTCGTCCACCTCTGGCCTAGATGTGATATGTCTGTATCTAACGCGATGTTGGCGCACATCCTCACTCGTGAAGATCACTGAATTCTCCCAGGAACCAATATCTTTCTCAACTTCAACAACTCCATATTGTGGACCTTGTTCGATGAAAAATTGCGCCGTCTCGGTGGTGTTTGGCACGTTAGAAGCGAATGAGAGATTGAAGGGTGTAATGAGCGCTGTTGTTAAATGCATGAGAACAATTCCGGTGTTGTTCTTCAAGCGCCAAAATTGTTGAAAGGCGCTGACGCGAATTTTGGCCGCCGCCGATGTTTCAATCCCGTCAGACACCTGCACAGTGATGTGAGATTCATTAGCAGCGTTTGCGTGATGAATATACGCGACTTCATGCGCATCAATATCCGACAAAGTAAATGAAATAATAGGAACAGTCGGTTTGTAATTGTACTCAAAGTGTCCGGGCCCAGCGTCGATAATACTGAACACTAAATGCTTGGAAGTACTGTCCGGATCCACCACCGTCAATAAGTCTTTGTCAATCGTTTTCTTGGCACCCTGCAAATAATTCTGCGTTGCTATTTTGTCCATTACAAAAACACAACGGAAAATAACGTAAGGATGCAGAAATTAAAAACAATCATGCTGCTAAGTTAGTAATTTTATTTCTTAAATCAATCGCAAATAAATGAAAATTTTCGCTATACACATTCCATGCAGTTCTTACCTGAGGAACTCGCAAGACTGAACTTGAAGTTATTTTAAGCGATGGCGGGTCATTCACTGGTGCAATTTTAACATTCAAATGGAATTGAAACTTTCCTTGAAGATATGCGGGAAGAATAAACATATCGCTTGCTGAGAATTCAACTTCTAAACCGATGCGGTCTTCTAATGTTTCGGAACCATCATGAATATAGCGGACTTTATCGCGTGCAACGTCAGCCAAAGTGAAGATATTCTTATCGTTAGGCCAAATATCTATTAATACATTGCCATGAGCTGGCTGACCAGTAAGCGTAAACTTAATTCCAGTATCTCGAATGCCAAATTTGGGATAATCCAGAACCATGTGTAGATTACTTGGAGAAAGCAAAACGTTTTGTCCCTCGAGCGCATCAAGCGGTTCAAGTGATAAGAGTTCCAAGTCTGTGGCAAAACTGCTGTGTGACATCACTTTCTGGTCATTGCTTACATTACTTGTTTTGCACGGTGGTTTACATTCGCATGTAAAAGAGTCAATGCCTTGTTGAATACAAATACCATCATTGCATGGAGACTCGAGGCAAGGATACTGCCATACGCATCCGGGCAGTAGTCCTTCGCTTACGTGCACGTCAGGGAGACCCTTTAGTTTTTCGCTTATTGTCAAATGCCTAATGCATCCCTTGAAAGAACTGTCAGCAGTTTTCAAGCCTTTGCTTATTGCTCGTGTTCGCTTGCTTGCTTCCACCCCGCCGACGTAAAATGTATCCACAAAATCCATTAAATGACTGTGAGGCAGTCGGGTCTGCTTTGATTGACCATCGATGGTGACATCGATAGAATTCGCATTTAATTTTAATCCGAATTTATGCCACTTGCCATCAGATACGTGACCGTCTAGCATAATCTCTTGTATTTTATCTGCATGTTTGAAAGTAACTTTGAGCTTGCTTTTGAATATCTCAAGAGCGAATAAATCTGGTTTTGATACTGGTCCGCTGTTATAAAGTACCATGCTATGGTCTAAGAGTGTTTTAAACTCTATTTGTAGCTTAAAGCTATGCGACACTGACTGCGCTACTGTCATGTATGCCCCATCCTCAACAAAACTAATTGGGCGATCAACGGCAGCGTCAAATTCAGCCGCGCAATTCCATGTTACTCCATGGACGTTAGCCTGAGATTGACGATGGCGTGCTTGGTCGAGCACGAGTATCCCGTTGTACATGACTTCCGCAAGACAACCTCTGAAATTCTCCATATGCCCATAAAATAGGTCGGTGCGATTGCCTTGCCCGCCAAGGAACAATCCATAATGTATGTTTAGCTCAAAAAAGTCGCCAGATAAATGGGTCCTTAAAATTTACAATATTTAATACATGGATATGCAATTAGAGTTGAAAAGTACCTGAATTTATAAGAGTTATCAATTATCATAGACAAATCACCCTCTTTGCGAACAATGAATACATCATGCCATTTAAAGTCACTGAGCTTCAAATTGTGCGAAGAATACAATTCCGATTCGCCTGCGCCCAAGTTGATATTTACTTTCAGTCGCCCATTCGAAAGCGCTACGATACAGTGGTCAGTCTGACCGGCGACAAGAAGTATGAGCGCATTGTGCAGATGCGTCCGGAACTTGAAGTGAATGTCCGTGGAACTTTTCGCTTCGCGCAAGGGTATGGCAATGCTACTGCTGCCGTAGAATGACGCTGCAATTGGAAAAGTTTGAGTGCGTACAGGTGAAGAGCCAAGCGCTATAAATAAACCGCCAAACAAAGTGAGATAATTACCATGATCCAATGAGGTGGCGAACTTAAAGAAAAGCGTCAAAGACGTCCAAAACAACAGCGAGAAGATTTTCATATTTGCATTCTTCCTCCGGCCCATTTATCATATAATTGTACGCACCAAATGCACGTTACACTGACATCAGCTCAACATGATAACAATGCCGCGGATGTCTCCTGTAGCCATCACAATGGGGTAGTAAATATGCGCTTCCTGCACGCACAAGGCGCAGCCCTTTTGGCAATTTGTCGCTTTGAGGTTACAATTCGCAATAATTTCGCACAATTTCGCTCGTTTCGGCAATGAGTTTCTTGAAGGGAAGCGCACACAACACGACCATTACAATGCGGTGTCTGATTCACTCTCGGGATGCGTGTTGTGTGTTCGTCGGGAACATCGGGATCATGGATGCTAGCCTCAAGGAGGCATTAATAATATCTCAAGTACAGGGTGTTGGAAACACATGCTCAAAGGCATTCATAATAACTATTTTAAAACTACTTTCTAGTTTAAAATTATCAATTGCTCAATACTTAAATGACTGAATTTCTTTATTCATTCGATGAAATAGCAGTAATGTAAAAGTACTGCATTTATACTTTTATCGCAAAATAATACGCCTGCAATTTTTTGTATAAGATAAATACTGATTATAAGTTTGCATTGCATAAGTATTTATTTTCAAAAATTCATTTTGTTGCATCATAGAGCATCCAGTTGGATTTTCTATCATTCATACGATCAGCCTCACTTCTGTAGTATCAGATGGCGCTTTAAGACATTGCTATGTACAATTACATTTCGTTATCATTGTGGATTTATTTCTGTAACTTAACAACGCAACGCATAAATGTGTTATTGACAAGGAGGTCAAGCATTTTGCCAATTATAGACACGTTTTATTTGCAACTTCAATTAAGTCCGTACTTGGGAGTGCAAATGGAGAGGGGCTGAGTCACCAGCTGTACATATGATGGTGACAGCTAAACAAGAGTCTACTGGTCGGTAGCCTGCAGTGAGCCTGCATGCAGAGTCTGATGAGACCATCCCAGTTCGTTGTTGTGCCGCGTCCTTCGTAACGTGTGTTTTCTACGCGATCTACCAAAAAAAGCAAGAACATTGCGAGTATTCGTGTTATAAACACTATCAGTGATTGATGGAACGTAGGACAAGTTGTACGAGTACAGTGTTCATACGCGAACGGCCGCCTAGATTTCGTGCATATCGTGCGCCAGCAAGTTATTGATGTTCAGAAGAAGGCGATGGCCGCCTTCCCGCAAACTGTGTATGCGAACAGTTGTTCCGCGATTCGATTGTCGTGCAGTCGCCTGGCGATTCAATGTTGTCACGAATATAGTTCATCTCTATTGATTAACGTTGGGCATTGTACAATGCCGTCGTTGTCGATCCTCGATTCGTCGGATGGAGCCGTCTTAGTACAAACGCAACAGCATAGCGCAATCTTATAGTGCAACTGCCCGCGAAGTCGCTCAATCCTGCCACATCCATTGTGATTGTGCATCGATACCGGCCGCGCAGGAAGACCGACGACAACAACAACAATAGCCAGCCGTCCTCTTCGTAGTTCAAGCTATCGCATTGCAATTGTTATCGATGGAGGACAAAGCAACGAAAACACGAACCAGCCGTTCGAATCCAGCACGGGTACTGTTTTTTGACGAGCTTGCTAATAGCACGACCACCAATCCTGTCGCACAGTCAGGTGAGGCGGGTGCACACATAGGAGGCTTTGGGCCGAATAGCAAGCCACATGCATCCCAATTGCATTCAGGTATCTGGCTGTTTTCTTTTCCCGTTTCGTTTATCATTGCTTATACATATATTGCCTGCTGCATGCGCATGAGACTGATACTTTAATTCTTGTTATCCACTGGGCTATCAATCATATTCAATGCACGCATTGTTCTCTTCACTATCATTTTCCATTATTATTGGGTAAATTTGTGATCGAATGTAATGCATCATGCGGAACGCGTTATTGATAAGTTATCGTGTTTAATGTTTTTACGCTACACTATTTATTGTTTCTGCTCTAGAGGTCACTAACAGGTAACAAGTGATATAATTAATCGAGCTTAAACATTGCGTTATGCTATTCTCGCCTTGTAGTTCATAGTTCTTTTATATGCTGGAAATCGATTCCTGCTAATATTGCTGTATTGTTCGGTAGGTAGTTTATTTTCTTTGAAAACAGCTTTTATAAACGCTTGACTTTTATGCAATTATACATGTAATTTGCTGCAGTTATGCTATAATAACATTCTGCGTTTTTGCGTTGCATGTTTTTGTTTACTGTGCTTTGACATTATACGGAGAGGTCACCAATGTTTACAACTCATATTGTCTGAGCAATTAGAATGTTTCTTAATATAGCAGCATCTAAGGCGCGAACGCGACGTTTGTTGAATATTGAAACAACACATACAGTATTAAATTAAATATCATGTTCACGCAATGAAAAAAATGTGCACGAATAAGAGCGGACGGCAAATACAGGTTGGTGACTCATTACCGCTCATTGTTTCTTCGCGCAGCGGTGCCAATGTCAACAATACCGGTTAAATTTGCTCCTTTATGAGTATGTCTCATTACTTAAATGTATAAGTACACTTGCTATTTTTGTAGTAACTTCTTTAATAATACTACTTTTGACAACGCCTCATACATCGGGCGTCCGTTGTGTGGTTTACTTGTAAAGATCAAAAGTCGATGCGGCTTTTTGCGATTGCGTAGGATTTTGCATTTGTGATCAGTTCAATTTTCCTGCACACGAGTGCTTTGCAAGCAAACGACTTAGACAACGACGTATCAGTCATCGCTCAACTCAACCAACGCGTTTGGAAAGTTTTCAGGTTTAATTTCGCGTTTTTGTCGTGTCGGTGTTTTCTGCACATTATTTTGTTTTGATGCTAATTCTGCTCAATGACTAATGGTTCGCACGCGACTCGACGCGCGCACACGGGTAGGGCCTTTAATTATGTGAATGACCGATAGCCCGCCCTGTATGGTAGAAATAGGTAGTAATTTAATCAGGTGAGCCCTGCAGGTTGGCCACTGCTGGCCAATTTGAGAACCAAGCGTACAGAGCCTTAATGCGCGTACTTGTGCACTGAATTGTTTCAGTCTAACGCTTGCCGGCGAGCGCGCACTTGCAAGTTTGTGTTGACTGGGTTGTTGTGTTTTATTTGTTTGTTGGTTGCGTTCGCACGTGCGGTGTGCCTAAATTTACTAACATTGAACATGAATGACTTTTCAACAGATCCTGGACCGTCGTCAGTGCCATCCAAGGCGCATCATCACTCGCAGCAGCACGCACAACCTCCGGCGAATGTGCAAGGTCCGAACCTAGTTACAAATCTGGTACGCATACGAAACTCTGTGCTGGGAAAGTCCGCGCCGTCACTGTCCGCTAATATGGTAAGTGCATTCAACTGTTTTCATGGAATCGTATGCATCATGAGTTTTTATTGAACGTTTTGCAGAAGGAAAACAGCGCGAGTCGACGAAGTAGTCGTCCAGGCGCCGTGCATCGGTTGAGCTTCATCGCGAACACATCGCCCACGCTGCCTCGATCTCAATCGCCCATTTGCGGAAGTCCTATTGACAGTCCGCGAAATCATAATAGTTTTATCAACTTTACGTTCGCACCGATTAAAAGGTAAGTCTGAGAGGTAGTTGAACGATTTGTAGGGCTTAGGGACAAAGGTTGAAATACTAATTCCTGTTGCGCTATTATTATAAGTGATAATTAACGCCTTGATTATACATTTTATTGAATTATTTATTGAACAGCGATAACAATGTGAATTGTTTGTGTGCAATGTGCAGATAAAAAGTAAATGCACAATTATTATTATGTTGATGCATTGTGCTTCATTCAAGCGGCGCATGGTCTATATTTAGATAGGCATTAAAAGCATTTTAAAATGTATACGCAAATAAACCGACGCATTGTGCTGCAAGTATCTAGAGCCACTTGAAAGCGACACAAATTACCATATTCAATGGATTTAATTGTGGTTACCGTTATTGATAACAACCATTATAACCGGCTACATGCATTGATAATGCACGCTTGCCTAGATTATGCAATTGCACCTATTATGTTTACATGTATTTCATTCGAATTAAATTCGCAGGCGACGTTGTGCAGCAGGTATTTGACAAACAGATTTTATTCGCTTTCTAATTCGGTGCGACAGTCGTAAATACGTCCGACCGCTGAGGTGTATTTGACTATGTAACTCGGCAACAATTATCTTTAGCGTTTTACATGCACTTTTAAAGCCGCGCCGTTAATGCAGCCCATTTGCTTTTATTATTGGTGCGGCGAATATTAAGTAATATTCAGTTCAATTATACAGAATTGTAAGCTGCTAAACAAACCGAGCAACAGCAACATGTTGAACTTTACTTGGGTGTGTAATTCAGTTGTTTGGCACTGATCCATGGTCAGTTATGCTCTTTAAACGTTCGCAACCGTGTCGACACATATTGAAGCACACAATGCGCTTATGAAATTCGAACATGCAAAATCTCCTTTCACGTATCAATTGACATTAATTCGTCGTCTGTATGATGTTGACCTGCGCTAAAATTAGATTAGGGAAGTTTGGAGGAAATCCAATTAGTTGTCATGTTGCGCTTCCAATCTATACGAAGTATTCAGCATCGTAAATCATTGCGCATGTGAATTAATTTCTTGTATGTTTATTAGAATTGCAGCCGGTTACCGTGGAGATGGTCGAAGATGGTCGGTGGCCTCATTGCCGTCGTCTGGTTATGGTACCACGCCGGGCAGTTCAAATATGTCGGTGAGTAAAGGGGTTAATTAATGATTGGGCGATAGATGGATGATATTGTTGAGTGTTGTCTTGAATATGTCAACTTTGGTTTTCAGTCAAAGTGTTCAAGTCATGAGAAGCTACATCAATTGCCACATATACCCACATCAGACGATATGCGTATACTCACACATCATTTTTCAAACAACGATAGCAACACTTCTCTAACTGGCATCGGTTTCGAAGAAGGCGGCATACATCGATCTCCCCTGCACCGACCACGTTCACGTAGTCTAAGGTGAAGTTTCACATTGGCGTTTGACTCGGTATGTTTTAATTAATTGTTCTTGTCGTTTGAAATATAGTAGTCCGAGTCGGTCACCTGTTGTTGATGGCGAGATATCAATGATGAACGTAATGTATAAGGAGCGCTTTCCAAAGGCCACGCAACAGATGGAGGAGCGCCTGATGCATTTCATCAACGAGAACAAGTGCGTGGATAGCGGCGGTGAAAGTTATGACTATATGCCGATTGTGCGCTTCGTGCACCATCAGGTGTTAGAAGTGGCGCGCGATTGCCTTTCCAAGTCGCAGAACAAACTAATAACGAGTCGATATTTTTTCGAAATGTCGGAGAATCTGGAGCGACTGCTCACCGAAACGAAAGAAAAGTCGGAGGATGCTGCAAATCTGGTGACCGGCATGATTAAGAAATTGCTCTTGATAATATCGCGACCCGCACGCCTACTCGAGTGCTTGGAATTTGATCCGGAGGAGTTTTATCACTTTCTGGAGGCGGCCGAGGGCCAGCTGAAAGGTCTACAGGGTATTAAGGCCGATTTGCCGCAGTACATTATACAGAAGCTCGGTCTAAATCGTGATCCCATTGCCGAGTTGCAGCAAGAGTTGCGCAATTGCAATTGGCCATCGAACAATTCGTCGCAACGATCGTCGCTGTGTCTTACGTCGACGCCAACACAAAATTTGAACGGCTCACCGAGCAAATGGGTATCGAGCAATCCAAATGAGCACGACTACGAAATCGTGAAACTCATTTCGAATGGCGCGTACGGGGCCGTCTATTTGGTCAAGCATAAGCAGACCAAGCATCGTTTTGCAATGAAAAAGATCAATAAGAATAATTTAATGCTGCGGAATCAAGTGGAGCAAGTGTTTGCCGAGCGTGATATATTAAGCTTTGCGGATAATCCTTTCGTCGTATCAATGTATTGCAGCTTTGAAACAAAAAAGCATTTGTGCTTGGTGATGGAGTATGTGGAGGGTGGTGATTGTGCCAGCTTACTGAAAAATATTGGCCCGCTGCCTCCCGATATGGCGCGCTTCTACTTTGCGGAGACTGTTTTGGCCGTGGAATATCTTCATAGTTATGGTATTGTGCACAGGGATCTAAAACCCGATAAGTAAGCAGCACTGTGAACTTTAAAGTTTCCAACTTGCTAATATGTTTGTGTTTAGTTTACTAATTACAGCTTTAGGCCATATTAAATTAACCGACTTTGGATTGAGCAAAATGGGTTTAATGTCGCGTAAGTTACATAATTACTTTGTTATGCTTGGTCTTATCCCAATTGAAATATTTATTTACAGTCGCAACGAATTTATATGAAGGCTATCTCGATTGTGAAACACGGCAATTTTCGGACAAACAAGTGTTTGGAACGCCTGAATACATTGCGCCTGAAGTAATTTTACGTCAGGGATATGGGAAGCCAGTTGATTGGTGGTCTATGGGTATAATTCTTTACGAATTTCTGGTTGGATGTGTTCCGTTCTTTGGGGAAACGCCTGAAGAGCTTTTTGCTCATACAGTTAATGGTATGGAATTAAAATGCGTTTCAATTTTTACAAGATATTTATTTTGCAATTTATATTATTTCAGATGACATTGAGTGGCCGGACAGTGATGACTGGTCGGTGCAGGAAGAGGCAAAATCATTAATAACTGTACTTTTGCATCAATCGCCACGCGATCGTTTGGGTACTGGTGGTGCGCAGGAAGTGAAAGAGCACATTTACTTTGTCGGTTTAGAT
This sequence comes from Aleochara curtula, assembly GCA_963978815.1. Classification (NCBI taxonomy): domain Eukaryota; kingdom Metazoa; phylum Arthropoda; class Insecta; order Coleoptera; family Staphylinidae; genus Aleochara; species Aleochara curtula. Next base: position 3,319,196 of record OZ022222.1, on the reverse strand, counting down.
TGGAATTCTTTACTGCGACAGAAAGCCGAATTTGTGCCGCAACTAGAGAACGACGAGGACACAAGTTATTTTGATAGTCGGATCGATAGATACAGTCACGAGCTGGAAGATGATACTGATGATACGGATGATTCGCCTGTCATTGGCCTATTTTCTTCCTGTTCGCCACAATATAGAAAAGTTCATAGTTCACGAATGAGCTTGAACGCTGAATTAGAAGCTTGTTGTGAATCTATCCGCATAACTACGTCCGTTGCAACTACTCCCGATACACCGGAGGTGCTCGATTATCGCCGTGTGCGTCAGAATTTGCTCACGCCTGATAAGGACTACTCGGATGTGCTCCCACTAGACAAGAAACTTATCGATTTGAATCGCACCGTGAGTACGCCAGAATCGTCCCAAACGGATAGCGACGATGTGTCCCCGCAGATTCAACGTCGTCGTAAACATCTACATGCCAAGGAACTTTTACCCAAGTTTTCAATATCTGTCGAGGATGAGCAAATGGCATTGGCTGGGTTTGTTGTTAAGGATAAGATGAGCTCCAAGCATCGTTCGCGTGCTGTTGTGAAAAGTGCATCCGCATCGGGATTGTCGCTGATGATACCTTCAGACGATTATCAAACGACTTCAAGTGTGCATTCGCCTGGTGGAGCGTTGTCTGGTATCAGCGGTGGTGGATCAAGTACTGCCAGTTCTAGGGATACGTCGCCATGTCGCGAGCTTTCCCCGTTAGTAACGAGTTTAAAGCCGCCCATTATTATACGTCGTGGACCGAAAGGTTTTGGTTTTACTGTACATACCATACGTGTTTATTACGGCGATACTGATTTCTACACTATGCATCATCTAGTCATGGTAAGTTTTTCTCACCACGGCTGAGATTTGATAATTTACTAACTTTTCTTTTTAAGGCCGTGGATGAAGGAAGTCCGGCGTTTGAGGCAGGCCTGCGACCTGCCGATCTGATCACTCACATTAATGGTGAAGCAGTTCAAGGCCTCTACCACACGCAAGTTCTACAATTGCTGCTCGGTGGTGCCGAACATGTGAGTTTGCGTGCAACTCCGCTTGAGCAAACGTCGATTCAGAGTGGTGGTCGAAAACGGGAGCCCGGCCAGAGTAAACTAGCTAAACGAAGCCTACATCGCCAGAAGAAGCAGAAACGTGATAACGAAAAACGTAGGAAGACATCACTATTTCGACGCATCAGCAGTAAGCGTGCCAACGTTGAAATGCAACAGGTAATGTTTAATTGTCGCATGTTTGTGCATATTCTTATTGTGTGCATTTGTAGATGGCTGCAAGTATTCAGTCTCCGTTATCAGTGACGCCGAGTCGTAGTTTTTCGTCTTTTCCACGTCAGGATACTCCTAGCACCCTGCGCAGTAACAATTCGTCAAATCGCACCAGCTTATCACCGTCGGATTCGTTCAATCACAACACGAGTAGTTCCTCGTCGCAGTCATCGAATGGTTCGCCGAATGCAAGCCAGCCGATCAGCGTCAGCAATCGTAATAAACAGCATTATCAAAGACCATCAACTTTGCATGGCTTGAAGCATAAACTGCATTCGAATCCATGTCCCAAAAACTTACACGCTGGTAGTCCGGCAAATGTGCCGAATAGGCGAAAATCAGTAGGTCACATCCCATTGTCACCACTCGCTCGAACACCTTCGCCATCGCCATTGCCTGCCTCACCGACACGATCACCAAGTCCGTTGGCTTTTCCAGTTGGACATCAGCCTGGCAGCTCGAATACGACACAATCGTACAGCCCAAGCACATGTTCCGGAGCGACGACGGCCAACAGTACGGCGAGCGCACCAGTTGTTTGCAATCAAACGAAGAAATCGTTTGTACGCGCCAAAGCCACTGAACCAGGATCGCCACTACTGCGGCGTGCACTCTCACCCGATCGGCTACACCCACGCAGCGCTGAAAGTAAATGCTCATCGATTTCACCACTATGCTCATCCGGATCAACGCAAGTGCAGAAGGCTCAAACACGCGGAGCTACAAGTGCGGTGTGGCGGGCGACCTGTCAACCCGAAATGAATCGCGAAACAAACTTGGATTGTGCTGATGATAAGAGTTCCAATGACTTGATGAATGTTATAGCATCGACAACGACAGTAACGTCTAGTACATCCTCTTCAACCGTTACAGAGAGCAATCGCTTATCGTTGACTCTTCCTGGACCTGGGGAATTATTACCAAGAATCGCAGAGGAGAAAGACTCGCCCACAAATGCCCAAGATACTAAGAATAGTAGTGGTGTGTCTACCTCAGCAACAAATTGCAGCTCACAAGATTGTAAAGAGGCAGATAGTAAGAAGACAGAAGTAAAAACAAAAGTAGAAAAAAGTAATAGTCATGCCGGTAGTTCTAAAACTAGTTAAGCATCCACTTGGATATCATATTTATAGTAAGTACCTGGGTGCTTCTAAAAGGGTCATTATTTCTTAGAGAATCTTTAAAGAAACTAACCCAATATTAAAAGCTGATATTATTCGTAATCTACAAGTTGTAGTGAAATCATGTAGTTGCAAATTGATCTAATATTAAGTTAATGTTGTTTGGACTAGAACTGGTTAAACTTCTTTAATTTGTTGTCTTCTGGTAAATTTTTGATCTATAATCCGCGCATTATCATCTGATACGTGATTATAGGAGCGGGCAATTAATTGCCAGTGAAGATTGATTAGTTATGTTGCTATTGTTCCTATGGGTCCAATTTAACAAAAAAATTAACAAACTATTTGAATAAGTATAAAATTGTGATCTATAATTTATTTAGTTGATTTGCATTAGTATTATTATTATTCGCTAAACTTGTTAATTATCGGAAATCGTTGGTTGACTAGGTTTTGTATGCATTGTGATGGAGATCATTCTATGATATATATTTACCATTCTTATTTTTGTTCATTACAGTGGTAAACAACATTTATATACCGCTATAATTACTATCTTTTTATTTTTAATGCAATCAAGTTAATTTCTTAAACATAAATAGATGTTATACATAATTAATTGTGATTAATAGTCGTAAACCTAATGGTTTAATTATATCATGTTCATGTAGATGGTAATTGTATGTTTAGCATGAAACGTATGAAAGATTTGGATAAATGAATATGATCGTGATAATTTAAAGACTATAATTCTTCATGAAATGTATTAAATTCAAATTATCCATACAATATCATTCAATATGTTGTTGTACAAATTCAACCCAAGTCATAGGATGTAAGGAAGCAGCTCGTGAGAACTCGGGTTCAATACGAAAATGCATGGGCTTTGACTCGTAAATCAGCTGTGACAGTTACTAATAACCTTTAAATGCAACCGTATAAATAGTCTATTTCGTTCAGTGCAACAAGTGATTATTAGTGATAATGGATACTTTTCAAGAAGATACAGCTTATCAAAGGATTCGATTTTTGATGTTACTAAACAAGTTAACAGGTATGTGTTTTCGGAATGTGTTGTTAGTTTCTTTACACATGCATTTTAGGTAAACAAATGCAAGTGCAAATGTATGAGCAAACAGTTGTATCTGGAGTATATGATAAATGCAATTCAACGTTTACTGAAATAATTCTCAAAAATCTGAAAACACCATTACCACAGCCACTAGAATCAGCAATTTTACGAACGTCAGATATAATTTCAATAAACGTTACAATGTGATAACATTGCATACAAAAGTGAGTACACAAGTTGCCAAGAATTATTTTAACATATTTCATTACACATTCAATCACACAAAGCAGTATCAACAGTCCATAATTGCATATCCAAAATTGAGTTTATTACTTAAATTCAATTGCTTCATTAATATAATGATAACTACAACAAAGTAGCATTAAAATATAGTTAATCAAACACAAATACCAGCATCTATCATCTTTATCTATCATAGCCAAAAGAAACAATTATGCCATTTTATTAACAATGGACATATGCAATAATCCCAATTGATTTGTCCACTTCTCAATGGCATTATATCGTGTTGTGTTTACATTGGGTTGTTCCAAGAACAAAACATGGTTTACTTCATCAATGCGCCCTTGAATCGTACTGAAATTCGAAACACATTTAAGTAAACCAAAAACAATTAAATCATTAAACTCACTTGTCCAAGATGCAAGATACCAGAAGATTTTCCACATCATCTTCATCGATGTTCAGTTCTTGTGATATAAATGGGATATTGATACGCGTGTATGGACGAATTAATTTGATCAGCACCTGCGTTCGTATATTTCTTAGTAAATCTGCAAATATAATCATTAATTAAGTTGAAAAATACTTAATCATTGAGGGGTAGTACCTTCAATGTGCTCTCGAATAAATGGATCATCCATAATATTTTCGCGATTCTGCCTTAGTATTTGTTCAAAATCGTTGATATCATTATTTTGATAAGCGTTTACGAGATTTGTCATTGCAAGAATTTCCGGATCATTTTTGTATGGCTTGGCTTCTTGTGAATCAAATGGATTTATACCTGATTTCATCAACCTAAAAAGACATAGTAATTATGTCAGGGATAATCATGTAATTCTTTAGCTTACATATTAGCAAGTACTAAATATTTTAAACACGTTGTACGTCTTGGACTGCCAGATTCATCATAATTTTTGAAAGCTTCAAAGAAATCAGTATGAGCTCGTTCAAACTCCCCTTCACGTAAATGCATCTTGCCTCCACATTCTGAAATTATTCATTGTAGTCTATTTAAACAGATTGAGTAGTATTAATGTTTTACCTCTAATAACACCCATAATAAGTGGATGTGGAATAGCTGACTTAATGTGCAAGGACTGTTCATACAAAGTTTTTAACTTCTTATTATTTTTTTGTTCAGTATACATTTGAATCTCTAGAGCATAAATCTCTAACAGTTGTGTGCCCTTCTTCAGATCATCTTCACCATCATCAGTCTGGCAAGACTGATGTAATTGCTTTAAGATTTTGGAGAGTTTATTAAAGTCTCCTTGATCATAATATAACTTTCCTAGCTTTGTATTAGTTTTGAACCATAACCGATCATTTTTTGCATCTTTAAGAGCTTCCAATGTTGTCTCATAAAAATCTTGTAGCAATTCCATCTGCAATTAGGAGAAAACTTTATCGTATTTCAATGCATAACACATGTGCGCACTACTTACATTCTTTGAAGTTGAAATATAATCCAAAATTGAGTTTATCGACTTTTCACTATGATTTCTTGTGACAGCACTTTTGATATAGGTGAGCAGCTGTTTGTATCTAGCCATCATCTCTTTAAAATTTCCTAACTTGAAGTTAATTTTAATCATCTGCTTTAGTGCTTTAAATCCCCATTCACCCTTATCACCATTTTCCAGTTCAAGCACTTTCTGGAATGAGGCCAGGGCACCTTTGGGATCATCTTCTTTGAGAGCTTTTGAATTGTAATACTGATTTTCCAAGTCTACATCCGGCTCTGAATTACTATCCTCTGAATATTCCTATGAAAATAGCATGAAGTTTAGATTTAAATGGTGTGTTAACAAAAATCTGAATGCATTTAAACACAGTGAAATCAAAGTAACTTATAGGAGCCCTTTATATTTACCAAGCCATAGTCTTCCTCATCCTCACACATAAAGTCATCTTCGTTATCGCTCATATTTTCTGGCTGTTGTTTTTATAGCCAAAATTTTGATCCCGTAATTATTAACAAGTATCAGTTGGTATCAGTCGGCACACGGGTGCATGGATGGTGTGGGATGGTGCATGGTGTGAGCACTTTGGTCTCACACCGATGACGGCGATGTTGCGCCGAGCCCGCCCGAAACAAGGCACCAGGCCATATGTCAAATCGCTGTACATTATCTGAACTGGACGTTACTATGAAATGGCTAACTTCCAGACTTCTTTCTCTTACACATTGTGCGTTTATGGGTCTTAAAAAGCGCGTTAAGAGTCATCTACATGTGACTTTATGGACTATCTTGTATACACAAACCCGGGAGAGACTCGCATCTCTCCCTATTTTCCCTGTGCTTCCCAATCGGATAGCTCAATTCATCACTCACACCAGTGCGCTATGCAGCGATCTGAGCAGTTCTGATTCACAGATATTCACGCATCATACGTTCAGTGCGATTTTACAATGATACTTATGCTCGGCTTAGTTGTGCATCGTTAAAAACAATGTTTAAATGCTGAGATGCATCTGAGGAACGTGTTGTTTTGTGTTGTTGCACTTATGGAATGCAAGCTCAGCTGTGACACTTGCAACGGATACTACTGAAAAACATCAATTTTAATGGAGTAGAGTCTCAAGAGTGGAAACCTCTGGTATGTACTTAAATAACATTCTTCCTCAGCTAATCTACTGATGTTTCTGTGTCTGTAGCCAATGCAGACATAATGTAAATCAACTCATGCTTACAGTGTGTGCTTTGGTAATGACAACTTCCTGCATCTCATTTCCTTATTTGCACAGCACATATCCTATATAAGCTTGTTGCATTTGTAGCCAGAGGAGGGCTTTGCACCTCCAGCACCTTTGACATGGTCACCATGAACTCAGATAAGGTCACTGCAAAGCGCAAGCCAGAGCCAACAATTGGATGTGCGAGCAACAGCACTAATGAGGAACCATCAGCAATACTGCCCTATCAGCCACAAGTCAACACCACAGATGATTCACCAAATCTTCTCCTGTACAAAAAGGTTTTGCTTGGGTGCTCAATGGTATGATAACAGAATGTAATTGTTTTCCCTGCTTACAGATGGAAAAAATTGTTGAGAAAATGCAAGATGAAACCATAGGTGTACCCGTACGCACAGTTAAGAGCTTCATGTCAAAGATTCCCTCAGTTTTCACGGGCTCTGATCTTATCTTGTGGATGTTGAAGAATCTAAACATTGAGGACCAAGTGGAGGCACTACATGTGGCACATCTAATGGCTGCACATGGCTATTTTTTTCCAATCGACGATCATATGCTCACTGTGAAGAACGACAACACATTCTATCGTTTCCAAACGCCATACTTTTGGCCGTCTAATTGTTGGGAGCCGGAAAATACGGACTATGCTGTTTACTTGTGTAAGCGCACAATGCAAAACAAAACACGCTTGGAATTGGCCGATTATGAAGCGGAGAACTTGGCGCGATTGCAGAAAATGTTTTCACGTAAATGGGAGTTCATTTTTATGCAAGCAGAAGCCCAAAGTAAGGTGGACAAGAAACGGGACAAATTAGAAAGAAAGGTGCTTGATAGTCAAGAGAGGGCCTTCTGGGATGTTCACAGACCAATGGTAGATTATTTTCCTTTCCATTCGCATTAATGTTAAAATTATTTTGTAGCCCGGCTGTGTTAATACAACTGAAGTAGATATTAAAAAAGCCTGTCAGGTGAACAAGCCTATTCAGGGAGTGAAGAATATTCAAATCAATCGAGTATCACCTTCGACGTCTGATAACGGAACAAAGACTGTCACCAACTTGAAGAAGCAAATTGAAATGACAAAAATGCGTTTAGATAGACGTAACATTAAAGTGTCAAAGGTAGCTGAGGCACTGATTGGTTACTATGAGCAATATTTCGAATATGATGGGTTCTTCGTTGCACCAGAGTATCCCAACCCTTGGATATCTGATAGCACTGAGTTTTGGGAGCAGGAAAAGCAGGCCAAAGACATATCAGCACGTCGTGTCAAGCGATGGGCGTTTAGTTTACAGGAGTTGCTTCAAGATCCGATAGGCCGTGAACATTTCGTTAAGTTCTTAGATAAGGAGTTCAGCGGTGAAAACTTAAAGTAAGTTCTATTTACGTCTTTCAACATATTGGCAACTAGTAACTGTGACTGTGATGTTTCTTTAAGATTTTGGGAAGCTGTTCAAGTATTAAAAACATTGCCACAAAGTGAAGTCCAGGAAAAGGTACAAGAGATTTGGACCGAATTCTTGGCACCTGACGCAAGCTGCCCTATTAACGTGGATGCACGTTCGTATGATGTAACGAAGAAAAATATGGAAGCTCCAGACCGGTGGAGCTTCGATTGTGCGGCGGTTAGTAATTTGTTTAAAGTTAATGAGCCTTATAATTCGTTTTTATTTATTTTTTGCAGTCGCATGTTTATCATCTGATGAAAAGTGACAGCTATTCAAGGTATTTACGCTCCGATATGTATAAGGAATTCCTGAACGGTTCCAAGAAAAAGGTGAGCGTAAGTAAATTTCTTTCGAAATTAATCTAAACAGCCGTGAGGTAACTTAAGTACAAAAACATACATTTAATAACTAATCGTGTACCCACATTTTTGGGCATTCGTCATCCTGTACATAATATATGATCGCCTCAAAATTGATATTTTTTACATCAACGCATGCTTACATATTTCCTTTGAGCGCCCACATGTGACTTCCGGCATGTTTGCTATCCCTGATTTTGATCACGTTCAAATTTTCGACTGATATTTAGCATTTATTAAAATCAAAGCCCTCGTCTCAAGTTTTACACAATGCACAACAATTACAATGCAACTCATTTGTGATTTCAGTAAGTCTATGATATGTAGTTGCTTAGTTTTGGTGTTATGTGGCTCGTTTAAGTGTGTCTCTGTTGTCTTTGTTTCTAGACGTCTGTTAAAGGAATACGCTCGATAGTTTCCTTTTCCGCTCGAAAAGAAACTATCACCTAGTCAAGCCCACGGACAATATTGTTATGCATAGATATTATATATTTATATCATTGAATGTATACTGTTCTTTCGTCTTTGAACATTCACATCCTTCACGCCATCATTGGTATTATATATTTATAAGTATTTAATATAGGATGCGCAAAAAGTGCAACATTATTGTATAGCTGAATTTATTTAGCAATTCAAAACAAGTTAATCTTTTATTCAAAAGTGTAACAGAGAAGTAAATTCAGCTATGCGCATTACACAAATTCCGAATGTTTCCTATTGGTTGTACGTTAATTTATGCATATGTTAATCTTTTAATCATTATCTTTTTGTATATATGCAAATTAGGTGTTTAATAATCAATCAAACAATTAGTAGTACAATAATTCATAGCTTGATGAACCATGTGATTATTAAGCACCGCTTTGAATAATATAATACCAGCTGAATGGGGTTCATTTTAGCACAAAGACCACAATTTACTCATGTGTATATTCATACTCATTTGAGCTATGTGCAAGTACAAATATGTGCCATTACAGCCATTTAAAATAAATGTTTGTTTCGTTTATAATTTCGAATGCGTTTTGGAATACGTTAAGTAAAAAGTGGCGTGCAAATTAAAAATATTTTAATACACTGCCAATAATTAAAATTATACTTAAAATGCAAATGTACTAAGCAAACAACCAACCAGATGTACATTTAAAATCAACAAAAGAGAGCGGTGGTATTCGTTATAAATTAAAATAGTTGCATTCTGTTATCAGCGTTTGCAGCAAATTCATGAACCACAATGCTGACCTAAAATATATTGTGAGCAATATAATGTGTACTCAATTGATAGGTAACTCGCTTTTTTTATTACACATTAAAAATATTCCATGTGGCACACACGAACAACAATTGTAAAGCGGTCAACATTTATATAGAAGAAAATCTGTTAAATTATGAGCATAGTCTATGATTAGATGAAGAATATTTTACGAAGTTAAAGAGTTTGATTGTTTATGTCTACACATAGTTAGAACAAGTAAGGGGAGGACTCAATCATTAAAATATTATCATTATATACCATAACAAATAAGCTTTAAATGTAATAGACTTTTAAATATAATAATCAAATTGGTGAGAAGACATTAAGCAACAAACACAACCAAACAAACAGAGCAACACTAAGTAATTTATTATGTATTAAACTAATGGATAAGGAAACTGAGTAGAATAGTGTTATCCGTAAAATGAACAAATCAATTCCTGAGATGAGCAATGTTGGATAGTATTAGCATGCTGCATATAAATTAGGTGATAACAATTAGATCATAGGGAAAATATTGTTTATTTTCCACGTCGTTGCAGTCTCATCCGAGTAATCGTCATTCCTTTTATGTTGTTGTTAATCTATGTTAGCAAGATAATGTATTGTCATGTTCTTATTTAAAGTATCCCATGGTGCACAAAAGAAATCAAAATGGTCCAGATATATCATTGATAATTTCAATGATGCAACCAGAGTAATAAAATAGGTGAATGAATACAACTACAACTACGTCAGAACTTAATCAAATTATCAAGTATACTAAACATTTATCATTGTTAAGCTTTGAAATAGAAAGGAATTGAAGATCATGCAATGCTTTGTGCAGGTTCTTTCTGCACAACGTTATTTAAACATTCAATGCTATAATATTGGAGATAGGTAAAGTGTAGTACAAAATTTGGCAATTTTCTTTTTTGGATTTGACTAATCACTTTCATTAACATTGTATTTGTATACATACATAATTTCATGTAAATATTATAAATATTCATCATTGAAGCCAGAATAAATAAATATTTCCAAACAGAATATATTATTCCTTTACTTTAGAACTGTTGGTAAGAAGAATATTCAAAATATTAAATTTGTAGAAATTGCGGTAAATTATTTATCAAGTAAATAATATATTAACACTTACCGTTTGTTGATAGCAGCTATTATACCAGTTTCACACGAAATTATATATTTTAAACAAACAAAGCTTAACTGGTAATTGCAAACAAGATATGCAATTTCAAGCTTGTTTCAACAACTGATAAACGTTATTAGAATCAAGGACTTTTAGCAACAGTAAGTGAGCGTAATTCATATTTAAATTTTGTTTATTATAAGAAAAATAACAAGTCAATATTTGTTTTCGTCGTTTTGATGCATTTCGTCATCGACCAATCATCAAATTAATACTTAAATTTAGGTATACTCTTAATTCACAGTAGATATCATAGTGTTTTTTTACGCATTATTATAAACTTATCAAGTTTGTTTTACTGTTAAGTACTGGTTTGTCATACAGTTAGAAACTTCAACTAGAATTCTATAAAATGAGTTAAATTCAAATACGCATAGCGAGTACCAATAATTCATTGATACAACAAAATAATAGTCATTGTTATAATTAAGCCATCGTTGCACGTATTGCTAGCAATATTGATTTTCGGCAATGAATTACCAGCGCTCACTGCGCGTTTTTCCAATATATGGTTGTCAACTGCCCTAAAATTGTAAGAACAAACTAATTGCGTGTTGAACAAACTATGAATAACATATGGTTTAACTCTTAGTATATATAGTTGGAAGATTATTGAAGATTTGCAGTAGTTATTAGATAGTTTTAAGTAACTTATAATCATAGGGATGCATTTGCTGAATCTTATAAATGTTTGTGCAAAAATATACATTGCGGTCTCGTAATATGGCGTAGAATGTTTATAATTATGGACAATTTCATTGCGTTTTCTCTTTGGCAAAACTCTTTGCTGTTTCCTTACTTAAACAATAAACGATTTCGATAGAAATAAGAGGAATGTATGCGTGCGAAATATGCTTACAAAATTGATATGATATTATGTTTTTGCGGAAGTGTCGCATACAGTTCTAACAAACATTTCAAGTCTTGCGTTCACGCTTTATCAGTTAGAACAACAATACGTGTTCTATGTTTATTTGATAACGATCAAATTAATGAACAACAATTGTTTATTGCTGCCAATCAGGCACGTGGTTAATGTATGTGCGGATGAGTAACTATAATTCACGATTTGTGCGCGCGCGCGTGTTGATTTTCTTACTGTTAAAACATTATATGCAATTGAGAATTGCCTATGATTTAATAAATATTACGTATGCTTTCGTATTTATTGAAAAACTATGTTGCTATTGATTGAATTACTCTACGTGTTAAGTAAACAAAGTTGTACTTTTGCGTGACGCACACAAATCAACTAGAATTTAAAAAGACGCAACATAGTTATACGTTTGCATTATAATTTATGTATAAGTAGTTAAATATGTGTGTTGTACACTATTATTGCGTTTGGTTAGTATCTCTCACTTATCTGTTATAATAGAATATATGATAGGGATGATAAAACTGTTAAGTATAAATTATGGATATGAAATATGCGCAAATGCGAATAATGTACCGATTCTCTTTGGAATTGAAATTCGTATCAATCGAAACTATTTTTAGCATTATCTAATTTAATAGTAGGTAGTTGATATAAAAATTGCATTTCAATCCAAATGAAAATTTCGTGCACAGCCTCATTACCTTACTTATAATGATAATCATATTCAATATAATATACTGATGATTCAACTGAATTCCAGGCGCTCAGTAATAATGCGTTCGTGCCGATGACGTGATTTTATCTATGCTTCGATTTGTTCATATCGTCATGAATGTTTAACGCAGCGACTGTTATTTTATTCACGAAGTCATTGGAAAGCAACCCCTTTGCGCCTCTCAAATGGCAATTGTGCATTAATTATTAGTCAAATTGATTATTTGCGCCAAAATTATTAAATACATTTGTGTATTTATTATGACATGGCTCCTAATGACTTCATGAATGGATATGAACTGAATAAAATCCGTCATAATAAAACCTAATACCTATCTTGGATCTTACTCACTATCGGTCTTATACTTACGTGAAAATATGAATAACAAGCTCTAGACCTTCGTTTCTTGTAGTTGCTGTCTTTTTATAAACACATCGAGAAATGGCTGAATACTTGAACGCTATACGAGCTGCTGCTTCAATTTCAAAATATTCGTATTGTTGTATTTGTGCAGGTCAACCGGCAGGGAAGGCTCATTCTTTTTGGTTTGTGTGTGCCAAACTAATATCTACAAAATGCAAGAGCAACGTGACAAGGACGACCAACGAATCAATAAAGTATTTGGACGTACTTTCGTGCACTTTCGAGCGAGCAATTCGATCTCTTTGGGCTCGAAAGGAGCAAGGCTTTTGAGGAAGCCGTCCTCCTCGTAGCCGGGCTTATAAGGCATGGTGGCATTAGGACGTCGCAGTAGGAAGGATACCGATACGGCAAAACCGGCCATATCCACCGGGAACTTGCGACCGGCCATCCATCCATCATAAAACCCGCTAAACGTCCCGCTTTTCACAACTGGTGAACTTACACCCAGTTTGGTGATCAGCCCCACCGGAAACATGGACACTTTCCGCGTGTGTCGCATCTGTAAAGACGAGTTCAATTAAATAATCATAAAATTATTTGCCAAGTTGGACGCGCGCCAAATGCAAATTTGTCGCAGAGTTGTAAAGGATGATTTGCATTTACATTATGCCTCGACGATTAAATGCATGCCACTATTCTACAATTTCAATGCATGTGTTTATTGATTCAAGGGTGCTCCACTTGCGCGCACCGGGAGAGGACACACTGCGGATGTTTCGACTGGCAGATCGCCAACGGCTCCTTGAAGTAAATGAAGTTGGCCAAGTTGTACACAACCACATACCTCTTCAAAAATATCCAGATCGTACGTATTGTCATCGTCTGCAAAGTAGAACACGCCACTCTTGGCATTCGCTCGAATCCACTCCAGACCTTTATTGCGATTGGAGACGCCGCGCGGCTTCGGCCCCTTTTTCCTTCGCCTGTACTGCTCGGGCATCGGTGCTGCAAGGACATTCGAAGGAGGAATGTAGGTCATTGTAATCGTACAAGTTTTGCTCACCTATGAGATGCTCGTAGGGCAGCTTTGTTTTGCGGAGAAAATGCGCAACTTGCGGTGTCCGCTTTAGCGCGTCCTCGATCACCAACCACTTGACATTCGGGACCAACATTAAAGTGTGCGATAAACGTGTCAATTCAGCGACTTGCTCCGGCCTCCTGTATGTCGGCGTAATGATAAACAGCGGCGGTAACTCGTTTGTATCCGACACATTCGGCTATAAATAAAAACAATTTCACCTAGTTGCGCGAAACAAAAAGCGCGCATTGAGAAAACTCGCAAAACCAAAAGTAAACGAAAGAAAGCAACCCTTAATACCATGCTGGAGCCCATAATGAAACTTTGTTTCAAACTAATTAAAAGTTAATAACACACCTGAATTAAGGACTCATTCGCACTGCGCTTCTCAATGCCGGCGGCGTAGACGACATCCTGCTGGCCATTGCCGTAAATCACCGCATTCGATAAATTGTACTGATACAATATCACAGACACGCCGAATAGAATTATTATGTACATCTTAATGGGAAGCCTCATCGTTTGCAGTTAGAGCAGCTTGTGCGCTACGCTGCTGCTGAAAAACAAACTTTGCCACTTTGTTGATACACACATTAGCAAACACACGCGTGTCGTCTGGTCGTAAAACACCACTTCGCAAAACTACGACATTGTACATTGTGCTGTTACCGTGCCAATTGAAGCTATCTAATATGAATCCACTTTAAGCTGTGTTTATCATCGCCGACGACATTGGTAATAAAGCATAATTCTGGCCCATGCAATCTGGTTGCGTACTTGACGAAACACTAGAGGCCGGAAGATCAACCTACTGCTTCCGGCGGGTGCGCGCTTGATTGTGGATGTTTTTAATATCTTCTTCATAGGCATTTCTACGTCGCTCGACGACCGTAACAATAATGCTTGATATCAAGCAATGAATGCAATTATCACTCAAATAAATTCTTTTGTTTTATCAATGAATCTGATTTACCGCACAATCAAGAATATTACGTCTTTTGTGTGTTCAATTTTGTTAATGCGCCTCCTGATTGGCCTTGTCATTAGTTATTCGTAGAATATGAATCTAACAAAAATAAACACGGCATACAACGCGACAACAATGCTACAAATACTTTTACATTGAAACAATTGTCTCGTTTCTGTTTTGCATTTCGCTTGCGCATATGCATGAGAATGCAATGCGTTCGCTCTCCTTCATAGTGTGCGACCAACCCCTTACCACCCCGTTGTTTATGCATATTAGAAAGGAAACTTACCAGCCATGTTCATCCGGTTGCAACTTATTTGCGACGCTCGTGAACATCATCCTATGGTGAGCTATTGTAGTATAATCTAGGATAATCAACACTTTGATTCAAAATTGCGCGTTTGTAAAATACTTAAAGGCGTCCTGCACCACATACCGGCAGAATTCGTACTGCGAGTGATATCCTGCCGTGTGCGTCGTGCCCGCAATTTAGCGAGCAGTCGCGCTTTCGTCGATCGTCTGATATGGGCAGTGCGCGTCGCGTCGCGATCACCCAAAACTTGCGCTCAATAAAAACATACCACCGCAAAGCAGGATTGCTGCGATCACAACGCCGTATGGCGGAGGGTGCAAGCATATTTACTACCCTTATGAAATGAACCGCTGTAAAACGGATTTAAATTACCGCCAGAAAAAGCACAGTGATAGACTTATAATTATTCCCATTGTTAGCTGAAACTAACCATTGTTATGCAGCATGACTTTACATGCGTTAAATTACGACGCCAGGTATTATTGTGTATTCGCGACGGAAGTCACATATTTGTGGAATAATTTCATAAAGTATTTGACATACATTCTTGCTACGTGGCCAATAAATAACTACTTTTCTAAATACTTAACTAACTTATAGAAACAAGTATAATGTGAAACATGCTTGCTGAATAATTCTATATCATAATTTCTAGTGTTTCGCAATTTGCTACAACAATTTGAATGCACTTGGTTATATTTTATATTCCTCACATGACCGCATCGTAAATTAAATTTGTGTGCTTTATGAATCAGAGTTGTCTCATGAATTATGCAGCGATTACATTTTAGCCAAATAAAGTAAGCGCTCGAAGCGTTCTTTACTATTTTATTTTCGAAATGGTTTTGTTTGACAGATTATTATATAAAATAGCATCATAAACTATATAATATACGCGTTAATAACATATTACTTACAAATTAAATCGATAGTCGATTCCTCTAAACTTTTTCTTCACAATTTTATCGTAGAATGCATAATTACTTATTATTGTTTTGCAGGAAATCGTTTGCATTCCACGCATCGTGTGTACGCGCGCGCGTTTAGCAGGAATGAAGCGTACAGTGTAACGACCGTGCGCGCGGCCATCGTTTGAATAAAAAAGTTATATTAGTACCAAATACGAATAAAATATGATATGTTGGAATGCTAGCAGTTGCCGCCGCTAGCCGTCGACGAAGGCGTCGCGGTGCCGGAGCTAGAGTACTTGAGGTCGCCTTCACAAATGTACCGACCGGAGATAAAACGTCTCTTGACTAGGGAGAGTCGATAACCAGCAGCGGGCAGATGGAAGCCAATACCGGAGAGCGTGGTTCCTTCGCAATTGAATTGCGCCGCTATTGTTGCCGGCTTTGTCGGCCCGGCATCCACGTCGAAGCGCGCCAGCATCGAGCCGACTCCATGGTTCTCCGAATGCAATGAAAGTTCGGTGAACTTCCAGACGATCTGATTTGTGTCCGCATTCCTGCACAGAGTAAAATCACTGCTTGCATTATGTTGAGCAATATGCAAATTGTGGAGGCATTGTTATCTCAGTGCTATATTACCATACGCCTGGCGGTTTCGATTGGTTGCTCTTCACGCCGCCGTCCACTGGCACCGTCACGCTCACGTTAAGAAGCGGCGACGCGGAGCTCATCGCATGCGAATTGTACTTGTAGTCGACTTTTAAGTCGGTGTGCGAATCCTCGCACTTCCAGTAGGCAACCAATTGAAGTGGACACGAGTTGGCGCCTGGTTTCGTTTTTATCTGCACAAGATTTTAATTAAAACAAGAATGGTCTCCATGATGAGCATTGCTAAGTACCTGATACTTAAGTATATCTACGTTAAAATACGATGCGCTTGGGTCCATCTCGGATTGTTTCTTTAATAGGGCACTTAAAGCAGTCATATTGAATTCAAGAAATTTTGAATCAGCCGCCGACTGCCCACTGTCACTGCAATAAAATGAAGACATTAAAGAAGTCGGCAAGGAACCGTTGTTAAATTAAACTTACATTGTAACTAGTTGTTTATTGGGCAGAATATTAAGCTTTTGAGTATTATGCACGCGAAAACTTAACTTTGCAGGATTCGGATTGTTCGCTAATACCGTAACGATGCCCGCTGGGAAAGATAACATCATGTCGCCGGACATCTTCACCTGGCACCTGTAAAACCAGACCAGAAAGGTTTATTATCTTGGAGCTTTACAAAATATGCGTAGTTACTTTGTTTCGTCAGCTCCCTTAAAATACGAATGTACGATTTCATGAAAGGCAACAGCGAGTGGAATGGTATCAGCCATGCCAATAGTGAGCGGCGAAGGACCACGAGACACTCCAACAGGAACACAAGCGGTGCGAAACTCTAAACTGCCCACACTATCAGCTCGAGTAATATTCGATGGGCTTATGTGTCCGCGTGCCGTTGCTGCAGCATCAGACCTTCTTGAAGGCGGGCGCGGTATCGACATGTAGCCGGAAGTCGGCGTAGGTGTCTGCCGCGGTTTTGGGGCTGCACTTGTAGGCGGTTGTATTTCGCCAACCTCATTGAATAAATCGCCTAAATCTAATAAATAATAATACATCATATAAGATGATACCAAGTTTTATTTATTCGCTTCATGCCTGCATATCTCGATGAACCAGACAGAGTTGGTGAATTAAGCGTTGGCTGCGAGGGACTCTGCAATGGCGCGTAGGGATGTGTACTCGTGGGGGTCGATGCGTTGGACTGCGCCGGACTCTGGAAATTCAAGCCCAATAAGTCACTACTTGGCTTGCCACCGAGTTGCTGCGAAACCGATTGCGAGCGCTTCATGGCAGCATCCTGCGTGTCCATTGCAGATCCCCGTCGGCCTCCCGCCGGCAGCAAATATAAATTCTCTACCGTTGCACGCAACTCGTCAACGGACGCCGACATCGGTGCCGAACCATTATTCAACGGTTTGATTTCCACACGTATTTTGCGTTCTCGCTCGTCATCTGAATCAGAATCGGACGAAGAGTAAAAACTCCCTTTATCGTTGTTCCAATTGGCAGGCACTGTCGGCTGGATGGCAAACCCATCTTCATCGACTTGTGGTACTTCGCTATCGCCCTCAGCCAGCGTTTGGCTCTTGCGCGTATCATCCTTTTCTTCCCTGCAAACATATATTGAATAATATAAATATCCACGACCACATCTCCGATATAATAAGCGATTAAATGGCCTTACAAGTCTGACTTTTCTTCTTTATTGCTTTGGTTGTCACAGTTGTCCTTCTTTTTCTTATTTGCTTTCTTTTGTTTCGCTTTATCGCGACGGCTGCGTAAAAACCCTAAATGCAAACACGAGCAAAAAGTTACAAATAAGTTGTTATAACACATAGAAAAAGTTAAACATTTGAACAAGTATAAGTATAGTAATAAATTGGCACAGTATACGTGTTGTGTGTGTTATTACTTAGTGTGATTACGTTGAAATATCATAGAGGAGTTTTAATATCAGTGTCATGTAGGTGTAAATGCATGTTATCAGTAGTATGTATGAATGAACAATTAAAACGTGAACAAGAGCCCAAACAATGTGATGGTTTAATGCTTTCTTTGGGGGAGGAGGGCAGGCACCCGCCAACACAGCTGAGGATAAATACATGGTGCAAAAATGGAGCCCAAAAGACCAAAGAGAATTATAAACTGTCTAAAGAAGTATAAAAAAGCACAAATGTAGCAGAAATACACAAACGTGACAAACGATCTATGGAAATAGTTAAAAACGAAGCACAAGCACAGAACCCCTAATTGGCAAAACATCGAAAAACGAAACTATATATCAATTATCAACAACTATAAATAGTAATAAGGAGGCAGAAAGACATGTACAAACAAACGACAATTACATCTCGATCCACGCTGCACACCGCGCGTCATTTCTCCAGGATTTGTAGGGCTTGATGGCGCACTGCACGGACCCGAACGGCCCTCGCGCGATCCTGCAAAATATAGCAGCCCCCCAGCCCATGTGTTAGTACAGCGGGCCGCACTAAACGCGCCTCTAAATTTTCTCTAAAGTTTTTGCTGAGACATACCCTGCGAGTTAGACATGAAGAGATTAAGAAGGGAGGTTGTACGGCGGGATGATTTTGCATGTGTTGGCATGGCCTGTTGTGTTCCTGTACCTGCTGTTACATTACTCTCATTACCTTCCCGTTTCGTTAGCTTCACCACCGACTCGTTCTCCTGCACTGGCGACTGCAGTTCTCTCTGTGTCTCCTCCACATCGACTAACCCTATAATGATATCTAAGTGCATATCAAAATGGTAACAGACTGCCCAAAAAAGTGGTATTCACAATAAAGAATAAACAATCAATAAGCACTAAACTTGATGCAATTAATTCACTCAATATTGAAAGAATTTAAAATCTATCCTTAATACAAACACAGTAAAACGAAACTCACCTGGTTTTTCCAACCCTGTGTATTTACTCAGTACGAATGTTTCTAACAATTTATCCACGGTCAACTCAAGACACTGTCGTTCAAAATCCATATGCGCTTCGCCTACCAACTCATGGGTCGATTGTGCCACCTGAACGTACGTGTTAATAAAATCCTTCATTTGATTGAGATGATGTTCTTCCAACTCTTGAAAATGTCTGCAAGCGATTGTCATTTTTCGTTCGAACTCGTCCTTAACAGTGCCATATTTGTCTACAAATGCTCGGTAGTCCTCTTGAGCCTTTTTATATTTAGTTTCGACCTTTTCTATTTCCTTGGGTGACGCATTATCCTTCTTCAGCTTTTCCAGTTCTATTCCGCGTTGTGTAAAAATGTCTTTTGCCTTTTGCACCAACAATGTGGTGGATTGCATTGCTTGTACCGTCTCCAAGGTGCCTGACTCATCTTCTTTGACCGTCTTGTGCTTCTTGTGCAGATCATCCGAGTATTTATTCACCTCTTTGACTAGCTCAGAGACTTTTTGCACCATCTGCATGTGCACAGTGGACAATCGCTCGGCGTATGTTTTAAGAACATTCCAAAGGGGTGCAAACGTGCCCTGTGCACAACAAGTGCTTGCCTGCTTGGCTAGCTTGGCGAGGAACTTGGAGTTGTTCTCTTCGATGTTGGATTGCTCACGGAAAAAGTCTGCTAATTCCTTGCTGGCGGCAAGGCCATATTTCATGTTATGGTACAGTACGTCGAAGCCATTGTTTTTGTCGCCCTGTGGATACAATAACAATCAATTAGTTCAATGTACAAACGAAATGTTTATGGGTTTTAATACAAGCTAATTAGCGCGCGTAGCAATGTCAACAATCGATATGACTATAATATACGGAAATTGTGTAGAGTCTAATTGGCAATGAATACCTACGTCAAAGAAAATTATATAACATGAGCAAGATCAATAACTGTTTTCTTGTGGCATTGATGCAATTATGAAATATCAAAGCGCTCCACCCGAAACGCAACGTGGTGTTGCATGCTGCCAGAATTAAATTATGCATGATGATATTCAAATTTAATTAAAAACACTATTCTAAAAATAACTGAAATAGAACTATGGTTTCTACAAACATGTTTTACATAGTTACGACGTTAGCAACCGATACACGAAGTTATTAATTGATTCTAAACGATGGAGTATCAGAACCGGTTAATTATATTGCGCCGGCAATCAGTGATGATGATGGTAATTGATAACAACTGCATGACTGCAAACATGTCCGCGTTTTAACTGATTTAACCCTCTCGTCCCTTCAATGAGTGCTGATCAGTACTTAATAGATTACGGCCGGCTAGAAGCAGCCAAAGAGTGCTTGCAATTGAAGGACAACTTTCAATCAAATAGGAGCCAATTTGCAAGATGCATGTGCATTATAAAACGATGAAACGTGATCAATAATTTGGCTTATGTGCAACCATGCATCGTAAATGCACTTATTGCAGCCGGGCCCTGACATTTTCCAGTCGATAAACAAGTGGATACTATCTGTGCCAGGCTCATTAACCGAATGTAAGATGCCGAAAACGAGCGTTGCCACTCGACCATTGCGTTCTGAGAATGTAAACAAACGTTATGACCATATGATTGTTAAATGGCACATTGAAGCAGTTGCAGTGTGCTTGTTTGTACATTTAATTGGCGTTGAATTACAGAATTAACAAACATAACCTTAATTCGTTATCATTCAACTAGAGATGTTTTTCCAGCGCAAGCCTTGATCCCATGCAATAAGCAATAAAGAAAACAACAAGGCGGACAACGGGCGTCAATGGTTAATTGCCACTTACCCAAAAATAATCGTTGAATGAGACGGTCATGATTATTCGCTAAGTGTTCATTGCACACACATCCAACGTTTATAGGGAAATTGCTGGTTTGGACAGCAGGGACGAGAATGACTCGAACAACCAGCACACGCTAAAGACTTGCAATCACCACGTCGAAGAATTGTAAATCGAATACGTGAATTTCATCAAACACACTATTATCAACTCTGCAACCGCTCTGTGCACTATTTGCCTTCGCCCACCGTTTAATCACAAACGTTACTGATTGTCGCTGATTATGAATACAACAGGGGGCGGATCACTCTACAGTGCAGGCTGGTGCTGTCTGTTCTTTGGAATACACACTCTTTGTATAGATGTCACACGGCGCATTGCAGATAGAACAAATATTTCATTATCAAAGATTTCCATTCATAACTTGTATTATGTCATAAAACTACTTCTATGTGTGTATATATATTTTGAAATAAGTGCATTCATTCAGAAGAAGTAATCTGGTTAAAAAGAGTATATTGCAAATGTAAAGGTTGATATATTTGCTAGAAGATGCCGCCATGTAACTTTTAATTCAAATACCGAGCAAGTTTGAAAATACTTTCACTATTCATTCGTATATTGGAATTTGCTAAATTCTATACATTTCAATTCTATAGCGGAGGCGAAACCATAGGAAAGAAACGGAAATCCATGTATGAAAGCTAAATAACTCCAAACTTACAGTGGATGAAGCGCATTAGGATGACTAGCATTATTTATTGCTAGAAATCCGAAGAAGCAACATACTTGGGATACTTATTATTGAAGAATGTTAACATTTTCATTTACTCAATTCAATTATCACTTAAGTTTCAATTGCACTTCTAATATATAACATACCCACTTATTTATTGTTAATTTATTGTTATTAAAACATATTAGTATAAGTTCTAAATCTACATGTACAAATCAGTTGGTGGCTCAGTTGGTAAAGCGTTCTGTTATGACCGGGGCGCCAGAGGTTCGAGACTCAGTGATTCCAAAAGTCTTTTAAAAATTATTAGATAGAATAGGAAAGAATGCCTTAAATATAAGTTTTAAATCCCCTTAAACAATTCGGTTGTTGGCATAGTAGTAAAATACTTGCTTAGCAACTGCGGGGTCCTGGGTTCGATTCCCGGAGTCCTCTAAACCATTTTTAGAAAATTTCATTGGATCATAGCTACTAGTGGCTTTATTAAGCACTTATTATTCCAAAACTTTGGTAATGTTACAAGTCTTAGGGATTATCCGTGGTAGCGCTAAAAGCCATCCCCCCTGTCTCGAGTGACGTCAAAATATCGGCCTGTTGGTAACGAAAATCGGGAATGGGGAGGCAGTCTACTGCCGGGGAGCGAAGCGGCGGGGTGGGCCATCACAAGACAATCTTAGCGTACGGGCTTCAAAAATTAAAAATGGGGCTCTTGTACGTCTCCGGGGGCCCCTCTGGATATATAGCTAAGTCCATTGGGGCCCCCCGAGCGTACAAGTAATTTAAAACTTGAAAATTCGAGTTGCAGTTGTCAGGATTCGAACCTGAGATTCACGCATCACGCCCATGGCTTTTACCACTAGGCTATGGAGTGTTGTTGCTATGGCTAAATTTGATCTTCCCCTAATATCCTTGAATTGAATTGAAAACTTAAAATTAAAGTGGAATTCTCGGGTATCGAACCTGAGACAATCAGATCACATCCACAGCCTTTACCACTAGGCTATGGTGTGTTGTTGCTCTGTCCAAATTTGATCTTCCCCTAATAGTCCTAAAGTGAATTAAAAACTTAAAATTAAAGTGGAATTCTCGGGTATCGAACCTGCGACACTCAGATTACATCCACAGCCTTTACCACTAGGCTATAGAGTGTTGTTGGCCTTGCTAAATTTGATCTTGCCTTTATATGCTTTTTAGTTAGCATTAATAATAAGATATTAAGGGGCATTGAAAATTTAAATTGTACTTAATTAATAATAGGTGTATAATAGGTTGCAGCCCTAAAAAATCAGCCATTGTTAGTGCAACTGCAAGCACTCCTCGAACAGAACGCTCCAAATGTTATTACTTTCATAATGCTTTATTATTGTTTTAATATACATTAAATGTTACATATTTCCGGTAAGAAGCGCTGTGTTAATTATTTCACTTATTTAAATCTGTAAGCAAAATTACCATCTAAATTCGGGTATAATAGGTTGCAGCCATACAAGTCAGCCATTGTTAGTGCTGCTTAGTGCAACTCAGTGCAACTGCAAGCAGGTTGATACGGCCTTACTGATCTTGTTATTTTGATGATAATTTTCATCAATCATCAATCATAGGGCAAATTTAAATTAATTTAATGACAGTGACGTTCTTCTCTAATTGTGTGGTGCTCAATGAGATTAATTGGTTTTCAGACACAATATTTGTCGATCGGCGTAGTACTTATAACCTACAAGTGTTGCACAAAAACTTATGAAGGTAATATATTAAATTACAAATCTGCAAACCCTATTTGTTAATAGCTGCAGTAATGTTTTAAATGTTTGTTTTACCTTTACCATCTATTCAGTATATCTGTTTTATTTCTGAGATATTTTCAAAATGTTATCAGTTACAATTATGAGACATGCATTGAGATGAAATTTTCATATTAATATGTCATTTGTTTGTAGGATGTGACTTCAGACATTGCCAGGCATTGATACATGAAATTGCTTTCACATATAATTGTTAGCACTTAGAGGAGCAACTACATTCTTATTTGAAGTGAGTTAATGATCAGATAGTTTTGAAACCCGTTAAGAAGTAAGTACAATCTTCATTTTTAAACTTTCATGAGTTGCTTCTGTGTAATTCCTATAACACACATAATATCCCTATATAACTTATCAATCATATAAATCAGTACTACTGCATGCCTGCAATAGATTTGGAGAAACAATTGTAATCGTTCAAAGTGAACAAACAAGATGCAGCATGCTAACCTTGATTTTGCTTCAATATCTTGTATAACATTTATGAATTTGTATTAATATTGCAAATCACTAGTTATAAAAGTCCAAATTAAATGGTCATAGCAATTAATATTATTGTTTGGGCCATTTAGTAAGTCATCACTTACATGTTAGCTATGATAAATTTTGATATTAGCTGCATGAATGCAAAACATATCCAAACTTGTCTGTTTTGTGCTTTTCTTCGCTACATTGGGCCTGCATATTTGCCTAGGTCATCCCTCATTTCATGTGTGGTCTTCCACTTGATCTTTTACCATCATTCAAACACCACTTGCCAGTTACAATCACAGTAGTCATAGCTAGTTACAGTACAAAGTGTTGATGTTATTTATATTACATCAATTATCTTTGTTATCTTTCTTATCTACACATTGTTTCCTGCCTCTATTGCTATTGCTATTATTTAGTAATTCTGTCATTTGGGTTCAATCAGGTTTTAAATATGTCTGGTACCTGACACATCTTTAAAATCTTATTAACAATCCTATAAACGATGTAAATTATTCTAACTCTTTATATTTTAGATTTCTCCAATAACTCAAGTGGTGATGGAAAAAGTATGCTCAGTTATTAAGCATATATTTGTGAGTAAACTCACATATAGATTTGATTGCTTATTAACACAGGGCATTGAATTGCAAATAAATGGATTCTATAGGTGTTACTTTCTAGTGGAAAGCGCATGAGATCTCCAATATTGTTGAGTCGACTAAAATGGATTTGCAAAGTGGAGTATAGACTTGTACCAAATATACACCCCTGCAATTTGGAATGCACAATACCTTTATGGTTTACTTCAAGTGAGTAATATTTCTAATATACTTCTCTTCTAATATACTAAAATGTGCATGTAGTTTTACATTTCATGAAAATTAATATTAGCATTCAAAAGCATGTGTGTACATTGGAAAAATTTGTATCTTATGCAAATTCAAATTATCCAACAAGCATTTACAGGATTCACCTTACTGTAATGATGCATTTATTATTCAATTTGAATGATAAGCCAAGTTTGCTGTTGTTGACCATGAAATAGCATGTAGAACTTGGTTGCTACATTGAAACCAGCAATGTAAATCTTGCTGAATGAATTGTTATTAGCCAGTCTTCTGGTAATGGTGCCCACAGCATGATATTTAGTAACTATATCATGCCATCTTGGTGCTTACTAGTCCCGAGGTTTAGGAGTTAATTTAAATTCATTTATAATTACTTTAGATTCCTCTGAAGTTCAGCTGTTCAAAAGAAGCTGGAAGACTAATACTGTACTAGGTGAGTATACATAATATTGGATTTGAGTTTGTCTGGAGCAATTAGGTTCATTCAAATTTTAACGAGATCAGATATGTTCATAGCTATTAAAGCCTGGTCTCCCGAATTAGCTATATTTATACTACATTGACATTGATTCTACAGATTTTAGCTGTTTCAATGGGATTCCTATTTACTATTACAATTGTAATTGTTTATTTTCTTTAGGATAATTGACTATTACCCCCAATATACAAGGATGGTCTGCTCCAAATTCAATGAGTAGGTGAGAATGTAATTCCATATTTGTGTTCAAAGTTTCTTTTAATTCTAGCTCGTATTGGTTCAAGTATTCTTATGGTTCAGATTTTGGCGTCTAATCCTGGTTATATGTACATCAATCGGGAATAACTCCGTAAGTACATGTGTATTATATCCTAACTAGTGTTGTTTACAATGTATAACCTATTTTATTGTATTTTTTAGTTTGTTGATATTAACTTCTGATGTATCGCTGATAGCTCACGCCAATAGCTAGGTATATAGAGCAGCGTTCCCAGGGTTCGTTTAACACTGTATTAATGTATCTATTAGGGTAGTTTTGGAATAAATTGAATTATTGCCTTTTAGACTTGCGTCATCTCCTAGTAGTATAAGGAACTAGTAGTTCCACTCGGCTATAATAGATGGCGTATGTGCACGAAGAGTTGCCTATAGCTTAGTTATGTGGTTAATCCCGTTAGTTCCACTATGCATCTGAAGAGGGCGCCACTTGATAATTCAAATTTTAAATTTCCTCTATCTTTTGACCGCGAAAAAGTTTCAATGTTATCAGCGCGGATAACGCTAAAACTTTTTCGTCTGAATAACTGAGAAAAAGTGAAACTTATTAAATGAAATAACTTCTGAACCAAGCCCGCTATACATTCGATCAATACCTCATTTGAATCAGCTCGCAATCCTCTATCTACATAATTTATTTCTTTTAGATTAAATTTTTTTTTACATTTTAGCCTCAACATTTTTCCCTTTTCTGATGTCAAAAAGACACTTTTGTCACAGGAATATATGAATGCAAAGAGGTAAATTTAATATTATTTTTTTAAATTAAAAATATTTGTTTCAGCATCAAAATTTTCACTTTTCTGATGTCCAAAAGACACTTTTGTAACAGGAATGTATGAATGCAAAGAGATATATTTAAAATTATTTCTTTAAATTAAAAATATTTGTTTCAGCATCAACATTTTTCACTTTTCTGATGTCAAAAAGACACTTTTGTAACAGGAATATATGAATGCAAAGAGATATATTTAAAATTATTTTTTTAAATTAAAAATATTTGTTTCAGCAACAAAATTTTTTAATTTTCTGGTGTGAAAAATACACTTTTGTAACAGGAATATATGAATGCAAAGAGATATATTTAATTTAAAAAACACTACTACAATAATCACCAAAAAACTCAGATTAAGATTATTTTAGTTTAAGATTGTTTTTATGGAAATTTGATTTTGAAATTTTTCAGATCATATACATGCCTTGACAAACTTTGGAGTATATCTGTCTCTCTCGCACTTAATATAATTCCTATATAAAGCAATACTATCCCTTCAGGCAAGTTCTTCTCCTACATGTCTTGATTGACTGTAAAATATCTACACATATTAACTGACATTGGAGTATATCTATCTCTCTCGCACTTAATACAATTCTTATGAAGAGCAATACTAGCTCTGGAAAGAAGTTACAATCCCGCATGGCGTGATCGGTTGCAAAATAGCTATTAATATTGCCACAACCCTCACTCACAGGATTGTCCTATGATAGTCCCTAATATGCAATAGTGCTTTAAAACTCATCCCACAGCATCACATACCACCGTCATTTAATAAACTTCAAACCTGTGGTTAGTTTTCACTCTCAGATTCCTTGAAATTGCTGGATTCTCTTTATGCCTCTCTTGCTTTAGTTCCACAGTTCAGGACAAAGATGAAGTTGAAAATCACTCATCACTGAGAAGACCCATAAGATTCATGAAATCAATAATCAATCAACAAGTCTATTGGTTTACTTACATTGATGATAATGCCTTCACTTGCAGTACCCTTTTAATCCACTTTGAAATCGGGGAACATAATCGGGGAGAGGCATAACTCTTTTGCTTTCGATCCATGCTTGAGCATTAGACTGAAGTTGTAAATCAATCATCACTGAGAAGACATACAAGATACACTTAATTAATAATCGCTCTATAAGTCAATTGGTTAACTTACATTGATAATAATCCCTTCATTTGGAGTATCCATTTACTTCACTTTGAAATCAGGAAATGTTTAACATCTCAGCCATCTGTAAATCAACAAGAAATATTATTACCTGTAACAAAGACGCTCAAGTGTTATTTAATTAATGAATTAGCAATAGAAGTAATTAACTTGTTTGTTAATCTTATGATTATATGTAGTAAATGTAGATTTATCAGTATATGAGCCAAGTTAATTGATGGAAAAGAATGAAATAAAATCCTACCTTAGCTTGGATGTTAACCTGTGGTTAGTTGTCACTCTCAAATTCCTTGAAATTCCTGGATTCTCTTTATGCCTCTCTTACTTTAGTTCCACAGTTCAGGCACTAGACAAAGATGAAAATCACTCATCACTGAAAAGACATACAAGATTCACTTAATTAATAATCAATCTATAAGTAAATTGGTTAACTTACATTGATAATAACCCCTTCAGTTGCAGTATCCTTTTAATCCACTTTGAAATCGGGGGAATATTAAACATCTCAGCAACCTATAAAACAACAAGAAATATTACTACCTATAACAAATATACTTATCTCTTTGGCACAACAACAACTGTAGTTATTAAGTAAATCCCAATTACACTAAATATTAATAATAACAAATTGTTAAATGTAAACACACAACTAAACAGTGAACTCCACCTGGTAACTAGAAAACCCAACATTCAACTTCATACCAAATATGCTTAGTAGATCAGCAATACGATTATTAATTTATACCACATGAATTCACTGATGATCACTTGGTACTTACTGCAATAATTACTAACTAAAACTCCAAGCAAGTTAGCCTAACATTATCTTATGATTATATGTAGTAAATTTAGATTTATCAGTATATGAGTCAAGTTAATTGATGCATATGAATGAAATAAAATCCTACCTTAGCTTGGATGTTAACCTGTGGTTAGTCATGAATCTCAAATTCCTGGATTCTCTTTATGCCTCTCTTGCTTTAGTTCCACAGTTCAGGCATTAGATTGAAGATGAACTCACTCATCACTGAGAAGATACATAAAATTCACGTAATCAATAATCAATCAACAAGTCTATTGGTTTACTTACTTTGATGATAATCCCTTCACTTGCGGTATCCTTTTAATCCACTTTGAAATCGGGTAATATTAAACATCTCAGCCACCTATAAAACAACAAGAAATATTACTATGTACCTATAACAAATATGCTTATCTCGTTGGCACAACAACAAAAGTAGTTATTAACTAAATCCCAATTACACCAAACATTAACAATAAGAAATTGTTACATGTAAACACACAACTAACCAGTGAACTCTGCCAAGTATAAAACCCAATATTTAATTTCATACCAAAAACGCTTTGTAGATCATCGATACGATTATTAATTTCACCGATAAACACTAAGCACTTACTGCAATAATTTCTAAATAAAACTCGGAGCAATTCAACCTAACATTATACCATCAACAAACGGATGTTTTAATGGAAATTTGCCCGATTTCACCTTAAAATTTTTGAGATCACATACATGCCTGGACAGACTTTGGAGGATATGCGTCTCTCTCGCACTTAATACAATTCCTATATAAAGCAATACTATCTCTTGAAAGAAATTCTATCCCGCATGATTTGATTGGCTGCAAAATAGCTATAAATTCTCACTAACAATGGGGTATATTTATCTCTGTTGCTCTTATTCAATTCCAATAAGTAGCAATACTACTTTTCGGAAAGAGTTTAAATCCCTTAAGTTTGAATGCGTTAATGTATCAATGCCTTAATTAACAGGAATCATAAACATTAAATAATAATTAATAATCTTATAAAAACCGCTCAAAACGTGGTTAATAGTGTAGAAACCGCAGAGTAGAATCCCAAAAGCAACTTTCACCAATTTAATAAACTCCTCCGTTTTGTAAGATTTTCAACAATAATCCACAACCCTGACTCACATGATTGTTGTAGGATAATCCCTAATTTGCAATATAGCTTTAAACCCACTCCCACAGCATCATTTACATATCATAGTCATTTAAATTTGGTTATTTTTTTTTGTACTCTTTCAATGATATTAAGTGTTATTTAATTATGGAATTAGCAGTGGAAGTAATTAACTTGTTTGTTAATCTTATGATTATATGTAGTAAATTCAGACTTATCAGTATATGAGCGCCAAGTTAATTGATGCAAAAGCATGAAATAAAATCCTACCTTAGCTTGGATGTTAACCTGTGGTTAGTTGTCATTCTTGAATTCCTTGAAATTTCTGGATTTTCCTTATGCCTCCCTTGTTGTAGTTCCATTTGTTCAGGCATTAGACTGAAGTTGAAAATCACGCATCACTGAGGAGACCTACAAGATTCACTTAATTAATAATCAAACAATAATTCAATTGGTTTACTTACATTGATAATAATCCTATCATTTGCAGTATGCAATTAATCCACTTCAAAATTAGGGAATGTTAAACATCTCAGCCTTCTGCAAATCAACAAGAAATATTACTACCTGTAACAAAGATACTCATCTCTTTGGCACAACAACAACAGTAGTTATTAACTAAATCCCAATTAAACTAAGCATTAATGATAAGAAATTGTTAAATGTAAACACACAACTAAACAGTGAACTCCACCTTGTTACTAGAAAACCCAATATTCACATTCATACCAAATATGTTTGGTAGATCAGCAATATGATTATTAAATTAGTCCAGGTGAATTCACTGATTATCACTAGGTACTTACTGCAATAATTACTAAATACAACTCCAAGCAATTTAGATTTATCAGTATATGAGCCAAGTTAATTGATGCAAAATATTGGCATAAAATACTACCTTAGTTTGGATGTTAACGTGTGGTTAGTTGTCACTCTCAAATTCCTTGAAATTCCTGGACTCTATGCCTCCCTTGCTTTAGTTCCATGGTTCGGGCATTAGACTGAAGTTGAAAATCACTCATCACTGAGAAGACCTACAAGATTCACTTAATTAATAATCAATAAATAATTCACTTGGTTTACTTACATTGATAATAATTCCTTCACTTGAAGTATCCTTTTAATCCACTTTGAAATCAGGGGAATTTTAAACATCTCAGCAACCTATAAAACAATGAGAAATATTACTACTTACAATTATTACGCTCTTCACTTTAGCGTAACAATAACAATAGTTATTAACTAAATCCCTATTACGCTAAACATTAACAAATTGTTAAATGTAAACACAACTAACCAGTAAACTTCAACTCCACCATGTATGTAGAAAACCCAATATTTAACTACATACCAAATACGGTTCTAGATCATCAATACGATTATTATTTTCACCGATAATCACTAGTTATTTACTGCAATAATTACTAAATAAAACTCGGAGCACTCACATTATACCATTAACAAACAGGTGTTTTCATGTAAATTTGATCTTAAAATTTTTGAGATCACATACATGCCTTGACAAACTTTGGAGCATATCTGTCTCTCTCGCATTTAATACAATTCCTTCATAAAGCTATACTATCTCTTCAGGGAAGTTACTAATTCACATGCGCTGAATGGCTGCATACTTTCTACACATATTAATTGAAATTAGAGTATAACTATCTCTCTCGCTTTTAGTAAAATTCCTATATAAAGCAGTAGTATTTCTTGAGAAGAGTTGAAATCCCTTAAGTTTTAATGCGCTAATGTACCAATGCACAGTGTGATTTGACTGGACAAAATCGATAAATTAAATATCAATATTTTTCAAATTTTCTTTTTACTAATCGATAGAGGAATAACTGAATTTGCTGAATAGAAAATATGATTTAAATCGGACCGATAGTTTAACAAAATTTAACGATAAAGTTGAACAATTATTTTGTCATACTTGGAACAAAAACTATACCATTGATTCAGAATTCATTTCCTAACTTTCATATGGACCGATAAGAAAATGGTTTTCACCCCTAATAAGAGTCATGTAGAATAAAGTCAAGCAAGAATTATCATTTACGTAATACAATTTGATGTAGAAATTAATTTTTCAAAATTTTCTGTTTTTTGTCAAAATATATATTTTCAAAGGTCTTACTACTAAATTTACTACCAAGTTGTAGTAAGCGAAAGTCATTCTGCATATGCACAAACTTCAATTTTTAAAATCGGACTACTGGTTTCGGACTTTTTGCGATTTGTCTTTAAAACAGGTTGTTTTAGTTAAGACTTCTGGCCTTAACTAGCATAAATACAAATTTATATTCTTGCGCATCTTGTTAAAACTTTGACATTTATCTAGTATAAAGTAAAATAATGCAAAACTAGAAACGATAAGACATTTGTAAATGCAAATAAACAACAGTGATTGAATCTCTTCAATGCGATTCAAAGTTCTACGATCGAAAACACATCTGTTGCGTATTAGTAGGTTAGCGGAACACATTCGAAGCTAAAAGTCAATGGTAAATGCTGTCAGTAATGTGCTGCGACCATCGACACTCATTATCGATGCTAATTGACAACGCTGGACAATGTTTTGAAGAGCTGGTATCTGCTGATATGAATGCAGACTACATTTATGTAGCAGTCAGCAACACTCCAACTTACATTATCATATTCTCATCTTTCCATTTACCAAACTGCAACATGAATGAAGCTATATACAAATATCACTTCTCTACTTGAATATTTCCAACCAACCGGACAGAAGTAATCCAACTTTATGGGCAAAACAACCATGAAAATGAGTTACAGATATTTTCATGAGCAATAAATTATCTCAGGCATTAATGGCTGGTGTGGTTGCTTATTAATCGTTCCAAGTATTCACTTTCTTGCGTGATTAAACGTTGAATGAGCAATTAATAAGTGCATGCATAATTAATCAATCGTTGAGCGACGATGGCGAACTTGACTTGACTGAATGGATTCGCGAAGACTTAATTAGAGTGCAATAATCACGTTCACGTTGGAAACTCATTCAACAAATGTCCGTCTTTTGCGCTACGTTGAGCGAGAGAAAAAATAACGTACGAGAACTGTGCAGAAATAACGAGGCGCTTGTTATAGTAACCCATATAACATTGCTGGACAAGATAACATTGGTCATTACCAAGACCATCAAGAAGCATCAGCAATGCCGTTGTAATCAATGGATCGTTGTGTTTCTACATAGTGCAATTACGAAGAGAAAACTCACGTCGATTCAAAATTTCTACAATAACAATAATGTGTTGAAAAACTTGTTTAAAATATGCTTGTTCTTATTTCAACAAATATACAATAAATAAAGGTAATTTCAACGCCATAAAGTGGTTGAATTTCTATTTATAACATCGATATAAACAAAGAGTACTGAAGAGACATTGGAGATAAAGAATTAGAGATGAAAATGCATGAGGTATACAGAATTTCGATTTATGTCTATACAGACCTGCTGAACGAACAATTTCTATTTTATGCACCCACGCTCGTATTGATATTCATATTACTCAATTGTACAATCAATGTCGATACGAATGCGATGCTTTTGCGCGTTGCATTGCGAATGTAAAGCCACTCAAATAACATAGATGGCACGTGCATATTTCATTTTTACTGCAGCTATTCCCATATTGAAATTAGAGCCGCTCCAATGGAATTCAGATTCACAATCCTGCCCAAAAAATAATAATTGTGATTTTTTGACAACAATGTTAGAAAGTAGTATATGTATTGTTACAGAATTGCAGAGTTGTATGATTCATTGCAATTGCCGGCGAGCTAGAGGCAATTCAATAGGGGTTTTCCTCGTTGCCGCAATGGGATTATTATAGCTTTCCGAATGCGAATGCGAATGAAATTTTATAGTTGGGCGGGAAAGTTCTGATTTTATGATACATGGCGCAATCGGTGATGTTACTAGAAATCGTTGTAGTTGCGAGGAAATGCTCAAAGTTTATCCCTCGAGGAAATCTTACTTTTTATGATTGCAAAAACTTAGTTACAACATAAAAAATCAGGAATTTGCCTAGTCACTGACAACGATTCTAAGATAGTTTAAAGAACACGATCTTTCGGTGTTCATCTGCTGCGTGCAGACAATGCCTGCTAGACGGGCAGGACTTGAGGGGCGGCGGCAAGGACAACAAAGATTGGCAGCGTGCACAGAATGTGTAATTGGAGATCGGTTACGTTCGCGCGGCGGTTGTGCAGATAACTTGAAGTGCCTACTCGGCACGTTTTCACTAACAAGTAAACAAGTTAATTTGCCAAGTTAACAACGTCCGTGTTTCCACGCTGTTTGCCGCCTACGATTCGAAACGACAACAAGCGAAATCGAAAAATAATTGCATTTACTCAAACTTCTTCCTCTCCGCGCTTGACAACCCAATCAAACTCATTGAAATATTATTCATAAACAATTATCCAGGATTAAATTCAATTATTGCATGCAATTACAGGCTCTGTACAATTCAAAAGAACCGGAAACTGAACGTAAACTGAACAAAAACATGGCGTATTTAAAAAGCGTACGACTGCAAACTGAATAAACAATCAACAATAGTCTGGCGTAATTAAAACTGCATTACTGCAATGCAATGCTGTAAATAATACACAAATACGCGCGCCACTTAAATGCGGAAACATTTCAGCGAGCACGAATCAATCGCGATTGAAAGCGAGAGAAACTTGAAAAACTTTTAATGGTCTTTCACGATTCACGTACTTTTGCGATATGAATTCCTCACTTGTTTTGTTGTAATAGCTGTAATTACACGCACAACAAATTACGCACGTGCTCTCGCTGCCATTTATTTGTTATAATATTTATTTACACAAATATCTATGCGCTGCTTATCTTCAAGGCTTGAACCGCTTTACACAATGGATGCAAACATCAAATAAATTCAAATTAACTGACAGCAAATTAGCAGGAAACAAGCATCCGAAGTGAAATGAAATTACCTTAAAAGTTTAGGCAACTCTCTCTTTGTATCGTGCAGAGTGAGCATCAAAAAACGCACGCTTATTACCAAATTAGATGCGTAATTCGAGCAAATAATCAAAAAGCAATTATCTTAACATCTCGTGCTAGTTTTTCTTCATTCGTTTGTTGGCCGCACTTAAGTAATGCTCGCACGCTCAGACGAATCAGATAAAAGTTAGGAGAAATGTCTTGAAATGTGTCTTTGGAGTAAGACTTTAATTAATTTATAATAAATGAGTACAATACTCAAATGTACCAGCAGGAGGTTAAACGCATATAAATTAAGCTGGAAATGCACAAATATAATTAATTGAATTTTAATAACATGTCAAAGCTAAATGAGAAATAAATAATGTCTTCCAATTTAAAGCCAACCACAAATGGGTTACGAATAATCTGAGTATGATATGTACATAAATTAATTAATGAATGAATGGACAACGCCCATTTCCTTCAAAACTCAAATACTTGAATCCATTTCGAGCTGACGAAAAACGCATTTTAAAAAGTGTGTTTTGAGTCTTGCGCTTCATTTTTCATATCTTGACCAAATCTCAAATTAAGTACGAGTTTTCTCTAATGTATCTATGTGGATCATTGATCATCGTAATTATGTTGCTTGATTAGTGAGTAACTCACTTCAAATCGATTTAAAAAGCGACTTCTCAATGTCTTCCAATCACAAATGCACGCCCATGCTAAATTACAACGCAATGAGCAATTAATAAATGCGTTCAAACAAGACACAGAATGCGAAACGGTTACGGTTTTACTCCTCGATAAATTATTAATTACGCGTCGAATTAGAGCAGGATGGATGTCCTCAATGCGTTTCATTTCGTTTTCGTGTCATTGCTCATTAAAACTATTTCATAATTGCAATCTCATTGGTTGAATATTAGTTGCATTTGTGGCTCAACGGATTTGCATCATGATTTATATGTTTTCCTAATTGTTTCATATCCTATCAATTCATAAACATGTAATATTTCCCTCAATGGTAATATTCGCATGGAATACAAAATAAAATATACATTATTTCAATGAATTCTAAATCTAGAGGCAAATATTAACTCTCATAGTAATTATTTCGCACAAGTTGATGGAAATGTGCAAAAATAAATGTGAAATGGTAAATGATGAAATATGAAACACACGTGAATATTAAAACTGGCAAACGCAGCTACGTTGCTCGTTTAGTGGGAATTTATTAGCAAAATAAATGGAAAGTCCAAAAAATGAAAACATCAAAAATGAATGCATATATTTGCACAAATTGGAGATGCGCATGCAGTCGTTGGCGCAAATGGATATATTTGCAATGTAAATGTGAGCTGACTGTATGCACGCATTCGTTCGTTTTATCACCAAATATCAAATGGGTTTCGAGGCCTGCAAATTAAATTTGTGCGCTTTGTACACACGCATACATTTGCCATCGTCGTTGTCGTCGTCGCCGCCACCGCCACCGCTGCATTGCATGTAATAATGCGATCGCTTTGTCATTTATTTTATAATTAACGAGTTTCGTCTGAAATTTTTAAGCTTGCCGAATTTATGCGCATTTTTATTTCGTGCGGCGATGAACAAATTAAATAACTTCAATTTACCATCAATTTTCTTCGGCGCTCGCTTCTTATTAGCAAGAGAATATGTGCACGAAGCATGCGAAGAAAATAATATGAACAAGTTGTGTAGATGAGCCAAAAGAGCAATCAGGAGGAGGAGGAAGAAAAAAGAAAAAAACGTGTTCATGTGTGTGAATTCTTCAGAGTGTGGAGGAATCACCTTGACCGCGATTTTCAGGCATGCTCGCGAGCTACACGAAGAAGAAGAAGAAGAAGAAGAGGAAGACCGAACAATGTTCGACCTCAATACACACTACGTACAGGTATTAAGCCTAAGTCTGTTGCATGAAGAAGCGAGAAAAGAAGCCGTGATAAAGATGATGTTGATCAAGAAGTGAAGAGGACTTCCTTCTGTTCGTGTTGACTGCTGAAGAGTTTCGCAAGTTATGACTTAATTTCTGTACTTAATGCATAACACAATCAAAAATACGCAATACAATTTCAATTCTTCCGAACGAGATTACAATTTTTAATTTGATGCATCTAGTTGAAACAGAACGTAAATAAGTGTTATAAGCATTAATAAAATTATGATAATTAGCTGTGCTTGCTTCGTGTGTGAAAAATGAGGAAGAATGCGCTTGAATTAAATTGTTGCTAATCAAAATAATTACAAACATTCACTCAAAAGAACGCAAAGCGCAAGAGACTAAACTCGAGCGGAAGATAGTGATGGCTAAAAAAATAAATAAATTATGTATGCATTTGGAAATAATTAATTTTGTCAATACATATCATCCAGGTAGGTTATAAATACGAAAGTTTTTACAAATGTAAAGTGAAAGGTTGTTTTAATACATCCATCGCATCGGCATCGTAGTCCAATTTCGAATTAATGGTTGCAATTCTCATCAGGATGATTAAGAATTCACATTATCACTATTTGTATTTCATGCCCGTATTTGCATTCTTTTATGGCAATCGGCTGTTATTAGGTAATTAGCTAACGCTAGAGTTAATAATGGCAAATGATAAGATGAACCTTTTTCATGTTTGCGTTATAGCATAGCGCATGTAATATGATGAAAGGTAGCGGGCCATTGTTGTTCGAGTGCTTTCACTCGTGTGGCAATTAAACTACAATTACACGAACAAAAATGAGCGCGCTTCAAGGTGATGTGAGGAGTCGTCGCTTTAAAGCGACTTGTGTGGCAAGAGCAAGTTTGAGGAGAGCGTGTGATAAAAGGGAAAAAGTGTACTCGTGCAATGGGCATTATTATTATCATCATCATGGTCACTCAAGTCGGGATTTGACGACGCAACACAACGCAACGCAATGCGATGTGTAATTGAAACTTTCTCTTGGCGACGACGACGTCGACGACATGCGAATCTAGGTCATTTTACAGAAACCTTGGCATTGCTTGTAAATTGAAATTTGCTCTTTGTAAATACCTAACTTGTACTCATAATTTAAGTATTCAAATGCAAAAATGAATAAAAATCAAATTTTGATAAAATTATGATGATGTCACTTAAATTCATGATTTAGAAAAGTCAATTACCGTATAGTACCTTGCAACTTAATGAAACAGTAATTACCAAACAGATTCTAGAGAATGTTGCTGTGCTTGAATGATAGTGAAAGAAATAAAATGAATTTGTATTGATTAGTTATCAGTGGTTAAACATCAGCTTTTAATGTTTGGCTGACTTAATATGGAGCAGTGTAGAACATTTGTTCTGTTGTACATTTATTACATTCCGTCGGCATTCACAAAATATTATTAAGCTGCGTTATCGTTCGATCTCTGGCTAAATTTATTATTTTCCAATTGTAATTTCATGCCCAATTTCCATCCATCATTGTCAATACCTTTTTAACAATTCCTGCTATATTTGTGCATCAGTTCTTTCACTGCTGCGCTTGAATTTTTAGGTTGCTCTGCAAGCTGACGTCTAACTCTGTGAGCAATTACTGATTGTCGAACAATTATAACTCTGATCAGCTAGTCATCGTAATTATGCTCTGCGCATTGTTGTTAATTACACGCATGTCTAATTGGTTTTGTGGGTTAGCTAATTAATTAAGTTTTATTTGTGTTATGTTCAAGTAATAATTGCTCATACTTATTATGGCACATGTTTTATGCATTTCTAATTCATTGATTGTTATTAGATACATTTAACAATCTACTAGTAGTGTGAGAGTCGGAAATATCAAAAGTTGATAGATAAAGTAATATGGCAAAAGGGATTAATGAAATTAGAAGACGCTAAAGGCGTTTAACCTACATATGAAAACTGAAAGTACGCAGTGCGAGCGCACAGGAAGAAGAAGTTCTTCTTCGCGATGGTAATATACACTCATCACTAGAACAGATTGCTCTACTAGATAATATCAGTGCGTTTAAGTGGCGTGCAAACGCTGCGAGCACTTGACTCACTCGACTTGCACATTTAAGGATCAACTCCTTACTCGGCAAGATGTAAGAGCTCCACATACAAGTGTATAACTTTTCTAGCATGCATTATCGATAATGCTCCCGGCAATTTGCACTCGAATAATCTATTAATCTACGTCGCGCATGAAGAAAATGTAGATTGAAATTATAGTTGTTGTTGTTGTTGTTGTAGCTGGAATTTTCTCTTTTTTAATTCCAACTTTTTATGCATTTCCATCGCAAGAAGAATAATTCAATAATTCAAATCGTTAATTGATTTTTCTGGTTCGCTTTGAGCAAGTCGCAGATGACGCTTCTTATTTATTTGTAACACTTTCATATTGCGCGCGAGCCGCTTTGAAAAAGAAGTAGTTCACTGTTTTCTCCAAGGTCTTGGTCTTCAGTAACGCTTAAACGTTACCGATTGCCAACTTTGGACGTGGAGGCGCGCGATTATAGAAGAAATAACCAAAGATGAACGAAATTACAATTACCATTTGGCGGCTGTTCGCGTTGCCCTGCCTTGCTTTCAATCGAATTGAGCGTGCAAGAACATTCAAGACACCGGCCGGCACTTGATGACTTTTGACGGCACGGATATTGAAAGCGTACGCATTATTAGAGACGATTATTACGCCTATTTTTGGTACATTTCTTGAGACACGAACGTATTAACTTTTTACAACTTCTTGTTAGTTCTTATTATCTTGTTATTATGTTATTTTTGTACTCGTTCGTGTGTAATTTCGTTCTGTTTGTCCATTTTGTGTTGAGCATAAATATTTGATATGAACAAACATTCCAAATTATATCATAAATCATTCGGGCATTTTCTAAACTTGTTAAATCAACAAGTATCTAGGGAAGGGTTATGAGAGTCATATAAGATGTTAAGATGATCTCTTTCTAGCAATATTACTTATCTATTTATGAATTGAGTTTACTTTTAATCAATCAACTTTAGGTACAAATCAAGTCTAAAAAACCATTTTGACACCCATTTCCCGGTTCTCTTTTAAAATCTAAAAGATTTTTTGTTTCTGCTTGGAATTTTTCAAGAAGAAAGTTGAATCATAAATTATCCTTGGGTGAATGTTATGAAGACATTAATACGATCGATCAAGAAATATGATTGATTTACAT
Organism: Aleochara curtula; assembly: GCA_963978815.1. NCBI lineage: Eukaryota > Metazoa > Arthropoda > Insecta > Coleoptera > Staphylinidae > Aleochara > Aleochara curtula. Next base: position 3,279,253 of record OZ022222.1, on the reverse strand, counting down.
GGAGAAATAATGGGAATTCGACCATCCTTCAGGCTACTCCTTTTTCCTTTATTCACAGCACTGACTGGTGATAGGATGTAACAAATTCGATCAATTGATCGATTTACTTCATAAAACGCTTCATTCCATTGCGGTTTTGCGGTATTGCACCGCGCATTAATCGATGAACATTATGCGGAGCGTAAAACTGGATAAATTTTTGGTTAATTGAGCATTCAAGAATGAACGCACTAAAAAAGAAAAATGTTTTTCATGGCGGTGAAGAAGAAGCACGCGCCAGAGAATAAATGTCACTTTAGCCATGAAAAACGATTGAATAATCTATGCAAGTAAAACTTATGTAATTTATAATAATAATTCCTAAAGCGTTTTTTAATGCACGCGATGCGCGCAGTGACGGGTGGGTACATTGTGCTTGAGTTTCGAGCGCAAGATGCAAAGAAGTGCAGCGGATGAAGAGAAATGATTAATGTTTCTTAAGAATATGTACTACGTACATACCTACTTGTTACAAAAACCTTGAACATAATACTAAAAAGTATTAAAAAAAAAACTCAAAGAGGAATAAGAAGATGATGCTGAAGCAAGAGGTGAAGAATGCAAGCGTTTTGTTGTTGTTGTTGTTGATGATGATGGTGAAAGTTTTCTAATCCCTATGAAATTATCTGAAATTATTTCAACTCACAAATTATATAAATTTAGAATTTCGGGAATTATATTTTAATGGATTATAGCAAAGAAAATAGAAAATACTTTTTACTCATCCACAAAAAAATTGAAAAAGTTCTTCTGTTTATCATTGATATTTGTTCATGTAAATTAACTTTTTATTCTTGTATTTCCTTGGAAGTAAAGTTAAAATAAAATGGGCGCATTTGCACTGTTATGTGAAGTAAACTAAACTTAGTTGAACTACAATTTAAGAAAAACAAAGTAAATCGCATTGTCTTATTGTTTTTTTCAGTTCTTCTTCTGTTTCTTAGTCTCAAGAGTGTCCATGAACGTCTTCAAAGTCTTAACATTGCAACCAACTAAAGTAAAATATCTAGGTTTACGACTTCCACCGAAAAGTAAAAGGAGTAAGTTTTTTTTTCTCGCTCATCTTGAATTCCTTCTTTCTTCGTGCCTGACTTCTTTGCTCGCTCGGCTTAATTTAGTTTAAATATATGCTAAAATACGTATTATTTCAATACGCATTTTTTGGAATGTGAATTCAGTTAAACAATAATTGAATACCCGAATAAAAAAAGTGAACTAGTTCACCATACACCGTCTGTGTCGTTAATTGTGTTCGCGTTCTTGTTTCCAAAATATCCCAAAGTTACTTACGCACTTGTCATGAATTGTTGCTGTTGTTGTTGTAATTCATTCGTGCGAATCGCATGAATGCATAATAGAATTTCGTTAATTTCGGCGGGCAAGCAAAATTAATTAATACGTTATTGTCTTCTGCGACCGCCGCAATTGTATGCGAATGCAAATGCTGCATGTGACTGATTGCTGGCGGAAAATAATTGATAGGCAGAAATCAATGCAATCAGCGTTGTCGTGTCGCACAACTTTGTTGTATTTCGTGAGCGGCGACTGCCACCGCAGACTGAATTGTATTGCAATTGCATTACATCGTGTTGCGTGGCGTTACACGCCAAGCGCTGCAAGTTTGCGCATCATGCAAAACATGGATGGACGAGTGGTTAGTGGCCCGTAGAGGGTGATAATAATTACCGTTGGCAGCGTCAACGTGGATGAATGATCGCCATAAATCAATTTTAAATTGGATGCAATTTGATAACGCCTAACACGTATTTATTGTGCGTGCTTGTCACATTATACTTGATAAGTATAAATGCATTTATTTCTTATCATTTTACTTCATAATCTAAATAACTATCTCTTATTCTAGCCAATATTTGTTGTTACATGGTTAAATATTGAAAAATTATGCATTTTCAGGTAAATCACTGACATTTTATATTGGGTACTCACCCCTTAGTCTTTGGTAGGCGACGTCTTGGATATCAGGTGAAGTCGAAGATTCAGGAAACCACATGGAAAAATTGACAAATTGGATTTACCATTACAACTTTTCAAAAGCATGAAGCTGAACGGGGGTACCCCCCATCTTTCAGGTAGAGAATTAAGAAAATAGCCTATCTCAGAAGGCTCCAAATTCGGAACAATTGGTAAATGAATTTTAGTGATTGCATTCATCGTCTTCTTCTAACGTTTTAAACAAGATGAAGTTCAAATGACGTTGAGTATGTAGAGAAATTGGATTTAGCATTATGACTTTTTCAGACCACGAAGCTGAACGGAGGTACCCCACTGATTAAGTGGTAAGTTATCGTTTTCTTTTAAGCTTCCAAACGAGATGGAATTTAAATGGTAAGTTTGTTTTCAATATCGTGTTGATTATGTACTCCAAAGCCGAAAATTGCCAGAATTCTTTTTAGGAATGTGTTTCAAGCACGAAAATAGAAATAGCACATTTAAGCATAAAGTGCACGTTATTACGAAAAGAGATCCAAACAAACGCATCTTATTTTTTACGTTTATTACAAATACGTGATCTTCATTATTGTCGCAGAAATTGAGCGCAGCTGAAGAGGAAGAAAAATTATTGCAAAGACGTGTTTGAGCGTTTTTCTTCGCTTCAATTTGTCGAGTTTCTTTATTCATTCCAGTCCATTACAGATGCAATCTAAATAGGTGAAACTGCATTTTACGTCTCTTTGTTCGCCGACAAGAATTTCCCACAATTAACAACAAGATGAAATTCCTCTGCAACAAATTGAAAACTTTTGTCTAATTTTTGTGCCCTTTAATAACCAGTCTCGTTCCAGTAATAATTACGTTCCTTTCAACGTTTTTAATTATTTAACAACCAGTTGTTCAATCTCCCAAGTATTTAGTACGGATCCTGAAATTAATTAGACGTCCTCCCACAAATTAAACTCAAATGTCGGAGAAATGTAAATTTTCCAAACGAAATCATAGTAGGCAGTAAATTCATTTACGAATAAAGAACGACAACTGTTGATGTGCGAGTATGCAAGAGCTGAGAAGTCATAAGACGCCGCATCGTGTTTGGTCGGTGGGAGACCGCGACGGCGAGCATTGGTGAAATCTAGGCCACGTCCGTATCCGGATCCTATGCTGAACATGAGCAAGAATACAAGAAGAGAGCAGCTCATCAAGGACTACGCTAACATCACGCAGCCAGTCGGCACACACTTATTTCTTCGTGTAATGTTCGCGTCCATCGACCTTGACATTGCCGCCGCTATGCTCGATTTTTGATAGATTTTATCAACTTTCTAACGCATCAATGTACGTCACATTTTTATTGATCAAATTGCATTGCGCCTGTCTGCCAACAACGTCCGCAATGATTCATGACTTCTCATTGCGATTGACTGAAACCACCCACTCTTTCGTTCACCAGTTCCCCCTCGATTGCTTAGCAAGATTTTAATTTAGATTGCCACTATTAATTTTCTGATTTTTATTACATCGTAAATGTGTGATGATTTATTACTAATTAAAGCATTCGTTCCTAATCTTCAGTTTTGCTTGACTATTATCCTTATTTATCAAAGAAGCAAGATTTAAAATACAGGGAAATAGTTTTAATCATTATTTATGATGACTTATTCTTTTACTTTTATTGCTTTTCAGAGAAGGAAAACAAAAAGTTCAGTTATTATTACCATAACTCAATTTAAGAGTCATAGAATATTTGTTGAGTAAGATATTAAAATATATTTAAAATTCGGGCATTTCATCACGCAAGAAGATAATGGTTAATCACGTCATGGTCCATCTGGCATTCAAATGAATAGTGCGCGCCCCCACGGCGTAAAACCCGCAGGACAATTAAGCGTAATGCATTCCTAATTTGAAGACAGCGTGTATCGGGCCGACATGCTCCGTATACGTGCAATTACCCGACGACGAAGAGGAATCAGACGCTAACTAAAAAGCGCTAAAACTAAATTGCTGCAAGCCGGCCGCATTGTGCGCATGCATCACACTCGACACACGCTCGCGCGCTAATTATCGTCCGATATTATTTCATCTTAATTAATACCTAATTACTAAGTAGAGCAGGAAGAAATCGTTCGAAATAATGAACCAACGAACGAACAAAAGTGCAAAACTATTTCAGTGTACGGCTGAACTACGGCGATTGCAGTTTATAAGTCATTTACGTCCTGCTTGTTTGCTTACTTGCCTGTACGCAGTAGTAAGTAGTCAGCAAGACTTTTAAGTACGTGGCGCAAGAGCGACGAACGAAGGCATGCGTTCAAAAAGTAGGTAAGTATGCATTGCAATGCATGGATGCCCTCATACTCGTCTCGTCTAGGATGCAAAAACATACACGACTATCGCTAATAGTTTTGCATAAATCAGTAAACTGTTTGTTAATTAAAAATGCAATTTCCTTCTTGCATACAACATCTTTGCGCGAATTATTTATTTACCATCTTGCACTTGTAATAAATGTCAATAAAAAGTCGTGACTTAAATTTCTTCGTCCACTGATAAAGTGACAGTTAGTGAATGGCTTAGTAACTTAAATCCTTCATAAGCAACTGGAATTAGTCAGTAGACTACTTAATTAAGTTACACTTTTTGTCAGTTCTTTCATTCTTGTGGGATTTTTAAATTACTATGACACCAAAAAAAAAACGAATAAAATTGTAGCGTGTAAAACGTGTGCAAATTGACAAAATAATACAATTAGTCGGTTTGTAAGTAGTCAAACTAGGCGCAAATTTACCATTGTACTTGTCGTGAAACTTGAAACAAGACAGAGTACGATCAGATACGCTCTCTTGTCATGATTGCTTACAACAAAAACTATAAAGATAATCTATTGTTAATGTACAATAATTACAAGAGTTTTATCTCTTAATTAATAAAAATGTGGAAAATGATGTAACAAATAAAAAAAGAATAATTTACTTCATTGCTTATTAATGTATTCGACCTTAATTAATTTATAAGAATTTTGGGCAATAAATTAAAATTTGACGAAAAAAATGTTTGATTTAATTAGCTAATTAAATTTATTAGGTGTATATTTTACGCATATCAAACACCATTCGAGTGAAGTAGATTTAATTGAAATGATTTATGCATTTCTGGGTTTCTTCGTCTGCGTCTGAATGCAAAAGCAAGTCATCGGCTATTTAGTAATTGAAACCAGTTGGCAAGCAACGCAACCGGCAGACGCACGCGCGTAATTGCATACTTGCTATGTTCTCTCCAATCAATGCAAACACAACTGCTGGTCATCGATGAGACGAAGAGCACGGCTGGAACCTAACGCATCGCGTACTCTCCGCGTTACCTACTTTACGCATTCGTTCGCGCGCCGATAAATTTTCAATTAGCATCGCGGCGGCACGAGCAATTCGTTCCGATTCGTTTTCAACAAAACTCGCGCACTCTAACAACCAACGTGTATCGCTCATGCCGGCGAACGGAAAATATGGGATGGAATTGAGCGCACGCAATTGGCATTTGCCAATAAATTTCCGCGCTTCGGTTATGTCGCGTTCAATTGCGGTTAATTTCGCCCGGATTTATTATTGAATTCCATGTCCTGCTTTTGTCGCACTCGCAGTCGTTTCGCTACGTTTTCTCTCCTCCGTGCAATGGATTATTCGATCGCGTATGAATCGATGAATGCAATTCATATATGGGTAAAATGTTTGCATATGGTAATGGATTAGAATCAACTCGCAATTAGAAATAACTACGAATTTCAAATTTCAATTAGAAACTTCCGCAATTGCGCCGATTTCAATTGATGTGCAATTAATTACTTTCTTTTACTTTATATAAAATTAAATAAAACTAACTAAATCTAACATTTTGATCACTAATGAATTAAACTAATATTTTGATAGATAATAAGAGATTATATAATATGCAAGTGATAGAAAAAAACTTTTAAAAATAAAACGAGTACAAAACATTGGTGGAAATTAAATGGAGAAATAGATTGATTGGAATTCGGTCAAAACTTTCACGCCAAATTAATCTTTTTCTCTTATTGTGCATTCGGGTGCTTCTTCTAGCAGGACGAACGATACCAACAACACGAACACGAATCGAGAAAAACACTAGGAGATAGACAGACGTATTGATGAAATTGATTGATAATTAATTCGGATCACTAAACTGAATGTGAAGAACAGTGGGTAAGAGCGCGTGCGTTAGGCATGCTTCAGTGGCATTGCTATTGCTGCGAGAGATAATGACTGGGACACTTTTTAATACACCTTCGGCGTTCGCGATCGGAATGCTGCCTAAATAATCGTAAAGTATTACTATGATAATAACAGAGGCTAGAAGAGATAACGTAATGATAGGCATCGCGGGCACACACTTGATACGCTTCTTTCGACGCAAGTAGCGCCGCCGCATACTAAATTTAGCTAAATTATACGCTACTGCACGAAATGGTGAGATTCACAGACATCATTAAGTCAACTATGAAGTAGCTCAATTTAATTATGAGTTCCATTTCATTTCGCTGAAGAGAACTAAAGAGACGGATATGTTGAAATTTCCTAAGTGTCTTTATAGACTGATAAGCTTGTAATTATAGTTTATGTTGTGAATAACAACTTATCATATGATTCTTTTATCTTACTTAAAAATGCTAATTATCTAATTATATTATTATCAATTTATAGTACAACTAGGATACCATTTTTAAAGCTTTCGCAATTAGTTTCTTCGTTTTAAATGTGCAAGTCAGTCCACTATTTCGAAATGAAATTGCAATCAACTCATATCTTTACCATTCATAGAGCACTTGTAAAAGATAACTTTGAAATTAATTAGTCAATTAATTCGCATGCCAGAAAACTGATGACGTATTTAGAATGCGAATTTTAATTTCTTTTTATTATCATATACATTTAAAATCAAATGCATCGTTGTGTACCAATAGCATATGTGTGAAAGAGAGAGACGGGTATATGCGGTGTGTGAGGTGTGAATTTTCACACCTTCTGGTGAATTGATAATCGCCAATTGATAGTTGTACTTAATAATTGGCGATTACTACCGTTTATTATTTTAATTAGGTGTGATTTTTCACACCTCTCGACGGAATGATTATCAGCATTACTTGTTATCAACCATTATTTTAATTAATTGCTTTTTTGCTCCTTTTTTTCGCACCTTTGAATTTTTTTGTATATGTGAGCAACATGCTCATACACATACAAAATGTTTCATTCCATTGCTTTTAATGTTTTTTTTTACCACTTATAGTAAAAGGATGTGCTCTCTTATGCTTTGTACTTTGAAGTATTGACTTTATTGATTAGATAATGAAAAAGCAATTAACTGAAAATTAAAGCGACTTTTTTCATAGATTCTGTTGTTTATAGTAGAGTTAGGCATGGGGGTTGGTCATTGATGTTGAAATTTATAATTAAAAAGTGAAAAGGGGTTGACGTATTTGAATTTCTAATTGAAAAGTGCTCGCCTGCGCTTGTTTTCAGATAATTTCACATCATCGTCGTGCAGGGCATTTTAGCACCCCTTGAACGGCCGCTGCCGCCGCCGCCGCCGGGGTGCGAACAAAGTCGAGGAACGGGCGAGCGTCCACGTCGTCGACAGACTTTTTAATTACTTCCAAATGCGAAAACATTACGCGCGTTTAACGCGACGGAAAATCAATGTGTAGCAAAGGTGTCGAGACGCGAACGCAAGAAAAACAAGCGACAAAGAATTGAAAGAAAATGCGTAATTGCAATCAATTGCAGCGCTGATTGCGCGTTTGCTGTCGATTGTAATGTGGTGTTGTCATGTCAACCAATGATGCGGTGATTATTCAGGTATGAATGAACGCGTTCGCGTTGCAGTAATTGCATTGTCTCGTCATTGTCATTCGCTGCGCGGTAATGCAACACGAGAAGAGAAAGAAACCTAAGCCTGCGTGGTTCTTGTTGTTTGTTGCTCTGATTGTGCACGCTGCGTTTGCAATACTTTCACGTATATCCGGGTGGTGCAACATGCGCAATATTGTCTGTCACGCTTCACATGCGTTTGCCAGGTGTACCTATGTGTTGATAATGACGAGCTTGATGCTGTTGCTGCTGTTGTTTGTTTGTTACACCCTGCTTTCCGACTGCGGTATTTTTGTTGTTCGCGCTGCGGTTCGCGACATGACGAGGCGCGTTGAACGCCGCCACTGCGAGTGAAAGCGGATATGTTGCTGTCACTTGCGTCATACGCGCCTCACGCGTATTTGCCCGAATTGTAATGGATGGTCGTGCATTATTCACGCTTTTAACCCAATGCTTTTATAAATTTCCAATGTGCAATGACGACTTAAAATTACCTTATTACTATAACAGCTAATGAAAATCTCTCGTTCATGTATTTCTCTCAAATAGATTAGTACTTTATTCTTTTTCATGATCTCGATTAAAAGTTATTCTTCTACTATTGTTATCCAGAGATAGCTAGGTTGTTGGTTACTAGCCTTCTCCGAAGGTGAAGATTAAAAGATGTAGTCAAAAATGCAGGATGCAGGACAAGCAACTGATAACTCAAGTATTAATTGTAAGAAAAATGACAATAAGACCAGCAGTCCTTGATACCTTATATGCAATTTGCCCGTCATTAATTATTATGAATCATATTTAAATGATGACCACCCACAATAAAAAATGAAAACTTTCGTCTTGCATGCATAATTTTTGCCAATAATTAATTAATTAGTCATAAATCCGTGTTTTGTTTGTTAAACCTGATTCATCCTCTATCTATCTATCTTTGAGCAATTTAAAAGGCATCAGTGACCTCTTTGTAAAAGGATCCTGCACCCACACAATTACCACAAAGCACTTGGAGCATTTTCGTACTTTCATTTTGCTTCTTCATTTCGACTTGGTCAAATTGTTGTGCGTCATGAATTGTTCGCGTATGTGTTGTATGTAGTTTCATTATATGCTCTAACTATTTTGATATAAATATTCATACACTTTTCACCTCCTGGTGCAATTCTAATTTCTTTCTCTTGGATTTAATTCCATCCAGGTATCTCTATTTCTCTGATGGTTTATCTTTCTCCTTTCTTCACAGCCGCATCCATTGATTATCTCGCATTCTGCATATTTACAATAAAGTTAAGGTACTTCGATTGTGTTTGACGCATGAAGAAAAAGGAGAAAAGGATTTTGATTGACGCATGGAGAAAAAATGCATGCGCTTTGGGTTGGATGATTTCACATGCATAAATCAGCAAGGCCATAAATATCAAATGCTAGGCAGGAGGCTGACGAATTAATAAAAAAATAAGGAGTAGTAAGTAAGTACTCAAGCAATGCAGAAAAAAGTAAAATGAAAGCAATGCAAACTTTCTAATCTGGATTATTTACATATCGCTTTGGTGGTTTCGCATCAAGTGACAGTTATAGTTATGACTCATAATGTGCGTGTTTCACAACGTATTTGTCATTGAGTCGTTAGTAAAAGTTACATTGCCAAAAAAATAATAATGAGTGTGATTACTTTTATGATGGTATGTAAGTACTATGGACATAAAAGTGAAATTAACCCTAAAATGTCTAATGTTAATTAAGTTTAAAAAAATTATTATCCTACTTATAAATATTTCTCTGTATACTAAAGTACTTTAAGCAAGAATAGATAAAGAACAGAGCTTAATAGATCTTCTTGCTAATTATTCTTGAAATTCAACTTTCCACTTTTCAGTTCTGAATAAAAGATAAAATTCTCTGGTTTTATTTACTTTTGAATAGCTAAATTTCTATGAACTAAAATTATCCCCTTTTACAATTAATAATTTTTTATCAATTACTTTCTATTATTTTATGATTGAACGTTCATTGAATCAATAATGAAATAAATAAAAAGTAAACTGTAATTTACTTTTACCAACACTGTAAAGTGTGAAGTGACAAGTAATTATTAAGTACATCCTAATTAAATTGTTGAATAACAAATAAATTAGGCGTGCACGCTATAGATTTAAATTTATTGACAAGCCATCTATATCTATATATATATAAAGCAAAGTAGTGTTTCTTTGTGCGAGGTGGACGTGAAAACCACTGGACGGATTTTAAAGCGGTTTTCTTCATTATGTTCGGTATATATGTTGCCAGGTTTTAGGCTATAGAAAAAAACGTAGACTTGCATAATTGTTGAGAAATAAACAAATTACTGATTTTAAGTGTGTTGGGTTGCATATTCAGTTACGCCCCTAAAAGATATCAAATTACCAAACTCCTTAAGGCGGGCACACTAAGCGCACCCTTTGTACGCCGATGATGCTGAGGCTGCTAAGATGAACTGAGAGTATTGAAAGAGCAAACTTTCTAAAATCGGGGGTGTGATAAATGCATATGGGCCGAGAAAATGTGCAGTTTTAATGTCGAGGGTGGGACAGATAAACACAACATTTGATTTGAATACATGTAAGAGCGCTTAAGAGAATACACCGAATGCAACTGAAGAAATGGAGCAATGTTGATGTTTCTAGATAATGTTGTAAATTTGAGGTGCGTCTCATCGTTCGGTGCGTGAATGCATTATCAAAGAATGTGAATTTCAGTTCTAAAGTAATTTGTAATTAAAATCACTACGAACGGGTAACAATATGAATGGAGAACATAGGATGAAACATGAATTTTAATTCGGGATGTGATAGCCGAGTGCCAAATTCGGTACATATATAAATTTGAAATGGATAGTAAATTGAAATTTGAAAGCTGAGCGCATCAAGTAAATTTAATTCTCATGGACCGAGAAAATGTGAAGTTTTAAAGTCGAGGGTGTGACGGATGAAAAAGAGCGCATAAGAGAATACACGAATGCACCGAATGAAGATATGAATGGTGATGTTTTTAGATCATGTTGTATTTTAGATTAGAATTGTAAATTTGGGGTCCGTTTTATCGTTCGCTGCGTGTAATAAATAGTCCGTGAATAAACGCGTTATCAAAGAATGCAAGTTTTACTTCAAAAGTAATTTCTGATTAAGATCACTCTTAACGGGCGGCAATATGAATGGAGAACATACGATATAAATGAATTTTGAACCGCGATGTGATGAATTATTTTCCGAGCGCCATAATGAATTTTGAACCAGAAGTTGATGAATTATTTTCCGAATGGATTAAGTGTAAATAATGCATTGAAATTTGAAAAATGATCATCAACTAAATTTGATTCTTTCAAATGCGTTATAGAAACACCAAAATTAAATCCCCGGCGAAGCGGGGCTTGCAAGGGGCCCCTAGTAAATAATAAAACGAACGAATCAATTCAGGCACGCTATGCGTACAATATTCATGCGTTGAAATGCGTGTACCGTTTTGTTTATAACTTTGCAAAACATAACGATTCGTGTATGTCAAATATTTTTTATTCTTCGACACATGCTGATTTCAAACTTTAATATTAGCTCAACTTTGAGATAGTTTATAGATAACATGTTGAAATTGTATACTGAGCAATTATTTTTTTTCACTACAACATTACACGATATTAACGGCGATAACGACCTAGTTACTCTCGTGGCAAATTAACACTTGTTCGTATTAGCAAAATGATGAATGATAAATCAATCAAATTATCGATAAATATATACCGTAACAATATAATTTTTTTTGTTATAGACTTTTCATCAGCTCCAATTTTGATTAATTGTAATTTGTAATTACTACATACACATCGCACCTATGGATTAGTTGATTATTTAAATATATTGTTTAGTTGTTATTAAAATCCAATAATTTTTAAATTGCCTTTGAATGTTTTTAAAAATTCGGCCGGAAATTGATTTGATATCCGCTTAACTGAATTGCACTCATGCGTGTGCCAAATGCATCGGTGCGTTCAATTTCGACGCTCGCTAAAATCCTTACAGTTTTCATTGTACAATAGTCAGGCTGCGATCCGTCGCGACGCTTCGAATTGCACGATTTTGCATATTCATTGAATCGAAATGAACTCACTCGCATTTATTTACTCATTCAACGTTGCATTCACTGCCAGTGCATTCAAATTAAAATGCATTCGAATGCATTTTCCATTAGTGCAGATGATACCTGTGATAATTATATATTTATCAAATAGATCAATCGTATATTTAAAACGAAATTTTTGTAAATTGTATGAAAAATGTTATTGAGCGGCATTTTGATAATCCGTGTTAATAAATTGTTCAAAATCAATTTATAGAAATGTCGCGTACAAATGACTCACTTGGAGAGAAAATTAATCGCGGCTCATAAATAAATTCATTAAATATCAAATGACACAGTAATAACAAAGTGACACATTGCTTAAACTATGAAGATGGGTTGGTCACAACAATCATTCATATTCGTCCATGTCACGGTGGTTTGGCGCGTCGCAATGCAGAGAAAAATGACAAAACGTGAAAGCAATAATGAAAAAGCACCACACACGCCCGCAAATATAGGTCATGCCAATCGAAGTATACGTTAAGCGCTAAACACAAATGTAATGCGCTAAATTCGCATTCATTGAATTTGCTAACAATCGTATAAAGACTGCTTCTTGACGAGATCAATATGCATAAAATATGATACTTCATTCTATCAAAGACAATAACAAATGTCATTTACAACTGTACAAATTTAAATTTTTAAGTATACTTAATAAATGCGCACCTTTCTTATGCCAAAAAAAGAAAAAAATTAAATAATCTGTGTCATTATTTGCAAATTATTATGCACTGACTGGCAGATAAATGTATTCCAGTAGTGTAACAATTTTATACTTACTTACTTATCATTTTACATACAATTGTTCTGCGTCCCAGACACAAATCATGCTAATGAATTAATGAGTATGCGAAGAAATATTTTTTCATTTAGCAGCAAGTCGATGGAGGAAGAAGTAAGGCAAGCAACAAACTGTTAAAACAGCCAACAACAATGCGTATTATGCGCAATGATGCGCAAGATTTCAAGGTGCTTAAGCGTCTAAGAAATGAAATAGTTCGCATTCCGTTATTCATTCATTCATTCATTCACTCTCTTAGATTTCATTTCGATGCTCGAACAACAACAGTTTCTGGTTTAGTGGATTAGGCGCGCTCTTTATATGCTAATTCGCGTCTAAGTGTTTCTCGTTTTGTTTTTTGATTTTGCAAATTAAGTAAACAAGCTAAATTCATAGTCAAGGACATGGCTTATGAAAGTTTAGAGATACTAATGTGAATTTGCAAATGCGGATTACTTCGATTTCTCTTTGTATTCATACGACAAAAAATTAAACACTTGCTTCATGTTGAATTACGCATACATTTTTGATATTTTCTGAATGGTAATTAAATCTTAAACAATTGTCATTATTCCATATGTATTTTTGGAGTTGAGAAAGAAAGTCGAGTGCTAATTGGATGAGTAATTTGCTCGAAATATTTTAAGACAATTAATTGCAACTTTCAACAGCAATTACCAAACTTACACGCTATAATTTGTGTAAATTCTCAAATTAATTTAAATTTTGTGATTTTCCTTAAATGTTTAAAAAGAATTGCTCTGGTTTATCACATCATCAACAGCCACATATAATGTATTGACCTTATTTCAATGTTTATAAATAATTAATTTCAATACCGATTGAACAATTACATGCCGTTAGACTTGCAAATAAACTTGACGTGATTACTCGTTGCGGAATGCGCTGAAGAAATCCATCACGCACAAGTTTACAAGTTACACTCACTTGTCATTTAAAAAAGCTGTCAATAAGTAAAATATTTCAACACGAAAATGATGAGTTAATGTCAATTTAATTGAATCGGAATTGCCATTGAATTGAAACATCATCTGCATTATTCAAATTCGTTAAGTTTGAATCGCTGAGGAAAAGTGGAACGAGGATCGTACAAGAAACGTTCGCATAATATGCAAACAAAGCACAATTCCACCTTGCAATTTGCATTCGATTGCACATTTGTGGCTTTTTCGTAATTACACACATGCTGCAAGCAAACTCTTAGACTGGTTGGCTAAAGAGGTAATCATAACGTATGTGCATTGCCATTCAATGCCGATGAAGAGAAATTATACTTGTTCCTCTTCCTTCTTGATGTACAGTGCAATGTTTTTGTTTCGTTCATTATTTCTGCGGTGAGACGACTACTACTACTACTACTACTGAACCAAAGTATTTCTCGTTTCTTCCTGGCATTTTTTCGTTGCAACTCTTCCATGCTATTGTAATGTGAGCACAATTGCGTTACACATACATCAATTTAGATTATGTGCACGTTTTGTGTTTTATAATAATAAACTACCATCTAATAATCACGACAATCGACGATGAAATAATAGTGTCACGCGTTTTTATCTTCCTTAAAATGGATTTAAAGAATGTTTAGCTTGAACTGGAACTTTTAATAAACGACATTACTTATCAGGAATTAATTAAGTGGATAAAATTTCATTACTAAATTATTCAAGAGTTATTATCACGTGTGAAACTATTCTTTTACTTTGAATGTACGACTGACATAAAGCACCCTTTCTTATCTCTCAAATTGAATTATTTACTTGATGGTGTCATTACGCTAGTGAATAAGAAGCATCATTTATACGCTTTTTGCCCATTCGAGTGTGCTATAACTCGGCGCTTTTTCGCGTCTGTGATAACGAAAATTCCTGGCGCTTTCGTACGCCGCAAGCACGCTGGACTTAAATAGAAAAATGTACTTTTTCCACGAGTGCGCATCCCAACTGTGAGATGCGCTTTTGTTCCTTTATTTCTAGTCGGGATTACACTGACGATCGCTTTATAAATCTCGGCGTACATTCGTTGTCTTCCCGCGCGAGTGTATTGCGAAGAGATAACCAAACTCTCAGCATCTGCCGGAGCCGCGCACTAAACTTATTAAAATCAGATCCGCATCGTGTTCCGGAATACCGACCCATGAAATCCCATAAGGTGTACACTGCTCCCTGTCCGAGTGGTGCAAAGTTTTCCGTGACGTGCTCAAAGAACGCAAAAGCCACAAACGCACCAAACTTGCAACTAAATCAATTTTTCTGTTACCCATATCGAATTTATTATGGTTTCACATGCGTAATGCTATTTGCAAAATACGAAAAACCTCTTTATTGATTTGACACGAATTTTGAAAAATCAACTACAGCCCGCATTGTTATGCATTGCCACCCACATAGTCCAAATGATAAGATGAGCTGCTATCACTAATTGTTACATATTACTGTAATAACGCAGAGTGAAATTGCGTTTGCACGCATACCGGAAACGGATTTTCCATTACTTACGCGCTATGCTTGCTATTGTTATACAATTGATCAAAAGCTCGAGTGAGTTCGGAATTTTACAAGGTAAATGAATAAGACTTTATGTAATACGTGATTTTACACTCGAGGATGCAAACACGGATATCACCTCATTACATTACGATTAGTCAAGAGATTGTGACGCACGTCATGCAAAATATTTCGGCAGTCGTGCAAAGATTGCACAACAACACAACAAATGTAATGTATTGTAAAAAAAGAAAGTGATGGTCGACTGGACGCGTCACCATATCATTTAGCTATCTCTTTTTATTTGGCATTGTTTAATTCCAAAATTTTAAAATTTTTGGCCCTACAAATAAATTATCAGGCGATTTAAAACAGCAATGATAAAATGGTTTAGTACACAACTAAAATCCGATCATTCACGACTTTTTACGCAAATTGAACGCCCTAATATCGAAAATCGTTTTTCTTTTTGGAAATCAAAAGTGGATTTTGAAAGAGTGGAACTCTTTGTCTAACATATAAGACACCTGCGGCAGGTAAGGACAATTATGTTCCATTTATGTATATTCTGTATCTAAGATCACTTTCTGCTTGATTTTGCTTAATTAAGAATATGTAAATTAAAACAATTGACTTGCGAATGCAGAGTGATCTCGCGTAAGTTGTAAAAAAACGTCGAGGAGTCCAAAAAGCGAAGGTTAGATCCGGGCTGTAATGACGTGCGTGGTATCAGCCAGGCGCACGTTGCGCTTCCTTTAGCAATTCACCTCCATCCGTGTTGTAGCTGGTGGTACTCCTCGCCGGCTGAAGACGACATCAACCAGCAAACGCGCGCCCGCTCAGAGAGAGGGGAAAACTTTCACATGTATATATAAAACCAACGGGAGATTTTAAACCGTATTACTTTTCGTTTAGTTAGGCACGGTGCACACACAGGACGCATTCGTACATGTGGCGTGTGTGCTGACTCCTTTTTGTCGTTTATACATATTTTGTTTGAATTTCGGATTAATATCATCTCGCTCTGCTATCGCGCACATCGCCCAAAGACTGTCATGTGCATTCAGTGTTTGTTAGTTGATCTAGTTAGTGATTGAATTAAGATAAGACTGCAAAGTGTGCTCAAACAACTAATTAATCAATAACTAATTGATTAGTTAGTCTCGTTCAACAACACCACTTTAAGGACTAAGCAAGGATTTTCTTCACTATACTCCGCCGAATAGATGAGCGACGAGTTGATCTTGTTTTGATTTAAGCTCAAAGTAAGTGACTTTTATCAAGAGAAATAATTTCGCAACGAGTGCGTTAAAAAGTCAAGTCGAAAATGATTAAAAAGAAAGGCTTTCATAAGTCTTCTTTCTCCTCGTAAGTGTTTTAAGGAAGCATTAAGATAGCTCAAGGCAACAACACGTTATTGAGCGCGAGAGGCGCGAGCGTGCGCGCGGATGGCTTGAGAAAGGAAAGCAAGTTAGTGTGTCAATGGAGAAGCGCGCACTTGCCGCGAACCAGAAGAAGAAGAAGAAGAAGGAGAAGAGGAAGAAGTCTTCGTCAGTCAACTTACGCGTATTCAATTTACAAGCGCATCGGGCGCTCAAGCGGAATTCCAACGTTTCATACGAACAGCACTAATTATAATTATCGAATAGGTACAAACAGTTGGCGCACTCTGAATGAATATTCGAATATTCTTACAAATATAGCATTTCTTCAGAAACTGTTATTTTGGCTCGTAAGACGTGTCTTTTTATTAACCAATCTCGTCTAGAATGTGTTAAATTGTACACTTAAAACACCAATATTAACCTAAAATAGCGAAAAGTCATTTAAACATTTTATTGCTACTGCGTTGAGCAACTATAACATGAAATCAACCAGTTGCTCTTGCATTTCATAAAATTCAGACTAAACAATTCGTAAACTTTTATGTAGAGTTTTAAAATGTATCAGAAAGAAGTGAGAAATAGTCTGATTCATTTACAGTAAGCGTAATGGAATAAATACATAAATAACGCTCGCGTTCATTAACGGTTGATGATGATGCGCATGCACAACGTACTGAAGAAGCTGAAGAAGTTCAATACAAACGGCGTTAATGAATGTACGTTATGACACACCTGCTGTACGAAAATGTGTTGTCTAAATTGCTCTTAAATAATTTTTTCTAACGCTCAAGTAAGAGGAAAGTTTGAATTTTTTGTCAGAATTCCTAATGGAAGCAATATGCTCATAGTTTTTGTGAAATATTTGCCAGAGCTGGTTTATTAATGCAAGACGATTTCAATTAAATCGAATAATAATAATACAGCGAAACGTAACGGAATTAACGGTCCTTCCGAATGATTTTTTCCATCATATTTGTGTTTCTATTCGAGTTCACAAGCCGCAAAAGCGCACGTCATAATAATATTTGGTGCAATCAGATGCGAGCTGAGCGCGCGCGCGTTTGCTGTGATGAAATAATTAATGATATACTTGTTTTTCGACTGTGCCCGATGAGGAGTTGTTTGCTCCAGAAAACAAAATCCAAAAATTCACACGTAAATCTAATTCTTCATTTTGAATTCGTGATTTTTCCTTTAAACTTGTTGAGCAAACTATGATAATATTTGTAGCAATTTCGTGTAATTGAAACAAATTAAAAACATAAAGAAACTTGCAACAAATTGTGCTTAACTGAAAAAGTGTTTGAAGGAGAAACAAACAACAATGCATCGTAATAAACAAAATTATCTAACATTTCTCTTTTTGTTAGTCTAGCATTATTTAGTTATCCACTAGTTGTTTACTCACGAGTGGAGAGAGAGAAATTTCACTTGAAATTCCTGCTCGCATTGCATCCAAGTACTTGCATGCGAATACTGAGAGGTATGCATGTAAAATCGTTTTAAGGTTAGTTGAACAGTTCTGCTCTCTACCGAAATACAATGGACGAAGTAAAAGTACCACGACCGTCTTCGTCGGTGGCGGCAATTGGCGGTGTGTGTGTGTTTTGCAACGAAAACAAAACACCGCACAATATTGCACTGGGAACAATGGAATAGAAAACGAGGCGCGCATGTGTGCGCAATAAAATAGACATCAAAAATAGCAAATATGCGCATGGAGGAGCACGTAAATCTATTATTTTTCGTCATTGCGATTCATTAATAATGAGCGATCATATTGTCTCAATTGCAAAAGGTGGATGATCATGATGCAATTTTTCACTAGAGTTAATCCGAAGCACACACAAAAAAAAAATAGAGAAAGCGTGCGTACCCGTATTGCATGCAATAATTTAATAGCAAATAATAAAGTTTGGCAATGCTCGTCCACTCTTATTTGTTATTGCGCTTCCGTATTTGCATTCCACCTGTATCTATCAGCATTTTGAGGAGTGGGTGTAACACGCGAATGAAAATGCATTGCAGTATTGTTCGGCGAAGCTCTTGCTGAAGAGATAAATAAATTGATTTATTATATGCCGGCGATGATGACGGTGCGCGGTGAGTTCTTGTTGTTGTTACGTTACGTGCTTGTTATTCATGCAAACGCACACCATCCTACGTTCTACTTTCTCGCCTCCGAGTTGTGCGTTGTATTATTATTATGTCGGTCGGCGGCGTATGATGCGAGCGTATAGATAAGAGGCCCTCTCTTTGCACATTCGCGCAAACAAAACCGAAACGCAGAGTAAACTTTGAATATTTTGCAAAGCCCATTAAGTAGCTAAAAGTATCTAAAAGTGATTTCCTGTTTTATCATAACAGGCTTTATGGATAACGTCATAATTTATGATGTTGTTTATCAAACTTTGCTCGCAAACAATTACAAAATAAAGTTGATTTTAAGCTTGAAACTAGAAAATGAGGCACAATTTGATTAATTTTAGCGCCGTGCATTTCTTTTATTGGATTCGCTCCGTCAATGATCTATTACTTTCGGGCGTAACGAACAAGAGCAGAAGGCGTTTAGGGCGCAATACGCGAGTACGTTCCGCTTCGCTAGAGTGTAACATACCGGAGGTTGGCGCGCGCGGCGGCGAACGCCTAAACAAAAACTAATTGGGCCGATAGATTGGCGCTCCGCGTGGTGTGACCGGAGAAAGCGCCTCCGCTTAATGTGCCGCAGCAAGTGTAAGAAACCAGCCAAAGACGAAGAGGAAGAAGCAGTTAGTGGCTACCGTATGCATGCATGTGAATGCATTGCACATAACTGTATTCGTTGAATACGCCAAACACATGTTGCGCTGTTGCAGCGGATGCGAAAAGGGTGAAAGTGGGACAAGTTTACAGGGTGTCTGGTGATAATTATTTTGGAAATTTACAAATTATAAATTAATCAATATCTGAATATTTAAGGCAATAGAAACGTAGGTTTTACCCTGATTTGTGGATTGGTCTATCTTTCAAGGGGTTGGTATGTCGAGTAAAGGGCAATTATGCTTAGAAAATTATGAATTGTTAATAGATGTGAGAAAAAACTCTCTGTTCAATTTGTAATAATTGCGCATGAAAAAGATTACTATGAATGAATGCCTTGATTCGAGCTAACAAGTTGCTTCTTGAGCATTTTGAAGAGTTCGTTAGTGATGCATACGCGCATTATGCAGGCCGTTGAAGGAGAAGAAGAAGCAGACGGTGCGCGTACGCGATCCGGTAGTGTGTTAGTGGGTCAGAGTTCGTCAGGTGCGGAAGACGAAGAATTTCTGGCCGGCACCCAAGCGTCTCGCGATCATTTGCCGAGCGCGCGCGCGCTCGCACTTCGCGTCACCTCAATAAATCTACTCATTCACTAATTGGTTTCTTCGTTTGCTTGTTTGCATTGCAGATACGCGTAAGGAACGAACGATGACACCGACGATACGATATTTCGTCTTCACGATACTCTCAGTTTTTCTGCTAAAGGTAATTTCGCTAAAACTTAATTAAATATCAAGTGAAGACATTCATTTGTGGTTTGTAATTATAGGAAAGCAAATGCGATGCTCCTCTATCCGATTCAGCGTCCTTACCACTAGAGCATCGTGCCGTTTATGGGCCGCCATTGTCGGGACCAGGATATGCACCTCCACTGCTCGGTGGCGGTGGAGGTGGGCAAGGGCCCGACGACCCATGGCCACTAGCTACGCCAGATATGCCGAAAATTAAGCACTTGCAAGTGCAATGTGAAAAAACACATATGCGAGTTAATATCGAATTTGATCGACCTTTCTACGGAATGATATTCTCGAAAGGATTCTATAGTGATCCACACTGCGTGCATTTGAAACCTGGAACTGGTCACCTCAGTGCAACATTTGAGATATTCTTAAATAGTTGCGGAATGTCTTCATCGGCGAACCATAATTCCGGAGGTTACGGTAGTCCAACACCGAGTGGAAGTTATGTGGAGAATACGATTATTATTCAGTATGATCCTTACGTACAGGAAGTTTGGGATCAAGCAAGAAAATTACGTTGTACTTGGTATGATTTCTATGAAAAAGCAGTCACGTTCAGACCCTTCCAAGTTGATATGCTCCATGCGGTGACTGCCAACTTCCTCGGTGATAACTTACAATGCTGGATGCAGATCCAGGTGGGCAAAGGACCGTGGGCTTCTGAAGTGTCTGGTATCGTGAAGATTGGTCAAACAATGACCATGGTTCTTGCGATTAAGGACGACGAAAACAAATTCGACATGCTAGTGAGAAATTGCGTAGCGCATGATGGCAAACGTGCACCTATTCAACTAGTTGATCAATATGGATGTGTAGTGCGACCGAAAATCATGTCCAAGTTCCAGAAGATTAAGAACTTTGGTCCTTCCGCATCAGTTGTATCGTTCGCCTACTTCCAGGCGTTCAAATTCCCAGATTCAATGAATGTGCACTTCCAATGCGTGATCCAAGTATGTAGATACAATTGTCCTGAACCTAAATGCGGAGGAGGACTTGGAATTGAGGGCAATTATGGACCACCACATGGAGGTGGAGATTTCGGTGGCAATGGACATCAAGAATACGGACCACCACAATTACCCGAATATGGTGCACCAGCGGCTTTCCCCGATCCAAGGCATCCATCTGGACCAGCTGGAGCCTACTCCGAAAACAACCCTGATGTGGTACCCGCACCTCAAGCGCAGACTTCCCAATCTTCATCAACATCCAACCCACCCAACGCGCCAAGTTCACCACCACCTCAACCCTCGCCCAACAACAACGAAATCCACCTGCCGCCACCACCTCCACCAGGCCATCATGGCATCTACAATACAGTAAAGCGAAAGAGCAGCATCCCAGAAGAATTCGAGGGCAACCTAGCCACTCTCGGTGGACGTCCACGATCCGTTGAAAACCTGCCCGCTGAGCTCCAAGGAGCCCGACGACGTCGGAGCACCGAATCAATGAACGTCGTCGTCAGCAGGGTTTACAAACGTGAAGCGCAAGAGATGACAGACGTCAACACTAGTCGAATCATTCAAGTGGTAGCACCAGGTGACGTAAACTTTGCGCTCAATGCTGCCGCAAGCAACGAAACTGTTGTGATCCAGTCAGCGTCCACTTCGGACCCGGAAACCATTTGCATGTCAGTGCCCAGCTTCGTCGCCGGCCTGGTCATGCTCCTTCTTGTGCTCATTGTCGCTTCCTTGGTGGCGGCCTTCCTGTTTGTGCGAGTGCGCGCCATCGATCGCAAGGGTACAGCCGCCGCCACCACGTTCATGAGCGCGCGCGGCTACGACAACTCCGAGTTCGTCAAAGTTGCCAACTGAAGAATCTGAAACGAAACGCAACTGTTAGTAATGTGAACTATTTATCGAACGTATTTGTTGCCGTACTGTTCCCCGAACGTTCCAAAGATGTTGTTCAGGTTAAGCGAGTGATTTAAGGAGATTAACACGTAAATGTGCGCATACGCGTTCGGTTCGGTGGCAGTCAAGGACGAAAACTCAGAGATCAAAGAAGACGAAGACGAAGAAGTCGATGAAGAAAGGCGCACAATGCACATAACATTACACTTTTATACTATTTATTTATTACACAAAACACAAGCGCACCACTTGAATGGATTTCCAACCCTATCCTCAATTTTCTATCAGGTTCTGTTCTTGTACGCATTGTGCTTATGACTTTGCATTTCAAAACCACTTGCTTAACTAAGTCATGTTCAGTTTTTAATCAGTCATAAGCATGATTCCAACCCCCGTTTTCAATCTTCCTCTAATTGAACACATTTATACCCCCTTTATTTATACGACTTTATATAAAATATCTAAGTTATTTTTTATTAATTAATATCGTTATTTATATATAAAGAGAAATTGATGACGAACACTAATTAGTTGAGTAAATGCGAACAACAACGAATCAATACCAATTTCCACATGATGTGAAAAGATCTGGCGATATCATCCGACTTGATACGAAAGTGGTGTTTGCCAGATTGTCGAAGATTTGGAATTAATGAGGAAATTATTATGTATTGCGATTGCGGCTTGTGCATAAGTAAGCGAAAGACGTGGAGATGGCCAATCTGCAAGGAGGAAGCGTAAGAGCAAGCATGCAGAGATGATGAGGATGGCCCCTTGAGGCAGCAGCTGCCATTTGCTCCACTGGCCCACATCCAACGCGCGAACGTAAGATCATGATTGCTGAAGACGACGATGAGGATGATTCTCGCCCGTATAAAGCCATCGCGGAGCCGCATCGAAACAGCCTAGTCTCATAGTTAGGAATATGTAGACCACATGTATATGTAAATAAGTGTTGTGTATCGAAGAAATACTCAAAATGGAAATTGAAGAACACGGCTGCGACTCTTTCTCTTCTTCGCCGACCGAGAGATAGAAATGTAGAGAAGGAGCGCGTGCCGCTGCAAGTATAATCGAATTGAAATCTGCTATTGTATAGACGAATAAAAAACAAGCGCAAATAACGTAGAAAAAGAAAATGATGATGATGAAGAACAAGACGAAGAGGACATGATGCACGTGTGTGTGGAAATTTATTCCAGCATTGTTCTTCTCGCTGCTTTTGTTTTTTATCATTATTGTTTCGAGCGAAATTTAATCACCATTGTTCCGGCCGGGCGTTTAATTTCCATCTACAACTACAATCGTGTAATTTTGTCTGCTTATTAACGTATTGCTTCTTCATGTTTCGCCCGCGCACGCAGCGTTGTTTTCGACTACTAAGTGATATAAATCTTTAGCCATAACTATACGAAGAGAATATACACATGATGAGAATGCACTTGAAGCGAAGAAGAATTAAATGAACAACAGCGCAAACCGAAAATTTAACTAATTGCTATGTACTTGAACGTTAATAATAAACTAACTAAATGTGCATCGAAAATTAATGATTAAAAATCTATGACGATAAACTCTAGACATTGAAATTCACTTTATATCGATACGACTAGTATAGAAATAGACAATAAATAAAATATTAATGAATAAATTAAATTTGTAAAATAAAACATTCAACGATTTCTTTTTCATTTTTTTCTTCAGTTATTTTTCAACGTTAAATGTGGTAAGTTGGGCAACTTCCGGTGTGGTAACAAACTGACCACTGAATAACGACGTTAAATTGTTGTTGCTGAATGAAATGTCAAAAGAAGTAACCGCAAATTTTGATGCTAGCGTTAAATATCTTAATGAGAATCTAAATTAGTATTGCAATATAACGTTATTTCTAATCCTCTAAATAATTTCTTTTGAAAGTTTTTAAATAACTCCAACTTTCTCCTGTAATTCAAATGAAATTTTGCTTCAAACAGAGTTCAAATTCGCCTATTATAAAATATTTAAACGCGGTGCTTTTTGCATGAGAAAGGGATGAATAGCAAGTCAAAAAATGGTGAATGCATGAATACAAAATCTTTGAAAGAAACCCGAAATGAATATTTAATAAACGCGCCCCCTCGTTCCCAGGCTTTATGCACGCAAAGACAAAGCAGAGTTTCCTCGAAGGGTAAGAAATGTAACACCTGTTGACTGACAACTTGAATTACGAAACAGCGTGACAAGCGCGCTATCACGTCATGTAATCACTTTTCTTATCAAACTTTAGTACGTATTTGATAGCTGAGTATCTGCTAGAAGAAATAAAGCAAAAGAATTCCTTACATTGCGGCAGGAAAACTAAAGAAGCCACCAACAAAAGAGCAACAGGAGTAATATTTCTATACGCCCCCATTCAACAAGAAGCGAAACGCTGTATGTTTGTGGCGGCGACCGCATGCGGTTGTGTTACCCCATCGCTGCCGCCTCCGTCTCCTTCTCATATTGCCATGGTGACCTTTGCGTACGTGTTAGGTGTTCGCCGCACTCTGACGCACGAAATCGCCGATCTATGTCATTAGAATATGATATTGTTGACACCACCGACGCCGTTCTGCCGCCAACCTACCTGACGCCGTATGCGGTGAGGCGGCGTAATGACTTCCCGGACACATAACGGCGGCAGGTGTCTTCCAATTTCCCTCAACGCGCCGCTCGAATAATAATTTTCCGACATGCATCATGTTCCCGCGCGAGAGCCAACCATAAATATTTTACTATTATGCATCAAATTTTAATTATATCTCGTTAATTTGTGCTTTCCATCAAATTCCACCGATTATTAAATATTGTAACAAAGTATGAAAAAATAATAGCAGTGCAAAATTGTTATTAATAACTTCTTATTAGGTTATTAGTTCAATTAATTTTTAATGACCTATCCGTTGTTAATTATTAACTAATTAATTAATAAAAACGTTCATAAAACTAGCTATAAGTATATTAAATGTAATCTTGACGCGTGTTGTATCAACCCAATCGGTATTAAAAACCTTTCGACGGAAATTTAACAACATTACTATATGTTATAAAGTTAGCATAAAATCAAGCAAACACTTGAGGCGTTATATGTTCCATCGAATAACATAACATGACTCAGAGCAGTATCTACACTCTTTGCGAAGAGTGCATAAGAAAGACGTCTATATAATAATAATGACGATTTGCAATGCGCGCAACAAACCGCAATTAACACAATAACCCAGAAAATATCAGCGTGGCACGCCTCATAGCGCAAAAGCTACACAGGCAATTTTAATGTGTTTTGCTTATATTCATAACTGCCATTAAATTTGACATAATAATTCCATTAAAATATCTGCAAGTCTCTCCAACTTACGCTAATAATATTTAATTATCAATAATTAATTCCGTCAAACTGGAATCTTTTCCCTACTGTTTAACTACCCATCTTTAGTTGTCACATTAATAGTAGTTTAATTCTATGCAAATGGCACTATAATTGAGATATAATGCAGGTAATCTTTGTGTGCTAGAGCAGGGGATTAAGACGAAAAGTCCTTCCAGGACAATTTTCTCGTCTTGCTCTTCTGTTACAGCCAAGCGCACTTCTAGTGTGTGTCGCAGGTGGCTGGCGGCGGAGCAACAGGAAGTCGCACAAGAATGGCACAAACTCGTTCGCCATTGTGTTCAGTGCAAAGCCCAAATATCCTCCAAGATTTGCACGACTAATAAATATTTACTGCATGCAGGTGGCGGTTGCAGGACGTGTAATGCGACGCGTAATTAAAACACATTTCGAACGTTTAGTGTTGCTTCTAGGCAACTTTTACAACATTGCCTTCCAAGTATTTTTCTGATAGACACACCTTTTTGTCCTTTCTACCCTCAAGTTTTTAATTAAACACTCCTTACCCTTATAGGTATTTGTAATGTTAAGTGACACTTTGGGTACACTTTAATTTCGTCCTTAGGGACCTAGGAGGACTATTAACATTGCGTCCAAGTATATAAAAGAGTCCTGCAGGAATTACCTGGGTAACGCTTTAAAGGTAACATGTGTTTAATGTTTTTTACGCTCAAGAAGAATTGCCGTATAAAATAAGACGCAGAGTTTGGGAATTGATTTCGTTCAGGATATTCAAGACGCAAACGATCGTCCACAGAGCCGTAAACTAAAGCGTGTCGTGTTTATAAAAACATTCTACGGCGACGAATCCCCGTGCGTTTTGCTTTTATTTTCACGTTGGGGATGTTGTGCGCCGCACAAAATGGTGGTGGCGCTTTCGCACATTAGTGTCGCCCGTAAACCAACAGCTTCCTTGCAATTGCATGCAGGATTACATTTAAACACCACCCGCCTAATCCGTGTATGCGACACGGGCACACGTGTACAACGATTTTATGTTCCATCTTGGTATGTTGTCAACTCCCGAAGGAAATTTTATTATCCAGATGGAGTGTTACGAGGAATGATGAAATTTATGTGAAATCATTTACTAAAATTGCAAAATATTTGTGATTAAATTGTAGAAACTGCAACAAAGATATTCATATCATTTCCACTTTGACGACGTATGAAATCGAATTGAAGAAAAACTGAAGACAAACCGCTTTAATAATAGACGAGCGTATTGCATGACGTTGTCCACCCCTTATAACGCAAAAAGTATTAAATACTAATAGCAAAACCTCCACCAATACAAGTTATAGGTAGGTACTTGTTGAATTAGAAATGCACTCGGCGTGCAGTTCAATAGGTGCTTTTATCGTTTCTTGAAAATTACAAAATCAATACGAAATACTCATTTGAATACGATGCGCGATACAAATATCAATCAAATTCCATACAAAGCGGATGAGGAATGGTGGAAAAAACGAAATGGCCAATGATCCAATCTACATGAACAATAATAAAATCCCATGTGAGGGCGCGTGCAATTGCATATGGCTGCAATCAAATGACGGACGAACGTCGATATGGGACCGATTCGTCTAATGATGATGATGACCCTTGATGATTGCAGACCGCCGCCTCCCGACTGCCACTCGCATTGCATATGCACGAATGGATAATGTGTAAAGTTCCTGCGTACTCGTAGCAGCAATTTTTATTTCATCGCAAGAGATTATTACAAATGATCCAATACCTGATAAAAGTAGCAATAAATTTCCTCTTCAGTTATTGATCAGTGTAAAAAACTCAATTTTACTGTACTTGCAATTATTGGTGGGTAATTTTTGAATCAAGTAGTTAAATATTTTTTACGGCTACTTTAGTCCGCTAAAGTACTAATAACAATTATCATTTATTTGCGATGTAAATACGTAAACAACGCAAAAATTGCGCGTAAAAAAGAAATAAATGAAAATAGATGAAATGTTATTTGCGTTACGTTTGCTCTCAGAAAACATAAACGAAGCGCAATACTAAGTATTCATAAATGAATATAAATGGTTATTCGCATCACATTCGCTGTATTTGCTTTGTGGTGGTTTCGGTTCGGCTTCATTTCTTGTGTGGTGGCGCGCCGGCGCTGCGGTTGTCTTGTGGGGGGTGGCGCTCGTATACGCGCACAAATAGACTGCTGCTAACCAAAAACGAAAAAAAATTATATAAAGTGCGAACGCACAAAATGATATGAAACACTTTTTTGAGGCTTCTCAAAGCGACGCGGAGAGGGTGCTGATAAAAGGAAACCAACGCTACCACCATCGCCACCACCACCAACACCACCCACAAGCAACTCTCAATTTTCTTTTGGCTTGCTTTCCAAATTCATATTTATGACATTTATTTACTGGTGACACTCGTAAATTGCCTTGATGATTGCAATTACAGTCCGCTTGCTGATGATAAATTTTGTTTTTTATTATGATCGTTCGTTGGTGGGTTGCTAAAGTTAAGTCATTTAAGCTTTGCGAGTTGAGAGAAGTTGGCCGAGTATTATGAAATACTTACTGCTTCGCACAATATAAAAAGTGTGCTTTCATTCGAATAATCTACATAATAAAAAGTCAATTAAAGTACTAATGCGTAATTTCTATGCACATTTAGTAGTAGTGCGTGTCTAAGTTTAGCCAGCTTCCTGTTTATAAGTGCGGCCTTTTCGGCGCGCGGCTTGCCGGCTATTGGGGTGGAGGGGGTGTAACCCGGCATGCCGATACTGAGCAGCGTCGCGACGCCCGCCGTCAGTGGCGGCTAGAGCCGCGACGGGTCGAGCACGCGCGCACCCCCAATCATGATACTCCTTCGGGTGCTTACCGTCGCGTTGTTGATCGCCGTTCAAAACTCGCGCGCGTTTCTCGACGTATTCATCACCCCCGAAGAGGTTATGAAGTTACTAGGTGAGTCTCATTATTTACCAAATATTTATATTCCATTTGGAAGTTGTAATGAAAATTTATAATAACTCGAGTATTTCGCATAATACATATAAGAAAAGCATGCAGATCAAAGAAAACTGTTTTAATGCTGTCTGTGAACGAAAAGACAATGCGACAAACGAGCGCCGTTCATTATAACGCCATTGAAAACAAGCACGCCGACGATGACGACAGGATATAAACAAACAAGCAACGCTACCATTGTTGCCGTGCTCTTGCCGGCTCCAGCGAGATGAACAACGCGCTAATTTTTTGCCGCCGGCAGTCCGCCGCCGTGCGCAGAGTGAAACGTAACGTAATACGTTCTCTACGCAAAAAGCGCTAAAAAATCCACCAAAATGAAGCTTCCAACTCGTTGGACAAGCGTTTGAACCAGCACCACGTCACGTGGAAAATGCCTTTGAGCCATACACCAGTCTCGAAAAAAACCTTCGATAAAATGACCCATTCAAACGACTTTTTGACAGCGCCTAGGCAATTTAATACTTGATAATACAAACTCGAAAAACTTGATGGCAATTGAATGTGTACTTCAATTAAATTAAACATATTTGCTGAGCTTTTCACCGGCCGAAAATGTCATGTTCAAAATGTTTACAAACGCATGAAAATTGTGGAAAACTTAAAAGTTAAAATCCAACTTTATTTGCGCGCGAGCGAATCAAATACAACTTTTAGCCGTTGTGTTCTCGTCGTCCTCGTACAAGAGAAAAGCGGGTTGAATGAAGCTTAAGCGAGCTGCGAGAGTGCGCACTCCACACTAAAATTCGCATCTCTATTAGGTCGACCGCATCATCGGATGGAACGCTCAAGTAAGTTGTGCTCTAAGCATGTGCCGTGTTTGTATTGCATTCATGGCAGGTTCATCGTCTCGCGTACGCTGCCTTTGGAAAATTCAGGAAGCAACACAATGCATTTGCAAAGTGCATTCGAGCGTGCATGCATTCCGCATGTAATTCGGTCTCAAATATATTTGCGTCATAATATCATAACTATTACTTCGCGCACTGCGATCCAACGCTAAGGGTTGTAGACGCTTTCGCTTTGAATGCACGTACGCTGTGCTTCTTTGACAAGAAGCGCGCGGCATTCATGTTTTGCGAAACCTTTGTAAAACATTTTCATATTTTGCGCCGAGGAGCGCACAATTAAATTACAATCGCGCGCATGTACGGCAATTACGTTTGTCATAACTGAGGGTTTTCATAGAATATTGCCAATTAGCATGCGACTTTTTAATATTTCAAATAATTTCCCGTATTCCACATAAAATATACGTGCCTATTTTATAAGAGGATGAAGTTGAACGTATTTTGTTGTAATTTCTAAAGAGTCGAGCGAAAACATAACAATAGAGACTGGTGAACTTTGAACTGAAAATTTAACTCATTCGAGTTTAAAGTAAAGTTAAAACCGTATTGTACAATGTCAGGAGACGGCGGCGTTGTTGGCAAGCGGGAAACGCAGATTGGGAAAGCGTCGCGCCAACAAACACGCCAAAGAAACGAAGACGCGACATCCGAAATGACAATATACATTGATGCAATAAGTCTGTCGCGATGGTGGCGGCGGCGAAGACGGCAGCAGCGTTTACTTCCCCCAGGAAGAAGCGGAAGAAGAAGAAGATGCGAATGGATGGATGGCATTATCTTATAAATCAAACGCGAACGCATTGTGCGCTCTGAAACTTAATTTAATCCAATCTCATCAGCTCTCGCAAGTTCAATTAAAATGTGCGCAATTTTCGTACGCGCCACGCACATAAATTGATTAAGCGCTTAAGTTTTCACATTTATAACTACGTGATTCCTGAATTACGCACATACACCTCTCCGCTTTGAAGGGTATGGCATGGCAAATGTGCTCACGCTCATCGCGCACAGACTGATATCATATCATCGCACAATATCCAATTACTATATAGTTAATTGCATCTACAATGCGCTGAAATCTAATTAGTTTCAGTTGCGCGTTCACGCTTTGAATGCATTCCCTAAAATGCTAGATTAGGATGAGCGAAAGCTTATTAGTTAATTATCTGCGCCAACTACCATTTCGGGCTTTACTAAACTAAATATCACCTCACTTGTCTAAACTGTAAGATTACAGCAATTCCATCCCCCCATTATGTCCGCACAGGCATTTAATAAAAATTACTATACGAATTATTTGCTTTCATGTCAAACCCATAAAACCCTTTTCCACGTTTTCGAGGTGGAAGAGGGAACAGTTTCTTTATAAAGACATTGTTTCGGTGCATTAAGCACTCCCCCACAATACGGAAAAAGTCGGCGTTAAATTGTTGTTAAATAACACGCGCACTGCAAATGACACATTCGTGGCATTTACGCCTCCTTTCCATTTCACCCCTTTCGCCGCTGCCGCCTATGAAGGATTTGCCTATGAATGGCACTCGCCCTTATCGATGATCTAAAGCTATTGCGTTGATGGCACACAAAGAAGAACTTCTGAGCATTTAGGGACGCATTCATAGCGCCAATACCTATACACTCGAAATAACTTGGAACGTGGAAATTTCTATTAGACATTATTCGAATTTGTATGGAATTTATGTGCGCGATGCAAGTTATTCAATAATAATCATCAGAATAATAATTGACGAGGGCGTAAAATCGATGTGGCTTCCCCAACTGACGGTAATTGCTCGATGATTATGCTGAAGAGTGTTGTTGTCGCGGTCGTCTAGTTCATAAAGACTAGTTGATGATTTGCAAATTTTATATGCCGTTATTAATTGATCAATCGAACAATTAATTGCACAGTTAATGAGTTTCATGTAAATTTGATAATAGTCAGCACTTTTACCTACTGAATGAAATTGCCTATTTTTAAATTAACGCACATTTACAGCAAAAGAAAATTAATTAAATTCACGCATAAAGTTTTAATTGCACTGAGCATGAAAAATATAATATGTATATTATTTGTCATAATTCAGCCCTATCATTAATTTCAAAGAATTACTACCCCCTCAGGGCACAAGAAAGCAATTCACACTTTGCAGAAAGAAGCCAAGTAATTTGCGACTAATGAGTGTAGAAGAAAGCCGGGGGATGTAATGATGAATGAAAGTGAAAAACTGCAATATAATTATGCAAAGTGTTGATAATACGAGGTGAAAACTGATAAATTTAATTAGAAAGTGTGCCGCGCAAATGCTTTGTGAAGACGCAATGAAGCACTCGGGTGGGTTTTGTATGAAGGGATTAATTGGAGGGCGCACTGTAGCAACGCGGGCGCGCGCGCGAATCCGACATGTAATGAGCTCGATTGCCCGCCGGCTGCTGAAAAATAATTTCGTTCCTTCAGCGCCGCTCGTTCGCTTGCTTGAGCGGCAAAAGTGGCAGGCTGCGAAAAGAAATTCCACCAATTTGCACACCCTCCATTTATATTTAAGCTTACAATCCGCTGTTTTACCAAAAGGGACTTTCTTAAAAGACTTTTGCTGTTTTCATATTTCTTCACTAGCCTAATATTTATAAAACGTCACACCAACGAAAACAAGAAATATTATATTAATAAGCAACCCCTGCGCAGAAAGTATCCAGCCATATTCGTGTTAAATATTTGCAGCCTTTCGATGAAAAACAAGGCGAATATAGCCAATAAATAACTTGTTGCTCCGTCTGTAATTGGGTTTAGAAACACGAGAAAGTTTTCCCCACAAGCGTCGCGAAGAAAATTTGTCGATTGAGGAAAAATCAAAAAAGTTTCCCGTTAATCAAACACAAACGCTCGAAAGTTTTTCCTTTACTCGTAGGGCAAACAAGTCTTCCGTCGGATAGTTTTATTACGAAGCGATTCCTTTTTCGTTGGCTCGCTTGCGCGCCTTCCTAGGGAATGGAAAACAAGATACTCAGATAATGAAAGGTAAACAAATAGAAATTCGACTGGGAAAACAATGAGAACTGCGGTTGGCGCACCGGCCACACGCGATATCCTTCGCCACAATGCAATGATAGTCCGTCGAATCCTTCGCAGGCATCTTCTTTGTTTATTTGTCCTTGCGGAGCAGCGCACCGCTCGCATCATCCAATTCGTAATGGGAATATTATTACGCGAACGCATTTCTTAAATACATAGCATTATCCTTCTTTCTATATCCAATTTCCTTTTTCCGTTGCCCGCTAGTCCTATTGTTTTGCCACAAGTCCTGTATGTAAACTAATATTAGCCCAAACACAAACACCGACATTTTCTTCGTGCCTGTATCCTAATTCATTTACTTGTTGTTGTTGCAGGACTAAAAGCCGAACTCTTCTATGTGCGCGAAGGCGTTGTCAACACATACGCTCTCAACTTTGTCGTCATGATACCAGCAAACATCTCCGACTTGCAGTTCTCCTGGAGAAGCCTCGCCAAGCATCCGGTAAGGCAATCTTTGTCATAATGCGCAGAAAGTGCTGCATGCAAAAAAAACCAAAAACCTAACAAACAAGCCATGCAATTCAAGAAGTGAAGAACGGTGCGCGCCACTCGCTCAAAACGGAAAAACAAAACGATTTGTCTTGCGCGCCTGCGTCTCCTGCGATGTGTGTGCGTTTTTACGCTCATAAATCATTCCCACATGTACTTTACGACAGTTTAGCCAACCCGGAAAACTGGCAAGCGCAAAGCACCGGAAAACACTTGAGAATCGCGCATATAAAAATCCGAGCGAATGCGGGAAACAACAGCGGAAACGTTTACGAAAATTAAAACGATTTCCTATTGTTTGTTCCAACAGATTTTTCCTGTCGTTGCGCGCGTGGAACAAAAGATTTCCTCTTCCTTTACACTCCGGGGCGGCGTTATTGTGAGGGCAAATAACGCTGGTGTCAAATTGCGTCATCCAG
Source organism: Aleochara curtula (assembly GCA_963978815.1). Classification (NCBI taxonomy): domain Eukaryota; kingdom Metazoa; phylum Arthropoda; class Insecta; order Coleoptera; family Staphylinidae; genus Aleochara; species Aleochara curtula. The sequence continues at coordinate 3,245,919 of OZ022222.1, read as the reverse complement.
CGCCATCGAAGAGTCATCGATGCTGGCACGCTCCTGAGTGTCCTTTTTTCCTATCTCGCGCTCCGAGCAAACGAGATGCAATGCGCGCAATAATCTAAATACAACGAGACGCCGTTGCTGGCTTCAGATTAAAGAGCAAAAAAGTGTCAGCCGCCCTCATATTGCACACCCTCTCGTAGTGTGCGCACGCGACGAGCACGCATGCTTTCCCTCGGGATGCGCCCTGAGCACTTTAATTAGGATCCTTAAAGGGCACTCCGCCAGCTTCGAAATGCAATTGATTTAAATCAAAATGCATTTTTCATTCTTTCCACTCTTCTCTCTTTCAAGTCTAAATCATAGACTGAATATATCTAGCTCGCTATTTCCTCAATAAATGCTAAAAAAAAAACTATTCGAAGCAAGTAATGAAAAATCAACCTTTTAATAGTTAATAAAGAGTTAAACTCCTGCTGTTGACTGAAGCATAAGAGCAATTGACGTATGCTAATTGAGTTGGAAAAAAGTTAATAACTTCGAAGCAGTCCTACTAAGCATGTCGAACATTTAAAATGACGTTTGACAGCTTCGGTAATTACAAACTGCCGACGCGTACAAATCTAATATTACTTACTACAAAGTCTACGAGCCTTTAGTACCTTCTTACGAACCACTTACATCCATTCATTTCAGTGCACAGCACACGCGCTCAGCGAATCGCATGCAACTCAAATGAATTCCTCTCCACTTCGCATACTCCTCATGGAAAATTTATTAAACTTCAGTAAGCACTTCGCCAACCTTTCACTGTCTGTAATGAAATACCCTCAGAATTTGATAGGCAAGCGCGTGCGAGCAAGCAAACAACTCGCAACAACTAAAAAACAAAACAAATACCAATTACTTGTCAAGCATGAAACTACTACATTTTCAAATACATACCCCCGGACAGTTTAAATGCATTTGTTCGCACCGTTGATATCGTGCAGACTTGTTCTACTCATTGATTGCGTGCACTCTTGGGCTTTGTATTTATCAGCACTAACACTGGCCAACTAATCTAATTGATTAGGCGAGTTATATCAATTATGAGTGCCGGCTAAATCGTTTGCTTGTGTATTGTAAAGAACTCGACGAGTAATTAGGCTGCTAACTAAACGAATTATTCCATTGCAATCCCCATCTGACGTTTGAGAATGGTAGCGTCTCATCCCCAATTGAATTGTGGAAAAACCTTATTAATTCCACGAAACATCCACAAAGTCCAAGGAACTGTTGTTCTGTTCTCTGAAGGGGTACCTGAAGCCAGTTGATTAGAATTTGCCAATTAAACAAAGGCAAGGCGTTGTTGAGTTTGCAGGTGAAATTAATATCAAACTAACTTTTGCATTCGTGGAGCGGCGAGTAAAACTTCTAATTGCGTGGTGCGCGCACCTTCCAATTGCAGTTTGTCTAATTGAAAATTCAAATCGCAAGGCGCAAGCTACAAGAGGCAGAGCGAGAGAGAAATGTGTTGTACACAGTGGAACAATGCTGAAGAGGAAGCGACGATTCAATTTAATTTTTGTCGCGTGCTCTGATTGCACACTCTACGCTCGAATTTCACAATTTCTCCAATCCTATGGCTATTTTATGTGATAAAGTTGCGAATAGACAAAGATAAAGTATCTCATTCGTCCAACTAGCAGCATGTGTTGTACGTATGACAAAGAGGAGCAACTCTCGCAACCGCATCGCAACGCAGATTAATAACGGACTCCTTGCTCGTTTAATTGTAAATTTGTTGAATTCAGTTTGAAGGATTAGTGCGACCTTTCCCATTCTCATCTTCACTTCATTCCGCCGTTCGTTGGATTAATGGGATTCATTCTCCCTTGGAATTTGTCCCTTAAATGGCAATTTGCGCTGCTCGGATGTCAATGTATTAACAGTCAAAAGGAAAATAATACAAGGAGAGCCTCGATTGAATTTTCCAACATCCTTTCTCAAGGATAATGATGCATAAAACAATGTTTCGAAAACTCTCTCCAAGTATTCTAACAAGTTATTGGTAGTTGTAGAAAACCGTGCTTGACTGTATTTTGTACTTTACATCCAGCCTGGTGTGATGAAAGTCAAAGTACACGAGGCATGTGAGTAGAAGCAATGGTGAGCATTGAACGCTTCAAAGAAGAAACCAGATGAGAGTGGCCATATGCCACAATGCACATCGGTTGACTAAACAGCAAAGCTGCGGCCGGCTGCTGGATGGCTGGTTGACTGGCGGCAACACATGCCAACTTATCTGAGGTCCATTCGGTCCATTGGTGCTTGCTGGCGGCGGCGCTCACTGATGGACTGAATGGGAACGGCAAAATGCGGCAAAGCAGCACCGGTTGAAAGCACTAAATAACTCCTATGTGGTTGAACCACCCATAATCAGGCGGCAGGAATGGCGCATTTGTTCAGCGCCAAATTAAAAAACGCGTTTCTGGCTAGCGCATTTCTCCCCCAGTTCGCGCTTTTCCTGATGAATGCAGAATTTAACAATTTGGCGCGGAAGCGTTGGCAGAGGCGTCGTAGTAAATTCTCGCCAAATTAACGTCGATATCCAACTGAGTGAAAAATGCCTTCGTCTTCTGGTTGATTTCATGCACAGCAAGTAATGAAATTGGATACAAGCTGATGTATAAGACTGCATTCGCTTCGCGCTTCCCCATTTCCTTCATTCCTTCAATTCCAATTCCTTCCTGCGAAATTCCCAGTGCGGTATTCATAGAAACAGACATCGGGATGACATTGGCAAGGTGAGTCTGCTCGTCGCGTCCGCGCCGGAATAAAAAGCACGGAACATGGAATGCGCAATACCGTCTATTTTTCCCTAAATATAAATATTTCCCCATTTTCATTTCACCATTTCATTGAGCCGTCTTTCCTTTTTTCCCTGGCCCAACGTACATATTTCGCTTTGTTGATGGTGTTGCCGCCTTTGTGTGTTTGTATTTCTGGTATATCTATCTGTGCTTGTTCATAGGAAACGCGTGCGCGCTCAGTCAAACGTTCCCATTTTTACGCTTTTGTCCGTTTGCCTTTGGCGAAATTGGATAGTAAATTGTTCCACTTTTGTGTGCAACGCACCCGCCGCACATTGACAGATCTGGTTACCACGGGCGGCGGCGGCAGCATAGGCTACAGACGACTCGCCGGCAAACAGTCACAAAGCGGAAACTCAATCCGCGTTCGGGGGGCCAGACCAAGCACGGGGGCGAAGACAAATCTCGACACTTCAGTGACAACGAACAAGTTTAATTGAATACCGAACATTCCAGGCGTCACGTGCAATCGCTTCAACTACGCTGCGTGTAACTTGACGCAACTGTATATACACTGCCGCCCCCTCGACGCCTATATATAGACAGTGATGTTGCTACGCGCCGTCGCCACCAACGCTTTGCCGCCGTTCATATGCGCGTTCTGTGGTGTAAACGCAGCTTCTATAGCTATTTGTATCGTCGATAGAAATTTGCTTCGAATGAATCTCTGCTGTGCGTTCGTTCGAAGCAACCGATGGGACACAATGTCATATAATACAAGAGAAGAGGGTTCATATCCCCAACTTCAGTATAAAGTTGCTCGCTCGCTGTGGATACGCGATCATTCTGTCCTTCTCCCTGTTATTTATCCATAGCGCACGCTGTGATAGCATTGCCAGTTGATGATTGCCGTTCGCTGCGCATTAATATTCATTAGGCGGCGTAATGTCAACAATTCAATAACAATATTATGCCTCGGCAATCACTCATCTGTGATTGGTCGCTACATTTTCATCATGCTAATAAAAACGTATACATACCCGCCTTGCATACATATTACTCATATAAATGGTTTATCTAGTAGCAAACATTGTTTGTCCGTCCAATTCAACGCATAGCAAACATTTAATTACTTAGAAAACTGGAGAAACCTTACCACACTGCTCGACTATTACGAAGGAAACAAATTGATGTCTGCAATTTCCGTACGGTCCAAAATGTTGTTGACAAGCAAGGTGCGTTCGTTCGTTCGTTCGTTACGAGAAATACGAATGCCAGTGGCAGTGAACTAACATCGCCCAACTTTGCTTGGCCGCCGCTACCGCCGCCGCCGCCAAACAGGAAAGGAAAGTCGTCTAAAGCAAGCAACAGCTCTGCATGTTCGGTCTGTTTAAACAACGTAATTGCTAACAGCCATCTCCGCGTGCCTTCCTGTGCTCGGCCAACCTCTCATGTCATTTCCCTTTGGGTCTTGAAGGAGCCAAACGTGCGACATCCTTCTTTCCTGCCATTGAATGAATATCCCTTTCCTCATCCAAGAGTTATCTACAAATTGCACAGCGTTAAATATGCACATGGAACAGTTATAGTATTCAGAGGACTACCTTTCAATAAATCCACGCTTTGTATATGCATTGAAGCATGCAGTGCAAATTGAATGAAATTCAATCAACAGCAGTATACCCAACCATCTCCTACTAATGCTCACCCCTCCCAAAATGCACATGTGTTGCAATTTGTTTGTTTGCCGTTTTGTTGTGCATGTACGGTAAATCTGAAAATGGTTTTCTATCTGTCTTGGTCAGACGACATATAGACGACCTATTTATATTGGGTTGGAATTGCAATTAATTTCAACATATTGTATTCACTTGTGGCGATTTGTCATCAGGACTCTAGCTTACCCATTATCCGTTATTCCAACGGCCAAAGCATTAATTAAATCTTCTGTGCAGCGTTGCAGAACAGCGTTTACTAATTGTTATCCTCTTTCTACCCATTTCTACTACTTCTGCCTCATTGCATTCAATGTGGATACAATTGCTGAACCATAAGAAGTAATTGTGTGTTGGTTATTCACAAACACACTGAATATTGCGCATCCGATACAACTCGAGTGTACATGATAAATAGTGCGAATTATTGCAAGAATGTACAAATGCAATACCACATGGTTTTTACTATCAACAACAATGAGTTTAGAAACGAAACATGAATAAGGAGATTACTTAATAAATAATTCTTACCCAGGACGACGATGATGGCGACCGCTTTCTTAAGACATTTCTCAAACTCTTCTAAACGACACTGTAATATTAATCACCACTATAGTCACACACGAAATACACTTGTAAAGAAACAGCTGTTCACTAAAGGAGGTTAACTGACTTAGAACCGCTAGCAGTTACTTAAGTCACAACAGCAAGGCGCCACCATTCCTACTTAAGTCATCCAAACGGCGCGTAACTCGAAATAACGTGTTGATTATTAATAAAAGCCCCGTCCTCGCCAATGTCATACATAAAGATGAATTATACTTTTATAGATGAAACTCCACGAGCAGCTAGTAATAAATCGCAATAAAACTCACGTGACGAATGAAATACGAACACCATATAAGTCATTGCAATCCCGTCGATCACGAATACGTCACGCATCGGCTTCAATCATATGCTTTTCATAACGTAAAAATCGAATAAACCCGGAACGCAGCACGAACGTTGATAACAAGTCTCCAGTTCTTTGAAAATACTACTGGTATACGTGTTGTTCACCATTTGCAAATATCTGCGGATAGTAGGATATGAACATACCTTGCCACCACTGTGTTTGCATGTATCCACCGGGTAAGATGGATCGTAAATATTTCAATATGTGTATTGCAAACGAAATGCAGTTTTATTACATGCTACTGCATATATATTCGAACATTTTACGAGAAACTCTTGCAGTAAAGTCAACGAATGTCTGCTCTTGATCATATTTCATATCAAGTAAAGTAATGGAATATAATATAAATGATATGTAGTAATTTTTGTCAATATTATTTCTTCAATAACCGAATTAGGAGAATCAAACCACTCATAAAGTATTCAATCAAGAGTAAACTGAAAACCAAACTTGATAAAATATTTTGAATATATTTTTACCGTATCGTTTTGTATTTAAAAATATTTTCGAAATGAAAGATCTTTCTTCAAAAAGGTTCTTTTCGTTAAAGTCTTTAATAAAATCGCGTTTCTTTGCATTTTATGTTGCATTTAGTCGCATTTAGCATTAACACCCTCTCACTTCCTCTTCGGCTTTCGTCACTTTTTATGCTTTTTGTGCGTTTCTCAAGTGTAAATCGAAAATGAATATTCAGAGCTGCGCCGCATTGAAGGCGAGTGGAGCAGCAATCGGATGTTAAAAAGATTCAAATTTGCGCGCGGACGAGTATTGCGCGTCGTCGTTGTCGTCAAGGGACATTCATCCCCCAAGGATCGACGATGTCTTTCTTTTGCGCTCAGACGCATTCGACCGTACATGCGCCGCTCTCAATGTATTTCTTCTCGCGCTCTTCCTTGACGTCTCCTTGACGGCGCGCAAATTTGGTACAATTTCCACCGCCGCCACTGCCGGCTGTGTGCGGCGAGCCGGCAAATTGCCGGCGTAAAACACGCGCGCGCTCGCGTTCGATTGCCATGTTGTTTATTTCCGTCATTTCCGCCGCTTTCCGCTGTATTTACAAACGCTTTAATTACGTCAGCGTTGTATAGAAGAGAACGCAAATGGCATAAAAAACATAAAAAATTCAGGACTCATATTCCTCTGTCTCTTTTCGCAATTCGACAAGTACTACTGTAAATAAATCAACCGATTGATGAAATATTTGTAAAAAATTATTTGTGATTTCGCTGCATCTTGATGCATGTGCATGACACGTTGTTATGCACATGCTGGCTGGCGCAACCAGCACTTTGTTTGATATTACATTCGGCGGAAATGGGAAAACGATGAAGTTGCAAGCATTGAGGGAGTGCATGCGCCGTCATGAACGAACGCGCACAGCAAGGAGCGGAGCAGCGTTTATCCACTCTATGTTTCATTTTTCTTCCTCCCTTCTTCTACATACTTCGTCGTCGGCTTCATAGTAAAGCTGACTGATTCAATATACGCATACATCCATACTTCGCACATATGCATACACGCACTTATTTGCTCGTATGAGGGATGAAGTTTGATAGATTCGATCCTGCAGCGAGTGATTAGCTTTAAGATAGGATAGATATGGCTAAGGGCGTTCAAGGGGAGTAAATATCTCTGGTGAGTGAGGGATAAAATGCTCCATTTGGGGGGATGACATTGCTGCACTGATGGTTGACTAGAAGGAAGAGTCATTTGTAGTATGTTTCATGCATCAAGAAGACGTAGTGCAAGTAAGTATGGAACATATTGAGTTATACAACTATTTAATTGGATGAGTCTATCAATTTTTATAGCGTTTCCACGAAGAAATTAATTTGCGATGACAAATTGATCTAATTATCCTGTTTCTCGTCCTTTGCTATTAAACATTTTCCCAATACAAATAAAAATAGTTTAACCGTTATCCATTTTACCCGTTTCTATCATTTCCCCTTCCGGTCATTAAGCATTTTTCAAAATCAATATAAAGGAAGGTACGTGCACTGATAATAAACGGTTTCATACTCAGATAGAGTCATGCTTAGAGTATAGCTCAATGCGCTATAAAAATATTATGAAATACAGCATGATACGTGAATTGGCACTAAAATAACAAAATTTTCAATATTCATACGAGCCAAAATACTCGTAAAGTAAACAACATGTATTTACTTATTAAAAGCCAATATTAACTTTACTCCTGATTTATTTCCACGTGATACGCGCAGCAGATATCTTGAATGATATCATCTCTTATCCGGAGGGAGGCGGTTACTAACAAAACCAACAAAATATGCATCGGAGTGACGTAATAAATGCTCTGCGCGATGCGCCGAAGAAGAAGAAGAACGTAATTTAATCGCATTGTGAAGTGCGCGCGATTAGGGTGCGAAGCACTCTTATGTTTGAACACTTGACAGCCCTCGATTTTTCATGCTCGCCAACTACGTCATACGCACACTTCCCATCGATGCTGCCGCCGTCGAGCAAACTCCTCCTTTATCATAATAAACCCTGTTCGGACAACACGGAGTGTAATGTTCTACGTGGATGATTCTCTTTCAAATTTTATCCTGTTTGAGTACCCATCAACTATCGTTAAATATTTGAATTTTTAAAATTAGCAGAAGAATATTCCATTTTCATTACCGAACTGAATACCTAATGAAATGTTTTATTGGAAATATAACAAATTATTTAAATCTTGTTTTAATTAGCTCTAGTTTCCAACATTACTATCTTCTTAATGAACGCAACTTTTAATGGAACAATGAAGAAATCCGTATTTGATAATGCGTTAAAGAAGTACTGCGTACAATGCGAAATAAGTATGGTTAATTATGATATATACCATATTTTAAGTAACATTAATCCGCTAACGGCTTGACACGGGAAAACAGTTAATTTGCACCGCAAGGATAATACGCAGATAAGGGATATGTGTACGCATATCAGCAAGCACACCTCAACTACGCGTCGTGCAAGGACTGGTGATACCTTAATTTATCATCCCCTTGCATATTAAATGCGCGCGCGCGCAAGACGAGGAGATAATGTCGCTATTATAACATGTTCGCCGTAAATTACCCAGCGGCTGGCACTGGCGACTGAAGTCATCCTGTTACTACATTAACACCGACCTAGAGAATGCGCGCGCTAGTGTGCGTTACGAATATGATCGTGGATTGTCCTGGCGAGGACTAAGGACTACGCAAACATTGACTTCAAACTGCTGCGCAAGATTAATAACCATCACGTACACGCATTGACGATACCAAAAGTACATTATCTCTCTGGACCACGTGACGCATCATGATGCATAATCTCATTATGACACGCTCAATAAACTCCTCATCAAACGCAGATGCAATAATAATATTCGAATTTGACAGGGAATAACAGCGTGCATCGACAACAATTTTAATTAATGCGTATACACGCGCATGAATGTTTCTGATGTTAGCCGCATTTAATTTGCTCTTCAAGTGTTAAGCCAAAATATCTAGTCGAAAGAATTTTGCCAAATAAGTACATTATCTCTCTGCCCTACCTGACGTACCTGACGTATTAACAATGAATAATTTTATTGGGACATGCTTAATACACCTCTGATAAAACGTTCTGACAGGAAGTAAAAGAGCCCATCGACAACAATTTTAATCATTCTGTATACACGCGCGTACTTGTGATGAAAGCACATAAAGCTCATAAAGCAATTACGTGAGAGTAAAGTTCTAAAAAGCACTCATATAATTAAGCGCCAAACGAAATGAAATTCCGTTTAAATCCGGCGGAATCAACGAAAAAACGCGAAACGACGAACGTCAAAAGCATAAAAGCGGAAATTGTGCAAAACTCACCCAAACTTTTCCTCTTTCCGCGCGTCGCAGGTTAATTAGCAGCCTTTTTTTGTGAATCCTGCAATACACAAATGAACACAATCGATTACTAATGAGAATGTAATTTATAATTCTACGTAATTTTCATTCATCTTCATTCAGCGCGTAGTATTTCCTCGTAGAGTAGGTACACAGAAATAAACAAAATCATAGATACAGTTGTCTGGTCATGTGCGAATTGCAACTGGGAGCAAATATTATGTCAGGAGTACGTGCTTGCGTCTACGATCAAAAAGCAATGCACCACCCAGTTGTGCGTTGCAATTTAATTTCAGCGCGTGTGTTGTTGGCCTCCGCACTGTTGTTATCCACAGCCGCCACGTTATCCTATGTATGCCGTCGTATATATGTATGTTTCGTGCGGTATCCTGGGAGCCAGTTTCATCAGCACCGCAAAACAGGACTATTCCCGTTTTGCTTGACTCGTCCAGATTTGCACGTTTCGCACAACGCAGCAACGGCACGCAGGATTCACACGAATTGCAAACAAGCGTATAACGAGAATAAAAGGATTGTATTAACACAGAACGGTATTTAGAAATTATTCATGAAAAAAACATTGCATTGTAATATACGTTTGCTGGTTGTGTCAGTTGCACCAGGAGCTTAATACCTATTAATTAGCCCTTTAAGCAATTCTTTCACTATCAGAAAGCTTATTAAATTAATGCAACATATCAATGAAGATAGTACAGGACTATTTATGGTATAAAATTATTTAATGCGGTTACTGCATGAAGTAAAAATTTCCCGAGAATATTTTTTAGTCGACTGGCAATGAAACTGTGGCGAAAAATTACATGTCTGACAGCGACGAGACGCGACTGATATATCGTCGCGTATTCGCTATTATAATTCAAATCAAAAACTTCCTGTTGAAGTTTGGCTCGGGTTGGCGGTGAAATTCGGGAAAGAGGCAGGAGCGGAATTGGATGCCACTAAAGTCAGGACGAGCGGCGGCGCGCCGTCGGGGCAGACGACAAGCATAAATTTTCTAATTCACTGCGCCTCGGCAAGCTATTTACATTCGCGTAAACGCAAATGTAACAAAATGGCAACACTGTAAACATCACAACCACGGCCAATTTGCACACGAGCAAAGCAAATACGGTGTATGCAGATGGTGCATATTGAAAAGTTGGCTGTGAAAGAAGAAGGTGCAAGACAAGTTGCAAACTTGACACATTAAACTGTATTTTGTTGCGATATGGCAGTTTCGAGCACTTTCATCCCTTCAACCCTTAACTTATTTCGTAAATTCCGAATGAAATATTACTCCAAGTTTCATAAGGGATTAAAAACTCATTTTTCGAATTATTTCTTTAAAAGTAAAGTGCAAGAAATTGCCATATTTCTCTCGTTGTTTTATAATACAAGTCTTTTATCGTAAGTCGAAATTTTACAACAACAGTAGATGATAAAGGCTAAATCTATTGTACTTTGTATCAGGGGAATATTTAAATGAAAATTATAGAATTGTTGTTTCACATCGCTTTGGCAAGTTTGATTTTGAATTTTACCCTTCAACATGGCGTTTTGAAACCGCATCTGCGCAATATACACGTATACATTTGATTACTAATTCGGCATTTATTGCGGTTGAAGGCACCCGATGCATTGGAACACGGCCGCAGCAGCCGCCACTAACGCTGCCATTGCTACCGCTACCGCTGCCGCCGCCGCCGCCGTGTGATAATATGCGTAAAGACAATTTCGGTTGAGTGAATAGGCCATTCCTTTAATTCAATCAGCGGCAAACGCGAGTATTCGGCTGAATTGACGCAACGCCATCCATATACATGAAGTTATGAATTGTGAAGGCACCAACACGAATTCAAAACGTACAAGTTCGAAGGCAGTATAATCATTGCAAATGCGTATTGTCTTTGTCTGCATGTGGTAGTCGGCAAGTCTTTGACTTTGTATTGTCTGCTTTCAGCTACCGTACGCGATATCAGTGACGTACGACAGCGAGGGGGCGATGCTACCGCCCCAAATGAATATTTCATCAACCGGTGTGATTCCGACATCTGTGCAGACATTTAGGTTCGTCGTCCGCCAAGAAAACACTAAACAAATCTTTCTTTCATTTTTAAAAATATTTCTCTGTTTTCCTTACTTTGATTTTATACTTTGAGTTATTTTCAAGAATTAATAATCTTTGATTTAGTTTTAAATTTACCATTCTTCTAGTATTAAATTTGATTTCAGATTGCGTCTTCTATGTACTGGATTAAAAAGCGCTGAAACGGAGGTACAACTCTTACTGAACGTAAGCACAGCAAACCGATTTCATAACAATACCTTCTTGCGTTTTCGCCGAAATAAAATATGCTTGAAAGGTTAGTGCAACATTGAAACACAGTTAGGAAACTTAAGCTTACTTATTCACTTAGCGCCGACATCATCTTTCGTTCACTTGTACCCCTATTCTTAGCTTGCACTTCAATGGCAAGTTTTCCTTCGTTTACGTACGACGCGACGCGCCGAATTAAATTTAATTAACAAACATGCTCGCGTCGCATGTAAGCGACTTACATACGCGCAACTGGCGCAAGCAAAGTAAACGCCAAGAATACCGCACACTGTTTAAAGTCACTTATTCAACATTTTCACCCGAAATTACCGCATGCATCCCTTTTCCGCTTCGAAATGGCTGAGATAAGCAAGTGTGTGTGTGTTAGGGTTGTAAATAAGTTGCTCGTGTACTTAATAATCTCGTTAGTCCTGTTGAAATTGCAGGATAATTGCAATGTGTTCGTGTTCACCCTTCTATGTCGCACAAAGAACATACGCGTAAAGGGTTAACACTATGCGCAAATAAAAGTTTATAATGCGGTTTATAATTAATTGAATGCTAAAAGGCATCAAACAACTAAGAATGTACCTATTTTAATAACCTAAGTGTATTTTCAAAGTATCGAGTTTCATGCCTCGTTTGTTCGCTTGTTCAACACAAACATTATGTTTGTTAATAGATAATAAAAGGACGAAAGGATAAATTATGGAAATATATCATACGGGATAAGGTAGATTACAGCAGGCTAAATAGAAAATAAAAAGGATAATAAAAAGTTGATGCAATGTAAATTCATGAAAGCGAGCTTAAAACGTTGTAAGACGGTGCACAAAAAATGCATGAAACCTAAGAATAGTCAAGGAAATGTAAAGCTATCCAGGAAACGAGCCGCAAAGCGTCATCGAGGGTAGTGAAAAATTGATGTTAGAGGGCGAGTAGTGCTTGATGCGCACATTTCGGTGCGTGTTTACTCCCGCAATAACCATTAATATTGACGAGTTGTTTTTCGAACAAACAGGGGTTCGTCCGCCAACGGAAACCATCCGTCTCGATCCGGATAGCCTCACCAGCTCCACGCACTCGCTGTACGTGGCCGCCGGCTGTGCGGTTGCGATGATCGTCCTCGTCGTCATCACCGCCTCCGCGATATGCATCAAGACGAAAAAGTTGGGTACTCCCGAGCCGCAGTAAGTACGATTTTATTGTTTATTTATTTGCGCGAATTATTGACTCGTAATCGTAAAATACACATTAATAATGTCTAATAGTAATTATTTTCTCAATGTGTTTTCGATTATGTCTAGACTTCTACCTTTTTATTTTACGATAAATCATTATACCGTAAATGTTGCGATATAAAAATTTCTTTTTTACTATGAAACTGAAAATTAATTTGTAATTTTTTCTTGTTGAATAGGTTAAAAATTAGCATAAATATTTCATAATTTCCGGTGCCATAAAAAATTCGTTGAATATTGAAGAATGTTTTTACCGCGCAGAGTATTAATTGAAATTTGAATTGTAAATGCGTCCCACTCTCATCCGCCGCCCCCTTTGCTAGTCAGAGATTCAAGTACAGCATAACGCGAGGCAATTTAAGTTTGCATTATTATTTCCTCTTTTACCACCACCATCCGTACTCCTCGAAGTATTATTATTAGTGTGCTCATCGTATCGTTATTACGCGCACTCACCCCTTATTATAATTTCCGCAATGCATCTCTCCACCCCCACGCGTCGCTAACGCGCTTATTAAACGGTGATCGAACGAACATTTTTCCGCGCCTAATGGAAAATCGATGAAGCGCCGCTTTTTCCCCTGCGTTATGTGTGCTCGATGATAAAGGTGGTGGTGCACGTTTCGTCGTAAAAATTAAATTCGCCCGGCAATTAATTTCGCTGCGCGCACTTCATTACAATCAAATAAACACGATCAATATGAAATAGCGCGCGCACGCGAACTGCAATTATTATCGGCATGTGCGCACGGCAATTAATTAGCGCACGCAATTAATTTCCACGTCTCGCAATTCATTATGAAATCTTTTTTATTTTATTCTTGGCTTCCTATTTTCCAGCTACATGAGCGCCATCTACGACAGCAATCAACACGTGTTTGTGCGGCTGGGAACAACCGCAAGCATTGGACGCACGCCGAGTGCTGGAAGCGGAAGCTACGCAACGATTGCAAGCATACATAAATCACCCCCATCACCGTCACCGTATGCAACTAGTGATGCACTCCGCGTATCCTACTATGCGTCCTCGCAGGTCATGCTCCTGTCGCAGGTACGTGCCGTGCTGTTTTATCAATTACCCTATACAACAAGCCGAATCACCTCCCGCAACCCACAGACGCCCCAAGTACTCGAGGAAGCCAGCGCGCAACCCTTGGGAATTCTACGGAGCCGAATTGAATATCACGAAGCACAAAGCGTTAAAGTTTTCCGTAATGTTACAGAACGATACTTGTTCAGTATGCAAATCACGATGGCAATTTTCTCGTTTAATTCGAAATTATCCTGCACACATCTGAGATCCAAAAATGATTTAAGTAGTTAATGGAAAAACAATAAATCCATTGAAACATTTGAATGTATTTGGTCGGAATCGAAGAAGGGTGAATTCAAAGGGCGAAAGGTTGAGCACTTATGCGCGACAAAGATAAGACTCGGGGGATGCGCGTATCATCATCATCCACCCCGAATTCGGCTGAACGCGGGAACCTTTTCGGTAAATACATCAGGCATTGCTACAGCCTCACAACCACACGAGAGGGATGATTCGCCGTGTCTAGATAGAGTAAATAGTGTCGAGTCCGTCTCGCGGGATTAGCGCCAGGGCTTAGTCATGCCCCGCAGCACATTCAATTTACCAACGTTTTAGTTACAAAAAGAGGGAAATGCTCGTTCACATTTTGTGTTTCTCCTAGACTGGTATTGTCATATCACGCGCTATTAAAACCCTTTAGCGACTAATAAAGCACGTACACATCCTATTCGTAATAATCATCGAGCGAATTAGAATACATTCTTAAATAACTCACCCTAAAAGGCTGGTTGGTCCTTAAAACAAGTCCAATACTCAGTTTTAATTATTGACTTCATGTAGTATTTCAATGCAGCAAGAAAATTGGCAACTCTCTCCTGGTTTCAACCTGTAATAAATAATTTCAAGAATTAATTAAATCATATTTTAATAATTGATAAACATGAAAATATTAAAGACTGAGAGAAAATGATTAAATTCAAGAGTAATCCTTCTGGTGTATTATGAATTGCATATATAAAACTTTAAAGTTGAATTTAAAGTTAATTTCTTTGATAGATGGTTTTACAAGACCCACGTACGTGCGATCCAACCGATAGAATAAGCGCACTTAGTGTACCAGGATCAGTAATTACACTAGTTGAACTAACACAAGAGGGCACCTTCGGTCAAATCTACAGAGGAAAACTGCGACAGCAGGAAGCGATCACCGTAAAGACCGTAACCGGTACGATGATGATCCTATTCTCGGTGCCAATGTCAAAAGTGCTTCATTTTCTTCATTTTGCTTCACTTCAACGTATTTTTCTTAAGCACGCTTATTTTTTCTAGGACTACTCAAATCTCTTTGATC